>CM060905.1:1043539209-1046039209 GCA_030737815.1 Allium fistulosum
AAGAAAGTGGGTGGAACTTCTAAAGTTACTCTTATTCCAGAGGGGAGAGAACCTTCCCCTCAACCCTTAGAAAGTTCACTGAAAGGTCTATCGAACCTCACCATCCCTGACGATCTGCTCAATTATGGTTTCGACGACTCAGAGGCGCTTAAGCTTCATTCGCCCACCAGAGGCAATGTAGGCGCTTAATCTCATGTCCAGGGAGAAAAAACTCCTATTAGTAAAGATAAAGAAACCGGTCCGTTAGAGGGAACACTAGGACACACACGGACACGTGCACTTTACCCTACACTTCAATTTCATCCATCACCCTGATCTTTTCTAACTTGTCATTATTCTCATTCTATGCAGGTGACATGGGATGCAGCCACGGAATCGATCGTCTTCGCGGCTCATCCATTTTTCATCATTCTGGCCAGGATTCGGGCACCGGCAAGCGCCTAGACAGAGATGACTCCGGAGACCGAGACAATCGCCCCCAAGAACCGACTTATCGAAGGAAATCATATACCCAGTCTTCATATTCCTGTGATCTTCCTTCTCAATCAGAGCAAGGCTGAGAGAAGTTTTCGCAGAAGGGGTCTCAATCTGAAGTTCCCCGTGACCAACACTCTGGTTCGTCAAGCACTCGGCAGTCTCGGGAACACCATAAGAAAACAGAACTTTCAAAGCCACCTCCTCCAGTTCCTGCAGCAGACCCGACGATATCGGAGAAGCTGGCCGAGCTTAGAGTTAAATTCCCCAAAATCTACTTTGATGGTCTGAAGTTCCTTCCAACGATCCATCATATTCCGAGGCATGTCAAACAGAGTGCCATCGCTTGCAACAACGACGTATATGTCCAACATGACGTGTTTGCCCATCTAGTTGAAAAAGTCTCGGAAGTCTCCGTCGAACATCAACAGGAAATCGATCGTCTGAAGCTTGAAGCTATCTTCGATAAAGACATTATCAAAAAATCAGGATGAAGAGCTCTCTTCGTACAAATCCCAGCTCGAGGCTGTCGAACGAAGTGCTAAAGATACTGCGGAGGCCGCCACTCGTCTAGAGGTGACTCATAAAAAGGAACTTGACGAAGCGGTCCAACGCTGTGGAGCCCTGGCTTTAGAAAAAGACTATGTTCAGAAAGAAAGGGATGCGCTCGCCCTGCAGGTTAAAGAGTTGAAGGAGCTACTCTCTAAGGAGAAGGAAGAGAAAATAGGTGCTCAAGAGGAGTCCCAACGATACTGCAACGAGATTGTTGATACACGACTCTTGAAGGCAAAGCTCGACGATGAGCTTTCTAAGGTCGGGACAATGAAGGATGAAGCCCGTGAAGAGGGCAAGAGAATAGCTTCCGTGGAGATTGACTCCCACCTTGAGGCGGCTGCAGAGGCCGGCAGAGAGGAGATCAAGTGCCTTTTCGACCCGCTGATAGCTGAATACAACGCCCGTGTTCTCATGCATCGGGACTTGACTTTTCTTGGCGAGGGCTATCTCGAATCTCTAGCCGAGGCATGGGAAACTTTAATAAAGATTAGAAAGGTGGAATCGGGTACCGAGGAGGTTGATGAGGATGCTTTAGTGAAGGAATTTCTCAAGGGGAACAAGCCTTCAGACTTGTCTACAACAATGGCTCTCCTTAGTAAAGGCTCTTCCCCATCAAAGGAGAAAAATGACCTGGTTGGTCCGTCTGGGACCGAGTCTGCAGCTCCTCCTCCTACTCAATCGGCCAATCGGCCAGCACTTGATCCATTCGAGCAACATGTCGGTTATGATCCAGAAGATCCTGGCATCGGCATTCATGTGCTATCCCCCATTCTAGAGGGTGAGACTCTTCGGACGGCTGAAAGCCAGCAAGAAACCGGTATATAACTCTTCTTCTTACAGTTCAAAGAACTGTCGTTTTCGGCGAGAGGCTATTATGTCCTAACGTTTATCTCTTGTGATTTTGCGCAGGCCGTTCTGACCCCGACCCGTCTCCAAGGAGCGATGACGCTAAGGAGAAGATGGGGAAAACAAGCGAGGCTACTCACGAGGGAGTAACCCCCGGTCCTGATGCTCAGGTAATTGGGGCGCTTGACGAGGATAAGTCTAGAACCTCGTCTCCCATTGAAGAGAGTTACGAAATTGAAATCACGGGCACTTCTGAACATACTTCTAAATTGAGCATGAAGGAACAACTCGAAGAAGAGAAAAAGAAGAAAGTTGAGGTCAAGATCGAGTCCCAAGTAGTAGAACTTGACGATCCGTTAAACAGGCCTCTAAAAGTCATTCTTCCGGGCAAATCCAAACCACTGGATGTTCCCCCTCCCACTCCTGACACCATTTCTCTGGTGAGCAAAACGTCCAAGAGAAAGCGCGTGGGGGGGAGTCGTCCGAAAAAATGAAGGAAGAAAAGAAGCTAAAGAAATCAAAGAAGTAGCCACTACACTCGTTCGACGAGGGTTAGCTTAGATCATGTAACTACTTTTACTTATTCATTTTCGTAATTTATGTAGACAGACTTTTGACTCCGAGTTTTGGAGGAGTGGTTGTATAACCCCATTTTGGATTAGTGAATAAAGTATAGTTTCTTTGTCTTTCAAATGATTTCTGCTTTTTATCTTTCTGTATAACTGTGGTCGAAACTCAAGTTCTTGTGAGTCACATAAATTCCCAATCCACTTTCACATTGCTCGGATATTCTTTGGAATTGTACATCTCTTGTTTCACACTTCTGGTACTCATAATATATTTTTTAACCCGTACTCTAGGGACTTAGAATACTCCAGTCCGCATTCAGGGGACTTGGAGATTTAAGTCGTTTATACTCTATCACGCACTCTGAGGACTTAGAGTACTCCAGTCCGTGCTCTGGGGACTTGGAGATTTAAGTCGTTTATACTCTAGTCCGCATTCTGGGGACTTAGAGTACCCCAGTCCGCGCTCTGGGGACTTGGAGATTTAAGTCGTTTATACTCTAGTCCGCACTCTGGGGACTTAGAGTACTCCAATCCGCGTTCTGGGGACTTGGATATTTAAGTCGTTTATACTCTAGTCCGCACTCTAGGGACTTAGAGTACTCCAGCCCACGCTCTGGGGACTTGGAGATTTAAGTCGTTTATACTCTAGTCCGCACCCTGGGGACTTAGAGTACTCCAGTCCACGCTCTGGGGACTTGGAGATTTAAGTCGTTTATACTCTAGTCCGAACTCTGGGGACTTAGAGTACTCCAGTCCGCGCTTTGGGAACTTGGAGATTTAAGTCGTTTATACTCTAGTCCGCACTCTAGGGATTTAGAGTACTCCAGTCCGCGCTCTGGGGACTTGGAGATTTAAGTCGTTTATACTCTAGTCCGCACTCTGGGGACTTAGAGTACTCCAGTCCGCGCTCAGGGGACTTGGAGATTTTGAGTTGTTTATGCGAATTCGTATGTCGGACAGAATAATGTAACTCCATTTGTTTGTCACCGGATTATAGGGCACAGAAACATCAGTAATTCATAGAAAAGATGGCTTCAAGCCTTTATTAATGAAAACAAACTAAATTGTCTGATTACATACTTAAAAGGAAACTAAGAACCAATGGAATAAAAACATACGGGAAATAATTGCACCTAAAATATGAAAGAAACAGACTAAATATAATAACGTCGCAAATATTCACTGTTCCACGCTCGGGGGAGTGTCATGCCATCAACGGTCGCTAGCTTGAAAGTTCCCTCTCCAAGCTTCCGTTCAACGACATATGGACCTTCCCAGTTGGGATTCATACGTGACAGTACCGGGAAAACTCGTTTCAAAACGAGATCACCCACATCGAAGATTCTTGGGCGGACTTTTTCATTGTAATACCGCTTAACTCGGTGCCTATATGCTGCCACCCTTAACTCAGCTTCTTCGCATTTTTCATCAACGAAGTCCAGTGATTCCAACAGTAGATCTTGATTCGTCCTAGGATCATAATGTGTCACCCGATGTGATGGAACTTCAAGCTCCACGGGTATAACAGCTTCCGAGCGTATGCCAATGCGAATGGAGTGTGGCCAGTCGCATACTTATGGGTAGTTCTATAAGCCCATAGCGCTGTTGGAAGTTCATCTACCCACTTGCCTCCAGCCTTTTCCAAACGCTTCTTCAATATGGACTTGATTATTTTGTTCACGGCTTCAACTTGTCCATTAGCCTTCAGATGAGCAACTGCGGCAAACTTTTTCTCAATGCCGTACTTTAAACAGAAATCTTTGAATTCCCTGCTTTCAAATTGAGTTCTATTGTCTGTAATGATGGTTCGCGGAAGGCCAAAGCGGCATATGATGTTTCGTACAACGAAATTAATGACCTTCTTGGAGGTGATTGTGGCTAAAGGCTCTGCCTCGGCCCATTTGGTGAATTAGTCGACCGGAACTATCGCGTATTTTGCACCACCTTTGGATATAGGCAAAGAACCGACTATGTCGATTCCCCAAATTGCAAACGGCCAGGGACTAACCATTTGCGTGAGTTCCGTTGGCGGAGCTCTCAGGATTTTCGCGTATCTTTGACACTTGTCACATTTTCTTACATAATCTGCAGCATCCTGATTCACAGTTGGGCAATAGTATCCGTAGTGGAGGATCTTTTTTGCTAGCGTCTGCCCCCCAGTATGGTCGCCACATTCTCCTTCATGAACTTCCTTCAAGACCCGCTTTGCCTCATCATGGGCAATGCACCGTAATAAGGGGACCGAGAACCCCTTCCGATACATTACTCCACCCTGCATCACATATCGCGCGGCTTTGCGAATGACCTGTCGTCTTTCGCTTCTTCTTTCGGGCAAAGTCCCGTTTATCAGGTATAATTTGAATGGGGTTATCTATGGCTCCTTCTCGATTTCTGTTTCCAACACAAAATTGACCTCCATCACATCTATGCTTGGAGCATGTAAGGTTTCGACGGGAACTAATCCCATCTGCTGTGCATCGCCAGTACTTGCGAATTTGGCCAACAAGTCGGCTTCCTTGTTCTATTCATGCGGGACATGCGAAATGTCATAATGTTCAAAGTTCGCCAATAGTTCTTGAACCAGAGCAAGCTTTTGTCCCCTTGCTTGGTAATCTCCTCATACTTGGTACACCACCAACTGTGAGTCACAAAATATTTCAACTGACTTTACCCCGAGTTCTCCAATAAGCTTTAAACCAGCAATCAACGCTTCATATTCTGCTTCATTATTCGTAGCCGGGAAATTGAGATTCAAAGCATAACAAATCGATCGATGTTCTAGAGTCACAAGAACTACACCAGCCCCAGAGCAACGGTCGTTTGATGCCCCATCGGTGTACAATTTCCATCGAATGAGGGGAATGACACTGTGACTATCTGGTTCGTCTGATACAGTAAACTCAGCAATGAAATATGCTAATGCTTGCCCTTGTATGGCTCTTCGTGGCAGGTAGGTAATATCGAACTGACTCAACTCGATATTCCATTTTAACATCCTTCCAGAAGTTTCTGGTCGTTGGAGTACCTGTCGCAAGGGCTGATCGGTATAGATACTGACTGAGTGTGCTTGAAATTATGGACGCAGCTTACGTGATGCAATCACCAAGCAATAGGCCAATTTCTCAATTTTAGGATAATTTCTTTCTACCCCCGTTAAACGTTTACTAATGTAATACATCGGCTTTTAGACTCGGTCCTCCTCGCGGACCAAAGCCGCACTTATAGCATGCGGGGATACAGCAAAGTATACGTACAACATTTCGTGGTCCACTGGTTTCGACAGCACTGGAGGACTTTCCAAATGCCTTACCAGATCTCAGAATGCTTCCTCACAGTTGGATGTCCATTCGAAATTCCTCTTTCCTTTCTTTATTATATCGAAGAAGGGAATACACTTGTCTGTGGCTCTGGATATGAATCAACTCAGCGCAGCCACCTTTCCATTCAAGCTTTGAACCTGTTTTATAGTTCTGGGCACTTGTACATCTCGAATAGCTTGAATCTTTTCCGGGTTAGCTTCAATTCCCCGGGCATTAACAATGAATCCCAAAAACTTCCCTGATGCAACACCGAAGGAACACTTCAGAGGGTCGATCTTCATCCCATAATATCTGAGTATGTCAAACATCTCTGCTAAGTCTCGAATGTGGTCGTTTTGACTGTCGTGACTTCACAAGCATGTCATCCACATAGACTTCCATTGTTCTACTAATCCGATCTTTAAATATTCGATTCACCAAACGCTGATAGGTCGCTCCCGCGTTTTTCAATCCAAAAGGCATCACTATGTAGCAGTACAGTCCAATGTTTGTGACAAAACTGGTGTGTTCCTGGTCCGGAATGTGCATCGGGATCTGATTGTATCCCGAGTACGCATCCATGAACGACAATAACTCGTGTCCTGCAGTGGAGACGACCAACTGATCAATTCTAGGTAATGGGAAATTGTCCTTGGGGCACGCTTTGTTTAAATCAGAGCAATCTACGCAAGTCCTCCACTTCCCATTCGCTTTTTTCACTAGCACGGGGTTTGACACCATTCAGGGTAGAGGGCGTCGCGGACGAACCCATTAGTTTTGAGCTTGTCCACCTCCTCTCTTAGAGCAGCGGACCTCTCCGGGTCCATTCCTCTCCTTTTTTGTATGATTGGGACGTACCTCGGGTCTATGTTCAACATATGACTCATGATAGCGGGAGAAATCTCGCACATGTCGGAATGTGTCCAAGCGAAAACATCGAGATTCACTCGGAGAAAATCACTAAGGTCCTCGCTCATCGAGGGGCTGAGTTGTGATCCAATCTTCAGTACTCGTGATGGATCGTCTCGGCTGACTGAAATATCAATCGTCAGTTCAGCCGGTGCTGCTTTTTCTTCCCTGGGTTCCTCATCGTCGTCTCTCGGATCTATGTCTTTGTAGATCCGAGAATTTTTCCCGAGCCAGGGCTCGGGCATTACTTGTCAATTGTCAGTATTCTGAATGCGGACGAAATTGTCCCCAACCTTTCCTTTCTCCCTCCGTCGGGCCTCTCGGAGCTCAGCCACATAACATGCACGACCGGTCGCCTGGTCGCCATGAACAACACCTACTCCTTTGTCAGTCGGAAACTTTAAAGTCAAACACCACGGGGCCAATGCTGCCCTAAACTCAGCCAGGGCCGGTCGGCCCAGAAACACATTGTATGGAGAATCTACATCCAAAACTACGAAAGGTAGGATTCACGCTCACCTTGTCCCAGTTCAACTGGTAACTCAACATACCCCACTGCATCAGTCGCTGCGCCATTAAAGCCATGGATACGAGCTTTAGATGGCTTCAAATCCTTCGTCTCCATCTTCATCTAGTCATAAGCCTTCTTGAAGATGATATTGACAGAACTTCCACAATCAATCAAAATTCTTTTCACAAAA
Source organism: Allium fistulosum (assembly GCA_030737815.1). Classification (NCBI taxonomy): domain Eukaryota; kingdom Viridiplantae; phylum Streptophyta; class Magnoliopsida; order Asparagales; family Amaryllidaceae; genus Allium; species Allium fistulosum. The sequence continues at coordinate 1,043,546,563 of CM060905.1, forward strand.
GCCGGCCCGATCGTCGCAGATATGACCATCGGGTTAATGGTAGGAGCCTCCACCTGGTTAGCATCTCTGCCCCTGAATACTATATCGCCTGTCATCATGCGCAGCTGTTTAGCGGGGGTCCCATCCTCCACGTTGGAACAACACTCAAAATCTGCATGCCTCAAGGAATTAGCATACCGCTCCATTTCTTGCCAGTTCTTATCTGCAGGGTGAGGTCCGCTGATGATCGTGTTTATGACCAGTCTGCCCACGGTCCGAGCGGGCTCCTCGGGGTGACATGGAGCTGGTGCATGACCGGGATTGGACGTTCCCTGTCCACCTTCTTGCGGATTCTTTACAAACTCCTGTAACTTTTTCTGCCTAATCAACTTATCTATAGCATCGTGTAGGTGTCTGCACTCTTCAGTATTGTGCCCATAAGTCTCATGAAAGCGGCAATACTTCCCAGTCCGCTTTTGTTCCTCGGTTGACTCCTTTGGGCGTGGCTTTCTGTATTGAAAGGCATTACAAGTTGATAGGTAGATGTTCTCAAGGGATGCATTCAGTGGGGTGTATTCGTTGTAGGTCGGAATTCTCGACTTCCATTTTCCCACTTCTCTTTTCTTCCCCTGATTTCTTCCTCCGGATTCCTTAAATTGCCCGGGCTTGTTTTGGACGTTGCCCTGAACTTTCCTCGAGTTGTCCCCGGATTGCTTCACAGTGATGTTGCTTTTCATAGTCTCCTGAACAGGCCCCGGTGCCTTATCTCGCCTTACCCACCTGGCTTCCTCTCTTCTTAAGAATTGATGAGCCTTTGAGTAAAAACGCTTTAGCGTAGTTGGAGGTTTTCTTGCTAACCAATCTCCAAACTCTGAATCCAGATCCACACCTCGCATCACAGCCATAAGAATTGCGTGATCATTGGGATTACTGACCTTAGTAGCCGCAACATGGAATCTCTACAAATACTCCTTCAACGACTCCCCTAGAGCTTGGATCACACTTGATAGAGACATCACGTCCTTGGGCCGAGTAGCATGGATTCTGAATTGTTCTATAAATTTCTTCGCCAACTCCTCGAAACTGGATACGAACCGCGGAGGAAGTCGGGTAAACCACATGGTAGCGATCCCAGATAGAGTTATTGGAAAGCATCTACCACTACAACAGAACTTATTTTTGGTTGCATTAGTTGGTTGCGTTTCTAGGTATATGCCGCCGTTGGTCATTTTAGAATATAAAATGAAACGATGAAACGCTGCTAATTGGTCCCGCCAATTATTTATCTATATTTTGCTAAAATTTTCCATGGCCGCTCAAAATTTCTTTCACACCACTTTTTCCCCCTCTCAAAATTGCGATGGGAACAAAACAAAGTCTCTGTCTTCCAATCCCTAACCCTCGTCTTCGTCCCCAAAATCCCTCATCTTCCTCATCTGATATCCCCAAAATCCTCTTCCAATCCGGCACCGTCTCCCTCTTTTTACCTTTGAAAAGTAGAGAATGGCGAAACGTTTAGTTCCCGCATTTAACCAAATTTTAGTTGAAAAAATCGTTCCTCCTTCTCAAACTTCGTCTGGTATCTTACTACCTGAGAAAACTACTAAGGTAATTCGTTTTAGTTTGACCATTTGTTTTATCATATTTTAGTTAGATCTGGTTTTCGTGTCCTTGGATTTTACCGGCAAAAAGAAGTTTAGCGATCCTATTTTTAATTCATTTTTGTTTGCTCTTATCTGGATGCTCCTGAACTAGAAAACTTCATCGGTCAGATTAAGTCAAAAGGTAATAGGTATTTATAATATATTACCATTGTTTGGACCTCTACTTGATATATTATTTCCTAGCCAGTGTATGTATCCCAATCATCTATTTGGTTTATTTACTGAAAATGATGATATGCAGACGATGCAGATAATACAATCAGATAAGTTATTTGTTTTGTTTGCCACTTTTCCCACAATGAAATTGATATGGTTAATTTATATACTCGATGATTCTTTTGATTCACATTAATTTTATTTTCTTAGAACATGCGCATGAATAATACTGCAAACTAGGATTAACTGTAAGTAATTTGCTTTAAAATAAGTATATATTAAATAATTTCAAACTACCTTTGATTTTCATTGAATTAATTATAGGCATTGAGCATGAGTACCTTATTATTGATTGTTTAAGTCTATTTAGTAGGTAGAAAATGATATAATTAATCAAAAAAGGTTTTATGCTTAGCTATAGCTACCATAATTTCTTTATTCTAATCCATTTTAGAATCTGGGCAAATTAACAGTTTGATTCATGCAAGAACGCGTTGGATTTGCCATCAAGGCAACGTAAGATGCCGATATTCGCTATAAGAAAACAAAATATTATGCATGTAGTTAATCTAGATTTAGTATAAAAAAAAGTACGATGGTAAGGATTTCGTTAGCATGATTGCTAGCTATATAACTTGGTAGCAATAACTGTCGACATTCAAGTCAAATTTTTAGATAATATAAATTGGGTGCTGAAACATTCTGTTGCTAACGAATTCCATACCAACTTCCAAGTTAAGTTAGAAAGATTGCGCAAGCATTCAAAGTAAACTCCATTTTAGCTATCTGTTTTTGAGAAAACTATCGTTTTAATTGCAATATATGTACAGCAGAAAAAACTTGTGTTTATTAAAGAGGATTTTCACTCAAGAGCTTCTTTATTCAGAAGCGTTGTTTTTAAAATATGTTCTAAGCTTTAGCCTTTTAAATTGATGATAGAGACGACAACTTTAAGCTAGGCAAGGGAAGCCGCATCAACTTCTTCTTTTCTAGCTTTCGCTTTCATTGACAATTTTCTGAGAAACACTTGGCATCAGCTATCAGTTTCTTGTGAAGATTGGTCATATTTTTGTTTATGAGGCATTCATTGTTTTTACCAAAAACTGAATTAACATGTAAATCTTAGATGGCCTTCCATTGATATGGTATGCACAAGATAGTTTTTTTTCGTTCCATGTAAATCTTAGATGAATGGTGAATTAACATGATGGTCACTACTGATTCCAATGTCGCTAATGATTCCATTGATTTTATGGTCTTCTTTTTTGTTCCATGTGTTCCTTCCGATACCGCATCTCTACATGTCGGTATTTACTTTATACTTTCCCTTTGTTTTCGATATTTTGTTTTTTATACTTTGAAGACATACTCTCTTTTTCTGAAATAGGTCAGCAATTTGGTAGGTTTCGATTAGTTTGTTCACAGTTTGAACTGTGCAGTACTTTAATTAAATGTTTGTTGTTCATGTTGGTACTCTTAATGGAAAAGAGGGTTGAGATGACCAATACCATTTAATTTATTGGCATGTTATAGTTTAAGGTCCTCACAATTTATCCAAATTTTTTGAGATTGTCAGTGGTATCATCTATTCTTTCACCTGCCTACTATAAGATGACATCTTAATAAACAAAATTACCACATATAGGATTTATTCCATTAAAATTGGGTAGACAATTTCATTTCATACCATAAAAGGATTAATTGTTAACGTACTCTAAAATTTTGCTCTTCAACCGGATTTTTTTTCTCTCTCTGTGTTTCCATCGTTACCATTCCTTTTTTTCTTCATTATTGCCATACAGTTTACATATTGTTGTTTGATCACTACACCATTTTGTAACCATGTCCAAAGTTTTGAGCATGTTCAACGGCCAAAATGACAATGAAAGATTTTGACATGAACAAGCCAGCTGCTGAGGTAGAAGAAGCAGGCTTTTCATCTAGCAGTAATGAAGATGGAGACATCATCAGTGAAGATGAAGCAAGCACACAAAGCAGGAAGAAAAACCTTCAGCTCTCCAAAGAACAGAGCAGTTTACTTGAAGGAAGCTTCAAACTGAGCCCAGTTCCTAGCCATGTAAGATTTTACATTTATCACTTATCAGTTTAGAGTTTGACAAGAGGAGTATGAACCAAGATTAAGTAACTGCATGTTTATTTATTTTTATTTTTGGTTATAATATTGAGACTGGGCCTATATCATATCTTTGTAGGCATGATTACTCTGGTTATGGATAATAAACTCGAAAGGTATATTTACCTGTCAAATTTTATTTCTATTGTATTGGTTCTATTGTTTTATTTATTCAAATATTTTATTTCTACCTACTTTTACAAAATATGTCGATGACTTCAATGTATCTCTATAATATGGCAGATGTTTTGAGTTAACTTGATCTCCCGTTACAATATGAAAATATTCAGCTCTGTATAAAATGTTTTGTATGAAAGTTTTTGGCTTATTGCGTGCCGACTATTAACTGTCGTCCGACATTACAAATTTGTAATTTTTTTAGTATGTCTGGTGTCGACAGACTATTTACGGAATGTATTTAACTTTTATTTTTGGGTACAACTGTAAGAGTTACATAATCAGTGGTTAGAATTCAGAAAACTGGTTACTGATATGACTACTGGGATCATTTTGTGGATTATGCAAGTTTATTTACCATTATAAGCATTATTTGATAAATTTAGTTCGCCTTTTATCGGTATCTGAAAGTTGTTTGTTTCCTGTAACTTATAACATGACATCCCTCTCATTTGAAACGTTCAGCACTGAGTAAAGAGGCTGATAAGACTATCTTAGTTTTACAGACAGAAATTTTTTTGTTTTGTACAACGGGTTTGATGCTTTGGTAGAAGTAGTACTATCAAAGTTATCTAATTGCCAGAGGACAGTATGCAAATTTGATATCACTTGAGTTACTTCTTAAAGGTACATTTAAAGTACATGATTTAGACCTATACATTTATTTCAATCTATATTTTCTGTACGGTTGACCATATTTAATCCAAATACCGGTAAACTGTGAGATCAAAACCATGTAAATGTTAATGTTGATAATTGGGGATAAAAAGGTTCAAGGTATAAATAAGGGAAAAGGTAAGAAGAAATTGCTCAAATTTTTTCCTACAACCCTGTTAACACTTTTAAAATAAGCTTGTATAAATTTTATTCATGCAGGAGGCTAAGCTAAAGGCATCAAGAATGAATATTTTTGTTCGAAGAGGGGGTCCAAATTATCAAACTGGTCTAGCAAAAATGAGGGCTTTGGGTGAGGAACTTGGCGTTCCTCTTGAGGTGAGTAATTAATTGTGTTAAATATTTGAATCTTATATGTAACATGCTTAAATTCCTTATAACCAACCTGTATATTTTTGTATTACATGGTGGAATGGATGATGGGTCTCTCATATGGTTGTGTAACCTGTGTTACTAAAAACATGGGGGGAGCAAATTTATCTAATCATTTTTTCATTATATTCATATATATATATATATATATTATGACCCATACATATAATAAGCGATACCTTCCTCTGCATCAAATTAGCTTTGTAGCTGTTACAAAGTATAACACACATATATTAAGTTAAGTTGCATATTCAATTTTTGACTCAAGTCCAAACTTGAATCCATATACTTTAATTGATCTTTGAGTACTGAACCTATCCTGATATTGTCTTCCATTGTGCAATACTTGATCAAATTGATATATTTCTTTTTATTCTACTAGTGTAAGTAATGACATTCCCTGCTATATTTGCTAATGCTGTTTAATCTATGATTGTTATTATGAACTCAGAGTTAATTATTATTTGTCTTATTAAATTGCGTGGTTTAAAGTCTATGGTACAACTTAATCTATCAAAATTTTGATACATAGAACCATGTAATATTGAGTTATGTGCAACTTTCTTCATATTAATTTCGAAATATACTAACCCTACTCTGCTTACGTTTTTGTCAAACATTACCTTGTTAACAAAGTAATTGATATAAGATACAGTATGACATGCAGTGTCATATGTATCATGCACATGTTAGCAGCTTGATATGTATCCTGATAAGATATACTCAGTATTTTATTTGACAACTACTCTTTATCCTTCTTATTCTCGTTTTATGTCAATTTTAAAGGATCTATTTTTGATTGCAGGTGTATGGACCTGAGGCCACGATGACTGGAATCTGCAAGCAAGCTATTGATTGTATCATGTCAGCTGCATGATCCAAGTAATTTGTTTCTTTTTTGTATATCAAGTGTGAGAATGTAAACTTATAATTATCTGTACAACAGGAATAAGAATCTCAATTCAATAACAATAAGAATTAAGAATCATGTGTTACATTTATCTCGAAAGGAATAAGAATGTATTGAAATGGTTATGGATATTTTATTTGATTATATGGTTAATGTGTTTTTTAACTTATTTAAATATGATGATTATGTGAGTGATTGTTGATTGATATAATAGAATCCAAATAGATCATTAATAGGAATTAATAGCATGAAAAAATGGTGTAAAATAATAAACAATTTTTAGTAGCGTTTCAAAAACGCTACCGAAATATATATAGTGGCGTTGAGTAAATGCAACCGTAAAACAGGGGTAAAGTTGGAAATTCTATTAGTAGCGTCAAAAAATCTTTTGGTGGCGTTTTTTAAACGCTACAGAAAGATTTATGGTGGCGTTTGAAAAACGCTGCCAAAAATGCATTTATAGTGGCGTTAAAATAAATGCAACAAAAAATCATGGATTTTTAGTGGCATGTTTTCTCGTAACGATTATCAAAACGCCACCAAAAGTTTTTGTAGCGTTTTTTGAGCGCTACAAAAAATAAAATTTCTTGTAGTGTACACTTGGTTGCATCATTTGCTCTAGCTGAATCCATCATCCATTCGTACCTCATCACATGCTGCCTGGGATTAGTCTTTCCTTCGTAAGCCGGGATAATTGGCATGCTAAACTTCCTGGGGTACTCTACCCGTAGGACAGTGTCTGTGAACGGAGTATGACTCCTGGATGCCCCCCAATCATCATTCGACAAGCCTTGATTCTCTTTCATCAACTGTCTGATCATAGCTGTTAAGTCTGGGGTTTGTATGGAAGATGGAAGGTTGGAGTCTGTCCTACGGGATTGATCAGGTTGATGCCTCCTCTGTTGGTGATCTGCCAAACGTGCATCTTGAGGTTCGGCATCATTGGTATCTTGGTGAGCCGGGCGTCCAGCCTCCACCTGCGCTCCAGCTCCTAAGTTTCATGTTCCTGCTCGGTTGTTGTCTCCGAGGTGTAAATGGTCCCTAGTTGTTCGATCGGCAGCACCTGCCTGCGTAGTTTCAGTCTTGCGACGTCTACGCCTAGGAGGTTCATCGGACGAAGTCGAGTTGTCAGATGAAGAGTAAGGAGCTTGACTACCCCCAGCATTCTGATGCTGTTTTTGAGTGAGTTGAGCCATAAGGTTGGCGTTAGCATGCATCTGCTCTCCAAGTTGTCTCCTGCTTTCCATGAGCTCTCTCATCAAGTCGTTGAACTCTGTTCTGGCGACAACTTGCATTTGGTCCTGTGCGGCAGTCCATGTGCCTGGATTTGCTTGCTGATTGCTAGGTCCTACTTGTTGTACGCTAGCGGTCTCATGGGCGTCCGCATTATGAGAGGCTGATCTGGTACGTGGTCTTCCCATTGTAGAGTTATTGGTAAGAACTCTGAATAGAATCAACGGACGTCTTATGAATGACTCGGATCTCCTTCGGGGGATTTATTCAATCCAGTAGCTTCAAAGCAGATCCTTATGGTCTGAGAATTCGATTCTCAGTGAAAGCACCAAAGTGTTAGCACCAAAATTGGTCGCTAACCCCCTTTCAGAAAGATTGTGTAGAGAGATTAATGAAGAAAGTAAATTAAAACAGAGAATTATATGCTAAGTTAAATGCTAAGATAAGAACACCAGATTTATAGTGGTTCGGCGTAACTGCCTACGTCCACTTTGAAGTTAGTCTTTATTGCTTTACTCAACGATTGATTACAGAAACAATCCGTATATCAACTACTTGAATACAATTGCTAAGTAAAAAGAATGAGTCTTGAAATGGTAGAGTCTCCCCAGTGTTCTCCAAAAAAGATCCCTTTCACTATGCCCCTGCCCCTCTATTTATAAACGAAGATGGGTTGGACTTCCCTGGTTGGCCTAGTGGAAAGATACCTCGGCCCAAAACAAGTAACATCTGTGCGCCGAACCATGAACGCCGAGCGGGAAATGCCGAACGAGGTCTCCGAACCGAACGAGGCGGTGTGTTAAGTGAGACGTGTAGGCTGAACGAGGCTCAATGCCGATTGAGGGGAGATACCGAACGAGGCAGGAATGCCGGTCGAGGCCAAATGCCGAATGACCCATGAATGCCGAACAAAGCTTCCCATGCCGGACGACCTCTGAACGCCGGACGAGGCTTCCAATGCCAGACGACCTCTGAAGGACGAACGAGGCTTCCAATGCCGGACGACCTCTAAATGACGAATGAGGTTGAATGCTGATCGAGGCTGAATACCGGACGACCTTTGAATGCCGGATGACCTTTGAATGCCGAACGAGGCTTCCCATGCCGGTCGAGGCTGAATGCCGAACGAGGTTGAATGCCGGTCGAGGCTGAATGCCGGTCGACCTCGGAATGCCGAACGAGGTTGACTGCCGGTCGAGGCTGAATGCCGGTCGACCTCGGAATGCCGAACGAGGTTGAATGCCGGTCGAGGCTGAATGCCGATTGACCACGGAATGCCGAACGAGGCCTAGTTTCCTGGTCAAACCCGAACAACCTAGTTGCCTGGTCAAACCTCCAGGTAACACCACACAATTCCCTCGACTTGAGAATGCAATCGAGCTTCAGTGTGAAAAATCCATTTTGATTGTAGTGAAATCATAGCACAACATCCATCGAATGACTATAGTTAGGTCGAGTAGAAGCATTGGAAGTGAAACACTACTCAAGAGAAAATTCATATCCTCGGTTACACAGGGTTAATATCATGGTCAATTAAAGTCAACTAAAAGTCAAAGTCTCTGGCTAGAGCAGTTCGGTTAATAGTAACTGTTATTGTTTAATCAAGGACTTTGTGTTTGGATTATAAAGTTGAATGTGGATGATATTGGAATTTTGACCATTACCAATTTCATAAGTCTTAATGTAATATAGTTTTGACAAAGAGAATTGATGAAAATAATTATCACTACCAGGTAATGCTTAAAACAAGTAAAACTAGATTTTACCGAAGCTATGTCAGTAATAAAATTGACCATAATGTCGCTTTGCTAGCCAAGATGACGTGTGAACGTTAATATTCAAATTATTCGATATTAATCGCTAACTGAATTTACAACTAAGAGTCACACAACCGGAACGTTGAATACTTGAATACCACCTAATTTAATTAATTATAATTGTTATAATTAATTAATATTTATGAAATATTAATTATAATTTTTTATTTGTGATGATCAATATTAAAATAGTGAGTGTATAAAAGTTATATGCTCACATATCAATATACGATATCGATCTATGTTTGAATTAGATTTAAATGCATATTTATTAATTTGGTTTTAAAGCAATTTGGAGGCCTATGTATGGGCATATATGACTGGCCACTAGGGGGTTCCTAGGAAGGTTGAATATTAATTCAAAAGGTGAGAAATAGTAAGAGTAGAATGTGGATTTGGATTCCATTTTTACTCATACGCATCTCCACTATTTAAACATCTTAAACCCTACTTTAGGAGCTCTTGATTATTTTCCCTCCATCTTTCTTATTTCTGGCTAGCCTTTCCTTCCTCTCCTTTAGATTTTTCAAGCCTTTTAAATCACAAATTAAATACAAATAGTAGATCGGTGGTTGTTGCTTTCAGTTTGGTGGCTTGTTTTGAAAGTTTAGATACTGATTCAAGAGGTTCTTCGATTCAACATTTCAATATGTCACAACTAGGCTTTAGGAAAGTAAATCTTTTATTTACATATATATATATAATCACTCGTTATGTCATTTATGTGCTTTATATAGTATATGATTTACCACGAATCCATGATTGTCTATGCTGCCGACATTAGATGAAAAAAATATGTGAACATATAACTCAGGACTATAATATTAAAAAAACTTGAATATAAATAATATTTTAAAATGATTTAAAAAAACAGATTTTAAAATACAAACATAATTATACGAAATATATATTTATATTTTGTTAATACACACACACATTATAGTTTGTGGAAGTAGTAGTAAATATTATATATATATATATATATAATTATATCCATATATTGTATGTATATAATTTCTTTTAATATTATATCTAATATTGTATAAAGTGTCTATATATATTATAAAAATATACTTATAAATATTTAATAAAAATTATGCATATGTTTTTGAATAGTTTTAAATTAATTTTTTATTAAGAAATTAATTAAAAAAACTACTTTTGAAATATAAGCTTTTAATAACAATTTAAAAATAATTCTAATTAATATCACTAAAGTTGAATAGATGTTAATATATGTATAATCATTTATTCACATTAAAAAAGATTTGTATATATAGTTATTATATATATATTCACACACACACACAGGTATATATATGTATATATGTGTGCAATTTAAAATAATTAATTATTTTCAATATATATTTAAAATTAATATATTATTTTGAATTTGAAATCTCAAGGTGTTTTATTATACAGATCTAGATCTAAAATTTAAAATCTGAATTTGAATTTTGAATTTAAATTCAAATTTATTTATATTAATACTCACAATTACTTTATAACGTAATGACAATTATATATATAAATATGTATATAAACATTTGTATTTACAAATATTATTTTATACTCTACAAAACTATGTATACATACAAAAAAAAATATCAGACATCACATATGTATATGGAGCGGCTAATATGTCAGTTGCAATGTAAATCCCATCCCTTACATACGAGAATGTTAAACCACGTACACTGTTTATGTTACACATGCACCTACACACATGTGTATACGATATGCATGTTATATATTATATAATATAAACTTAACATTAAAATAAAACTTTATTTGTAACTTAAATAAAATATTGATTTTACTTAAAATAAATTTAGATAAGATCTAAATAAATTTTTACTTCATAGGCCCAATTAGATCTAAAATGGAATAATTTTTTTGAAACTTACCCATTTACCCCACTGCATACTGGCCTAGTTCCAACATTTGCAACTACGACCACATAACATTTTATTTGAAGATCTTCTTATTATTATATACTTTAAATTAATTACTTAATTTTTTATATCATAATATAATAAAGTATATAAATGAAAATGAACACGGTTATTACGAACAAGATTGACTATACAGTTAAATGAATGTAAAATTTACATAATTGCCCCTAGAGCATACCACTAACTCTTTCAATATATATATATATAGGTGTGTGTGTATATGTATGTATGTATATAATTGTTTAATACATTTATATTTAATATGTAACTGTTTAATATATTAATGAATTGAAGGTTATTTTCATTTAAACTTAAACTCAACAAAGGATCTTAAACATTAGGATCTAATTTGACCATAGATTTAATTAATTATTATGGTTTGATAAACATCTTTAGAGAACCTATTTTATAACTTATAATATCTAAATAGATATTTTTCACATGTCGAATATTTATATATACATATACATGTTATATATAGCATCAACTATTTGGACACAAAATAAAACATCAAATATGAAAAAATAGATCTTGACCGTTGGATCCTATTGTGCTCACCATTAGGGTTGAAATTAGAGGTCAGTTTAATGGTTGAGATCCATTTTGTCACCATTGTGTCATCTACTTGTTTTCCAATAGAATTTATATATATACATATATTATAGTTTATATATTTATATGCAATTAAGTCAATTTGCATATCAATATAAAAAGGAAAGAAATAAAATACTATATTAAATACATTTTTGTCATAGAATGTGTTAAATGTGTTGGTTATGGTAACATATTAAACGTGTTCAATAAGTTTGTATACGGAATATTAATTATAAAAGTTTCTTTATCATTTAATGTTTATATATAAATTATAGTTAAGTTGAAATATAAATATGTTAACACACACGCATGCATGTATGTGTGTATATGAATAATGTGTGTATATATATATAGACATTTATATATATTATATCTACCTTTGTAATATGCATTTATGCTAAATATCAAATATATATGCATATAGTGCTAGCTATGACCAGATGTTTATACATATTTATAATCTCTAATAATTATGTATATATGTATATATGTATGTATGCGTATATATATTTATTATATCATTTATATGTTTATGTGTGTTTCTCTAATATCATTATCATGTTGTCATGTATTAAACTTACACAAATGTTATGTATATTGATATGCACATTCAAAATCGAACTTATTAAAAAAACAATTTTCTAATCAAATCAAAACTAAATTTATATTAAATATGATTTAATATAATATGTAAATTTGTTCATCATAATACAAAATTGATTTTTGAGTAAATTCAATAAAAGGAATTTGTTTTTCCCTTCAACTCCTTTTGCAACCAGATAGATCCAACAGAACTAAGTCGTAGTTCGTTCCAAAGTGCAACTCATTTATCATGAGTGTTGGATCAAGTCATTATAGCGGGGTTAAAACGGTGAATTTAAAAAAAATTCCTTTTATTAAATTGCATAAGATCTTATTTTGTGCTTATGTGAATAAGATTTATTTATACTAAATCAAATTTAATATTTAATTGATAAAATGAGTTTGCGTAATACTTTGACTTATTTAATTAATTCAAAATATTTCTTTATTTGTTAATGTTTAAAAGTAATATTTTATCATTAATTTAATTTCAAATTAATATATTTATTTTATTTTAATTTCATATTTTGATGAGTTTGGGGATCCCACTTCCCCGTCTTATCATGAAGTGGGTCCCGAAGTTTGCCCCGTTACTGTTCATTCGCCTCTTGATAACGCGACTTCGGCCATTCCCTCTGTTGAGGTTATTGACATTTGCTCCATTGGTGCAGCTGTGCTTTCGCCTTCTATGATTGTGTCTACTGTCATTGATGTTCGCTTTGTTGATGTTATTGATGACAGTTCTATGGATATTCTAGATTCGGCTCCTTCCTTAGATGATTTCTTTTGGGGCTCATCTGAGCAGGTTTGGATTTATGAGCCTTTTGAAATGAGATTTGACCCTAAGGGCTATAGGTTCTAAGTACGTTGGTGGAGATGAAGAAGAAATACGGCTACATTACCATGTTGAGGGTGAAGCCTGGTGCTTTCGGTTATATGACAGATAGGTGATCTGAATCGTTTAGTTATCTCGGATGCCTCTTGGGATAAGAAATACCTCTACCACTCTGATTCTATGGATTTTTTTTCCCTACACTAGCTTCTTTTTTTACTGGGTATTTTCATGCTATTGGGCCTAAATCTTCGGATGAGGGAAATGAATCTTCGTCCTCGGAGGGAGACTAGTTTATTTTTAGTTGGTTAGTAGTTTAGCATTTTCGCCAAATTTCTATGCTTTGTTTTCATATAGTTGTTCTAGTGCATGTACTTGCACACCTGTTTCAAATTCTTTTATTCATAAGGATGACCCACTATAAATGCTGCCTAGCTTTGCTAAAAAAAATCATAGTTTAATGTTTTAAGATGTTTATATTACAAATACGAACATCATAACAAAGTACTATTAAAATAACCTAGGTTATAGAGGAAAATTAATCATTATGTCCTACAGTCAATACATATCGTTGTGTAACATATGTCGAAATAATTTTAAAGGATATTCGTGTGACATAAATAATCATCAACTTATTTATGCTAATATAGTTTGAATAAATATATTTTTTCATTCATGTAGTTTTTATTAACTTAAAATAAAATACACACACACAAATACATCATGTATATATTACCATAAATATAAAGCTATTATTTTATAAATGTTTAATTTATATACACTCGTATATATCAAATAAAAATATCCATATTCAAATGTATATATACATGTATTCAGATTTTAATTAAATAAACATATAATAATTTGAAGTTTAAAATATGTATTTTGACCATTTTAAAACATCTAAAATATATGTATATAATATATATGTATATAATATATATAGACTTATTTTATACTTTTTTTATTCAACAGCTGGCAGCAATTAAATAAATTTATTATTGTTAGTTAAATATCCGATATCCGATTAGATATGTATTTGAATAAATTATTTTTTTAAATTCAAAATTAATTAGATTTTTTAAAGAATAAAAAGTACTATTTTATTACAGAGATCCAAAAACATTTTAAAATAATTTTTTAATGAAATTTTCATATATATATATATATATATATATATAGTTGCACTGCCAAGAATAGAATCATATTTTTTTAATATTAGATTATGAAAGCATTTAGTTTATAAATATAATAACATAATTATTTTACAATATTTATGTATATATATTATAATAAGATCTAAAAGAAAATTTTCAGTTACCAAATATATATAGTGAGTATATACATATTATTTATATACATAATACTTTGTTTATAAAATGTTTTAATAAAATAATTTCAAAAATAATTTTTCATTATATGATGTATTCACTACTGAAATCAAATATGGGATGAGAAGTAATAGTAACGGCATATGTGTCATGAATATACTTGAACTAGAAATTAATACCTTTCACCACTGTAATCAAGTTGATAGTTAAACACGTTGTTTGTATGGCCGGCCTATACATTGACCAAGCATGATCAAAAACCCTTTGAATCCTATTTGAATCAATGTTTAGATTGTTTTATTTGGCTCCTATTTTAATCGAACCAACATACACTTTTATACATCGTGCTGATTGATTTTAATCTTCAAATAGATAATAAAAAATATAATGTAATAAACATAACATTTGTATTAATTTATCATTAATTTATAACATTATAAATTAGTTTGGCATTAGTTGATTTCAGAAATAACTAACAACGCAGTTTTGTTGACTCTTTGGTTGAATATAGTCCTTTGTCAATATTTAAAAAATTTAAACACCGAAGACTGTATAGATTTTATTGAAACAAAGTATCAAGCCCAAGTTCAACTCTTACAGATTATTTACGTGAAATCCAATTTCTAATCTATGATAGGCTCACCAACTAACGACATTCTACACACGTATTATGTAACGACCCGTATTTTTAAACATTTAAAAATATTAAATTAAATAATATTTTTGAATAAAATTGTTAGGAATAAAAAAATTAAGATTTTATTGATACAAATTAAATTATAATACAAGTCATGAGCTTAAGTAAAATTTCTATTAATGAAACATGTTTGCAATAATGTAAGGATGATAACAAATGCTAGTGTGTGTTTTAATAACATTGGTTTGGGTGAAATTAACAATTGTCTGAATGTAAATTTCCAATTGATTGGAATAATAAATTTTAATAAAGAATAATAAATGTTTCTTTATTAAATAAGAAATCATATGTTTATTTATTTGAAATGTATGAAAGCTGAAAGATTAATTGCAATGATGAGAATCTATTATTTGGTAAGAAATGTATAATTTTTGTTTGTATCCAATAGTGTATAAATATGTTTAAATTACTATTAGATAAGAAATAATTGTTCTATTTCTCATTACATTTATTTTGTTCATTTTGAAATTCATCTTTGTAAACAATTGAAATTTATGTAATTGAATAATTTCAATTAATGGTAGAAAGGACACCAAATTGTAAATTAATAGGTGTAATTAAATGTAGCTTATGTATTGTGAAAATATAAGGAAAGTTGATTTAATGAAAAGAACATTTATATCAAATAAAATGTGTTTCATTTGTGAATGTAGGTTTAATTTCATTAAAATAAAGAATAGAATGATTGATTTAATGGAAGAAATATATGTATATTTGAATTGTGTTTTAGCATACAAATGGATTACAAGAGTAGGAAAACAACTTATTTAAGTAAGTTATTTATTACTCTGTTGTATCAACATCAAATTTATAAAGGTGTTTAAATGACTAAATGAAACAATTATTCTATTTTTCATCCATTTTAGCTTTGTCTGTTTTGAAATTTAATTTTGTAAGTAATTGCAATTAATGTTATTGAAATATTTCAATTAGAAGGGAAGAAAACGTTGATTGCAATTAATAGATTTAATAAAAGAAACGCACCTTTTGTGTTAAACAGAAAGGATGTTTTAATGGAAATAAAAGATCATTTTGGGTAAACCAAATTGAACGTTTTCATTTTTAAGGTAAGTAATTTTATTTATTACGCATAGATAAAAAAACTAAATGCGTGCAAATTTGAATATTATTTGAGTTAATGAAATTAATTTGGTTACGTTTCACAAATTGAATTTCAAAAAGGTTGTGCGATGTACATGGTCTCTTCATTTCTTTTGTTATTAATTGTTGCATGTACGTTTTAAACTAGTTATCTCATTATTAATACTTGATCCGTTCATTTCTTCTTCTGTTTAATACCTGAGTCTAGACTTTTAGGTTGTATTTAATTCTTGCCACCTCATTTTTGCGTATACAAAATTTCACTTTCCTTTGGTTTGCAAACTTTTCCATTCCTACGTACATTTCTTTATGCATTATTAATGCCTAATGCTTTCAAAATAAAACGTGACATTTATTTTCATCTCTCCACCTTCATTTCCTAATTATTAAATAACCTGCAGCTTATTTCTTTCATTTGCAGTGTATATTTGTGTTCTTTTTGGCTAATTCTTATTGGGTTTGTTTTAGACTAATGGGCTCCTTAGTAAACCAAGAGACCTCAGAAACCCTAAGAGATTTTGGACCCTTTCTTTTCCCACCCATTGACCTTCTATTTCCTATCCAACTAAAACCAAGTACGTACAGAAATTCCTCATTTGAAAAACTTTCTGCGTACTCTTCTTCTTTTCTTGTTCAAATCTACAGAAAACTCCAAACCCCAAAACTCCTAAATCTCCAAATCAAATTCCATCCTTTCTCCTTCAAAACCCTAGCCTACCTCTCCCATCTTGCTGCCACCTACCTCCATCACCACCCACAATCCATGGCAGTAACCCATGGCCAAAGCCCCACCTTCCCTCTCCTTTTCTTTCTCCTTTTTCCCTTCTTTTTCCCTTCCCTTTTTCCCTCTTTCTTCCCCTTATTTCCATGGCTTCTATATTCCACTTGTTAGCACCAAAATTGGTCACTAACACCCTTGAATAAGTTATGTAGAGAGATTAACGAAGAAAGTAAATTAAAAAAGAGGAATGTATGCCAAATTAACTACAAAAACTTGAACACCGGATTTATAGTGGTTCGGCATAACTGCCTACGTCCACTTTGAATTTTATCTGTATTGCTTTCCCAAATGATTGAATACAGATACAATCCGTACACCAGCAACTTGAGTACAAGTTTGAACAAAAATAAATGAGTCTTGAAAATGGCAGAGTCTCCCCGGAGTTCCCAAAAAAAGGTCCCTCTCACTGTGCCCCTGCCCCTTTATTTATAGGCGAAGATAGGCCGGACTTCCTTCACGGGCCCAGGAACAAAGTACTTCAGCCCATAGTAAGTGACTCCTGGGCACCGAGCCAGGAATGCCGAACGAGAAATGCCGAATGACAATCGGCCGATCCAGGAACTACGAGCTACCGTGGCTGACCGGTGATCATCCCAGCAAGTGACTCGAATAAGACTTCAAAGTACTCGAAGAAAATGGTGGGTTGACTTGAAGCGAAACCATGCCGAATGCCTCACTTTGTCGAGCGATGCTTGCCGAGTGAGGTATGCCGAGCGACGACACCCTCACTCAAGGTTGAGTGCTGACCCTCCTCTTAAAGCTGAACGACATCAAGCTGAACCAAAACGTCTAGACCAAACCACACATCTATGCCGAACGGCATCCAGGCCGAGCCATATATCCAGGTCGAACGGCACTCACATGCCGAGCGAGGCATTCATGCCAAACGACACTCATACGCCGAGCCACATATCCATGCCGAACAGCATTCATATGCCGAGCGAGGCATGCATGCCGAACGGCACTCATATGCCGAGCCACATATCCAGGCCGAACAGCATTCATATGCCGAGCGAGGCATGCATGCCGAACGACACTCGTACGCCGATCCACATATCCAGGCCAGACGGCATTCGCATGCCGAGCGAGGCATTCGTGCCGAACGGCATTTTGCCTAACCTCTCAAGTCAAGCCAATCTCTCAACGGACCATACTTCACTTTGAGCCAACCAAGAAACTCGATAATTCCTCTAGTAACCGGGCCAATCAACCGGGTAACATTTGCCCCCCAAAGCGTATCGAGAGAACCAATCACGATATTCTTTGAATCATAGGCCAAACATGTTTCCCACTCTTCTCCTCCCACCAGGTGGAATTCACTTCTCTATTGTGCTACCATCTCCAGTGTGGTCCGGTCGACATACACATGCCGAGCCATCTGTTCGACATACTCATTGCCACTCGGTACCCCTATTCTCCGAAACAGTGAGATACCTTGACCGGGTCCACTGGTTAGCGCCTGTTGACCTCCCCTTCCTTATATAAAAATCAACACTTCTCCTTTTCTTCTCTTCACTCACACTTCAACACCACAGGATCTTGTGACTTACCTTCTCCCAAACTTCGGCTACCTCTTCCCTTCGAAACTATATCTCCTGCCTCGATACTTCAAGTACCCTTAAACCTGAGCAAACTTCGGCTCGAAGCCCCATAATTTCAACCGACTTCCAATTTCCTTTATATGTATGGATTCGCTCTTTAATTCATCTCCCTTAGATCAGAATCTTGTTTAAGGTCTGAACACGTGGGTTCCTAGATAGGATTTAGCAGGAAGCGGCAAACGGAAGGAGGAAGCGGAGGTAGGAGCACGCTCTAGGTTAGATGTTCGACTCGGTCGCAATGGTAGTAGAATAGGTTATTAAGAGAAGTAGTCATGGAAATCGTTGCAGGCCTGTAGCATTCGACCTATGACACAATCGAGGGAGGACAGTCGGCGACCTAGTCGCGGCGATGTTGAGTTGTTAGGAGTTTTAGTAGCAGGGTAGGTCGAAGCAGCGAAGGGGAGTGTGGTTCGGCATACCGAACGAGGAAGCCGCTCGTATGATAATCCAGGAATTCTCGTAGGGGAGCACGGCCCGGTAGGAAGTTAGGTTGATAGGCAAATCCCTATTGGGTGTATCGCTCGGTCTAGATAGAGGGAGAGACAAAGGGAGTGAGTCTAGTTCGGTGATTTGAGGAAATGAGGCGGTGGTGAGCGAGTGGGTCGGTGTGTCTGGTTTAGGTGGAAGTTTGGTCATATGTTTTGAGTGTCGCTCGGCATTGAGCCTTCCCACGCCTAATCATATGACAATAAAAAAAGACAAAGACTTAAGCAAACAGGCATATCGAACTAATCCGGACTGATAACTCCCCAATTTCAACAACTATAAATCTGAGTTTAACTCGATAAAAACAAATAATAGCCTTCAACACATACTGCCAATGTCCGAGTTCAAAACTGAAACCATCATAGGGCAGGCTCTCGGAGACGGCCAGCGATGACGGTCTTCGAAGATGACAATTCAATGCTTAATTTTATTTTATCAGCTTTATGACTTTTAATTCTTTTACACTTATACTCGAACGATTGCACTAGTCTACACACCACACGGGGGGAGCACCTTTGTCGTTATGTCTAATATTGATTGTCTTTCAAGTATAGTTCCAACAGGTGTTTAATCAACTTCAACATTCATTGAAGATGTCTAGAAAGTCAAGCTCCGCCACAGTCTTAGATAAACCCGGCCAAGTTCTCGACAAGAAGTATTGGAAACTTCGAATCCATCGACAGCTCCTACACAAAATATCCCGAGTCCAACAATCGCATCTGTTGACCTGGCTCCCTTGCCCTAGATGCAACGATCTTTCTAGACAATCCGGTCGATTCTCAAGCTTTTAGAATTAATGAAAGCACCCTTCGTCGACTATGTTCGATACATGGAATTCCTTTTGACGATGTACTAGTCCCATTAGGGCAAGATCGTCCTCACCTGCCCCCAACCGGATATACTTCCTGCAACAAATTTATGTGCTGGGTTGGTAGCGTGCCACCATTCAACTCCTTCCTTTGCGACGTGGTGCAATATATGGAGATCGCCCCAACGCATTTACATCCCAACAGTCACGCATTTTATATGGCACGTGCATTCTCTTTTTGAGCATTCTATTTAGGCTCCCGACTCCTGGCGATATCCGCTACATTTACCGTTTCAAGAGGCGATCCGACAGCCCATCCTTCGTATTCCTCAAGCCACACAGCAAGTGCCAAATCCTCACAGGGGCGTGGAGCAAATTCGCCCAATATAATCAAGAGTGGTTTTATGTGCACTGCCTCCCTGGTATCGCGAGGAGATGGCTGGAAGGGAGTAAGTTCCTTTTCTAGATCAATAGTTGTACGAGCCAGGAAGTGCATTCTTTCTAAACCTTTTCTTGATTTTTTACAGGCATCAGCCCGCGTCCCCAAGGCTCCGGGTACTCTGAGGAAGTCGAAGCTATTGGAGCTGTCCTCGCAGGAGATAGGGACATCAAATCCATCATTTCTAATGAATCGCTCTCGAAATTTGGGCTGCTGGCGGAAGGTCGCCGAATAAGTCTTCCTCACGGCGCCACTTCAACCGGACCTGCCTTGGGTAAAGGAAAAAGGCAAGCTGGGCCTTCGTCACATAGTGCCCCTGACACACCTGAGGAGGGCGAGATTAGAGAAACTAAGGTGTCTGAAGCACCGGGTGAAAATGTTAGTCCCACTCTGGAACCGGTGGTTGAGGTACACGATATTGAAGTAACGCCTCCTCCTTCAAAGGGAGAGAAGAAACTGGCTTATAAATTGAGGAAAAAGACAGTGGGCAGAACCTCAAAGGTCACAATCATTCCAGTAGAGAGAGAGCCTTCTCCTCAACATTTAGAGAGTTTGTTGAAAGGCTTGTCTGACCTTACAATTCCCGATGATTTGCTTAACTACAGTTTCGACGACCTGGAAGCCATAAAACTTCATTCGCCGGCGAAAGGCAGTAAAGGCGTTCAAGGCCATCACCAAGGAGAAAGAATCTAATTAAAATAAAAATTGTTTGGAATAACCAAGTTGTAAATTAATGAAACATTTTGTTAATAAGGTAAGGAAATTTGTATAAGTATATTTTTAATGTAGCTTATAAAAAGTAAGGATTTAAAAGTTGATAATTTTTGAATTTATAACCTGTTGCTTTCACAAATTGTTTTCGAAGACTTCAAAATTAATATTAATATTATTTGAAAGATTTTTGACTAGAAAATATTTTGAATTTTTTTTAAGAAAATAAAAGCATAAACACGCTTTGGTCACTGGGAAATAATTTTGGGATGGCCGCAGCATCGCCGGTATTCATTTTCGAGTTTTTGAGTGAGAATTGCTACCAAAGGAAATTTATTTCCAATTGTTTGTGAAAAATATTCCAGTATGATTTAAATTAATATATGAAAATAGTTTTAAACTTATAAATTTAAAATAGTATGGATGAGAAATAAGTTGTAAATTATAAATTTGAATAGGAAAATAAAACCAAATTTAAAATGGTTAAACATTTGGATTAAGCAATAAAATAATGAACTTAAGAAATGTTAAATTAATTGAGTTAGTGAAATGAAGTAAATAAAATATAGCTTAACTCATGAAAGCTTAAATTAAAAAAAATGAATTACATTTGAAATGAAGTAGATAAAATAGCGAAATGAAATTTTAAGAAATAAATTAAAATAAATGAGTGTAAGTAAAATTAATATGGGCAGTTGAATTGAATTTAAATTGGATTTAAATAAATTAAATGCAAATAGAATGAGTTTCAATAAAATTGAATGGTAACTAAATTGAATATGAAATAAGTTAAGGGAATAAATTATAAATTGAAGTTAACTTAAGAGGAGTTGAATAAAATTGATGGTGATAAATTATTTATTTATTTAATATGAATGGGAGTTATAAAAAAATAAAATTTACTTAAGTAAAATTATTATATGAGTTTGAATCAATGAATAAAGATGAACTTAAGTTGTGATATGAATTGAAGGTAAATAACTATAACATGGAATTTTTGGTGCAACTATTTGGCTATTTACTTTATGCCTATGTTGTACAGTTTAGAGCAGGACCAAGGATAGTTTGCACTGAAGTTCTAAAAGTTAAAAACACTACAACACAATTTGGCAACTAAGTGCCAGACTTGGAAATAAAAACCACAACCTTGCTGGAGTCTAATAGAGAACACACGAAGCCTTTGCATCAAAGATTTATGCAAGTTAGGGATGACATAACAATTTATTTATGCTTGCCCTCTAACAAGTTGCTTCCATTATGATGCAGTTTTGTGTTATTTAAAGCGCACCCCTGCATCATTGAACAATCATTTTCCCAAAACTAAACAATCAACAAGTCTTAGCGTATTTTATTATTATTTTTCAACAAAGAGAAAAATAAAGGATAAAAAAGAGAGAAAAAGAACCTATACTGTAGTGGAAACAATCAACATAAAAATTGGGATTATAAAGATAAAAGCTTTGGACCTATAGCTTGGACATGGATCCACTATTTATGAGTGTTCATTATTCACTGCTGATGGAGTTTGTTTTATAAAGGAATTAAACGATTGAAGTTATCTGCAGTCATTTGAAATGTTTGGACTAACAGCTTATGACTATTCGGTCAGACTTTTAATAGAACAAAGCATCATAATTTTATGAATACTCATGCAAAAAAAACTATTGTTGGATGTGATATTGGATATGAATGATTAAAAAAATGACACTCAACATACTACTGCAAGTAGCAATAGCCAGATCCAAAACAATATGCATAAGTGGTCCCTAATGATTACATCTAAATGTTTTGTGCCAGTACATAGATATTGTGATTTTGTGTGTATATATGTATTCTTTCTTCTTTGATAAAAAAAGGTCATATCGTTTCTATTTTCTAATGGTCCTAAAGAGTCTATCACCAAGACAATTTTTTTTCTTCAGTGCAAGTCTTTCCATTGCTGATGTTGTAACTTACTGGATATATTTTTTACTTTACAACACATTGGGATAAATTACATAATTCTTAATATATTGATGTTGCAGCTTTTATAACAAAATTTAGGAATTCATTTGGTTTATGTAGTTCAATTTGTTTAGATTATTGTAACGGTTTTATCAAATGATAACATCTAAGTTTTAGGAGAATGAGTAGAAAATGTTTTATGTGTTCTTAATCCAAACTCAAAACTAGGTCAAATACTGACTATATTAACTCAAAACTGATGATTATTTAGCAAGAAAGGAGAATAAGTAGATTAGATGGTCTGTTCCTTTTCAGTAGTTTTCAGGTGGGGATATTGTTTTGATTTTTCATATTTGGAAGCTGGTTCTTTTACGTCTATTCTGCCATATTTTGTTGCGATGATGATGCTACCAATGATAAAGAAGAAGTCCATGTACATAGTTATGACATTCTCTTTAAAATATAGTATATTGTTATAACATTGTTGACATTTAATAATAGTATGGTTATGAATAAAATTTGCATGAATATGGTTGGTTGGATGTTTCTTTTATTGCATGGCTATGTTTGCTTATATAGTTGTTTTATAGGTATGTTATATATTGATTTCTCTTTCCATATACATGTTCTCATCTATTATTGAGTGTTTAGTAGGTATGGAGGGCGTATGCTCGCTTTTGGAGCTCGATTGCGCATATGTTGCTTTTGCTCGCTTAAATATAAGTTGTTAGCACCAAAATTGGTCACTAACCTCGTAGAGAAAGATTGTGTAGAGATATAAGTGATGAAAGTAAATTAAACAGAGAAGACAATGCTAATCTAACTGCAGAAAGTAAGAACACCAAATTTATAGTGGTTCAGCGTAATTGCCTACGTCCACTTTGAGGTTAAACTTTATTGATCTTCTTTATAGTTGATTACAAATACAATTCGTGAATCAAATGCTTGCATGAAGTTGTTTAAGTAGAGAAGATGAGTCTCGAAAATGGCAGAGTCTCCCCAGTGTTCTCTCCCCAAAAAAGGATCCCTTTCACTGTGACCCTGCCCCTCTATTTATAGGCAAATATGGGCTGGACTTCCCAAGTGGGCTCGGTGGCCGAACGCTCTAGCCCAGGTGTTATGGTTGCTACATGCCGAACCTGGTATGCCGAACGCTCTAATGCCGAACAGTCCTTTCTATGCCGAACGGTACGCTGGATGTGTGGGAAGTGCAGGATGATTGTCAGTTGAGGCCGAACGTGTCTCTATCCGAAGCTCTTGAACGAACAGTGCATGCAGGCCGAACGACATTGTTACCTTGAGTAGTTGTGCATACTGAATGTCTTATGGATGCCGAGTACTACGCCGAGCACCATGGGATGCCGAGTACTCCTGCTGCCGAGTACGCCGAGTACCTTGGGATGCCGAGTACTCCTGTTGCCGAGTACTACGCCAAGTACCTTGGGATGCCGAGTACTCCTGTTGCCGAGTACTACGCCGAGTACCTTGGGATGTCGAGCGCTCTTTTTGCCGAGTTCTCCTATCACCGAGTTCTAATGATGCCGAACGCTAGCTGACGCTGAGCATTGGTTGTCGCCGAGTGCCAGTTGACGCCGAACACTACTTGACGCCGAGTCTTCTGGTCGCCGAGCACTACGGATGCCGAACGCTATGGATGCCGAGTCCCACTGGATGCCGTGTGCTTCGCCGAACACTCCTGGATGCCGGACACTATGGATGTCGAGTGCTACTTGATGCCGAGCACTAGTTGCCTGGTCAAATCTCCAGGAAACACTTGCCCCCCAAAGTGTATCGCGTGGCCGAACGTGATGCGCTTTGAATCTGGTTCAATTTTCCTTGATGATGCCTTCTCGAGAATGCCTGTAACGGAGGTGTGTGGTGAGCGTGGCCTGGATGCCGAACGATACGTTCGAAGCCGAACAATCCTCATGTGCCGAACGTCACTTTGCTATGATGCCGAACACTCTGGTATTGACCGGTTCTACCGGGTATAGCCTTTTCAACTTCTCCCTTCCCCCTATATAACCAGGTCCTCCCCGTCTTCTCTCCTTTACCTTTTCACTTCTGCCACTCTTCAAAGATTAGCAATTTTCGCTAGACGATCAGATTTAAAACCTGACCATTCCTTCATACTCTCCAATTCTGCAAACTAGGTACTATTCCTCGTATAACTCGAATAGGTTTCAAACGAGATGGAAGTGTGTCACGTAGAAAGCTTTCGAGTATATTGCCGAACGATAACGCGAGGCGAGGAGGAAGGATTCGGGGTGTTTGCACATATGGTCATTGTATTTAGCTTCATCGTGCCGAACTATAGTTAAAGAAGGAAAAGGAAAACGGTTGAGGTGGTAAGGGTGTTGGATGGCACAGCTCTGGTTCGGCGTATGCTGTCATGCGCCGAATGGTGGAGGCTGCCGAACAGTATTTTATCTGAATAAACTAAGGAATGTCGAACGATAACTTAGCCAAACAATCCAAAGCCAAACACAAATGTCGAACAATAATTTAGCCGAATCGAACTCAAGCCGAACACACTTAGATGCCGAACTGTATAAATGCCGAACGTCATAAATATTAAGCAACTGACATGCCGAACCATGTTTAGGCCGAACACTCCAAATGCCGAACATAATTTAGTCCGAACAGTACAATTGCCGAACATTATTTAGACCGAGCCAAACAAAGCCGAACACTATACCTAGGCCGAACAGTCTGAATGCCGAACAAGACCTAACCGAACATTTGACACGCCGAACCAACATACACACTGACCTATACTTAGGCCGAACAATACAGTTGCCGAACACCATTTAAATGCCGAACAGTATAAATGTGAAACTACACTTAGGCCGGTCACTCTATAAATCATGTGTTTTCTGAATCTGGAACTGTAATCACCACCAGGCGGGCTCTTTGAGACGGTCAGCGATGACGGTCTTCGAAGGCGACGATTCGAAGCTCATTCTTATCTCTTTGAAATCTTTAGATTCTTATTGCTTGTACACGACTGCTTGCACTAGTTCACACACCACGTGGGGGGAAAACTCGTGTTGCTAATTCTAACGTTCAACGTTTTTTAAGTATAGTTCTCTCAAGCACTTAGCCAGGTTCGTTATTTATCGGGAATGTTGAGAAAGTCTAGCTCCGCCACTATATCTGACAGGCTTGGGCCGTCATCAAGGCAAGTAGTCGTTGATACTTCTAATCCGTCGACTTCTCCTGTTCATAACCTAGCACCTGATGCCCTGGAGGCGACAATCCTACTAGACAATCCGATCGATTCACAAGCTTTGAAGGTCAACGAAGCCGCTCTTCGACGGATATGCTCCATTCATGGCATCCCTTTTGCTGACGTGTTAGTTCCTTCGCGACACGATCGTCCTCATCTGCCCCCAGTCGGGTATACAACCTGTAACAAGTTCATGTGTTGGATGGGCAGCGTGCCTCCATTTAATTTATTTCTCCGGGATGTATTGTAGTATATCGACATAGCTCCATCGCAGCTGCACCCGAACGACCATGCATTTCTATATGGGACTTACTTACTTTTCATGGCCGTCTTCTCCAGACCTCCAACCGCCGGTGATATCTGATATATCTATATGATCAAGAGACGGAAAGACAGTCCTTCCTTTATGTTCCTCGAGCCGTACCACAAATGCCAGATCTTGACAGAGGCATGCAGTAAATTCGCCCTGTACAAACAGGAATGGTTCTATGTGCGCTGCCCTCCTGGTTTTGCGAGGAGATGGGTTGAAGGCAGTAAGTTTCTCTACTGAGTCACTATTCATATTTAACCGAAGTCATGTTTTTCCTAATTCTTTGTTTCATCTTTTCAGGTATCAACCCGCGTCCGGAAGGCCGAGGATATTCTGAGGCTGTTGAAGCCATTAGAGCTCTTCCTGCCGAGGAACGAGACATCCGAACTATCATTTCAAATGAATCACTGTCGGGGTTTGGCTTGCTAGCTCCTGGTCGTCGGATCAGCCTTCCAGAAGGTGTCACCATTCCCAAACCTCCGTCCGGTAAAGGGAAAAAACAGGCCGGGTCGTCGTCGCGCCGCATTCCCGATATGCATGAAGACAGCGAGCGCAAAGAAGACAAAGCTCCTGAGACTCAGGGCGAGAACGTGGGTCCCGCTTGGAATCCGGCAATCGAAGTTCAAGATATTGAGACGTCATCCTCCCCTTCGAAGGGGAAGAGGAAGTTAAAATATACAGTTCAAAAGGAGAAAGTTGGTGGCACTTCAAAAGTTACGCCTATCCCGCCTGAGAAAGAGGCTTCCTCGCAACATCTGGAAAGTTCCTTGAGGGGTCTATCGAACCTTTCTATTCCCGAAGACATACTTAATTACGGGTTTGATGATCCTGAAGCCCTCAAATTTTCTTCACCCGCTAGAGGCCATGCGGGAGTCAACTCCCGATCCAAGGAGACAACACTCCGATTAGTAAAGATAAACGAACTGGTCTGTCGGGGGGAACACTAGGACACACATTCACATACGCATTCCATCATACACTTCAAGTTTTTTCTTATCTTACGGATTTTTCTTAACTCGTTGTTATTTCCATTCTTTGTAGGTGATATGGGGCGTTCTCACAGACTCGATCGCCTTCATGGCTCTTCCATATTTCATCACTCTGGATAAGACTCTGGTTCAGGCAGACGTAGGGGCAGAGACGATGATGAAGATAGAGACAATCGTCCCCGTGAGTCGTCTCACCGCAAGAAGGCACATTCTCAATCTTCGCAGTCTCGTGATCCCCTTCCTCCAACTGTGCCGGATAAAGATAAAACTTCACAGAAGGGTTACCACTCTGATGCTCCTCGAGAACAACACTCTGGTTCATCGAGTACGACGCAAGTTCGGGAGCAACGAAAAAGAGTGGAACTTTCAAAGCCTCCTCCTCCTACTCCTGCGGTGGACCCGACTGTTGCGGAAAAGATGGTCGATCTTAAGGCCAAGTTTCCGAAAATTTGCTTCGACGGTCTGAAGTTCCTCCCAGCCATTCATCATATTCCCGGGCATGTGAAGCAGAGTGCCATTGCCTGCAATAATGACGTCTATGTTCAACATGACGCGCTTGTGCACTTGGTGGAGAAGATCTTAGAGGTATCCGTTAAGCGCCAACATGAGATTGATCGCCTGAAACTGGAGGCTGGCTGCGACAAAAACATCATCGAGCACCAAGACGTAGAGCTCGCTTCGTACAAGTCGAAGCTGGAAGCCGCTGAACAAAGCGCAAAAGATACTGCTGAGGCAGTTACTCGTTTAGAGGCGGCTCGCAAAAAAGAGCTTGACGAAGCAGTCCAGCGCAGCGGTGCCCTCGCCCTAGAGAAAGACTCTGTCCAAAAAGAGAGGGATGCACTCGTCGTGCAAGTCAGAGAGCTGAAAGAATTACTCTCCAAGGAGAAGGAGGACAAGGTAGCTGCTCAAGAAGAATCACAGCGATACTGTGATGAAATCGTCGCTACTCGTCTCCTAAAAACGAAGCTCGATGACGAACTTGCCGGGGTTGAGAAGATGAAGGATGAGGCCCGTGAGGAGGGCAAAAGAGTGGCTGCGGAGGAGATTGATTCTTGCCTCGAGGCAGCCGCAGAGGCCGGCAGGGAAGAGGTCAAGTGCATGTTTGACCCGTTGATTGCCGAATACGGAGCCCGCGTCCTCATGCATCGCGACTTAACGTTCTTGGGCGACGGCTATCTCGAATCCCTAGCCGAGGCCTGGGAAACTTTGATAAGGATCAGGAAGATCGAGTCGGGCTCCGAAGAGGTCGATGAGGAGGCCTTGGTGAAGGAGTTCCTTAGGGGGAATGAACCATCGGATTTATCCGCAGCATTGGCACTTTACAGCAAAGGCTCTCCCCTTCCACAAGAGAAAAATGATGAAGCCGGCCCGTCCGGGGTCAGTACATCTGCTCCTCATACTGCTGCTCCTCTCGCTGCTCAATTGGTCGGTCGGCCAACACTTGATCCATTCGAGCAGCATGCTGGTTATGACCCCGAAGATCCCGGGCTTGGTGCTCATGTGCTATCCCCTATCCTGGAGGGTGAAACCCCACGCGCCACTGATAGCCAACTGGAACCTGGTAGGAAATTCTCCTTTCTCTAAAAGTTGAAAGATCCCGTCATTTTTCAGCAGTGGCTACTCGTTCTAACGCTCATTCTTTATGTTTTCATGCAGGTTGTTCTGACGCCGAGCAAACTCCGAGGAGCGATGACGCCAAGGAGGAGGCAGGGAAAACAAGCGACGCTGTCCATGCGGGAGTACTCCCTGGTCCCGATGCTCAGGTGATCGGGGCACTGGATGATGATAAGCTCGACACTTCATCTCTTGCCGAAGGGAATGATGAAATTGAAATCACCGGCGCCTCTGAGCATACCTCGCAAACGAGCATGAAGGACTGCCTCATCGAAGAGGAGAAGAAAAAGGCCGAGGTCAAAGTTGAACCTGGAATCCTGGAACCTACCGACCCGCGGAACAGACCTTTGAAAATCATCCTCCCGGGCAGGTCCAAACCACTAGGTGTTCCGTCTCCTACTCCTGACTCCGCTTCCTTAGCAAGTAAGAAGTCCAAGAAAAAGCGTGAGGGAGAGGAGTCATCGGAAAAGACAAAGGAAGACAAGAAGAAGAAATTGAAGAAATAATCGATACACTCGTTCAACGAGCTTCTTGTTTAAGTCTTGTAATTGCTTTTATCTTCTGTAGCTTGTAGTTTGTATAGACAGGTCTGAATTTTGTAGGAGTGATCATGTAACCCCATTTTGGACTGATCGAATAAAGTTTTTAGTTTCTTTTTCGTTCGAATGATTCTCTTGCTTTTCTTTGGTTTGATGACTAATTGCAGCCATAACTCAAGTTCTTATAAGTTGCCTTATCTCCCTGTCCATTTTCATGTTGTTCAAACATCTCCGGACGTGGCATATTCCTTATTCCATATTTTTCGAGTACTTGGACCTTTTTTCTAAATCTGCGCTCCGGGGATTTAGAGTGAGTTGATCCGCGTTCAGGGGATTCGGAGGTTCGAAATCGTTTATACTCTAGTCCATGCTCTGGGGACTTAGAGTACTCCGATCCGCGCTCTGGGGATTAGGAGATTTGGAATCGTTTATACTCTAGTCCACGCTCCGGGGACTTAGAGTACTCCGATCCGCGCTCTGGGGATTCAGTGGTTCGAAATCGTTTATACTCTAGTCCGCGCTCTGGGGACTTAGAGTACTCCGATCCGCGCTCTGGGGATTCGGAGATTTGAAATCGTTTATACTCTAGTCCGCGCTCTGGGGACTTAGAGTACTCTGATCCACGCTCTGGGGATTCGGACATTTGAAATCGTTTATACTCTAGTCCATGCTCTGGGGACTTAGAGTACTCCGATCCGCGCTCTGGGGATTCAGAGATTTGAAATCGTTTATACTCTAGTCCGCGCTCTGGGGACTTAGAGTACTCCGATCCACGCTCTGGGGTTTCGGAGATTTGAAATCGTTTATACTCTAGTCCGCGCTCTGGGGACTTAGAGTACTCCGATCCGCGCTCTGGGGATTCGGATATTTGAAATCGTTTATACTCTAGTTCATGCTCTGGGGACTTAGAGTACTCCGATCCACGCTCTGGGGATTCGGAGATTTGAAATCGTTTATACTCTAGTCTGCGCTCTGGGGACTTAGAGTACTCTGATCCATGCTCTGGGGATTCGGAGATTTGAAATCGTTTATACTCTAGTTCGCGCTCTGGGGACTTAGAGTACTCCGATCCGCGCTCTGGGGATTCGGAGATTTGAAATCGTTTATACTCTAGTCCGCGCTCTGGGGACTTAGAGTACTCCGATCCGCGCTCTGGGGATTCGGAGATTTGAGATTTGAAATTGTTTATACGAGTCCGTACGTCGTACAAGATAATGTAGTTCGTCATTCAAGTGTGAGATACAGAAACGTTAGTGATTCATGGAAAATACGGCTTCAAGCCTTTATTAATGAAAATCAACTAAACTTCTTGATTACAACTTTAAAAAGAAACTATGTTATGACTGAACGGAAACATGTAGGAAATAACAGTGCCTAAAATAAGAAAGGAAACATGCTAAATGTAATAGTGTCGCAGATGTTCACTGTTCCATGCTCGGGGGAGTGTCGTGCCATCAACGGTCGCTAGCTTGAATGTTCCCTCTCCAAGCTTCCGTTCAATGGCGTACGGACCTTCCCAGCTGGGATTCATACGTGATGGTACCGGGAAAACTCGTTTCAGAACAAGATCACCCACATCAAAAATCCTTGGACGGACTCTGCCGTCGTAGTAACGCTTGACTCGATGCCTATGCGCTGCCGCCCTTAATTCGGCTTCTTCACGCTTTTCATCGATGCAGTCCAGTGATTCCAGCAAGAGGCTCTGGTTCGTCTTGGGATCATAGTATGTCACTCGGTGCGATGGAACTTCAAGTTCCACGGGTATAACGGCTTCAGAACCGTATGCCAAGGCGAACGGAGTGTGGCCGGTCGTGGACTTGTGGGTAGTTCTATATGCCCATAATGCTGTCGGGAGTTCATCTACCCACTTGCCTCCAACCTTCTCCAGACGCTTCTTCAGTATGGACTTGATTATTTTGTTAACGGCCTCGACTTGTCCGTTAGCCTTCGGGTGTGCAATGGCGGTGAACTTTTTCTCGATGCCATACTTTAAACAGAACTCTTTGAACTCTCTACTTTCAAATTGCGTCCCGTTGTCCGTGATGATGGTGCGAGGAAGGCCAAAGCAGCATATAATGTTTCGTACAATGAAGTTAACGACTTTCTTAGAGGTGATTGTGGCCAAAGGTTCTGCCTCAGCCTATTTTGTGAAATAGTCTACTGCAACTATCGCGTATTTCGCGCCACCTCTGGATATAGGCAAAGAGCTGATTATGTCGATTCCCCAGATTGCAAACGGCCAGGGACTAAACATTTGTGTGAGTTCCGTTGCTGGAGTCCTCAGGATTTTCGCATATCTTTGACACTTGTCGCATTTTCTTGCGTAGTCCGCGGCGTCCTGGTTTACGGTGGGCCAGTAATATCCATAGCGGAGGATCTTCTTTGCTAGCGTTTGCCCCCCAGTATGGTCGCCACATTCCCCTTCGTGAACCTCTCTTAAGACCCGCTTTGTCTCATCATGAGCGATGCATCACAATAATGGGACTGAGAATCCTTTTTGGTACATTGACCCATCCTGCATTACGTATCGCGCGGCCTTTCGAAGGACCTGCCGTCTTTTGCTCCTTTTTTCTGGTAAAGCCCCGGTCGTCAGGTACAGTTTGAATGGGGTTATCCACGATTCCTTCTCGATCTCCGTTTCCAACACATGATCGACTTTTATCTCGTCTATGCTCGGGGCATGCAAGGCTTCAACGGGATACAATCCCATTTGCTGCGCATCGCCAGTACTCGCAAACTTAGCCAACAAGTCGGCTTCTTTGTTCTGTTCGCGCGGGATATGTGAAATGTCATAACGCTCGAGATTCGAGAGTAGTTCTTGGACCTGAACAAGGTACGGAGCGAGCTTTCGTCCCTTTGCTTGGTAGTCTCCCCGTACTTGGTAAACCACCAACTGTGAGTCGCAAAAGATTTCGACTGATTCGATCCCGAGTTCCCTGATGAGCTTCAAGCCAGCGATCAGTGCTTCATATTCGGCTTCGTTATTTGTAGCCGGGAAATCGAGCTTCAGGGCATACCAGATTGATCGGTTTTCCGGAGTTATAAGAACTACAACCGCGCCGGAGCAACGGTCGTTTGATGCACCGTCAGTGTATAATTTCCATCGAACGGGGGGAATGATGTCGTGGTCATCCGGTTTGATGGGTATGGTAAACTCGGCGATGAAATCTGCTAATGCTTGCCCTCGGATGGCTCTCCGCGGTAAGTATGCGATATCGAACTGGCTCAACTCGATGTTCCATCTTAGAAATCTTCCAGAAGTTTCCGGCCGTTGGAGTACCTGCCTCAGGGGTTGATCGGTATAAACACCGATTGAATGTGCTTGAAAGTATGGGCGCAGCTTACGTGATACAATCACCAAGCAATAAGCCAATTTCTCGATTTTAGGGTAATTCCTCTCTGCCCCTGTTAAACGCTTGCTAACATAATACACCGGCTTCTGGACTCGATCCTCCTCATGAACCAAAGCCGCACTTATCGCATGCGGGGATACAGCCAAGTATACGTACAACATTTCGTGGTCAACTGGTTTTGATAGCATTGGTGGACTCTCTAGATGCCTCACCAGATTCCGGAATGCTTCCTCACAACTAGACGTCCATTCAAAATTTCTCTTCCCTTTCTTTATTATATCGAAGAATGTGATCCACTTGTCAGTTGCCCTGGATATAAATCGATTTAGCGCAGCTACTTTTCCGTTCAAGCTCTGTACTTGCTTTATGGTCCTGGGCGCTTGCATATCTCGAATAGCTTGGATCTTTTCTGGGTTGGCTTCGATTCCCCTAGCATTGACGATGAATCCCAAAAACTTCCCTGATGCAACGCCGAAGGAACACTTCAAAGGGTTGATCTTCATCCCACAAAACCTGAGTATGTCGAACATTTCAGCCAAGTCTCGAATGTGGTCGTTTGACCATCGTGACTTCACGAGCATGTCATCCACATAGACTTCCATCGTTCTACCCAGCTGGTCCTTGAACATTCGATTCACTAAACGCTGGTAAGTTGCTCCTGCATTCTTCAATCCAAAGGGCATCACTACATAGCAATACAGTCCGACATTTGTAACGAAGCTGGTGTGTTCTTGGTCCGGAATATGCATCGGGATTTGGTTGTACCCTGAGTACGCGTCCATGAATGACAGCAGCTCGTGTCCTACGGTGGAGTCGACCAACTGATCGATCCTAGGCAACGGGAAACTGTCCTTAGGGCACGCTTTATTCAAGTCGGAATAATCTACGCAAGTTCTCCATTTCCCATTCGCCTTTTTTACGAGCACGGGGTTGGATACCCATTCAGGGTAAAGGGCGTCGCGGACGAACCCATTTGCTTTGAGTTTGTCCACCTCCTCTCCAAGAGCGGCGGATCTCTCCGGATCCATTCCTCTCCTTTTTTGTTTAACTGGGACGTATTTCGGGTCTATGTTCAACATATGACTCGTGATGGCGGGAAAAATCCCACACATATCAGAATGCGTCCAGGCGAAAACATCAAGATTCGCCCGGAGGAAGTCGCTAAGGTCTTCAGTCATCGCGGGACCAAGCTGTGATCCGATTTTCAGAATTCGCGAAGGGTCGTCACGGCTAACTGATATGTCAATTGTTAATTCAGCCGGTGCCGCCTTCTCTTCCCTGGGTTTCTCATCGTCGTCTCTCGGATCTATATCTCCGAAGATCCGAGAACTATGCCTGAGCCAGGGCTCGGGCACTACTTGTCAATTATCCGCATTAAGGATGCGGACGGGATTGTCCGCAACCTTTCCCTTCTCCCTCCGATGGGTTTCTCGGAGCTCAGCCTCATAACAGGAACAACCAGCTGCTTGATCGCCATGAACAATACCTACTCCTTTGTCAGTCGGGAACTTCAAATGTAAACACCAAGGGGCTAACGCTGCCCTAAACTCAGCTAGGGCCGGCCGGCCCAAGAAAACGTTATATGAAGAATCCACATCCAAAACTATGAAGGGTAGAATCCGCACCCTCCGACGCTCGCCTTGTCCCAGTTCAACTGGTAACTCAACGTACCCCACGGCGTCGGTTGCCGCGCCGTTAAAGCCGTGTATACGAGCCTTGGACGGTTTCAGGTCTTTTGTTTCCAATTTCATTTGGTCGTAAGCCTTCTTGAAGATGATGTTGACTGAACTTCCGCAATCAATCAGAATTCTCTTTACATAAGCTGGTCCGATCGTTGCAGATATGACCATGGGTCGATGGTCGGAGCCTCTACCTGATCAGCATCCCTGTTTCTGAACACAATATCGTCTGTCATTACGCGCTGTTGCTTAGCAGCGGTCCCGTCCTCCGCGTTCGAACAACACTCAAAATTGGCATGCTTCAGGGAACTTGCATATCGCTCCATCTCTTGCCAATTCTTATCCGCGGGGTGAGGTCCGCCAATAATTGTATTTATGACTAGTCTACCTACGGTTCGGGCAGGCTCCTCGGGATGACGCGGAGCTGGTGCACGACCTGGGTTGGACGTTCCCTGTCCTCCTTCTTGTGGATCCTTCACAAATTCTTGCAATTTCTTCTGCCTGATCAACTTCTCAATAGCGTCGTGTAGGTGTCTACACTCCTCCATATTGTGCCCATAAGTCTCATGGAAGCGACAATATTTCCCGGTCCGCTTTTGTTCCTCGGTTGATTCTTTCGGACGTGGCTTTCTGTATTGAAATGTATTGCAGGTGGATAAGTAAATGTTCTCAAGCGGTGCGTTCAGCGGAGTATACTCGCTGTAGCTTGGGATTCTCGACTTCCACTTCCCCGCTTCTCTCTTTTTCCCTTGACTCCTTCCTCCGGACTCCTTGGGTTGCCCAGGCTTGTTCTGGACATTGACTTAGACCTTTCCCGAGCTGTCTCCAGACTGCTTCACAGCAATGTTGCTCTTTATTGACTCTTGGACAGGTCCTGGCGCCTTATCTCATCGTACCCACCTAGCTTCCTCTCTTCTTATGAACTGGTGTGCCTTTGAGTAGAAACGCTCTAGCGTAGCCGGAGGTTTTCCTGCCAGCCAATCTCCAAACTCAGAGTCTGGATCCACACTTCTCATTACAGCCATCAGAATTCATTGGTCATTGGGATTACTGACTTCAGCTGCTGCTACGTGGAATCTTTGTAAATATTCCTTCAACGACTCCCCGGGATTTTGGATTACACTTGACAGAGACATCACGTCCTTTGGGCGCATAGTGTGTATCTTGAACTGCTCAATAAACTTCTTTGCCAACTCCTCGAAATTTGATACGGATCGCGGAGGAAGTCGGGTGAACCACATAGTAGCGATCCCAGATACAGTAATCGGAAAGCACCTACACTTGGTGGCATCATTCGCTCTAGCTGAATCCATCATCCATTCGTACCTCATGACATGCTGTCTGGGGTCAGTCCTCCCATCATACGCAGGGATAGTAGGCATACTAAACTTCCTGGGGTACGCTGCTTGCAACACAACATCCGCGAACGGAGTATGACTTCTTGACACTCCCCAATCATCATTCGATAACCCCTGATTTTCCTTCATCAACTGCCTGATCATGGCTGTCAGATCTGGTGTCTGTATGGAAGGCGGAAGGTTAGTGTCTGTTCTACGCGCCTGTCCATGCTGATGCCTCCTCTCCTGGCGGTCTGCCAATCGTGCGTCTTGAGGTTCGACATCGATAGCATTTTGATGATCCGGGCCTCTATCCTCCGTCTGTACCCCGGTCCTGAAGTTTCCAGCTCTTGCTTGGTCACGGTCTCCAGTTGTTTGAACAGCAGCTTCTGCTCGTGCAGCGTCAGTCTTGCGGTGTCTGCGCCTGGGAGGTTCATCAGAGGAAGTTGAGCTGTCAGATGAAGAGTAAGGAGCGGGATTGCCCCCAGCATTCTGTTGCTGCTGTTGAGTGAGTTGTGCCATCAGGTTGGCGTTAGCTTGCATCTGCTCTCCTAGTTGTCTCCTGCTTTACCTGAGTTCTCTCATCAAGTCATTGAACTCTATTCTGGTGACAACTGGAGTCTATTCTTGAGCGGCAATTCCTGCACTCGGAATCGCTGGTTGATTGCTAGGTCCTGCTTGTTGCACACTAGCAGTTTCGTGGGCATCCGCATTATGAGAAGCTGACCTGGTACGTGGTCTTGCCATTGTAGAGTTATCGGTATGAACTCTGAATAGAATCAACGGATGTCCTATCAGTGAGTCGGATCTTCTTTGGGGGATTTGTTCAATCCAGTAGCTTCAAAGCAGATCCTTGAGGTCTGAGAATTCAATTCTCGGTGAAAGCACCAAAGTGTTAGCACCAAAATTGGTCACTAACCTCGTAGAGAAAGATTGTGTAGAGATATAAGTGATGAAAGTAAATTAAACAGAGAAGACAATGCTAATCTAACTGCAGAAAGTAAGAACACCAAATTTATAGTGGTTCAACGTAATTGCCTACGTCCACTTTGAGGTTAAACTTTATTGATCTTCTTTATAGTTGATTACAAATACAATTCGTGAATCAAATGCTTGCATGAAGTTGTTTAAGTAGAGAAGATGAGTCTCGAAAATGGCAGAGTCTCCCCAGTGTTCTCTCCCCAAAAAAGGATCCCTTTCACTGTGACCCTGCCCCTCTATTTATAGGCAAATATGGGCTGGACTTCCCAAGTGGGCTCGGTGGCCGAACGCTCTAGCCCAGGTGTTGTGGTTGCTGCATGCCGAACCTGGTATGCCGAACGCTCTGATGCCGAACAGTCCTTTCTATGCCGAACGGTACGCTGGATGTGTGGGAAGTGTAGGATGATTGTCAGTTGAGGCCGAACGTGTCTCTATCCGAAGCTCTTGAACGAACAGTGCATGCAGGCCGAACGACATTGTTACCTTGAGTAGTTGTGCATACTGAATGTCTTATGGATGCCGAGTACTACGCCGAGCACCATGGGATGCCAGTACTCCTGCTGCCGAGTACGCCGAGTACCTTGGGATGCCGAGTACCTTGGGATGCCGAGTACTCCTGTTGCCGAGTACTACGCCAAGTACCTTGGGATGCCGAGTACTCCTGTTGCCGAGTACTATGCCGAGTACCTTGGGATGCCGAGCGCTCTTATTGCCGAGTTCTCCTATCACCGAGTTCTAATGATGCCGAACGCTAGCTGACGCTGAGCATTGGTTGTCGCCGAGTGCCAGTTGACACCGAACACTACTTGACGCCGAGTCTTCTGGTCGCCGAGCACTACGGATGCCGAACGCTATGGATGCCGAGTCCCACTGGATGCCCTGTGCTTCGCCGAACACTCCTGGATGTCGGACACTATGGATGCCGAGTGCTACTTGATGCCGAGCACTAGTTGCCTGGTCAAATCTCCAGGAAACATAAGCTAACTTGCTTATAACGCTAATAAAAGGTACACATCTCGGATTACATACTATATTTTGATATTATATATTGTTTGCCCATGATTGGGATGCCTCATCATTAAGATGAGATGTATATCATATGATTATATTGATATTGTTAGCACCAAAATTGGTCGCTAACACCCTAGAGTAGATTTGGGTAGCGAGATAAATGAAGAAAATAAATTGAAACAGAGGAATAACACTATATAATGGTAAAATAACGGTAAAAACGAGAACAACAGAATTATAGTGGTTCGGCGTAACTGCCTACGTCCACTTTGAATGTAATCTTTATTGCTTTCTCAACTGTTTTAGTACAAATACAATCCACAAAGAACAGCTTGAATTCAGTTTAGAACAAAAAGAAAGTGAGCATAGAAAATGGCAGAGTCTCCTCTTTGTTTTCAAAAAAGATCCCCTTAAATGGAACCCTGCCCCTCTATTTTTAGATGGAGATAGCCTGGCTTCTCTAAGCTCGCATCCCTTTTCAGCCATTCAGGCCCACAACCAAGGGTGTTTGGCCCATCACTAACAAGCTAGGCAGACCGACCTGATTATGCCGATCGCTCACAACCGACCCGGGGTCTTCTGGACGTTGACTCGTAGCAATCCTCACTCTAACTCGAAGTAAATTGGGCTGCAACTCAGAGTGAATCATCCCCTTACTCACATTAATCCACTCCTCCATTCCATAATGCCGACCCGAGTTAGCCGATCCCAAGTAACCGAACCCAATCGTTTTGATCACATGTTCCTTATGCCGACCTCCTATGACCGATCATAGATAACCAATCCATGTACCTTATGTCAACCCAGCTATGACCGATCGCAGATAACCGATCCATGTGCCTTGTGCCGAGCCAGCTGTGACCGATCCATGTGCCTTGTGCCGACCCAGCTGTGACCGATCCATGTGCCTTGTGCCGACCCAGCTGTGACCGATCTCAAATAAACGATCCCTTGTACCTTGTGCCGATCGGATTTGAACACACCGACCCATAGTGACCAAGTCCTTGACTTTATGCCGACCCAAAATGACTAATCCCATGCCATTCTCCACTGCCGACCCATTCTCTACACTGAATGCTTGCAAACATGCCGACTCAAAATCCTTTATACACCGACCCAAACCCATCAAGGCTGACTCGAAGCAAGTGCCCTTATAACCTGAAGCAAAACCCCTAGCGACTCAAATTTAAGGTCGAGAAGTCCTGGAGTAAACATTCTTCTGACTTGAAGTAACCTCCTCAACGACCCGTGGCAGATCATTCCTCAATCCCACTCTCATCAACGTTCCACCATAAATTTTGCAACCACCGTTTTGTAGCCGGGCCAAGGTGCCAGGTAACATTTGGCCTCCAAAGTGTGTCTTGTAAACAACATGATGAACTTTGAATTAGCGAGTAATCCCTATTTCCAGAGGCTAGCTCGTTCAAACTGATAACTGATCGTTGCTTTTTCATTAACCTCCGATGAAGCCTTACGTTGTCTGAATGCATTAGTTTTGTCTTAAAGAAGTTTCTGGAATCCTGTTGTAACTTTTCAAAAGTCGACTGTATACAACTTTTCGAAGGCTGCATACATAACGATAACCTTTTTTTAAGTCGAACAACTTTGTGCTTTATTTCAACATCGACTCATCTATTATCACCATTGCCATCATAAACGTTCATACATCTCCCATTTTCAAAAAAATTCCTCTCTCTTCTTTCTTTCCCACCTTTTTTTAATTTTTTAATTTTATTTTTTTCTGAAAGGGGGGGATCGGCATATAAATGCTGATCACTTAATTTCAATATGTGGGTTGGGGTTCGCATATCGAATAGTCGACCCCTTGGAATACAACCGGGTCTCCAAGAGAAGACCGGTTCGTATCCCACCCAGCATATAAAAAGCACAAGCTCACCACTCCTCCCCTCTTATTCTCACTTTTATAACTTATTCCCTTTAGCTCTTCTCAAAATCAACATCTCCACTGACTTGCCATTATTCTTCAGTAAATCATCTTCCCAATCGCGTTCCTCCGTCACTCTTGACTACAGGCCTCAATATTCACTCGCCTTAGCTCTAAATCATTGCATAGGTACGAATCCATACTTCGTTTTGAACTATTAGGCCATGCCTTCCTGAAATCGACCTAGGTTCGAGTCATGTATGTATATGACCTTCCATACTACGTGGGAGAGGAGAGAAACAGTGAGAGTGAGAGTATAGGCAGGGACAATGGATAATTTTTGGTGTGGGATGGAATTGACTCGGGAGAATTTAACATAGGTGATTTTAGAAAGGGGGGTCGGTAAGTTTAAAGGGATCGGTGTATAGGCAATAGGGGTGTGCCCAGCATATCGATCTAAGGAGAGGGCTTAGCAGGTTCATGAGGTAAAGTTGGGTCGGTAGGTTATGTGAGTGAGTGGTCGGTACGCCTTGTTGAGAGGTCGGGTCGGTGAGCTTTTTAGAGAGAGATCTGGGTCAGTACGTCTTTGAGAGGAGCGTTCTGTATTTTAAGAAGGGCCGAGGGATCGGTATAGGTTGTTGTGAGGTCGGGCCAATACTAGAACTTAGGCATAGGGGTCGGTATTGAGAGGTTGGGATCAACGTTGGCAATCAAAACTACTTCAACTTAATTGATGCAAATATCATGACTATATACTTCTATGCCCAAGCATAAAATGATGTACAATGACATGGACTATGACGCATAAGCCTATGGACTTAACTTGGATTAATGAATTCACAGCTTAGGTAACTCTAAACGTGAATCTAGCCCAACAAATGCAAGTAACAGCCTTCATAATCTAGAATGCCAATGCTCGATTCCAGGACTTCCGTTACTGACCATCTACTACATTGCCGGAGACGGTCAGCGATGACGGT
Organism: Allium fistulosum; assembly: GCA_030737815.1. Taxonomy (NCBI): domain Eukaryota; kingdom Viridiplantae; phylum Streptophyta; class Magnoliopsida; order Asparagales; family Amaryllidaceae; genus Allium; species Allium fistulosum. The sequence goes on from CM060905.1 coordinate 1,043,587,449, forward strand.
CTCCTGGACGACAATCCAAAACTTCACTGTGTTATACTCGCCTTTTCAGTCTTAAGCTCTTCATACTTATGTTAGAATCACCGCACTAGTTCACACACAACACGGGGGAAATATATTATTATTACTTCTAACACCGATTATCTTTCAAGTATAGCTTAAACAGGTATTTATTCGCATCAAGCGTCTTTGCACGATGTCTTCCAAATCAGATAAAAAATTAAGCTCCACCACTCTATCCGACAAGCCTGGACCATGTCAACGGCAAGAGGTGGTAGAGACGTCGAGCCTGCCGTTTGACCCTATCCCCGACATTCCGATCTTTCCAGCTGAGGTTATAAATCCGGCCCCTGATGCCGTAGACTAAGCCATTATTTTAGATAACCCGGTCGACTTGCAAGCCTCAAAAATCGGTGAAACCACTCTTCATCGATTATGCTCCATTCACGGAATTCCCTTTGAAGATGTTCTAGTTCCGTCGAGGCAAGATCGGCCCCATCTACAACCAGCCGGGTACACCGCATGCAATAAATTTATGTGCTGGGCCGGATGCATACCACCCTTCAATTCCTTCATTCGTAAAGTATTAAAATACATGGGAATCGCCCCTACACAACTGCATCCTAACAGCTACGCGTTCATTCACAGCACCTTCCTACTTTTCATGAGACTACTGTTCAGACCGCCAACTCCTAAGGACATTCGTTACATTTACCACTTCAAGAGATGCTCTGATAGCCCTTCTTACGTATTCCTCGAACCGTTTCCCAAATGCCAAGTTCTAATAGGTGCGTGGAACAAGCTCTCTCAATTCAAGCAGGAGTGGTTCTACGTGCGCTGCCCTCCTGGTTTCGCTAGAAGATGGTTGGAAGGATGTAAGTTTCATTCCCATTTCGTTCTTCATTTTGAGACTCAAATCGCATCTTTCTGAAAGTTCGAACCTTTTTAACTCTTCCAGGTGTTCGTTCGCGGCCCGAAGGCACTAGGTATTCCAAAGCAGTTGAGGTTATCTGCGCTACTCTTGTGGAAGATCGAACATCAAACTGATAGTGATCGACGAACTACTCTCGTAATTCGGATTATTAGAAGATGGCCGCAGGATTGGCCTCCCACGAAGTACAACAACTTCAAGGGCAACGGTCGAGAGAAGGAAAGAACACGCCGGCCTCCCGGTGCCCCCTGTTGAAGGAGCTCATGATATCACTGAGGAAGAGGAGATCAAAGAAACGGAAGTCCTGAAACCAACTAATGAAAATATAAGTCTCGGATAGGTGCCTACAGCTGACGCTCCCTGTACCGACCAGCCGCAACCTCCCTCGAAAAAGAAAAAGAGTTTGGCATACAGAATAAAAAAGAAAGGAGCCGGGGTGACTTCGAAATATGATAACTCTTATCGAGAAGGGATCATCTTCCCAGAAAATGGAAAGCTCACTGAAGGGACTCTCTAACTTATCCATCCCTGACGATCTATTAAACTACGATTTCACTAACCTTGGCGTTGAAGGGCTCAACTCGCCCATGAGAAGTGGTGAAGGCGAACAACTTCATAATCAGAGGGAACAAACTCCCATGAGTAAAGCGAAAACTATTGGTTCGTTGGGGGGATTCACAAGGACACACACAAACACCGCTTGCATCCAACATTTCATACAGTTTCCACTAACTCATTCTTATTTAATCTTCCGTGCAGATGCAATGACTCTCTCACACGGCATCGATCGCCTCTGTGGTTCCTCTATTTTCCAACGTTCAGGTCGGGACTCGGAGTTTGGAAAACGCAGAGATAGAGATGAAGGCGGAGATAAAGATTATCATTCTAGAGATTCGTCTTCATCCTCAAGAAGGAAAACTCATGAGCACTCCTCACATCACAGTGAGCCTACGAACCCTCCAGGGCGTGGTGGAGATAAGCCCACTTACCAAAGCTCCCAATCCGATATTCCCCGGGACCAGCACTCTGGCTCTTCGAGCACCAAGCAGTCTCATGGGCACCACAAGAAAACGTTGACTCCGCTGAGACATACTCCTCCAGCCTTTGCTCATGATCCAACCACGGCAGAGAAATTAGCTAAGCTTAAGGCTATGTTCCCGAAGATTTGTTTTGACGGGCTGAAATTCCTTCCTGCTATACACCCCATCCCCAGGAGGTCTAAAGTAGACTTGCTTGCATGCATGAACGACGTGTATGTCCAGCACGATGCATTCGTACACTTAGTCGAAAAAGTGTTAGAGGTCTCTACTGAACGTCAATATGAGATCGACCGTCCCAAGCTAGAAGCCATTCACGACAAGGACATCATAAAGAGCTTGGACGACGAATTTCTCTCATACAAAGCCCAACTTGAGACTGTAGAAAAAAGCGCCAGGGAGACAGCCGAAGCAGTTAGTCGCTTAGAGGCTAGCCACAAGAAGGAACTAGACGACGTGCTCCAACGCAGCGGCACTTTGGCTTTGGACAAATACTCTCTGCAAATTGAGAAGGAAGTTCTAGCCCGCCGAGTTAAGGAGTTGGAGGAACTGCTTTTTAAAGAAAAAGAGGAGAAAATAGCAGCGCAGGAGGAATCACAGAAATACTGCGAAGAAATTGTCGAGACTAGAAACTTAAAGATGAAGCTCGACGAGGAACTATCTTAGATTGAAGCTATAAAAGAAGCTGCTCGTGAGGAGGGCAAGAAAGCAGCACTTACAGAAGCCGATTCTCGGATAGAGGTAGCGACCGAGTCCGGTAGGGGGAAATCAAATGCTTATTCGACGCACTCATTGCTGAATATAATGCAAGGGTCCTCATTCACCGCAACTTGTCCTTTCTGGGTGATGGCTACCTTGAATCGCTTGCCAAAGCATGGGACACTCTTATTAAAATAAAAAAAGTGGAGTCCAGCATTGAAGAGATTGATGAGGAGGCACTCGCGAAAGAAGTGCTCCGAGGAAATGAGCCCTCAGACTTATCTACAGCAAAACTTCTCTTTGGCGGAGCTTCCCCAACATCGAAGGAGAAAGAAGATATTGCTGGCCCATCTGGCACCGAGTCCAAGTTCCTCCTTCCATTCAATCGACTAAGACTTCATCTGCTGAACCTCTCGAGCAGCATGTCGGTTACGACCCGGAGAGGGCCGGACTTGGCATCCATACTTTATCTCCAATTACTGAGGGGAATACTCCAATGACCATCGAGAGTCAACCGGATGCGGGTACTTCTCTTGCCTTCCATAATCCAAAAAGTTGCCATTCTCGACGAATAGCGAGTGTAGCCTAACATTTGGTTTTCATGAAATCATGCAGGTTATTCTGGTCCCGAACCGACTCCAAGAAGCAATGTCGCCACGGGGCTAGAAGAAAAAAAAGCTGAGGCACCGGCTGGCGAAGACATACCGGGCCCTGATGCTCAAGTAATCGGAGCACTATATGAGGATAAACCTGAAGATCCCTCACCTGCCGAAGAACACGACAATGTTGTAATCACGGGCGCTTCCGAGCACACCGCCAAGCATAGCATGAAGGAACAATTTGAAGAGGAGGAAAAAGAGAAACTCAAAGTCAAGAGTGAGCCCAAAGTAATGGAGATTGGCGATCCCCTTAATAGGCCACTTAAATTCATTCCTCCAAGTCTATTCCCATGGAGGTTCCTCTTCCTCCTCCAAGTTCTTCCTCACAAGGGAGTAAGGAGTCTCAAAAGAAACGTGCGACCGAGGCGACTTCGGAAAAGCCGAGAAAGGATAGAAAAGTGAACAAGTAGCTGTTTTTTGTGATATTTTGCTTGGTTTGAATAAATTAGAGTTGTGTAGTTGTTTTTCCCTTCTACCCTTTTTTTGTCAATGGTGGATGTTTGGACTTGGCCTTCGAACTTACGGAGGAATTGTAAGGAAAAAATTGAAATGTAAATAAAATTTTGTTCCTTTGGTTGAATGGATTCTCTTTGCACCAATTACAGTTTAATTTGCAATTGGGGATTTGGAGAGTTTATGATTCATTCATTCTCTAGTCTGTGTTCTGCGGACTTAGAGTACTCTAGTCTGCACTCTGGGGATTTAGAGATTTTTTGAAATCGTTTATACTCTAGTCCGTGATCTGGGGACTCAGAGTACTCTAATCCGCACTCTGGGGACTTAGAGATTTTTTGAAATCGTTTATACTCTAGTCCGCGATCTGGGGACTAAGAGTACTCTAATCCGCACTCTGGGGACTTAGAGATTTTTTGAAATCGTTTATACTCTAGTCCGCGATCTGGGGACTCAGAGTACTTTAATCCACACTCTGTGGACTTAGAGATTTTTTGAATCGTTTATACTCTAGTTTGCGATCTCGGGACTTAGAGTACTCTAATCTGTACTCTGTGGAGTTAGTGATTTTTTGAAATCGTTTATACTCTAGTCCGGGATTTGGGGACTCAGAGTACTCTAATCCGCACTCTGAAGACTTAGAGATTTTTGTCAAGTCCTTTTTACTCTAGTCCACGCTCTGGAGACTCAAAGTGCTCTAGTTCGCACTTCGGGGACTTAGAGATTTTTCTCAAGTCGTTTATACTCTAGTCCACGCTCTGGGGACTAAGAGTGCTCCAGTCCGCTTCAGGGACTTAGAGATTTTTCTCAAGTCGTTTATACTCTAGTCCGCGCTCTGGGGACTCAGAGTACTCCAGTCCGCTTCAAGGACTTAGAGATTTTTCTCATATCGTTTATACTCTAGTCCGAGCTATGGGGACTCAAAGTACCCAATCCACTTCAGAGACTTAGAGATTTTTCTCAAGTCGTTTATACTCTAGTCCACGCTCTAGGGACTCAAAGTACTCCAGTCCGCTTCAGGGACTTAGATATTTTTCTCAAATTGTTTATACTCTAGTCCACACTCTATGGACTCAGAGTACTCCAGTCCGCTTCAGGGACTTAGAGATTTTTTGATATCGTTTATACTCTAGTTCGCGATCTGGGGACTCATAGTACTCTAATCCGCACTCTAAGGACTTAGAGATTTTTGTCAAGTCATTTTTACTCTAGTCCATGCTCTGGGGACTCAGAGTGCTCTAGTCCGCACTTCGAGGACATAGAGATTTTTCACAAGTCATCTATACTCTAGTCTGCGCTCTGGGGACTCAGAGTGCTTCAGTCCGCTTCAGGGACTTAGAGATTTTTCTCAAATCGTTTATACTCTAGTCCGTGCTCCGAGGACTTATAGTACTCCAGTCCGCTTCAGGGACTTAGAGATTTTTCTCAAATCGTTTATACTCTAGTCCGCGCTCTGGGGACTCAAAGTACTCCAGTCTGCTTCAGGGACTTGGAGATTTTTCTCAAGTCATTTATACTCTAGTCCGTGCTTTGGGGACTCAGAGTACTCCAGTCCGCTTCAGGGACTAAGAGATTTTTCTCAAATTGTTTATACTTTAGTCCACGCTCTGGGGACTTAGAGTACTCCAGTCCGCTTTAGGGACTTAGAGATTTTTCTCAAGTTGTTTATACTCTAGTTCGCGCTCGGGGGACTCAGAGTAGTCCAGTCCGCTTTAGGGACTTAGAGATTTTTCTCAAGTCATTTATACTCTAGTCCGTGCTCTGGGGACTCAGAGTACTCCAGTCCACTTCAGGGACTTAGATATTTTTGTTGACAGCAGTCGTATCTCCACCCGTCTGACTTGTAATTCATTTACCATGTCGAGGCGAAAGTTGTCGATTGAACGGTCGAACCACGTTTTCTCATGGAGTGGGATTTTTCCCCCAGTATCAAGGATGAAACTTGATAAATGGACGGTTGATTCTCGTCCGCTTGGTGATTGTAGCTCTTCCAATCAAATCAAGGAAGAAGTTATATGATGGATGGTTGGATCATATCCATGATGGGGTTGGATAATCAAGTTTTGCACAATTTTCTTCATACTTCTTTCTAGCAAACAAGGATAACAGATTATTGAGCAGGCGAATTAAGTCACATACATTTCAGTGTGCATCCGTGTCCATGTATGGAGAAAGGTGGTTGACGAGTAGGTAGTCCATCACAACTACTTCAAGTTGAGCTTTCGAACTGCCTCTTATGTTCAGGGCAGGAGTTGATGTGTAGATCAAATCATGTCCACTCTAGTTAGATCTCGGCATCACTGAGCTTCAAGAGAGGCATATGTATTTTATCGAACTTTACTTTATGACCCGATGAGTGGATGATCGGGCTACATTCATTCCAAGCCTTGCTTAGGTCTCCAAGTCAAATATGGAGATCGGTGAATGGACGGTCAGTCATGTCCACATTATATTCGATTCTAACCATGGCAATCTTTTCCATCTCTAGTCCTTGGCCCCAAATCAGAGGCATATAGTTGCTGATGAGCGGTCAAATCATGCTCATCTTGGTGAAACTCCATAGGTCCGATCACGGTCTATGAGAGTTGGATGACAACCAACTCTGAGTACTTGGTCACCTTGTGGAGGGGTCGGTATATACCCCTTGGAGAGGGATCGGTAGACATATTGGAGGGATCGGCATATACGCTTTCTGAAGGGATCGGCATATACGCTTTCTGGAAGGATCGGATCGGTATACATACATTGATGAGTGGATTGGTATATACATGTTTGCCTTGGTAAGGGTTCGGCCATATGAGAGTTCAGCTGAATTGCCTTCAGAGAGGGGTCGGCCTTCATTTAACTTGAGGGCAAACCTCAACATCCAATCCCAAGATCTTGCGTACATCAGTGAATCCAGTCCCTTCCAAATGAACATGAACACATGATCAACTCTAACCAGGAACATTAGCATAATCAAATCCTCCAAAAACAGGGGAAGTAGAATTAGTTCCTCTGACTATGGCTATCATCTTCCTTTATATTTCTTTCGAATCTGAGTAGAATAGGAAGTTTGCAAGTTAATAACTGGATCTATCTCACGAATATGGGAATCCACTAGTAGACGATGAGATCCAATCAAGCTGAGAATTCATTTCTCAGTGAAAGCACCAAAATGTTAGCACCAAAATTGGTCACTAACACCCTAGAGTAGATTTGGGTAGCGAGATAAATGAAGAAAATAAATTGAAATAGAGGAATAACACTATATAATGTAAAAAACAGTAAAAACGAGAATAACAGAATTATAGTGGTTCGACATAACTGCCTATGTCCACTTTGAATGTAATCTTTATTGATTTCTCAACTGTTTTAGTACAGATACAATCCACAAAGAACAGCTTGACTTCAGTTTAGAACAAAAAGGAAGTGAGCACAGAAAATGGTAGAGCCTCCTCTTAGATTTTGAAAAAGATCCCCTTAAATGGAACCCCGCCCCTCTATTTATAGATGGAGATAGCCTGGCTGCTCTAAGCTCACATCTTTTTTCTGCCCTTCAGGCCCACGACCAAGGGAGTTAGGCCCATTAATAATAAGCTAGGCAGACCGACTTGATTATGCCGATCGCTCACAACCGACCCTGGGTCTTCTGGATGTCGACTCAAAGCAATCCTCACTCTAGGTCGAAGTAAATTAGGTTGCGACTCAGAGTGAATCATCCCCTTACTCACGTCAATACACTCAACCATTCCATAACGCCGACCCGAGTTAGCCGATCCCAAGTAACCGAACCCAATCGTTCTGATCCCATATTCCTTGTGCTGACCTCCTGTGACCGATTGCAGATAACCAATCCATGTATCTTGTGCCGACCCAGCTGTGACCGATCATCGATAACTGATCCATGTGCCTTGTGCCAACCCAACAGTGATCGATCCCAAATAACCGATCCCTTGTACCTTATGCCGATCGGACTTGAACACACCGACCCATAGTGAACAAACCCTTCACTTTATGCCGATTGGAAATGACCGATCCCATGCCATTCTCCACTACCGATCCATTCTCTACACTGAATGCTTGTAAACATGCCGACCCGAAATCCTTTATACACTGACCCAAACCCATCAAGGTTAACTTGATGCAAGCACCCTTATAACCTGAAGCAAAACCCCTAGCGACTCGAAGTTGAGGTTGAGAAGTCCTGGAGTAAACATTCTTCTGACTCGAGTAACCTCCTCAACGACCCAAGGCAGATCATTACTCGATCCCACGCTCATCAACGTTCGACCATAACTTCGGCAGTTGCAAAGGGACACGAATTCATACCTATTGTTAGCACCAAAATTGGTCACTAACCTCGTTCAGAAAGATTGTGTAGAGATATAAGTGATGAAAGCAAATTAAACAGAGAAGACAATCCTAATTCAAGTGCAGAAAGTAAGAACACCAAATTTATAGTGGTTCGGCGTAATTGCCTACGTCCACTTTGCTCAACTTTATTGATTTCCTTTATGGTTGATTACAAATACAATTCGTGAATCAAATGCTTGAATGAAGTTGTTTGAGTAGAGAAGATGAGTCTTGAAAATGGCAGAGTCTCCCCGTATTTTCTCTCCCAAAAAAAGGATCCATTTCACTGTGACCCTGCCCCTCTATTTATAGGCAAATATGGGCTGGACTTCCCAAGCGGGCTTGTTAGCCGAACGTTCGAGCCCAGGTGCTGTGTGCCGAACCAGGTACGCCGAACGCTTCTGTGCCGAACGGTCCTTCCCATGCCGAACGGTCCTTCTGGTGTATGGGAAGTGTGGGGTGATTGCAGTGAAGCCGAGCGTATCTCCCTTTGAAGCTTTTGACCAACCAATGTATGTAGTTCGAACGTTCTCGTTGCCGAGTTATCCTACCGCCGAGCTCCACTGACGCCGAGTACCGTGGGATGTCGGACACTAGTCGACGCCGAGCATAGGTTGTTGCCGAGTGCTCTCCTTGACGCCGAGTAGCTTGTTATGCCGAGCAGTCTTGACGTCGAGTACCCTGTTATGCCGAGCAGTCTTGACACCGAGTAGTCTCGATGCCGAGCGTTCTTGTATGCCGAGCAGCCTTGATGTCGAGCACCTTTGTGTGCTGAGTAGTCTCGATGCCGAGCACCATTGTATGCCGAACGCTAGCGCCGAGCATTGGTTGTCGCCGAGTGCCAGTTGACGCCGAGTTCCATTGGGATGCCGAGTGCTCCTGGATGTCAAACGCTTCGCCGAACACTACTGGATGCCGGACACTCTCTGATGCCGGACACTCTCTGATGCCGGTCACTCTCTGATGCCGGACACTCTCTGATGCCGGTCACACTCTGATGCCGGACACTCTCTGATGCCGGACACTCTCTGATGCCGGTCACTCTCTGATGCCGATCACTCTCTGATGCCGATCACTCTCTGATGCCGAGTTGAACTGGATGCCGAGTACTAGTTGCCTGGTCAAATCTCCAGGAAACACTTGCCCCCCAAAGTGTATCGCGTGGCCGAATGTGGTACGCTTTGAACCGTGCAACCTTTTCGTCACGTCTTATACCCTTGGCTAACCTCGAACGGAGACGCCCCTTTTGTGGGATCGATGTGTGCCGGACGTGTTCCAAATGTCGAACGAGACATGCGCGTTCGAACGGTGCTTCCTTGCCGAGCGATGCTTCAGTGCCGAACCGTTATGCGCCGAACGCTATGACCTTGACCGGTTCTACCGGTCATGGCCTTTTCGACTTCTACCTCCCTCTATATAACCAGGCGCCCTTCCACCATTTTCCCTTTACGCTTTCTCTTCTGTTATTCCCAGAGATTTGCAATTCTTGCCACTCTATCAGATATAAAGTCTAGTTGATCCTTCCTCAACCTCGATCGTCGAACTAGGTATCATTCCCTCCACGATTACATTACTTCAACTTTAGGTTCACTAGTGGAAGTGGTTCGCACGTTCGGAGTCGCCGAACGGTGCATGGTAGTTAGACCTAGCTCCTCTGTGCTGATCAAGATTGGAAGAAAAAAGGAGATGGGGTGTCGAACGGCGTAACCTTCGCCGGGCGATCTTGTCTCTGTCGTTCGTCGTAAATGGAGGGAGAGCAGGGCGGAGTTATGGTCGAGGGCGGAGCACTGCCTTAGCCAAACGAACTAATGCCGAACAGTTACATACCTGCCGAACAATATAACCGCCGAACATTATATTCGCCGAACATCAGAAATGCCGAACAATATAAATACCTAGGCCGAACAATATACGTGCCGAACATTATATTCGCCGAACATCAAAAATGCCGAACAATATAAATACCTAGGCCGAACAATATACGTGCCGAACTATACTTAGGATGAACAATACAATTGTCGCACAATAACTCGAGCCGAACAACATTCAAATGCCGAACAAACATATATATGCCGAACAATTTCAATGCCGAACACTTGACAATGACTCAACCGAACCAAGATACACACCGAACTCTTCTCGGGACGAACAATGTAACCGCCGAACGACATTTAAATGCCGAACGATATAAATTTCAAATTAGACTTAAGCCGGATACTTCATAAATTACATGTTTTCTGAATCTTGAACTGTAATCACCTCAAGGCAAGCTTTTTGAGACGGTCAGCGATGACGGTTTTCGAAGGCGATGATTCGAAGCTAATTATTATATCTTAAAAACCTTCTTATTGTCTGTACACAATTGCTTGCACTAGTTCACACACCACGTGGGGGGAAAACTCGTGTTGCTAATTCTAACGCTCAACGTTTTTCAAGTATAGCTTTCTCAAGCATTTAGCCAGGTTCATTATTTATTCGGGATGTCAGGAAAATCTAGTTCTGCCACCATATCTGACAGGCCTGGGCCGTCAGCAAAGCAAGGAGCCGCAGATGCTTCCAACCCGTCAATCTCTCCCGCTCATAATCTGGCGCCCGATGCTCTGGAGTCAACCATCTTACTGGACAATCCGGTCGATTCTCAAGCCTCGAGGATCAATGAGGCCGCTCTGCGACGGATATGTTCCATTCACGGAATTCCCTTTACTGACGTGTTAGTTCCTTCGAGACACGACCGTCCTCATTTGCCCCCAGTCGGGTACACGGCCTGCAACAAGTTCATGTGCTGGATGGGCAGCGTGCCTCCGTTTAACCTATTTCTCCGGGATGTGCTGCAGTATATAGACATCGCTCCGTCGCAGCTGCACCCGAATGGTCATGCGTTCCTATATGGGACTTACTTACTCTTCATGGCTGTCTTCTCCAGACCTCCAACCCCCGGTGATATTCGATACATTTACATGTTCAAGAGACGGAAAGATAGCCCTTCCTTCATTTTCCTCGAGCCGTATCACAAGTGCCAGATCTTGACAGGGGCCTGTAGCAAGTTCGCCCTATACAAACAGGAATGGTTCTATGTGCGATGCCCGTCTGGTTTTGCTAGGAGATGGGTTGAAGGCAGTAAGTCTCTCTGCTGAACCGTTACTCGTACTTAATGGGAGTCACGTTTTTCTTAACTCTTCATTTCCTCTTTTCAGGTATTAACCCGCGTCCGGAAGGCCGAGGATATTCTGATGCTGTCGACGCGATTAGAGCTCTTCCGACCGAGGATCGAGATATTCGAGCTATCATTTCAAATGAATCGCTGTCGGGGTTCGGCTTGCTAGCTCCTGATCGTCGGGTCAGCCTTCCAGAAGGTGTTACAATTCCCAAACCTCCATCTGGTAAAGGGAAAAAACTTGTCGGCCCGTCGTCGCGTCGCGCTCCCGACGCGCACGAAGAAGGCGAGCGTAGAGAGGATGATGCACCCGACACTCAGGGCGAGAACGTGGGTCCTGCTTGGAATCCGGCAATCGAAGTTCAGGACATTGAGACGTCATCCTCCCCTTCGAAGGGAAAGAAAAAGCTGAAATATACGGTTCAGAAAGAGAAAGTTGGCGACACCTCAAAATCTACGCCTATCCCTCCTGAAAAAGAGGCTTCTTCGCAGCGTCTGGAGAGTTCTCTGTGGGGTCTCTCGAACCTCTCTATTCCCGAAGACATACTTAATTACGGGTTCGATGATCCTGAAGCTCTCAAATTCTCCTCGCCCGCTAGAGGCAATGTAGGAGTTCAACTCCCGGCTCACAGAGACAATACTCCGATTAGCAAAGACAAACGAACGGGTCCGTCGGGGGGAACACTTAGGACACACACGCACATGCGCATTCCATAACATACTTCAAGTCTTTTTAATTCGTGAATTCTCCTTAATTCGTTGTTATCTTCCTTCTTTGCAGGTGATATGGGCCGCTCCCACGGACTTGATCGCCTTCAGGGGTCTTCAATATTTCATCACTCCGGACGGGATTCCGGTTCAGGCAGACGCCGGGACCGAGGTGATTACGAAGATAGGGACAATCGCCCTCGCGAGTCGTCTCACCGCAAGAAAGCGCACTATCAATCTTCTCAGTCCCGTGATCTTCCTCCTACTGCTGAGCCGGATAAAGAGAAGTCTTTGCAGAAGGGTTATCAGTCTGATGCTGCTCGAGAACAACATTCCAGTTCATCGAGTACGAGGCAAGTTCGAGAGCCGCGTAAAAGAACGGAATTCTCTAAGCCTCCTCCTCCTGCTCCTGCCGTGGACCCGACTGTTGCAGAAAAGATGGTCGACCTTAAGGCCAAGTTTCCGAAAATTTGTTTTGACGGTTTGAAATTCCTCCCGGCCATCCATCACATTCCTGGGCACGTGAAGCAAAGTGCCATTGCATGCAACAATGACGTCTATGTTCAACATGACGCATTCGTGCACTTGGTGGAGAAGATATCAGAAGTATCTGTTGAGCGTCAACACGAGATTGACCGTCTGACTCTGGAGGCTGACAGCGATAAGAAAATCATCAAACTCCAAGACGAAGAACTCGCCTCTTATAAGTTAAAGCTAGAAGCCGCTGAACAAGGTGCAAAAGATACTGCCGAGGCAGTTACTCGCGGAATAGACCTTTGAAAATCATTCTCCCGGGTAGGTCCAAACCATTAGATGTTCCGTCTCCTACTCCTGACTCCGTCTCTCTAGCAAGCAAAAAGTCCAAGAAGAAACGTGAGGGAGAGGAGTCGTCGGAAACACCGAAGGCGGACAAGAAGAAGAAGTCGAAGAAATGATCGATGCACTTGTTCAACAAGTTTTTGCTTAAGTTTGTAACAGTTTCTATCTTTCATAACTTGTAGTTTGTATAGGCCCGAATTTTGTAGGAGTGATCTTGTATCCCTATTTTGGACTTATCGAATAAAATTTTAGTTTCTTCTTGTTTGAATGATTCTCTTGTCTTTATTTGGTTTGCTGAAACTGTGCTCCGGGGACTTGGAGACTTGAGACTGTTCATACTCTAGTCCGCGCTCTGGGGACTTAGAGTACTCCGCTCCGCACTCTGGGGACTCGGAGATTGGAAATCGTTTATACTCTAGTTCGTGCTCTGGGGACTTAGAGTACTCCGCTCCGCACTCTGGGGATTCGGAGACTGGAAATCGTTTATACTCTAGTCCGCGCTCTGGGGACTTAGAGTACTCCGCTCCGCACTCTGGGGACTCGGAGATTGGAAGTCGTTTATACTCTAGTCCACGCTCTGGGGACTTAGAGTACTCCGCTCCGCACTCTGGGGACTCGGAGATTGGAAGTCGTTTATACTCTAGTCCGCGCTCTGGGGACTTAGAGTACTCCGCTCCGCACTCTGGGGACTCGGAGATTGGAAGTCGTTTATACTCTAGTCCGCGCTCTGGGGACTTAGAGTACTCCGCTCCGCACTTTGGGGATTCGGAGATTGGAAATCGTTTATACTCTAGTCCGCGCTCTGGGGACTTAGAGTACTCCGCTCCGCACTCTGGGGACTCGGAGATTGGAAGTCGTTTATACTCTAGTCCGCGCTCTGGGGACTTAGAGTACTCCGCTCCGCACTCTGGGGACTCGGAGATTGGAAATCGCTTATACTAGTCTGTACGCCGCACAGAATAATGTAATTTATCATCCAATTAAGAGATACAGAAACTTCATAGAAAATGTGGCTTCAAGCCTTTATTAATGAAAATCAACTAAATTGCTCGATTACAACTTCAAAAGGAAACTAAGTCATTATTGAATGGAAACATGCAGAAAACAATAGTGCCTATAACAAGAAAGGGAAACATGCTAAATGTAATAGTGCCGCAAATGTTCACTGTTCCATGCTCGGGGGAGTGTCGCGCCATCAACGGTCGCTAGCTTGAATGTTCCTTCTCCAAGCTTCCGTTCAATGGCGTATGGACCTTCCCAGCTGGGATTCATGCGTGATGGCACTGGGAAGACTCGTTTCAGAACGAGATCACCCACATCGAAGATTCTTGGGCGGACTCTGCCATCGTAGTAGCGCTTGACTCGATGTCTGTGCGCCGCCGCCCTTAACTCAGCTTCTTCATGCTTTTCGTCGATGCAGTCCAGTGATTCCAGCAAGAGGTTTTGGTTCGTCTTGGGGTCATAGTATGTCACTCGGTGCGATGGAACTTCAAGTTCCACGGGTATTACGGCTTCAGAGCCGTATGCCAAGGCGAACGGAGTGTGGCCGGTCGCGGACTTATGGGTAGTTCTATATGCCCATAATGCTGTCGGGAGTTCATCTACCCACTTGCCTCCAACCTTCTCCAGACGCTTCTTTAGTATGGACTTGATTATTTTGTTAACGGCCTCGACTTGTCCGTTAGCTTTTGGGTGTGCAACGGCAGCGAACTTTTTCTCGATGCCGTACTTTAAACAGAACTCTTTGAACTCTCTACTTTCGAATTGCGCTCCGTTGTCTGTATGATGGTGCGTGGAAGGCCAAAGCGGCATATAATGTTTCGCACAACGAAGTTAATGACTTTCTTAGAGGTGATAGTGGCCAAAGGTTCTGCCTCAGCCCATTTCGTGAAATAGTCGACTGCAACTATCGCGTATTTCGCACCACCTTTGGATAGAGGCAAAGAGCCGATTATGTCGATTCCCCAGATCGCGAATGGCCAAGGGCTGATCATTTGTGTGAGTTCCGTTGACGGAGCCCTCGGGATTTTTGCATATCTTTGACACTTGTCGCATTTTCTTGCGTAGTCCGCGGCATCCCGGTTTACGGTAGGCCAGTAATACCCATAGCGGAGGATCTTCTTTGCTAGCGTTTGGCCCCCAGTATGGTCGCCGCATTCCCCTTCGTGGACTTCCCTCAAGACTCGCTTTGTTTCATCATGAGCGATGCACCGTAACAATGGGACTGAGAATCCTTTCCGGTACATGGATCCATCCTGCATTACGTACCGCGCAACCTTTCGAAGGACCTGTCGTCTTTCGCTTCTCCTTTCTGGTAAAGCCCCGGTTGTCAGGTACAGTTTGAATGGGGTTATCCACGAGTCCTTCTCGATCTCTGTTTCCAACACAAGATCGATTTTCATCTCGTCCGCACTCGGGGCATGCAAGACTTCCACGGGATACAATCCCATTTGTTGAACATCGTCGGTACTTGCGAACTTAGCCAACAAGTCGGCTTCTTTGTTTTGTTCTCGCGGGATGTGTGAAATGTCATAACGCTCAAGATTTGATAGTAGTTCCTGGACCTGAACGAGGTACGGAGCAAGCTTTCGTCCTTTTACTTGGTAGTCTCCTCGTACTTGGTAAACCACTAACTGCGAGTCGCAAAAGATTTCGACTGATTTGATTCCGAGTTCTTTGATAAGCTTCAAGCCAGCGATCAATGCTTCATATTCAGCTTCGTTGTTCGTAGCCGGAAAATCGAGCTTCAGGGCATAACAGATTGATCGGTTTTCCGGAGTCATAAGAACTACGCCCGCGCCGGAGCAACGGTCGTTTGATGCACCGTCAGTGTATAATTTCCATCGAATGGGGGGAATGATGTCGTGATCGTCCGGTTTGATGGGTATGGTAAATTCAGCGATGAAGTCTGCTAACGCTTGCCCTCGAATAGCTCTCCGTGGTAGGTACGCGATATCGAATTGGCTCAACTCGATGTTCCATTTTAGCAATCTTCCAGAAGTTTCCGGTCGTTGAAGTACCTGCCTCAGGGGTTGATCGGTATAAACGCCGATTGAATGCGCTTGAAAGTACGGGCGCAGCTTGCGTGATGCAATCACCAAGCAATAAGCCAATTTCTCAATTTTAGGGTAATTCTTCTCTGCCCCCGTTAAACGCTTGCTAACATAATATACCGGCTTCTGGACTCGATCCTCCTCACGGACCAAAGCTGCGCTTATCGCATGAGGGGATATAGCCAAGTAAACGTACAACATCTCATGGTCAACTGGTTTAGATAGCATTGGTGGGCTCTCCAGATGCCTTACCAAGTTCTGGAAAGCTTCCTCGCAGCTAGACGTCCATTCAAAATTCCTCTTTCCTTTCTTTATTATGTCGAAGAATGGGATGCACTTGTCAGTTGCCTTGGATATAAATCGACTTAGCGCAGCCACTTTTCCGTTCAAGCTCTGTACCTGCTTTATAGTCCTGGGCGCTTGTACATCTCGAATGGCTTGGATCTTTTCTGGGTTGGCTTCGATTCCCCTAGCGTTGACGATGAATCCTAAAAACTTCCCTGATGCAACGCCGAAAGAACACTTCAGCGGGTTGATCTTCATTCCATAGGACCTGAGTATGTTAAACATTTCAGCTAAGTCTTGAATGTGGTCGTTTGACTGCCGTGATTTCACGAGCATGTCATCCACATAGACTTCCATGGTTTTGCCCAGCTGGTCCTTGAACATTCGATTCACCAGACATTGGTAAGTTGCTCCAGCATTCTTTAATCCAAAGGGCATCACTACATAGCAATACAACTCGACATTTGTAACGAAGCTGGTGTGTTCTTGGTCCGGAATATGCATTGGGATTTGGTTGTATCCCGAGTACGCATCCATGAATGACAATAATTCGTGTCCTGCTGTGGAATCGACCAACTGATCGATCCTAGGCAACGGGAAACTGTCCTTAGGGCATGCTTTGTTCAAGTCGGAATAATCTACGCAAGTCCTCCATTTCCCATTTGCCTTTTTTACTAGCACGGGGTTGGAGACCCACTCCGGGTAGAGGGCGTCGCGGACGAACCCATTTGCTTTGAGTTTGTCCACCTCCTCTCCAAGAGCGGCGGATCTCTCTGGATCCATTCCTCTCCTCTTTTGCTTGACTGGGACGTATTTCGGGTCTACGTTCAACATATGACTTGTGATGGCGGGAGAAATCCCACACATATCAGAATGTGTCCAGGCAAAAACATCAAGGTTTGCCCGGAGGAAGTCGCTAAGGTCTTCTGTCATTGCGGGGCCTAACTGTGATCCGATCTTCAGTATTCGCGAAGGGTCGTCACGGCTAACTGAAATGTCAATTGTTAATTCAGCCGGTGCCGCCTTCTCTTCCCTGGGTTTCCCATCGTCGTCTCTCGGATCTATATCTCCGTAGATCCGAGAACTATGCCCGAGCCAGGGCTCGGGCACTACTTGTCAATTATTCGTATTGGGGATGCGGACGGGATTGACCGCAACCTTTCCTTTCTCCCTCCGGTGGGCTTCTCGGAGCTCGGCCACATAACAAGAACGACCAGCTGCTTGGTCACCGTGAACAATGCCTACTCCTTTGTCAGTCGGAAACTTCAAAGTCAAGCACCACGGGGCTAGTGCCGCCCTGAATTCAGCCAGGGCCGGCCGGCCCAAGAAAACATTATACGGAGAGTCCACATCCAAAACTACAAAGGGTAGAATTCGTACCCTCCGACGTTCGCCTTGTCCCAGTTCAACTGGTAACTCGACATATCCTACTGCATCAGTCGCAGCGCCGTTAAAGCCGTGGATACGAGCTTTGGATGGTTTCAAGTCTTTTGTCTCTAGCTTCATCTGATCATAGGCCTTCTTGAAGATGATGTTGACTGAACTTCCACAATCAATCAAAATTCTTTTTACATATGCTGGTCCGATTGTTGCAGATATGACCATGGGATCGATGGTCGGAGCCTCCACCTGATCAGCGTCTCTGTTTCTGAACACAATATCGTCTGTCATCACGCGCTGCTGCTTAGCAGGGGCCCCGTCCTCTACGTTCGAACAGCACTCAAAATCTGCATGCTTCAAGGAGCTCGCATATCGTTCCATCTCTTGCCAGTTCTTATCTGCGGGATGAGGTCCGCCGATAATCGTATTTATAACCAGTCTTCCAACAGTCCGGGCAGGTTCCTCTGGATGTCGTGGGGCCGGTGCACGACCTGGGTCGGACGTTCCATGTCCTCCTTCCTGTGGATCCTTTACAAATTCTTGCAACTTCTTTTGTCTGATCAATTTCTCGATAGCGTCATGCAGGTGTCGGCATTCTTCCGTGTTGTGTCCATAGGTTTCATGGAATCGGCAATATTTCCCAGTCCGTTTCTGTTCTTCAGTTGATTCTTTCGGACGTGGTTTTCTGTATTGAAAAGTATTGCATGTGGATAGGTAAATGTTCTCAAGCGGGGCGTTTAGCGGAGTGTACTCGCTGTAGCTTGGAATTCTCGACTTCCACTTTCCCGCTTCTTTCCTCTTTCCTTGACTCCTTCCTCCGGACTCTTTGGGCTGCACAGGCTTATTCTGGACGTTGACTTGGACCTTTCCTGAATTGTCTCCAGATTGCTTCACAGCAATGTTGCTCTTAATTGACTCTTGGGCAGGTCCCGGTGCCTTGTCTCGTCGTACCCACCTAGCTTCCTCTCTTCTTATGAACTGGTGCGCCTTGGAGTAGAAACGCTCTAGCGTAGTCGGAGGTTTTCCTGCCAGCCAATCTCCGAATTCAGAATCCGGATCTACACCTCTCATCACAGCCATTAGAATTGCATGGTCGTTGGGATTACTGACTTCAGTTGCCGCAACGTGGAATCTTTGTAAGTACTCCTTCAGCGACTCTCCGGGATTTTGGATTACACTTGACAGAGACATCACGTCCTTCGGGCGTGTAGTGTGTATCCTGAATTGCTCAATAAACTTCTTTGCCAACTCCTCGAAATTTGATACGGATCGCGGAGGAAGTCGGGTGAACCACATAGTAGCGATCCCAGATAGAGTAATCGGAAAGCACCTACACTTGGTGGCATCATTTGCTCTGGCTGAATCCATCATCCATTCATACCTCATTACATGTTGTCTGGGGTCAGTCTTTCCTTCGTATGCAGGAATGGTTGGCATGCTAAACTTCTTGGGGTAGGACGCTTGCAGCACAACATCCGTGAACGGAGTATGACTTCTTGACACTCCCCAATCGTCATTTGATAAGCCCTGATTTTCTTTCATCAGTTGCCTGATCATGGCTGTCAGATCGGGTGTCTGTATGGAAGCTGGGAGGTTGGAGTCAGTTCTACATGCCTGTCCATGCTGATGCCTCCTTTCCTGGCGATCTGCCAATCGTGCGTCATGAGGTTCAACATTGTTAACATCTTGATGATCTGGAGCTCCCTCCTCCACCTGTACTCCGGTTCGGAAGTTTCCAGTTCTGGCTTGGTCGCGGTCACCTGCTGTTCGAACAGCAGCATTTGCCCTTGCAGTTTCAGTCTTACGGCGTCTGCGCCTGGGTGGCTCATCAGAAGAAGTTGAGCTGTCAGAAGAGGAATAAGCAGCTGGATTGCCCCCAGCATTCTGTTGCTGCTGTTAAGTGAGTTGTGCCATCAGGTTGGCATTAGCCTGCATCTGTTCTCCCAGTTGTCTCCTGCTTTCCCTAAGTTCTCTCATCAAGTCGTTGAACTCCACTCTGGTGACAACTGGAGTCTGTTCTTGAGCGGCAATCCCTGCACTCGGGATTGCTGGTTGATTGCTAGGTCCTGCTTGTTGCACGCTAGCAGTCTCTCGGGCATCCGCATTAAGAGAAGCTGACCTGGTACGTGGTCTTGCCATTGTAGAGTTATTGGTATGAACTCTGAGTAGGATCAGCGGATGTTCTATCAGTAAGTCGGATCTTCTTTGGGGGATTTGCTCAATCCAGTAGCTTCAAAGCAGATCCTTGAGGTCTGAGAATTCGATTCTCAGTGAAAGCACCAAAGTGTTAGCACCAAAATTGGTCACTAACCTCGTTCAGAAAGATTGTGTAGAGATATAAGTGATGAAAGCAAATTAAACAGAGAAGACAATCCTAATTCAAGTGCAGAAAGTAAGAACACCAAATTTATAGTGGTTCGGCGTAATTGCCTACGTCCACTTTGCTCAACTTTATTGATTTCCTTTATGGTTGATTACAAATACAATTCGTGAATCAAATGCTTGAATGAAGTTGTTTGAGTAGAGAAGATGAGTCTTGAAAATGGCAGAGTCTCCCCGTATTTTCTCTCCCAAAAAAAGGATCCATTTCACTGTGACCCTGCCTCTCTATTTATAGGCAAATATGGGCTGGACTTCCCAAGCGGGCTTGTTAGCCGAACGTTCGAGCCCAGGTGCTGTGTGCCGAACCAGGTACGCCGAACGCTTCTGTGCCGAACGGTCCTTCCCATGCCGAACGGTCCTTCTGGTGTATAGGAAGTGTGGGGTGATTGCAGTGAAGCCGAGCGTATCTCCCTTTGAAGCTTTTGACCAACCAATGTATGTAGTTCGAACGTTCTCGTTGCCGAGTTATCCTACCGCCGAGCTCCACTGACGCCGAGTACCGTGGGATGCCGGACACTAGTCGACGCCGAGCATAGGTTGTTGCCGAGTGCTCTCCTTGACGCCGAGTAGCTTGTTATGCCGAGCAGTCTTGACGCCGAGTACCCTGTTATGCCGAGCAGTCTTGACACCGAGTAGTCTCGATGCCGAGCGTTCTTGTATGCCGAGCAGCCTTGATGCCGAGCACCTTTGTGTGCTGAGTAGTCTCGATGCCGAGCACCATTGTATGCCGAACGCTAGCGCTGAGCATTGGTTGTCGCCGAGTGCCAGTTGACGCCGAGTTCCATTGGGATGCCGAGTGCTCCTGGATGTCAAACGCTTCGCCGAACACTCTTGGATGCCGGACACTCTCTGATGCCGGACACTCTCTGATGCCGGTCACTCTCTGATGCCGGACACTCTCTGATGCCGGTCACACTCTGATGCCGGACACTCTCTGATGCCGGACACTCTCTGATGCCGGTCACTCTCTGATGTCGATCACTCTCTGATGCCGATCACTCTCTGATGCCGAGTTGAACTGGATGCCGAGTACTAGTTGCCTGGTCAAATCTCCAGGAAACACCTATGCTGTCAATCTTGGGTTGGAGGTGGAAATAAAATTCGAGTTCGAGGCAGCCTGGATTCGTGATTGATTAAGGATCAAATGAAGCAAGTTGGATTCGAGAAAGGTGGAAGTGTTTGAGATATTGAGGAGGATAGATAAGGGATTTCGGAGGTGAGGCAAGCTTGGAGCAATAGAAGTGAAGAGGGAGAGAGTGTGGAGCCGAGCATATATGGGGTGGAATACGAACCGGTCTTCTCCTGAAGAATAGGTCGTATTCCAAGGGGTCGGCATATCAACATGTCGATCCCAGCCCAAGAATAACAGTTAAGGGATCGACATCTGTATGTCGACCCCTTCCCTCTCTTATAAATAATAATAATAATAAAAGTGATAATACAATGGCAAAGATAAATTTTGCCTGATAAGCGGGAAGACATAAGCTTGGGGAATCCAACCTTCGAAAGGTTGGATATGCTAGACTTTTAAAAAGTTACCCCAAGGGTTCAGAAACTTCCTTAAGGCAAAATATAATGCGTTTAAATGACATGAAGCTTCATTGGAGATTAGTGAAGAACGACGATAAATTATGACTTGAACGAGCTAACCTTTGGGAGCCTAGACTACTCGCTGATTCAAAGTGCATCATGTTATTCACAAGACGCACTTTGGGGGGCAATTGTTACCTGGTACTTGGGCCCGGCTACAAGGTGGTAGTTGCAGGAACTATATTTGAATGTTGATGGACGTAGAGTCGAGAGAAGAACTGCCTGGGGCCGTTAAGGAGGTTGTCAAGTAAGGGGAATGTTTACTCCGAGTCACTAGAAGTTTTGCTCCGGGTCATAAGGGCGCTTGCTTCGAGTCGGCCTTGATGAGTAAGGGTCGGTGTATAAAGGGTTTCGGGTCGGCATGTTAGCAAGCTTTTAGTGTAGAAAAATGGATCGGCAATGGAGGACGGCTATGGGGTCGGTCATTTCAGTTCTGCACTCGAAGGGATCGGCAAATCCTTTTGGGGTCGGTAAACCTCTGTCGATTCGGCTATAAAGGATCGGTTATGATGGATCGGCATTCAATGATCGATTCGGGTCGGCTAAGGCTATGGATCCGCACAAGGTACATGGGATCAGTTATTTGCGATTGGTCATAGGAGTTTGGGGTCGGTACATCTAAGACGGTTCAGCTTTGATGGGATCGGCCATGATGGGTCGGCAGTGTATCTCCCTCGGGTCGGCTATGGAGAGTCCAAGACCGGGGCGGCAGTGGATGAAGCATGAGAAATTTTGAATCACTCGAGGACCCGCTTGGGGTCGGAAGCACTTTAGGGGTCGGCGTGCTTTATAATTCGAGTCCCAGCCTTGCTTACTTCGACTCAACACCCAGGAAACCATGGATCGGCTATGATGAGGTTAGCTATGACGGGGTCAGTTTTGTTCATCTATCAATTCTGGGCCGAGGTGATGGGCTTAGGTAACTGGATAGAAGTTAAAGCTCTGAGACGCCCAGTTGCCTCCGTCTATAAATAGAGGGGCAGGGGTCCATTTTGGGGGATCTTTTTCGAAAACTAAGAAGAGACTCTGCCATTTTTTGTACTCGATTCCTTTTCATTCTAAACTGAATTCAAGCTGTTCTTTGTGGATTGTATCTGTAGTCAAACAGTTGAAAGAGCAATAAAGATCACATTCAAAGTGGACGTAGGCAGTTACGCTGAACCACTATAATTCCGGTGTTCTTGTTTTTACTGTTATTTTTTGCATTACATTGTGTTATTCCTTTGTTTTCATTTATTATCTTCATCTATCTCTCTACACAAATCTACTCTAGGGTGTTAGTGACCAATTATATTGTAATTTTTTTCGATCGACCCGTGCAAAGGAGACGCTGCCGAAATTTTCCGTAAACCCGAGAGTTAGAAAATTTTTGAACTTTTACTTTTTTTATAACTTATTTATATATAAGTTGTAATTTACGTAAAACCGATATTGAAGTGTCGTAGCGAGAGCGTAGTAATGGTTTTACGAATAAGATTTTAAAGTTTTATAGGTTGATAGTTTTGAATAAAATATATCAAGTATTAAATTCGGTACTTAGTCCTTTTCGAGGACAAAAATGTTAGAAATACGGATTACGGACCATAAGGCCAGATTAACACTAGGGGGTGAATAGTGTTTAATGGATTTTATGGAATTTTTGAAATCTTTTCAAATTAAACACATATAGATGCAATTTCAAAAACACAGAGAAAATCACAGAATCAGACACAGATGCAAATAGTAAACAAAAGCAGTAAAGGAAAGAACACACCAGAATTTTATATTGGTTCGGAGTAACCCTACATCCAGTCTCACATAACTTCTTGTGCAGATTTTTTTTTCAAATATAGTCGATATTACAACCTCGATTTCAAGGCCACGAGATACACCCTCCTGTCTCCATGTCCAGGGCAAACTCTCTTGATTTAATCAGGCTACAAGATCACCTAATTGATTTCCGGGCTACAATCACACCCAATTGATTTACAGGCCACAATCACACCATTTCCAATCACACTTTGATAGAGAGAGACTCGATACACTTCTTTGATTACAAATGATCCTATTACTCTGAATAGCACTGAGATCTTTGAGAGAGAGTAGTAGAGAATCAAACTAGAGATGATCGAGTTTGATTCACTTAGAATTTTGGCATAGTTTTGTTAAAGCATTTGAAATATAAGAGAATATTTGAGTGGAGAAGAAGGAGTGAAGAAATGAAGAAAAACTAACTTCAATTTTGTTGAAAACAACTAGTATTTATAGGAGAATAACGGTCATGTCCATTCGTGAAAGGTTATGATGAATAGACACATCTTTTAAAAAATTGAATTTTAAATTCTACGGCTACCGTGTCGACATGGGGGGATGGGGAATGTCGACATGCCTATATTATTTTTGAAAATAGATTTTTCTTTAAAATGATTTCTAATCTAAAACTTGTCAAAACAACTTCTAAACTTTGTAAACAATTTTGAATATAGTTTAAACTTATAAAAGAGTTTTAGAAAGTAATCTTAAAATATATAATATAACAGTAATATTAAAAACTAAATATAGATTTCTTTAAAGCTAAAATATTAAAATCAAGAGATAGTTTAAAAAACAAGAGATGATTTTGAAATTAATATGATTAAAAATAGTATTTGAATTAAGGCTAAAATATTTAAATTTATAGAGACGACTTTAAAAAGATAGTTTTTGAAAAAATAAATCATTTTGAAAATTTTGTAGATTCCATTCCACTAGAGAAGGTCGTGGGTTCCATCCCACTAAAGAGGCCGTGGGTTCCATCCCACCGTTAAAGCGAGAAGGTGGATTCCATTCCACAATTAAAATCCGAATAAAGATTTTAGTGCTATTGTGAGGTTTTAACATAAATCTGGACTCTTTTACTATTCTTAATATCTTGAACTCTTGAACTCTTGATAGTATTGATATCTCGAACTCTTGATACTCATGAGCCTTCAGTCTTGATTTCTTCAGTCTTGAATTCGTTAGTCTTGAATCTCTATACTCAGTCTTGAATCTTTATACTTTACAGTCTTCATTCTCAGTACCTACACACACACACACATATATATCCAGCATATATATCTAGACAAGAATATTAGTATTTATATTTTATAACAAGTCCTAGGGTTGTTGTCATCAAAACCACATCTCAGGAACTAACAGAAATTTTTTGAGTGGGTGAGTATGTAACGACCCGTACTTTTGACTATTGTAAGTTATTAAATTTAATGTAATTATTGGATAAATATGGGTAGAAATAAAAAAATTTAATGGTTTATTGATATTGGTTTATTGGATAATTAAATTGTTTAAATTTAATATTGAAAATTATTTGAATAATTCAATTCTAAATTTAATATGATTAAAAATGATATCAGAAATTGATTTAAATTTTATTAAAATATAAATGAAGATTTTTAACATTTAAAATTGGATTTAAATGTGAATAATTAAAAACTGGAAATTTTATATTTTAATTAATGAGTAAAAATAGCCATTTTTGCAACTGTCTTGGATTTCAACGAAACCAATTTCATCGGATCCGTAATAGTGAGTTGTTGTAGGATTTCATGTTTCGTAGCGATCAGACTTGTCGTTTGGCCGTGCGAGCTTGAAACGCGTAGAAATTTAATTTCGGAATGTTATTAAAATTAATCTACTTTGGAAAGCTATCTTCCATATACGATCGAATTAGGTCTCGAAACTAGTTCCATTGCGTTCAGAATGGGGGTAAAACATTACGAAACCTAGGCGGCACGTTTTGTTTGGAGTTCAAAATTTTTATATAATTAGTAGCTAGATATTTTATTTATTTATTATTAATTATAAAATTACTTAACCTTATCCTCGTTCACCAAGCCTCTTACCCGTTCCCCCTTTTCTTTCTCCCGTCTAAAATTTTAAATCGAGAAAATAAATAACAGCGAAAGAAAAAAGAGAAATATCAGATCGGAAAAAAGGAACGAATAGCGATCGATGGGATGAGATTCGCATAGGCGTGTGGGGCGCCGCGACCGTAGGTGGGGGTCGAGCTTGAGCTGGTGGAAGGCGATTGAGATGGTTGTTGTAGCATATTCTAGGGTTTTGTAATTCGTGTGTGCGTTGCTTCGTGGGGTTGCGACTTGATCTGGACGTGAGGCTACAGTGGTCGCTGGAGGAGATGGCAAAAGTTGGGTGTGGCAGCGATCATATAAAAAAAATGTAGAGCGATGGATGGCAAACGGATCTGGTTTTATCACGAACGAACCTGGCTGTGCGAGATGGAAGAGAGAGCAGGAATGTGGAAGAGCGATTAGGTTAATTTTAATTTTTTTTATTAGTTTTAACTATTTAGTTTAATTATCGTTAGGCTAATAAAATCATATCTTTTTCGTATGAGGTCCATTTCGCGTGATACGAGTTGCTGAGGATTCATATCGATGTCGTCTATGATTTGGGATCGATCTAGAATTTATTGAAGTTGAACATATTTTCAGTTTCAAAAAAAGGTGAGTGTTTATACGCTCACAATTGACTAAAATAATTTTTATGTTAGTTAAATTATATTGTGAAGTGATTTAAATTTTATTGATAGTTGTTCGATAAATTAAAATTGACATTTAAAAGGACATCTGAATTTAATCGATAAGATTTGAATAGACAGTTAAATTGGATTAGGATTAAACTGCAAGTAAAATTCCGCATTATCGATAATTGGTTAATTGTTGTGATTTTGACTGTTTGGATGTTGGTTGTGATGGATGAAAATTTGGTTGATATTTTGGATGATATTGATGTTTATTTATTTTGATATATCCTGTTCTCATCCTGTATATTATTTATAGTATATAAAACTGTAAATTGAATTATTTCGGATAAATTGAGAAATATGTTAGAATGATATATACCTATGGCATTTAGTTTGGATTGAAATGATGTATGTCCATCCATGGAATTAAATTGAAATAATTGATTTACTTGGCCATAGGATAGAAAATTATATACGGACACTGGGTTGGTTAAATTAAATGATTTTAAAATTTTGTTTTGAAATTATTTAAATGATTTGATTTTAAGAAATAAAAATCGAATTTATGGAAATTGAATTATTTTCGAACTTGAGCTAGAAGTGTTGAAATTTAAGTTTGATAACAGGAATGTTTTAAATAATCGAAGTTTAGATTTTGAACTTATAATCAAAATATGGTTTGAATTTCATAAATTGATTTGTTTTAAAAGATTGGACTTTTATTCGAACTTTGATTTTGCTAAGTAAAAGTGATATAAAACGATATTTCGAAATTGAGCTCGGAATTGAATTATATTTGAAGATTTGGACTTTAAATTGGATATTGAAGGTAAATTTGATTTAAGTGTTAAATCGATATTTTGGAAACCGAACTCGGAATTGATATAAATCGAAATGGTTTAAATTTGAGAATTGAGTTTAAATTAATTTAGAATTGGAATTGGGATTAATTTTGGAATTGGAATTGGAATTAATTTGGAGTTGGAGTTGAAATTAATTTGGAATTGGAAGTGAAATTAATTTGGAATTGAAATTGAAATTAATTTGGAATCTAAGAAAAAAATTCGACTTGAAATCAGAATTGAATCGATTAAATTGAAATGGAAGTTGGAATTAATTTGAATTGGGAAAATTTAGAATTGAATCGGTTTGACTTTGAAACTATTTTCCAATGGATTATTTTAGTATAAACGGTTTAAGATCTATATTCTTTAAATATTTAAATTATTTTGATTTTCCAAACTATTTTACTATATAAACCATTTTTAATATCCAAACTATTTTATATTAAACTATTAAAACTATTTAACTATTTTAAAACAATTTAAACTATTTTCTAAAAATTCAAACTGGTCAAAAGGGTGGAATGTTTATATTTAAATCTTGGATTTAAACGCGAATTGGGTTAAAGTGAAGTTATAACCTAAATTGTAATCGAACCAAATTTTGAAGTGAAATCGATATATCGATCTGAATTGACATTTTGAATTAAAATATGATTTTTCAAGCGAATATGATGATTTCAAAATGGATTTGATTTTGGAGCGAATATGATGATTTCGAAATGGATTTGATTTTGAAACGAATATGATATTTTGATATCAAGTATGAATTGTTTTCGAAATGTAAAAGAATCAACCGGTGTGTAAAATGACGTTTGGTTGTTAAAAAGACTCGGGCCTCTTATTGGCATACTCTCTGTCAATATTGGAACCACTTTGACAACAGTGTACGCAGTGGATGATATCCAGAATGTAGTGGTTGAATTGGCGAACGTTTACTGGATGAAGTAAAAGAACGATGATGGATAGCTTTGACACTCGTGTCATAATTAAAATGACTAAAACAGGAGCCTATGTCTGGCCAATGAGGTTTGCTACCTCTAGCGACATTAATCCCTCGTATTACTATTTTGATTTTCGAATCGATGGGTGCAACTTTTTCGTTTGGATTGATTGTCGCGGTCGGCCACGGATGGGTTACGACCAGCCAGAAAGGGTAAACTGGTAGAATCCTACCTTGGGCATTGCCTCACATGCCTTGTCATATTTATCCTTATACGAGCCCATTACGACTTTGGTTTAGTACTGTACCTATAAGGGACCCACTGGCTACCGACGTTACTGGTTGTGTTACAAGACCTACATAGACTACATGCTATAAAAATTTGTTAAGGGGGATAATGTAAAGCCTTAACGCTATTTTAATATTTATTTTACCGATAGACATTATCTATTATAGCATACACTATTACATATAGATAGTTTGACGGATCCTTATGAGATGGAAAATCCCGTAACATCACTTAAGTTATTGCACTCATATTTCATGATTTTGATTTGACTTACATAAGAGTATTTTAGTCCTGACTCGAATGTTTTGTCATTTCATTATGCTTGGGTCAGTCCTGAGTTTTTCCAGTGCATTGAAGATCAGTTTCTGGAGGACTAAGACGAAGTTGGTATCTTATTACTATTATTATTCTCTGCATCATGCTATTCTGTTGTATTGTTTATTTATCCCTGATGTATATATAACTCTGATAAATGTTGTATAGATTATAATCAAATGTATGATATAAACAGCTTCATGAATTGATTATTTGATTATTATATTTTATCATTCCATTGTGAGATTCTGTGTTTGTTTTCTTCTTCTTTCCTTATTTTTCTTAATTTTTTTCCCCATTGATTATCTACGTTCCGGATTATTTAAGTTGGACATGTGTGGATTATTGTCGATTTAAACCTTCCGTAATATGGGTCGTCACAGATAGTAAAGGCAATGTTTATGTTCAAGAGGTAGAATATGAGCATGTTCCACCTATATGCAGTCAGTATAAGGATTTCAGACATACCAATTCTTAATGTGCAACAGTGGTTTCCCCATTTAACAAGTGTAAAGGAAGGAATAAGTTAACATAGAGAAAGATGTCAACATAGAGCATTCCAGACATAACAGAAATATGCACTCAATTGAGACATGAGAGCACATGTAGATAGTTCCGTAGACCCAAAAAAAACCTAATTATTCAGATACACAACATCAAGGCATAAATATTAACATCAGTGACTAGGTGGATAAGAAAAACCCCTTAGTAAATTTTATGCTAGGGGGAAAATATATGCCATAGAAGGAGTAGGTTGAGAGTAGTGAGAAGCCTAGTGGAAACAACATCCCATAGCCATATTGCAGAGCCAGAATAGCAGACACCTAAGACAACTGAAGAAGTTAGTAAGTTAAACGTTGAACTGCCTAACTCAGATGATAATGAAGCAGATTCAAGCGCTAGAAAATCTTACAAAAAACCTAATCATAGTTATGAAAAGCTGTCTAAAGACAAAGAGACCAAATGAAAGGTGATTAGTTCACGAGAGGGATCTTCAAGGAAATTGAGGAGCCAACCTCTCCCGTCTAAATGTTTATAATTAGTTGGAATGTTAAAGGTCTAAACAACGATACTCGTAGTTTAGACCTTTATAATCTTAGGTGATGTCACGTACCTTCTATTTTGGGTATAACTGGGGATAAATTTAGCAATGCTAAACTTAATTTCTTTAGTGAAACAATGGGCTTGGAACATGGCTATACTCATAATAATGGTTTGGGCAAAAATTGAAGAAGTTTACTTATGGGAATAAATTCATCTGACATGTGGTTGTTATAGACAAAGATGATCAACAAATAACAGTCAAGGCTACTAACTCAAGACGTCTAATCATTCATATTTCATATGTCTATGCATGTAACTTAGGATCATATAGAACTAATATATGGGGGAATTTTTTTTAAAGGTATAGAAAGTAATATAGGTGGTCCCTGGATAGCGATGAGAGATTTTAATGGTTTACTAAAAGCAAAGGAAAAAAGGGGGCTTACGCTGAGAGTGTCATAGTTGGCTGGATTTAATAATTGCATAGTTGCAGCGGAGCTAGTTAAACCTATCCACATGGGCCTGAAATATACATAAAGAAATGGAGAATGTAAGAAGAACTCATGAAAACTTGATAAAGTACTTATTAATTTTGATTACATAAATATGTTTTATTTTGCTTAACTCTATAAGTGATCATAGTCCATTACACATCCCTTTGACTAGAGAGACAAACTGAAAAGGGGAAGCCTTTCAGGTATGCAAATGATTGGCATCTTTATGAAGGCTACAACAATGCAGTAAACATGGACATGTATGAACAAGTGGAAGGTTGCCAGTTTTATTAGTTAGTGCATGTGCTCAAAATAATTAAAATTAGACTAAAGAAGTGGAATATATGCAGGCCTAAGGAGCATGGCAATATTCAACAACTGTAGAATCAATGTGAAGATCTATTAAATAAAATTGATAGTGGCCCACAAAGCGAAGACAGCTAGAAATAATATATAAGGCATAGAGTAATCTCAAAGATGCATTGAAAATAAAGGCTATTAAGCTAAGATAGAAAGCAAAAAAGAAGTGGATTATAGGAGATCAATGCCGCCTGTCAGGAAGAATGCTAGTAACAATTTCCAATGTTTTGACTAGGAAGGAAATACTACTATTAACTATGCAAAAATTGAGAAGGAGGTTATCAAATACTATACTGAACTATACAATGGACGATGTGAGATAGACTTAACCCAAAATCAGTGCAAAAGGATGGTGAACTCCAAGTGGTGCATGATGCCAAGTAGATAAGTGAGGGAATATGAAGTGTTGGATGCTCTGGAGTCCATCCATGTTGACGCAGGCCTAGGGCCAGATGACCAGGGATCCAAGTTCTTCAGAACTCATTGGGTTGACCCAAAAAGTAAGGCACTACCAGCCATACAAGAATCATTCCACATAGGTAAAAAAATTAAAAGATGTCAACCATACTTTCATATGTCTAATTCCAAAGAATGACAAGCCATCAAGAATTGAAGACTACAGGCTCATTGCATGTTGTGATGTCATATATAAAATCTATAGTAAAATAATATGCAATAGAGTGAAGAAGATAATACCAGACATTGTTGTTGAATGTCAAAGTGCATTCATTAAAGGAAGAAGCATATTTGAAAATTCACTACTGGCACATGAATTGATAATAGACTTAAAAAAAGTGCTAACAAGCTATGTCTAAAGATTGACTTCCATAAAGCATATTATAAGATTAATAAACACTTTATCGTACATATGATCAGTGTATAGGGTTTTCAACCAAGTTTGTTGATTTGATTACTGATTGTATTGTCATTCCTACGTTCTCTATTTTGGTGAATATGTAACAACCCGCACCTCACTTAACGCAGATATTGTCCCCAACTTAGTCGCCTCTGCCTCATGGGCCAAGCCAAGGTGTGGGGTTTTGTTCCTCAAAAGGCCTCGACGTTGTTATGAGGTGAAGGCTTTGGTATATAAGCACTCGTTTAATAGTGTTTTTCCATGATGTGGGACTATTATTCCCATTTTGAAGGGGTGTTACAACCTCACCCCTTTAGAGCCCAACGTCCTCATTGGCTCATGAACACAACACCACTCAGGCGTCGTGGCTGTAACACGTACAGACCATAATTCCGGCTGGGTATGGCCCTGATACCAATGTAACAGCCCCCACCTCACCTAACACAGATTGTCCCCAACTTAGTCGCCTCCACCTCATAGGCCAAGCCAAGGTGTGGGGTTTTGTTCCTCAAAAGGCCTCGACGTTGTTATGAGATGAAGGCTTTGGTATATAAGCACCCACTTTATAGTGTTTTTCCATGATGTGGGACTATTATTCCCATTTTAAAGGGGATTTACAGAATGATATCCCCAAAGGATTCATTTTTAGCAAAGAGGGATAAGGCAAGGAGATCCCCTATCTCTTTACCTGTTTGCAGTAGCTATGGAATATTTCACTCTCTAAATAGAGTTGGCTGGCCACAACAAGTTATTCTAGACAATACATAATTTCCTTCCTAGAGTGAGCCACCTCTTATATGATGTTGACCTGATCATTTGCATAAAATCAAGTTGGGAAGCAGCTATTGCAATCAAATCTATATTTCAAATTTTGGAAGAGAAAGTGGGGCTTAAATTGAATAATCTCAAAACTATGCTATTATAACAAATTACATAGAAAAAAGTGAAGTTGTGAAAATGATAAATTTCATAGAGGGTGAACTACTAGTGAAATATTTGGGGGATCCTTTATCTTTTAATAAAATGACAAATGGAGAATGTGCTAAGCTGATTACAAAAATTAGAGACAAACTTCAAGGCTGGAGCTCAAGACTTTTATCACTTGTTGATCCAATCAAACTAGTTTCACAAAGTAATTCAAGCTAAGGTCAATTTCTGGCTATAAAATTTTCAACCACCAGATACTTTTATAGATATGATTGAGAGAGTTTGTGTAGATCTAATTTGGAAAGGGAGGCCACACAATATTAACTATGAGGATTTATGCAGACCTAAAGAAGAAGGGGAGTGAGGCTAAGTAAGCTAAAGGACATGAGAGACGTGTTCACCTTAAAACAGGTATGGACAATTTTTAACTCCAACGATCTTTGGGCAAAATGGATGAGATAAAGATACATCAAAGAATTTTTTTGGAAAATGGCAGTAGATAATAATGCATCAGCCACATGGAAAGCTATCGTGAGGATTAGGAGTAAACTGGCTATATGTTGTACTGGAGAAATTTCTCTTGGGAAAGAAATAAACCTATGGAGAGATCCTTGGATTAATGGAGAATCATTTATTGACGGACAAGGTTGGATTACTTATTCTGCATATGGTTTCCAAATAAGAAGGTTGAAGTATTGATGTAAGACAACAATTGGAACTGTGACTCTATCCATAGAAGCACAGACCAGAAACAAAAAATTGAATGCATGCCACTCTTTTGGGATAGGGAGAATGACATATGGATATGGAAGCCTATTGATAAGTATTTCATGATAAAATTTGCATGGGAGATGGAAGAAGAAGTGACCAATATAAAAGGCAGAGCAAAATTATATGGGATAGAGTAAATACTCCAAAAATGGCATTGACTGTGTACAAGGAAATGGGTAGATTAGCTACAAAAGATTGACTTTCTAGTTCGAGTATTATGAAGGAGAAATATTCGTTCGATACAACAAAGTCGATGAAAACCATTCGCATTTGTTTTTTAAAGGTGGATTCTCCAAAAAAAGTATGGGAAAATTGTAAACAACTAGTAAAATTCTCAAATTCATACTATAAACTCCACCCTGTAGTCGATTAATTTATAGGTAGCAGACTTGGCAAAGACTTGAAGCCAAAATGTTTAAAATTGCCTTGACAGTGGCTGTTTGGAGCATATGGAAGGAAAGGAACCAAAGGATTTTCCAAAAAGCGAAGAAAAATAAACAAAGTCAGTAAACTAGAAAAAATTGACATGTAATTGGTTTCGAAGAGAATCAGTGGAAAAATTCTTACCATGCATCTGGCATGAGAAGAAGCTTTATTTAAAGAAGTGGATCTAAGGCAGGGAGCGGAAGGAATCCAAAGTCCTTCATTTCGGTCGCCATGATAGAGAGAAGGAGGAAGACGGAGTTAGATTTTGGAATGAAGAGTTTAGATCTGTAACGTGGAGTGAAAGTATAATTGCACTTTATTATAAAATATAGTTTTGAATCGATGTAAATATTGTATGCAGCTACAGGCCGAGCAACTTCTCGATAGGACAAGCCCTAATAAAAATTTACCCACTTTCAATATGTGTGTGTGTGTGTGTATTAAGGAAATTCTTTCAAGACACATATCGGTGACATGATTACTGACAGATCAAATCTGAACCATTGGATTATCCTTGAATTCAACCCCTTATGTTACCATGCCAAGATCCGATGATTATGATTTGTTACGTAGATTTTGGATTAGATTTTATGTCCTAATAGCCTCTCCTATATATGTATAAAGTTATTAGATCCGATATTTTTTGCAAGTATCCATATATATATTTTAAGTTATACACACACATATATTTATTTAATTGAAAAAATCATTCGAAACAATAATTTTATATTAGATATACTTTCAGTTTACTCAATATATACATACATAGATATATATATATATATGTATGTATGTATGTATGTATGCATGCATATAATGGAAAAATTAGTTATTTTTGTCGAAAACAAATATGATCATAATGCATACATACATACACACGTAAATACATACATACATACATATATATATATATATATATATATATATGTATCTGTGTGTGTTTATATATTTCATAGATTTAAAAGTATATATACTTACAACATATTTATGATTTAAAAACTATTTAAATATTAAAAATAAAGAATTTAACCGAGCATAATTCTATATAACACAAGATGATGATGATATATATATAATTGTGTGTGTGTGTATAAATAAATGAATATATGTAAATCAAATGTTTATACTTTAAAGTGATCTTGTCGAGAGTCGATACGATGTTTGAGTGGTCTTTCCTCTTAGAGCACTAATGTCTCCTCTTCTTTGTTTTGCAATGTCATTGAAGAGATGGCAAGACCAAGATGGGCATTTTGGCCTAGATATAAGATGAAGAGAGTTTAGAAAGTGCATTTAACTTTGTGTGGAGGCTAGGCTATTTATAGCTAAGAGCCAGCACTTTTCTCTCCTCCTTTTCCTCTAGATCTAAAGGCTAGGTAAAGCCCAAAGAATCACTCTTTTATGACCAGCCTATGGGGTTGACCTAGCATGATCAAACACCCTTCTGACTCCTCTTGAATTATTATTTTATTTATTAGTTTCTAACTCCAAAATCAATCGAACCGTCGTATAACTTTTATACATCATTCTGTCTGAATTTATATCTAAAATTAATAAATAAAATTGGCCATAAATATTAATACAACATTTTTCACTAATTTATTATTAATTTACAACATTATAAATTAGTTTATCCTTCGTTGAATTTGGAAATAGCTGACAATATGGTTTTATTAACTCTTTACTGTGAACTCAACCCACAGTCAGTATTTAAATAATTTAAATATCAAAGTCTATATGAACTTTGCTGAGGCGCAATATAGAGTCACGTTCAAAGCTTAAAGATCATTTAGGAGAAATCATAATTCTAATCTGATATAAGCTCACATAGCAGTGATATTTTGTACACGTATTCTTTTCGTCATCGCAATACCACCTAGATATCTATACCATTCTAAGGTCAAAGACTCTATTAATATGCATAAACTGCGTGTGTAAATTTTAAAGTCATTTGTTCAATCTGATAACATTTATCGATTAACGTTTTTCTCGGCCGTAGACTTTGATTTTAATTTGACTTACTAATTACCATGATCTAATTTCCTATAATGAAGGAGACGAATCCCCTCTTGAGTAGTGTTTCACTTCAAATAGTCCAACATGTACCGAACGATGGCTAAAACTTAGTCAATGTTATCTGTCCTTTTGACCAGGCAGTATATGGACAAACTTGACGAGTTAAACTTGAAAGCTATCAAGGTAGGAAGACTAGAGAGATAGGTATAGAGTCTATAAACCAAGTACAACCAAAGTTACAGGAGGAAAGCACAAACCATCCGAAGAATCCAAAGTTCAAAAATCCAACAAAGTGTTGGATCGGTACTGGTGCAACCATTTGGATCTATACCGATCCACAACACTTCTTTCGATTTGTCCCAAACTTCATATGCTCATAAGCCATGATACGAGTATCCCCTTCAAGCCTCAGAATGTCGATTACAAGACAAATGAGAAACCACTAAAAGAGACGAGGACCCAAATCTACCAAAGTGGTGGATCAATACCAATCCAACCATTTGGGTTGGTACCGATCTAAGATTCCTCATCAAAACTTGCCCTCACTCTTACTACATGCTAGTGATGATCCCAGAAGCCTATTTCAAGCACTACTTCATTGTTTACATAAAATTCCCTATCGATCTCCACGAGCACTCAAAATCAGCAACTCCATTCTTCCATGGATCCATCATTTGGACCTAGAAACAAGCTAATAATGATGCAAACAAGTTTTGGAATCATAAAGCTAAACACCAATCGAGCCAAAACAAGGAATTCATGATTGCCAATTTGGCCATCTCACAGATCGGCACCAATCCAAGACCATGGATCGGTACCGATCCAAGCAAACTGTTGAGGTGTCCATCTTATTTCTAGGAGAATTGGTTTATGTCACGGAAAACGAGGTGGAGATCATGGAGGCAAGATTTTAAGCTTTCTATGTCTATAAATAGAGGGCGAGAGCTCATTTTTATGGTTCTTTTGACTCTTACTCTCTCGACTCTAATTTCTTGTAATCACCCATGGATTTATACCAATCCGTAAGAACAACTACTTGTAAGCTATGACATAATCAATAAATTCACTAAGTGGACGTAGGCTAAGATTAGCCGAACCACTATAAATGCTGTATGATCTTTTCTTGCTTATTTTCATTTATTTTCTTCAATTCTCTACACAATCTTTTGGGTGTTTGTGCCATTTTTTGTTCAAATAGTCACCATGTCATGTTGTTGACTGCAGTCAAAGTACAGTCTATGTACTACGGATTGATGGTACCTACAAGTCAGAGGACTACCGCACATCGTTACCTTAAGATCTTCTATTTAACTTGGATTTATAAGCTAAATAAGACTCTCATTTAGTCGGCAATGATTATTCCGAACAATCACAAGTACGTAACACCTTGGTGCCCCCAACGGTCTTAAGTAAACCAATGTCCATCATATGGAGAATATTATGTGCACTAGTTTCAATAGACGTATCGATATCCTTTTTTCGATACTTCTCGAGTAAGAATATCTCTAGAGTTGTGTTTTGTTTGTATCGATTCTGTACTAATGGTTATGAGCATTTTCATAATTGCAGTCTATAAGACACAACTCTAAAGGACTTTCTAATTGTATATATTTAATATTTGTCAACTTATTATTTATATAATAATATAACAAACATTTATAATATAAAACAAAACCAAAAACATATTTTATTTCAAACGATATTGTTTAAGAGTTAAGATTGCATAACAAGTACATAATTCCCCCAGGGAACACCCTTAATTTGATCATCTCCCATTTGAACTTAGGTCTAATTACAGATCTTCATCTCTATTACTTCAATCGATATCCCTAAAATAGATTGAGAGATTTCCTTAGTGAATGGAACTGCAATGTTTTCTTTTGTATCTACTCACTTGCTCATGATCCCTCCGTCAGTAATAAACTGCTTTATCATGTGGAATTTAGATAGGATATGTCTCAATCTCCTATGAGCTCGCAGTTCCAACACAATCTAGATTATCACATCATCATCGTAATACATGAGCAACGACCTTTAATACTTAGGACCACACATAGATCCATAATGAATTTGTACATCCACGCTGCTTCTTTTGTGGCATCCTTTAAGGCGATGTACTCAACCTCCATGGTAGAGTCTACTACAACTTCTTGTTTGGAACTCTTACAACTAATGCCCACTCCATATAGAGTAAAGACAAACTTTGAGACTGAATTAGGTCATCGATATCACTTTGAAACCTTGAGTCCAAATACCCATTCATAAGGAATTCATCACTTTCATAAATCAAAAACAAATTCTTTGTATTTATTAAATACTTAAGGATGACATTGACCTCCATCCAATGGTTCTATTCCAGATTAGATTGATATCGACTTACTACACCTAGTGCAAAAGCGAAATATGGCCTGGTGCATAGCATGACATAGATGATCGATCCTATTGATGAAGCATAAGGAATCCAACTCATGCGTTGCCTTTCCCCATCCGTTAATGAGGATTCCATTTTAGAATGGACAATTTCATGTCGCACTGGAATATTTCTGCATTTGAAACTTCCCAAATAAAGTCATATTAGTACGGTATCTATTTACATAGATTGGAACAATCCAAATATCTTTTTTGATCTCAAAAAACCTTAATAATATTAGAACCTCTCATTTTGGATTTTAATGGCAACAACTATACA
Organism: Allium fistulosum; assembly: GCA_030737815.1. Classification (NCBI taxonomy): domain Eukaryota; kingdom Viridiplantae; phylum Streptophyta; class Magnoliopsida; order Asparagales; family Amaryllidaceae; genus Allium; species Allium fistulosum. The sequence continues at coordinate 1,043,625,404 of CM060905.1, forward strand.
ATCATATCGAAGTATCTCTCAACTAATATACAAGTGTGTGATGAGTAATACTAAAGCACTTTGGCCGTCAGAGAATTGATAAAGTTGAAATAGAGTACCAACGAGGAGCTCGACATGAAGAAAAATCATTGTAAGGGTCATATACTTATGTTAGTGTCTTAGATAAGTTTGCACAATCTCCCTTGAGTGATTTGAGATAATATATTCACGACAAATTTTTTAACTCAAATCATTCTTTTAAATAAGTTTTGAAATTATCAGGAGTTCAGACGTCTGGGATCATTTTTCAAACATCTGGGATCATGTCCCTTTGAACTAAAAACTCTCAGATTTGATTTCATTACGAAAAAGACGTCTGATGTCGTAAGTCAAACATTTGGAAAACTAACTTTTTGAACTATTTTTTCTCTAGTACAAAATCATTCACAACCAGAAGTCCGAGCAATATTTTCAAATGTCTGACTCTTTTCTAATTGCTATATTTTGAAAAGGCACATCTCTTCTTCTCCGTCGGATGCAACCTTTTATAAATGGATTTATTCTGGACAATTGCAACTCTTGTAAAAGACCTTTGGCAACTATATATATATCCTAGATTTTGAGAATCAATTTTTTCTCTTTACTTTCTTATCTCCTGTACTTTAACCTCTCTATTTCTTTTGAAGTTTCAAATTTTCCTTCACTATCACCAACATCTGTTATATACTATTTGGTGATTTAGTTCCTTAAACTCTCGTGCTCACACTCATTCGAGTCAAGAGGAGATTACAGGAAGCTTTGTACTACAAGTCAAAATCCATGTTGTTTGAACATAAGATTGTCAAGTTAGATAATTTGTGTATTGGCTATTCCTCCGCGCTAAGAGAGGGTGATTAGTTAGTAAAAATATAAAGGGGAGGTTCAGGATTGGACGTAGGACGGGAGGTCCAAACCAGTACAAAAAATCTGGTGTAATTGCTTCTTACTTGACTTTATTTTATCGTTCACTCTGTTATATAACTTGATATTGCATATTTGCTTGCATATATAGTTTAGCCATTTTGCTATATATCCTTATGCACTCTCATTTGGTACCAGAGCAAGTCATTTCATTAAATGTAACAAAGTTTTTGAAACAATATAATAATATGGCAAGTACTTTTCTAGAAGGTCAATCAACCGCATATCCTCCACTATTCACCAGGTCTAACTATGCATATTGGTCAACAAGTATGAGAATTCTTATGGAAGCTAATGGTCTTGAGATTTGGCAAGCTACTCAAACTAAGTATGAAGGACCCACTACAAAAATCAGTACTTGTGAAATATGCTCAAAAGACCGTAGCAACAAACAATGTTAAAGTAATGAATGTTCTTTCTTGTTCATTAGACAAAATGAATTTTCTAGAGTCGTGTTTTAAAACTGCGTATGATATTTGGCGTACATTTCAATTCATAGATGAAGGCACAAAGTGAAAAAACTAAAATTTCTATTCTATAAAATTAATTTTATTCATTTAAAATGACAGCAAATGAAACCATTATAGATATGTATGCTAGATTTAAAATAATTCAACATGATCTCATGCACTAAGATTACTTTTATAGAATTTGATATATTTAGACGTATTTCAAATTCTTTAACTATTGAATGGGAAAGAAAAGTTTTAGCAATAGAAGAAGCGAACAATATTTCCCAGCTTAAATTTGAAGAGTGAATTGAAATATGATGTTGTACGAAGCAAATTTGCAGGCTAGGAAAGAACAAAACTGAGAGAAGAAGAGTATAGCCTTCCAAGCCAATGATGATGATTCGAACTTAGATGATGTGAGATCGTGTTTATTACCAAGAACTACATCAAATTCAAGAAATTCATGAAGTTCACAAAAGCTGAAAGTGGTGGTAACTCAACTAACTTAACTTCAATCAAGTGCCATGGATGTTAAACTTTTGGACGCATAAAGAAAGACTGTCCATAATTAAACAATAAAAAGAAGATTTTTTTTTGAAAAGTTCAATAAGAAGAGAACTTTCTATGTTACATGGGACGATTCAGATTCATCTTCATCATATAGTGAAAGTGATAGTAACACGAAACAAGCAAATGTTTGTTTTATGGCCACCAGTGAGGTAAATCCTGAACTTTCTTATAATGAGATTCTTCATATAAGTATTGCAATGGATGAAAAACTAAGAGATTTGAAGAAATTATATAAAGAAAATATAGGTAAATTAAATAGAGCTAAACTAGAATTGGGATGCTCAAAGATGAGAAAAGTATTTTATAAGAAGAACTAGAGATTTCACAAAAGTCATATGAGGGTTTAACTTCTCAAATACCTCTTTTAATGATGAAGTTAAAGCCAATAAAATTGAGAATGATAAACTTAACGAAGAAACTAGTGAATTAAAATCTAGTTTGGACTTGACAAAAAAAGGATATGTTTGCGCTAAACCAAAAATTAGAGCAAATTACAAATAATGTTTCAAAATTTAACAAAGGGAAACAAAACTTAGACAATTTGATTAAAGTTTCAAAACTTTCCAGCAATAAAATTGGACTTGGTTTTAAGAAAGAAAAACAAATTAATTAAGAGAAGTATAGCACTTTATATAAAAAATTAGGACATCAAAAGGTAGTACAAAAGCAAATACTCCAAATTCAAAAATTGTGAAGATTTAGGTTCCAAAAACAAATAACAACTTAATTAGACAAAAGTATATAGATAATTTTCTAGTAAATATTGTTCATAATAATAATTATGTTTCTAAAGGTTCCAAACCCTCATGGGTACGATTACCTTCCTCTACTAACACATAGGACCCCAACGTAGGAAGTGGATACCAATAAATTTTCTTAATCTATTTCTTTTTTTGGGCTTTGCTATTTCTGCATTTCTTGTGATACGTTTTAAACATTGTGTTTGCATGACATTTGTTTTGGTTGTTTGTAACAACCCGGAGTTTTACAACAAGTAATCATCGTTAACATGACGATTAAACCGGTTGTTAATTACTGTTGCAATTTTGAATCGATGGAAATTCTTTTTCGGTTTGTATAATTCTTCAACGAAAAGATTGGGTTAAAAATTCTTTATTAAATTGTTGATCATTGTAGGCTTTAAAAATTGAAGTGTGGCACTTGTTTATATGGATGCCGTGATAAGTATTTGACCCGTTTCCCCTTACTGATTCTCATTCAAAACCCTAAACTAAAGAAATCGAACAAAGAAAAAAATGGTGGCGGCCTCGTGACTTCTCTCGTTCGTTCTTCAATGAAGGAAAGGCTGCAATGGGACGAGCTTCGCTCTTTTCTCCGATCAACCTCGCGATGCCGGCTCGCCTATTCGAACGAGTTAAGCTGCGATTTGGGGTTTGGGCTTTTCGGCGAAGGTGAGTAATTTCCTAATTACTCACATCTTATTCGATTTCATGTATAAGTGATTTTGTAGTATCGATCTTGAATTTTTGTAATTCGACTTCGGTCGTGATTCTTGAATTATTTTGAGTTTTGCTGTCTTGTCTCAATTCGTATGTATTTTGCTTGAGTTTATTTGTTACCATGGGGTTGAAACGATTCCAAATGCTGATTTCTTTGGCCAACAGTGGTTTTAATTTCTGACATTTTGGTGACTTCGTCCATTTGAAGGGATTTCTAGACTTTGGCATGTCTGTTCAAAACTGCTGCCTGATTTTATTACAACGGTTAATGTTTTGAAATCTTGTTGTTATACTTCACTGTTTTGGGTTGATTCCCTTACTGGTCACGGTTTTGGCTTTTGTGCATTTTGTTTTCGTGAATTTTCTGATAATGTTGATTCGTTTTGTGCTCGACTGTGGCCAATAATTTGTCGACTTCGGCTTTGACTCGAATTTTGATTTCATTGTTATATTGCAGTTCTCAGGTTGATAGCATATATGTTAGTCATTGACCCTTCTGTATATATAGCACCACTGTAGTCCTAGCTTTATCTTCACTGTAACCATTTGTAGGTTATGTTTTCATTGTATGTCTGCATTGGGTAAACTTTGGGTTTCACTGGGATTGTTTAGTATCGAGTACATGTTGTTACCATCCACTCGAATTCGGTTGCATCCATTTCTACGTTCATTGATTCTGTGTTTCACGTGGGTTGCAATTCAATGTTGCATTCCGGTATATGCAATTGCATAATTCTAAACATGCTACTTGCCTCGAAACAGTTGCATTCAGTTGCATTGTTGGTCTTCTCGTGTCTCAGTGACACATTAGTATTCGAGTTTGATGTTTTTGAAGGCGGGCACTGTCCAGTTTCACCGTTGCCCCTCTGATTTGTTTTGCCATGAGCAGTTGGTTATGTACATGTCTTGATTCACTATTGTACTTCACTGCACTTAATTATGATGTGGTTACCAGATTTGAGTTGTACCCTTTTTCATGTTTCATGTACTTTGAGTCTCTTGTGCATTTTGAACTGGTGCACTTGATTCTGGTGATGTACACTGTTATCATTGGTTCATCTGGTCATTCATTGGTCTGTTTAGTCTAGGTTGATTTCATTTGCAGTAGCTTGATGATCATTTGTTCATGTTATACCTTCTGAAATCACTTGAACTCTGGTCTGTGGTCTTGGATATATCACTGCATACTTGACTAGTTGCATTCATTTCATGTTCTCATTGCACTTGTATTTCCTCGAGCTTGTGCTGTCTGGTTGATTGTACTTGAATCAGTGATTTGCTTCATTACGGCCTGGTCTGTTGTAGATGTATAAATATTTGAACTGGTCTCGTTGGATCTTCACTTGAGTCATTTGAACTTTGGCTGTTAGACTTGACTTTGTGATATTTGGGTAGTCTGATTCATCTGAATTGCTTCCCTGTTACTATTGGTTATCTTCTCTGTCATTTGCAGTTGCACATTTGAGTCATTCATTCTGTTTTCATATTGTTGCATCGTTGCATGTCATCTCTGCTTCACCTATGTTGCATGCTGTTTGTGTACATATAGGTGATCAGTTGCATGTAGTCTTTACTTAAATACGGTCTTGTACTTGGGAAATTTTGAACTGGTGCACTTGTGACCATTCACTGCTGCACTCAGGTCTGCGACATTTGTAACCTGTATATTCATGTTGGAGTTGTTCATTGAAGTTCATTCTGTTCATGTTGGCACTGGATTCATTTTTCTTGTTGGTCTAGGTTGCTGATTAGTTGATTTTGAGTTCCCTGTGTCACTTTGTTCACTCGACCTTCACTTCAGTACTTGTTGGTATTGTCTGAGTTCCCTGTGTCACTTTGTTCACTAGTCGAGTTCTTTACTTGATGTTATTTGATCTGTTTCACTGTTGTACCCCTGATTCATTTGCCATGTGCAGTTTGTTATGTACCATCACTTGTGTACATGTTTCGTATTCTCTTAGATAAAGCTTTATGCTGCTGCACTGCCTTTGTTCTCGAATCCGATACATTGCATTGATGCTCTGTATCCATTTGCATTTAGTCATTTTGCTTCACTGGTGACCTTATTTTCTAATGAGGCTGATCTGCGTCTTTATCTATTGAGTGTTGTAGTGCCTTATCCTTGGTGCTCTCACCTTCAGTTTGCTATTTCACTGTGCCTTGCTTTGTGACATGTTGAACTGGTTTCACTTGTTGCCTCTGATCTTGTTTAGCATTGTTTTGAGTTGTTTGGTAGTGGCGAGGCAGTACACGCGTGCGTGTACTGCAGCCCTGGCAGAATTGACAGATTTAGTTGATATTTCGATTGTTAAATTGTTTCGTTGGTTCAACTCAATATTTTGAAGTTGTATTTTGAAATGGTTCATTTTGATTTGAGTTGGATCCATTTGCTTTTGGATTCATTGATCTTCTGAGTATTTCATAGACTGTATTGGCGAGGCAGTACACGTTAGCGTGTACTGCAGCCAATCAACATTGTTGTTTTTAAATTGACATTTCAATTGTTTAAATTGATTTGGATTGCTGATTTGTTGTTTAACACTGTTTAGTGTTATATCTGCCGTTATCCGATTCTTTTATCGAAGAGTCGGATATACGAGATTTCTGTGACTGTCGTCTATTTGATATTGATTATTATTGCATCTGCGCATTAATAACTGAGTTTGAATTAGACTGATCCGTGTATTATTTTCTTTTGAATTTAATACTCGGGTCAAACCCGAGTTATTTCAGGTTGTAGATTTCCTGCTTTGAGTTGCTGTTTGAGCTATGAAGACTTTTCACATCTTTTGGAGTAGTCATGTCATAGTATAGGGTGATATGTATTCATGTATATTAGTTGATAATGTACGTGTATATATAACCTCCAGAGTCGACAGTTGTAGTTGTATCATATGTATTGTGTCAAATGTATTGTAACTGACATCAGTTATATAAATATATATGAGACTTTTGTTATCTATGTTCCGCATCTTTTTGTATCTGTGTTAGTATTATATATATTGTCCTAAACCATTATGAACCATCGTAGTTCGTTTTATACTGGAATTGGGTATGTCGATGGGAGTGAATAAATAAGAGATGAAAAATTTAAAATATATACCACTTATATCGAGGTAACCAATACTAGTGTAAGGCCAACTACGGATGGCTGCTCCTATCCAGCCTTATTCTTCATAATAACAGACAGTATTTCTTTTAATACTCTTTATTATTGTGAGTACAGAGGTGGGGCGTTACAGTTGGTATCAGAGCTTGGGGTTTATGGACATAATATAAAACATAACTTAGATGGAACATGTGTTACAACTATTTGTCGATGTTTTCTTTGTGTTTTGAGTCAAAACTAAAGTTTTGAAATTATGATGAAATTTTTAAATATCTTTATTTAAAAATAAAAGTGAAACTGTGTTTTGTTGATTTGATTAAATTGTGTTCTGTTTATAAAAGTGCGCAGCGGAAATAGTGAAACTATCTTCGCTGAGTACAACTGATAATCTTTTTGATTTAAAAATCAAAATATGAAATTGAAATAAATTCCATTAGTCGTTTACATAGCTGTGTTTATTTTGTTTCTTTGAGAATTTCAAATCCGAATTGAGGATTCAAAACAATTGCAGTTATGTGATTCTTGTTGAGATTTTTGCTGATTTTCTTTTATGCTAATCACATGTTGATTAGATTTTTGCTGATTTGAATTATCTTCATTGAAGATATAATCGAAAGATTTCTTTGTTCATTTAGTAGTACGTGCAAATTTGAGTTGCACGTTACTGCATTAATTTTACGTTGAACCGATGCTTGGTTATGAAACGTATTTTGTTGTCGTTACCTTTATAACAGGATTTTTACACTAGTGCTATATTTTGAAGCAACGTGTTTAGTTGAAAATTTTAATGAATGAAAATTCACTGGTGTTACATTGTGGTGTAAATTATTTTGATGAGATTTTGACGTTTAAAAAAAAATTATTACTGTCGCTTTGGCTTCAGTAACCATCAAATTTTAAAAGTGGATTTTCAAGCGGTTATACCGCAATGCTGATTTGTGACCCGTTTTTACGGTATTTTGAGAAGTACAATTTCCTTATCAAAATTGTTACTAATATTGCTGCTTTAATCACGTGATTGGAAATCGTTTTAAAAATGAAAATTGTTTTACAAAATTTTACAATTTGCACTTTCAAAAGAAGAGGAAGGTGAGTGATAATCACTTATGAGATTTATGGCATTAAGACCCAAGTAAGGGCAGCCAATTATTTTATATGAAAATCATATTATGATTTCTGATAATCGTTATTTCTCTGAATAAATATATGATGATCATGAATGGCATTTTGGTTGAATTTTTGGTTGCTGTTTTGATTTGTTTTTGGCTAATTTTGTTTTGAAAATTGTTTAATCAATCATATAAGCTGATTACAGAAATGAGTTTATGACTCAGTTTTTATAAGAAAATAATTTGATTAATTTACTGAGAAATATGGTATTGAATAATAATAATGGATTAGGCAGTATGAACAAAGAGGTTTATGCTCATGTCTAGTTCATTTAAAAATTGATATGAACAAAGCAATATTGAAAAAAAATGTGCGATCAAGCAGAAATGACTTTGAAATGGGTTGTAAAATTTGGCATGAATGTTGGTATGTTTAGATATGATTTTTAAGGAAATTAAATTCCCTACTTATGAAATGAAGAAAGGATTACAAGAGTATTTCTGGAGTTAAAAAGGAAAATTCCTTAAATGAATAAATATGTATGGTCTCTAAATTACCAAGTAATTTAGGAGAGGTGCCTTGATCTACTCATCATCAGGTGGATGATGGGTATGTGCATGACTTGTTCAAGTCCTGGAGGCCTCTGTGCAAAGGTTAACAGAATTGAGTCCTTTGCAATGCACACTTTGTGTTCAAAGGCAAGAGTTTAGACCATATAAAAATGTAAAATGGAACTGGAAAATAAGCTAGGCAGTGTGAACAAAGGAGGTTCATGCTTATGTCTAGATTGTTTTAAATTGGAGATGAACAATGCAATAAATTATTTATGTGCTGATTTGTTCAGATCTAAAGCTAAAATGTTTTATGGGTTTTTCTCTAAAACCTTACCCTATGTTCACAATAGAATTGAGTATAAGAATTTTTATAGAATTCTACTGGATTTGTTTAAGAGATCATGACATTCTTGAATATAGGAGATATGCAAGTGATAAAACAAATTTTGAATGAGACAACTGGAGAAATGAAATAAAGCATTATTTTCATGAATGAAAGTATGGACAGTTGAGATTTTCTGAAATAAGAAATGAGACTGGTCACTAGATTATAAAACTAATCTAGGAGAGAAGCCTTGATCTATTCATCATAAGGAGTATGATGGGTATGTGCATGACTTGTTTAAGTCCTATAGGCCTTTGTGCAGGGGTTAACAGAATTGAGTCCCTTGCAATGCACACATGGTGTTCAATGGCAAAGAGATATGACCAAATTAAATTGATAAATCGAGATTTAGAGCTGAGCTATGGAATTAAAATGAGTTAATTCCATAAGAGTATGTGTACATGTATACTGTATTGAACAATAGAATATTTGTTGATTTGAGATTCGATTATCATTTTTGATAATTGAATATTTGTTGATTTGAGATTCGATTATCATTTTTGATAATTGAATATTTGTTGATTTGAGATTCGATTATCATTTTTGATAATTGAATATTTGTTGATTTGAGATTCGATTATCGTTTTTGATAATTGAATATTTGTTGATTTGAGATTCGATTATCGTTTTTGATAATTGAATATTTGTTGATTTGAGATTCGATTATCGTTTTTGATAATTGAATATTTGTTGATTTGAGATTCGATTATCGTTTTTGATAATTGAATATTTGTTGATTTGAGATTCGATTATCGTTTTTGATAATTGAATATTTGTTGATTTGAGATTCGATTATCGTTTTTGATAATTGAATATTTGTTGATTTGGGATTTCTGATTATCGTTTTGATAATTTGGCAATTGCTAATTTTGCTGATTGTAAGATTTTCTAGTCTCTAATTGATTCTAGACTATGTTGATTATATTAAACTGCTGTTTTCTATCTATCTCTGTTGATAGTTATAGTTTACTGATTATGAAGTTCGTGTTTTCTATTTATCTGTTGGATAATTAGATATTGTTGTTTTGTGATTTCTGTATTCTAATTATCTAATTGATAATTGAATATTGCTGATAATTGCATTTATTCAGTTTTGTTGTTTTCTGATTATCTATTAGATGATTAGATTTTGTGAGAATTTGTGAACTTCTTTTATGGAATTAAAAGTTTTCTTCGGTGTTGGTGTTCTCGATCTTTATTTTTCTAGCTTAACCAGTTTATGTTAGAAAAATAATTGTTATTGACAACCTTAATTATGAAAATTGCGGGGACGCAATTTCTATAAGGAGGGGAGTATGTAACAACCCGGAGTTTTACAACAAGTAATCATCGTTAACATGACGATTAAACCGGTTGTTAATTACTGTTGCAATTTTGAATCGATGGAAATTCTTTTTCGGTTTGTATAATTCTTCAACGAAAAGATTGGGTTAAATTTTTTTATTAAATTATAGATCATTGTGGGCTTTAAAAATTGAAGTGTGGCACTTGTTTATATGGATGTCGTGATAAGTATTTGACCCGTTTCCCCTTACTGATTCTCATTCAAAACCCTAAACTAAAGAAATCGAACAAAGAAAAAAAAATGGTGGCGGCCTCGTGACTTCTCTCGTTCGTTCTTCAATGAAGGAAAGGCTGCAATGGGACGAGCTTCGCTCTTTTCTCCGATCAACCTCGCGATGCCGGCTCGCCTATTCGAACGAGTTAAGCTGCGATTTGGGGTTTGGGGTTTTCGGCGAAGGTGAGTAATTTCCTAATTACTCACATCTTATTCGATTTCATGTATAAGTGATTTTGTAGTATCGATCTTGAATTTTTGTAATTCGACTTCGGTCGTGATTCTTGAATTGTTTTGAGTTTTGCTCTTTTGTCTCAATTCGTATGTATTTTGCTTGAGTTTATTTGCTACCATGGGGTTGAAACGATTCCAAATGCTGATTTCTTTGGCCAACGGTGGTTTTAATTTCTGACATTTTGGTGACTTCGTCCATTTGAAGGGATTTCTAGGCTTTGGCATGTCTGTTCAAAACTGCTGCCTGATTTTATTACAACGGTTAATGTTTTGAAATCTTGTTGTTGTACTTCACTGTTTTGGGTTGATTCCCTTACCGGTCACGGTTTTGGCTTTTGGGCATTTTGTTTTCGTGAATTTTCTGATAATGTTGATTCGTTTTGTGCTCGACTGTGGCCAATAATTTGTCGACTTCGGCTTTGACTCGAATTTTGATTTCATTGTTATATTGCAGTTCTCAGGTTGATAGCATATATGTTAGTCATTGACCCTTCTGTATATATAGCACCACTGTAGTCCTAGCTTTATCTTCACTGTAACCATTTGTAGGTTATGTTTTCATTGTATGTCTGCATTGGGTAAACTTTGGGTTTCACTGGGATTGTTTAGTATCGAGTACATGTTGTTACCATCCACTCGAATTCGGTTGCATCCATTTCTACGTTCATTGATTCTGTGTTTCACGTGGGTTGCAATTCAATGTTGCATTCCGGTATATGCAATTGCATAATTCTAAACATGCTACTTGCCTCGAAACAGTTGCATTCAGTTGCATTGTTGGTCTTCTCGTGTCTCAGTGACACATTAGTATTCGAGTTTGATGTTTTTGAAGGCGGGCACTGTCCAGTTTCACCGTTGCCCCTTTGATTTGTTTTGCCATGAACAGTTGGTTATATGTACATGTCTTGATTCACTGTTGTACTTCACTGCACTTAATTGTGATGTGGTTACCAGATTTGAGTTGTACCCTTTTTCATGTTTCCTGTACTTTGAGTCTCTTGTGCATTTTGAACTGGTGCACTTGATTCTGGTGATGTACACTGTTATCATTGATTCATCTGGTCATTCATTGGTCTATTTAGTCTAGGTAGATTTCATTTGCAGTAGCTTGATGATCATTTGTTCATGTTATACCTTTTGAAATCACTTGAACTCTGGTCTGTGGTCTTGGATATATCACTGCATACTTGACTAGTTGCATTCATTTCATGTTCTCATTGCACTTGTATTTCCTCGAGCTTGTGCTGTCTGGTTGATTGTACTTGAATCAGTGATTTGCTTCATTACGGCCTGGTCTGTTGTAGATGTATAAATATTTGAACTGGTCTCGTTGGATCTTCACTTGAGTCATTTGAACTTTGGCTGTTAGACTTGACTTTGTGATATTTGGGTAGTCTGATTCATCTGAATTGCTTCCTTGTTACTATTGGTTATCTTCTCTGTCATTTGCAGTTGCACATTTGAGTCATTCATTCTGTTTTCATATTGTTGCATCGTTGCATGTCATCTCTGCTTCACCTATGCTGCATGCTGTTTGTGTACATATAGGTGATCAGTTGCTTGTAGTCTTTACTTGAATACGGTCTTGTACTTGGGAAATTTTGAACTGGTGCACTTGTGACCATTCACTGCTGCACTCAGGTCTGCGACATTTGTAACCTGTATATTCATGTTGAAGTTGTTCATTGAAGTTCATTCTGTTCATGTTGGCACTTTATTCATTTTTCTAGTTGGTCTAGGTTGCTGATTAGTTCTTTTGAGTTCCCTGTGTCACTTTGTTCACTCGACCTTCACTTTAGTACTTGTTGGTATTGTCTGAGTTCCCTGTGTCACTTTGTTCACTGGTCGAGTTCTTTACTTGATGTTATTTGATCTGTTTCACTGTTGTACCCCTGATTCATTTGCCATGTGCAGTTTGTTATGTACCATCACTTGTCTACATATTTCGTATTCTCTTAGATAAAGCTTTATGCTGCTGCACTGCCTTTGTTCTCGAATCCGATACATTGCATTGATGCTTTGTATCCATTTGTATTTGGTCATTTTGCTTCACCGGTGACCTTATTTTCTAATGAGGCTGATCTGCGTCTTTATCTGTTGAGTGTTGTACTGCCTTATCCTTGGTGCTCTCACCTTCAGTTTGCTATTTCACTGTGCCTTGCTTTGTGACATGTTGAACTGGTTTCACTTGTTGCCTCTGATCTTGTTTAGCATTGTTTTGAGTTGTTTGGTAGTGGCGAGGCAGTACACGCGTGCGTGTACTGCAGCTCTGGCAGAATTGACAGATTTAGTTGATATTTCGATTGTTAAATTGTTTCGTTGGTTCAACTCAATATTTTGAAGTTGTATTTTGAAATGGTTCATTATGATTTGAGTTGGATCCATTTGCTTTTGGATTCATTGATCTTCTGAGTATTTCATAGACTGTATTGGCGAGGCAGTACACGTTAGCGTGTACTGCAGCCAATCAGCATTGTTGTTTTTAAATTGACATTTCAATTGTTTAAATTGATTTGGATTGCTGATTTGTTGTTTAACACTGTTTAGTGTTATATATGCCGTTATCCGATTCTTTTATCGAAGAGTCGGATATACGAGATTTCTGTGACTGTCGTCTATTTGAGATTGATTATTATTGCTTCTGCGCATTAATAACTGAGTTTGAATTAGACTGATCCGTGTATTATTTTCTTTTGAATTTAATACTCGGGTCAGACCCGAGTTATTTCAGGTTGTAGATTTCCTGCTTTGAGTTGTTGTTTGAGCTATGAAGACTTTTCACATCTTTTGGAGTAGTCGTGTCATAGTATAGGGTGATATGTATTCATGTATATTAGTTGATAATGTACGTGTATATATAACCTCCAGAGTCGACAGTTGTAGTTGTATCATATGTATTGTGTCAAATGTATTGTAACTGACATCAGTTATATAAATATATATGAGACTTTTGTTATCTATGTTCCGCATCTTTTTGTATCTGTGTTAGTATTATATATATTGTCCTAAACCATTATGAACCATCGTAGTTCGTTTTATACTGGAATTGGGTATGTCGATGGGAGTGAATAAATAAGAGATGAAAAATTTAAAATATATACCACTCCTATCGAGGTAACCAATACTAGTGTAAGGCCAACTACGGATGGCCGCTCCTATCCAGCCTTATTCTTCATAATAACAGACAGTATTTCTTTTAATACTCTTTGTTATTGTGAGTATAGAGGTGGGACGTTACATTGTTGCTATGTTGGTATGTGTTGTTTGTTGTTGTTGGCTTGCCTTGTTTGTAAGAACTGCTATTGTTATGTTGGTGTGAAGTGTATTGATGTTTATTTGTTGAAATAACATCATGTTTTTCATGGTTTTTGCTTTACCATTTGTTTGCATCGCTATTCTTTTTCCTTTTTGATTCTGACAAAAGGGGAGAAATATGTAACATCCCCTATTTTGAGGCCCAAAACTAAGTGCTACAGATGCTGCAGTCATCCATAGTTATTAATTTCCGGTGACAAAATGCGGCTATGCTTATCATTTTGATAATACCTGAAACACATGAATATGGAAAATTTAATACAATTTTAAAATAAATTTTCTTATTTCATTTCACAATAAAATTTTTATTTTATTATGTAATCCCAAATCGCAATCCATGTGCAGAGAAGTATAATTATTACAACAGATTCCAAGAGCGACATATGAAGATGCCCCCTTAGATGATCAGAGTCAAATATTTGACATTTAATACAACTTGCCATTACAATGGAAAAGCAGAATCAATAGATGAATTCATCTCTCACATCAAAGACTCGAGCTGCAACAAACATTGTCAAGACCCAAAAGTCGACCTTCGAAAATCGGCACCCGTACTTCACTTGTACTCAAAATGCCGTAGATTCAAATGCCGAATCTGGTTCTCGGGAGCTTATAACAACATTAAGTAAATAACACAGCGGAATAAATGAATAATACATTGATATACAATATCAGATACAATATCTGATACAACAGAATGATACAATGAATATCAATATACATCAGAGATATGATACAACAAATAGCAGCGGAAAGAAAAATGATAACAGCAGCAGCGGATAGAATGTCTCCAATAGAATGCTCCAAGATAAGCAACGTCAATCCATGGACTCTAAGAACTGAACTGGCTCCAGATAATCTACTAAACCTGAATATCTGAAAAACCCAACTCTAGACTGCCCGTGTGGAAAATAGTGGGCACCCAGAGTTTAGGAAGGGAACAATAAACTCCGGATCAGTCATGGGACTGGTGTGAGCAACAAAAACAGTTTATCTTTAAAACAAATAGCAGAGAATTTTAAAGTCAATTCGCAATGCTTTTGGAAAATGAAACTACCATAAGGCCTCCCGCCACACACACAATGCAAACGTAGACTTGGAGGAGATTTCTCCTTATGATAGTCAAAGATGCTTACTACGCAAAATCAAATCATTTTGATATTATTATTAGTGCATAGTGTAGAAAACATTTCGAAAGTACAATATAAATCTTAGCCAGCATACGTACCATTATAGTATGCTTGCTATAGCTGCCATATTAGATGGCAGGTTCTACAACTAAAACCGTACAAAGTTCGTATTGGAAGATGGATTTCCAACAAATGGTCAGGCTAAGGAACTTCCTTTTCCACGATGGGTACGTCCCTGGAATAGACGACCCGAGAACCTAACCGGATCTCTGCCAACACAAGGCCGGGTTACCTCTGCAAAAATAGGTAACTATTGACACGCGTATGCCATCCCCCGATCGTCACCGATCTTCCCGAGGATCCTCGATTTCCAACAACCACATAATAATAATAATGCAGTAACCACAGAGGTTAAGTATCTGGGCTCCATACCATGATACCACCTTTATCTAGAAGGAATGACATACACTAAGGGGCGCTACTCCCTAGAACCTTGCTGCATCCTTCCTGTTTTGACCATTTCCGGGGTGTGAGGCTCGACGAAGTCTCGTCCACAAAGCTACGCTTTGTCACAAAGCCATGCTTTGGGTCAAACAAATGATCAACCTATGATCACAAAGATATAAGATCAAACAAATGATCATATCGAAAATGATCAAACATTGATCATCACACAGCAACACTCAGCATGCCACATTACCAAATTGGGATATATCGCTGATAAATTTCAACTACATAACCTCTGAGCTCGTACGTCTCAGAGAAGGGTGTTAAGCTAAGAGAATAAATTCTCCGCCACCAACAGATATGTATTTGAAAGAAATCGGCTTTATATCTCAAAGTGTAATGTCAGACATGTATCCATACAAGTCTGTTCCGGGATCGAACAGAACCGAAGGCACTTCTTACGAAGTCCTTGCAATTTCGGGTAATTTCCAATCACGTCCGGACTTCCCGTCACAAAAGAGTGATATAAATCTCTATACCGGAGCAACTCAATGCAGAGACATTCGATAGGTTGTCCTTTCATTTTCGAAAAATATCCGGTCTTCACCACCGGTCTTCAAATGCCATCCATATACGACGTATCACTATTCGGAATGGGTTATACGACCCAAAGGTCCTTTCCCGGCTAACCCGAATAGTGAGCGCAATATTCAAAACATACGGGTATTGGGATTTCAATTAAGTCACAACTTATTACCTAAAAATCTTTCTTCAAATGGTTTAAACAGATTACCATTTTAATCTTTTAAACAAAAAGATTCAATTCACAAAGTTCACTTAATTTCACAAAGATTCATTCATAGATTTTCCAAATCAATTTCCATTTCAGTTTAACTCGTTAAATCTTTGAATCAAAGATTTAACTGATAGCTTTCAAAACAATTCCATTTCAAATGGTTTAAATAAACATCATTTTAAATCTGTTAAGATAACAGATTTAATTCATAGCTTTTTAAAACAGTTCATTCATAACTTGGAAAAATAATTCCAATTCAATCTTGAAATTCCTTTAATTAAACTGGAATTTCATTTCTTATCTGAAAGCTTTTATTCCTTTGAAAACAAACAGTTTCATTTTGGAAATCTGATTCATTCATACGAGTTGAAATCCTTGGGTTAAATTCAAATTTCCAAAACTTTACTTTTAAATGGTTTAACTTCATATAAACACATTTATATCATCTTTTATCCCTAGTTTCAAAATCATAGATTTAATTTCAAACTTGAATTCAAATTTAAATATAATTATTTAAATTTCAAAACTTGATTTAAGTTATTCAAAATAACTTTTATCTTTGAAATTCTATTTCAAAAGCTTTTACTTTAAACTCAAATTTCCAATTTCAAAATCAATTGAAATTAAAATTTCAATTTCAAAAACATCAATTTTAAATTTTCTGTGACTTAACCAATTTCCTCGTGAATCCATATTTGTGTGTGTAACAGTGTAGTCCAGGGGTTTCACACACAATAGTGCAACATCATAGAATCATCACAGATCAAATACGACAATACATTCGATAAGCGATATAAAGTATAACGCTTATTTTTCATCAAAGATCACAGATATACATATCACAGATAAATAAATTACAGATCACAACACAGATCAGAATATATCACAAAGCATCATATATCAGGAAATATCAAGTAATTCAATCATTCAATAGAATCCATACATTCACAAATGAATTTATTAATCAACTGATTAATTTAAATCAGATGTATCAATTTATTTATCCAGGTTAATTATCATGATTTAATTACAAATTATTCTTAATTAATGAATAAATTAATTTTTTTTAATTATTAAATCAATCTTAATTAATCGCCATTATTAATTAATCCTTTAATTCATTAACAAATAATTATACTCAGATTTTAAATCATCATTCAATTAATTATATTCAGTAATTATCCATCAATTTCTTCTCTAAGTGATTATACCTCCAAATCAACAAATGATTAATCCAAATTAATTAAAATAAATAATTAATCCAAATGAAATAAATCCTAAATCAATTATCTTAACCAACTACTAATTGTACATTAATTAACTTTAATTATCTAATTTACAATTTTTAATTACAAATTAGTTAAGCACTTAATTACTAACTAACCCATCTTTAAATTTCAAATTGATTAATCTTTATCACTTAGTTAATTAAAATTACAAATTAATTAACTTTTCTTAATAAACCTTATTAAACAATAAATAAAGATTATTTGTCTTAATTAATATTTTGAAAAACTTCCTTAAACTTTAAAATCAATTTTTTTTTTCTTATAAGACTTTAATTAAAAATTTTCTACATCATTGATTTTAAATTTATAAGCTTAATCTCTTCCTGGAAACCAACCCCGAGACTTCCCCTGGTATTACCCGAGTATTCACTCGGGTTTCTTCCCATCTTTCCCCGAGTCATCACTCTTTTTTTTCTTTTCGTCTCTCTGCTTCGAGACAAATCGCATCGAACTCGAGACAAACCCGAGCAACCCCTTTCTTCCCCGATTCAATACAACTTCCTGACACGAAAGTGATACTCGTGTACGTGCACAACTGAAATCGCCACCTTCGGTTGAACTGCTGGTCGCCAACACGTCCACGATGATGCTCTTGAAACTCTCGAACACTCAAAAGCTCGAACCAAACACGAGTTCGAAATCTCGTCCTCAAACCCAAAAACTGGAATAAACAACCCCTCAAACAAGTGCCTCGCTCCCCCTCTTCAGATCATCAGAGTTCGCGACTCCACGTCCAAAGCTCCCCTAGCATCCCACGCTCCTGATGGTTCCGGTCCGATGATCTCCGGTGGCCTACAGACGGCGCGGCGATCTCGTTTCTACTCTAGACTAAATTTGGACCCTAAACCCTAATTTGCTCTCGTCCATAAGATTCTTGCAACAGATAATTTTTTCGACAATTTTCCTAAACTCCATGATGTTCAAACCTGCTTCAACCCAAATCTTATCATCCAAAGATGATTTGATCACCAGAAAATGATCAAAGAGTTGATTTTGTTCAAACTCGAACCGCCCTTGAATTTCTCAACTAAAAATCATCACTATTGTTTTAAAAATCCTATTTCCATATGTTCATTCAAATTGTAACATCAATTCAATAATTAAAAATCTTTGAATTTATCTTAAGATTTTGTTTGTACTGTAAAATTTTGGTTACAGGGACAAACCCTTCTTATTCAAGCTGAAAACAAATTTTAGCTCATGAATAAAGTTTAAACAAACTTATCTGTTCAAGATTAAAGTTTATCAGAGATTTTGGGGAGTGAAGTCTACAGTTTCTAATTTGATTGAACTCTGGACTTAAGAGAACAGAGGTGTTATATTCACTCAGCACACATTGAATTGAACTTATATAGATATATTAATCTATATAAGATCATACAACGCAATATTACTTAGAATTTACATATTCCAATATTCATTATTTTAAACTTCAAAATTAAGTGTTTACTCACAAACATCAGATCACTAAACCATGTTAAGAGTTTTTAAAGGAGACAATTTGCTCACCTATTTATCTGGAAAACAGAGAACACAGACATGCATAGTTGTATACAGTGTAATTAAAACTAAAGTCTAGTTGAAATCATCCATGCAAACCAAAATTCACAACAACACTTGACAGATTTATCACATGCATCAAGAAAAACAGTTTTAGGCTTTTAAAAATAAAAGTTTACTCACATGGTCAAAACAAAGAAGGCTAGAAAAACCAGGTTGCTCACCTGGAAAAGAAAGAACAGAGAAGCTTGATGCTTGAAACAGGCTCAAGTGTCTTTGCTTGCTGAAGCTTTTTAATCTTCAGTTTGAATTGAATGCTAACTTATCTTCTCTAGTTGCTTATACTAAAGTTTTAATGATATGTGCTTCTATATATTTTTTTTCTTTCTTCAGCTTTGAAAATGAACGAGACTGAAAATGTGAAGCTTGATATGTAAAAGAAATGAGTTACAGTATACATATTTGTACAGGTGATATTTTATATTGTTTGTACAAATTCTTTTGCAGTGATATTTTCTTCTTGGTGGCTGAATTGCTTTTGTGTAGTGTACTAAAGTGAAGGCATTTAATGCAATGGTCCTTTATGTTTTCATTTGCAATAACAGTTGACTTCGGCTGATATAAATCTATTTTGTGTGCTAAGGAGACTTAGCATTAATTTGCTTTGTTTTTCATTATGCAGATCTTGATTGAGAGATTTTGTTATATTTCTCTTCTTTGTTTTGATGGCTGCAGCTTATTGTATTGGGCTAGAGATGAAAGCATTCAATGCATATGTACCCTGTGTCTTCCTATACAAGCTTACTTTTATATTTGGTACATGGTTTATCTTATACATTTCCATTTTTATTTATTTCTAAAAGTTTATAAGTTCATTTCATATTTTCTATAACCATAGATTTAGTCGAATTATTTGTTTAACATCAACACTTATTTTGAATCCCTTTTAAAACTTTATTACCCAACACTTTATTATTTATATTCTAAACCATTTATCCAAGATTTAAATTCAAATCACATATATACAATTTCTAAAACTAAAAATGATTCAATATATTTTGATTTGGTTTCGGGGAAACTCGCTTCTATAAATTGATAAATTTCACAGTTTTATTCAAAATTTCATTTAATTATCAATTTAAATATTTATAAAATTCGGGGTCGTTACAAACATCGCTTTATTTGAAAAGGGCATTGGAAGGAAAGGAAACAGATGAAGCTATGCTCAAGCTTAATGGCGAGCAATTACTTCACGATGGAGAAGAAAGCATCTACCAAATTGGAGTGGTCAATAAAACTGGTGCAATAAGTGTAACGACCCGTATATTTAATTATTTTAAATTATAGGATTTGATATAATTATTGAATAAAAATGGTTAAAAATAAAAATTTAATGAATTATTAGTATTGATGTATTGGGTAATTAAATTGTCTGAATTTAATAGTGGAATTATTTAAATAATGGAATTCTGCATTTAATAAGAATGAAAATGGCATCGAAAATTGATTTAAATTTTATTTAAATGTGAATGAAGATGGTTAAGATTTAAATTTGGATTTAAATGTGAATAATTAAAAAAATTGGGAATTTTATATTGTAATTAACGAGTAAAAATAGCCATTTTGGTAACTGTCTCGAATTTCGACGAAATTAGTTTCATCGGATCCATAATAGTGAATTAATGTATGATTTCAAGTTTCATAGTGATCGAACTTGTCATTTGGTCGTGCGAGCTTGAAACGCGGAAAAATCAATTTAAGGAATTCGATAAAATAAATTGACTTTGAAAAACTATCTTCCACATATGATCGAATTAGGCCTCAAAACTAGTTCCATTGCGTTCAGAATGGGGGTAAAACATTATAAACACCAGGCGGCACGCCTTGATTGGAGTTCAGACGATTTTGGACCTAACTATATAAATACACACGCAAATCGAGACAGTTTTATTATTATTTTAATTTCTCAAAACCCTAGCCGCCAGTATTTTAATGGCTGAAATTACTCGAACTTCTTTCCTCTTTATCTTTCAATCCATTCAACGAAATCGAAAAATTCCAAAAGAAAAGTTGTAGATCTCGGCGAGCTCTTAAAATCAATACAGTTGATCTATGCTATTATGTCATGGATTCGCCAGAATCTGGCTTGGAAGCATGGATGTGTTTTGGGTTCTTGCATGCAAATAGAGGCAGTGGCATCGATGAAATTATGGGCGTTGGTGGCTCTCAAGGTGGCGCACGTGATGGAGTATGCTGATCGACGTCCGGTCGATGAAATTTGCGTGCGTGTGGAAGAAATGGACGCGCGCGATGGGTTCAGGAACGTGTACGTGAGGGAGAAGATGGTAACGTGATTTTTTTTCTTCTTCTTATTTATTTATTTTATAATAATATAAATCATATAACTTCTAATATCAATATCTTTTGCATACGAGCTCGGATCCCGTGCAGTTTTCTCCATTGCGATCGTATCAAAATTCCGGACAACATAGATCTAGTTTGGTTGGATTCTGAGACTGTTAGAATTTGGTCCTTTATTTGGATTTTAAATCGTCGATAAATCAAAGGTGAGTGTTTATATGCTCACAATTGACTGAAATAATTTTTATGTTAGTTAAATTATATCGTGAAGTGATTTGAAATTTATTGGTTGTTGTTTAATAAGTTTAATTGACATTTAAATTGACATCAGAATTAATTAATAGAATTTGAATTGACCGTTAAATTGAATTAGAATTTAATTGCAGTAAAATTCCCGAAATTGATAATTATGAAATTGTCGAGAATTTTATTGACTGTTGGACGATTTGGTTGTGATGGATGTTATTGGTTGATACTTTGGATGTTTATTTATTTTGATATATCATGTTATCATCATGTATATTATTTACAGTATATAAAACTGTAAATTGAATTATTTCGAATAAATTAAAAAATAGGTTGAAATGATATATACCTATGGCATTTATTTTGGATTGAAATGATATATATCCATCCCTGTAATTAAATTGAAATAATTGATTCACTTGGCCATAAGATAGAAAATTATATACGGATACCGGGTTGATTAAATTAAATGATTTTAAAATTTTTATTTGAAATTATTTAAATGATTTGATTTAAATAAAAAAAAATCGAATTTTTGGAAATCGAATTATTTTTGAACTGGAGCTTGAAATGTTGAAATTTAAATTTGGTAAACAAAATTGTCTAATAATCGAATTTGAGATTTTGAAGTTAAAATTGAAATATGATTTGAATTTCAGAAATCGATTTGTTTTAAAGATTGGATTTTTATTCGAACTTTGAATATTGCTAAGTAAAAGCGATATAAAATGATATTTCAAAATTTAGCTCGAAATTTAATTTATTTGAAGATTTGGATTTTAAAGTGGATATTGAAGGAAAATTTTATTTAAGTGTATTGAATCGATATTTTGGAAATCGAACTCGAAATGGATATAAATTGAAATGGTTTTAATTTGAAATAGGAATTTAAATTAATTTGAAATTGGAAGTGGTTTTAATTTGAAATTGGAAATGGTTTTAATTTAAATTGGAATTTAAATTAATTTGAGATTGGAATTGAAATTAATTTGGAATTGGAATTGAAATTAATTTCGAATTGGGATTGAAATTTATTTGGAATCGAAGTAAAATTCGACTTGAAATCAGAATTGAATCGATTAAATCGAAACGGAAATTTGGAACCGATTTGAATTGGAAATTTGGAAAGAGTACTGGTTTAACTTTAAAATTAATATTTTAAATGAATATTTTTAGTATAAACGGTTTAATATCTATATTCTATAAATATTCAAATTATTTTGATTTTCCAAACTATTTTACTATATAAACCATTTTTTATTACTCAAATTATTTTCTATTAAACTATTTTAACTATTTTAAAACTATTTAAACTATTTTATAAAATTCAAACTGGTTAAAAGGGTGAAATGTTACATTTAAATCTTGGATTTAAATGAGAATTAGGTTAAAGTGAAGTTATAACCTAAATTGTAATTTAAATCAAATTTTGAAATGGAATCAATATTTCGAACTGAATTGACATTTTGAAGTAAATTACAATTTTTGAAGCGAATATGATGATTTCGAAATGGATTTGAATTTGAAGTGAATATGATATTTTGATATCAGGTACGAACTCTTTTTGAAATGTAAAAGAACCTACCGGTGTGTAAAACGACGTTTGGTTGTTAAAGAGACTGGGGCCTCTTATTGGCATACTCTCTGTCAATATTGGAACCAGTTTGATAACCGTGTACGTGGTGGATGATATCCAGAATGTAGTGGTTAAATTGGCGACATTTACTGGAATGAAGTAAGAGAACGATAATGGATAGCCTTGACACTTGTGTCATAATTAAAATGACTAAAACAGGAGCCTATGTTTGGCTATTGAGGTTAGCTACCTTTAGCGATGTTGATCCCTCGTATTACTATTATGATTTCGTATTCGATGGGTGCACCTTTTGTCGGTTGGATTGATTGTCGTGGTCGGCCACGGGTGGGTTACGACCAGCTAGAAAGGGTAAACTGGTAGAATCCTACCTTGGGCATTACCTCACGTGCTTTGTCATATTTATTCCTATACGAGCCCATTACAACTTTGGTTTAGAACTGTACAAATGTGCTAAGGTGGATCAATGTAAAGCCTTAATGCTATTTTGATATTTATTTTACTGATAGACATTCTCTATTATAGTGTATACTATTATATATAAAAAACAAATCCTTAGGAGATGGAAAATCCCGTAACATCTCTTAAGTTATTGTACTCATATTTGTGATATTGATTTGACTCACATAAGAGTATTTTAGTCTTGACTCTAGTGTTTTGTCTTTTCATTACGCTCGGGTCAGTCCTGAGTTTTTTCAGCGTATTGAAGACTATTCTCTGGAGGACGAAGATGAAGTTTTGGTATATTACTATTATTATTATACCCTGCATCAAGCTATTTTTGCTGTATTGGTTATTTACCCCTGATGTATATATATAACTCTGATAAATGTGTATAGATGATAATCAAATGTATGATATAAACAGCTTCATGAACTGTTATTTGATTATTATATTTTATCTTTTCCGCTGTGAGATTCTGTGTTTTTTTTCTTCTTCTTTCTTATTCTTCTTATTTAACCCTATTGATTATCTATGTTTCGAATTGTTTAAGTTGGACATGTGTGGATTATTGTCGATTTAAACCTTCCGAAATGTGGGTTGTCACAATAAGGTCTCAGGTTTTATTGATAGTGTCTCCTTGAAGAAGGTTTTTATCTCTATAAGGTCTCTGGCTTTTGTTATAGTCTCTAAAAAACAACGGAAAATAGATATATAGCTCCTACTAGCTAGATTGCCTCCTGCACATCTCCAGAAGCTTATTCGTCTAAAGAGAAACTAAAAAGCCCTTAATCTTAACCTACTCAAATGAGTACCCAAGAGTTTAAGGAGAAGAAAAAAACTTCAGGTCAGATAAAAAGTCAAGTGTGAATAATAATCTAACATCTCAAACTAATAGATATCTAGTGAAACCACACCATTGTGCGGAACGGGTTTCCCCTCACTAGTACTCAATTACTTATCTTAATCCTATACTGTGCACCTGCATCCACAACAGTTATAAAAAATAATATAATCATATGTGAACATTTCATTTATACTGGATTACCCATCCACTATTTATTAGACTACTCATCTAAGTTCTGACTGACTATTCGTCTTATTTTTTGGTGGACTACCCATCCCACGTTTTATTTTACTTAAACTAATGTAGACTAGCCATCTCACATTTTATTATTTAAACCGATGCAGACTACTCATCCTGCATCTCATAGTTTTCCTAGGATGACTATGAACCCATAAATTAACCAATTAGAGACTATACATCTTCAGCATGATGCAGACTATCCATCATACATCCCATAGTTTTCCTAGGATGACTATGAACCCATCACTTGGCCATTTAATTCATGTTATACACGTGTTTATATTTGTCCCATGTTACCTACATGTTTAACTTTACTCCATGCTACCCACATGTTAACCATTAATTCATGTTATCCACATGTTTCTATTTATCCCAGTTACACACATGTTTAATGTGACGCCCCACTTCTATACTCATGCTAGCCAAGGACACTACGGGGTAATGCCGTCAACTAGCACGAAGAATAAGGCTGTTGAGGAGCGACCATCTGTGTAATTGCTATGTGCGAGTACCGATATGTCA
Organism: Allium fistulosum; assembly: GCA_030737815.1. NCBI lineage: Eukaryota > Viridiplantae > Streptophyta > Magnoliopsida > Asparagales > Amaryllidaceae > Allium > Allium fistulosum. The sequence goes on from CM060905.1 coordinate 1,043,650,503, forward strand.
GATAAAATAACTTACATTTCATTTCAAGAGGAAATCCGACATATCCAATACAAACTCAAAGCTACTACACAGTGGCTAAGTGGCCTTCGGAAACAAATATAGAAATAAACATAACACATATCAGTCACAGATATTCATATCACAAAGGCAGAAACAGATATGAATATAACACATAAGAGTGTACATCAAAGTAGTGGTCGAACAAGATCCACTACATCACAAAAGAATAGATACAAGCTAGACAAAAGAATAAGTATACAACAAGGAGTCTCTATCTCAAAGGTATACTAACAAAATCTACTATGCTAAAGTAGCTAGCCAAAAGTCAGGTAAAGGACCCTGATTAGAAGTCAAACAGGAGCACCGGAAATACCTTGGTCTGACCCGAGTATTATTTAAGAAGAAAATAATAAACGGATCAGTCTAGCTATAAATATCCGATAAAATGAGATAGGATAAGAGATATCACAAAAATCGTATGATAACAATAATGTCATACTGTAACAAGTATACATCAAATAACAACAAAAATCATACAATATCTCAAGAATCTCAAAGCACCAAAAAGAATCACATATTCTTCAAATAATTCACCAAAACACAAATATTGACAAAACATAACAATGCCAATCCACGAAAATTGGTGAAACACAAATTCTAGAAATCATCAACTTAGAAATCTAGAAATCACAAAAAGGGGAAGGCCTATCACAAACGGGAGCATGAAAACTCACCAACACGTGTATCACAAATGAGACGCTATCCCATAAACCAAACATCGACGTACCTAAAAAGATACGCCCCATGCACAGTCGAACATCGACGCACCTAAAAAGATACGCCCCATGTATAAACTAACATCGACGCACCTAAAAAGATACGCCCCATGTATAGTTGGACATTGATGCACCTGAAAAGATACACCCCACGCCTAGTCTAACATCGACGCACCTAAAAAGATACGCCCCATGCAAAGTCGAACATCGACGCACCTCAAAAGATACGCCCCATGCATAGACGAACATCGACGCACCTAAAAAGATACGCCCCATGCTCCGACTTATCGAGCCGATTGCTCCACCAATGGTCCAAAGACCATGGGTCGCTAGCCCATAAAAATGAGACGAAGCTCAATAGAACGGGGTACAGTCCCCCACATGGACAAAGAGACATCGCACATCGCTAGTCTAAACCACAAAATGATCATCATCGATCATCAAGAAGTGTTGATTACACTAAGCTAGTAAATATAAGAGTTTAGCTTCATGTCCCAAAACCACTAGCTTAACTTAAATATTTACGAACAAATTAAGATTTCCACTCGAAAATTGTCACAAGATTTCAATCGAACAAGTCTAAGAATTAATCGACAAAGTAAACGCATGCGTTTCATACCACTTGTTTTGCTAAGCCGTTTAATTAGATTTCTCATACGAATGAGGTAAAGGTTTGTATATACTAATAGATTGGAAAAAGGTTTTAAAAGAGAGCTTTATATTTAAAATAGTGTCGAAATCGTTTTGATGAAAGAGTTTGAGTATTTACTACTAGTATAGAAACCTTTGTATTTAGAAGTGACAAATCACAAAAATGATTGTAGAAACAATCAATCACTAAAGATTCACATACGAAGACGTGAATTAAATCCAAAGAAATAGATACCAAATCCATCAAAATGGATATTCCCAAAAATCTCGAAAAAGAAGTCATCAAAGTCGATAAAAGTGATAACAACTAATCGGAGCAACTAAAATCGATAAACAATGGAAATTCAATCAAGAAAAGCCTAAATAGGCAAAAATACACAGTTCTAGACGTTTGGGGGTCAACCCAGACGTCTGGATTTAGGTTTTGGAAATTCAGAAACCATCCAGACGTCTGAAAGATGGCTTCAGACGTCTGACAGGGTGTTTCAGACGTCTGAAAGGTGGTATCAGACGTCTGACAAGGTGTTTCAGACGTCTGAAAGGTTGTTTCAGACGTCTGATTCTGTTTTCTACAATTTTTATTTTCTACCGTATATTCTTTTCTCTAAAAGGCCTATCCAGACGTCTGGACTTGAATTCCAAACGTTTGGTCACTTGGACCAGGCAACAGTTTGCCTAGGCCAAAGTGGCCAAAACGTATCGAGAGCGATCGGACGAGCAACGACGACTAAGGATTTACGCCGAGCGACAACCCAGCCTTAAAGGCTCTTCGATACACCCCAAATATCAATGTCCAAACATCCATAGTAGGATTTTCATAAAATTGGACCAAAACACCAAAATTTGGAAAATTCACCAAATCAATTCAAATCAAAAGCAAATGAATATGCACAAATGTTAGGAATTCATACCTAATAACAATGATAGCTATAGACGTAGATGTGAGTTAAAGAACTCACCTTTAAAACTCAAAGACACGAATGAGAAGCTTTTAAAACAAAGGAAAGATCAACTACTCTTCAACTTCAACTCTAGAAGCTCCAATCTATGATCATAGACAAACATTTCCTAAATTAGGTTATAGGAAATTTCTGAATTTGGAGAGAGATTAAGATAGAGAAGATGAAGAGGATGCTTACCTAAACTTCTCTTTGATTTTGGAGCAAGAACTTGTGTTTCCAAATCAAACTAGGGTTTGGAATTTATATTTCCAATCTTTTTCCCCCATTTCTGTTGAGCTAGAGTGTTAGGAAAAGGAATGAGTGAATGAAGAGGAGTTGAGTGGAGTGTTAGGGTATTAGATGGGTTGGTGGGCTGAAACCCAAACCCAAAGCCCAAAATAGAAAAATAGCAAATTCTACTCAACTCCAAACATATCGATGTTTATACTCAAAAAAGTTGTAAACGTCATTTTGGACTTAATGGAAGTGGTCTCGAGTCCCAATTCGACTGTTTACAAAAAGTAACCTTTCAGACCTTAATCCAATTAACGATGCTATATTTAAATAAAACATTTAAATATACAATCGTAAAATATGTAGGTTGTTATAGAGTCCCCTCCTTAAAAAAATTGCGTCCTCGCAATAATTAAGAGGAAATTAAATAGTAACAACCATAAAAGCATATCAACACAAAACAAAATTTGAAATAAGAAGTTCACCATAAAGAGCACGAAAGATTAAGTCCGGATGTGTTTGCTCGATGAATTCTCAAGATTCCCAAGAGCAATCCTTAGGATTTGAGGACCATTGAACTTTCACAAGAAGAACATCTTTATTTCGAAGGCGTTTAACCTCCGAAGTAATGATACGAATAGAATGTTGCTCATAAGTCAAATTTGGTGAAACTTCAATTTCTTCAATTACACTGGGCTCAAGAATAGAATCGGAATCCCTAAGGTGTTTCTGTAGCTGAGAGACGTGGAAAACGTCATGAATAGCAGAAAATTGAGCCGGTAACAAAAGGCAATAAGCCACGGAACCAATACGTTCGGTGATGGGAAATGGACCAACATATTAAGGTGCTAACTTTCCCGATCAACTGAAATGCGCAACACCCATCATAGGTGAAACACAAATGAATACCAATAAAATCTGGACCTAAAACCAGCTTCTCACCGTCTTCGAGCCAACACGAAGGAGATCGGCATGGCCTTCCGTAGAGTGCCTCGAAAGGTGCCATTCCAATACTAGATTGGAAGCTATTATTATAGGAAAACTCAACAAGAGAAATATGATCTTCCCAACTTCCACCAAAATCAAGAACACACGCACGAAGAAGATCTTCAAGGGTTTGATTCACACGCTCGGTTGTCCATCGGATTGAGGACGATAAGCGGTGCTAAAATTAAGCTTTGTTCCCAAAGCTTTTTGAAGACCTTACCAAAATCCACTAGTAAAATAATGGATCACGATTGCTAACAATAGAAGTAGGAGCTCCAAGCAATTTATCAATTTCTTTGACATAGAGTTTATCCAAAAGAGGTACGGTCCAAAAAGAGAAGGATGAGCCTCAAGGCTACACAAAACAAGAGATGAACATGAATCAGATTCACGATCTCGAATCTCACAAGTGGATAAAGTCTCGAGATCACTCCATTCGGATATCATCATGGAAACAATCGCTTGTTGCTTACGACTAAGGGCATTGGCAACATGATTACCCCTTCCGGGAGTATAGAGAATATCAAGATCATAAGATGCAAGGAACTCGAGCCAACGTTGTTGACACAAATTAAGTTCCTTTTGAGAAAATAAATACTTCAAAGATTTATGATCAGTGTAGAGAACAAATTTTCTCTCCCAAAAGATAATGACACCAAATTCTAAGAGCGAAAACAATAGCCGCGAGCACTAGATCATGAGTGGCATATCTAGTCTCGGCAGGCTTTAATTGTCAAGAAGCATATGTGATAACACGTTCCCTTTGCAAGAGAATGACACCCAAACCAATACGACTAGCATCGGTACAAACAGTGAAGTCTTGATTCCTTTCGGGAATCGCAAGAATAAAAGCATCGGAAAAGAGTTCTTTTAATTGATTCTCTTTCCCGAAAAGCTAAGACATTCAAAATTATAATTAACTTTATGTAATCATCTTTTTAGAAAAAATTACTTTTTACAAGTCAATTTATTGTGTATGACTGTCTCATCACAGCGTTTAGGATATTCCTATCGATAACGTTGATCAAGCACACCGACCAGAATTCTTGAAGCACTCAATGGGCAAAATAACACAAAATCATCTTCTATATGATAAACATGTCTCTTATAAAATTTAAAAACAGTCTTTGCTCGTTTTAAGAACAAAATCCAATCATACTTATAAATATCTTATTAAAAAGATTTGCAAATTTAAAAATTGTTGTTTTCATCCATAGTTAATAAATACAAGGATGGGCTCATCGAGATATTCGCAGAATACTCGATTCACAAAATGGATGAAATAAGTAGATGGTTCGTCAAACCGAATGACATAACGAACCACTCATAAGAATCATAACGAGGGCGAAATGCAGTAAGTGGAATGCTACCCTCCGTAACTCGTAGTTGATGAAAACCGGTGGCAAGGTCAAGCTGAAAAGACCTTAGCACCACACAATAGATTGCTTAGGTGATAATCCTAAGAAAAATCTCAAAAATACCAGAAAATTCACAAACTACTTGAATGAGAGAAATAACACTTTCCTCATCAAGTGGGTTTAAAGAAAATGATGCCACCGAATTTGGAAATCAAAATCATTAAGAACAATAGAAATCTTCTTAACAGATTGAGAATGTCAAAGATATATAGTCCGCTCAAGATATAGGATGTGGGCTTAATAATGATCAAGCCAATCCTGTCCCAAAAAATCAATTTTGAAGCCTAAGTAACGCATAACATGCAAATCGGCTCGAAAAAAATAATCACATGAAATAATCTTGACATTTTCATAAAGTAAACTGAGTGTTGCAAATCCACCAACCGGATTCCCAATTCTCAGTGAAATCATCAAGCCCATAATATTTAAAGAAAAAGAATCAACAAGTTCTTTTGATATAAAAGAGTGGGATGCACCCGTATCAAAAGAAATCAAATAGGAAGATCACGAAATAAAATAATGCCATCAAGGATAGAAGGAAAAATACCTTGACCAAGAGAAGTGCTAGAAGAGGCTTGCACAACCTTTAGCTTTCCCTCCTTCTTGCTTGAAGTATGGGACACGCAGATATATGATGACTCAAACTTTTGCAATAGCGACAATAAAGGGGTTTCAGACACTCGCTTGCATAGTGGTCCATAGAACCACAATTGTAGCATTGTCCACGACTAGAGTTAGGAGTCTTTACTACCGAATTTTCTTGCTTCCCTTTCTTGTTGGGATTGGGATTGGGGCCTTTGAACTTAATAGGCCTCTTCAGGTTATTGTTGAAGTTCTGTTTGGCATCCACAACTTCAACATCACTGTCTTTATCGGCCTCTTCAAGTCGAAGAGCGATATCAATAAGCTGATTGAAAGAAACTTCCAGTTTCATAAGTAAAGGCTTTTTGAGGTTCTTATTCAACCCATAGACGAACCTCTGATTTTTCTTCAATGGGGTATTAATGTATTCCACCCCATATTTAGAGAGAGATTCAAAAGATGCGACGTAATCCGTCACAAAAGATTCACCTTGAACAAGGTCAATAAAGCGTCGGGCTAAAGTTACTTTTTCAGCCTCCGGCACAAACTTCAATTCGAATCTTTCCTGGAATTGCTCCCAAGTAAGATCCGATTCGATAATTTCCAAAATCAAAAGCTCATACCAATCTAATGCTCTTTCTTGGAGCATGCTAGAAGCCACTTGGACTCGATGAAGATCAATAAGATTCATGCGAGAAAAGATGTGATCGCATGATCTAAGCCAAGCTTGGATTTCTATAACGTTTTCGGATCCCTTGAATGGCCTTCCACCCAAAGCGGTATAATCTCTGCACAAGCGTGCAAACCCGGATTTAAGGGGAGTAGGCGCTGGAATGGGTCCGGCAGCTTGGGCATTGTTCACAAGATCTAAAAGTTGTTGAGCTGAGATAAATACTCCATCCTGAGGAGTAGCACTAGATTGACCGGCGCTGGGACGGCCTGGTCTAACCATTTCTCTTCTTTAAGAAAGAAAGAAGAGGAAAAAGGCTATTCACAAAATGAATATCAAACAAACTTGATTGATAAAACAAGGCATCATAAAAAGAAATAGGACAGAACGGTACGTAGACTCGAATTAAATCCTATGGCATGATTCCTAAGAAAGACTTAGGACAATGATCATTGCTAGATTATTCTACATTGTTCCGAAGTTTGGCTCTGATACCAAGCTGTGACGCCCCACCTCTATACTCATGCTAGCCAAGGACACTACGGGGTAATGCCGTCAACTAGCACGAAGAATAAGGCTGTTGAGGAGCGACCATCTGTGTAATTGCTTTGTGCGAGTACCGATATGTCAGATAAAATAACTTACATTTCGTTTCAAGAGGAAATCCGACATATCCAATACAAACTCAAAGCTACTACACAGTGGCTAAGTGGCCTTCGAAAAAAAATAAAGAAATAAACATAAAACAAATCAGCCACAGATATTCATATCACAAAGGCGGAAACAGATATGAATATAACACATAAGAGTGTACATCAAAGTAGTGGTCAAACAAGATCCACTACATCACAAAAGAATAGATACAAGCTAGACAAAAGAATAAGTATACAACAAGGAGTCTCTATCTCAAAGGTATACTAACAAAAACTACTATGCTAAAGTAGCTAGCCAAAAGTCAGGTGAAGGACCCTGATAAGAAGTCAAACCGGAGCACATGAAATACCTCGGTCTGACCCGAGTATTATTTAAGAAGAAAATAATAAAAGGATCAGTCTAGCTATAAATATCCAATAAAATGAGATAGGATAAGAGATATCACAAAAATCGTATGATAACAATAATGTCATACTGTAACAAGTATACATCAAATAACAACAAAAATCATACAATATCTCAAGAATCTCAAAGCACCAAAAAGAATCACATATTCTTCAAATAATTCACCAAAACACAAATATTGACAAAACATAACAATGCTAATCCACGAAAATTGGTGAAACACAAATTCTAGAAATCATCAACTTAGAAATCCAGAAATCACAAAAGGGGAAGGCCTATCACAAACGGGAGCATGAAAACTCACCAACACGTGTATCACAAATGAGACGCTATCCCATAAACCGAACATCGACGTACCTAAAAAGATATGCCCCATGCACAGTCGAACATCGACGCACCTGAAAAGATACGCCCCATGTATAAACTAATATCGACGCACCTAAAAGATTCGCCCCATGCAAAGTCGAACATCGACACACCTAACAAGATACGCCCCATGCATAGACGAACATCGAAGCACCTAAAAAGATATGCCCCATGCTACGACTTATCGAGCCGATTGCTCCACGAATGGTCCAAAGACCATGGGTCGCTAGCCTATAAAAATGAGACGAAGCTCAATAGAACGGGGTACAGTCCCCCACGTGGACAAAGAGACATCGCACATCGCTAGTCTAAACCACAAAATGATCATCATCGATCATCAAGAAGTGTCGATTACACTAAGCTAGTAAATATAAGAGTTTAGCTTCATGTCCCATAACCACTAGCTTAACTTAAATATTTACGAACAAATTATAGATTTCCACTCGAAAATTGTCACAAGATTTCAATCGAACAAGTCTAAGAATTAACCGACAAAATAAACGCATGCGTTTCATACCACTTGTTTTGCTAAGCCGTTTAATTAGATTCTCATATGAATGAGGTAAAGGTTTGTATATACTAATAGATTGGAAAAAGGTTTTAAAAGAGAGCTTTATATTTAAAATAGTGTCGAAATCGTTTTGATGAAAGAGTTTGAGTATTTACTACTAGTATAGAAACCTTTGTATTTAGAAGTGAAAATCACAAAAATGATTGTAGAAACAATCAATCACCAAAGATTCACATACGAAGACATGAATTAAATCCAAAGAAATCGATACCAAATCCATCAAAATGGATATTCCCAAAAATCCCGAAAAAGAAGTCATCAAAGTCGATAAAAGTGATAACAACTAATCGGAGCAACTAAAATCAATAAACAATGGAAATTCAATCAACAAAAGCCTAAACAGGCAAAAATACACAGTTCTAGACGTCTGGGGGTCAATCCAAACGTCTGGATTTAGGTTCTGGAAATTCAGAAACCATCCAGATGTCTAAAAGATGGCTTCAGACGTCTGATAGGGTGTTTCAGACGTCTGAAAGGTGGTATCAGACGTCTGACAGGGTGTTTCAAACGTCTGAAAGGTTGTTTCAGACGTTTGATTCTGTTTTCTGCAATTTTTATTTTCTGTCGCATATTCTTTTCTCCAGAAGGCCTATCCAGACGTCTGGACTTGAATTCCAGACGTCTGGTCACCTAGACCAGGCAATAGTTTGCCTAGGCCAAAGTGGCCAAAACGTATCAGGAGCGATCGGACGAGCAACGACGACTAAGGATTTACGCCGAGCGACAACCCAGCCTTAAAGGCTCTTCGATACACCCCAAATATCAATGTCCAAACATCCATAGTAGGATTTTCATAAAATTGGACCAAAGCATCAAAATTTGGAAAATTCACCAAATCAATTCAAATCAAAAGCAAATGAATATGCACAAATGTTAGGAATTCATATCTAACAATAATGATAGCTATAGATGTAGATGTGAGTTAAAGAACTCACCTTTAAAACTCAAAGACACGAATGAGAAGCTTTTAAAAACAAAGGAAAGATCAACCACTCTTCAAATTCAACTCTAGAAGCTCCAATCTATGATCATAGACAAACATTTCCTAAATAAGGTTATAGGAAATTTCTGAAATTGGAGAGAGATTGAGATGGAGAAGATGAAGATGATGCTTACCTAAATTTCTCTTTGATTTTGGAGCAAGAACTTGTGTTTCCAAATCAAACTAGGGTTTGGAATTTCTATTTCCAATATTTTCCCCCCATTTCTATTGAGCTAGAGTGTTAGGAAAAAGAATGAGTGAATGAAGAGGAGTTGAGTGGAGTGTTAGGGTATTAGATGGGTTGGTGGGCTGAAACCCAAAGCCCAAAATAGAAAAATAGCAAATTCTACTGAACTCCAAACATATCGATGTTTATACTCAAAAAAGTTGTAAACGTCATTTTGGACTCAATGGAAGTGGTCTCGAGTCCCAATTCGACTATTTACAAAAAGTAACCTTTCGGACCTTAATCTGATTAACGATGCTATATTTAAATAAAACATTTAAATATACAATCGTAAAATATGTGGGTTGTTACATTTAACAATAATCCATGCTATCCACATGTATAACTTATTTATATTGGTGCCCCAATTAAATTATTTCCCCTTAGTTATTTAAAATTCATGGTGACATATATTAGTAACCCCAAAAGTTTTCATGTCAAACTCATTAAGATATACCTTAGTGTCCCTAAGGTTTGAAGTTAAAATTTTGCAACAAATAGCTCTCTGCCATTTATAAGCTCAATGTGTATTAGCATCGACATCAATAGTTAAAGTCATTGTAATCATTTTCTTAATGATGTATGGTTAATACCCTTAACCAATAATTTAAACAAGGAAATATCTCTTTGTATTTTCAAAGTCTAATGACATTTGTAAAACCCTTTTTATATTGCTATGTAGATGATTGAAAATGATATTAGGTTTATTACTTTTAAAACATCTTAGTTTGATCAACATCGACATCATCTCATGTTGATGTAAAAGCCTAAGCTTTTTGCCTATTAAAACTCGAAGAATAGACATGCGACATCATGAACCTCGATGATAATGAAGTCATCGATCCTTATAATCCGTAGGTTATCCACCTATTTAAAAACTGGAAGACTAGTTAGAATCGACATTAATAAGGCTCGATATCAATTTTAAAAATGGCATAGGGTAAACTCGATGACAAGTTAATTAATATAGGCTCGATGACAATTTAAATGTGGCATAGATTAGGCTTGACAACAAGTTGAATGTGGCATGGTCTGGGCTCAATTACCATCTGGGTTGCTGAGGCAAAAACATTAAGAAGTGTATGCGACATCATGCTTTTTAGTGAAAATTCGGCATGCATGCGTCTTGACATGCTCATATCGAAAACCATCTCTCTATCTTTGTTACTATAATCTCGACGAGGTTCAAAACTAATCCATTTCATGCCAAACTCGTTAACATCATATGCATTGATTTGTTCTGCGTCGATGATAATGAAGTGTGGTGAGATGTGGCCGATTCCACATTACAGAACAATAAATAACTTAAAATTTGCAATTTTACTATAAAAAGTAGTCTTTTTCACCAAACCTCTATAATTTGTCAAAAGCTTACTTGCTAGCAAAACTTAATCAATTTTCTTTACTGAAAAACTACCACACCCTATTTCCAAGATCCTAAAATTATTTCAAATAATTAATCACTAATGATAATTAATTAAACTTTTATATGCATACTCTAGCATAAATAATTCTCCATAATTCAAAACTACATGGGAAAAGTCCCAAAAATTCACATTAATTCCAAAGTAATATTTCTTTTGATATATAAAATATTCAGGTCCAAAACCCACATTTAATTATCCTTAATAAATTAAACCTTATTTTATGCCTTTTTAGCCTTAGAAAATTCATAATAAATTCCTATCACTTTGACCCATATCCAAAATATTGTTTTACATCACATATCTAAATTTCAAATATTTGGAGGATAAAAACTCGGATTTAGCCCCAAAACCTAATTAAACTATTTCTAATTAGTTCCAAAATTTCCAGTTAATCATTATTCTATCCAAACAATGGTTATTAGATCATAACTTGACCAATCAAATACATAAGGTTCAGGTATTATCCATAACCAAATCAAAGATCAAAGAGATGATAAGTACTATTATTCACCTTAGATTAATGGTTGGAGTTTGAGATTTGATGTTGCTTTGATTTCCTAAGCTTTTCCCTTGAATCTCTAGATTCTGACCTCCTTCTATTGTCGGCCTCCCTTAGTTTTCTTTAGTTGTTTCATGGATCATGGAAAAATGAGAGTGGAATAAGCGGTAAGGGTTTTAAGGCAAAAGGTTTAGGTTTATTTCTTAAGATGCCCCTCTTAATATTCTCCTATGTTTTAAAATTTTAAAACAGTCTTACTTAGTTCATTAATTTTGGCACGGCCACACTAATTAACCAAATCTCATTCACCCTAATTATATACATTATTATATTTAATCTATCTAATTAAATGTCCTGAATAATGTTAACTAAAATTTAGGGGTGTTATAGGCTCCCAACTTGAAACATCCCACACCCCTTAGTATACCCAAAAAGGGAACATTAAAGAATGTGGTGCGTTATAGGTATAGCTAAAACATCACAGAGACTAAGATTCACAAGACAAATAAAAAAACAGCGGAAACATTAAAATAATAACTTGATATTCAAAATTAAACTTCATAAATTAATGTCATAAAACAGAGTATGTCTCAAGTACCAAATACACATGTCTTATGAAAAATATAATCTCAGTCACATCATCAGAGTACATAAACAACAAAAATCATCCCTTTCATAAAGTACTAGTACATCCAAAGTCAAATGAAAAGAAAACTGAAAGAAGAAGAATACATGAAGAATCAGAAAGCTCTGCAAATGGGTCTCCAAGAAATCCGAATCTACTGTCCTTGCCTCTACTGGTCTATGGGGGAAAAGGGGAAATAGAGGAGTGGGTCAGAATATAAGTCTGGTGAGTGAAAGTAACTACTAGTATTTTTAAGTAAGATAAAGATAATAGACTTAGCAACAGTTCTAGTATAAATGGAAATAAAGGAAAGATAAAACTGGAATAAAATACTGTTTAACTGTTTGCTTTGATTGTGATTGTTTACACTTGTCTTATATTGCTGCTCTGATTAGGCTGAAATTCTAATCCTATTTTAATTAGGCTGAAGTCCTAATTCTACCTGTTGATCGGCCTTCTATCTCTGTTGTGCCCCTGTGAGCTAGTCCCATCCTATGGGTCCTACAGCAAAAGACACCTGTTTAGCGCTTGGAACGCAGTAGCGAATTACAACCCGAATTGATGTCGCATGCTCGGTCACCGTTGGTACACACTCACTGTCGCCCCCCCTCTTGTGACCTCTTATTTACCCTAATCAGCATATGCGTGCCCAGCCTCACCTAATCTATTGTAAGACCATCAATCCTAGTCTGAAAGGGTCCTGCCCAGCCTCACTTAAGTGTTTGTGAGACGATCAGTCATAGTCTGAAAGGGAATGCAGCTAGTATGGGTCCTAACAAACAAAATCTAGTTGCGCCCCTTGCCCAAATCCCCCGATTTGAGCTTCTATCTATTAGCCACTTATTTTCCCTAGTTAGCATAAGAGTGTCCCAGCCTCACCTAACTATTGTGAGGCCATCAGCCCTAGTCTGAAAGGGTCCTGCCCAGTCTCACCTAATCTGTGGTGAGATCATCTGTCCTAGTCTGAAAGGGAATGCTGTTGGTATGGGCCCTGCTTCTATCTTTGCTTATTAACTCAGTGTAAGTTTTTAAAATAAGACTCTTCTGTTATTTCTGCTCTGTTTTCTTATTAACTTAATCTAAGTCTTAAAATAAGCCTTTACTGTTCTTTCTGCTTAATTATAATCTGCGTTATAATTGTTATTCTTCTTTTCTATCTTTTTAGTTATAACCACTAGTTATAAACATGCTTGCAAATGTCTCAAATTTGCTTATTTCAGTCTATCTTCTTTTTAGTACAGTCTTTCTTATTTTACATCTAGTTTCTGTAAATTTAGTATTTAATTCTATTTAACATATATTTGTGAATTATTCTCTTCTTATTATTTTATTCGCGTAAAAAGGAATAAAAAGAAACTAACATTTACATGTTGAATTCTAATGTAAAATAGATGTAAATAAATGTAAATAACTGTAAATAACTGCAAATAACTGAATAAATAACTAAATAAAAATAGCTGAATAAAATAGACTTAAAAGAACTTTAAAAATTAATTGTAATTAATTTATATAAAAATTGTCTCAAAATTGTAGAAAAACTACAACTATTGAGAACCATATTATTTTAAATTGCTTAAAAATCTAAAATAATTACTAAACACTCACCTGTGGTCCTTAGCTCTATTCCTTGGTCTTCCTTGATCCGCTTCTAGAGCATAGAATATTTTTATCAAAAAGATCTTCTACTTAGAAAAATATTCTATTTAGGGTTCAGCCTCAGACAATGAACACAAATAGGAGAAAATATGAATGAGAAAAATAGCTAGGCCTAGGGTCTAATTTATAGTGTGGTTTAGGGATCTCAGACCGTTGGATTTGAAGATTAAATCTGGTGCAACCACATCATAGGCTCATCGGGAACCATCGGATGGAAGCACGAACGCACAGGATTGGAGAGAAGTTGAAAAACACTTCATATACGAAGTTGGACGAAATGTCATCCAAATACAGGGGTGGGTCAACCTTGGTGTCGACCAAGCATGCTAGGCATCGACCTATAGGTCGACCTAGCAATGGTGAGGGTCAACCTGACCTTGTATATATATATATATATATATATATATATATATATATACATTTCTTGTTTATTTCGTATCTTCTTCGTTTTAGCTCGAATTTTGACAAACTATATATGGAAATTGATCAAATAATTGCCACGGACACATTGGTGCAACTCCTGTAGCTCGATTCTGATAATTTCACAAACTTATTTTATTATTTAATTAATTATTATAGCTTAAATTTTGGGTTGTTACATTCTCCCCTCCTTAAAGGATTTCGTCTCCGAAATCTCCAAGGACAGAAGAATGAAATAATATTTTCATCCAAATTCTACAACCATATACTCAACCACCATCCATTAGATCCATTGTCCTTAAGTTTTCTAATGCAATTTATGATATATATGCAAATAGTGTAGTTTCAATGTCCTTAACTAATGCAAAAGATTAGGCGGTCTACTGATTCAGTCGACCTCCTTTTTATGCAATCATGTCTGTGACATGTATCCAAATGGATGCAAATTCCATAATGGCAACTGAAAATTCTATATGCGTGCTACAATCATCATCCAAATGCAACAATCATATGCTAATCATCCATTTATAGCAACCATGGAAATAAAATAAAAATGCAAATGCGCACACATCCATATGCATATGCTTTAGTGACCTAGTTAGGCCGATCCCTAAGAGATAATAGTGCCTAGTTTATATATATGAGTCCATTAGCATCCACTAGCAAACACTTGCAACCACTAGCGTCCATCATACATAACATGTTCTAGTAACATGTTTACATTCAGTCCTTCCATCCACAGGTTAAATCCTAAGATTTACACTCCCAAAGGATACTAAAGGAAAGAACCTATTCAAAACTAAAGGTGGAAATAGAAAATTCAAAACATACCATCGAAGAGATACAGATAAGAGATACGTATTTTCTCTTCAGCCTCCCACATAGCATCTTCAATGCTGTCTCCCTACTGCACCTTAACCAAAGGTACTTCCTTATTCCTAAGCTTCTTGATATCACGCCCAACGATATTGGTAGGAATGCGACGAACCAATGCTTCTCTCTCCACTTCAACTTCTTCAAGTTGACTAGGTTCCACTACCTCTGCTGAATCATGTAAGCACTTTCTCAAGTGCGAAACATGGAAAACATCATGAACTCTTGTGAGCCTCTTCGGTAGCTTAATCTGATATGCCACCTTCCCTACTCTTTCCACAATGGGGAACGGTCCTACGAATCTGGGAGCAAGTTTCTCACTTGATCCAAATCTCACTACTTTCTTAGCGGAGATACCTTAATGAAAACCAAGTCTCCTACTTCCAACTCAATATCCCTTCTCCGCTTATCTGCATAAGATTTCTGCCTATCTTGGGCCGTCTTCATTCTCCTCCTAATCAATTCAATCTTTTCTGAAGTCTCTCTAACCATGTCGGGACCAAGTAGCAATCCCTTTGTAGATTCCAACCAACACGAAGGCGACTTGCAAGATCTTCCATAAAGAGCTTCAAAAGGTGCCATCCCAATGCTAGCTTGAAAACTATTATTATAAGTGAATTCCACTAATGGAAGATGCTCCTCCCAAGTTCCTTCAAAATCAAGAATGCACATCCTCAACAAATCCTCAAGAATTCTATTAACTCTCTCCATTTGGTCGTCCGTCTGAGGGTGATAGGCCGTACTCAATCTAAGCTGCGTCCCTAAAGCCTCTTACAAGCTCCTCCAAAACTCGCTAGTAAAGACAGGGTCTCTATCACTCACTATGCTAGAGGGAACTCCATGAAGTCAGACTATCTCACGAACATATAAGGATGCCAAATGAGGTGCTGTCCTGTTACTCTTGACCGGAATGAAGTGCGCGCTCGTAGTCAAACGATCTACAATCACCTAAATACCAGTGTTCCCCTTCCTAGATCGAGGTAAACCATCTATGAAGTCCATCGAAACACTATCCCACTTCCATTCGGGTACATCCAATGGTTGAAGCAATCCACCGGGCTTCTGCTGCTCTGCCTTAACTCTTTGGCACACAAGACACTTAGCTACAAACTCTACTATGTCCTTCTTCATGCCACTCCAATAAAACACTCTCTTCATGTCCCTATACATCTTATCACCACCCGGATGAATAGTCATTCGAGAATGGTGTGCTTCTGCAAGAACTTCTCTCGTCAAATCACCAGTGCGGGTGACGCAAAGTCTTCCATCTCTCCTTAGCCACCCTTTACTATCTATGGAATAGCGTTGGAGATGCCTAGAGATCTCTCCTCTGCTAATCCTCTCTAGAATATCCATAAGCTCTAAATCCTCTCGCTGCCTCGAGCCAATCTGATCTATGAGGGTAGGCTTAACTTCAAGTGTTGCCAATAATCCAAGAGTAATGTCCGTAGAGGGCTTAAAATCAAAGATGGAAATAAACTCTAGGCTTTTCCACTCCACAAACATTGGACTAAGGGTTGCTCTCTTCCTACTTAGCGCATCTACAACTATGTTCCTTTTACCAGGGGTGTAAGCTATCTCAAAGTCGTAAGATGCCAAAAACTCCATCCAACGCTGTTGCCTCAAGTTTAAATCTTTTTGTGAGAACAAGTACTTCAATGATTTATGATCAGTGAAAAGCTCGAACCTCTATCCTAGCAATTAATGTCTCCAAGACTTGAGCGTGAAAACAATAGCAGCTAACTCCAAATCATGGGTAGGGTAGTTCTTCTCATGAGTCCTCAACCATTTACTTCCATAGCATACTACCCTTCCTTCTTGCATCAATACTTCTCCAAGACCCGTCTTACATGCATTAGTGTATACTATAAAAGGCTTAGCTCCGTCAGGTAAAACTAACACTGGTGAAATAGTAAGGGTCCTCTTTAGCATCGTGAAGGAATCCTCACAATCTATGTCCCACACGAATGCTGCATTCTTCTTAGTGAGGTGAGTAAGCGGTGCTGAAATCTTAGTGAAATCTCTGATAAACTTCCTATAATAGCCAGCCAAACCTCAAAAGCTTCTAACTTCGGTAGCGTTCTTGGGGGCCTTCCAATCTTGTACTGCTACTACCTTAGCAGGATCAACAGCTAGACCCTCTCTTGAGACTACATGCCCCAAGAAACGCACCTCCTTATGCCAAAAGTGACACTTCGAGAATTTTGCCTTCAACTGATGAACACGAAGTGTACGAAGAACCTTCTCAAGGTGAATAGCATGCTCTTCCATACTCTTGGAAAACACCAAAATGTCGTCCATCAATACTACCATGAACTTATTTAGCACATCTCGAAAAACATGACTCATCAAATCTACAAAATAGTCTGGGGCGTTGGTTAGTCCAAATGGCATAACCAACCACTCAAAGAATCCATCGGGTGTCCTAAATGCTATTTTATCGATGCAATCGTAAGCAACCCTAAGATGATGAAATCTAGTGGCTAAATCAAGTTGAGAAAATACCGAAGAGCTAACCAACTGATCGAAATGATCGTCTATCCTAGGAAGTGGGTAACAGTTCTTCTTCGTGAGCTTATTCAATTCTCTATAGTCTACGAAAAGTCGAAAGGAACCATCCACCTTTGTAGCGAAGACGACTGGCGCTCCCCACTCAAATATGCTCAACCTGATGAAGCCTTTCTCCAATAGCTCACCAATCTGCTTACTTAACTCCTTCCTCTCCTTAGGAGGCATATATCTCATAGGCAATGTCACTGGCTTAGCATTGTCATTCAGATAGATCCTAAAGTCAATCACTCTCTTAGGGGTAGTTCCTTAACTTCCTCAAAAATGTCTGGGAAATCTCTAACGACTGGAACGGAATCTAACTCTCCTAGTGATGAATCAAGGGAATAAAGGGAGCTCAACATAACTGATCCCTGTGGGTCGCAAGAAACCTCGAGAGTCCTTCCGCTGCATGTCTCTAGTCCGACGACTCTCCTCTCGTAGTCTAATATCGCTCCATAAGTGGATCGCCAATCCATACCCAAAATCATCCCATATCCCGAAAATCCCAGTACATATGCATCGCAATCAAACTCTACGCCTAGTATAAAAAATTTCAAACCCCTACAAATCATGGATATATGTGCCGATCCTCCTATGGGTTTGAAACAACTATAGGGTCTACTACTAGAGAAATATCTAAGTTCAAACAATCAACCAAGGAACTAGAAATGAAAGAATGCGATGCTCCAAAGTCAAAAAGAGTTCGAACAGGAAAATCCGAAATAGAGATCAAACCTTCTACAGAGACTTTCCTACCTCTATCTGGTCCACTACTAGAAGGTGCTGCATCCAAAGCCTGCACTTGCGCTGTAGGTGCGCCTGCTCTCTACCCCATCCTCTAAGGACAAGCTCTGCTAAGATGACCAGGCTGCCCACAATTGTAACACCTCCCCTTCATCGTATCTTTCTTACAATCCTTTGCAAAATAACCAACTAATCCACAGCTATAGCATTTCTCGCCTTTCTTGATCTGCTTTTGAGGGCCTCCTCCTTTCCTCTTATCTTTATCCTTCTTGTTCTTCCACTGTTGCTTCTTAGAATTCTTTGACTTCGAAACCTCCTTAAGCTCTCCTTCCTTAACAGCATCATACATGAGCGCATCTCCACAAGTGATTCATACGTCGCTCCCATTGGTACATGAGTCAATAACAACCCTTAGAGGGGCTGATTCAATCCCTTAGCAAACTTCATGGCCTTCTTGTGTGGTGTATTAACAAGCTCCATCCCGATCTGCAACAACTCATTAAACTGGTTTATATACTCCTTCACCAAAAGACTCCATTGCTTCAGATTAGTAAACTTCTTCAATTGCATGCTTTCCTCAACTTGTGACAAGAACTTTTTCTCAAACCTTTCCCTAAATCCAAACCAACCAATGTCTCTTCCTTCCATCTCTATGATCTCCCACCAGTAAGAAGCTTCTCCTTTTAGCTACCAAGATGCAAGCTGAACTCTCTGGTGGTCCTCCAATCCTAACAGCCCAAATATCCGCTCCGTATTCCTCAACCAAGCTCGTGCCTCCATGAAATCCTCCGTGCCAAAAAACGCCTTGCCTCCTAGATTAGCGAAGTCCTTGCACAGCTTAGAAAAATTAGCCACTGTAGGTGGATTAATAGGATCTCCACCGGCTGGTGCTGGATTGGGCGCTTGCCCTTGCACCTCTAGTGTCGTAGCTTAGAGGTATCTACAAAACTAGCTAGGGACTTGGACACCTTTTGGATGGTTTGGGGCATCCACCATTCTATGAAAAGAAAAGAAAATTTAGGTTCGAAAGAATCGAAAGAAGGTTGAACTGGACTTTGAGGGGATTTTTGTAAAAACTCTTTTATACTTGAAAACCATTTTTATAATAAGAGTTTCTTTCTGAAAAATAATTTTAGTTTGAAGATAAGTTATTTTTGAAAAATACTTTACTTTTAAAACAAGTTTTTAGGAATCCTGTAACCTTAGGTTCCGATACCAAGTGAAACACCCCACACCCCTTATTATACCCAAAAAGGGCACACTAAAGAATGTGGTGCATTATAGGTATAGCTAAAACATCATAGAGACTAAGATTCACAAGGCAAATAAAAAAACAGCGGAAACATTTAAATAATAACTTGATATTCAAAATTAAACTTCCTAAATTAATGTCATAAAACAGAGTATGTCTCAAATACCAAATACACATGTCTTATGAAAAATATAATCTTAGTCACATCATCAAAGTACATAAACAATAAAAATCATCCCTCTCATAAGTACCAGTACATCCAAAGTCAAATGAAAAGAAAACTGAAAGAAGAAGAATACATGAAGAATGAGAAAGCCCTGCAAATGGGTCTCCAAGAAATCTGAATCTACTGTCCTTGCCTCTACTGTCCTATGGGGGAAAAGGGGAATTAGAGGAGTGGGTCAGACTATAAGTCTGGTGAGTGAAATTAACTACTAGTATTTTTAAGCAAGATAAAGATAATAAACTTAGCAATAGTTCTAGTATAAAAGGAAATAAAGGAAAGATAAAATTTGGATAAAATACTGTTTAACCGTTTGCTTTGATTGTGATTGTTTGCACTTGTCTTAGATACCTGCTCTGATTAGGTAGAAATTCTAATCCTATTTTAATTAGGCTGAAGTCCGAATTCTACCCATTGATCAGCTTTCTATCTCTGTTGTGCCATTGTGAGCTAGTCCCATCCTGTGGGTCCCACAGCAACATACACCTATTTAGCGCTTGGAACGCATTAGCGAATTACAACCATAATCGATGCCGCATGCTCGGTCACTGTTGGTACACACTCACTGTAGCCCCTTTCTTGTGATCTCTTATTCAGCATAAGCGTGCCCAGTCTCACCTAATCTGTTGTAAGACCATCAGTCCTAGTCTGAAAGGGTCTTGGCCAGCCTTACCTAAGTGTTTGTGAGACCATCAGTCCTAGTCTAAAAGGGAATGCTGCTGGTACGGGTCCTAACAAACAAAATCTAGTTGCGCCCCTTGCCCAGATCCCTCGATTTGAGCTTTTATCTATTGGCCACTTATTTACCCTAGTTAGAATAAGAGTGTCCCAGCCTCATCTAAATATTGTGAGACCGTCAGTCCTAGTCTGAAAGGGTCTTACCCAGCCTCACCTAATCTGTTGTGAGACCATCAGTCCTAGTCTGAAACGAAATGCTGTTGGTACGAGCCATGCTTCTATCTTTGCTTATTAACTTAGTGTAATTTTTTAAAATAAGCCTCTTCTGTTATTTATGCTCTATTTGCTTATTAACTTAATCTAAGTCTTAAAATAAGCCTTTACTGTTCTTTCTGCTTAATTATAACCTACGTTATAATTGTTATTCTTCTTTTCTATCTTTTTAGTTATAACCACTTGTTATAAACACACTTGCAAATGTCTTAAATTCGCCTATTTCAGTCTATCTTCCTTTTATTACAGTCTTTCTTATTTTACATCTAGTTTCTATAAATTTAGTGTTTAATTCTATTTAACCCATATTTGCAAATTATTCTCTTTTTATTATTTTATTCGCGTAAAAAGGAATAAAAAGAAACTAACATTTATAGGCTGAAATCTAACGTAAAATAGATGTAAATAAATGTCAATACTGTAAATAACTGTAAATAACTGAATAAAATAGCTAAATAAAAATAGACGAATAAAATAGACTGAAAAGAACTTTAAAAATTAATTGTAAATAACTTATATAAAAATTGTCTCAAAATTGTAGAAAAACTACAACTATGGAGAACCCTATTATTTTAAATTACTTAAACATCTAAAATAATTACTAAACACTCACTTGTGGTCCTTAGCTCTATTCCTTGGTCTTCCTTGATCCACTTCTAGAGCGTAGTATATTTTTATCGAAAAGATCTTCTCCTTAGAAAAATATTCTATTTAGGGTCCAACCTTAGGCACTGAACCCAAATAGGAGAAAATCTGAATGAGAAAAATAGCTAGGCCTAGGTTCTTATTTATAGTGTGGTTTAGGGATCTCAGACCATTGGATTTGAAGATTAAATCTGGTGCAACCACGTCATAGGCTCACTGGGAACTGTCGGATGGAAGCACGAATGAACATGAATGGAGAGAAGTTTAAAACCACGTCATATACGAAGCTGGACGAAATGTCGTCCAAATACAGGGGCGGGTCGACCTTGGTGTCGACCAGGCATGCTAGGGGTCGACCTAGCAATGGTGAGGGTCGACCCTAGGGTTGACCTGACCTTATATATATATATATACATATATATATATATATTCGTTTCTTGTTTATTTCGTATCTTCTTCGTTTTAGCTCGGATTTTGACAAACTATATATGAAAATTGATCAGAAAATCGCCATGGACATATTGGTGCAACTCCCGTAGCTCAATTCTGATAATTTCGCAAACTTATTTAATTATTTAATTAATTCGTTACTTAATTATTATAGCTTAAATTTTGGGTTGTTACACCACTTAAAGAATTTCATCCTTGAAATTCAGTAAGGACTATAGAATAAGCATAACAAACATGCAACCAAAGCTAGTATATCCTACCAGCCACAAAATCTATATACAACAAATATAGAATAAACTCTCACAATAGCTTAGGATAAGTATCCCTAATCCTATCCCCTATCTTCCAAGTATAGTCTTTCTCATGGTCGCTCTACTGAACTTTCACTAACTTAACTGTCTTATTCCTTAATCTATTCTCATCTCTTACTACAACTTAAACTGGTTGCCTTACAAAATTCAGAACCATTTCTACTACTAAATCCTCCAATGCAGTCAGAGTGATAGTGTTCTCTAGATCGTGCACATACTTACGAAGACGAGAAACATGAAAAACGTTATGGACTCCTGGCAAACCGCTCGGTAAATCTACTCGATACGCAAGCTTCCCGATCCTCTCTATAATTAGGAACTTTCTAACATATCTCAGTGCTAACTTTCCTATCTTACCTAACCTCACCACACTTTCATCATTGATACCTTAATGAAGACTTTGTCTCCAACTGAGAACTCTAGATCTTTATGCCTTCTATCTGTGTCACTTTTCTATCTAGACTGAGCTTCTCTCATCTTGCCTCGGGTTAACTCAATTTTCCCTGTTGCTTCTCTGACCAGATTTGGACTTAAGACCAATCTGTCTCTAGTTTCACCAACATGCTGGTGACTTGCACAACCTTCCAAACAAAGCTTCGAAAGGTGCCATTCCTATACTAGTCTGATAACTATTATTATAGGAAAACTCAACCAAGTGTAGGTGGTCCTCCCATGATCCACCAAAATCTAGTACGCAAGCTCTCAACAAATAGTCGAGTACTTTATTGACTCTCTCTGTCTGCCTATCTGTCTGAGAGTGATAAGCAGAACTCATCTTAAGCTTGCTACCTAACACCTCATGTAGACTCTTCCAGAACTCACTATTAAACAATGTATCTCTGTCATTGACATACTACTAGGAATCCCATGTAGTCTAACTATGTTCTTTATAAATAACTTGGCCAAAACAGGTGTCGTCCTATTTGACTTAACAAGAATGAAATAGGCACCTTTGGTTAATTATTCACTATGACCCATATACTTTCATTTCTCCGATTCGACCTTGGCATCCATGGATATCGAATCCCATTTCCAAATCATTATATCTAAAGGCCGAAGCAACCCACTTGGCTTCTGATGTTTGGCTTTTACTTTCTGGCAATTCAAACATTGCTTTACCTATAAGCTAACATCCCTCTTCATACCATCCCAGAATAAACTTTTCTTCATATCCTAATACATCTTGGTTCCTCCAGGATGAATCGTAAACTTCGGTCGATGGCATTCCCTAAGAAGTTCTTTCCTTAGGTTTCCAACATTCAGAATGTACAACCGTTCCTTCTTTCTCAACCATCCCTTTTGGCCAAGGCTAAAATCTTTCAAATCATCAATCTCAGTTCCAATCTCAAGTCTTCTAATCTTCTTGGCCAACGATGGATCATCTGTCTGTTTATAAGCAATCCTTTCGATCAAAACTGGATGAACTTCCAAGCAGGATAACATGGCGGTACTCTAACAAGAACTAGCAGTCGATCTTAACTGCACATTACACGTAGTCAATGCCTCAAGATCCTTCCATTTTACCAACATTGCTAACACCACATTCTGATGTTTTCTGCTAAGAGCATCGCAACTTTATTACCTTTCCCCAGTGTATACTATATCGAAGTCATAATTTGCTAAAAACTCCAGCCACCTCTACTGTCTCATAATCAATGAGAATACATGTCTTAAGGACTTATGATCCTTGTACAACTCAAATATTTCTCCCAAAAGATAATGTCTCCACACTCAATGCAAAGATCACCGTTGCCAACTCTAAATCATGGGTCGAATATCTTACTTCTTGTTAACTGAGCTATCGACAAGCGTAGGAAATTACCTTATCCTTCTGCATCAGCACAGCTCCCAATCCGGTCTCACATGTATATGTATACATTACTAACCCTTGATTACAGTTTGGCACAACTAACACTGGCACATTGGTCAATAAATGCTTTAATTTAAGGAATGCTTCCTCGCATCTGTCGAACCAAACAAACTTAACATCCTTTCTAGTTAGCTTAATCGGGGGTGCTGCTATCCACGAACAATCCTTCATAAATCTCCAGTAATACCTAGCCAATCTAAGAAAACTTCTTATCTCGGTCACTGTCTTGGGTCTCTTCCAACTATTAACCGCTTCAGTCTAAGCAAGATCAATTGATAACCCTTCTCCTGAGACTACATGACCAAGAAACTTTAATTCTTTCTTCCAAAAATGGCACTTCAAAAACTTCGCTTTCAGCTAATGCTATTTTATAATCTCTAACACTATTCTAAGATGAACCTCATGCTCTCTTTTATCCTTAGAATATATCAAAATGTCATCTATGAACACCAATACGAACCTATCCAAGTGCTCACGGAAAATCCAGTTCATTAAATCTATGAAGAAAGCTAGAGCATTTATTAGCCCGAATGGCATTACTAACCACTTGTATAAACCATATCTCATTCGAAATGCCATCAGAGGAATACCGTCCTTCGCTACTCTTAGCTGATGGAACCTTACAGCCAAATCCAATTGGGAAAACACTCTGGCTCCACTCAATTGATCGAATAGGTTATCGATTCTCAGCAAAGGATACCTATTCCTGATCGTCTTCTCATTCAACTTACGATAGTCTATACACAACCTTAACGACCCATTCGGTTTCTTCACAAACACCGCTGCCGCTCTCTAAGACGATCTACTTGGTCTAATAAAACTCTTTCCTTCTAAGTCCACTAGCTACACCTTTAACTCCTTCATCTCAGTAGGTGCCATCCAGCTAGGTGGTCTACTTACGTGTTCTATTCCTAGCACAAGATCTATTGGAAACTCAATAGCTCGTTTCGGTAGTAGTCTTATGACTGGCTCAAAAACATCTGCAAATTCTCTTGCTACTAAAACCCGATTCTACTCTTCTTCTGCTTCCATAGCATTCATCAAAGCACAAATTCCTCGACTTGAATTCTCGACTGAGTATACTATTCGTTCACTACTACCAGGATGTCTCAATGATATTTCCCTGTCATGGCAAAATATCCTAGCATCATCTTTATCTAACCAATCCATACTCAATATGATCCCAAAGCCTACAAAATCAAAGACATACAAACTGCATGCAAACTTATGACCTAAAAAATCAAGTTCTAATTGGTCACGTCTCATCCCCAGAGTTGCATATCGTCCCATTGGATTCACAACCTTTAAGGAAGTAACTAGGTATGAAGGTTCTAAACATAACTTATCCACCAAACACTGAGATATAAATGAATGTGATACACCGATATCAAATAGTATCCTAGCTGGTATACTATGCATCAAACACATACCATCCATCATAGACTTTCCCTTCTCAGATGCTGTTGGTATAGAGGATGATTATGACGCCCCACCTCTATGCTCTCACTAGCCAAGGACACTACGGAGTAATGTCGTCAACTAGCGCGAAGAATAAGGCTGTTGAGGAGTGACCATCCGTGTAATTGCTTTGTGCGAACGCCGATATGTCAGATAGTATGAAATCCGACATACCGGTACAAACTCAAAGCTACTACATAGTGGCTATCACATCTTCAGAAAAAAATATAGAAATAAACATAACATAAGTCAGTCACAGATATCCATATCACAAAGGCGGAAATAGATATGAATATAACACATAGAAGTGTATATCAAAGTAGTGGTCAAACAAGATCCACAATATCACAAAAGAATAGATACAAGTGCGACACAAAAGAATATATATACATCAAGGAGTCTCTATCTCTAATGTATAACAACAAAAACTACAAATCTAATGTAGTTAGACAAAAGTCAGATAATGAGGATCCCATAAGGAGTCAAGCAGAAGCACTTGAAACATCTCGGTCCGACTCGAGTATTATTTAATAAGAAAATAATAAACGGATCAGTCTAGCTATAAATATCAGACAAAATGAGATAGAGTAAGAGGTATGACAAAAACATATGATAACAATAATGCCATACTGAAATAGTATATATTTGAAAATCAACCATTAATCATTCAATATCACAAGAATCTTCTCAAAGATCAAAGAAAAATGAATATCATATTCTTTATTTTTATTCGTCAAGTCACAAATGTTGGCAAACATCTCAATGCCAATCATAAAAATTGGTGAAACACAAATTCTAGAAATCATCAATAGAAATCCAGAAACCACAAAAAGGGGGGAGGCCTATCACAAAACGGGAGCATGAAAACTCACCAACACGTGTATCACAAAACGGAATGCTATTCCATGGTTGCAACCATTAATTTTGAGCCGAGGCTCCACAAAACGGCCCAAAGACCATGGGTTGATACCCCACCAATTTTGAGCCGAAGCTCCACAGAAACGGGGTTTAGTCTCCCTCGCAGACAAAGAGACATCGCATATTCCTAGTCTAAATCACAAAATGATCATCATCGATCATCAAGAAGTGTCAATTACACTAAGCTAGTAAATAAATGAGTTTAGCTTCATGTACCATAACCACTAGCTTAACTTAAATATTTACGAACAAATTGTAGATCTCCACTTGAAAATTGTCATAGAAGTTTCAATTGAACAAGTCTAAGAATTAACCGACAAAGTAAACGCAAGCATTTCATACCACTTGTTTTACTAAGCCGTTTAATTAGATTTCTCATACGAATGAGGTAAAGGTTTGTATATACTAATAGGTTGGAAAACGGTTTTATAAACGAGATTTGTATTAAAAATAGAGTTGAAATCATCTTTGTATAAGAGTTAAATAGTTACTACTAGTATAGAAACCTTTGTATTTGAAAGTGACAAATCAAAAAATGATTGTAAAAACAATCAATCACCAAAGATTCACATTCGAAGACGTGAATCAAATCCATAGAAATCGATATCAAATCCATCAAATGGATATTCCCCAAAATCAAAAGAAAGAAGTCATCAAAGTCGATAATAGTGATAACAACTAATCGGATCGACAAAAATCGATTAACATTGGAATTTTACTCAAAATTAGGCAAATAGGAAAAACTGGGAATTTCCAAATGTCTGAGGGGTTGTTCCAGACGTCTGGATTTGGTTTCTGGAAATATTCCAGATGACCATCCAGACTTCTGAAGCATAAAATCAGACGTCTGAAATCCTTTCAGACGTCTGGGGGTAAATCCAGACGTCTGGTTTTGGTTTCTGGAAATATTCCAGAAAACCAACCAGACGTCTGAAATCACAAATCAGACGTCTCACATCCTTTCAGATGTCTGGAACGATAATTCAGACGTCTGAAATTAGTCACTGCCCTTTTTATTTTTCTGCCGTGTATTATTTTCCTCCTGGAGGCAAAACCAGACGTTTGGCATTGGTATCCAGACGTCTGAACACCTGGTAAAGGCAACAATTTGCCCAGGCCATAATGGCCAAATCGATTCGGGAGCGATCGAGCATGAAACGACGACTAAGGATTTACGCCAAACGACAACCCGACCTTATAAGCTCTTCGATACACCCCAAACAACAGATCCAAACATCCATTGTAGGATTTTCATAAAAATTGGACTTCAAATTCAAAAATTGGTAAATCAACCATATCAATTCAAATCAAAAGCTAATGATCATGAATAGATGTTAGAGATTCATACCTAACAATAAAGATAGATATAAACATAGATGTGAGATAAAAATCTCACCTTT
The DNA here is from genome assembly GCA_030737815.1 of Allium fistulosum. Lineage (NCBI taxonomy): Eukaryota > Viridiplantae > Streptophyta > Magnoliopsida > Asparagales > Amaryllidaceae > Allium > Allium fistulosum. Next base: position 1,043,678,238 of record CM060905.1, read on the forward strand.
TACACAAAAACAAGGAAGAAGAAGCTTGAAAACAAAGGAGGATCAACCACTCTTCAATCTCAACTCTAGAAGCTCCAAACTAAGATCAAAAGCAAATATTTCCTAAGTTAGGTTATAGGAAATTTCTGAAATTGGAGAGAGGTTGAGATGGAGAAGAAGAAGGAGATACTTACCTAAGCTTCACTTTGAATTTGGAGCTAAAACTTGGATTTGCTAAAGAAACTAGGGTTTAGGATTTTAATTTCCCATCTCCACCACCATTTTTGCTAAAGCTTAAGTTGTAGGAAATCTTATGAAGTAAGGAAGAGGAGTGGAGTGGAGTTGGGTTGATATGTTAGGTTAATGGGCTGAAACCCAAACCCAAAGCCCTAAGTGAAAAGGTCGAAATTTTAGCTAGCTCCAAACATATCAATGTTTATACTCAAAAAGGTTGCAAACGCCATTTTGGACTCAATGGGAGTGGTCTCGAGTCCTAATTCGGCTGTTTGCAAAAAGTAGCTTTTCATACTTAAATCCAACTAATGATGCTATATTTAAATAAAATATTTAAATATATAATCGTAAAATATGCAGGTTGTTACAATGATGGTTCCAAAGCATAGACTTTACCCTTCTCCGCCTTGGCTGCTTCTGGACACTTGTTCTTGTAATGCCTCACTTGGTCGCAGTTAAAGCACTTCACATTCTACTTCCCCACAACCATATTTCCATCACCGGAGCGGCACTCATTAGCATAGTGCCCCTTCTTATCGCACTTATAACAAACAATATATACCTTCCTCTTCTTAGCTGCTCCTCCTTTCTGAGCACCCTTCTTCTTAAAGAATTTTCTTATTCTGGGAACCCTAAGTCTCTGCTGACTTCTTCTTCCCTTAATGATAATGTCCGCAGTGGCATATCCATACTTGGACAGCTCATAAAACTTTGCAGAATACTCCAACACTGACTTCTCCCCTGTTCCAAATCTATAAATTTCCTAAGCAAAGCAGACTTAGCTACCTCCAACAAGAATCTCTCCTAAAATCTCCTTCAAAAATCTACCTAAGTTAACTCTTCTTCCGCCACTCCCATGGTAACTCCATTCCACTAAAACAATGCTGCACCCTGCAACTTCCTCGAAGTCAATCTTCTCTTCTACTCATCGTCCAAACCAAGGTCAGTAAAAATTCTCTCACAATGCAAAAGCCAATTTTCCACCTCTATAGCATCCTCTGTTCCAAGAAAAGGCTTTCCTCCAAGACTAGTATAATCCATGCTCAGTTTGGCATAATTATTGCCAATTGACGCCATGGGATTTGCTCCTCCCGCATTCACAGCATTTCCTCTAACTACTTCTGCAGCTGCTCCAGCTTGCATCAGACTGACAAAGAACTGATACATCATCCCAATACCTACTGGTGTGGTTCCAGCACCAACATTGGCATTTGCATTTTGATTAGCATTTGCCCGTCGACTCTGGTTTAACTTGGTATTGGTCGAGCATTTCCGTTAGTCGTGCTGCTTTCTCTAACTAGATTCACTCTTTTGTTTCCGGCTTTCATACCTTTCTTTCTCGCAAATCTGCATACGAGCCTTAGTGAGATACAGAAAAACGGTCTAAAAAAGAGGGGATACATACATATATATAGAAAATACAAGTACATTACTATAGCATAATCCCAACCCCAATCTTATTCTCTGATTCATTGGAGTATGTTTTCAAAATATTTTAGGTTTAAATTTCTTTTAAGTTTTACATAAACCTATGCACTGATACCGAACTATAACATCCTCTATTTTGAGTCCCGAAACTAAGTGCTAGGGTGCTGCAGTCATCCATAGTTATTAATTTCCAATGACAAAATGTGGCTATGCCAATCATTTTGATAATACCAGAAACACATGAATATGATAAATTCAACACAGTTTTAGAATAAATTTTCTCATTTCATTTCACAATAAGAATTCGGTTTTATTATATAATCCCAAATCGCAAACCATGTTCAAAGAAAATATAATTATTACAACATATTCGAAGAGCGACATATGAAGATGCCCCTTTAGATGATCAGAGTCAAATATCTGGCATTTAATATAACTTTCCATTACAACATAAAAGCAGAATCAAAACACAGCGGAAAATAGACATATAGCTCCTACTACCTAGATTGATTCCTGCATGTCTCCGGAAGCTTATTCGTCTAAAGAGAGCCTGAAAAGCCCTTACTCTCAACCTACTCAAATGAGTACCCGAGAGTTTAAGGGGAAAAAACGTTGGGTCAGACAAAAAGTCTAGTGTGAATATTAATCGACCATCTCAAACCAATAGATATCTATTGAGACCATGCCGCTGTGCGGAATGAGTTTCCACTCACCAGTACCCAATTACTTATCTTAACCATATACTATGCTCCTACATCCACAGTGGTTATAACAAAATAATATAATCATACGCAAACATTTCATGTATACCGGATTACCCAACTCTCATTTACTAGACTACCCATCTAAGTTCTCACTGACTATCTGTCTTATTTTTTTGGTGGATTACCCATCCCACATTTAATTTTACTTAAACTAATATGGACTACCCATCTCACATTTTATTATTTAAACTGATGCACTATCCATCTCACATCTCATAGTTTTCTTATGATGGTTATGAACCCTTAAAATAACCAAATAGAGACTATCCATTTTCGACATGATGCAGACTATCCATCATACATTCCATAGTTCTGCTAGGATGACTGTGAACCCATCACTTGGCCATTTAATTCATGTTACCCACATGTTTCTATTTGTCCCATGTTACCCACATGTTTAACTTTATTCCATGTTACCTACATGTTAAACATTAATCCATGCTACCTACATGTTTCTATTTATCCCATGTTACCTACATGTTTAACATTAATCCATGCTATCCACATGTATTACTTATTTATGGTGTCCCCAATTAAGTTATTTTCCCTTAGTTATTTAAATTTCAAGGTGACATACATTGGTAACCCCAAAAGATTTCATGTCAAACTCATTAAGATATACCTTAGTGTCCCTAAGGTTTAAAGTTAAAATTTTACAACAAATGGCTCTCCGCCGTTTAGAAGTTCGATGTGTATTAGCATTGACATCCATAATTAAAATCCTTGTAATCATTTTCTTAATGATGTATGGTTAATACCCTTAACCCATAATTTAAATAAGGAAATCATCTCTTTGTATTTTCAAAGTCTAATGCCATTTGTAAAAGCCTTTTTATATTGCTATGTACATGACTAAAAATGATATAAGCTTTATACTTTTAAAACATCTTAGCTTGATCAACGTTGACATCATCTCATGTTGATGTAAAAGCATAAGGCTTTCTGCCTATTAGAACTCAAAGAATGTGGCATCATGAGCCTCGACGATAATAAAGTGATCGATCCTCATGATCCATAGGTTATCTACCTTACTAGAAACTCGAAAACTAGTTTGAATAAGCACTGATAAGGCTCGATATCAATTTTAAAAGCGACACAAGGTAAACTAGATGAAAAGTTAAAAGCAGCATAGGCTCGATGACAATTTAAATCCGGTATATATTAGGCTCGACAACAAGTTGAATGTGGCATGATATGGGCTTGATAACCATCTAGGTCGGCGAGGTTAAAACATTAAGAAGTGTATGCAACATTATGCTCCTTAGTAAAAATGCAGCATGCATGCGCCTCGACATGCCCATATCGAAGACCATCCCTCTGTCTTTTTTAATATAACATCGACAAGGTTCAAAACTAATCCATTTCATGCCAAACTCATTGAAATCATATGCATTGCTTTGTTCCATGTCGATGACAGTGAAGTGTGGTGAGATGTGGCTCGATATGGCCGATGTCGATATGGCAGAATAGTAGATAACATAAAAACTGCAATATTACTGTAAAAAGTTGTTTCTTTTCACCAAACCTCTATAATGTGTCAAAAGCTTATTGGCTAGCAAAACTTTATCGATTTTCTTTACTGAAAAACTACCGAACCTTATTTTCAAGATCCAAAACATTATCTCAGATAATTAATTACTAACCATAATTAATAAAACTTTTATATGCATATTTAGCATAAATAATTCTCCATAATTCAAAATTACAGGGGAAAATCTCAAAAATTCACATTAATTCCAAAATTATATTTCTTTTGACATAAAAAATATTCTGGTCCAATACCCACATTTACTTATTATTAATAAATTAAACCCAAATTTATGTATTTTTAGCCTTAGGAAATTCATAATAAATTCCCATCACTTTGGAAAATTCTCAAATTAAAAACCCATCTCCTAAATGTTGTTTTACATCACATATCTGAATTTCAAATTGTTTGGAGGATAAAAAGTTCGGCAAAATCGAATTAAACTATTTCTGATTAATTCTAAAAATTCTTATTAACCATTATTCTTTCCAAACAATGATTATTAGATTATAACTTGACCAATCAAACACATAAGATTCGGGTATTACCCATAACCAAATCAAAATGAAGATTTAAGAGATGATAAGTGTTATCATTCACATTAGATTAACGGTTGGAGAATTGGTGTTGCTTTGATTTCCCAAGCTTTTCCCTTGAGTCTCTAGATTTTGACTTCCTTCTTTGGTCGGCCTCCCATAGTTTTCTTTGGTTGTTTTGCGAATGATGGAAAAATGAGAATGGAATGAAGGGTAAGGGTTTAAGGTAAAGGGATTAGGTCTATTTCCTAAGATGCCCCTCTTAATTATATACATTAAGTTTGGTACGAACAAAGTAATTAACCAAATCTCATTCTCCCTAATTATATACATTATTCTATTTATTCTACCCAATTAAATGCCTTGAATAATGTTAACTAAAAATTAGGGTGTTACAAAATACGTGCGTATTGATAGGGAGAGATATCATATCTAAGGGGAGCATTTTCATAATGATTCTTGAGCATGTATTTGAATAAGATTGTATAATTGTCATAATAAAAAAGGGAGAGAATGTTAGAACCTCTCTTATTGGATTTTAATGACAACAACTATATAATCATATCATAGAATCTCTCAACTAATATACATGTATATGATGAGCAAGACTAAAGCGCTTTGAGCATTGGAGAATCAATAAAGCTGAAATGGAGTATCAATGAAGAGCTCGACATGAAGAAAAAATCATTGTAAGGGTCATATACTTGTGTTAGTGTCTTAGATAAGTTTGTGCAATCACTCTTGAGTGATTTGAGCAAACATATTCATGAATTTTTTTTATTTATTCTAATAAATCTTTTAAATGAGTTTTGAAATTATTAGGAGCTCAAACATCAAGGAGCATTTTTCAGACATCCGGGGTCATGTCCATTTGAACGAAAAACTCTCTGGTTTGATTTCATCACAAAATAGAAGTCTGATATCCTAAGTCACACATTTGGAAAATTAATTTTGTGAACTATTTTTTCTTTGGTACAAAATCGTTCACAACTAGATATATGATCAGTATTTTCAGGCGTCCGATTGTCTTCCAACTGCTATATTTTGAAAAGACACGTCTCTTATTCTTCGTCAGACGCCACCTTTTATCAGTGGCTTTTTTGAACAATTGTAACTCTTAAAAGTGACCTTTTTGCAATTATAAATATATATCAATTCCTAGAGTTTGAAATCAATTCTTTCTCTCTACTTTCTTATCTCTTGTACTATAAACTCTCTGTTGCTTTCATAGTTTTGAATTTTCCTTCAATATCACCAACATCTTTTATGTATTATTACTTCCTTTAAACTCTCATGCTTACACTCATTCAACTCAAGAGGAGATTATAGGAAGCTTTGTACTACAAGTCAAAATTCGTATTGTTGGAACACAAGATTGTTAAGTTAGATAACTTTTGTATTGCCTATTCCTCTGGGTTAAGAGAGGGTGATTGGTTAGTGAAAATCCAAAGGAGAGTTTCGGGTGTTGACATAGGATGGGAGGTCCATACCAATATAAAAATCTAGTATGATTGTTTCTTACTTTATTTTACTATTTACTCTATTATATAGCTTGACATTGCATATTTGCTTGCATATATAGTATAACCATATTGCTATAGATCCATATGCCCTTTCAAATACCTGGAATGTAGAATGCGTCACCTAATTCTTCATCGAGAAGATATAAGACATCCATGCCTTCATCGATTATAACATTGGTACATCATTACCAATTAGTAGCAAATCATCAACGTATAGAACCAAGAATGTTATAGCATCGTCGCTCAAAATCAAATCATATTCACTCACTAGTTTAACATAATATCTGCCCGTTGCTTTTGCAGCTATGCTAGCTCCATTCACAACTTGAAATTCCATGCTTCCTCTAGAGATGGGCCTCTTACTGAAAAGTCCTTGTAAAAAATTATATATATGAGTTCCATATCCAATATCTAAAACCTAACTAGAAGCACATATAGATAAATAATTTTATATGAAAAATACCTTTAGGAGTAGAATCAGATTCTTTTCCTTTCAACGTCTTCAAGTATTCTGTGTATTTCCTTTTTCAATGTCCTTTCTTCAAGCACAAGCGACAATCTCCTTTCTATTGAGCTTTTGACTTCCCCTTTCCACCCTTTGACTATTGTTTTCTCTTCTTTAAAACTTTCGATGAAGAGCTACTCTTGATAGCGAGCATTATACTTCATTCCTTCATGAACGTACTTGTAACGACCCACTATTTTGGACCATTCAAAATAATAGATTGTAACAAAATTTGGAGCAAATAAAATCAAACACAGAATCACAGACACAGAATATCAGAATAACTCACAGCGGAAATAAAATACCATAGTAGTTCACGAAGCTACTATATACAAACTCTCAAAAACATATACAAAATGTCATAGTCAAAATAGATACAATAGAAGTTAGGATACATAAATCAATAATACAGAGACGATACCGAATAGTAAATAACTGGATAGAAGATAAGAAATAACAAATGGACAGATAAGCTCCAGCAAATCTCTAGCTCCAGAAGATAAATTCCAAAGCTGTGATTCTCAGGCTGACCCGAGCATAAAGCAAAACACAAAACACTCGAGTTAGGACATATATACTTATACAATGTAAACCAATTCAAGTGAACTGTAATAGCAATGCATAATAACTTAGAGGATGCTTGGGATCGCCCATCCTTTAAGGATCCATAAAACCATCAATTAAACAGTAATATCAATATCATAGAAATGTCCATATCGAAATAAACCATGCAACTAATAGTGTTAATGTGCATCACAACCATCATCAGGAAATCAAATGACATACAGAGAAGTATACCCGTGGTTATAGTATTTCAAAATAATATTTTATATTTCAAAAATTTAATATCATTTCAAATCCAAATCTTTATCAAAATAAAGATTAAATCATTTACAAACCATCTCAATATATTACAATATCATATCCTTTCAAAACTTCCTTTCTAATCATTATTTGAATTCAAATTAAATTATCAAATTTAATACCCTTTAAAATTCCGAAATATCATTCATTTATTATCTTATCAAAATCACCCTTTAAATTAGTTTTCCATTTAAATTAATTCATTTAACCATTTAAAAGTGAAGTTATTACTCTTTCAAGTCAAGTATTCAATTTCCAAAGTTTCAAATCATTCTGAGTTCATTTACTAGGTCAAAATCCATAAACATTGAAAATTTCAGACTTTCACAGCATTTAGAAGAAGCTGTTATAAGTTATATTTGAAAACATTTATTTCAGCAAAGATAGCACTTTAAAACTGCTGTTATATCTCATTTTAGTTGAAATTTAGTTTAAAAAAGCAAAGACAGCATTTCCAGAAATATTGTAATAGCTCAGGTTCAAAAACAAGGGTTTTACTTAATTTCAGCAAAGACACCAGGCAGCTACAGCAGTTTACAGAACTGCTGTAATAGCCCTTTATTAAGTTCTTTAGCCTTTACATTTACTACAGCATTTCAGAAATGCTGTAATAGCCTCTTTTTACTAAGTTTTAGTTCAATTCTGAAATCATAGCATTTCTGAATGCTACTAAAAGTACTTTCCAGATTTTAGTGTATTTCCAACCAATAATAAAATTTATTTAAACCATTTTAACATTATAAAAATCATATTTTAACATTCAAAAATGTTTATATAATATATCATTTAACACATGATTTTTATTAAATAAATCTGTTATAGTTAAATCAAATTTCAATGAATTATTTAACAAATTCAAGTGTAAATTTCTTTTCTTCACATTTTTAATAAATAAACTTAACACTTAAATTTTATTTCCATTTCACAAATTAACTAAATTTTCAATTTTATTTAATTAACTTAAACCTTTAATAAAAACCAAATTCACATTTCAAGTCAAGTTATATTTTAAAATTACACTTTTAAGCATTCATTTATTTAACCATTTTAATACATAAAAAAATCAATAATACTTCATTAAATCATTTAAATTAAAATCTAAAACAATTTATCATATTTACCATTTTCCAAATATAATTAAATTTCCATTTTATTTATATAACTTGAATATCATTTTAAAACCAAAATTCCAAATTTCCAAACTTAAGTTATATTTCAAAAATTCACTTTTCCCATTCATTTAAATTACATTTTTAACTTCTAGAAAAATCCAAATTTCTTTATTTAAACATTAGAAATCCAATTTAAATCAAATTTTCATAATTTACACTTTTGAAAATATTTAAAATATTCAAAATACTTTATAAAAATAACCGCGGGCATGTATATAGTTTTCTAACCTTGGTCAATTGATACGGATATGTATCATTTCAATCCGTAGTTTAAAAAGAAAAAATTCGGGTTCTATCATTTCAAACCCGCAATCCCAAGTTAAAATAAAATAAACAAAAACCGTTCAGGCCTATCATTTCAGCCCATAACGATTTTTCCCTATTCTAAAGTCCGTTCGGGTATGTATCATTTCAACCCACAGTGAATCTATCTACAGGGAACTTGCAGTGTGATAAATAGATATAAAATGAACAGTATACAATATATAACAGTAACATATGAGATGACAAGTAAATTAACAGGTTTAACATCATATAAATAAATCATCACAGACAGTTATACCATCATATAAAATTCTACACATTCAATTGTTGTCGTTTCACAATTGCATAAGTATAAATGTCTAGTGAGATTTACTCACCTCTTTTGCTGGAGATGCAAGTTCAAATGACACAACACAAACCAGAATACAATGACAAAGCTATGAACTTGAGTGGAGAGCGAGATCCAAGTTATAGATCTTGAGTTACAACCCAAAACAAAACCAAAATAATAGTTAAAAATCAGTACGATTGAATTTGAATAACTTTGAAACAAAAAGCAGTTTGAATACGAAACTTTTTGCCTTGCTTTCTCTACTTGTTTGCATGGCCTAGGGGATCAATTAGGTCAGGTTTGTACTTGGTTTGGATCAGGTATGGGTCTGGAAAAGGTAAGGCTACATGGTAGAACATGATGGAGGAAGTTACAACATAGGGATGTGAAGGGGTTTAGGCTAAAACATGGTTTTTAGCAACCAAAAGGGCTCGGTCATGGGGTTATAGGCTTGGCTGGTCAAGCTCAGGTCTGGACAGAGGTTGGAGTGGTGTGGGGAGGTCTGGAAAAGGTGGTGGTGGTGTAAAATGAAGGGAAGGTTGCATACATGGCTCGGGTAGGCAATAATTGTAGAGTTTTCAATGTTTTTGTGGAGTTTTTCTCAAGGGGAGGCCATGGCACTTTCAGGTCAGTGGAGAATGATGGTTTGGCCGTGGATTTAGTGGGGAGGAAGGGATGGTGGTGATGGTGAGGCTATGGGCCAAGCAAAGCATGAAGATTTCAAGGCAATTTACAAAGGAAAATCAATAAAAGAAGGTGAAAAAGAATAGAAAAGAGGAAGACATTACCATTCTTTTTCTTCAGATCTGAAAACATACATGAATGAGGAATGAGAAAGTGATGTTTTCAAGTAAATTGCATAAAGAAAGTCACGACTAAAGGAGTAATGGAGAGGTTATGGCAAGTGAAAGGACTTTAGGAGGTGAAAAGACTTAAGTTTCCAAGCTTTTAAAACCTTTCATATTTCCTTTTCTTTAATTCAATTTAAAACAAAATAAAATCAGTAATTTACTTTTAAAACTGAAACAAATTAATATAAAATAGAATTAAATAATTAATTTTAAAGAAAATAGAAAAAGAATTAAAGAAATTGCTTAAAAATTGGAAACAGGGTTCAAAAACTACAAATAAATTATCACTAGCCTTAGAAAAATTTCTACTTCACTCTAAGAAAAATAAATGTCACATAAATAAGATAATTGAGGAACAAAACAAAGTGAGAATGAGAAAAAAATAAGATCTTAAGGAAATAGAAAAATAAATAAAGAATTTCTTTAAATAATTGAACTAGGAATTAAAATTTGTAAACAAAATTACAACCGACACTGGAAAATGTCAATTGCTCTTTTAAAAATGTTTTTTAAAACAAAAATATATACATAACATGTTATTTTACCCATATAAATATAAATTAGAACATTACATGACCAAATAATATATTATTTATATAATTTAAAATAAACAATTTTGCTAAATACAGCAAATTACACTCAATAGTTAAAAAGGCATAACTTTCACAATATAAATCGTATTTCAACGAAACGAAAAGTAGTATTCTTAAAATTTTATTTTCTTTCATAATAAAAGATAAAATTCAAATTTTCAAACTTTCAAATTTCTAAATTAAAAGTCAAAGTTTGACCATATTGACCAAAATTCACTTTTCCGGAAAATATTCTATTTAGTCATGTTTGGAATTCTAATTCACATCAAAATCAAAATTTATATTTAAAATAACAAAAATTATCCATTTAAATAAATAAAATAAAGTTTTCAAATCAGGAAATTCAATTTAAAATAATAAAAATATACAATTAAAATAATCACAAAATATAGGGTTGTTACACTCTCCCCCACTCAAATCTTTTCGTCCTCGAAAAGGAATGAGGTACGGAAAACACATAAAAGATAGAATGGAATAGGATTAAGACAAGATGACAAGAAGGTTAAAATTATACCTGATAACTGTTGTTATAGGTAAGTTTAACAAGGTGAAGAATAGGAATAGCTAGAAGGCAAAATAGGACGAAAGACAAGGATGAGCCATTAATTAAAATTGTTGGTTAAAGAGGTAAAAATATTTAAAACACTTTAAAATCCTTTAGAAAGGAAATAACTGATCAAAGTATCCTTTATATAATATTTTATCAAAATACTTTTATAACTCGATGTCTTAACAAGTTTATCCTCGTTCCTGCAGACTCTGGCCGTGCGTTGATCAGGCGCAAAGCTAGAATTCTCCAGGTACTTAGTAGACTTGTTTCAACACCCAGTGAAAATACTAGAAAACTTTTAAAAACAGATATGGAAAGTACAATCCAAAAAAAACAAAACATGTCGATCATGGATCGCGGATACACAATGGTTATGCCTGGATCCCCCAGGAAACATCCGTACCCGTAGGCCGCCCCCTAACCTTGCGATTACGCCATGAAGACTGGTAGTACTGCAGATACACAATGGTTACGCCTGGATCCCCCAGGAAACATTCATACCTTAAGCTCTCGCAGCCCCTGCTGATTACGCTACCAAGCAACCCAATAGATCGCAGATACACAATGGTTACGCCTGGATCTCCAAGGAAACATCCGTATCCATAGGCTGCCCCCAACCCTGCGATTACGCTATGAAGTCGCGCTCGTAAGACCATGGAGATTGCCATGGAATTCGATGGAAACTCGAGTATCATATCCGGAAAACCAAAAATCAGAGAAATATCGATAGAATGAATCCACAATGTGGCCACAAAGCGGATATCAAGCAGAAGGCACTTTACATATCTTTACTTCGAAAATATGTATCATATAGTACCTTTTCAAATCACTTTCAAATATCATACTTATATAAAGTCCATTATATATAAGATTTCATTTTCAAATCAAATACTTTCCAAAATCAATAGTATATCTAATCACACTTATATAGACTTCAATTATATAAGATTTCACTTTTCAAATTGAGTACCTTTTCAAATCCATAGTTTTCGAATCAACATCATACTTATACACACCAATTTTTATATAAGTTCGATAACTCCCAAATCAAGTTTTTAGTAACACAAGGTTCTCAAATTTCAATTTGTTCAATATCAGTTCAGTTTCAAAATCATATACAATCCCACCAAATTATTTCTTCTCAATTTAAATATCTTCAGTTTCAAAGTTTCCAAAATAATAGGTTTGGAGAATAATCCAAGTTTCTAAATCAATATAATTTAAGTCAACCAATTCATTTCCAAAATCAATGGTTTTTTTTAAAATCATCTTTTACTTACATAAAGTTCATCTTATATAAGGATCAAAAATTTTCAAAAATAATAAATTTCGCTGCATGAAGAGCCATATGGGATTGAACATCTTTGCTTTATAAAAGATTTTTAATTTAGAATAGTTTTGTATATAAAATAGTTTGTTTAAGTAGAACAAAAGAAAAATAGTTTTGAAAAATGGTTTTAAATTGATAGTAGTTTTTCATAAAAGAAAATTTCCAATTAAATTACAAAGATATCCAACCCAACAACTTCCAATTTCAGCATCGAGTGTATCAATGATATTAGAATATAAGATGTACATATGTCATCATTTCGCAAAATCACATTCGATCACCCGCTCGATCACACAAGTTCGCTTTCGAACTAGTATTGTCCATTCGACTTCCCTAATGCGGATTTCGATATGGTTTCTCGACTAGAAACCATCAGTCTCCTTGCATAGCCATATACTATGATAGAAAATTCTAGAATCAAGCCCAAAATCCATACAAATATTCGCCATCAAGAATCAAATGAAAAATCCTAACACGAAATGGTGTAATTCACCTCAAACTTGTGTACTCAAACTTGGATCAATTCAATTATGCAAATAAAACAGCATACATACAACTTATGTATCTATTCCAACTTGTTTAATATATAGTTTTATAAAGATGTTACCCAGTTAAAACATTTAACTAAATTTTATTCAGAATATATTGAAGACCAAATTCTTTTCAAAACATTTCAAATCTAAATTTCATATTAGAAAAATTCAAAATAGCCTTAGTCATTTACTTAACAAAACATTTTCAACTTATTTAAATCATATTACTACATACTTTAAACCTACATACCAAACTTATATACTTTATACTTTTCAAAATTTCTTAGCTTTGAAAAAGTTAACCTTGATTTGGAAGTGCTCGAACCTTCAAAATAGTTGAAGAAATCATATTTCAATCCAAGAGTTGGAAATCACCAACAAATCAGTAAATCAATTCCAAAAGACAGGGTTATATCAGATCAAATCCAAAACTCAAGGACTGAGCACCGGCTCATTTCAAATTGTTCAAATATATATAGATATATCTTTCGAATATCACATCACACTTCGGAATTTTAAATCAAAATTAGTTTCACAAATCAATCGCATAGCAAAGCTACCGATGTGGCCTCTCCCCCACTCTGAAACTCGAAAATCAATGTCGATGATGCATGCATTCATCACCTAAATTATTTTCCAACGACATAAGTGGGTTCTGGACTTCTATTTTCTCAAAATTCTTTTGAAATTTCTTCGAAATCATTTGAAACTCATTAAAATCATTTGAAACATTCCATATTCGAAAAATACTTCCAAATCATATTATTTATTATTCCAAAATCTTAAAACCAGTTTCAAAAATGCCGGAGTTCAATCACTCAAATTCAGATTCAAAACCTTCAGTTATAAATTATTTTATATGAAACCATTTCTTATAAAATTTTCACAATTTCAAATCCTTTCAAATTCTCGTTTTAAAAGGGTATATGATCTTTATCTAAAACATTTCACTTATATATATAAAATATGGTCACCCTTATCAAAATAACAATTTCGATGTGTACACAAATTCCAAAATACAATCAACCTCAAATTTTTCAAGGCATGATTCAAGGATGGATTTCAAAACAAAACAGAGATTTAAATTTAGAGGAACTCCAATTAAATAGAATTCTGATTCGAAGATAAGCTCGAAAGAAGATGAGATAATTAAATTACCAAATAGAAGTTAGATAAGCTCATGTAAATCGCAAGCGACCTTAATCGGTCAACCGTGACTTCAGGAATATAATCGATGCGAAAATCTAAGGCAAATCGACCTTCGATCGCCAGAGATAGAATCTAAATATAGCAGAAGATAGAAAACATCGTAAACTGAGGATACAGAAATCTCCGGTGAATCAATGCCAATTATAAGGGAGTTTCACCCTTTTACAAATCATTCAAAGATTGGCGGAATCACTGATCTTTATATAGGTCATTCAAAGTGGAGTTATGGAATGCTCCAAAAATCAAAAGAATACAATTAGGGGAGACAGGAATGGATTTCAGAACAAGCGGGAGCTTTCCAAAATTCAAAGGAATCCTAATCGAAGAAATCCCAACTAAGATAGAAGTTCAGAATTTTAAGGAAATCCTAATCAAAGAAATTACTAATAAGGTGGATACGAAAGGGATAAAGTCCAGAAAATTTTCTTTCAAAACAAGAAAATTTTATATCAAAATAATCATTAAAAATCCTTTAAAATCATTTGAAAATCATTTTATACTTCGAAAATACGTTCTATCACAACGGAATGATTCTGAGATTGATTTCACTCATTCTAGGGTATTTCTACCCTATCTCTAATGAGTTTTTGCTCCGTAGGCCAAGGTTTGCCTAAAACCAAAGCTCTGATACCAACTGTAACGACCCAATATTTTGGACCATTCAAAATAACAAATTGTAATAAAATTTGGAGCAAATAAAATCAAACACAGAATCACAGACATAGAATATCAGAATAACTCGCAGCGGAAATAAAATACCATAGTAGTTCATGAAGTTACTATATACAAACTCTCAAAAACATATACAAAATGTCATAGTCAAAATAGATACAATAGAAGTTAGGATACATAAATCAATAATACAGAGACGATACCGAATAGTAAATAACTGGATTAGAAGATAAGAAATAACAGAAGGACAGATAAGCTCCAGCAAATCTCTAGCTCCAGAAGATAAATTCCAAAGCTGTGATTCTCAGGCTGACCCGAGCGTAAAGCAAAACACAAAACACTCGAGTCAGGACATATATACTTATACAATGTAAACCAACTCAAGTGAACTGTAATAGCAATGCATAATAACTTAGAGGATGCTTGGGATCGCCCATCCTTTAAAGATCCATAAAACCATCAATTAAACAGTAATATCAATATCACAAAAATGTCCATATCGAAATAAACCATGCAACTAACAGTGTTAATGTGCATCACAGCCATCATCAGGAAATCAAATGACATACAGAGAAGTATACCCGTGGTTATAGTATTTCAAAATAATATTTTATATTTCAAAATTTTAATATCATTTCAAATCCAAATCTTTATCAAAATAAAGATTAAATCATTTACAAACCATCTCAATATATTACAATATTATATCCTTTCAAAACTTCATTTCTAATCATTATTTGAATTCAAATTCAATTATCAAATTTAATACCCTTTAAAATTCCAAAATATCATTCATTTATTATCTTATCAAAATCACCCTTTAAAATAGTTTTCCATTTAAATTAATTCATTTAACCAGTTAAAAGTGAAGTTATTACTCTTTCAAGTCATGTATTCAATTTCCAAAGTTTCAAATCATTCTGAGTTCATTTACTAGGTCAAAATCCATAAACATTGAAAATTTCAGCCTTTCACAGCATTTAGAAGATATAAGTTATATTTGAAAACATTTATTTTAGCAAAGACAGCACTTTAAAACTGCTGTTATATCTCATTTTAGTTGAAATTTAGTTTAAAACAGCAAAGACAGCATTTCCAGAAATACTGTAATAGCTCAGGTTCAAAAGCAAGGGTTTTACTTAATTTCAGCAAAGACACCAGGCAGCTACAGCAGTTTACAGAACTGCTGTAATAGCCCTTTATTAAGTTCTTTAGCCTTTACATTTACTACAGCAACTACAACATTTCGGAAATGCTGTAATAGCCTCTTTTTACTAAGTTTTAGTTCAATTCTGAAATCATAGCATTTCTGAATGCTATTAAAAGTACTTTCCAGATTTTAGTGTATTTCCAACCAATAATAAAATTTATTTAAACCCTTTTAACATTATAAAAATCATGTTTTAACATTCAAAAATGTTTATATAATATATCATTTAACACATGATTTTTATTAAATAAATCTGTTATAGTTAAATCAAATTTCAATGAATTATTTAACAAATTCAAGTGTAAATTTCTTTTCTTCACATTTTTAATAAATAAACTTAACACTTAAATTTTATTTCCATTTCACAAATTAACTAAATTTTCAATTTTATTTAATTAACTTAAACCTAAAATAAAAATCAAATTCACATTTCAAGTCAGGTTATATTTTAAAATTACACTTTTAAGCATTCATTTATTTAACCATTTTAATACATAGAAAAAAAAATCAATAATACTTCATTAAATCATTTAAATTCAAATATAAAACAATTTATCATATTTACCATTTTCCAAATATAATTAAATTTCCATTTTATTTATATAACTTGAATATCATTTTAAAACCAAAATTCCAAATTTCCAAACTTAAGTTATATTTCAAAAATTCACTTTTCCCATTCATTTAAATTACATTTTTAACTTCTAGAAAAATCCAAATTTCTTTATTTAAACATTAAAAATCCAATTGAAATCAAATTTTCATAATTTACACTTTTGAAAATATTTAAAATATTCAAAATACTTTATAAAAATAACCACGGGCCTGTATATAGTTTTCTAACCTAGGTCAATTGATATAGATATGTATCATTTCAATCCGTAGTTTAAAAAGCAAAAATCCGGGTTCTATCATTTCAAACCCGCAATCCCAAGTTAAAATAAAATAAACAAAAACCGTTCAGGCCTATCATTTCAGCCCATAATGATTTTTCCCTATTCTAAAGTCCGTTTGGGCATGTATCATTTCAACCCATAGTGAATCTATCTACAGGGAACTTGTAGTGTGAGAAACAGATATAAAATGAACAGTATACAATATATAACAGTAACATATGAGATGACAAGTAAATTAACAGGTTTAACATCATATAAATAAATCATCACAGACAGTTATAACATCATATAAAATTCTACACATTCAATTGTTGTCGTTTCACAATTGCATAAGTATAAATGTCTAGTGAGATTTACTCACCTCTTTTGCTGGAGATGCAAGTTCAAATGACACCACACAAACTAGAACACAATGACAAAGCTATGAACTTGAGTGGAAAGCGAGATCCAAGTTATAGATCTTGTGTTACAACCTAAAACAAAACCAAAATAATAGTTAAAAATCAATACGATTGAATTTGAATAACTTTGAAACAAAAAGCAGTTTGAATACGAAACTTTTTGCCTTGCTTTCTCTACTTGTTTGCATGGCCTAAGGGATCAATTAGGTCAGGTTTGTACTTGTTTTGGATCAGGTATGGGTCTGGAAAAGGTAAGGCTACAAGGTAGAACATGATGGAGGAAGTTACAACATAGGGATGTGAAGGGGTTTAGGCTAAAACATGGTTTTTGGCAACCAAAAGGGCTCGGTCATGGGGTTATAGGCTTGGCCAGTCAAGCTTCGGTCTGGACAGAGGTTGGAGTGGTGTGGGGAGGTCTGGAAAAGGTGGTGGTGGTGGTGTCAAATGAAGGGAAGGTTGCATACATGGCTCGGGTAGGCAATAATCGTAGAGTTTTCAATGTTTTTGTGGAGTTTTGCTCAAGGGGAGGCCATGGCACTTTCAGGTCAGTGGAGAATGATGGTTTGGTTGTGGATTTAGTGGGGAGGAAGGGATGGTGGTCGATGGTAGTGATGGTGAGGCTATGGGCCGAGCAAAGCATGAAGATTTCAAGGCAATTTACAAAGGAAAATCAATAAAAGAAGGTGAAAAAGAATAGAAAAGAGGAAGACATTACCATTCTTTTTCTTCAGATATGAAAACATACGTGAATGAGGAATGAGAAAGTGATGTTTTCACGTGAATTGCATAAAGAAAGTCACGGCTAAAGGAGTAATGGAGAGGTTATGGCAAGTGAAAGGACTTTAGGAGGTGAAAAGACTTAAGTTTCCAAGCTTTTAAAACCTTTCATATTTCATTTTCTTTAATTCAATTTAAAACAAAATAAAATCAGTAATTTACTTTTAAAACTGAAACAAAGTAATATAAAATAGAATTAAATAATTAATTTTAAAGAAAATAGAAAAAGAATTAAAGAAATTGCTTAAAAATTGGAAACAGGGTTCAAAAACTTCAAATAAATTATCACTAGCCTTAGAAAAATTTCTAATTCACTCTAAAACAAATAAAAGTCACATAAATAAGATAATTGAGGAACAAAACAAAGTGAGAATGAGAAAAAAATAAGATCTTAAGGAAATAGAAAAATAAATAAAGAATTTCTTTAATTAATTGAACTAGGAATTAAAATTTGTAAACAAAATTACAACTGACACTGGAAAATGTCAATTACTCTTTTAAAAATGTTTTTTAAAACCAAAATATATACATAACATGTTATTTTACCCATATAAATATAAATTAGAACATTACATGACCAAATAATATATTATTTATATAATTTAAAATAAACAACTTTGTTAAATACAGCAAATTACACTCAATAGTTAAAAAGGCATAACTTTCACAATATAAATCGGATTTCAACGAAACGAAAAGCAGTATTCTTAAGATTTTATTTACTTTCATAATAAAAGATAAAATTCAAATTTTCAAATTTCTAAATTAAAAGTCAAAGTTTGACCATATTGACCAAAATTCACTTTTCCGGAAAATATTCTATTTAGTCATGTTTGGAATTCTAATTCACATCAAAATCAAAATTTATATTTAAAATAACAAAAATTATCCATTTAAATAAATAAAATAAAGTTTTCAAATCAGGAAATTCAATTTAAAATAATAAAAATATACAATTAAAATAATCACAAAATATAGGGTTGTTACAGTACTTTCGGCGGTCCATACCATATTAATGAGCTTAATGATAATAGATTTCAATGAGTTCATATTGAAGTTTAATATAAATGTGTCAAATTATAGAGTTAGTAACCCAAAAATAAATTGGCCTGAAGCTACTAAGCTCGACCTCTTATGTACCTAATCATATTGAGCACATGGTTTAATTTATTTTGGCCTCCCATTTTATTTATCTATATAATGAGGATACCCTATTTTGAAGCTTTTGAAATGTCTAGAATGCCCCTTTAAATTTTAAGTATCGTAGAAGTAATTTTGTCTTCCTGTACCATAATCTTCCCCGTTAAGCTATCATAGCAAAATTTCCCCTTATCCTCCTACCGCATATATTCTTTTTCCTTAAACTCGAAGGAGATCAATCTCGAATTGATCAAGTTATGAAAACTCAGTTCTTTTTCTTCAAATTGGAAGGAGATCAAACTTAAGTCAATCAATTTGTGGTAAACTTGGACGATTCTAGCTAGGGATAACACCAATAAACCCCCAAGTTTTAGGTGGAACAGTTCATTATAATGGCAACATTCATCGCAACATTATTATGGGCCACAAAACATCTTAGACAACTTCACAGTCTGCAATCTTTTAGTAGCGGGTCCAACGAAAGTTCGGGAAAACTTCAAAAAAATCCAACCTGAAACGACTGGGGTTTTCAACCCTCGAAAATCGACACCAATACATCCTCGTGCCGCAAATCCGAGTGCCGAAAAGTCCAATTGTTAGGGGAAAAAGAAAATAAAGATAAAACAGAATCTCACATGAACAAAATAAAATATATTATTTCAACAATAATATTTACAGTGGAAGATTTGAATACAATATCAGAGTGTAACCTAGATTCAGCCTGGACAGTAATAAACCCCTATACTTACAAATGCTGAAAAATAAAAACAAATGCAGTTGATGCAGCAGATAATAGAATACGTCCATACGAAGATGAAGATCTCCAGCTCTCCTTTAGAAACTCCAAGCGTCTACAACTAAACCTGTAACTACTCGATCTGGCCCGAGTATTAAAAATACCCAGATCTGGCTTGATAAACCAGTGTGAGATACTTGAAATTTTAAATGCTGATGTAAATCAAATCTTTTGAAAAGATGGGTATCACATAAGACCACGCCCACACATAAATACGGACGGGATTTTATCTTATGATAACCAAAATACTTTATACTGAAAACACTTTGATATTATTATTAATGACATTCTTTTGAAAACACTTTTCAAGTAATATATCAAAATAAAGTATCAATATCTGGACTAAGTCTATGGTAATATATCCAGACTGGGTCAATGGAATACACCGGACGGAATATATGGTACCCAAGGGGTAGTTGAAATGCTTGCAAAGCATTACAGCTATTTTGGGAATACAATCAAAACTGTAAAGCTCGTATTGGATTTGGATTTTCCAACATTGTAGGGAACTAGTGGCCTTTTCCTTCGATCCATGCATAGCAAACATAGTTCCTACGGTGCCTTTATCGCTTCACAAGCAAGTCGCTTGGAACTGCACTTGCTACACTACCAATATCCAGTAGCCTTATCGCTTTTCACAAGCAAGTCACTTGGAACTGCACTTGCTACACTACCAATATCCAGAAGCCTTATCGCTTTTCACAAGCAAGCTACTATATCAAAATAAATGCCTTGAGGATCTAGATTCCACCGGACTCCTCCATACTCATAAAACCAATAGCCTAAAATATATACCCTGCATACCACATAATTACCGGTATCATCTCCGGGATGTGAGGTTCGTGAGGCAATGCTCAATTTTAACAAAGCCACGCTTTTCTTTTCACAAAGCCACGCTTTATTCTTCCATAAAGCACATTCCACTTAGAATGCCACATTGTCATTCCTTCTATCACTATTGACAAATATACGACCTCTGAGCTCGTACGTCTCAGAGAAGGGAGTTAAGCTAAGAGAAGTTTCCTTCTCTGCCACCTAGAAGATGTATGTTTGTAAAAGTCAACGTTGTGATTTAGAAATGCAATGTCAGACACTCATCCATACAAGTTCGTTCCGGGACTGAATGAAACCGAAGGAACTCCTCCTATGTAACAGCCCGTAATTTTCGATAATTAAAAATGGTTAATTTAATAGGGTTTTGTGATTAAATGTTGGAAGAAATAAAAATTTGTGATTGAATAATAAGAATATGACTGGAATGAAATGTAATAGTATTAATTTAAGGAAATTGATAACTACTTTGAATGTAATTCCAATTAATCGAAATGATTAAAAGTTTATAATTAGTTATAGATTGTAAATTAATTGTAATAATGTGTATATTAACTGATAATTGGATTAAAAGAGTAATTGATAATTTAAACATTGATTAATTAATGAAATAATGTATAATAAATTGAAATTGGATAGAATTAGTATAGTGTAAGTTGTTATAACATTTGTTTGTAAATAATAAACTTACGAATGTTATTAAATGTAGAAATGGTGACAATTGTTATTTGTTACCAATTTATTCAATCAATTATAATTAAATGAAATTAAAATGTTACGTAAAATGAGTTAAGACGATAACTGTAAAAGGTGAATGCAATAAAATGTATAGAAATGTTAATTATATTTACAAGGCAATAATTGAATGAAATCTCAAATAATTGTAATAAATTTGAAAGTTACATCGGTTAGAAATTGTGAATAAGAATATAAAATCAATATGAAGTTATTTGTTTGATTTGTTAACAATAAACTTGGAAATGTGTTTGAATTGGCAAGTTGTAACAATAGTTAATTAATTCATTGGAATTTAATTTGTTATAAATGATAAATAAGAAATAAATTAAATGTTATATTGATTGGTGGGATAATATGCAATGAATTGTAAATGAATAAAAGTAGTGTTGTGGTAGTAGTTATGACATTTGTGTGTCAATTAAAAAACTTACAAATGTTATTGAATGTAGTAAAGGTAACTATTGTCATTTGTTACCAACTTGTTTAATTGTTGAATTCAATTTGAAATCAATTGCAATTAAATGTAATTAAATATTACGTTAATGGAAATTAAGATGAAATTGGAGAATATTAATATAATAAGATATAAACCAATGTAACTATGTCCATAAAATAATGATAGATTGAACAAAAGATTGAAATCAAATTTAACCAATTTATTGGAATTTAATTATAATTAATTAGATTTAATTATAGTTGAAATTGAACACTGAAGTTAGTGTAATATTTAACACAGAATTGATATGTAAATTTGTATTAAATCATTTTAAATGTCTAAGTGATCAAAAAGGATGAAATTTGTTAATTATCAAATTTGAATGGAAAAGTGATATAATTTATTTAATATTAATTTATTTAATTAATGTGAAAATAACCATTTTGGCCACTGTCCTGGATTTCGATGAAACCAGTTTCATCGGATCCGTAATGGTGAATTATTGTAGGATTTAAAGTTTCGTAGCGATCAGACTTGTCATTCGATCATACAGACTCGAAATGCCTAGAAATCAATTTAATTGAAATCAATTTGAAATAAGCCGATTTTAAGATAACTTCTTCATACGATGGAATTAGGACTTAAACCTGTTCCATTAAACTTTGAAATATCGAAAACATCTATTTTGATATATGGGATGACCCACTTTCGTTTCGGAAACGAAACGGGCTTTTTGGGTCGTTATTGTCAATTAGAACCAATTCGATATGTTATTCTTTCTTATCGGGCTTTGTTAATATAAATATAATTTGTCTCTCAAACCCTAGCAGTCTTTCAGTCTATTATGTATGTACATCAACTTATGTCTGTTCCTTCTTCAATGGCAGAAGCAAAATCAAATTGCAAACCCTCAATCAAATTCCAAAACTAATTTCAAAATTTAAACTCCTCCAAACCTTGGCAAATTATATACTGATTCAAAGCTCTCGATGAGCGTAATTCACTGCTATTGTTCGTTTTTCGATTCGAATCACCGTTTGATCAGAAGTTTAGGTTAAAGCTCGACCGTCCAAATTAGGGCTTGCGATTTCAGCGGTGGATCGTCGATTTTACGACGATCAGAGTTTGTTACGAGGTAGAAGATGATGAGAGGAGTGCATCCATGGGTTCGTCATGGTCGAAAGTGCCATGATTTCACTATAATTGGCCTTGGAAGCGAACGGCGGCGAACTGTTGGTGGCGGCGGCGCGAGGGTCGGGGTGCAACCCAAAGGGGCGGCGGAACACGAGAAAGGTGATGGCGTTCTCTGATCGTGGTGGAAGCGACTGTAGGAGGCGCAATGACGAGATGTTGCTGGCGGCGGGGTAGGGTTTCGTGGGTTCTAGCGAGACACGTGCTAAGTGAGGAAGGTGACGTGTTTTATTTTTTTATCTTATTTTATTTATTTTAATTTTAAATCGTTTAACTCCTAATAATCATAACTTTCACGTATGAGGTTGGATTTGCGCGCGGTTATTTTCATTGGGATCGTATTGAAATTTCAGACATTATGGAACTAGTTTGGATGAATTCTGATACTGTTGAATTTTGGGTCTTTATTTGGATTTCAAATCGATTTGAAATCAAAGGTGAGTGTTTTGACCCACTCACAACTACTAGATTATCTTATGTTAGTTAAATTAAATTTATGATGTGATTGGAAATTTATTGATTGATGTTTGGTAGGTTTAATTTGTTATTCTAGTTAAATTTGACTTTTATTGCATTTAATCATCGTTTAATTTAATATTGAATTTAATTGTCAATTTAATACCTGTTAATGATAATCAGTTATCTATTGATGTTTATTGGTTGATTTGAATGATGATTGTGATGGATGTTTGATTGTTGATATTGGATGACTGGATGTTGCATTTTTATATTGTTATAACACTACAAGTTCCCTATGGGTTGACAACTGTGTACGTGGTGGAGATATTGTCATACTCTCTGCCAATACCGAAAACCAGTTTAACAACTGTGTACGTGGTGGAGATTCCAGAAATGAGGTAGGATGGTTTGGCGAACGATTCTGTATGAGGTATTTACGTGATCCTGACTCCTGTGAGTCAGCTTAGATGTGACTAAAACAGGAGCTATACTGGGCCAAGTGAGGTCATTCCTCTTATCGGGCACATTTCTTCGATACTATATTTTGACTTTGTGATTGATTTGGTGGCCACCCCTAGATTTGATTATGGGAGTGTGTCCGAGGTGGGCGTTAATAGCTACTATGCGTTACCACCAGTCCGGGAGTGCAATTGGTATATCTACCCTGGCATTGCCTCGAGTGCCGTGTTCACATGCCCTATCGCGCCTTCTACGAGTTTTTTTTGTACCATACCTATGGAGTGCCCTCTGATAACCCTCCAGGTTATGGAGGAATTATGGTTCTGTATAGACTATGAGAATATATAAAATGTGTTAAGGGGGATATAGGTAACGCCTTAACGCTATTTTAATACTTTACTGTAGACACCATTATAATAACATATTGTACTACATAATAGATTGTTTAACGGATCCTTAGGAGATGGAAATCCCGAACATCTCTTAAGTTATTGCACTCACGTTAGACACTGGATAGGAGATGTCAAACCCCATAAACATCTCTGACACCGTTGCACTCATATTTATTTACTGTTGATTTAACTTACATAAGATCTTTTAGTTCTGACTCGAGTGTTTTGTCTTTTCAATTCGCTCAGGTCAGTCTAAGCTTTTCAGTTTATCGAAGACTGCTTTTTGGAGGATGAAGACGAAGAATTGTACTATTATTTATTCATTATTCCACTGCATCATGTTGTTCTTCTGCATTTATTTATTATTTATTCTTGTTGTATGTAACTCTGATCTGTATTATAAAAGTTTAATCAATGTTATTTGTAAATAGCTTCATGAACTGTTTATTTGATTATTATATTTTGTCGTTCCGCTGCGAGATTCTGTATTTGTTTCTTCCTTTCTCTGCTTTTTTTCTTATTTACCCCATAACAATCTGCCTTTTGAATGGTTTGAATCTGACGTGTGTATCTGCTTAAAATGTCCAAAATGGGTAGGTCGTTACAGTTGGTATTGTTAGTCCATGAGATGATGGTTTTGATGACAACAACCTTAGAATAGATTATAAAATATAAATACTAACATTACAAGTTTAGATATATATGTATATGCAGGATCTAACCATGTAGGTATCAAGAATGAAGACTGTACAGTATAGAGATTCAAGATATAGAGATAGAAGACTCATGAGTATCAAGATTATCAAGAGTTCAAGGTTAAGTTTGTTTTATTAGGAATATTTGTTAAAACTCATAGAAAAGCACTGGCATCTTAATATCCAATTTATTCGTGGAATGGAATCCACTTCGAGCCTGTTAAAGGGATGGAACCCTAAGTAGGATGGAACCTACGAAAATCTAGTGGGACATTGTTTTGTATCCACTAATTTTAATTCAAATGATTTTACAAAATTATCTTGTTTTCAAAATGATTTCAAAACTTTCCTTTTAAAAGATTCAAAACTCTCTGTCCTGATTTTAAATAATTTTAGCCTCAAAAACATCTTTACTTTCAGAGTCAAATTACTCCTGATTTTAAACTATCTTTTCAAATAATATATTTAACTTTTAAATATTTATACTTAGATTTAAATATAAAATTATAGTTAAATTATGTATATATTGTTCTTTATATTTACTTATGTATTTTAACTATAGTTAAATATATTTATAAAGTTTAAAATAATTTTAATATAAAATAGAGGTTATTTTCAAAGAAAATCAAAACACCAAAAATCCCTTTGGGATGTCGACATGCCCATATACCCCATGTCGACATAGTGTCAGTTGAGTTCAAAATTCAAAGTTCAAAAGAAGTGTCTATTCGCCATAACTCTTCGTGAATGGTCATGGCTGTTGATATTCTATAAATAGGGGTCAGTTTCAACGAATTTTTAATCACTTTTTTTCTGGTTTTCACTCCTCTTCTTCTTCCACATTTCTTAATACAAAATCATACCATTACTCTGCCGAAATCAACATCGAATCATACTCGATTAATTCTAGTTTGATTCTCCATCACTATCTCTACAAGGTTCTCAGTGCTATTCAGAGTTATAGACTTCTTTATAATATATTAGCGAGAAAAGGTGTGATTGTAGCCTTGGAAATCAATTAAGCGAGAAACGGTGTGATTGTAGCCTTGGAAATCAATTGGGTGAACTTGTTTACCCGGAAATCAAGTATCTCTACCCAGAGGATTGTCATTCTGGAGGGTGTACCTCATGGCCTTGAAATCGAGGGTTGTAATTGTTGAATTGTTATTGAAAGGAGACCCGTACTTGTGTTGCGGGACTGGATGTAGGGTAACTCCGAACCAGTATAAAATTCGGTGTGTTCTTTCCTTTACTGCTTTTACTTTATATTTGCATCTGTGTTTGATTCTGTGTTCATATCTGTGTCTGATTAGTGTATACATTGTTAACAAATTAAGTTAAAACTCAAAAAGATTAACAAATTTCTTAAAACACTATTCACCCCCCCCTCTAGTGTTAATTCTAGCCTTAAGATCCTTAATTCGCATTTCTCACATTTGGTATAAGAGCTCTGTTTTTAAAAGTTTCATTATCTGAATTTTGAAAAATTTCAAAATGGCTACTAGCACTAGTACTGCTATTACCACTAACACTAGTTCATTTGTAGAAGGTCAGTCTACTGCCAGACCACCACTTTCTAATGGCAGTAACTATGCATATTGGGCATGTAGGATGAAAATATATTTACAATCTGTAGGATTAGATACTTGGAATATCACACAAACTGAATATTCTGAACCCACAACTAATTTTGCACAGTGGACCACTGAGCAAAAGACTGTTGCACAAAATAATTCTAAAGCAATGAATATTCTGTTTTGTTCACTTGAAAGAAATGAATTTAATAAAGCGTCAGTTTGTAAGTCTGCATATGAAATCTGGAAAACCTTGCAAGTAACTCATGAAGGAACAAGCAAATTTAAACAGACCAAAATTTCCATGCTCACAAATCAGTTTCAGTTATTTAAAATGAATACTAATGAGTCTATTTCAGATAGGTATAGTTGATTTCAAAATATTGTGCATTCTTTAATATCTTTGGGAAAGGAATTTTCGGAAGAAGATCAAGTCAGCAAAATTTTAAATTCTCTCACTCCAGAATGGGATCAAAAGACACTTGCAATTGAAGAGGCAAATGACATCAGTACTTTAACGATAGAAGAATTGATTGGAAATCTAATGTCGTTTGAAGTTCAAATGATCGGGAGAAGAGAAAGCAAAGCATCTGAAAAGAAATCAATGGCATTCAATGCATTGACCGATGGATCAGACTCAAACAGTGATAATGATGAAGAGATAGCATTTATGACCAGGAATTTTAGGAAATTCCTGAAGTACAGAAAATTGAATAGTTCCAAGAGAAACAACTTTAAGAAATCCAGTAATCAGACTACAGTACCAAACATTAACAAATGCTTCAATTGTGATGAACCAGGTCATATCAAAAGAGACTGTCCATATCCAGATAGGCAGAATCCTCCTATGAACAATGAACCAGCAAAGAAACGGAAGCATGCATTTACTGCTACTCTAGATAACTCAGACTCGTCCTCAAGTGATGATGATCAAAAGATGGATAATTCGAATTTGTGTTTCACTGCAGTTCATGACTCCGACGAATTAAAAGAAATGGATTCAGAAAAAGGTACACGTTTACAATACAATTGGTTGAAATTGCTTGCATAGAATTAGTTGCTTGATTGTTTGATTGATTAATTTTGAATTGATATGTTGTTTGAATTTTAAAATTTATTTTCTATTTTTACTATTATTTTATTATTTTATTATTATTTTTATTATTTTTGACACATTTTGAAATATATTATAAGTATAATAATATTTTAGAAATATAGACATTAATAATAATATTTATTTATATATATATGTATTAGATAACTTAAGAAAAATCATGTCATGAAAATTCAAAGGCACATGTCGACATGGCTACCTGAATTTGAATTTCAAATTTTGAATTCAAATGTTTGAATTTCCCTCCACCTTTTCACTTCATTTATTTCTCTGAAAAGATACCTTTTGACCAGAGAATATGTCCTTTGAAAGTCTATTTATTCACTATCTTTTATCATATCTTTTCACTTTCATTTTCAAATTCAAACTCTCTCTTCATATCCTCAAGCTCTCTTCTCTCTACTCTAATGCCTTCTTCAAGCAACCCCTCAACCATGAGAATTTCCAGAAAAATCAAAGAGCGATTATTCAATGATCCGGAGGCAATTAAAGCATACATCAATTATGCTAATTATGCCAAAGTCCATCCCGGAAAATTTGCTATTTTTCAAGATTTTTCTTCTTATGAAATTGATTCTCTTTTTGCAAACAATGGTGTTTTAAGTCTTATTGACTCTTCTCAAAATGATTTTGTTTGCTATCCTAATCTTGTCAAAATCTTCTATGCTAATTTAAACCGTGGTTTTTATAATGGAAATGAGAATGAAATTTGGAGTAGTGTCAAAGGCACTCAAATTGTTTTGAATTGTGATCTTTTGGGTACCATTCTTAATTGCAAAAGCACGGGAATGGATCTTTCTAGTTTTAAAATCGATGAACATGATCGTGAGACATTTCATTATATTTTTGAAGGAGATGAAAACTTTGAATTTAAAAACTGAAACTTTCGTCCTAAAGCAAGAATTGTCAATCTTCTCTTACAACATACTTTGACCCCAAGATCGGGAAATTTTAACAATCCTACCTCAAAAGTGTGCAAAGCACTTTTTGCTATTTTCGGAAATTATGATATCAATTGGGCGCAAGTTATTTTGGATGAACTTCATCCTAAAAATTTTGAAATGGGAGAAAACACTTTATATCATGGAATTTACCTTACTCGGATTTTCAACTATTTTGGAGTGTTCAAAGGTGAAGAATTTGTCTCTAGAAAAGTTTTTAATATCTCAAACATTTCTCTCATGAAAATCCCATATGTTTTTCAACCTTATGAGACTCTTACCGAAAAGGAAGAGCGTTTGGCTCATGAAGAAATGGAAGAGGAAGAAGAAGAAAGGGATGAAATGGAAATAGAAGAAGAAGGTGAAACATCCTTAGAAAGTATTGAATATCCTTCCAATCCATCCAACAAAACCCTTCTCTAAAACCAAAAGATAATTGTGGAGAATCAACGGATTTTAAAACGATCCGTTAGTAAGAAGTTGAATAACATGTCTTCAAAGATGAACAAGTTCTTTTCAAAAGTCAGCAAGAAACTTGGATTATCTTCATTATCTTCATCCTCTAACTAGTTTTATCTTTTAGTATCTTATTGTATTTTTCTTAGTTTGTTTTATTTCGAATGTTCGTGTAGTTCTTTATGTTTAATCATTGTATTATCCTATTATGCAATGAAATTGAATTTCCTTCCTGTCATCTAGCTTATTTTATATCTAGAATAAATGTTAGTATATTATAGAAATATATATACATCATTATTCACAAAATAAAATTATCATCAAAATTCACTATAGTATGTCGACATACCCCTCTTGACCATGTCGACATGTACTGGTCAGAAGTGATTATTGATTTTGAATTTAAAATTGGAATAACTACCAAATGTCTATTCATTTCAAATGAATTTCTACACCTATATATACCCTTTTATTCCAGAAATCTTCACTGAAATTTATTTTTCATTCTCTATATCTTTCATTTATTTCTCTAATTCAATTATGGCCAATCCTATTCACAATATATCTGAAAATCTTGAAGAAACACTCAATTCATTCAAGAATATTCTCTCTATCATCCTTCGTAATCAACGTCACTTAGAACTGGGTCAAATGCAGATGATCAAGGAACAAGAGAGACACTTCGATGCAATTCGTTGAATGATCTCCTCCCTGCACAAGGATGATAATGAAGCACATCCTCCCGTTTCTCTATCTGTTGATAATGAGAATTGGGATGCCATCAAACAAGACCCTATCTTTGGAGAAGAAGGATGGGTTGATGTTCCTCGTAAC
This sequence comes from Allium fistulosum, assembly GCA_030737815.1. NCBI lineage: Eukaryota > Viridiplantae > Streptophyta > Magnoliopsida > Asparagales > Amaryllidaceae > Allium > Allium fistulosum. The sequence continues at coordinate 1,043,708,444 of CM060905.1, forward strand.
GTTTAATTTTCTTTCTTTGCTTGATTTGTTTGAATTAATTTGTTTGATTTAATTTAGTTTGAATTGATACTTTGTGTGGATTGATTTTATTTGGTTTGAAGATTGGTGTGTAAAACATATATATACACTGAAATGAATAAAGTCTTTAATTAAGTTATTATGCTCATAAGTATCATTATTTCTTAATCTATATATTATATATTTTGTTGTATAGTTTATCAATGCAGGTACTAAAGTCCAAGTGTAAGGGGGAGTAAATTTTTTTGTTGATGACAAAGGGGCAGAAGTATAAAATAGGATAGTTAGGCATAGATTAAGGGGGAGTTGTTAGTTTTAGGGGGAGTTAATAGGATAGAAGGAATATTTTATAAACAAAGGTTGTCATCATCAAAAAGGGGGAGATTGTTAGTCCATGAGATGATGGTTTTGATGACAACAACCTTAGAATAGATTATAAGATATAAATACTAACATTACAAGTTTAGATGTATATGTATATGCAAGATCTAACCATGCAGGTATCAAGAATGAAGACTGTACAATATAAAGATTCAAGATATAGAGATAGAAGACTCATGAGTATCAAGATTATCAAGAGTTCAAGAGTTCAAGGTTAAGTTTGTTTTATTAGGAATATTTGTTAAAACTCGTAGAAACGCACTGGCATCTTAATATCCAATTTATTCGTGGAATGGAATCCACTTCGAACCTGTTAAAGGGATGGAACCCTAAGTAGGATGGAACCTACGAAAATCTAGTGGGACATTGTTTTGTATCCACTAATTTTAATTCAAATGATTTTACAAAATTATCTTGTTTTCAAAACGATTTCAAAACTTTCCTTTTAAAAGATTGAAAACTCTCTGTCCTGATTTTAAATAATTTTAGCCTCAAAAACATCTTTATTTTCAGAGTCAAATTACTCCTGATTTTAAACTATCTTTTCAAATAATATATTTAACTTTTAAATATTTATACTTAGATTTAAATATAAAATTATAGTTAAATTATGTATATATTGTTCTTTATATTTACTTATGTATTTTAACTATAGTTAAATATATTTATAAAGTTTAAAATAATTTTAATATAAAATAGAGGTTATTTTCAAAGAAAATCAAAACACCAAAAATCCCTTTGGGATGTCGACATGCCCATATACCCCATGTCGACATAGTGTCAGTTGAGTTCAAAATTCAAAGTTCAAAAGAAGTGTATGTTCGCCATAACTCTTCATGAATGGTCATGGCTGTTGATATTCTATAAATAGGGGTCAGTTTCAACGAATTTTTAATCACTTTTTTTCTGGTTTTCACTCCTCTTCTTCTTCCACATTTCTTAATACAAAATCATACCATTACTCTGCCGACTCGATTACTTCTAGTTTGATTCTCCATCACTATCTCTACAAGGTTCTCAGTGCTATTCAGAGTTATAGACTTCTTTGTAATATATTAGCGAGAAAAGGTGTGATTGTAGCCTTGGAAATCAATCAAGCGAGAAACGGTGTGATTGTAGCCTTGGAAATCAATTGGGTGAACTTGTTGCCCCGGAAATCAAGTATCTCTACCCAGAGGATTGTCATTCTGGAGGGTGTACCTCATGGCCTTGAAATCGAGGGTTGTAATTGTTGTTGAAAGGAAATCCGTACTTGTGTTGCGGGACTGGATGTAGGGTAACTCCGAACCAGTATAAAATCCGATGTGTTCTTTCCTTTACTGCTTTTACTTTATATTTGCATCTGTGTTCATATCTGTGTCTGATTAGTGTATACATTGTTAACAAATTAAGTTAAAACTCAAAAAGATTAACAAATTTCTTAAAACACTATTCACCCCCCCTCTAGTGTTAATTCTAGCCTTAAGATCCTTAATCCGCATTTCTCACAGGTATCAGAGCTTTGGTTTAGCGATAACCTTAGCTTTGTGGGGTCTCACTCATTTGATATAGGGTAGTAATACCCTAGAATGATTCGTTGAGTGTATATATATAAGAGAGCGTATTTGTTAGTGTTATAAATGGTTTTTGTATTGTGTTAATTTGTTCTGTTTTGTATTTATAAATCTAGTCGGTACATAGGACGCTATGGAATCGATATGGATTTCTAAACACTTTATAGGGCAGACTGACACAATATTGTTTTGAAATATGGGTAAATGAAATAATTTTACCTATTATTATATTTTGTATATAAAAGAATTACCTTTATAAATGTATATAATTATATGTGATATGTTTGGTTTTCTGTTATGAATTGAAATTTTATAAATATTGGTTGCAAAATGGGATAGTAAATAAAATGAATATATGTTGGAAATTTAGAACTTAAGTTCCGGGGTTTTAAAGTATTTTGGAATATAATATTAGTATTATTTTCGAAGTATTTTCAGATATAAATATTTCAATATGATTTAAAAGAAATGTTTTAAATTTTAAAAGGAAATAAGTTCTGCACACCCCACTCAGTCGTTGGAAAATAATTTCAGTGATGAGTGCACGCATCATCGACGTTCATTTTCGAGTTTCGAAGTGGGGAGGCCGTTGTAGTTGCTCTACTACACATCTGTTTTGATAATTAAAACCTTAATTTTGAATTTCTAAATATGATTTGATCTATAAAGGATAAATATATATGTTATTTTCGAGGTGACTAAAATGAACCCGGAGTTTAGTTCTTAAATTTTCTGATAATTAGTAGTTTTCAATTATCGAAATGAATGAAATCTTAATTATTTTAATAATTGGAAGTTTCTAGAATGAAGAAAATATAAGTAATTAGATGCTAGGTGATTAATGGTATATATGAGAAATTGGAAAATTGTAAACTTAAGAATAATGAAAATCAAGAAGATGAATTATTGAACTTTGAAAAAAAATGACAAGATGAACTTGTGTAACTTTCAGTTGCATTCTTAAGACATATATATAACTTACCAAAATGTTAAAAGTTGTAATGTTAATAAGAATATGTAATGGAATATTATACAAGTAAAACTTAAATAATGAAAATGTTCAATGTAATTATGTTTTAAAGGGAGAATTTAGATGTATAAGCTTATTGCAAACCTAAGTAAATAATTTGAATGCTACCAGTTCAAGTAATAAAAAGGTGAACACTGTAGGTAAATAATTATAAACTTAATTTAATGTTGAAGCCATTTAAAATTAAAATGAGTATTATGTTGATTGAATGGTTATAACTTCAAAAAGCATTGAAATGATTTAGAAATGGATTTAATATTCAACAATATTATATATGGAAGAATGAATGTGAAAAATAAATAATCCATTAATGGTGAGTTAAATTGTAAAGAGATTTACAAAATAAATAATCTAACAATTGAAATGGAAATAACTTATGTAAGCAATGGATGTAAAGTAATGAAAAGAAAATGGTATTGTATAAATGAATGGAAAATGAATTTTTGTAAGTGATAAATGTAAAGAAATTAAACAAGCATTGTATGAACAAACGAAAATGAACAGTGAATAATGTGAAAAGAAAGAGCAATAAGAATAAAACTTAAATATTATTTGAAATTATTGTTTGTTTGACTTATGGATTGGTTGGGAAAAGATACTTCTATTGTGTAGGATGTATAAATGATCTATTGAGTTTTATCTAAGACTGTTGAGTGTATGGTATACTTAGTAGTTTATTTATCATTTTATACGATTAAAAGTTTCTGAACCCAAACAACCCCTTTGTTTTGATTGCATGTGATGATTGTATGGTTTTGTTGCTTTTGACTATTGTATGTTGTGTTGATTTGGTTGTGACTAATAGAAATAGCATAAATATTCTCTTTTATATAATTATTAACTCTTTTGGATTATGTTACCTGGAAGTTTGACCAGGCAACTGGGTCGATCGGCATTCAACCTCGTTCGGCACAACTGGGTCGCTCGGCATCCAAGTGTCGTTCGGCATCCAAGCGTCGTTCGGCATCTATACTCGTTCGACATCCAAGCGCCGTTCGGCATCTATACTCGTTTGGCACTCAAGCTCATTCGGCATCCAGGGACGTTCGGCATAGAGGCCTCGTTCGGCATCCAGCACTGTTCGGCAGAGAGGCCTCGTTCGACATCCAGCACTGTTCGGCAGAGAGGTCTCGTTCGGCATCCAGCACCGTTCGACAGAGAGGCCTCGTTCGGCATCCAGCATCGTTCGGCATCCAGCATCGCTCGGCATTCAGTGTCGTTTGGCAGGAGCCTCGACCGGCATGAAGCCTCGCTCGGCATGAGTCTCGCTAGGCACTCATACCCCATTCGACACTACAGCCTTGTTCGGCATTCCAGCCTTGTTCGGCCTACACACTTAGCGCAACGCACTGCTTCGTTCGGCATAGAAGCCTCGACCGGCTCGAACATGTGGCTCAGCCTTTGCTGTTCAGTATTTACGGCTCGAAACGCAGAAGTCACTCACCATGGGCCAAGGTATCTCACTCATAGGCCCACCAGGGAAGTCCAACCCATCTTCGTCTATAAATAGAGAGGTAGGGGCACAGTGAAAGGGACCTTTTTTGGGAGAACACTGGGGATACTCTGCCGCTTTCTAGACTCAACTTTTTATTTAGCAATTGTATCCAAGTAATTGGTGTACGGATTGTATCTGTAATCGATTATCAAGTAAAGCAATAAAGATCAAAACTCAAAGTGGACGTAGGCAGTTACGCCGAACCACTATAAATCTGGTGTTCTCATTTTCCGCATTTAATTTAGTCTATATCTCTCTGTCTTAATTTATCTTCTTCATTTATCTCTCTACATAATATTTCTAAAGGGGGTTAGTGACCAATTTTGGTGCTAACACTTTGGTGCTTTCATTGAGAGTCGAATTCTCAGACCACAAGGATCTGCTTTGAAGCTACTGGATTGAATAAATCCCCCGAAGGAGATCCGAGTCATTCATAAGACGTCCGTTGATTCTACTCAGAGTTCTTACCAATAACTCTACAATGGGAAGACCACGTACCAGATCAGCCTCTCATAATGCGGACGCCCATGAGACTGCTAGCGTACAACAAATAGGACCTAGCAATCAGCAAGCAAATCTGGGTGCAGGGACTACCACCCAAGACCAATTGGAAGTTGTCACCAGAACAGAGTTCAACGACTTGATGAGAGAGCTCATGGATAACGCCAACCTTATGGCTCAACTCACTCAACAACAGCATCAGAATGCTGGGGGTAGTCCAGCTCCTTACTCTTCATCTGACAGCTCGACTTCATCCGATGAACCTCCCAGGCGTAGACGCCGCAAGACTGAACCTACGCAGGAAGGTGCTGCCGATCGAATAACTAGGGGTCACTTACACCTCGGAGACCGCAACCGAGCAGGAGCGGGAAACTTAGGAGCTGGAGCGCAGGTGTAGGCTGGACGCCCGGCTCACCAAGATGCCAATGATGCCGAACCTCAAGATGCACGTTTGGCAGATCGCCAGCAGAGGTGGCATCAACCTGATCAATCCCGTAGGACAGACTCCAACCTTCCATCTTCCATACAAACCCCAGACCTAACAGTTATGATCAAACAGTTGATGAAAGAGAATCAAGGCTTGTCAAATGATGATTGGGGCGTATCCAGGAGTCATACTCCGTTCACAGACACTGTCTCACGGGCTGAGTACCCCAGGAAGTTTAACATGCCAACCATCCCGGCTTACGAAGGAAAGAATGATCCTAGGCAGCATGTGATGAGGTACGAATGGATGATGGATTCAACTAGAGGGAATGATGCAACCAAGTGTAGCTGCTTCACGATAACTCTATCTGGAATCGCTACCACGTGGTTCACCAGACTTCCTCCGCGGTCCGTATCCAGTTTCAAGGAGTTGGCAATGAAATTTATAGAACAGTTCAGAATACATACTACTCGTCCTAAGGATGTGATGTCTCTATCAAGTGTAATCCAAGCTCCTGGGGAGTCGTTGAAGGAGTATTTACAGAGATTCCATGTTGCGACTACGGAGGTTAGCAACCCTAATGATCATGCAATTCTTATGGCTGTGATGCGAGGTGTGGATCCGAATTCAGAGTTTGGAGATTGGTTAGCAGGAAAACATCCAACTACGCTAGAGCGTTTTTACTCAAAGGCTCATCAGTTCATAAGAAGAGAGGAAGCCAGGTAGATAAGACGAGATAAGGCACCGGGACCCGTTCAGAAGACCATGAAAAGCAACATCGCTGTGAAGCAATCCGGAGACAACTCGGGGAAAGTTCAGGTCAATGTCTAGAACAAGCCCGGACAGTCTAAGGAATCCGGAGGAAGAAATCAGAGGAAGAAAAGAGAAGCGGGGAAATGTAAGCCGAGAATTCCAACCTACAACGAGTACACCCCACTGAATGCATCTCTTGAGAATATTTACCTATCAAATTGCAATACCTTTCAATACAGAAAGCCGCGCCCAAAGGAGTCAACCGAGGAGCAAAAGCGGACTGGGAAGTATTGCCGCTTTCATGAGACTTATGGGCACAATACTAAAGAGTGCAGGCACCTACACAATGCTATAGAGAAGTTGATTAGACAGAAGAAGTTGCAGGAGTTTGTAAAGAATCCGCAAGAAGGTGGACATGGAACGTCCAATCCCGGTCACGCACCAGCTCCACGTCACCCTTAGGAGCCTGCTCAGACCGTGGGCAGACTAGTCATAAACACGATAATAGGCGGACCTCACCCTGCAGATAAGAACTGGCAAGAAATGGAGCGGTATGCTAATTCCTTGAGGCATGCAGATTTTGAGTGTTGTTCCAACGTGGAGGAAGGGACCCCCTCTAAACAGCTGCGCATGATAACAGACGATATAGTATTCAGGAGTAGAGATGCTGACCAGGTGAAGGCTCCTACCATTGACTCGATGGTCATATCTGCGACAATCAGGCCAGCTTTTGTGAAAATAATTTTGATTGATTGTGGAAGTTCTGTCAATATCATTTTCAAGAAGGCTTATGACCAAATGAAGATGGAGATGAAGGATTTGAAGCCATCTAAAGCTCATATACATGGCTTTAATGGCGCAGCGACTGATGCAGTATGGTATGTTGAGTTGCCAGTTGAACTGGGACAAGGTGAGCCTAGGAGGGTGCAAATCCTACCTTTCGTAGTTTTGGATGTAGATTCTCCATACAATGTGTTTCTGGGCCGACCAACCCCGGCTGAGTTTAGGGTAGCATTGGCCCTGTGGTGTTTGACTTTAAAGTTTCCGACTGACAAAGGAGTAGGTGTTGTTCATGGCGACCAGGCGACCGGTCGTGCATGTTATGTGGCTGAGCTCCGAGAGGCCTAGCGGAGAGAAAAAGGAAAGGTTGTGGACAATTCCGTCCGCATTTAGAATACTGACAATTGACAAGTAATGACCAAGCCCTGGCTCGGGCAAGATTCTCGGATCTACAGAGACATAGATCCGAGAGACGACGATGAGGAACCCAGGGAAGAAAAAGCAGCACCGGCTGAACTGACAATTGACATTTCAGTCAACCAAGACGATCCATCGCCAGTACTGAAGATTGGATCACAACTCAGCCCCTCAATGACCGAGGACCTTAGTGATTTCCTCCAAGCGAATTTCGATGTTTTCGCTTGGACACATTCCGACATGTGCGGGATTTCTCCCGCTATCACGAGTCATATGTTGAACATAGACCCGAGGTACGTCCCACTCAAACAAAAAAGGAGAGGAATGGACCCGAAGAGGTACGCTGCTCTCAGAGAGGAGGTGGACAAGCTCAAAACTAATGGGTTCGTCCGCGATGCCCTCTACCCGGAATGGGTGTCAAACCCCGTGCTAGTGAAAAAGGCGAACGGGAAATGGAGAACTTGCATAGATTATTCCGATTTAAACAAAGCATGCCCTAAGGACAGTTTCCCATTACCTAGAATTGATCAGTTGGTCGACTCCACAGCAGGACACAAATTATTGTCGTTCATGGATGAGTACTCGGGATACAATCAGATCCGGATGCACATCCCGGACCAGGAACATACTAGTTTTGTCACAGACGTTGGGCTATATTGCTACATAGTGATGCCTTTTGGATTGAAAAACGCGGGAGCGACCTATCAGCGTTTGGTGAATCGGATGTTCAAAGATCAGATTAGTAGAACAATGGAAGTCTATGTGGATGACATGCTCATGAAGTCACGGCAGTCAAAGGACCACATTCGAGACTTAGCAGAGATGTTTGGCATACTCAGATATTATGGGATGAAGATCAACCCTTTGAAGTGGTCCTTCGGCGTTGCGTCAGGGAAGTTTTTGGGATTCATTGTTAATGCTCGGGGAATTGAAGCTAACCCGGAAAAGATTCAAGCTATTCGAGATATACAAGTGCCCAGAACTATAAAACAGGTACAAAGCTTGAATGGAAAGGTGGCTGCACTGAGTCGATTCATATCCAGAACCACAGACAAGTGTATTCCCTTCTTCGATATAATAAAGAAAGGAAAGAGGAATTTCGAATGGACATCTAACTGTGAGGAAGTGTTCCGAGATCTGGTAAGGCATTTGGAAAGTCCCCCAGTACTGTCGAAACCAGTAGACCACGAAATGTTGTACGTATACTTGTCCGTATCCCCGCATGCTATAAGTGCGGCTTTGGTCCGCGAGGAGGACCGAGTTCAAAAGCCGGTGTATTACGTTAGTAAACGTTTAACAGGGCAGAAAGAAATTATCTAAAAATTGAGAAATTGGCCTATTGCTTGGTGATTGCATCACATAAGCTGCGTCCATACTTTCAAGCACACTCAGTCAGTATCTATACCGGTCAGCCCTTGCGACAGGTACTCCAATGACCAGAGACTTCTGGAAGGATGTTAAAATGGAATATTGAGTTGAGTCAGTTCGATATTACCTACCTGCCACGAAGAGCCATACATAGGCAAGCATTAGCAGATTTCATCACTGAGTTTATTGTATCAGACGAACCAGATAGTCACAGTGTCATTCCTCCCATTCGATGGAAATTGTACACCGATGGGGCATCAAACGACCGTTGCTCTGGGGTTGGTGTGGTTCTTGTGACTCTAGAAAATCGATCGATTTGTTATGCTTTGAAGCTTAATTTCCCGGCTATGAATAATGAAGCAGAATATGAAGCATTGGTTGCTGGTTTAAAGCTTGTTGGAGAACTCGGGGTAAAATCAGTTGAAATCTTTTGTGACTCGCAGCTAGTGGTGTACCAAGTGCAAGGAGATTACCAAGCAAGGGGACAAAAGCTTGCTCCGTACCTTGCTTTGGTTCAGGAACTATTGGCGATTTTTGAACATTATGACATTTCGCATGTCCCACGTGAACAGAACAAGGAGGCCAACTCATTGGTCAAATTCGCCAGTACTAGCGATGCACAACAGATGGGATTAGTTCCCGTCGAAACCTTACATGCTCCGAGCATAGATGTGATGGAGGTCGATTTTGTGGTGGAAACGGAAATCGAGAAGGATTCATGGATAACCCCATTCAAACAATACCTGCTAAACGGGACTTTGCCCGAAAGAAGAAGCGAAAGACGACATGTCATTCGCAAAGCCACGAGATATGTGATGCAGGGAGGAGTAATGTATCAGAGGGGTTTTCGGTCCCCTTACTACGGTGCATTGCCCATAATGAGACAAAGCGGGTCTTGAAGGAAGTTCACGAAGGAGAATGTGGCGACCATACTAGGGGGCAGACACTAGCAAAAAAGATCATCCGCTACAGATACTATTGGCCAACTACATGTGAATCGGGATGCTGCAAATTATGTAAGAAAATGTGACAAGTGTCAAAGATATGCGAAAATCCCGAGAGCTCCACCAACAGAACTCACGCAAATGGTTAGTCCCTGGCCATTTGCAATTTGGGGAATCAACATAGTTGGTCTTTGCCTATATCCAAAGGTGGTGCAAAATACGCGATAGTTGTGGTCGACTACTTCACCAAATGGGCCGAGGAAGAGCCTTTAGCCACAATCACCTCCAAGAAGGTCATTAATTTCGTTGTACGAAACATTATATGTCGCTTTGGCCTCCCGCGAACCATCATTACAGACAACGGAACTCAATTTGAAAGTAGGGAATTCAAAGATTTGTGTTTAAAGTACGGCATTGAGAAAAAGTTCGCCTCAGTTGCTCATCCGAAGGCTAATGGACAAGTTGAAGCCGTGAACAAGATAATCAAGTCCATATTGAAGAAGCGTTTGGAAAAGGCTGGAGGCAAGTGAGTAGATGAACTTCCAATGGCGCTATGGGCTTAGAGAACTACCCACAAGTCCGCGACTGTCCACACTCCATTCGCATTGGCATATGGCTCGGAAGCTGTTACACCCGTGGAGCTTGAAGTTCCATCACATCGGGTGACACATTATGATCCTAGGACGAATCAGGATCTCTTATTTGAATCACTAGACTTTGTTGATGAAAAACGTAAAGAAGCTGAGTTAAGGGCGGCGGCATATAGGCACCGAGTTAAGCGATATTATAACGAAAAAGTCCGCCCAAGAATCTTTGATGTGGGTGATCTCGTTTTGAAACGACTTTTTCCGGTACCATCACTTATGAACCCCCACTGGGAAGGTCCATATGTTGTAGAACGGAAGCTTGGAGAGGGAACTTTCAAGCTAGCGACCGTTGATGGCATGACACTCCCCCGAGCGTGGAACAGTGAACATTTGCGATGTTATTATATTTAGTCTGTTTCTTTCATGTTTTAGGTGCAATTATTTCCCGTATGTTTTTATTCCATTGGTTCTTAGTTTCCTTTTAAGCATGTAATCGGACAATTTAGTTTGTTTTCATTAATAAAGGCTTGAAGCCATCTTTTCTATGAATTACTGATGTTTATGTGCCTTATAATTCGGTGATAAACAACTGGAGTTACATTATTCTGTCCGACATACGAATTCGCATAAACAACTCAAAATCTCTAAGTCCCCTGAGCGCGGACTGGAGTACTCTAAGTCCACAGAGTGCGGACTAGAGTATAAACGACTTAAATCTCCAAGTCCACTGAGCGCGGACTGGAGTACTCTAAGTCTCCAGAGTGCGGAATAGAGTATAAACGACTTAAATCTCCAAGTCCCCAGAGCGCGGACGGGAGTACTCTAAGTCCCCAGAGTGCGGACTAGAGTATAAACGACTTAAATCTCCAAGTCCCCTGAGCGCGGACTGGAGTACTCTAAGTCCCCGGAGTGCGGACTAGAGTATAATACACTTAAATCTCCAAGTCCCCTGAGCGCGGACTGGAGTACTCTAAGTCCCCAGAGTTCGAACTAGAGTATAAACGACTTAAATCTCCAAGTCCCCTGAGCGCGGACTGGAGTACTCTAAGTCCCTAGAGTGCGGACTAGAGTATAAACGACTTAAATCTCCAAGTCCCCTTAGCGTGGACTGGAGTACTCTAAGTCCCCAAAGTGCGGACTAGAGTATAAAGGACTTAAATCTCCAAGTCCCCTGAGCGCGAACTGGAGTACTCTAAGTCCCCAGAGTGCGGACTATAGTATAAACGACTTAAATCTCCACGTCCCCTGAGCGCGGACTGGAGTACTCTAAGTCCCCAGAGTGCGGATTAGAGTATAAACGACTTAAATCTCCAAGTCCCATGAGCGCGGACTGGAGTACTCTAAGTCCCCAGAGTGCGGACTAGAGTATAAATGACTTAAATCTCCAAGTCCCCTGAGCGTGGACTGGAGTACTCTAAGTCCCCAGAGTGCGGACTAGAGTATAAACGACTTAAATCTCCAAGTCCGCTGAGCGCGGACTGGAGTACTTTAAGTCCCCAGAGTGCGGACTAGAGTATAAACGACTTAAATCTCCAAGTCCCCTAAGCGCGGACTGGAGTACTCTAAGTCCCCAGAGTGCGGACTAGAGTATAAACGACTTAAATCTCCAAGTCCCCTGAGAGCGGACTAGAGTACTCTAAGTCCCCAAAGTGCGTACTAGAGTATAAACGACTTAGATCTCCAAGTCCCCTGAGCGCGGACTGGAGTACTCTAAGTCCCCAAAGTGCGGACTAGAGTATAAACGACTTAAATCTCCAAGTCCCCTGGGCGCGGACTGGAGTACTCTTAGTCCCCAAAGTGCGGAATAGAGTATAAACGACTTAAATCTCCAAGTCCCCTGAGCGCGGACTGGAGTACTCTAAGTCCCTAGAGTGCGGACTAGAGTATAAACGACTTAAATCTCCAAGTCCCCTGAGCGTGGACTGGAGTACTCTAAGTCCCCAGAGTGCGGACTAGAGTATAAACGACTTAAATCTCCAAGTCCCCTGAGCGCGGACTGGAGTACTCTAAGTCCCCAGAGTGCGGACTAGAGTATAAACGATTTAAATCTCCAAGTCCCCTGAGCGCGGACTGGAGTACTCTAAGTACCTAGAGTGCGGAATAGAGTATAAACGACTTAAATCTCCAAGTCCCCTGAGCGCGGACTGGAGTACTCTAAGTCCTCAGAGTGCGGACTAGAGTATAAACGACTTAAATCTCCAAGTCCCCTGAGTGCGGACTAGAGTACTCTAAGTCCCCAGAGTGCGGACTAGAGTAAAAACGACTTAGATCTCCAAGTCCTCTGAGTGCGGACTGGAGTACTCTAAGTCCCCATAGTGCAGACTAGAGTACAAACGGCTTAAATCTCCAAGCCCCCTGAGTGCGGACTGGAGTACTCTAAGTCACCAGAGTGCGGACTAGAGTATAAACGGCTTAAATCTCCAAGTCCCCTGAACGCGGACTCGAGTACTCTAAGTCCCCAGAGTGCGGATTTAAAAATATTCTGAGTACCAGAAATGTGAAACAAGAGATGTACAATTCCAAAGAATATCCAAGCGATATGAAAGTGGATTGGGAATTTATGCAACTCGCAAGAACTTGAGTTTCGACCACAGTTACACAGAAAGCTAAAAAGCAGAAGTCATTTGAAAGACAAAGAAACTAAACTTTATTCATTAATCCAAAATGGGGTTATACAACCACTCCTCCAAAACTCGGAGTCAAAAGTCTGTCTACACTGACTACAAAAATAAATAAGTAAAGGTAGTTACATGATCTAATCTAACCCTCGTTGAACGAGTGTGGTGGCTACTTCTTCGATTTCTTTAGCTTCTTCTCCTCCTTTATTTTCTCAGACGACTCCTCCCCCACACGCTTTCTCTTGGACGTTTTGCTAGCCAGAGAAACGGTGTCAGGGGTGGGAGGAGGAACATCCAGTGGTTTGGACTTGCCAGGAAGAATGACTTTTAGAGGCCTATTCAACGGGTCGTCAAGTTCTACTACTTAGGACTCGACCTTGATCTCAACTTTCCTCCTTTTCTCTTTCCGCAAGTTGCTCCTTCATGCTCACTTTCGAAGTGTGTCCTGAGGCGCCCGTAATTTCAATTTCATAACTCCCTTCGACGGGGGACGAAGTTTCAGACTTATCCTCATCAAGCGCCCCAATCGCCTGAGCATCAGGACTGGGGGTTACTCCTGCGTGAGTAGCATCGCTCGCTTTCCCCATCTCCTCCTTGGCGTCATCGCTCCTTGGAGTCGGTTCAGGATCAGAGCGGCCTGCATAAAAACACAAAAGACGAACGTTAGGATACAATAACCTTTCGCCGGAAGCAACGGTTCTTCGCACTTTAGGAAAAAGAGTTATATACCGGTCTCTTGCTGGCTTTCGACTGTTCGAGGAGTCTCACCCTCTAGAATGGGAGATAACACATGAATGCCAAGGCCAGGGTCTTCCGGATCATAACCGGCGTGTTGTTCGAACGGATCAAGTACTGGCTGTTCAGCCGATTGAGTAGGAGGAGGAGCTGAAGGCCCGGTTCCAGACGGAACAACCATGTCATTTTTGCCCTTTGGTGGAGAAGAGCCTTTGCCAAAGAGGGCCATTGCTGCGGACAAGTCTAAAGGCTCATTCCCACTGAGAAACTCTTTTACTAAAGCATCCTCATCAACCTCCTCGGTACCCAATTCCACCTTTCTAATTTTAATTAAAGTTTCCCATGCCTCCGCTAGAGATTCGAGATAGCCCTCGCCAAGAAAAGTCAAGTCCCGATGCATGAGAACACGGGCGTTGTATTCAGCTATCAACGGGTCGAACAGGCACTTGATCTCCTCTCTACCGGCCTTTGTAGCAGCCTCAAGGCGAGAGTCCATCTCCGCGGAAGCTATTATCTTGCCCTCTTCACGGGCTTCATCCTTCATCGTCCCGACCTTAGAAAGCTCATCGTCGAGCTTTGCCTTCAAGAGTCGTGTATCAACAATCTCATTGTTGTATCGTTGGGACTCCTCTTGAGCAGCTATCTTCTCTTCCTTCTCCTTAGAGAGTAGCTATTTTAACTCTTTAACCTGCAGGGCGAGTGCATCCCTTTCTTTTTAAATAGAGTCTTTTTCTAAAGCCAGGGCCCCACAGCTTTGGATTGCTTCGTCAAGTTCCTTTTTATGAGTCATCTCTAGATGGGTGATGGCCTCCGCAGTATCTTTAGCACTTTGTTTAGCAGCCTCGAGCTGGGATTTGTACAAAGAGAGCTCTTCATCCTGATTTTTGATAATGTCTTTATCGAAGATAGCTTCAAGCTTCAGGCGGTCGATTTCCGGTTGACGCTCGACAGAGACTTCCGAGACTTTTTCAACTAGATGGAAAAACGCTTCATGTTGGACATAGTCGTCGTTGTTGCAAGCAATGGCACTCTGTTTGACATGCCCCGGAATGTGATGGATCGCTGGAAGAAACTTCAGACCATCAAAGCCGATTTTGGGGAATTTAACTTTAAGCTCGGTCAGCTTCTCCGATATCGTCGGGTCTTCTGCAGGAACAGGGGGAGGTGGCTTTGAAAGTTCTGTTTTCTTATGATGTTCCCAAGACTGCCGAGTGCTTGATGAACCAGAGTGTTGGTCACGGGGAACTTCAGATTGAGACCCCTTCTGCGAAGACCTCTCTTTGCCTTGCTCTGATTGAGAAGGAAGATCACGGGAATATGAAGACTGGGTATATGATTTCCTTCGATAAGTTGGTTCTCGGGGGCGATTGTCTCGGTCTCCAGAGTCATCTCTGTTTCGGCGCTTGCCGGTGCCCGAATCCCGGCCAGAATGATGAAAAATGGATGAGCCGCGAAGACGATCGATTCCGTGGCTGCGTCCCATGTCACCTGCATAGAATGAGAATAACGACAGGCTAGAAAAGATCAGGGTGATGGATGAAATTGAAGTGTAGGGTGAAGTGCACGTGTCCGTGTGTGTCCTAGTGTTCCCCCCGACGGACCGGTTTCTTTATCTTTACTAATAGGAGTTTTTTCTCCCTGGACATGAGCTTGAGCGCCTGCATTGCCTCTGGCGGGCGAATGAAGCTTAAGCGCCTCTGAGTCTTCGAAACCATTATTGAGCAGATCGTCAGGGATGGTGAGGTTTGATAGACCTTTCAGTGAACTTTCTAGGGGTTGAGGGGAAGGTTCTCTCTCCCCTGGAATAAGAGTAACTTTAGAAGTTCCACCCCACTTTCTTCCTCCTCAACTTATAGGTCAATTTCTTCTTTCCCTTTGAAGGGGAAGATGACGTCTCAATATCGTGGACTTCGACTATCGGGTCCTGAGTGTGGCTAACATTTTTGCCCGGTACTTCGGGCGTCTTGCCTTCTCTAATTTCTCACTCTTCTCGCGTGTCATGGGCGTTACGTGTTGAAGGCCCGGCCTTCTTTTTTCCTTTGCCCGAAGCAGGTCTGGATAGAGTGACACATTGGGGAAGGCTTATTCGGCGACCTTCCGCCAGCAGCCCGAACCTTGTAAGCGACTCATTCGAAAATGAGAGATCTGATGTCCCGATCTTCTACGGGGAGGGCCCGGATAGTTGCAACAGCTTCAGAGTACCCAGAGCCTTCAAGACATGGATTGATACCTGAAAAAGTGGATAAAGAGTCAGAAGAGATGCAAATTTTGCCAAATTCAAGTGTTGATCTAGAAAATGAACTTACTTCCTTCTACCCATCTCCTAGCGAAACCGGGAGGACAACGCACATAGAACCACTCTTGCTTGTACTGGGCAAATTTGCTCCATGCCCCGGTCAGGATTTGGCATTTACTATGTGGTTCCAGAAATATAAAAGATGGGTTGTCCGACCGTCTCTTGAAGCGGTAGATATAACGAATATCGCCAGAAGTAGGAAGCCTGAAAAGGACACTCATGAAGAGGATGCAAGTCCCATATATGAATGCATGGCTATTTGGATGTAATTGTGAGGGGGCAATCTAAATATATTGTAGCACGTCGCGAAGAAAGGAATTGAATGGTGGAACGCTGCCGACCCAGCACATGAACCTGTTACAGGCTGTATATCCGACTGGGGGCAAGTGCGGATGATCATGCCCCGATGGAACTAACACGTCATCGAAGGGGATTCCATGGGTGGAGCATATCCGACGGAGTGTACTTTCATTAATCTTTGAGGCCTGTGAATCGATTGGGTCATCTAAGAAAATTGTTGCCTCCAGAGCGTTGGGAGCCAAGTCGACAGACGTCGTCGCAGGACTCGGTAAGTTTTGAGCAGGGGTGGTTGACGGGTTTGAGGTTCCTATAACTTCTTGTCGAGAGGATGGCCCGGGTCTATCCGAGATCGTAGCAGAGCTATATTTCCTAGACATCTCTGTTAAAGATTGAATCTGACAAAGCACCTGTTTGAACTATACTTGAACCATGTTCATTAACATATGTTCAGGCATGGGATGTGTTAGGTCAACAATGCGCGTTAGGTTCGACTAGCATTGCTGTTGTTCACAACCCCTCTATCACCCACCATTGTCATTCGGCATAAGAGAGTCATGCCGAACCACTACATGCCGAGCCGCATAACTCGACCTTTCATACTTCCATCTGACTTCTCCACCGTTCGGCATAAGGGAGTCATGCCGAACCACCTACACGCCGAGCCGCATCACTCGGCATTCTACTCTCAACAACGGCGCCCTTCCACTTATCAACTCCACCGTTCGGCATGTGGCGAATCATGCCGAACCGAAGTTACGCCGTGCCGCAACACTCGGCACTCCGTACTTAACAACAATTTTATCCTTTTCCTCCATCCCTACTGAACGACATGGTCGACTCGTTCGGCAAGTCATACCGGGTTGTGTCGATCGGCATTCTAGCCACTTCCTACTCCTCCTTTACTCTTCCCTCCAACCTCGTTTGGCATGGAAGAACCATGCCGAACCACAGCAGTACATTTCCACTAACTCCCTCCTTCACGTACCTCTGACCTCTTTTTCTTTCCTCCACACCGCCTAGCCTTAGAACGTATCCCAACCACGATTCGATTCCCTCATCCACGCGACTCCTATTGGCCATGGTTGTACAAAGATTCACGAACTTGAATCTCATGCTAAGTTTATTAACCAGGGGTAAGTGTTTAAAGAGATGGGTAATTACCTAGTAAATGGCTCGAAACTTGGGGGAATTCTGGAGTAAGGAGCGTGGTTTAAATTAGTTTCGATTGACTTGGGAAGGAAGGGAGGCAACCTACAATGTTCGAGGAGGGAAGGGTGGTCAATTCTTTAAAGTCTGTTAAAGGGCAAGGTTCGTAAGCACAGGATAGCGGAGGTAAAAGTAAGAAAAGAGAAGAAGAAAGGAAGTGCCAACCTTTATAGGGGGAAGAAGGGAAGTCGAAGGGACCATGACAAGTGGAACCGGTCAAAGCGCATCCCTCGTTCGGCATCAACTCTATCGCTCGACATTTGTATGTCGTTCGGCATCTGAATGTCGTTCGGCATACATTGCCTCAATCGGTATTCAAGAGAAAATACTATC
The DNA here is from genome assembly GCA_030737815.1 of Allium fistulosum. Taxonomy (NCBI): domain Eukaryota; kingdom Viridiplantae; phylum Streptophyta; class Magnoliopsida; order Asparagales; family Amaryllidaceae; genus Allium; species Allium fistulosum. The sequence goes on from CM060905.1 coordinate 1,043,726,186, forward strand.
GAGAAGACTAAGCCAAGGCTCGAAGCGAAGCACAGAGAACTCGTGATTCAAAGCGCATCACGTTCGACCACATGATGCACTTTGGGGGGAAAGTTTTACCTAGAGGTTTGACCAAACAACTGGGTCGATCGGTATTCAACCTCGTTCGGCACAACTGGGTCGCTCGGCATCCAAGCGTCGTTCAGCATCCAAGCGCCGTTCAACATCTATACTCGTTCGGCATCCAAGCGCCGTTCGGCATCAATACTCGTTCGGCACTCAAGCTCGTTCGGCATCCAGGGACGTTTGGCAGAGAGGCCTCGTTCGGCATCCAGCACTGTTCGGCAGAGAGGCCTCGTTCGGCATCTAGCATCGCTCGGCATCCAGCACCGTTCGGCAGAGAGGTCTCGTTCGGCATCCAGCACCGTTCGGTAGAGAGGCCTCGTTCGGCATCCAGCATCGCTCGGCATTCAGTGTCGTTTGGCAGGAGCCTCGACCGGCATGAAGCCTCGCTCGGCATGAGTCTCGCTCGGCACTCATACCCCGTTCGGCACTACAGCCTCGTTCGGCATTCCAGCCTTGTTCGGCCTACACACTTAGCGCAACGCACTGCTTCGTTCGGCATAGAAGCCTCGACCAGCTCGAACATGTGGCTCAGCCTTTGCCGTTCAGCATTTACGGCTCGGCACGCAGAAGTCACTCACCATGGGCCGAGGTATCTCACTCATAGGCCCACCAGGGAAGTCCAACCCATCTTCGTCTATAAATAGAGAGGCAGGGGCACAGTGGAAGAACCCTTTTTTGGGAGAACACTGGGGATACTCTACCGCTTTCTAGACTCAACTTTTTACTTAGCAATTGTATCCAAGTAATTGGTGTACGGATTGTATCTGTAATCGATTATCAAGTAAAGCAAAAAAGATCAAAACTCAAAGTGGACGTAGGCAGTTACGCCGAACCACTATAAATCTGGTGTTCTCATTTTCCGCATTTAATTTAGTCTATATCTCTCTGTCTTAATTTATCTTCTTCGTTTATCTCTCTACATAATCTTTATAAAGGGGGTTAGTGACCAATTTTGGTGCTAACAGATTATATAAGTGAAATACAGGTTATGGATGCAATTGCTACTGCTTTTGGTTTCATAAATTAAGCGTTGTTTGCCCGACAAATAGGTACGTTTTCGGATTACGGTTTTATAGCGATATTATATTATTTTCCCGTGGTTTGGGATATATTATTTTGAAATATGTGATATATTTTGTTATTATTGATATTATTATTTCTCCCAGACCTCTCCGTATAAAGGAGCCTCTGCCGAAATTTTCTGTGAATTTTGGACTTAGAAAATTTTGTGGAATGTATTTCAAAGTTTTATTAACTTGAATATAAAAGGATTTAATTGTTTATAAATTTATATATTTTATTTAAATTATTTAATTATGTAAAATTAATTGTTTATAAATTTAATATTTTGAATAAGATATATTGATTACTTAATTCCTCCTTTCCCTTCCTTTCCTTTTCGAGGACGAAAAGTTTTGAGTGGGGGAGAGTGTAACGACCCGTAATTTTCGATAATTAAAAATGGTTAATTTAGTAGGGTTTTGTGATTTAATGTTGGAAGAAATAAAAATTTGTGATTTAATAATAAAAGTATGGCTGGAATAAAATGTAATAGTATTGATTTAAGGTAATTGATAACTGCTTTGAATGTAATTCCAATTAATCGAAATGATTAAAAGTTTATAATTGGTTATGGATTGTAAATTAGTTGTAATAATGTGTATATTAGCTGATAATTGGATTAAAAGAGTAATTGATAATTTAAATGTTGATTAATTATTGAAATAATGTATAATAAATTGAAATTGGATAGAATTAGTATAGTGTAAGTTGTTATAACATTTGTTTGTAAATAATAAACTTACGAATGTTATTAAATGTAGAAATGGTGACAATTGTTATTTGTTACCAGTTTATTTAATCAATTATAATTAAATAAAATTAAAATGTTACGTAAAATGAGTTAAGACGATAATTGTAAAAGGTGAATGCAATAAAATGTATAGAAATGTTAATTATATTTACAAGGCAATAATTGAATGAAATCTCAAATAATTGTAATAAATTGGAAAGTTACATCGGTTAGAAATTGTGAATAAGAATATAAAATTAATATGAAGTTATTTGTTTGGTTTGTTAACAATAAACTTAGAAATGTGTTTGAATTGGCAAGTTGTAACAATAGTTAATTAATTCATTGGAATTTAATTTGTTATAAATGATAAATAAGGAATAAATTAAATGTTATATTGATTGGTGGGATAATATATAATGAATTGTAATTGAATAAAAGTAGTGTTGTGGTAGTAGCTATGACATTTGTGTATCGATAACAAACTTACAAATGTTATTAAATGTAGTAAAGGTAACGATCGTCATTTGTTACCAATTTGTTTAACTGTTGAATTCAATTTGAAATCAATTGCAATTAAATGTAATTAAATATTACGTGATGTGCACATAAATGTGCATATTTTTACCACCATATTTAATCTAGTTAAATTAAATAAACGATCATATTGGGTATTTTAACTTGTTTAAACCAAAATTCAAATTATTTGAAATTGTCACATATTCATCTTCATATAGGGGAAAAACGGACATTTTTATGCATTTATTAAATTGTGAAAATTTACTTGGAATTTTCTATGTTGTTTTGTAGGAAATTTGGTGAATTTTACAAGTGGTTACATGATGATATATGCATGCACAAGAGTGAAGAGAACAAATGAAGATGTAAATAATTCAAAGTGAAGATAATGGAGGACCCCACCTACCCACCTACCTTAATGTACAAATTAGAGGCTAATGCACATGCTTATGGAACTAATGGCTTCATGTACACTTAAATGAGGATTATTTGAAGCTAATGATTACTTGGCCTCCACACTTCCTAAGAGGGTATTTTGGGTATTCCCCAAAAATATGAATTAGGGTTTAACACATGTATAAAATCCCCTTATGTTTCATGTAACCCTCTTCTCCCTTAGTCTCTCAAAGTTTAGTTTTTAGCTTAGAAATAAAAAGAAAGCTTCTCTTTTATTTTCATGGCTACTTAGCCATTTCTTTTATGTAATTCTTTTTCTTATGCAACTTTAATACATTGCTCTTTTCTTCTCTTGTTTGTTTTCCTTTCATGTTAGTATAGATTTATTTCCATGCAAGTAGATTAGTTTCAATTCTTGTTAATTAGCTCTTCTTTAAATTAGCTTTCATTTTCCTCTTCTTTTTGTTTTTTGTTTATTTCATGTTGCTTTCTACTTGTGTTGACATGATAACACAAATAAGAGGCTAATCCCTTCAATTTAGGGGTAATGAAGCTCTCTTGAATCATGTAGATGCAACATAATTTCTCATTTATGTCTCTTTTGTGCTTAATGGAAAGTTGGATGTGTGTGTGATTTTGTGTTTAATATTGAGTTTGATAGCTTATGTTGTTCAAAACAAATAGGCTATGCTTAGTCATATGAATCACTAATTACCTCTTCATCTACATATGATCATGGTAATGGAAGTGGATTTAGAATCAAAATTTGATGGTTTATGTGTCTAATTCAATAGTTAATAAACCATGCTTAAAATAGATTCTACTTTTAATTTCATATCATTTTCATTGAAGTTAGTAAGTGGGTTAGTGGGTGCATTAAAGTTTGATGGTTTAAGTGTGTTAATTAATAACACAATTAGGTCATGCTTATGATAAATGCATCAACTAAACTCACAAATGACCAAAAAGAGATCATAATTTCATTATGTTGATTTATGTGATCATGAGAGGGGATTTGCCTCTAAATTGCTCTTTAATCTCATATTTTTATTCTCCTTAGTTTTAGTTTGTTTTTACTTTCTTTTAGTAGTTAACAATCATTCGACTTTGGTTTAATTTGATTGAATAGGAAATTTAAAATCATCAATTCCCTACGGATCGACCCGTATTCGCCACGTACTACAAGTGTACGCCATGCGCTTGCGGTTATAAATTTTAATTTTAATTCGTTCGACAGTTTTCTAAACCGATAGAATTTCCATCGTCGGACTTTACGTTAATGGAAATTAAGATGAAATTGGAGAATATTAATATAATAAGATATAAACCAATGTAACTATGTGCATAAAATAATGATAGATTGAACAAAAAGATTGAAATCAAATTTAACCAATTTATTGGAATTTAATTATAATTAATTAGATTTAATTACAGTTGAAATTGAACACTAAAGTTAGTGTAAGATTTAACACAGAATTGATATGTAAATTTGTATTAAATCATTGTAAAGGTCTAAGTGATCAAAAAGGATGAAATTTGTTAATTATCAAATTTGAATGGAAAAAGTGATTTAATTTATTTAATTAATGTGAAAATAGCCATTTTGGTCATTGTCTCGGATTTTGACGAAACCAATTTCATCTGATCCGTAACGGTAAATTATTGTAGGATTTCAAGTTTCGTAGCAATCGAACTTGTCGTTCGATCATACGGACTTGAAATGTCCAGAAATCAATTTAGTTGAAATCAATTTGAAATAAGCTGATTTTAAGATAACTTCTTCATACGATGGAATTAGGAATTGTAACCTGTTTCATTGAGCTTAGAAATATTGAAAACATTTATTTCAATATATGGGATGACCCACTTTCGTTTCGGAAACGAAACGGGCTTTTTGGGTCGTTATCGTCAATTCGAACCAATTCGATATGTTATTCTTTCTTATCGGGCTTTGTTAATATAAATAGACTTTGTATCTCAAACCCTAGCAGTCTTTCAATCTATTTTGTATGTACATCAACTTCTGTCTGTTCCTTCAACAATGGCAGAAGCAAAATCAAATTGCAAACCCTCAATCAAATTCCAAAACCAATTTCAAAATTTAAACTCCTCCAAACCTTGGCAAATTATATACCGATTCGAAGCTCTCGACGAGCGTAAGTCACTACTATTGTTCGTTTTTCGATTCGAATCACCGTTTGATCAGAAATTTAGGTTGAAGCTCGGCCGTCCAAATCAAGGCTTGCGATTTCAGGGGTGGATCGTCGATTTTACGACGATCGGAGGTTGCTGCGAGGTAGAGGATGATGAGAGGAGTGCATCCATGGGTTCGTCATGGTCGAAAGTGCCACGATTTTTCCATAATTGGCCTTAGAAGCGAACGGCGGTGAACTGTTGGTGGCGGCGGCGCGAGGGTCGGGGTGGAGCCTAGAGGAGCGGTGGAGCACGAGAATGGTGATGGGGTTCTCTGATCGTGGTGGAAGCGACTATAGGAGGCGCGACGACAAGATGTTGCTGGTGGCGGGGTAGGGTTTCTTGGGATCTGGCGATGTGCATGCTAGGTGAGGAAGGTGACATGTTTTATTTTTTTATCTTATTTTATTTATTTTAATTTTAAATCGTTTAACTCCTAATAATCATAACTTTCACATACGAGGTCGGATTTGCGCGCGGTTTGTTTCGTTGGGATCGTATTGAAATTTCAGACATTATGGAACAGGTTTGGACGAATTCTGAGACTATTGAATTTTGGGCCTTTATTTGGATTTCAATCGATTTGAAATCAAAGGTGAGTGTTTTTACCCACTCACAACTACTAGATTATCTTATGTTAGTTAAATTATATTTATGATGTGATTAGAAATTTATTGATTGATGTTTGGTAGGTTTAATTTTTCATTCTAGTTAAATTTGACTTTTATTGCATTTAATCATTGTTTAATTTAATATTGAATTTAATTGTCAATTTAATATCTGTTAATGATAATCAGTTATCTATTGATGTTTATTGGTTGATTTGGATGATGATTGTGATGGATGTTTGATTGTTGATATTGGATGATAGGATGTTGTATTTTTATATTGTTATAACACTGCAAGTTCCCTATGGGTTGAAATGATACATACCCGAACGATCTGTAGATTAGGGAAAAATCGTTATGGGTTGAAATGATAGACTCGAGCGAATTTATGGATTTTATTTAATTCGGGATTGAGGTTTGAAATGATATATAACCGTAAAATTTTAAATTTCGGAATGAAATGATAAATATCCGTATTACCTGACCATAGCGTAGAAAATTATATGCAGACACCGGATTGGTTAAATTAAATGATTTTAATTCTTTAAATTTTGAATTCAGTTAACTAGCATTTTGAAATAGAAATTGATTTATATGAACTGAATTATTTTCGATAATCTGAGCGTTGATGCTGAAATTGGAATTGATTTAATGAATTGCCAAAAGGATTTAAATTGGAGTTTCAAAGTTGAAGTGTCAAATATAAATGAATTTATCGGAATTGAGTATTTGAAATGTTTGGATATAACTTTGAAATCTATTTTAAACTATTTTAAATTATTTTAATTAAATTAACTATTTTAATCAATTTAAACTATTTTAATTTATTTTAACCTACTATAACCTATTCAATCGAATTTAATATATTTTACCTATTTTAAAATAATTAAACTTATTTAATCTATTTCAAATCTATTCAATATAATTTAAATCTATTTAATATAATTTAAATCTATTTAACCTATTTTAAATTTATTTAACATATTTTAAATTTATTTAATCTATTTTTAATCTATTTTAAATCATTTAAAAATCTAATTAAATCAAATTTAAATCTATTTAAACTATTTTACTATTTTAAAACTATTTAATCTATTTCTAAATTATTTTCAAACTATTAAAACTATTTTATGATATCTAAACTATTTTCTAAAATTTCAGACTATGTAAAGTTGAAGTATTTATATTTAAATCCTTGATGATGATACAACCTAAGTTGGAATTTGGAATTGATACCTTTTTGTGAAATAACATATTTGAGCAAATATGATGATTTTGGAACGAGGATTTAATTAACCTATCTTATCGATAAATCCAAAAGTGTATATGATTTTGAAAGGGAATATGATTTGAAAGTGAATATAGTTTTGAAAGTGAATATGATTTCGAAAGAGATAAGGTTGAAATCGAATATGATATTTTGATATCAATTGTGAATTGAAATTTTGAAATCTAAAAGAACCATCCGGTGTGAAATAAGCATTTGGTTGTTAAAGAGACCGGGATCGGATATTGTCATACTCTCTGCCAATACCGATAACCAGTTTAACAACTGTGTACGTGGTGGAGATTCCAGAAATGAAGTAGGATGGTTTGGCGAACGATTCTGTATGAGGTATTTACGTGACCCTGACTCCCGTGAGTCAGCTTAGATGTGACTAAAACAGGAGCTATACCGGGCCAAGTGAGGTCATTCCTCTTATCGGGCACATTTCTTCGATACTATATTTTGACTTTGTGATTGATTTGGTGTCCACCCCTAGATTTGATTATGGGAGTGTGTCCGAGGTGGGTGGTAATAGCTGCTATGCGTTACCACCAGTCCGGGATGCAATTGGTATATCTACCCTGGCATTGCCTCGAGTGCCGTGTTCACATGCCCTATCGCGCCTTCTACGAGTTTGTTTTGTACCATACCTATGGAGTGCCCTCTGATAACCCTCCAGGTTGCGGAGGAATTACGGTTCTGTATAGACTATGAGAATATATAAAATGTGTTAAGGGGGATATGGGTAACGCCTTAACGCTATTTTAATACTTTACTTTACTGTAGACACTATTATAATAGCATATTGTACTACATAGTAGATTGTTTAACGGATCCTTAGGAGATGGAAATCCCGAACATCTCTTAAGTTATTGCACTCACGTTAGACACTGGATAAGAGATGTCAAACCCCGTAAACATCTCTGACGCCATTGCACTCATATTTATTTACTGTTGATTTAACTTATATAAGATCTTTTAGTTCTGACTCGAGTGTTTTGTCTTTTCAATTCGCTCGGGTCAGTCTGAGCTTTTAAGTTTATCGAAGACTGCTTTCTGGAGGATGAAGACGAAGAATTCGTACAATTATTTATTCATTATTCCACTGCATCATGTTGTTCCGCTGCATTTATTTATTATTTATTCTTATTGTATGTAACTCTGATCTGTATTATAAAAGTTTAGTCAATGTTATTTGTAAACAGCTTCATGAACTGTTTATTTGATTATTATATTTTGTCATTCCGCTGCGAGATTCTGTATTTGTTTCTTCCTTTCTCTGCTTTTTTCTTATTTAACCCATAACAATATGCCATTTTGAATGGTTTGAGTCTGACACGTGTGTCTGCTTAAAATGTCCAAAAAGGGCAGGTCGTTACATCCTACTACCATTAGTAGCAAGTAGCCCTTGCAGTCCGAAGATTTCAGAACACGATAGGACCACTGCTATAATAAATGTCTCTATATTAGGAGCGACCCAGAGAATGTCAACAAGCAGTCCTTCCGCTATGAAGATCTCTGGTCTTCAATAATCATCATCTTTAACATGTCTTCACTTTCGAACATATACATTGGTTCGAAGTGGTTTTCGGATAGGAGCTACCAAAATCCGATCCCGGTTTCTCCGAACCAATCATCGATTAAAAAGATGTTAAGTTCGTATATGATTATTAATTATTAATCAATTTAATTCATCTTTTTATTCATTCATAAATATCTCTTAGAGATATATTCATTTAATTATTCCTTTATCTTCTTAACAATATATGGAATCATTAAGCCTCATTTATCAAATCATTTGGTAAATTTAAACCTTTTTAATCTTGGAATAATTCCAAATCAATTCTCCATCATTTATTAAATTTTAATCAAAGATTTCTTATTTCCAAAGCATAACTTTTAAATGGGTCAAAAACGATGTTATTTAAGACATAGTTTACTACAAACCCAAAACAATTAATTCAAGTATAGAAATTAAAATAATTCCAAACCATTTATTTAAATCTTTACAAAGATTTCTTAATTCAAAACTCAAAATTTTGATTGAGTTAAAACCATGTTATCTAGGATGTTAATCCAAAACCAAAAAATATTAAGTGAGCAGAATCTATAGAAATCATCTAATTCTACTCAATATCAATTCCCGTATTCAACAAGTACTACGGGTGGAATAACGGCAAAATCGCCTTTTAAATTCCACGAATAGTACGAGTTCCCTCTTCGGGCTTTAACACCGAGTACAAGAAGATTATCTTCATAAAATCCGTTATGTATATTTGGAAAATTATATCCATTATACTTTGGAAAATTTTGATCCGAATAAATCAAATTTACTATCCCCTCCGTCGGGCTAGTCCGGATAGTCAGGGAGAGCAGGAAACTGATTTTCCAAACTCAAGCCTAGACACTATCTCTCTAACACCCAAAAGGCGGTCAAGTTATTTGATCGACTCTAAATCATTAATCATTTAACCATTCTATAAATTTCTCAAATTACCATTAAAATACTTTAATAATTTGAAATGTTTACAAAAGATTTGGAAAAGAACGGTTACGTTTAAAACTATATTTCAAAAGTTATAAAAAATTGCTGCGGAAAGTGCTTTTTAAGCTATATTGATCAAAACGACTTTCTATCACTTGGAAATTTGTTTTTATTACTCAAATCACTTTTAAAACATTTTAAATTATTTATAAGATTTATTCCATATTTTTAAAATTTTTAAAAATAGGTATCTAAAACATTTGCCAACTTTGGCCACCGAACTGCCAAAGCGCGATATTCTTGAAAACATTATTTGCTCATATTTCAAAATCTATTGAATGAAATCTCGATCGTTTTCTTTTGTTTGAAAACTATAGTCATAGGAGTTCAGAAAAATCTTATTACAAAGAAATCCGATTCCATCCTATAGAAGGATTTAAGTTTTATGGCGTGAAATTGCGAACTACCGTTACGCGACGCGCCTATTTTTGACTCCAAACTCAGTATTTTGTCAAAACTTCTCCAGATTTAATTTTAATATTTATAAACCATTTTCAAACATTTAAACCAATATTTTCCATATTAAATCTCCTTTTCACTTTTAAATATTATTTTCCAATATTTTAACTTATATAATATTATATTTGACTTCATAGATGATTATAAAATCATATTAAATTCCATTTTCACTTTTCAAGACATTCTCTATCATAGAAAGTTATTTATTATCTATCTTTCAACTATTTAATTTATGTATCCATATAAATTAAATATCATTCCTTTAATATTATAGAAATGTTATTTTCCTTTTCTAAATGAAACCTTTTCATTTTTAAATAATTTCAAACCATTCCTCTTTTATGATTTCAAAACATTTTGAGGCTTAACTTTCCACATATACCACCATTTATTCCTTCATGAATTAATTATAGTTAACACATTAACTATCATCATAAACTTCACACTATTAATTCATACATCTTTTTCATTCAAGCAAGTGAACATCCAATGTTAACAATCAAGTATACATCCATATAAACATCAAAACAAACATGCCAATTCATGTATAATCATGTGAATAACTTTTATATACTTGTAAATAATAATCTTAACTTGTTTCTAACTTGCAAATCATTTTAATCATAAACTAGAAAGGAAAGTGTTTCTCGAGATCTCACCTTCTTAGTTCCCTCCTTTTCTATAGCTTCTCCGGGTGATTTTGCCATAGCTTTAGCTTCTCGACAAGCTTCCAATCTCTTCCCCTAGCCAACATGGTTCGGCCTCACTATGTATAAGGCACTAACCTGACCTTTAGCTCTTCAATTTCTTTCCAAAGTGTTACGACCCGCCTTTTTGGACAATTTAAATCGGCAAATCAGACACACATGCCGATTCTAAACCATTCAAAAGGGCGGATGGTTAATGGGGTTAAATAAGAAAAGAAAAGAAAGAACAGAAACAAACTCAGAATCTCACAGCGGAAGGAACAAGATATAATAATAAAATAACAGTTCATGAAGCTGTTAAATAAATAAATTTGATTATTATTATACATCATAAATCAGATTTACATACATATCAGAGATAATACAATAATGCATCGGAAAAATAATACAGTAGTAGAATACAAATGATATAATACCAAACTTCATCTTCGTCCTCCAGAATAGATCTTCAACCTTATTTGAAATGCTCAGGCTGACCCGAGCGTAATGAAAAGACAAAACACTCGAGTCAGGACTAAAATATCTCATGTAAGTCAAATCGAATAAGAAATATGAGTGTGACAGCGTCAGAGATGTTTACGGGGTTTGACATCTCCTACCCAGTGTCAACGTGAGTGCAATAACTTAAGAGATGTTACGAGATTTTCCATCTCTCAAGGATCCGTTAAACTATATACTATGTAGTACAATACGCTATTATAATATGTCTACATTAAAGTAAAAGTATTAAAATAGCGTTAAGTCATGGCCCATTCCACCCTTAACACATTTTTATTCCCAAGAGTATATACAAGACCGTAGTTTCCCCAAAACCGGAAGTCACCAGAGGGCAATCCATATACTAAAGGTACAAACCAAAATCGTAGTGGTCGCGAATAGGATAATCAGTATGACAAGGTACATGAGGCAATACCAACTAGGATACTAGTAGTTGCGTGATCCGGACTGATGTTGGGCATAGCAGCTACTACCCCCAACACCGCGAAACAACACTCCCAAATCAAGGGGTGCACCCAAATCGAATCACAAATGTAATAGACATGGTATCGAAGAAGTGTGTCCACTAGAGGTGGCGAACCTCAATGGCCCAGCGCGGCTCCTGTTTTAGTCATGTCAGGGGTCATCCAATATCGTTCTCTTTCTTCAATCAACGCGTTCATCAAACCATCCACTTCGTTCTGGATCAACACTCTGCGTATACTAGTTATTAAAGTGGTTTTCGGTATCGATAGAGAGTATGTCCATATCCGATCCCGGTCTCTTTAATAACTACGTATTACTACACCAATGGCTCTTTTACAATTTCAAAATCAATTCATAATTGATTATCAAAAATATCATATTCGCTTCAAAAATAAAAGCCATTTCAAAATCATCATATCTACTTAAAGTATACGATTTCATTTCAAAATCATTTCGCCTCAATATCTCATTTCGATTTCAAAATCATTTCGAATTTCAATTTAGGTTGCAACTTCATTTAACCCAATTCGTATTTAAATTCGAGATTTAAATATAAACAATTCACCTTATTGACCAGCTTGAAAATTTTAGAAAATAGTTTTAAGTAGTTTAAAAGTAGTTTAAATAATTAAAATAGTAAAAATAGTTTAATAGAAAATATTTAAATAGTTAAAAATAGTTTAATAGAAAATATTTAAATAGTTTAATCGAAAATAATTTGAATATAAAAATGGTTTATATAGTAAAATAGTTTGAAAATCAAAATAATTTCAATATTTAAAGAATATAGATTTTAAATCATTCATACTAAAATATTCATTAAAAACAATTCCAAAGTCAAACCGGTCAACTTCCCAATTTCCTACCCAAATCAATTCCAATTTCCATTTCGATCTAATTGATTCAATTCCGATTTCAACTCGAATAAATTTTGATTCCATATAAATTTCGATCCCAATAAACAAATCCCGTTCACTTTCAATTTCCAATTTCAAATCAATTTCCAATTCCAAATTAATTTCCAATTCCAATCCCAATTCCAAATGAATTTAAATTTCAATTCCAAATTAATTTAAATTCCAATTTCAAATTAATTTCCAATTTCAATTCCAAATCCAATTTCAAAATATCGATTTAAACATTAAATCAAATTTACTTTCAATACCAAATTTTTGAATCCAAATTTCAATTCTAAACTCAAACCTGAAATATCATTTCATATAAATTTTCTTAGAAATATTCAAAGTTCGAATAAAAGTCCAATCTTTAAGACAAATCAACTTCCAAAAATTTATGCCGTATTTCATTTTTTTTATAAAAAACTAAACTTCGATTAATTAAACAATTTCGTTTATCAAGTTTAAATTCCAACATTTCAAGCTCCAATTCAAATAATTCAATTTCCATAATTTGGATTTTATTCTTAAAATCAATTCATTTAAATAATTTCAAAACAACTTTTAAAACATTTAATTTAACCAACCCGGTGTCCGTATATAATTTTCTAACCTACGGCCAAGTGATTATTTATTTCGATTAAATGTCAGGGATGAATATATATTACTTAAACCAATCACAGTGTCATATGCATGTATAACATGATATATATAAGCAAATAAACATCCAAACATTTAAATATCAACCAATAGCATCCATCGAAATAAATCATCCAATAGTCAATACAATTCACGGCAATTTCATAGTTATCAATATCGGGAAATTTGATTTCGATTAAATCCTAATTTCAATTTACTGTTAATTTAATTGTTCAACGGTGAATTCACATGACAATTAAATTTTTATCAAACAACGACAAATAAATTCATATCACTTCATAATGTCAAATTTAACTACCATAAAGATATTTAGTACGTTGTGAGCGTTATAAAACACTCACCTTGATTTCAGTGCAGTTCCAGCGTTTTATTTCGAATAAAATTAAACGAGCGATTAATTTTACCCGAAATTTTCTCTAGCTCCAAACGATTCCAATCTAGCTCCATAGCGTAGTGCTCGTGAAAACGAAGCCAACGCACTTCGTTTCGTAATTTTCCGACCTCGTATGACACAGTTGTGATAGTTTAAAGTTTGAACGAATTATTATAAACTTAATTTACACTTTTATTTATTTACAAACCCTACAGCAAAATCTGGACGTCCACTTCCTGCCCTAGATCCAGGCCGTTCCCACTGTCTTCTTCTCCCCAGGTTTTGCACGCACGCACCAAACCCATAAGCCGCCCTAAACCCTAATACACGCACCACCCTACGAGCATCTCCACGCAGATCAGGCACCACCATTTGAAGCGCCACCCACCACTCCATGCTCAGCCAGAGCATTGTTGAACTCGGCCTCCCCAAGACGTGGGGATTCATGCACGAACGGCAGGCCCACGCGGCCCCCTAGCGACCACCACACTGCTCCAAATCCAATCTCCACCGTTGATTAGCTAGATCTCCTCGCCCTCTTCGAGTTTGTAGTTGATGACTTTTACTAATTGTTCACGGATTGGAAGTAATCGAGGGAAGAATGAAACTAATTTCTGGCCATTCGAAATGATAATGGCGGCTGAGTGAAGAAACCCTAGGGTTTAGTTTATTTTGCAAAAAAGAAAAAATATGAAGTGCTTTTATAGAAAAATACGCGACACTATTCATCCGAAATTTTTCGAACTCCAAACGAAGCGTGCCGGCTGGCATTTCTAAGGTTTACCCCATGTTCCGAACGCAATGGAATATGTTTCGGAGGCTAATTCGGTCCTCCGTGCGAGTTACGGAGAAAAACGATCAGTTTAAATTAAACCGATTTAAACCGATTTCGATGCGTTTTGGCTTGCCCCGGACAAACAGTAACTCCGATTGACACAAAATTTGAAACCATACAATAATATCACATTACGGATCCGATGAAACTGGTTTCGTCGACATCCGAGACTTTTTGAAAAATGACTATTTTCTCTCGCCGAATTAATATTAAAAACAATTCAATGCGTTTCGAGCTGCCACGGTCAAATGATAACTCCGATTGCTACGAAAATTGAAATCCGATAATAACAAACTATTACGGATCCATTGGAACTAGTTTCGTTCAATTCTGAGACTGTTCGAAAAATGGCTATTTTTCAGTCGATAATTAAATATTAAAATATTCAATTTTCACAAATTAACTTTAAATTCAATTTTAAAAGTTCTATAACATTACTATACTCCAATATGATAAGATAAAATTTTACAAATCATATTCAACTCGATTTTCAATTATTTCTGAAATTTAACTTATTAAATTATCGATTTAATTGTCTAATTAAATCCAATATTCGAAAAATAATTTATTCGACTGTTTAATTTCAATTTAAAATTCCCAATTTTAAATTATTAACTTTTAAATCAAATTTCAATTGTTCACAAATTCCATTTTTAATTTCACAGTAATTAACAATCTTTTACAATGCAATTTTCCATTATAAATCCAATATAAAAGATTATATTAGCAATTATATTGTAATTCAAATTCAAGTTATTTAATTCCAAATGAATTTTTTTATTTCGATTTACACTTTCATTATTGAATCAACCATTTACTTATACATTATTATCAATAGTTTATAATTCATTTACTTTCATTTTCTTCAGCTATCATCTTATTTAAATTCACAGTAATATTAAATTACATTCATTTACGTTGATTTCCATATTATAACTTCAATATTAAATGTAACATTTTATTTATTTCGTTGCTTACAATCAAATTCAATTCAATTCAATTACTTGTTACATTCAAATTTAAATCTTTACTTACGTTCAATTACAAGTTAACATCTTTATTTAATTTACAAATAAGTTATTTCAGAATTCAGTTTTGTATTTTAACTTGTAATTCACATTTAACAACACAAAATTTTATTTCCTTCGGATTTTTATCAAAATTTTCATTTTAATTCGTATTTTTAAAGTGTTAAAAATACGGGTTGTTACATTCTCCCCCACTTAAAAATTTTCGTCCGCAAAAAGGAACGAGGTAATAGTTATTATCATCTTATATACCTATAAACCCTATTAACATTTAGAAAATAGATTATAGGTTTTAAAGTTTCAAAAATTTTCTAACACTCAGATTTACGGAAAATTTCGGCAGCATCTCCTTTGCGCGTTTCGATCGGGAAAATATTTCCCATACAAATATAATCGATATACATCTCATTCAAATAATGAGGCATCCCATATATGGGGAAAACAATATATATATAACCCAAATACGATAAATAATCCGAATACGTACCTTTATTAGCGTTTACTAGCAAATTTTTACTTACATTAGCATTTAGCGCAGAAACGGGTTTCGGAAGTGGAGCGCAACCCCTTTCTACCTATTAAAATACTCAATAACCAGATTAGAACCATGCATATAATGATAGATCAATATACTTGCCATATACAACATATACATAACATATTAACTTCCAAACCGAAAATTTTGTGTTCAGGACAGCAAGTAGATTCTAGTTTTTAGCCAACCAAACGACAGAATTTTGCAAGCTAATCTAAACAAAAGTTGTAGCATTTGTTTCAGGGTTTCCGGAATGTCCAAAATTGTCTAATTCGGACTATCCGTTCAAAAGTTACGGCCGTTTTACTTCGGGAATATGTTTCAGGTCCGTGCAGGTCAGCGACCTTCACGCACACTTTCGACCTTCTAAACTTCAGCAAAATGCAAGGCTTCTAAAACAAAAGTTGGAGCATAGGTTCTGGGGTTTCCAGAAAGTACAAGATCATGAAAATCCGATAAACCAGTAAAAAGTTATGTCATAAATACTAAGGTCAAATGCTATTGGTTTTGCTTATTCTTACCCAGGACAGCGATAGACATTTACATTTTTAACCTAGTAAACGAATGAATTTTCTGAAATACTCTAAACAAAAGTCGTGCTACAGATTCTAAGCTTTCCGAAAAGTCCAAGATCATCAAATTCCAATTATTCATTTAAAAGTTATGGTACTTTTAGTTTCAGCACATACCGGACAATTTTAGATTTCTACATTTGTTTGTTATTACAAATACAAACTATCCAATTTAAAGTTTCCGGAAAATCAAGCATTAACCCAAAGTTGTTAATTTCTTTTATATTTTTATGAAATAAGTTTACATTAAATTCGTTTTCCGGTTTATTCACTTTATTACCTCCACATTTTAACTCAAGACAATTTTGCTTCACATTAAATTGAATTCAATTATATTCAACATCACCTTACTACAAATTGAATTTAATTACTTAAATTTTTATTCCATTTATTCAATTCCATTACATTATGAATCGTATTTACTCACCTAACATCCATCTACAACCAAAGCACAACAACATTAACGTCCATACCAAATTTACCACCAAGTCAATCAATTTCTTTTATTTGTCTCAATTGGTTTATTCATTTTCAAACAAATCAAGTTTACTCAATTCATTTACTTTGTTTGAATTATATCAAATTCCATAATTCACTTTACTTGTTTTCCTCATTGATTTAATTCAATAATTTTGCTTGTTCAAATTAAATTTCATACCATCAACTAAGTATATATTATTCATTTTTCAATTTGAATTTCTTTTATATTTGCAACTATCAATTTGATCTTCACATTTTATTTACGCTATCATACTTGTATATTTTTTTTACTTACTTATCAAAATATGCATTTTAAACTTTTAAATATTAGGTAAGTTATGGTTATGCAAATTTAGTGCAGTTGATAATATACAACTTATTTTCATTAAATTCTAGTGTTGAGCTTATTTAACAAATCTTCAATTTATTATTTATCACATTAAGGTTTACTATTACAATTTAAATTTTCATTTTAACCTTTAAATTCTATTTCATATTTTAGAAAAATTTCAATTTCTAGTTTATTCCAAGAGTACAGAAAACATTTAGTGGTCTCCCCCACTCGGACTCTTGAAAAATAAACGTCGATAATGCATGCACACATTACCGAAACTTATTTTCCAAACGTCAAGTGGGGCATACATCACTTGTTTCATTTCAAAGTCATTTAAAATCTTTCCTATTCGAGTTTCTTTCATATAATATGTATATTATTTTAAAAACATTTGCAACAAATTTCAAACATTGGAATTTATATTCTCAAATCCAAAATCATATTCATTTAATTCCATTTTCAATTATATTTCCCATATTCATTTTTTTTTCATTTGTCAATAATTTAGAAATATTGACAAGTCAACCAATTGACGACGATAATCTAATATTATCATCTCCTACCAACCAATACAATCAAAATTTATATATTCATAATAATATTTATATAAAATATAATTCAAAACGATATTAAGTCAGTTTGTCCTATTCGAGTGTTTAGAAATCCCTATCGATGCCATGGCGTCCCATGTACCGACCAGAATTTATAAATACTCAACGGAACAAATCAACACAATATAAAACCATTTTATAGCAAATAACAAGTACGCTCTCTCATATACACTCAAACTCATTCATAGGTTTCAACCCTATTTCAATGAGTTATTCCCCACTAGAGCTCGGGTAATCTAAACCAAAGCTCTGATACCAACTGTTACGACCCGCCTTTTTGGACAATTTAAATCGGCAAATCAGACACACATGCCGATTCTAAACCATTCAAAAGGGCGGATGGTTAATGGGGTTAAATAAGAAAAGAAAAGAAAGAACAGAAACAAACTCAGAATCTCGCAGCGGAAGGAACAAGATATAATAATAAAATAACAGTTCATGAAGCTGTTAAATAAATAAATTTGATTATTATTATACATCATAAATCAGAGTTACATACATATCAGAGATAATACAATAATGCATCGGAAAAATAATACAGTAGTAGAATACAAATGATATAATACCAAACTTCGTCTTCGTCCTCCAGAATAGATCTTCAACCTTATCTGAAATGCTCAGGCTGACCCGAGCGCAATGAAAAGACAAAACACTCGAGTCAGGACTAAAATATCTCATGTAAGTCAAATCGAATAAGAAATATGAGTGTGACGGCGTCAGAGATGTTTACGCGGTTTGACATCTCCTACCCAGTGTCAACGTGAGTGCAATAACTTAAGAGATGTTACGGGATTTTCCATCTCTCAAGGATCCGTTAAACTATCTACTATGTAGTACAATACGCTATTATAATATGTCTACATTAAAGTAAAAGTATTAAAATAGCGTTAAGTCATGGCCCATTCCACCCTTAACACATTTTTATTCCCAAGAGTATATACAAGACCGTAGTTTCCCCAAAACCGGAAGTCACTAGAGGGCAATCCATATACTAAAGGTACAAACCAAAATCGTAGTGGTCGCGAATAGGATAATCAGTATGACAAGGTACATGAGGCAATACCAACTAGGATACTAGTAGTTGCGTGATCCGGACTGATGTTGGGCATAGTAGCTACTACCCCAACACCGCGAAACAACACTCCCAAATCAAGGGGTGCACCCAAATCGAATCACAAATGTAATAGACATGGTATCGAAGAAGTGTGTCCGCTAGAGGTGGCGAACCTCAATGGCCCGGCGCGGCTCCTGTTTTAGTCATGTCAGGGGTCATCCAATATCGTTCTCTTTCTTCAATCAACGCGTTCATCAAACCATCCACTTCGTTCTGGATCAACACTCTGCGTATACTAGTTATTAAAGTGGTTTTCGGTATCGACAGAGAGTATGTCCATATCCGATCCCGGTCTCTTTAATAACTACGTATTACTACACCGATTGCTCTTTTACATTTTCAAAATCAATTCATAATTGATTATCAAAAATATCATATTCGCTTCAAAAATAAAAGCCATTTCAAAATCATCATATCTACTCAAAGTATACGATTTCATTTCAAAATCATTTCGCCTCAATATCTCATTTCGATTTCAAAATCATTTCGAATTTCAATTTAGGTTGCAACTTCATTTAACCCAATTCGTATTTAAATTCGAGATTTAAATATAAACAATTCACCTTATTGACCAGCTTGAAAATTTTAGAAAATAGTTTTAAGTAGTTTAAAAGTAGTTTAAATAATTAAAATAGTTAAAATAGTTTAATAGAAAATATTTAAATAGTTAAAAATAATTTAATAGAAAATATTTAAATAGTTTAATCGAAAATAATTTGAATATAAAAATGGTTTATATAGTAAAACAGTTTGAAAATCAAAATAATTTCAATATTTAAAGAATATAGATTTTAAATCATTCATACTAAAATATTCATTAAAAACAATTCCAAAGTCAAACCGGTCAACTTCCCAATTTCCTACCCAAATCAATTCCAATTTCCATTTCGATCTAATCGATTCAATTCCGATTTCAACTCGAATAAATTTTGATTCCATATAAATTTCGATCCCAATAAACAAATCCCGTTCACTTTCAATTTCCAATTTCAAATCAATTTCCAATTCCAAATTAATTTCCAATTCCAATCCCAATTCCAAATGAATTTAAATTTCAATTCCAAATTAATTTAAATTCCAATTTCAAATTAATTTGCAATTTCAATTCCAAATCCAATTTCAAAATATCGATTTAAACATTAAATCAAATTTACTTTCAATACCAAATTTTTGAATCCAAATTTCAATTCTAAACTCAAACCTGAAATATCATTTCATATAAATTTTCTTAGAAATATTCAAAGTTCGAATAAAAGTCCAATCTTTAAAACAAATCAACTTCCAAAAATTTATGCCGTATTTCATTTTTTTATAAAAAACTAAACTTCGATTAATTAAACAATTTCGTTTATCAAGTTTAAATTCCAACATTTCAAGCTCCAATTCAAATAATTCAATTTCCATAATTTGGATTTTATTCTTAAAATCAACATTTAAATAATTTCAAAACAACTTTTAAAACATTTAATTTAACCAACCCGGTGTCCGTATATAATTTTCTAACCTACGGCCAAGTGATTATTTATTTCGATTAAATGTCAGGGATGAATATATATTACTTAAACCAATCACAGTGTCATATGCATGTATAACATGATATATATATAAGCAAATAAACATCCAAACATTTAAATATCAACCAATAGCATCCATCGAAATAAATCATCCAATAGTCAATACAATTCACGGCAATTTCATAGTTATCAATATCGGGAAATTTGATTTCGATTAAATCCTAATTTCAATTTACTGTCAATTTAATTTTTCAATGGTGAATTCACATGACAATTAAATTTTTATCAAACAACGACAAATAAATTCATATCACTTCATAATGTCAAATTTAACTACCATAAAGTTATTCAGTACGTTGTGAGCGTTATAAAACACTCACCTTGATTTCAGTGCAGTTCCAGCGTTTTATTTCGAATAAAATTAAACGAGCGATTAATTTTACCCGAAATTTTCTCTAGCTCCAAACGATTCCAATCTAGCTCCATAGCGTAGTGCTCGTGAAAACGAAGCCAACGCACTTCGTTTCGTAATTTTCCGACCTCGTATGACACAGTTGTGATAGTTTAAAGTTTGAACGAATTATTATAAACTTAATTTACACTTTTATTTATTTACAAACCCTACAGCAAAATCTGGACGTCCACTTCCTGCCCTAGATCCAGGCCGTTCCCACTGTCTTCTTCTCCCCAGGTTTTGCACGCACGCACCAAACCCATAAGCCGCCCTAAACCCTAATACACGCACCACCCTACGAGCATCTCCACGCAGATCAGGCACCACCATTTGAAGCGCCACCCACCACTCCATGCTCAGCCAGAGCATTGTTGAACTCGGCCTCCCCAAGACGTGGGGATTCGTGCACGAACGGCAGGCCCACGCGGCCCCCTAGCGACCACCACACTGCTCCAAATCCAATCTCCACCGTTGATTAGCTAGAACTCCTCGCCCTCTTCGAGTTTGCAGTTGATGACTTTTACTAATTGTTCACGGATTAGAAGTAATCGAGGGAAGAATGAAACTAATTTCTGGCCATTCGAAATGATAATGGCGGCTGAGTGAAGAAACCCTAGGGTTTAGTTTATTTTGCAAAAAAGAAAAAATATGAAGTGCTTTTATAGAAAAATACGCGACACTATTCATCCGAAATTTTTCGAACTCCAAACGAAGCATGCCGGCTGGCGTTTCTAAGGTTTACCCCACGTTCCGAATGCAATGGAATATGTTTCGGAGGCTAATTCGGTCCTCCGTGCGAGTTACGAGGAAAAACGATCAGTTTAAATTAAATCGATTTAAACCGATTTCGATGCGTTTTGGCTTGCCCCGGACAAACGGTAACTCCGATTGACACGAAATTTGAAACCATACAATAATATCACATTACAGATCCGATGAAACTGGTTTCGTCGAAATCCGAGACTTTTTGAAAAATGACTATTTTCTCTCGCCGAATTAATATTAAAAACAATTCGATGCGTTTCGAGCTGCCACGGTCAAATGATAACTCCGATTGCTACGAAAATTGAAATCTGATAATAACAAACTATTACGGATCCAATGGAACTAGTTTCGTTCAATTCTGAGACTGTTCGAAAATGGCTATTTTTCAGTCGATAATTAAATATTAAAATATTCAATTTTCACAAATTAACTTTAAATTCAATTTTAAAAGTTCTATAACATTACTATACTCCAATATGATAAGATAAAATTTTACAAATCATATTCAACTCGATTTTCAATTATTTCTGAAATTTAACTTATTAAATTATCGATTTAATTGTCTAATTAAATCCAATATTCGAAAAATAATTTATTCGACTGTTTAATTTCAATTTAAAATTCCCAATTTTAAATTATTAACTTTTAAATCAAATTTCAATTGTTCACAAATTCCATTTTTAATTTCACATTAATTAACAATCTTTTACAATGCAATTTTCCATTATAAATCCAATATAAAAGATTATATTAGCAATTATATTGTAATTCAAATTCAAGTTATTTAATTCCAAATGAATTTTTTTATTTCGATTTACACTTTCATTATTGAATCAACCATTTACTTATACATTATTATCAATAGTTTATAATTCATTTACTTTCATTTTCTTCAGCTATCATCTTATTTAAATTCACAGTAATATTAAATTACATTCATTTACGTTGATTTCCATATTATAACTTCAATATTAAATGTAACATTTTATTTATTTCGTTGCTTACAATCAAATTCAATTCAATTCAATTACTTGTTACATTCAAATTTAAATCTTTACTTACGTTCAATTACAAGTTAACATCTTTATTTAATTTACAAATAAGTTATGTCAGAATTCAGTTTTGTAGTTTAACTTGTAATTCACATTTAACAACACAAAATTTTATTTCCTTCGGATTTTTATCAAAATTTTCATTTTAATTCGTATTTTTAAAGTGTTAAAAATACGGGTTGTTACACAAAGACTTCCGGTGCTTCACGCCTTCACTCCGGCATAACTTACTTCTCGTTTTCCTTCGTTGGAGCACTCAAACTCTCCTCCTCTTCTCTTATACTTTCAGCCATGGCATGAAAGGGAGGAAGACAAACTCTGTTTGAATTGAAACATAGGTAGATGGCTTTAGAATGCTTTAAGAAGCTTAGATCTATGGTCGGATCTAAGTTTTACATGGTTTTTGAACTATTTCTTTTTGATTTTGGATTGGGAAGCCATTGATGAAGCTTGAGAGAGAAGAAATGAAGAAGGAGAAGGAATGAAATAAATGAGAGAAAATGAGAAAATGGAGAGGAATTTATAGAAGAAGCTTAGGAATTAAATAATATAACTTGTCATAATTATATCTAGTCACATTACAATTCTTTTGTAATATATATATATATATATATAATTATGTTTAGTCACATCACTCTCTTTTATATATATAATTATTATGTTTAGTCACATCACTTTCTTTTATATATATACATATATATAATTATTATGTCTAGTCACATACTCTCTTTTATATATATATATATATAATTATTATATCTAGTCACATCATTTTCTTTTATATATATAATTTTATGTCTAGTCACATCACTTTCTTATATATATATAATTATTATGTCTAGTCACATCACTTGCTTTTGTATATATATATAATTATTATGTCTAGTCACATCACTTTCTTTTATATATATAAAATTATTATGTCCAGTCACATCACTTTCTTTTTCAAATTAATATAAGATAATTTATTTTTAAGTGTATTGTTTTCTAGTTAATTAACTCTTATATATATATGTATATATAGTGCACAAAGAGGAACAACGTTCCCGTCAACTTTCTGGTGTCGAAAGGTCGAAATTTCGAAAAAAGTTCTTCGGTCACATTTTTTGTTTTTCTATGAACTATTTAATTTGGTAAACAAATTTTGAAAATAATTTCACCATCATTATTAATTAATTAAAATGAGTTTATTTTCATTATAAAACTTATATATTGAATATTTAAAATTAATTAAATATTCACTAAACAAAGTAGTGAAATTCTGGGTCGTTACACAACCTATAATGTGTTTCAATCGATGACTTCTAAATAGGAAGTTCTTTTCTCAAATTTGTTTTCAGTAATCGCAATTACCATTTTTAGTCTATCAATTTGTTTTTCGACTTCTATGACTTGGGAAAATTATATATCTCCATACTTGATTTTGATTTGACATGCATTATATACACTATCTGAATTATCTCTTATTCTGTTAACATCTAAATCCTAGGCTTCACTATATCCTATGAATTTGTAGAATTTATCTACTATCAAACAAGAATCATGTTGGTAATCTATTTAATGATTTATACTTGGTTATGTTTATTTAATAAGTTGCTTATAAATTTTTATATGTTTACTTGATAGTTGATTTTTGTATTCACTGATGGTTTTTTTAATGCTCCATTTAGTTATAAAGTAATTTTTGCATTTTTTATTCTACCGCTTGTGGTAATTTACTTTCTTATTTGCTATATACAAGCTTGGAAATGGGTAACTTTTTCTAATTTTTACTTCAAGCTAAAAAACATCATGATATTTTCATGGTTTTCATTTTGCTAGATTTATAATTTGAATCAAAGAATCTGATTTCTTTACTTTATTTGATTAAGATGATCAATTCTATTTTAATACTATTTTCCTTTTTCTGGTCTTTCTATATTTGGTTTTACTGACATATTTTTTTAAAGGACTTTGACTTTAAAATATGGCAATGGGGCAGGTCTAGGGTCTAAACCCGATAGACCCACCCCTGTTTTGACCCACTAGAACCCGCCCCATCATCAGGATGAGTAGACCTATGATCCATTCTTAAGAGTTCCTGGTCTAGGTCGGGTTAGGGTTTGGCTGACCTGTCCTAACCCAACCCAACCCGTAGTACTAAGATATCATAATATCACTTTATTACTATAATGATGATATGTTAACCCTTTTATACATAAGTGGTTATAACATGGATATTCTAATGTTCCATCCAATAAGTTATATGATTTTCATGGCATTAAGTTGCACCGCTAATAATTATATAACTAGTGTGTGGCCCGTGCTATGCACACGAGCATTGTTCGTTATTAAGTCGATGCTAAAAGTTACTTAGAATATTATACCATATGTAAAATAAAGGAATTTTATGTAGGAGAGAAATGTGTGTTTTTATTATGCTTCGAGTGTGCGCAAATGTAATGCGTATGTGTGTTCGTTTTTTAATATAATGGATTGTTAGTAAAAGTTGATGTCTTCGTTCTCTCTACAAAACCATTGTTTAAAGTACAAAAAAATAAAGATAGAATACCGTAGAATGGAAATACAAATCAGACATTTGGTTGCCATTTGATTATGCTCAATCTCAAAACATAGCTCTATATCAGCTTAGACCATGATGTAATGTTCAATTTTATGACAAACAGCCATGACATGCTTTTTCTATGGTCCTACCAGGCTTTGGGTCTTTAAAACGTTGCTAAAAAGATTCCAAGATCCATTATTATCAAACACAAAAGGTCAGTATCTTAATGGCCTTCCAGCATGGCCAGCTATGCATAAACTTGAAAAAGCATGCTCAGTTTTAGAGAAATACATAAAATTCTCCTCCAAGCATAAATGATTCTATAGTTGAAAAATGTATTCTAGTATATACAGCCTATGACTGTTGCTTTAAAATTCAACCAAATATTTTCAGCAATAAAACTACAATTTAGACTGTTTTTTTACATCGTTAAAATTGTACTAACAAATTCACACATAATACAGTAAATCGTAAGAAAGAAAATCCACCGTTGTTCATCGTTTCCATGAAGAAATTAATAGAGAAAAACCTCATTTATTTCTCAACTCATTCTCCTCTAGACTTGCCCACTCCCTCACCGATGAACTAACTGAGCTTGCCGTTGAGCTCGTCGACAAACTCGAGCTCATCTTCAACCAAACTCTTCTTTTTAGTTTTACTATTCCTCCCGCATTTAACAGTTCCCTTGATTCACTTTTACCGTAATTTCTCGTGTCATCTCCAATTTTTACTCATCGAATTACTGAAGTACCCTTCCTCAGCTCCTCCTTTTTATTTTTGACCTGTATTAAGCTGACTAAAACTTGGTTATAATTTGATGGTAATTGAGTCAACATTTATTGTAGGATTTTACGGTTTATTTGTCATTGATGTTTTACATCACCTTCCATGCACAGTATACACAATCAATAATGTGACGTTAATGAAGGATGCATAAAAAACATAACAGCCTAGAAAATCCTAAGAATTCATTTGCGCACATTATTCATTCATTATATATTGTTTTATTATATCATTGGTTGTAGAAAAGATCCGCATTTCACCATTTTTTTAAGCTATGGACAAAAATTGAAATGTAAACAAAATAATTAACAGAACTTGTTTCTATCCCAATAACTATCTAAAATCGAAAAACAGAAAATCAAATAAATACACGTTGTATTAATATTCAAGGAAAATACATAAAAATGTAACCAACAAATGGACTATCTAGCTTCCTTTAAATATAAAGATGTTACAATAATCCAATTCATTAACCGTTAAATTTCCAACTGTCATGCATAAAAGTATAACCTACCTTAGAATCTCTTCATCTTTAATCATGCAATCAGTAATAGCATAAAAGGTCTAAGCTTTTCCTCCATGAAGAGGGGGCTCATTTCCTTGTTTTTCCTCCTAAATCAGCAAACCTTTCCTCCTCATTTCAGGGAAATAGGAGTATTCCCCCCCACATAATATCTGAAATATATAACCTGCGCAATTAAGAGCTAAATGAAACATCACAAATCTACCTTGGTCTTTACCAACTGTTTCATGATATGCTTTAGAGATGTTATGTATTTAGCGGGTTTTCTAATTTGGAGTGAATAAACTATCTATCACTTTTGATTGAAACATTGATACCAAGTTTAACTTCAATCTTTGAAGTAAATTCTACCAACTATCCAAAATACATATAAATAGTTTTTTGCAATCATTTAAAATCTTTTAAAAAGAATTATCATAGTGGAAAGCATGAAGATACCAGTAGTATAGTTTTCTATTATTGAGGTCCATGGACATAAAAAGTTAACATATATTTCTTATAAAAAAATATAGGAAAGAGGAATAAAAGATAACCAACTTTATCAAATCTAGAAATCACATATAAAATTCTTAGTATGCAGGATATTAAACATATTTAATACTCAATTGACATTATAAATCTTGGATGTATAGAAGTAGAATCCATAGTTTGTGTGCCAAATGACTATGGAGTAGTTATAAAATTATGAATTTTTATTTACAAGAAAATGGGGACAGAGAAGAAGTTGTAAAAAAATTTAGTCTAAGAGACAACAAGTTTGCTTTTTAGTCTGAAGGACACTTTTTAGTGTAAACGAAAAATGATAGTTACAACTATCATTCTGTGATTTGCACTAGAAAGTGTCCTTCAGCTTAAAAAGCAAACTTGTTGTCCCTGAGACTAATTTTTTTTTGAAATTTTTCCTTGAGCCTAAAAACCCCTTTTATTTATTATGGCCCTCCTCATGAAACATCGGTGCAGCACATGTATCATTAACCATTTACTACTCAATTCACTTAATCTAGGTTATGGTTAGCAAGGAAATTAATCTACTTCATCCTTTATAGGCTGTAGCTATTTGTTCCTTACCGCATACTAAGGGAGAATGTCGAAACAACACTACAATATTTGTACATGTAATGGATACTACAACCCTATGTTGTGACTATATGATCACCATATGGCATTAGGCCAAAAATGAAAATTTAATGAACTCATAGTGGTCATTGGATGCAGTGAGAGGTGAAAGAGGTGATTTAGAAAAGTTAACTGGATTAGTAATGAGGTGGTTATCGATTCCAGTGTTTGGGTTGTTTCAATCGGCTATAGTTTTTGTTGCCTTTCATCAGAAGTTGTAAGCAACATGTGAATAGTATCTTGGAGTGGTCAGAAGTCGTAATCAATATCTTAATAGCATTTTGGAGCAATCAATGGTCGAAATCAACATTTTAACAGTATTTTGAAGCAAATTTGAAACAAAATATTATTAAACTATGAAATGTTTCGCGTTACCGTTCATTTTAGCAAAAAACCTCTACTGAAACCTAAACCCTTCAGTAATGTCATCATATTTTAGCATATCCATTTTCATTTCAAAAATACTCTATTTACCAACTGATAATTCAATATTATCTCAATCAGGAATTTGAGACGTCAAATCTTTAGAAACTGGACTATTTAATAATATTAAGATGTGCAATTTTAATTCATATCACGATTCCAGATTTCAAATAAGTTCACTCATTTTTTCTCAATTCCAATTCATGTTACCTTTGTCATTGCTTATTACATGCCTAGTTTGCTATTTACTTAGTGACTTTATATGCACAGTTATTTAGGTGGACTAATTATACCAATATAGTTTAAAGCAGTAAGATCACTTACATATTTTATTTACACATCATTTTTTGTATAACTAAAGAAATTAGTTTTTTGCAGGAAAAAAACTTAAAAGCCCCATCCACGTATACCATCCTAGATCAATGGTCGAATCGGGAATAATTCTCAAAACTTTCAACGTGTTTTTTGATATCTGTATAGATATCTTTGAAAAGAATCTTATTCCCACTTCCTAACATATTCATTCTTTTGCGGCTAAAAATAATAAAGAGGAAAATAATAGAGAAAAACAAAGTTTCATACCGTTTCACCTTTGATGGGCAGTTGATTAGGCAATCAAAAACCAAACATATTAATCTTCTCACTGAACATGACCTATACCCAACAAAAGCAAAGTTGCTCTTATCTTTCCTCGACATTAGACTGTTCAGACTTGGAAAAGTGGACAAACCTTTTCCTAACTGCTACTGAAATTGCAATCTAGTCACAAATTATTATAACATGTAAAGTTTCATATTTATCAACAATTGTAAGATTAAGGAAGAATGTCGTGTAGGAGACAGTAGGTGCTACAGATAATCAAATTATATCTACCAACGAAACATGTAAAATAAATAGAATTCAAATGCTCGATATCAGACATAATAAAAAAGCGCGGCTTATAGGGAACCTATAATCAATTGAGATGAATTAATTTTTTTAAATAGAGTTATCAAATAATGCCTGGTCAACATGGTACCAATTCCCCAAACATGTGTAATACAATTAGTGTGAATCTACTATAGTTGGATTGATTTTGGAAATGTAACAAAAAAAACTTAATTAGGTATAGCTCTGACTATGACTAATTAAAAGAGCATATAAATTCATGATTGTGAAACCTTCAGAGACAATATAAAAATACATGTTGAGAGTTGAGGCGTAAAAAAAAATCAATGAAGATTTGAAACAATCACTATCAGAAAAAGAATTGTATGCATTTACCAGCTTACGTATTAAATACATTTCAGGCCAAAGAAACAGTTACTATGAAATTGTAAGATTTATCCACCTTTATCAAATTTTATTAAAAAGGGTATGTAGCAAAAAAAGGTGTATGTACCATATAGCAGAATAATTTATGATCAAATCAAGTTTTATGATCCAACTTACCAACTGTGCGGTCAATTATATGCATAATACCCAACTCGAGTGAAAAGGATTAGCAAATTAGTGACCTAAAAGCCTTCAGATTGAAGAAGAATGTCATGTATGAGATAGTAGGTACAACAAATAGTCAAATTATATCTACCAATGAAACATGTAAAATAAATAAAATTCAAATGCTCAATATTATAAATATAAAAAAGAACGGCTTATAGGAAACCTGTAATCGGTTAGAGATGACTTAATTTTTTAAACAGAGTTATCAAATAATGCCTGGCCAGCATGATACCAATTGCCCAAACATGTGTAATACAATTAGTGTGAATCTAATGTAGTCAGCTTGATTTGGGAAATGAAACAAAAAAAACATAATTAAGTGCAGCTCTGACTGTGACTAATTAAAAGAACATATAAATTCATGATAGTGAAACCTTCAGAGAGCATATACAAATACATGTTGAGAGTTGAAGCATACATGAAAAATTAATGAAGATTAGAAACATCCACCATCAGAAAAAGAAGTACATGCATTTACCAGATTACGTACTAAATACATGTCAGGCCAAAGAAACAGTGCGAAATTGTAAGATTTATCCACCTTTATCAAATTTTATTAAAAAAAGGGATGTAGCAAAAAAAGGTGTATGTACCATATAGTAGAACAATTTATGATCAAATCAAGTTTTATGACCCAACCTACCGACTGTGCGGTCAATTATATGCATATTACCCAACTCGACTGAAAAAGATAATCAAATTAGTGACCGAAAAGCCTTTTATATGAAATAGATAAAAGGGTTGTAGGTTAGAATTGGAATAACATATAGTCAAATCAAGTTTTACTGCAAATCCTACCAACTACGTCTTCAAATATAGAAAAATCCCTAATTCGAGAAATAGAAATCAACAACTTACTGACCTAACTCGATTGAATCCCCGATTTGACTTCGTAATTTCACCAGCCATATAATCTCTCTAATGTGGAATGTATTTGGCAAGATCAGTCAATAGAAAAAGAAGGAAAGAGGGGTGTAGGGTTTGTAGAGCATGGATGAAGAAGTGGGGAGGACAAAAATGAATACAGTTTTGGAATGCGTGGTAACAGTTCAAGGGAAAACACTTACCGACTAATAATTATGTACTGACGAAAATACCCTAAATTAAAAAAGGACACATGTCATCGTATAAATGATTTGGTTTCTCTTTTCCTATTTAAGTAATAGATAACATATGCATGTTTTTCTTGAACCATTATCATATACATCATTTTTATTACCCTACTTATCATTATAAACACATTAATATCTATATTCATTGTATCATCTAATACAATCCTTCTTAAAATAAAATAAATAAATATATTTGTACATTAATACAAAATTTGAATGAATATGTAAAGCTTCACCAAGTTTTGGGGCGGGGCTGGTTTGGTCTACTCTGACCCGTATGAGTACCGGGTATTGGATAAAATTCAGCCGACACCGGGTCTACAGGGCAGGTTTGGGATAAGATTTAAAAACCCGAGGCGGGTTTAGGGCATAAAACACCTACCCCAACCTACCACATTCCTATCCTTACTTTAAAACCAGCAATTTACTAATTCCTCTATTATCGCATTTCAAATGCTTTAATAATGATTGAATCCCATTAGTGCATGTTGTCGATTGAAATTTCTAAATATGTTCTTCACACAACCATCAGTTGTATCCCCAATAATGCATACTTTTTCTTATGCATCATTCTGCTTTATTGAATTGGATTAAGTGTTAATTAATACATTTAATAAAAGATATAGTATTTTTCCATATACAACACTTGTAACAAAATCAAGATGAAACTTTAATATATCGTGAAAATATGAAATATGGTATACAAGTAAAAATACTACATTGAATTAATCATTCATCATTCTTCTTCTACTATTTTGTTAAAATATGCACTTTATTTGTACAAGGTAAGTTTTATTCATATCCACTAATTATATTAGTTAATCCATATTCCAATACTAATGAGTTAATACACCAAAAAATTCTTATAGTCAATCCGCTAGGGAGAAGATGTCTTTCTCAATACATTTTCATTAACTTCCAATAATTCAATTAAGGACAATAGTTTTTTCTAATCTTAATGAGAAAATACACTAACAATTCTTATAGTCAATTAACTAGGGATTACTGAATAAATTAATTATTGAAATTATCTTACCTAATAATTATGATGTTGTTTAATCCATGTAACATGCAGATGTCTTTCTCAATACATTTTTCATTAACTTCCACCAATAACTCAATTAAGGAAAATAGTTTTTTCTAATCTAACTTCAAATCTCATTTCATATCATGATTCATAAATTATAAAATACGAAAGACGAAATGTTTTAGAATTTCCATATTTTATTAAAAGACCCCTCCAAGACTCTTAGTTACATATCTAGAATATGAGGCATGCTCTATTTCGCTTTAACAAATTATAATTGCATTTTATTGCAAACCATAACTACAAACAGTGTTATTTATACTATATTATAATTTAGAGCTTTATATTTTGATGAATGAAAGAATTTAGGGAAAAGTGCATGAGTTTTAAGAGGAGAAAGTGTGACTTAGAGAACAAATGCATGGACCTATTATTTTTCAAAGAAGACATAAATAATACGCTAGTTTCAAAAAAATGCTTCGTTATGTACAGCTTAGTAATGGTTGTACTTATTTAATGCAATAACATATAATGTTCGAAATTGAATCACTTGATAAAAATAAAATTAAAAATATATTTCTGAGCTAGAGACTCAGTGTTATATTTTTAGTATAGGGATACACCAAGGGAGATGCATATATAACAATGCATCAATTTTGCTAAAATAAGTCATGTGTAATGCCCCTTATATACTTAGGTGATCCAAGTGGGTATCATTGTTTATCACTGTGGTTTTACTATCCACACAAATGATTATATTTAGCAAGTGTAAAGTGTGACCATCTTATTAACATGTTTTTCAACAAATTAAAGAGATTCTATACCAGCAAATCAATATATGCATTTTGTAATGTTAAATAAAGCTGTAAAGAGATAGTGGCCTACATAATTTTAGAACTGGACAAAGCGTTAATAAATCAATACCATTTTAACTAAAGATTCAAAAAGATAAATTTTATTATACTAGGAAAACAAAATCAATTTACACAAAAAAATTGATCCATCTTTACACTGGAGTTTCTAATTATTAACTATACAATAAGGTTTCTCATTATTTTCTTTGCTTTAGACAGTGTAATTTATTTTCTTAATGCATAATTTTTGGATTGTTTGATATCACACTATATTATTTTCTACATAAAGAACACTAAAACTTAAGAAATTAATTTGAAAGGAAGAAGATAGGAAAACGTACAAAAAAGAAGTAAAATTATGTGGATAAACCGAATAATTTTCTATGTTTTGGAAGTCAATTTACCCATTAAATTAGGTTGGGTTAACTCAAAGATCCCATGTATAGAAATAAAAATTACCCTTGCATTATCAAATGTGTGAAAGACAAGTGGGAATTCTTTAGTAGAATCAATGGGCTGTTCTTCAACCGCATGTAAAAAGTTCTTAACCAGCTCAAATACCATAAGGAACATATCTACTTTAGAAAAACTAGTATCATCTTTCAGTTCTTAAGTAAGCCTGTGGGGTACTTTTATCACAAAGTTATTTGGCATACTTTTCGCAAATTGTAGTTGAAACTAACACTAATTCTTAGGTTGATTTCTCCTTCAAAAAAGGAAGACTAAAATGATGAAATTGAGGCTATGGTAAGATAAAGAAGAAGCAAACTAGAAGAAGAGAAGGCTTGGATTCTCTAAAATTGATTCTAACAATAAATATTTTCGGCTTTGTGCATGTTTCGGTTGAGTGGATCAATATTTTGAGTAGGACAATAAGTTTTTTACAGCAGATGAAGAGTAGCGTGCAAAAGATGAACCATGTAAAGAGGATGGTGAAGGAGAAGACCCTGATAAATGGGTAGAAGATGAAGTATGTCATGTAATTTGACTATTAAGATAATACATTTGAATGGATGGTATTGTGTATATTTCCTTCAAAAATATTTTAGTTTATTTTAATCATTGCCATTTGATAAAGTATCATAGTACTATTCTTATGCGGCTGCATATATTTTTAGTTTTATTGTTGAGTACTATAGAGGAATTTAATGAAAACTGATAAACATTAGTCTTATTGTTTATTTTTTTCAATGTTACGATATTCAAATATATTAAATTTGGAAAGTAGAGACAAAATAAATTATATTATATTTAAAATTTATTTCTTCAATAGGAACAGATTCTTAATATACTCTTGGCAACGTTAAGTTGCACATCTTTCGTGCATCAAAAATCTTCTTTAGTCCATTACATTTTATTTATAATTTAGTTGATGAAATTCCTATTCATATCCGAATATCCATTAAATAAATAAAAGTAGTGTGTCTCAAATTTTGTTCCTCCTATCTTAAAAAATAGTTAAAAATTGAAAGACTAAGATTTAAAACCTGTACCTATTTTAGGTATGAAATAGAATGAAGTTAAGAGAAAGAGTTTAAGATTTAGTTATGTTGACTGCCAGTCCTCCTCCATCATCCCATGCCTTAGCTTTTGGCAATTATAGTGATTATCTACAAATTATGATGTTCAGTAATCAACAAATGATATTGTATTTGATTGTTAAATGGAAAAAACTACAATTGATTTGAGAAACAATTTAACTATACCCACTTTTAAGTATTTCAATGCAAAATTCATCTTATTCTACCATGCTTTTATTTAGGTAAATATTAGATGTCAAATAGTACTTAAGCATATATTCATTATTTGATAATAATTTGAATTTGCTTAAATTATTTTTTTGCATACGTCCAACGAACGTGCCTAAGTACTGGTACATATAATATATATACTTTTAGTTATAACATTTATAATTTATTTAGTTACATATATATATATATATATTCATATGTATTTCTTTTTTATTAATTAAACAATTTAATTAATTTATAAATATAACATTTATATTTATCTATTTAATAATTAAAACAATTTTAAATTTATATTTTATAACCTTTATAAAATTTTGTAATTAATTTATTAATTGAAAATAATTTTAAATTTATGTTTTAGAACTTTTGTTAAATTATGTAATTAATTATTTAATTTTATAATACTCAAACAAGGTATTTGAATGAATCTAAGACTCAAAAACACTTTCGAGTCTTCCATAATAGCATACATAGAATCTGACCATTCTTTTAAGCTGGGTAAGGGATAGGAGATTGAGAGATTTTCAACGTTAGTGGTCCTTAATTGGAGTAACTTTCTCCTTAGTTTATGCGCCCTTTCCTAGCCTACCTAAATATTTTGACTTTTTCAAAGATAAATTCTCTTAGTGTTGGTTAATTATTTACAAAAGCATAATATGGGTTTTAATACCATTGTTGAATCAGGTGCATTGAGAGGGTGGTTAAAAGAGTGAATTTTAATAAATTTATTTTTTTAATTTGCATAAGATCTTTATTCTATGCTTGTGTAAATAGATATTTGTTTATACTAAATCAAATTCAGTATATTGATTAATAAAAGTGGTTTGTAATATTTTAATTTGTTGTTATTAATTAAAATATTTGTTTACTACTAATGTATAAATTAAAATTGATTTCTCTTAAGGTATATTTAATATGACATGACATTCAAATTCACAGTGTGAACATCATAATACATACATACATATGTATACATTTGTATACATATACATATACATATATATAAGTATAAATATACACATTTCAAAAATTAAATATATGTATTTATAAATAATCAAAATAATTATATTTAATGTAAATGTTATTAAAAAACTTTATATATGTATATAAATCTACTTAATTTTGAGCTATATATATTTATGTTAATATAAAATTTAAATTTAAAAGTTTTGACTTATTCATTTTTTTGAATACTTCAGCAATCAATCATTTGAACAATTTTGTTTATAATCACTTACAACTGAGAAAAGATTTATAATAATTTTCAAAATTTCAAATTTAAACGTTTTTGACTTAGTAAAATAAATTACATTATATATATAATAAAACTTATCAGATCAATTTTTTTTATTATAAACGTTCTAATAGATATTTTATGTTATACATATACACCCATGAAAATGATTTTTTATTTATTTGAAACATCAATTTTTTAAATAAATATATATTAAGCCAAAATATTATTTAAAATAATTTTGTTATATTTATATATAATGGAATAAAGATAATTTTTGTTGAAAACAAACATGATCATAATATATATACACACACCATAGATTTAAAAGCGAGAGTATGTGTGTGTGTATAATATGCTTAAGATTTAAAAAGGATTAAAATTTAAAATTAATTTTAATTTTTCTAAATAGCCAAGCATAATCCTATATACTACATGTTGATGATGATAATACATGTATAAGTGAATATATGTAAATCAAATATTTATTCTTTACTTCGAAGTGAACATACCGAGGGTCGATATGTTGTTTGAATAGTCTATCCTCTTAGAGCACCACTATTTCTTCTTTCTCTTTGATTTGCAATGTCCCAAAGATGGCAATGCCAAGATGGGGATTTCAGTCTAGATAAGAGAGGAAGATAGTTTAAAAAAGTATATCTAACTATATGTGGAGGCTAGGTAGCTAAGAGCCAACACCTTTCTCTCCACCTTTTCCTCTAGGTCTAAAAACAAGTTAAATCCCAAAGATCCCACTTTTATAGCCAGCTTATGGTATTGACCTAGCATGGTCAAACACCTCTTTGACTCCTCTTGAATCATTATTTAATTTATTAAATTTTTACTTCAAAATTAATCGAACCATCATATAATTTTTATATATAGTTCTGTATGATTTTAAGCCTGAAACAAATAACTAAAAATGGACATATATATTAATATGACTTTTATATTAATTTATTATTAACTTACAACATTTATAATATACTTTATGCTTGCTTGAATATGGAAACAACTGACAATGTGGTTACATTCACTCTTTGGTGCGAATGCGATTCATATTCAATATTAAACAATTTAAATATCAGAGACTATATAAACTTTGCTAAAGTACAGTTTAGAGTAAGGTTCAATGTTTATAAATCATCTTAGTGAAATCATATCTTTTATCTAAATAAGCTCATCTAGTAATGATATTTTAAATATCTATTCTTTTCATTATCACTGTGTTACTTAGATCTAGAGTTTGCACTAAGGTCAAAACTCTATTAGCATCCTTATTAGTTACATAGGTCAATTTTAAAGTTCTTGGTTCAATCTAATAACGTTTATCGATCAATCTTTTTTTCTTTGACTACAGATTTTGACTTACCAATTACGGTGATACCGACCTTCTATAACGAAGGAGAAAAATCCTCTCTTGAGAAGTGTTTCACATCGATTAGTTCAACATATACCTAACTATGGTAGTAACATGGTCTCCATGCCATATGGTTAACCATAGTCAAAGTATAATCTACGTACTCAAGGTCAATAGTTTTCTCAAGTTAGAAGACTATTATACATTGTTACCTTGAGATCTTCGATTGTGACTAAGTTATATAACATATAAAAGACTCTCGTTGAGTTGTCAAGTGATTGTTCTAAACAATAACAAGTACGTAACCCCTTGGTCTCCTCAACGGTCATGAGTAAATCACCATCCATCATACAAAAAGCGTTACGTATACTAGTCTCAACATATGTATCATTACCCCTTTCAGATA
The DNA here is from genome assembly GCA_030737815.1 of Allium fistulosum. Classification (NCBI taxonomy): domain Eukaryota; kingdom Viridiplantae; phylum Streptophyta; class Magnoliopsida; order Asparagales; family Amaryllidaceae; genus Allium; species Allium fistulosum. The sequence continues at coordinate 1,043,763,579 of CM060905.1, forward strand.
TCTCGGCTAGGAACATTTAAGGAGTTGTTTTTTGTTTGTATCGATTCAATACTCCTTGTTATGAACATTTCATAACTACAATCAATAAAACACTACTCTTAAGGATAATCGACTTATATATGTTTAATTTTTATTAACCCATTAATTATATCACAATATAACAAACACAAACAATAGAAAACAAAACCAAAAAATATATTATTTCAAACAAGATTGTTTATAGAATTAAGGTTACATAATAATCACATAATTACCCCCAAGGCAAACTCTTAATCCTATTATTATGGAACCTCTTCCCCATGCCTTCGATCAGTTTTCCTAAAATAGTATGGGAAAGAACCTTAGTGAATGGATCTGTTATGTTATATTTGGTATCTAGTCTTATGATGATGATCTCTTCATCACTGATAAACTGCCTTACCATGTGGCACTTATGGAGGAAATGTATTGGTTTCATGAGAGCTTGTGGTTCCTTGGAAATCCATATTGTCACATTATTGTCATAATACAATAACATTGGGACTTCAATTCTTGGGACCATTCCTATGTCCTTAATGAATATTCACATTTGCACTAACTTTGTAGCATCATTCAAGGCGATGTACTTAGCCTCCATGGCAAAATCAGCTACAACTTCTTATTGGAACTTTTCTAACTAATGACTTCTCCATCGAGGGTACACACAACACCTTAGAATGACTCAGTCATCGATATCTCTTTGAAAAAATAAATCCTTAGTATTTCTTAGATATCAAGGAAGACAATAATTGCCATCCAATGAGTTTCTCTTAGATTTGGGTGATATGGACTTACTGCATGTAGTGCAAAAGTGATATCCAACCATGTACATATCATGGCATACATAATCAATCCTGTTACTGAAGCTTAAGGATCTGACTTACGCGCTGGCTTTCCTTATCCGTAGATGGGGGATCCTTTATAGAAAGGTGCAATGGAACGTTTTTGCGCTTGGAATTTTCCATACAATTCTCTTTAGTTATGTATCAATGTACATAGATTGGGATAGTCCTAATATCCTCTTATATCTATCTTTATATATCTTTATGCCTACTATATAGGATGCCTTACCTAAATCCTTTATTGAGAAATTATTAGACGACCAAGCTTTCACTGATTGCAACATCGATACATCATTACCGAACAGTAACAAGTCAACGACGTATAATACTAAAAACATCACAACACCATTATTCTGCTTCTAATATACACATGCTTCCACTAAACTTTTTTGCTACAAACCAAACTGTTTGATTACCTAATCAAATCATTTATTCAAACTGCTTGGTACTTGCTTAAAGCCATAAATCAACCTTAACAATCTACTTGCTTTATCGCCGCTCTCACTGATTTCATAACCTCTGGCTGTGAAAGATAAATAGTCTCTTCTAAATCACATTTTCAATGCTATTTTAATGTCCATTTCCATATTTCAAAGTCATAATCAGTGCCGATTAATAGAGTTAGGAGTATTTCCTAGATGCAATTCTATAATTTATTGTAAATTATTGACTTTGTAATAAAATCCCGTTGGAAATAAAATGTGTTTTTTCTTTCTATTATATACTTGTCATATTGTCATATGTTAATTAATTATTTAATTGAAGTGTGTTAAATATAAAATCCCTAAATGATATGTTATGTGATAGTAATTACAATATGTTGTAATCATAAGAAATTTATCACTTTAAAAATAACATATTATTTTAAATATTTCTAGTCAAGATGTTTCGAGACAGGATATCGATACATCCATTGAAACTGGAGTACATAATGCAATCCAAATGTTAGGCATCGTGTTACCTGTAGCTATTGGGGGAACCAAGGGGGTTATATATTGACAGTTTTTGGAAAACTATGGAATAACTCACTTGAGAGTTTTTTGTTGGTTAATATAACTACGGTCAAACATAGAACTTTGAAATGATGATATTACATAATTCTCTTGACTTGAAAATACTATTGAACTTCAATATGCATACTCCACTTTGATTATAATTAAATCATGATATGACGTCCATTTAATGATTATAATTGGGTCTGAGTTGAAGCATTGGGAGTGAAATACTATTCAATAGTGAATTTGTCTCCTAAGTTATATGAGGTTAGTATTATGATCTACTGTATTCAACACAAAGTCAAAGTCTCTAGCTAGAGTAGTGCGGTTAATAATAATTGTTATTATTGACCTAAGGACCTTGTGTTTGGACTTACGAAGTTAAATGTGGACGATCTTGGAATTTTGACCAAAATCAAATTCCACATGTCCTAAAGTTATATAGTTTTGACGAAGAGAATCGGCGTAAATAATCGTTACTACCAAGTACCGCTTAAAATTGTTAAATATGACTTTACCGATAAAGATATATAAGCAATAAATTCAGCCAGACCGGTCACACCACTAACTATGTGACATGTAAACGTTAATATTTGAATTGTTTAATATTAATTGTCGATTGAATTTACACATACGAGTCGCACAACCGCACTAGTAGATCTTCAAAATACCACATGATTTAATTAATTTTATATGTTATATTATATATGTATGAATCAATTTTTGATATTATTAACTAGAGATTTAGCCAACCTCAAAATTAGTCTAATTTGTTGTGAAGGAAAAGATTTCATGCAAATCATTGGGCTCTAAAAACAAAATAAGAATGAAAGTAAGCAAAGCAAAGTAAAGGGACACCAAATATAGAGTGGTTCAGCAAGCTTGCCCACATCCATTGTGAAGATCTCTTACTATATTTCTCCCTTACAATTACAAGGAATCATAAAAGGATAATAAGAAACTGAGCACTTAAGATTAAAAAGGTAGCTAACCTTTAGTACTTGAGGCTTTGATTTGCTGTGAGGAGAGCTTTAGAAAGGAGATAATAACCAAAGTTCTAATAGTTTCCAACTCCTTTGAAGTCATAATGCATGGGGTATTTATAGTGGATGAAACAGATGATGGATATCTGAGATTGTACAGTAGAAAAGGTGGGAAGCATGCCTGGAAAATTGATCTAGTCATGTGGGCTGATATGAGACAGTTGTAAAATCGGAATATGTGGTTGAGAAGTTAGCCAATTGTCCTTCTGTGATGGGTGTAAACTTTGCATATAATGCACGTTAAATGCCAATGGTTTCTATAGGAGTAGGCATGCATTTTTCTGCTTTGCTACAGTACCTTATATAGCTGGCTGTATAGTTTGTCATTTACTTTTGCATGCCTATGTGGTAAGGCGGACTGTGTTGGCTAGTTAATTGTCAAGGTTTGAAGAAAGATGAATGCTTTACATACCAAGTGGTGAGGAATGTGTCGGGCTAGTTGTGAGGAAAGGGAATGAGCTACTTAGGACTGGTCGAAGGCGGTCATAATGAGGAAGGATCACGCATGAGAGTGTCGGCTGGCTAAGGAGCTGGCCTTGATGGGCTGGCATAAAGACTAGATTGGATGTAGATCTTCATGAATAGGCCGATTGCTCAATCCCTAAGTTTGCTGAGAGTAGATTAGTGCTAAGGACCATGTTACAAAAGGGATGCCAGGCCAGCTATGAGATGATGAGACAGGCTGCTTGGGATCGATTGAAGGCGGCTGTGATGAAGCCAGACGAAAGATGGGCCATACTTGAACTCGTTTAGTCGAATATTTGGGTTGTGTGGACCATGCTAGCTGACAACTGAAGTGATGCTGAGAGGACTGGCTAACCTGAAGTTAGGATAGAGGTAGGTTGGAAGGAAGAGTCAGTCGTAACCGAGTTACGCCAGTGTGGACCAGGCTGGACTATACTTAGCTTTGTGCTTATCTAATGAGTTGTCTATGGAAGTCACTTTGAGTGAGATGGCCAGTTGCCGACTTGATGTGCTATTTGAGCAGATGGGCTAGTCTGAGATTAACTTGTGTTTAGGCCGGCATGTGTGGGCATTCATAGAATAGTTAGGTCGGCTTTGATTGCGCCTGACCATGCCTTAATAGGCATGCTAATTACTTGCAAGAACTTTGAGCAACATTTTGCCCCAAGTTCGTCTGTGTGAGCAAGGGTGGGCTTGTCATTTCATAAAGATGCCACCATCCGAACCTCTGTTATGCATTTAATGCATGCTCGACATGGCTTTATGCTATTGGCTATGATGGTTAGCTTTTTCAAACATGGATGAGGACTCACGTTTTCGACATGGGCGAAGTGGTAGTTGCATTCATTACATCTAGACAAACGAGATTTGAAGGCGATTGGAATCCTACAGCCGAGATTGAGAGAGTATGTTTATAAAAGCTAATCTTTTTCTCTAATTCACTTTTTATTAAAAGCCAAAAACAAACACGCCATTACAAAGCTCTAGCTTCCTCAAAAACCTCAACTTTACCAAATCTCATTAATAGCAAAAGTATGTACTCCTCGTCCACTTTTAACACCCGTCGTAGCAGGCATCGCCATCGTGGAAAATCCTTAAGTCTTTTGTTGTTTGTTTTACTTGTGATTTTCCCTCGATGTTACTATTGTAATGCTATGTTATTATGGTGTTTTGCTTGTCCTGATCGAAAATTGGCTTCACTGGCCATCTTTAAACGTTGATCGAACATCACTACCATGTTAGCGGTGGTTGATCGATGTTAATGGGCTTAGGTGGGCCAACAAATGCTTAATCAAGGACATCAATATTTATTTCGATAACGGGCTATGGTTTAGGCCCAATTTGGTAAGCATAGGCTTTAAGTAAAAAATAGGAATTAGATAGGGGCCATAAGACCTAATACTGATCTTGGGAGCCAAGTCATGAACTGATCTTCATGGAGTGCCCCGCACGGACATGCCTTGAAGATGGTCGCCCAGTTCCCATTTTATGTCAAGGGGCTTATCTTCAAGCTTTGCTAGATTTGGCCATTGGTCTATTGTATAATTAAGACATTTCTGTTTCAAATAGAAGCCCCAGGACCACTTCTGCTAGTCTATCAATTTCACATGGGGTCATTGGTCTTAGGCCCTCCGAACTGGAGGATAGGAAGATTGACTTGGCTAAGTTGTCGGCTAGACATGGAGTTAACATAGGGATGATCCGCTACCCAACTCCTACTGATCGTCTAGATAGACCCCCTACAGGATTCTTTGCTTTCTCGATTGGCTACTTCAAAATGGGGGTTATGCTGCCTCTCCACTACTATTTTGTTTCCATTCTTAATGTTCTACTCACTTGCCTCGAATCAGCTGACACCTAACAATAACCAGTATTTGTGCGGCGTTTATGCTGCTTGCATTGCACTAGTTCTTCCGGAGCCAAATGCCAATCTTATAGAGATGGTCTTACATCTTCAGAAGGAGGTCGGGCGCCTGGTTGGCACATGCTATCACTTCCAAGCTAATATAAAATCTATGATCTTTTCGGGAGTCCCCAACAAGGCTGCCCCTGGTTGGATGACTAGGTACTTCTTCGGCCTTCATAGTGTTAACCCCAGGCTTGGGAACCTCGCCTTCCAAACTCCTAGTAAGTCTTTGCTTCTCTCTCCTTACTTTCATACTTTTTGCTGCTTTCATTTTCCTAACTCATTTATTGATTGGAGAAGAGCTTGAGTTCCTTGGCCTCAGATTCTACATATTACATGAGAACCTAAACCAACCACCGAGACTTGAGACTTTTGGTGATCGAAGTCAACCTACACCAGGTTGGTTTAATGAGGCAAGACTGGATAATAGCTAAGGTGTAGCAAAGGAAAGTCGATAAAGATGGTGGCTATAGTTAAGAAGCCAACCAAACCAAAATAGGACTACTCAAGTTTGTTTATTTATTATTAAACTAGAAATTGGTATAACATCTATAAAGCTAAGTATGAAGAGCCTAAGCTCAATTGTAACAAGCTTGATGACATGACTAAGCATGGCTTAGTTGGTGTTGACCAAATAGTGTTAAGAGAACAAGATTAGGCTTAGCATTTAAGGCCTAGTACAAGATGATATCATTAAAGAATGGCTCCATGATGCCCATGGACTTTTGGAATGAGGAATCCAAAAGGCATATCGTCTTTTGGAACAAGTGGCTTGAAAGCATATACGTTCTTTTGGAATAAGACATTCAAAAGTCCATGCCACATGATCAACGGAGATTAAAAAAATAGGCCATAGATATATGCGATAGTCCATGAGGCATGTTAATGGATGTGATAGGCAATCTTCTTAGTTCATAGTCCTATGTCCATATGTTGATAGCAAGATAGTGATTATGCATATGAACACTAGTTTAGACCAAAGCCCATATGATTTATATAAAATCACGAAAAGCTTTGGGTCTAAAGAGCTTTATCATATGCATGTCCATGTCTAATAATGTCCAAAGTGCAAAATCAAGTAATATAATTTCATCATGATAACAATCAAGTCCATTTTTCCCCAATTCAATTTAGGGTTACAATTGTTTAATTTTGAGAAGAGAGAAAATAAATGACCATCCCCTCCTCCTTACCCCTAGGTCCGTATTTATAAAGGCAGATGGGTTCGGCATAGCTGCTTTATGCCGCCTTCGGTACCGCTTTGGCATCAATGATCTTGATGGTTCTTGACACTGCAACTTATCTTTAGTGAACCCTGGCCTTCCATTGCATGTTGATGGACTACGACATCATTAAGCGCTGTATTGATAATAGGTAGCATCGATAACTAGGCAACATTGATAACAGGCAGCATTGATAATTAGGTAGCGTTGATAAAAGAACATTGAAGATGCACGTCATTGCCTGAAAGGTGGCATCAATAAGAGGCGGCATTAAAAAGTGGCAGCAACGATGATGAATAGAATCAAAGAGGAGTGGCATCAAAGAAAAGTGGAATTGAAGAGATGCGTCATTAGAAGGAAGCAGCATTGAATAGATGCAGTATTAGAAGGAAGCGGCATTGAAGAGATGCGATATTAGAAGGAAGCAGCATTGAAGAAATGCGAGATAAACTGAGACGGTATAAGCTAGATGTGACATTTATCCTATCTTCATGGATGAAGTGTGATGTTGATAGAACATGGCATCAATGAGATGCGACATGGATAAAAGATTATAATATACAATACCAATGGTGCACAACATCAATTCTTGTCTTGGTGAAATATTGTATTAGCCTTATACAATGTCACCCACTGGTGACATGTGGGATGCGGCGTTAGTTGCACTCAGTATCATTAGTTACCTTGATGACTTGCGACATTACTCATTTGGTACATTGATGGCATGCGACATTGTCTATTAAACTTTATTGATGTAGGACGACATTGTAGGCCTTCGGTATCATTAATTGCCACATTATTCTTTAGCTTCAACATAAATTCCTTTGCTTACATCCTTTGGAAATTATGTGGATAACAATTATTAATGCCGGGCCGATCATAAAAGCAAACTGGGGATATGAAAACATTATTACTGGTAAGGAGAAAGTGAACTGGCAAAAACTTGACCTTGACAAGTTAAGTGATGTTGTGCTGGAGCCATAGTGGGAACAGTTTGACCCTGAACATCTAGTTGATGTCCCGATCCCTCGCCATGAGCCGCTGCTCAAAGAGTGGGATAATGATACGAGTTTTAAGGAATGTATTGTTGCAGGAAGGGGATAAGAGCTGGTCGTCAGTAGGGACGCAGGTGCTTCCTCTAGGAAAATTCTTGAATACAACCATTCGTGTCCTGGATATGAAGAGGGATTTAAGGGAAAGCCTCAAGTAGAGACAGAAGAAACAAGTGCATGCATCTCGGCCTCATCGTGCTGGCCCCTTGTTAGAAATAGGGACCGTGCTGGTACAAATGGTAGTTTACTTGCACTCGTCTTCTTTTCACATTGAATTTTGACTAACTCTTTTCTTTTTTGTTGTTACGGTAACCAATGAATTAGGCTTATTTTTTTTATAGTTTTGAGGCTAGCTATGTCAAAATCTAATTTTTCTACTGCTAACCCGAGAGCAAAACCAATATTTGCTCTATGTTTGAAACTGAAACGAATTTGACCATAACTTCTTCGTTTCTTAACCGATTTTTATAATTTTGGATGTTCTGGAAATCATAAATCATGCACTACAACTTTCATGTTTTGAGTTTTAAAAAAGAGAAATTGGAGTTTTGAGATATTTAAGACAAAATTATAGATGGTCGCCCTTAACCAGCCCTATTCTCCGCTTTAGTAGACATAATTACTTGTTAATTCTCTTGACGAGGGGATGGTCAAGGATGCCATGACCGAAGTTATCGGCGCCCTTATCATTTCCAGCGTGACTTTTGCAATTCCCCCACCTCATGGCCCCATGAACCTCGACATTCCTGAACATATCTAGATGGTTGCCGACTTGCCTCCTAGTCCCTCTCGCTCGCTCCAATAATCCAAGAAGAGAAAGAGGGATGTAGCTAACTATCTTCGAAAGCTGATTCCAACGGGCCTTATAAAAAATTTATCAGCATTTATGACTCGGATGAGCTGCATGTTGACAAGGAAGCTGAGCCATTGGGTTAGGTTACCCTAGACACTCACCACGTTGAGGACCCCATAAATATAGACCGTATGCTTTCGACATACTAACTAATTTTGATAGATGTCCTCATTACCCCTGCAATGTCCAGTTTAGCCTGAACTGCCACTCCTTGGATAACATCCTAAGCTTCCAGACCTGAGACTCCTTGTTGGTAAGTTTTTGACTTCAAACTTGCTTGTTTCTTACTTAATTACTTTAGCACTGCTTTTCTTCAGGTTGGGTACTACTCCATGCGCATCCGAGGGGATGTGGAGAATTTCTAAAATAATATGGAGTCTGGGACTTTGGCTCGGGAGGCAACGTAGGTAGGGGTACTAAGGCCCGAAATAAGAAGGAGGCAGCTGAGGCGGCCAAAAAGTTGGAACGAGAGGCGAACCAGGCCTAAGAGAGGAATGAAAAGGTGGAGAAGGTGGAGGAAGATCTTCGGGGAAGGGTCAAGAAGGCGGAGGCAGACTTCGGGGAGAGGTTTTTGAGGTAGGATATGAAGGCCGACCACCTGTGGCCTGATCTGACAAAGCATAGGATTGAGGGACGGATGGACGTGAATGTTGATGCTGCCAGGAAACAGGAGGAGGCCTAGTAGAAAAATTGGCTGAAGAACATGGTAAGGACTCAGATTAGTGAGAATTGCTAGTTCCCCATTTCTAATAGTAAATTTGATGTCGCAGCTTTTGAGAGGGCCCAGGTGGAGGTGGCAGAATAGATGCTGGCCAAGGGCGTTCAAGTGCCTATTGTTCTTACCCAGGAACAGCTGGACTACTTGGCCTGATGCACCGAGGAGTTGGGTTTTTAGATATTTTACTTTTCCTCTTTTGAAAGCTTAGCGGGGCGGGCTTTATGCCCTTGCACTTTAGGATTTGAATATATATATTCTTTTGGTTGAAATACGTCTAAGTACTTTGATAACCGTATCTGCTCTTATCTGTTTCTGCTTATCTTGTAGCATAGCATACTTTGAGTAGTTGATAGTCCTTGTGTATTTGCACTTTGTAATTTTCACAAGACGGATTAGCTAAGTAAAGGTAAGTGACAATCGATGAGTGTGTGACATTCTTGCAAACCCTGTGCTGAATTGATCAATTTATGTTAGTTGATAGGCTAGACTAGTCAATGGACTTGGATGTGAGCATTGACTGTGTAACTTGGTTGCTTGTTAAGCGCTAAGGCCGGATATGATAGCCCGACTTATTTATGCTTTCCTTTTGTTGTGCATTTTTGGTACGAACTTAAGCGCTGGGTGGCTTAAAGATTCTCTTAGGTGATGGCGGGCGATTAGGACATGAATCTAAGCGCTGAATGGCTAGAAGGTTCTCCTAGGCGACACATTGTAAGAAAAAGTGGAAATCCTCGTGATGTGCAGGTAAATGTGCATATTTTTACTTCCATATTTAATCGAATTTAATTAAATAAATGAGCATATAGGGTGTTTTAACATGTTTAAATCAATATTCAAATTATTTTCAAATCATCATTTATTCATCTTCATTTAGGGGCAAAATGGTCATTTTTGTGCATATATTAATTTGAAAAAATTTACTTGGATATTTTAGTGTTGTTCTGTAGGAATTTTAGTGAATTTTGGAAGAGGCTTTATGGAAAATTTGCATGCACAAGAGAAAACAAAGGAATGAAGATGGAAATAATTCAAACCATGAAACATGGAGGACCCCACCTACCCACTTACCATGATCACCTATTAGGAGCTAATGCACATGCTAATGAAGCTTAAAGTTTCATGCACATTTAAATGGAGGATTATCTCATGCTAATGATAACTTGGCGGCCACACTTCCTAGAGGGGTAGTTTGGGTAGTTCCCAAAAATATGATTGGGGTTTTAGGCTTGTATAAATACCCCATTTGTTCATGTAATTAATCTCTTAGCCTTTGAGCCTCCTCTTTAGTTAGTTTAGTTTTAGGCTCAAAAATAAACAAAAGCTCTTTCTTTCTTTTCATGGCTACTTAGCCATTTTCTTGTCTTATGTAATTTTCTTCTTAATGCAATTTTAATTCTTACTCTTTTTTTATTTACATGCTTTTTCCTTTCATGTTAGTAGTGTAGATCTTTTTATTTATGCAAGTAGAATAGCTTTTATTTCATTTTAATTAGCTCTCTTTTTACTTAGGTTGCATTTTCTTCTTGTTTTTAATTCATGTTAAATGCTAATTTGTTGACATGATAACAAATATGAGAAGCTAAACCCCTTCAATTTAGGGGTAATGAAGCTCTCTTAATCATATAGATTCAACATTTTGATCATTTTTGTTCTCTTTTTATGCTTATTAGAAAGTTGCGTGTTGATGTAAGTTTATTAATGAATTTGATAGTCTATGATGTTAATCACATATAGGCTATACTTATTCAAAAAAAGACAATTTACATCATCACCTAACTAATTGATTTTGGTAATGGAAGTGGATTTGGAATCAAAATTTGATGATATGTATTTCTAATCAATAGTTAATAGATCATGCTTAGAATAGATTTTTTTCCAAGTTCATTGTCATTTTCATGAGAGTTTAAAAGTGGTTTAGTAGGTATGTTAAAGTTTGATGGTTTATATTGGGCTAATTAATAGCACAAATATTCCATACTTATTGATAAACATATCAACTAAATTCACTAATGACCAAAAGAGAGATCATAATTTTATATATGTTGATTTATGTGATCTTGAGATGGACATTGCCTCTAAATTTCCTTCTACTCTCATATTTTATTTATTTTCTTTGCTAGTTTATTTACATTTTTTTAGTTAATCACAACATTAAATTCTTAGTTTAATTTGATTGAATAGAAATTTTAAAATCTAAACAATTCCCTGTGGATCGACCAGTACTCGCCACGTACTAAAATTGTACGTCGTGCGCTTGCGGTTGTTTTTAATTTAAATTTTTTGGCTGTTTTTCTAATCCGATAGGAAATTGGCCATCAAACAAGTTTTTGGCACCGTTGCCAGGGAATTTATTTGATTTAATTTTCTATTCTTTGAATCATTTTGTGTGTGTATTACATTTAAAAAAAGATATTGTGTGATTTTTGTTTTCGTTTTTTTGTGTGCTTGTTGCTTTTCTATTTTGCATTTGCATTTCTATTTATATAAAAAAAAATTATACACAATTGCATTTGAAAAAAAAATATTTTATTCCATTTCATTTTCAATTACATTTTCAATTTTCAAGTTTCAAATTACAATTTTCATTTACAAATTTTCAAAACTGTCTGTGCACATTTCTGTGCACTGTCTGCTACAGTAACGTGCACATCAAATACCCCTTTCCTCTTCTTACTATTTTGCCTGTTAACCCTGTCAACCATGCTCCTGCCCTACATCTACCACCATTATTCCCATAACAACTTCACACATCACTCTACAATACAAGCTCTAATACAAATCAGTTCCTCCGCTGATCAACACCTGATCAACATACCACTGACAACCCTCCAAACTTGACACCTGATCAACACCTGATAAACATACTTGCTGTCATCACCTGGCCGCTAACCCTCCAAACTTTCCTTTATGTAAAGGCCCGTAAATCAGTCTCCTTGAATCGACCATAATTCACATCATTTCAACTCAAATTGGACGGAAATATGAATCTTTAGGGTAAAGAAGAAGAAAAGGATAGAAGAAAAATAGAAAACAACAACACAGAATCTCACAATCGCAGCGGAACAAAATATAATATATAGTAACATATTTTAAATATAAGAACTGTACTGTTAATATACATACCACTATCAGAGTACAACAATTCAATACATCAAATGGACAATTATAATAACTTGTCCTCACACAGCGGAAATAACCAAGTACGTGATATACGCCTGAACTCCTCCAGCTCGTCTCCTGAGTTCCATAGCGTTTCAACCTGAATCTGTAATACTCGGTCTGACCCGAGCATTGTAATAAAATAACACCTGAGTCAGTCTGGAAAACCAGCGTGAGAAAAAAACACACTCAATTTGAATTATTAGAGATATCAAAATCCTTTGAGAACAAAGGTATCTCCTAAGACCGCGTCACACATAAACATGACGGGTGTTTCCCTTACGATAACCAAAACATTTTATAGAAAATCCAGTGATATTATAATAGTGTCTAAATACAAATACTTATTCAAATAGCTGAAATTGTTACATTAATTAAATTCTCGCATACTAGGCTCTACAAACAAAACCGTAAGCTCGTATTGGAGAATGGATTCCAACGTACGACTGGGCCACTGGGGTACCGCCCATCACAGTACACCTCTAGAACAATGTATCGAGGACCACACTGACATCCCCTGCTACACAAGACCGGCCTACCTCTAACCTGGATAGACCGAATATGTTATCACCCCGGGTGTTCCCACCCTTACTATCGAGCGCTTCTTCTTTCATGTATACCCATATCTAAGATAAATAGGGTTCCGAGGACATCTAGAAAAGTGGTAACATACCCTACTTGGGTGCGACCCACTTAGCCTTGCTGCATCTTCCCTGTTTCAGTCATTCCCGGTTGATGAGGTACGAGGCTAAGCGTTACTTTTCAAGAGCAATATTTACTTAGAATGCTCATTGTCCTCCAATAACGATGTTCTGATAGCATTCGTCTATACAAGTTGTCCTGGGTCTGGACAAACCGAATCACCGTCTTCATCATCTTCACGGTATTCATTCGTTACATTCACACCGGATCGAAGTGGTTTTTGGATAATTAAATCTGATCTCGGTCTCCTCGAAACGATTAACGAAATTGGCCAATATTGATAGTCGGTTATTTAACTATCAATAAAACATCCATAAGCAACACTTGGCCTTATTTTATAGATCTCCAAAATATTTATTTCAAAACATCTTCACCAGGATATATATTTAATCTCTTCAATATTCTATATTTGAAAATAATTCAAACCCTTGTATCCATAACAGGATATTTAACATTTCCAATACTTAGAAATATTTCCTACTTCCATTTTTACAACACTTAGAAAATATTTCTATTCCAAATCATTTCCCACTAAAATTATTTTCAAACCTTCCTTCTGATACTTAGGAAAATATTTATATGTATAATTTCCAAAATCATTTTAATATTTAACTTGGAAATATTCCATACTTATATCATAAGTCTTCAGAATTTTTAATAAATTATTCTTACGATTCCAAACCGATTATACTTGTTTATAATCCTAACCCACCATTTATAACTCCTTTAAATGAATTCAAAATCTTCCCGAAGTTATTGCATCTAGACATTGGAAATTTTATTAAGTCTCTAACATTCCATTTATAAGATTTCTCTTATAAAAATCCCATCCTTAAATAAACCCCGTCCACACATCTCGAGAGAATTTTATAAAGAAATTACAATCATTTCAAACTATATATATATATAATGAGCATTTTTTAAAGAATAGTAATTTATCTTTATTTTTAAAGTATGTTTTAACTTGCAGAAAGCGGCTACGACTTTGATTTTTGACTTGACATATATAAATTTTAATATTGAAAATATCTCGTTTTGGGTAACTAGAAATTTACAATCCCTATCGAGGCGTGCCTCTAGGCATTCATAATGTTATACCCCTATTCCGAACGTAATGGAAAAGGTCCCGAGTCCTAATTCGATCGTATGGAGAAGATAGCTTTTTGGACCCAATTATTATATATAATTTCGATATAAATTTCAGCGCGTTTATATTCCGTACGATCAAACGATAACTCCAAATGCTATGAAATTTGAAATCCGATAATAATACACTATTATGGATCCAATGAGACTGATTTCGTCGAATTCCGAGATTGTGCCCCGGATCGCTATTTTTAACGCGTCGATTTAAACAAACTATTTTTAAAATTGGACAGATCACTTTTAATTTCAATTTTAAAACTTTATTATCTTCATTGTTATTAATATAAATTGTACAAGCCTTTAAATTATTTTTATCGAGCTTAAAACTCGAGATATAATAATTTAACCAATATTTAATTATAAAATTCAATAATTAAATTATTCAATAAATCGCTATATTTAAATTCTGAATTTATTTTATAAATAAAAACCCAAATTTCCATATTCAAAATCAATCTATAATTCAAATTCAATATTTAAAACCATTTAAATATTCCAAATCATATGTCGAAAAATCCGGGTCGTTACATTCCTTCCCCCTTAAAAGAATTTCGTCCCCGAAATTGCTAAGGCAGGAAAATGCTCCAAACCCATTAACTTATTAAAACCCACTTAGTGAAAACTCGATATTTCACTTTCCTAATCTTTTACCTTCATTCAAAACAATTAGTTTTCCAACCTGAACCAAAATCTTTTATTTTGATTATAAATTCGAAATCAATTTCCGTTAACAAAAAATTTCCAAAAAATTTCAAACACCCTAAATTTCCGAATTTTTTTGGCAGAGTCTCCCTTGTACGGGGAGCCTTTTGCAATATGACAAGAGAGATAAATATATATACATCAACCCACACGGTCGGAAAATAAAAAATATATAACAATATTATATTTTCGCGGTATTTAATCCGAAAACGTACCTTATTTAGCATTTTTAAGCAAGCGGCTTATTTATTTTTGCAATTCGCACAGTCAAAGTCAAGCAAAACAGCTCTAGGTACCTGTACTTACTCAATTTAAACATGTAAGTACCAAAACATGAAATTTAATCACATTTCATTCATTTTAATGGTTAAAACACATACATTTTATAACAATGCATGCTAACATATATTTATAAACAATTATGAGGTTCCAACACCAATTTAATTACTTCCAATCAATCTATATACCATTTGATTCAATTTAAATAATTTACAACTCACTTTACACGCATTCAATTTATTTTTATACCAAATAACTCATATCCATTTCCAATTGATTCTAAATCAATTTATTTGTATTCCATTCAAATATTAACTTAAGTTAATTTATTTACTTCAATCATTTCAATCAAACAACTTAAGTTCATTTCTATTTGCAAATAAATTCCCTTTCAACTTAATTTGATTCTTATCCAATCAAATCCCTTTCCATTTACTTAATTAAATTTAATTAGTTCCTTCATTTATTCCACTTCAATTTCAATTCCATATTCAAATTCATCCTCGAATTCATTTCAATAATATTCAAAGCTATATTCAATTTATTCATACTCAATTTGGATTTATTTGTAACTCAAGGTCATCACTATTTCAAACCATTTACATTCCATTTGACACATTTCCAATTATATTTAATTCACTTACAACTTTAGTTGAATTTTATTTATAATTCAAGCTCCAATTCCAAAATTCAGTTTTAATTCACAATCCAATTTATTTAACCAAGTTAATGTCCACTCTATGTTCAATTAACTAATTAATTATCTAATTAGTTCACTTCCAATTCATAATTCAATATCTGGTTTTTATTTCAAAATCACTTCCTTCAGTTTACTTGAGTTCAAATTCATTTTAAATCCAAGTTTGGATTTTTATTTCTTCACCAAAAATATCAAATCATTTTCATTTTGGTTTTACTATTTCACTTTTCAATTTTATAAGTCACACAACTTATTTTTTTCCCATTTCCACCAATTCTATAAACGAATATATTCACTTTTTATTTTTAACTCGAGATTATACATTCATTTATAGCTTAAATATATTTTTATTCCGTTAACTTAAATTTTTATAAGCTATTCCAATTCATTTATTCACAATTCCAATTCTTCACTTGAATTTTATTTCATCCAAAATCTTATCCATATGGTTTTATAGTGTAACGACCTGTAAATTTCGATAATTAAATTAATTAATTAAATAAGTTTTGGAATTTAATGTTGTGAAAATTTTAAAAATTTAAGTTTAATAATGAGAATAATAACTAGAATGAAATGTAATAATGTTAGTGTAAGTTAATGGATAACCATTTTAATGCAATTTTAATTAACTGAAATTTAATAATGTTAATTTAAGGCAATTGATAACTATTTAATGAAATCCCAATTAATTAGAATGATTGTAAAGTTAAAATTGGGTATAAACTGTAAATGAGTAAATAAATCAAATGTTGTATTAAACGGTGAAATTGTATGTAATTAATTGGAATTGATTAAAATAGAATAATTAATCCGTATGTAAATTTATTAGTTTTGTTTGTTAACAATAAACATAGAATTGTGTTTGAAATTGTAAGTTGTAACAATGGTTTAATTATCATTGCATTATTTAATCTGTTGAAACTTAATTGTAAATCAATTGCAATAAATGTTAAATATTGCGTTAATATGAATTAAGATGAAAATTGTAGAATATTGATGTAATAAATGGCAAACCAATGTTAACTATGTCCATAAAGTAATGATTGATTGAATAAAAGGATTAAAATCCAAATGAATCAATTTATTGGGTTTTAAATTATAATTAATAAATTTATTGCAATTGGAATTGGAACGCTGTAATTAGCGCAATATTAATAGTTGAATTTGACATGGAAATTTTTTTTAAAAGATTATAATTACTAGTTAATCAAAAGTGATAAAAATTTGTTAGTTATAAAATTTGAATTTGAAAAGTGATAAATTTAATTTAATAATAATTTATTTAATTAACGTGAAAATAGCCATTTTGGCTACTGTCTCGGATTTCGACGAAACTAGTTTCATCGGATCTATAACAGTGAATTTTTGTAGGGTTTCAAGTTTCGTAGCGATCGGACTTGTTGTTTGATCTTGAGGGCTCGAAACACGTAGAAATCAATTAAAATGATTTAAATGAATATAATCTGATTTTTAAAGCTAAATTCTGTATACAATGGAATTAGGGTTTGAAATTAGTTCCATTGAGTTTAAAAATATTGAAAACCTATATTTCGGTATATTGGATGACACATTTTCGTTACGGGAACGAAACAGGCTTCGGGTCGTTGTTATCGTTTCGATCCAACCCTGCCTATATATAGTCTGTTATAAACCCTAGTTGTTTCTCATTTTATTATTTCTGTACGTACATCTTCTTCCTCCTTCTCAAACGTCAGAACATCAGACCTAATTTCCAAAAACCTAATTTCAAAAAAAAAATTGCTCCAGGTTTACTTCGAGTCGGGAAGAGGTTCGCTTCGAGTTCCAGAGGCAAAAACCCTGCAGCGACTTCGGGTCAGAGACAGTTCAATGCTAAATAAGGCGGATCTGGGCGCGCTTTGGGTTCCAGAGGCGAAAATCCAGCAGCAACTTCGGGTCAGGAAGCAAATGACTCGGGTCTCAGGTCGTTTTGCCAAAAACTCAGAGCAAGCACTGGGGATTTGAGGCGGCGGACCAAAGTTGAACCTGAAGTCGACTTAGGACCAGAATTTTTCAATCTTCAAATTATCATAACTTTTTCATACGATCTCGGATTCATGCGCAGTTTGTTTCGTTGGGATCGTTTTGAAATTCCGAACATTTGGACGCTGGTTTGGACGAATTCTGAGGCTGCTGAATTTTGGCTTTATTTTGAATTTCAAATTGATTTGAAATCAAAGGTGAGTGTTTTAACCCACTCACAACTACTAAATTATCTTATGTTGGCTAAATTAAATTTATAATGTGAATAGAAATTGATTGATGTTTGGTATATTTAAATTGTCATTCTAGTTAAATATGACTTTTATTGCATTTAATCATCATTTAATTTAATATTAAATTTTATTTCATCAGTTTATACTTGTTATTGATAATCAGTTAGCTATTGATGTTTATTGATTGATTTGGATGATGATTTTTATGGATGTTCGATTGTTGATATTGGATGACTGGATGTTATATTTTTATATTGTTATAACACTGCAAGTTCCTTATGGGTTGAAATGATACATACCCGAACGATCTATAGATTAGGGAAAAATCGTTATGGGTTGAAATGATAGGCTCGAGCGATTTTATGGATTTTATTTAATTTGGGATTGCGGTTTGAAATGATATATAACCGTAAATCTTTAAATTTCGAGTTGAAATGATAAATATCCGTATCACTTGACCATAGGGTAGGAAAAATATATACGGACACCGGATTGGTTAAATTAAATGATTTTTAATTCCTTAGATTTGGAATTAAGTTAACTGGCATTTTGAAATAGAAACTGATTTATATAAACTAAATTATTTTCGATAATCCAAGTGTTATTGTTGAAATTAGAACTGATTTAATGAATTGTTCAAAGGATTTAAATTTGAATTTCAAAGTTGAAGTGTCAAATATAAATGAATTTATCGGAATTGAGTTACTGAAAATGTTTGGATATAACTTTGAAATTTATTTTAAACTAATTTAAACTATTTTAATTAATTTAAACTATTTTAATCAATTTAAAACTAATTAATTTATTTTAATCTATTATAACCTATTTAATCCAATTTAATCTATTTTACCTATTTTAAACTAATTAAATTTATTTAATCTATTTTAAATCTATTTAATATAATTTAAATCTATTTTAAATATATTTAATCTATTTAAAACCTACTTAATATAATTTGAATCTATTTAACCTATATTAATTTATTTAAATCATTTTACATCTAATTAAACCTATATTAAACCTATTTAAATCATTTTAAAAAAATCTAATTAATCGAATTTAAATCTATTTAAACTATTTTACTATTTTAAAACTATTTTAATCTATTTTATATTATTTTCAAACTATTAAAACTATTTATGACTATCTAAACTATTTTCTAAAATTTCAGACTGTGTAAAGTTGAAGTATTTATATTTAAATCCTTGATGATGATACAACCTAAGTTGGAATTTGGAATTGATACCTTTTGTGAATTGACATATTTGAGTAAATATCATGATTTTGGAACTAGGATTTAATTGACCTATCTTACGATAAATTCAAAAGTGAATATGACTTTGAAAGTGAACATAGTTTTGAAAGTGAATATGATTTCGAAAGAGGTATGATTTGAAATCGAATATGATATTTTGATATAAATTGTGAATTGACTTTTTGAAATGTAAAAGAACCATCTAGTGTGAAATAAGCATTTGGTTGTTAAAGAGACCTGGATCAGATATTGTCATACTCTCTGCCAATACCGAAAACCACTTTAACAACTGTGTACGTGATGGAGATTCCAGAAATGAAGCAGGATGGTTTGGTGAACGATTTTGTATGAGGTATTTATGTGACCCTGACTCCCATGAGTCAGCTTGATGTGGCTAAAACAGGAGCTATACCGGGCCAAGTGAGGTCATTCCCCCTATCGGGCACATTCCTTCGATACTATACTTTGACTTTATGATTGATTTGGTGGCCACCCCTCTATTTTGATTATGGGAGTGTGTCCGAGGTGGGCGGTAGTAGCTGTTATGCCTTACCACCAGTCTGGGAGTGTAATTGGTATATCTACTCTAGCATTGCCTCGAGTGCCGTGTTCACATGCCCTATCGCGTCTTTTACGAGTTTGGTTTGTACCATACCTATGGAGTGCCCTCTGTTAGCCCTCCAGTTTACGGAGGAATTACGGTACTGTATAGACTATGGGAATATATAAAATGTGTTAAGAGGGATATGGGTAACACCTTAACGCTATTTTAATACTTTACTGTAGACACTATTATAATAGCGTATTGTACTACATAGTAGATAGTTTAACGGATCCTTAGGAGGTGGAAATCCCGAACATCTCTTAAGTTATTGCACTCACGTTAGACACTAGATAGGAGATGTCAAACCCCGTAAACATCTCCGATGCCGTTACCCTCATATTTATTTAATGTTTATTTAACTTACATAAGATCTTTAGTTCTGACTCGAGTGTTTTGTCTTTTCAATTCGCTCGGGTCAGTCTGAGCTTTTTAGTTTATCGAAGACGGCCTTCTGGAGGATGAAGACGAAGATTTTGTACTAGTATTATTTATTATATTTATTCCACTTCATCATGTTGTTCCGCTGCATTTATTTATTATTTATCTTGTGGTATGTAACTCTGATATGTATTATAAAGGTTTAATTAATGTTATTTGTAAACAGCTTCATGAACAGTTTAGTTGATTATTATATTTTGTCATTTCGCTGCGAGATTCTGTTTTTGTTTTCATTCTTTCTTTGCTTTTTCTTATTTACCCCATAACAATCTGCCCTTTTGAATGGTTTGAGTCTGACGTGTGTGTCTGCTTAAAACGTCCAAAAAGGCAGGTTGTTACATATATTATTCCACAATTCAAATTTTATATTTACTTCAATTCGATATTATTACTAATCAATTCAAATTTTATAACTGATAGTTATATAGTCACTTTATAATTCACATTTACATAGTCTAATTCAATTCCATATGATTCAAATCAAACTCACTTTTTATTTACATTTTAATTCCTTTTAGCCAACATTTCAAAACCAAACTCAAGTTATTCATACTCAAATTAATTTCACTCCGAACCATTTTATTTTTAATCCATTCAATTTAAATCAAGTAAGGATTCGATTCCAATTTCTAATTTTTTTTCACTTCCTTATTTATATTCATATAGCAATTTATTATCTCAATTCCCAATAAATTTATTTAACTTTCCCTAAGTTAAATTCAATTCACACAATTCTATTTTAACTTACTTAAGTTAAAATTTATTTCTCAAAACTCAATTTCCATATTTTTCTTTTCTATTTAGAATCATTTTAAATTTTTATAAGTTTATCACTTATTTCCTGATATTTTTTTAAACAATTTAATAAGGACTTAAAAATTCAAATACTCGGTATTTATTTCAAATCATTTTGAAATCTCAATATTCCAAATCACACTTTTTTAAATTTTAAACCAAACCTTGTTTTTATCCAAAACAAATTCCCTTCGAAATTTCCAAAACAAAACTGGTTTGCCCAACCCATCCGAACAAATCAATTATGGTAGCAATCCGTCACTTAGAAACTCGAAAATGAACACTGATGATGCGGCCGTCATCATCAGAATTATTTTCCAGCGACTGTAGTGAGTTCAGTGCTATAACATCTTCAAAATCCATTTAAAACAATTTTTTCTTCAAGCATTCTTTCAAAGAAATAAGGCTATTTCATTTTCACAACACTTCAGAAAATATTTTTCCCAACCTCTGGAATTCCAAAATTTCCTCAAATCACTTTTAAAAAATTTCTCAAAGCTTCCGGGGTTTTAAACTCCCAATTATGGTTTAATCCATTTTTATATTTTAAATTCACTTGTATAATTCATACTTATACAATTTTTAATTTTTGGTTTTTATAAACCAATTTTAAAAAAAAATTAATCTTGTTTTGATTATAATATTATCATCCAAACACTCCAAATATACCATAACAATTTCTGAAAATTATTTCCTTTATATAAAAATATAATTTGGGTAAAATTATTTCATTTACCCGCTTCAAAACCATACTGTGTCAGTTTATCGTGTTCAAGGGTTTAGAAACTCCTATCGATTTTAGTGGCGTCCCACTATTCGACGAGAATTTATATACCACTCGACCGATGGATCAACACAATATAAAACCATTTTATATTCACTAACAAATACGCGCTCATATCTATTAATACTCTCAACTCATTCTAGAGTGCTACTGATTCTATCTCAAATGAGTAATTCCCACCAGAGCCAAGGTTCTCGCTTAACCTTCAGCTCTGATACCAAATGTAAAGGCCCGTAAATCCGTCCCCTTGAATCGACCATAATTCACATCAGTTCAACTCAAATTGGACGGAAATACGAATCTTTAGGGTAAAGAAGAAGAAAACGATAGAAGAAAAATAGAAAACAACAACACAGAATCTCACAATCGCAGCGGAACAAAATATTATGTATAGTAACAGATTTTAAATACAAGAATTGTACTGTTAATATACATACCACTATCAGAGTACAACAATTCAATACATCAAATGGACAATTATAATAACTCGTCCTCACACAGCGGAAATAACCAAGTACGTGATATACGCCTGAACTCCTCCAGCTCGTCTCCTGAGCTCCATAACATTTTAACCTGAATCTGTAATACTCGGTCTGACCCGAGCATTATAATAAAATAACACCCGAGTCAGTCTGGAAAACCAGTGTGAGAAAAAAACACACTCAATTTGAATTATTAGAGTTATCAAAATCCTTTAAAAAACAAAGGTACCTCGTAAGACTGTATCACACATAAACACGACAGGTTTTTCCTTACGATTACCATAACATTTTATAGAAAATCCAATGATATTATAATAGTGTCTAAATACAAATACTTATTCAAATAGCTGAAATTGTTACATTAATTAAATTCCAACATACTAGGCTTTACAAACAAAACCGTAAGCTCGTATTGGAGAATGGATTCCAACGAATGACTGGGCTACTAGGGTACCGCCCATCACAGTACATCTCTAGAACAATGTACCGAGGACCACAACGAGATCCCCTGCTACACAAGACCGACCTACCCCTAACCTGGATAGACCGAATATGTTATCACCCCGGGTGTTCCCACCCTTACTATCGAGCGCTTCTTCTTTCATGTATACCCATATCTAAGATAAATAGGGTTCTGAGGACATCTAGAAAAGTGATAACATACCCTACTTGGGTGCGACCCACTTAGCCTTGCTGCATCTCCCATGTTTCAGTCATTCCCGGTTGATG
The DNA here is from genome assembly GCA_030737815.1 of Allium fistulosum. NCBI lineage: Eukaryota > Viridiplantae > Streptophyta > Magnoliopsida > Asparagales > Amaryllidaceae > Allium > Allium fistulosum. The sequence continues at coordinate 1,043,786,703 of CM060905.1, forward strand.
AGGTTCGAGGCTAAGCTTACCTTTCAAGAGCAATTTTTCCTTAGAATGCTCATCGTCCTCCAATGACGATGTTCTGATAGCATTCGTCCATACAAGTTGTCCTAGGTCTGGACAAACCAAATCACCGTCTTCATCGTCTTCACCGTATTCATTCGTTACGTTCAAACCGGATCGAAGTGGTTTTCAGATAATTAAATCTGATCCCGGTCTCCTCGAAACGATTAACGAAATTGACCAATATTGATAGTCGATTATTTAACTATCAATAAAACATCCATAACCAACACTAGGCCTTATTTTATAAATCTTCAAAATATTTATTTCAAAACATCTTCACCAGGATATATATATTCAATCTCTTCAATATTCTACATTTGAAAACAATTCAAACACTTGTATCCATAATAGGATATTTAACCATTTCCAATACTTAGAAATATTTCCAACTTCCATTTTTACAACACTTAGAAAATATTTCTATTCCAAATCATTTCCCACTAAAAATATTTCCAAACCTTCCTTCCGATACATAGGAAAATATTTATACGTATAATTTCCAAAATCATTTTAATATTTAACTTGGAAATATTCCATACTTATATCATAAGTCTTCGGAATTTTCAATAAATTCTTCTTACGATTCCAAACCGATTATACTTGTTTATAATCCCAACACACCATTTATAACTCCTTTAAATGAATTCAAAATCTTCCCGAAGTTATCTCATCTAGACATTTGAAATTTTCTTAAGTCTCTAACATTCCATTTATAAGATTTCTCTGATAAAAATCTCATCCTTTAATAAACCCCGTCCAAACATCTCGAGAGAATTTTATAAATAAATTTCAATCATTTCAAACTATATATATATATAATGAGCATTTTTTTAAAAAGAATTGTAATTTATTTTTATTTTTAAAGTATGTTTTAAGTTATTATTTAAAATATTAAACATATTTAATAAACCACCAATAACTCATTTAAAAATAAAACAGATCAATTTACAAAGCTAGTTATATAAAAAATTTAAATTTTATTTCAATAAATAATAAATATCTGAAAATCCATTTTTCCGAAGTATTCCAATGCGAACTAGTTTAAAATTTCATAGTTTAAATAATAACGTTTCCCTTTTGAAAAGAACTTAACTTCTTAAAAATAATAATATATTTTAAAATATCGATAACCAATTTAATTTATAACTTCCTCTCAATTTCACAACACATCGACTTATTTTCGATTCCCTATCCATTCTCATTTCAAAAATAGAATCTACTATTTTTCTCAACCCTGTTTACATATTCTCCCAATTTTCATCTGATATTGAATTCCTTTATTTATAAACATCGTTTATAAATTTCATAACCCCTTTGTTTTACCTGTTCATAAAACAAATCTTATTTATAACATTCCATTATATAAATTCATTTCTTATAAATTCCATTTATACTTCTAATCTATTTTAATTATTGATTTTAACTCCTTTTTATATTTCTAGAATATCATTTATAAATTTTCTTATATAACTCGTTTTTAAAAAAAAATTCTCCATTTAATAATTCACAATAGTTAAGTATAACCAAAAATCAAATATATTTTTCTAATTCAATTTCTTTAAAATAACTCCAATTCCAAAATATATATTTTAATATCAAATTCCCTTTAATTCCATAAATTTTAAAAATATATTTATAGTATTTAAATTATCAAAAATTCAGTCCAGTGCTACATAACATCCAATAATTCCAATCACTACAATAATCTATAATAGATTATTCTATACTGATCATATATCACTATATATGAAAAATAAACAATATATTTGAGGAATCCAGCTGGATCCCTCCAACCTGTTTCCCTGCATCCACAGATGTTAATACAACATAAAAATACCAATCCCACTTCGAGGGGGATATCGTGGTATATAGGGTCATCTGCTATTATGCAGGGTGCATATGGTCTCATCCACTATAATGTGCGGGAATATCACTCCAAATACTAATACATATATACTACTATATATATATATATATATTTAACATCAACAGATAATAATTATATAAATTCATCCAAACATCCAATAATTTATTTTATCTGTTTAAAATAAATTTTAGTAATCCGAAAGAGTGAGAATTTTCTCACCTAAATTCTAGCGGACCCAAAATCTCCCAACCAACTCCAGAATGTAACCTACGTCCCTAAGAATCCAGCACTGCCGGCATCATACGATTTCAACCTCGAATACAAGGTTGTTTAATTTTTAGTTATCGATTTACAACTAAAATAAATTTAATTAGTTACTTAAGTTATAAAATAAATTCCCATATCAACTTTTAAATTACAAAATTTTTAATTACCTTTACTGCTCCTTCTCTGATGAGCTCAACCCATCCAAGCTCGCTCGCGCACTGCTGCCTACTGGAAGCCTCAACATGGTCGCGACCCAAACCCAGAAACGGTGAACCCCACTATCGCTTCACACTACCTGCTCACGTCCATTCGAAGACCCAGACTCCACCCTCCATTCTTGACCAACAACTGTCGCCGCCACCATAGGTACGCGCACGCCTCGTCCCAAAACCGAGCCTCCAACCTCGTCACCACCGCCTCCAGTTGCTAACGCGACCCACGCCGAACCCTGGCATCGCAACCCTACCTCATGACTTCCCCCTTTCCTCATGCCTTCGATTTGCCAGAAGAACGAATGGGGTCTCCGCTTCTCCTTCCTAACCACAACCTGCCGCCTCGACAAGCCTCCTCGAGTTCAACGCGGCATTACCTTTCTTTAATTCACCCCACTACACCAAAACCCAAACGAAAACGAACGTGACCCGCCACAAGCACAGCGCTGCCGCGCGCTTCACAGGCGATTCGATCGCCAACAAGTGTGCGCCTCCTCCCTAAACGCGATTCGACTTCGTGATTTTTTTTAAATTTGCAGCGAGCAGTTTTCGATTTCGTTATGAATTGAAGAACGAAGGAGCTCGGTTTTATAAGTTCGAAATGATTGAGAGAAAAAGAAATGTCGCGTGTGATTTTTGGGTAGCATATACGTTTTAACTTGCAGAAAGCGGCTACGACTTTAATTTTTGACTTGACATATATAAATTTTAATATTGAAAATATCTCGTTTTGGGTAACTAGAAATTTACAATCCCTATCGAGGCGTGCCGCTAGGCATTCATAATGTTATACCCCTATTCCGAACGCAATGGAAAAGGTCCCGAGTCCTAATTCGATCGTATGGAGAAGATAGCCTTTTGGACCCAATTATTATATTTAATTTTGATATAAATTTCAGCGCGTTTATATTTCGTACGATCAAACGATAACTCCAAATGCTACGAAATTTTAAATCCGATAATAATACACTATTACGGATCCAATGGGACTTTTTTCGTCGAATTCTGAAACTGTGCCCCGGATCGCTATTTTTAACGCGTCGATTTAAACAAGCTATTTTTAAAATTGGACAGATCACTTTTAATTTCAATTTTAAAACTTTATTATCTTCATTGTTATTAATATAAATTTTACGAGCCTTCAAATTATTTTATCGAGCTTAAAACTCAAGATATAATAATTTAACCAATATTCAATTATAAAATTCAATAATTAAATTATTCAATAAATTGCTATATTTAAATTCTGAATTTATTTTATAGATAAAAACCCAAATTTCCATATTCAAAATCAATCTATAATTCAAATTCAATATTTAAAACCATTTAAATATTCCAAATCATAAGTCGAAAAATCCGGGTCGTTACATTCCTTCCCCTTAAAATAATTTTGTCCTCGAAATTGCTAAGGCAGGAAAATGCTCCATACCCATTAACTTATTAAAACCCACTTAGTGAAAACTCGATATTTCACTTTCCTAATCTTTTACCTTCATTCAAAACAATTAGTTTTCCAACCTGAACCAAAATCCTTTATTTTGATTATAAATTCGAAATCGATTTCTGTTAACAAAAATTTTCCAAAAATTTTCAAAATTTTCTGAGTCATGTGTTCACACGCAAGTGTGTACACTCGCCATACTTTGTACCCGTCTCTCACGTAAGCCTAAAAGGCAGTGCATGATCGGTATATCTGGCCTCAATTTATCCGAGTTAGGTGCATGTAAATAAATTTTTAACAAAAATAACCACCTAAAGTCATGTGTTCATATGCAAGTTTGTATACTCGCCACACTCTATACTCTTCTCACGTAAGCCCGAAAGGCAGTGCACGATCAGTATATCTGGCCTCAGTTTATCTGAGTTAGTTGTATATATTAAAATTCTTTTATTAATAATGCCTACAGTCGATAGGTATACACACTTGTGTGTTCACTCACCACGCTCTGTATTCCCCTCACGTAAGCCCGAAAGGTAGTGCATGGGTAATATATCTGGCCTTGGTTTTCTGAGTTAGACATATATAAATATTGTTAATATCAATAAAATTTTCAAATAAAGAGAGAGTAAGAAATTGAAATCCAAGCACTATTTTTACTTATTTGATTTGACTTGTTATTCAAAAGAAATGAAAATACCACTTTGAAAAACTTTGATTATCAACTAAGGATCCATTTCATAGTTACATTGTGTTATCAACCGAAACAACTAGCCAAACTATAGTCTATTTGTTATGATAACTTAATTTCTGTTGGAAATTTTGACAAGTAAAAGGACTTAAATTTCTTATAATAACCAGAACTTATATTTAACTTATTCGTGTCGATTTAAAAGTAAATCCTTCATTTGTAAATATTGTCAAAAACTTGCATTCATATCTTTGTAAATAAATCTTGCATTTAGGAATTTTACATTTCGCATTTGGATTTTGTAGGTAGTATCCGCTGAAAACCCTCATGAGACAACACTCGTCCTACTAGGGACACATAAAGGTTTAACGGCTTATTGCATACGCTTAATGCAATCGTGCTTCCTTCAAAAACGGATTTATCTTAGTTTAAGTTTATTCGAGGATAAGTATAGGGATATTTGATGTGCACGTAAATGTGCATATTTTTACTTCCATATTTAATCGAATTTAATTAAATAAATGAGCATATAGGGTGTTTTAACATGTTTAAACCAATATTCAAATTATTTTCAAATAATCATTTATCCATCTACATTTAGGGGAAAAATAGTCAATTTTGTGCATAATTAATTTGAGACAATTTACTTGGATATTTTAATGTTGTTTTGTAGGAATTTTAGTGAATTTTGGAAGAGGCTTCATGAAAAATATGCATGCACAAGAGAAAACAAAGGAATGAAGATGAAAATAATTCAAACCATGCAACATGGAGGACCCCACCTACCTACTTACCATGATCACCTATTAGGAGCTAATGCATATGCTAATGAAGCTTAAAGTTTCATGCACATTTAAATGGAGAATTATCTCATGCTAATGATAACTTGGTGGCCACACTTTCTAGAGAGGTAGTTTGGGTAGTTCCCAAAAATATGATTAGGGTTTTATCCTTGTATAAATACCCCATATGTTCATGTAATTAATCTCTTAGCCTTTAAGCCTCCTTTTAAGTTAGTTTAGTTTTAGGCTCAAAAATAAACAAAAGCTCTTTCTTTCTTTTCATGGCTACTTAGCCATTTGCTTGTCTTATGTAATTCTTCTTAATGTAATTTTAATTTTTGCTCTTTTTTTATTTACATGCTTTTTCCTTTCATGTTAGTAGTGTAGATATTTTTATTTATGCAAGTAGAATAGCTTTTATTTCAACTTAATTAGCTCTCTTTTTACTTAGCTTGCATTTTCTTCTTTTTTATTTCATGTTGAATGCTACATTTGTTGACATGATAACAAATATGAGAAGCTAAACCCCTTTAATTTAGGAGTAATGAAGCTCCCTTAATTATGTAGGTTCAACATTTTTATCATTTATGTTCTCTTTTTGTGCTTGTTGGAAAGTTGCATGTTGATGTAAGTTTATTAATGAATTTGATAGTCTATGATGTTAATCACATATAGGCTATACTTACTCAAATAAACACAATTTACATCATCACCTAACTAATTGATTTTGGTAATGGAAGTGGATTTGGAATACAAATTTGATGGTCTATATTTCTAATCAATAGTTAACAATCATGCTTAGAATAGATTTTATTTTCAAGTTCATTGTCGTTTTCATGAGAGTTAAAAAGTGGTTTAGTGGGTATGTTAAAGTTTGATGGTTTATATTGGGCAAATTAATAGCACAAATATTCCATACTTATTGATAAACATATCAACTAAATTCACTAATGACCAAAAAAGAGATCATAATTTCATATATGTTGACTTATGTGATCTTGAGAAGGACATTGCCTCTAAATTTCCTTCTACTCTCATATTTTTATCCATTTTCTTTGCTAGTTTATTTACATTTTTTTTAGTTAATCACAACTTCAAATTCTTAGTTTAATTTAATTGAATAGAAATTTTAAAATCTAAACAATTCCCTGTGGATCGACCCGTACTCGCCACGTACTAAAATTGTACGCCGTGCATTTGTAGTTATTTTTAATTTAAAATTTTCAAATATTTTTCTAATTCGATAGGAAATTGGCCGTTAAACACCCCGACAAGGAAATGAATGCAAGGTAATTAACCCTTATGGATAGCCGATCGACAAGTGGGGATAATGGCTTGCTACACACTTAGTAGCAAAGTTCGACAGTCCCCAACAAGGTAAATGAGCACATATAAACTCATCCTTCATCGGATAGCCTTAGTTACTCAAAGGTTTTTCAAGGTGATACGATGCCAGTTAAGAGTGGTAGTCGGGCCCAACATGAACCTGAATGCTAGGTGGCAGTCCCTAACAAGGAAGTAAATTCATGGTAGTTCACCCTTATGGATAGCTTGCCGACACCGAGGAGCATGACTCACTATGCACTTGGCGACAAAGGTTAGTAGTCCCCAACAAGGTAAATGAGCATATAAAAACTCATCCTTTGTTGGATAGCCTAAACTGCTCAAAGGTTCTCCAGGGTGACATGATGCCAATTGAGTGTGACACTCGGGCCCGGCATGAACCTAGAACGCTATGTGGCAGTTTCCAACTAGGAAGTGAATGCATGGTAATTCACACTTATGGCTAGTCGACCAACAAGTAAGGAGAATGGCTTGCTATGCACTTAGCAGCAGCAGTCCCCAACATGGTAAATGAGCATAAATAAACTCATCCTTCGTTGGCTAGCTTGGGCTATTCGAATGTTCTCCAGGGTGACACGTTGCCAGTTTAGAGTGGCAGTCGGGCTTGGCACGTACCTAAACAGTAGGTGGTTGTCTCTAGTAAGGAAGTGAATGCATGGTAATTCACCCTCATGGATAGATGGCTGGCAAGTGGGGAGCACGGCTCACTACGCACTTGGTGGCAAAGGTCGACAGTCTCCAACTAGGTAAATGAATTTATAAAAACTTATCTTTTTTTGGATACCCTAGGTGAGAGTTGAAGAAGTTGGTTCTGGAGAATTTGATGTATTTACAAAAAGATGTATTACACGACCTTATAATTGTGATTGGCTCTCATATGTGATAGGCCTAAAGGTGAATGAGGTTCCAAGTGTAGAAGGCATTGGTTCCATTTGAGTAAAGAGGCGGTAAGTGCTATTTTTAGGACGGTGCTAATGACATATGATCCTCTCAGTTTGGGCCAAGCACTCCTTCAATCGGGTTCTCTATATTTGTAAACACTTGATGTAGGACTAGGTTGCCGATGATGAAGTTGGAGCTTTACTCATGAGTTATAGTGCTTGTCTATCTTCCTCTTGTATACTTTAGTGCATAGTTCGGCTTCTTTTCTTTGTTCTTCTTTAGTGTCATGTCCGAACTTAAGTAGATCATCGTTTTTCTCGGGCTTGAAGGTTAGATGCCGAAGTGAGGGGATCCTATAGGTAGCATGTTTTCATACCCATAAGAAAAGGGAAAAGGAGTAAGGCCGGTCGAAGTGCGAATGAAAGTGTGATAGAACTAATAAACAAGCAACATTTCTTCGGACCAGTTCCCTTTAGCTTTTGTGAGGCACTTATTAAGAGTGGACTTGATGGATTATTAATTTCCTAAACTTGTCTATTGGGTTGAGGGTGGACAATAGAAGAGAAGCGCTTCTTGATTCCATTCCTAGCGTAGAAGTTTTGAAACAGGCGTCACTCAAATTAAGTGACATTGTCGTGATGATCTTCTTTAATTGTTTTAAATATTTAAAAGTTAATTTCTAACTTGAATTTCAAATATCAACATTTACTGGATAATTAAGTTATTGAATTTAACAATTGGAAGTTGGGTAAAATATTGAATCTAGAGTTTTAATCCTGTTAAAATATTTTAAAGGCTTGTAAAATTTATATTGATAGTACTGAAGATAGTAAAAATGTTAAACTTGAATTTGGAAGTGTTTTGTTAAGTTTTGGAAACATATCGTTTAAAATCGATATTTAAAAATAGCCTTCCGGGGCACAGTCTCGGAATTCGACGAAACCAGTTCCATTGGATCTGTAATATTGTATTATTATCGGATTTCAATTTTCGTAGTGTTTGGAGTTGTCGTGTGATCGTACGGTAGATGAACGCATTGAAATCTATATCGAGAAATCAATATAATAAATGGTCCAAAAAGCTATCTTCTCCATACGATCGAATTAGAACTCAAAACCTTTTCCATTGCGTTCAAAATAGGGATATAACATTATAAACGCCTGGCGGCACGTCTTGATAGGGGTTCAGGGTTGGAAGTTGCATGTATCGAGACGATTTGAATTTAAATTTAAATAATATATATATATATATATATATTCATATATCAGTCAACCTTCAGTTGAAATTATCTCACATCTACACTTTTTTGTTTACACTCAAACCACTCTAGCTCTGTCTGAATATGCAACCTATCTCTTCGTTCATATCAACGGCTGCAGTTTCTCTTTAAATTCAAATCGAAGCCGAGCTTTCCTATCGTTCAAAATCTAAAAAAAATCATCGGCTCTCCTACTTTCATTTCTCCCTTGTTGAAAGGAATACCATGGCCGATGCTTAAGAGAAGAAAAAAAAAACCCCCTTTCTCATTCGAAAAACATTTCCTTCGATCCAAATAATGCCGCCTCTCCTTCTCGAAATAAATCGCCATTCCAGTTAGGGGTGGGTGGCTCGGCAAATCGAATCGAGTGTCGATCGATATCATCTCCAATTCAATAGCTTTGGGGTGACGTTCGATCGATAGCGGTGGAAGTGGTGGCAGTTGCGACGTGGAATTGGTGAAGTTGGCGATTGCCTCGTGTGCATGAAGTAAAGGGCTTGTGGGCATTGGAGGTTTCGGCAGTAGGATTTGGATGCGCGAATTCGCGATCGGCAGCTAGGGTTCGTGATGCTCGTGGTGGCAATGAGTTGCATGCGATCGTGGAAGGCAGGTCTCGCGTGTACGATGTTTGAAGGGTATATTGATTTTATCTTTAATTTGATTCAGTATTTATCTGTTAGGAAATAAATTTTTGTGAAGTCTAAAATGGGAAAGAAATTTTACAGTAAGATTTAAGAAAGGGATTTACTATTTTATAAATATATATACATACACACACACATATATATATATATGTGTAGTTCAAACAGAAAGTTTTTAGTCAGAAATACACATGCAGTTTATTCATTTTAAATTTAATAATGTACGGATATATTCAGTAAAAGCAAAAAAAAAATATGTAGTTCCAAAGTGAAAAAGAAATAAAGATAAATATTTTCAATCACTAGTCTATTTTATAGTATTATAGAGAATGACCTATTTGACTATTTTAGCTACTACAATTATTTATTTTAAGAAAATTAGTTCAAACTAAAATTATTAGTCTAAAATAGAATCATTGGTTAATTAAATTTATAAAATGGAAATAAATTGTTCAACTTATTTCAAAGTATTAATAAATCGTATAATTGTTATACAAAGTCAAAATCGTGAAGAAATCAAGCCGAAATGGAAATAGGTTGCAAACAAAAATCAAAGGTGAGTAAATCTCACTCATCTGGGTTATTTAAATTTAAATAGTTAAATTTAAATTTTGATTGAATGATTGAATTGATTGGATATGGTATATTATATATAGTAGTGTATATATATATTGGAGTGATTGATTTCCCGCATTATATAGCGGATGAGACCCTATGCGCTGCATAATAGTGGATGATATTATATTAATCCCATATACCGCGATATTCCACCACGAAGTGGAATTGGTATTGTGCTAACATCTATGGATGCAGGGAAACAAGTTGGAGGGATCCAACTGGATTCCTCAAAATTATTTAGATTGTACTAAATATTTCTGTGATATGATTATTTGATATTTTGTGATGAATTATATTGATAATTAGAATATTGGATGCTATGGTTTGATTGAATATACCTTTTGGTATACCGAGTTATCAAAATATATAGAATTGGATTTTTGAAAGAAAATATAAGAGAATTTTTAAGTAAAATAATCATAGAAAATTTGAATAAATTTAAGAATGAATTGGAAAAGGAATAAAAGAGATTTTAAAATTCTAATAAATAAAATTCCGAGTATGGAAGAGGGAATTTGAATAAAAAGAGGAATAATGGATTTTAAAACTTAAGTGATATTATTTAAAAGAATAAGGAGTTTATTTTAATTCAAGGTTTAAATTTGATTAAAAGAAAAAAAGAAGGAATTCGGGGAATCTGGAATTTAAATTTTCAGTTTAAAGATTTAAATCATAATAAAGAAATAAAATATGGAAGTTAATGGATTTTGAAATAAATGAAGTAAGTAAGGAAATTTATTTCAAAGTGAAGTAAATTGGAAATCAATTGTAAATTGATTTAAGTGTTTGGAATTGAAATTTAAAACAAAGTGAGATTTTAGAATTTATAAACTGGGTTTATAAAAGTGGAGTAATATATCAGTGGATATTTGGAAGAATAAATTCAAGGTGGGAATTTATAAAAAGAATGGGTAGATTTGATTTAAAATAAATAGTGATTTATTTTTAAAGATGTGAAAGAGAAGTATATTTCTCTGGATAGCCAAGTACATTTTCAAAGCAAATTCTTAAGTATAAGTTAAAGTTTCAAAGTTGATTTAAAAGTATGTTTTGGAAAATCTATTATTTTAAAATGTTTAAATGTTAAAGTAAGTATTTTTCAAATTTATAGTAGTAGTAATTATTTAAAGGTTAATTGGTATTGTGTTTGAAAAAATAAAAATTTAGTTTTATATTTTATAAAGTAGCTTCATTTTAAATATTCTTGAAGTGTATATTTTTTAAAATAAAGTATTAAAATAGTTTTAAATCTAAATGTTTAAAAGTATATTCTATAATTAAGTGTTTTAAATGATTTTAAAGTCTATGTATTTGTACTTGGTAATTTCAGTGGAAATAGAAAATATTGGGAAATTTATTCCGTGAGAGAAAGATGGTTTGAAACTGTTTTCAAAGGGTTGAAAAGTGGAAATATATCTTGCGAAGTTATTTTGAGATTAATAAATAATTTGGAAAATTATTTATTGTTTGATGGATGTTTGTGAATGTTAATTGATAGTTACATAAACGACTATCAATATTAGCCAATGCGCTGATCGTTTCGAAGAGACCGGGATCGAGATTTATTTCTCGAAAACCACTTCGATCCGGTTTGTACATTTTATAAGGAAACGAGATTGAATTGAAGGTGGTACAGTGAAGTGCAAGGGCTAGTCGCTACTAATCCTGAGGGTGATTCCAAAATGGATGTAGTAGGAGTAGTGCCTTCGGTTCCGTTCGGACTCGGAACGGACTTGTATGCATGAATGCCTTCGGAACATCGTCAGGTGGATGGTGGGCATTCTAAGTGAAACGTTCTAAAAAGGTAAAGCTTAGCCTCAAGCCTCATCAACCGGGAATGACTGAAAATCAGGGGTTATGCAGCAAGGCTATGTGGGTCGCACCCATTAGGGTGAGGTCATCCCTGTCTAGATGTCCCTTTTATATTCGGCTTAGTGGTGCGGTTGCTAATCCCAACCGTGGGGTGATCTTTCTCGGGATTATCCAGTAAGGGGTAGTTCCGGTCTTGTGTTGCAGGGGATCGGGCATGGTCCTCGGTACACTGATATAGACCAGGTACTATGACAGGTGGTACCCCAGTGCCTAGTCATTAGTTGGAAATCCATTCTCCCTACGTCCCTTTTACGGCTTTTGTTTGTATAACCCACTTTGTGGCTAGTATGCTCGAATTTAATCATGTAACAATTTCAGCTATTTGAATAAGTATTTGTATATAGACACTATTATAATATCAGACGGATTTGATAAAAAGTGTTTTGGCTATCGTAAGGTAAAAACCCGACATGTTTATTTGTGGCGTGGTCTTACGAGATGCTTTTGATTTCAAAGGGTTTGGAAAACTTTAATAATCCAATTGAGTGTGTTTTCTAACGCTGGTTTTCCAGACTGACTCGGGTGTTATTTTATTATAATGCTCGGGTCAGACCGAGTATTATAGGATACATGTTATGATGCTGTGGAGCTCAGGAGATGAGCTGGATGGCGAGACGTATCACACGTATATGATGTATATTCCGCTGTGTTGTATGTTGTGTATTATGTATATGGGACAAGTTATTATAACTGTCCTGAATTGTGATGTTGATTATATTGTACTCTGATGTTGTATTCTGGTGATGTATGTATAAACAGATATAGTTTCTTTTCTGTAAAGATCAGTTATTATCTATTATATTTTATTCCGCTGCGATGGTTATATTCTATTGTTATTTTGTTTCTTCTTCTTCTACCTCTTTCTTCTTTAACCCAAATGGTTCGATTTTTCGGGCTTCGAAAAATCGGGACGTTACATTTGGTATCAGAGCTTAGGCTGGTGATAACCTTGGCTCTCGTGGGATTACTCAAGTGAAAATAGAGTCCGTAAAACTCTAGAATGAGTTTGAGTGTATTAATAGATATGAGCATGTATTTGTTAGTGAATATAAATTGTTTTATATTGTGTTGATTTATCGGTTGGGTGTTTATGGATTCTGGTCGATGTATGGGACGCCACAACATCGATAGGGGTTTCTAAACTCTTAAACAAGATAAACTGACACGGTATTGTTTTAAATAGGGTAAATGAAATAATTTTACCCAAATTATTTTGTATATAAAAAGGAATAATTTTTCGTAAATTATTATAGCTATATATGGTTGCTTGGTTGTTAGGAGATGACAATATTAAATTATTATCATTGTTAAGTGGAAATTGAATAATAAATTGAAATCATAACTAAAAGCTAAGAAATAAATTCATATACGAATGAGATTTATAAATGAAATTTTAAGTGTGATTTATAATCTGAAATAGAATTCCAGAGAAATATTTGAAAATAAATTGAGTTGAAAATTCCAGAGTAATGTTTGAATATGAATTGGATGGGTTTGGAATTTGGAATTTTTAGGAAAAGTTTAAATTCCTTTGGATTTGAAAATGGTTTTCAAAAGTGTTGGAGGAATAATGATGATATTAATTGAGAAGTATCTTTGAATTGGATTTGAAATCTGGTGAGATTTGAAATTAAGAATATTTGAAATGTTTCTTAGAGATAAAAGCATTGAACTCTCTTTCGGTCGCTGGAAAATAACTTCGGTGATGACTGCAGTATCATCGAAATTCATTTTCGAGTTTCCAAAGGAGAAATTGCTACCTGAGTATTTTAAATTGAAGTGTTTACAAAGTTGGGTTTGGTTCCATTTAATTGAAGTGTTTGGATGTAAGTGATTTCAAAAATGAGTTTGAAATACTTAAGTGATTATTTAAACTCTAGAATCTTATAGAAAAAATGGTGATGAAATATTAATAAGTTTAAACTTGTGAGAGTTCGAAAAGATTAATTGGAATGGGAAATTTAAGCCTAAGCAGGCTAAATAAAATAATGTTGGAATTGTTCAGAATAAGACTCAACTTGGAGAATAGTTAAATTAAGGTAAAGGTGACAATAAAATAAGTGGGAAAATAAGCCAATTAGAAGAAATAAATTAAAAGAGATTAGTGAATGGAATGTAAATAAGTTGGGAAACTTATAGAAGTTAAAAATTTGAATTAAAGTGTAACTGAATCAAGTAAGATAAAAGAAAATTTAAGGAAAAGTATAAGTGAGTTTAATGAATGGCTATCGAAATAAAATTTACTAAGTGTGGAATAAATTTGTAAATGAACAAATGAATTCACATTTCTAAATAAATGAAATTGAAAACTAGATATTGGAATCAAATTCGAATCGTATGGTATGGAAAATTAGTCAGGTTGGACTAAATAAAGCAAAAGATTGTAATAAAATATGTAAGTAAACTAATTGATTTAAATGGGTAAGCAATTGGATCGGAATTGAATAATGGAATGAAATTTGACTTGAATCGGGTTAAATAAAATAACTTAAATAAATAGTGAAATGTTTGTTGTCGAGCTTTATGAAAGGGTTTTGAATGAAATTTGTTTGGTTAATGAAATAAAATGAATGTGAATATGAATGCAAATTGAATTGAACGGAGTCAATTGGAAAATAAAATGGAATAAAGTGTAGATTGAGTTGGTATCAATTTAAATTAGTTATAAACTAGAATGGATATTCTGTTAAGTGAATATCGTCGAAATTTGCATAGAAATGGTTGTCGTTTAACGTAAATGAGATTGTATAAAGTTCTACGAGTTAATAAAAAAAATTGATTTTTGAATCAATTGAAATGGATATAAATTCGTTTCGATTAAAAATGAATAGAATGTAAGAAAGTGAGTTGTAAATCACTTGAATTAAATAGAAATGATGTGTGAGGTAGTTGTAAGCAATTTAATTTGTATCGAGACCATATAAATTGCTAATGGAAAGAATTTTGAATGTTTTGCTTATGAAAACTATGTGTTTACTGTTGAGAATAAGTGAAATGTAAATGAACTTCATATATATGTCACTTACATATTTAAATTGAGTAAGTACAGGTTCAGGGAAGCCGTTTGGCTGGATTGGGTCATGCAAAATGCTAAAATAATAATCCGCTTGCTTAAAAATGCTAAATAAGGTACGCCTACGCAATAAAAAAATAGGAAATATGAACTATTTTGTTTTTCCGACCGTGTGGGTCGATCTATATATATTTATATCTCTTGTCAAATTGCAAAAGCTCCTCTGTACAAAGGAGACTCTGCCAAAATTTTCTGAAATTTTGGGAGTTAGATTTTTTTTTAAAAATCTTCATTAACGACAAATGATTTAAAATTTGTAAGCAAATATAATTGAAAACTGAAGTATTGGAATTCATTTTGAATTGGGTCAAGTAAAGTTGAATAATTAATTCAAAATGGACTAGTATAATAAAAGTTTGGAAATTAAAATGGATGAGATAATGTGAATGGAATTCAATATTTAAAATGAAAGGGATATTGGATTCAAATGAATTTGAAAATGAAAATTCAAATGAAAGTATGGATAAACCAAAGTGGTGAAGTGAAAATAGTTATAAGAAGTATATAAATCATTTCTATTACACTTAAGAGGGAATGGTGAAGTTCTTAAGTAAATTTGGTATTGGAAGTATACTAAGTTAATAATTGGATGGAAATCAAATTAGAATGCTGTGATTGGATATTATTGCAGAATAGTATACAGGTAATTTAAAAACAAGAGAAATTGGGATTTTGATTGCAGAAGATAAATAAGATTTCTCAACAAAAAGGTATGTATTTAAATTTTTGTATGAAATTTGATTGGGTTTTTTATCTAGCCACTTGGCGTTTTTTTTTCTTTTGAAATTTGGGAGCCCGTAGAGGCAATTTTGTAGTAGTACCGAGCTAGCCGCGCAAAGGAGATGCTGGAAAAAAATTTCAAAATTTTAGGGAGTTAGAAAAATTTTGAATTTTTTTTTGATAATTCAAAATTTGGTTTTGAATTTAAAATTTGAATTGTTAAGTAATGTTGTTTGGGACTTGTGGATAATTTTGAAAAGTTAATAAGAAGGATATTGTGTTTGTGATAAAAAGATTATTTTGGGAAGTCATCGAAAATTGTTTGGTTTTGGGAAATAGTTGATGGGTATTGAACCATTCTTCCTAACTAGTAATTTCGGGGACGAAATTCTTTTAAGGGGGGAGGAATGGGACAACCCGAAATTTTGGGATATTTGAAATCGGGATATTTAATTGATTTTAAATATTTAAAAGTTAATTTTTAACTTGAATTTCAAATATCAACATTTACTATATAATTAAGTTATTGAATTTAACAATTGGAAGTTGGGTAAAATGTTGAATCTGGAGTTTTAAGTCTGTTAAAAATATTTTAAAGGCTTGTAAAATTTATATTAATAGTACTGAAGATAGTAAAAGTGTTAAACTTGAATTTGGAAGTGTTTTGTTAAGTTTTGGAAACATACCGTTTAAAATCGATAATTAAAAATAGCCTTCCGGGGCACAGTCTCGGAATTCGACAAAACCAGTTCCATTGGATCCGTAATATTGTACTATTATCGGATTTCAATTTTCGTAGTGTTTGGAGTTGTCGTGTGATCGTACGGTAGATGAACACGTTGAAATCTATATCGAGAAATCAATATAATAACTGGTCCAAAAAGCTTTCTTCTCCATACGAACGAATTAGAACTCGAAACCTTTTCCATTGCGTTCAGAATAGGGATATAACAATATAAATGCCTGGCGGCACGTCTTGATAGGGGTTCGGGGTTGGAAGTTGCATGTATCGAGACGATTTGAATTTAAATTTAAATAATATATATATATATATTCATATATCAGTCAACCTTCAGCTGAAATTATCTCACATCTACACTTTTTCGTTTACACTCAAACCACTCTAGCTCTGTCTGAATACGCAACCTATATCTTTGTTCATATCAACGGCTGTAGTTTCTCTTTAAATTCAAATCGAAGCCGAGCTTTCCTATCGTTCAAAATCTACAAAAATCATCGGCTCTCCTACTTTCATTTCTCCCTTGTTGAAAGGAATACCATGGCCGATGCTTAAGAGAAGAAAAAAAAACCCCCTTTCTCATTCGAAAAACATTTCCTTCGATCCAAATAATGCCGCCTCTCCTTCTCGAAATAAATCGCCATTCCAGTTAGGGGTGGGTGGCTCGGGAAATCGAATCGAGTGTCGATCGATATAATCTCCGATTCAATAGCTTTGGGGTGACGTTCGATCGATAGCGGTGGAAGTGGCGGCAGTCGCGGCGTGGAATTGGTGAAGTTGGCGATTGCCTCGTGTGCGTGAAGTAAAGGGCTTGTGGGCATTGGAGGTTTCTGTAACGTCTCGGGTTTTGCCCGCTCGAAAATCAACATCCGTACTTCACATTGTACTAGAATGCCGCAGATTCGACCGTTCAAATCCGATTCGCCGGAGCTATAACACAATTAAGTAAATAACACAGCGGAAGAAAAGAATAATACATTGATATACAATATCTGATACAACAGAGTGATACAATGAATATCAATATACATCAGAGATATGATACAAGAAATAGCAGCGGAAAAGAAAAGATAACAACAGCAGCGGAACAATATCTCCAATAGAATGCTCCAATCCATAGCTAGCAGAAAGCCAGGTCAGTCGTCCATAGACTGACTAGCTCCAGATAATCTACTAAACCTGAATATCTGAAAAGAAACCCAACTCTAGACTGCTCGTGTGGAAAATTATGAGCACCCAGAGTTTAGGAAGGAACAATAAACTCCGGATCAGTCATGGGACTGGTGTGAGCAACAAAAACAGTTTATCTTTAAACAATCAACAAAAGGATTTAAAACATTGAAATCCGCAATGCTTTTGGAAAATGAAACTACCATAAGACCTCCCGCCACACACACAATGCAAACGCAGAATTGGAGGAGATTTCTTCTTATGATAGTCAAAGATGCTTACTACGCAAATCATTGGATTATTATTATTAGTGCATAGTGCAGAAAACATTTCGAAAGTATAATATTAATCTTAGCCAACATACGACCAGTATCGTATGCCTACTATAGCTACTATGTTCAATAGCAGGTTACCGCCACATTCCATAGCAGGTAATACAACTAAAACCGTACAAGTCGCGTATTGTTTCTTTGGATTTCCAACAAATGGTCAGGCTAAGGAACTTCCTATTCCACGAAAGAAACGCCTCTGGCGGGACGTTCCGAGAGACAAACTGCTCT
This sequence comes from Allium fistulosum, assembly GCA_030737815.1. Lineage (NCBI taxonomy): Eukaryota > Viridiplantae > Streptophyta > Magnoliopsida > Asparagales > Amaryllidaceae > Allium > Allium fistulosum. The sequence continues at coordinate 1,043,804,894 of CM060905.1, forward strand.
CTGCCAAACAAGGCCGGGTTACCCATGTAACAGGTAACTCACGAATATGCCACCTCCCGGTCCTTTGGGACCTTTATCCGAGCTCGGTATCCAACATCACACATCATAAAGAAAGTGTATCCACATGAGTAAGTATCTGGGCTCCATACCATGATACCACCCCTTTCCAGAAGGAAATGACATACCCTAAAGGGCGCGACCCTCATAACCTTGCCGCAACATTCCTGTTTCGACCATTTCCGGGTAGTGAGGCCCTGACGAAGTCTCGTCCACAAAGCTACGCTTTTTCAAAAAGCCACGCTTTGGGTCAACAGATGATCAACCTATGATCACAAAGATAAATGATCAAACAATTGATCATATCACAAATGATCAAACACTGATCATCACACAGCAACACTCAGCATGCCACATTACCAAATTGGGAGTATATCGCTGATAACCTTCAACTACATAACCTCTGAGCTCGTACGTCTCAGAGAAGGGTGTTAAGCTAAGAGAATAAATTCTCCGCCACCAACAGAAATGTATTTGAAAGAAATCGGCTTTATATCTCAAAGTGTAATGTCAGACATACAATCCATACAAGTCTGTTCCGGGATCGAACAGAACCGAAGGCACTTCTCACGAAGCCCTTGCAATTCCGGATAATTTCCAATCACGTCCGGACTTCCCGTCACTAAGGATGATAAAACCTCTATATCGGGGATCAGCCGATGCAGAGTAACTCGACGGTAATCCTTCCGTTTTCAAAAATATCCGGTCTTCAACACCGGTCTTCAAATGCTATCCATATACGACGTATCACATATTCGGAATGGGTTATACGACCCAAAGGTCCTCTCCCGGCTAAACCGAATAGTGAGCGTAAAATTTAAAAACATATGGATATTGGGATTTCAGTTAAGTCACAACTTATTACCTAAAATCTTTCTTTTCAAATGGTTAAACAAATTACCATTTTTAAATCTTTAAACAAAAAGATTCAATCTTTACGGTTTAAACAGTTTCCACACTTTAATCCTTTAAACAAAAGATTCATTCACAGATTTTCCAAATTAATTTCCATTTCAATTTGATTAACTCGTTAAACCTTTAAATCAAAGATTTAACTTCTAGCTTTCAAAACAATTCCATTTCAAATGATTTAAACCAATCATTATTTTAAATCTGTTAAAGATAACAGATTCAAATCATAGCTTTTCAAAACAATTCATTCATAACTTGGAAAACCACTTTTCAATTCAATATTGAAATTCCTTTAATTAAATTGGAATTTCATTTCTTATCTGAAAGCTTTTATCTTTTGAAAACAAATAGTTTCATTCCAGAAAATCTGATTCATTCATACGAGTGGAAATCCTTGGGTTAAATCCAAATTCTCAAAATTATACTTTTAAATGGTTTAACTTCATATAAACACATTTATATCATCTTTAATCCCTAGTTTCAAATCATAGAATTCAATTCCAAACTTGAATTCAAATTTAAATCAAATTATTTAAATTTTCAAAACTCGATTAAGTTATTCAAAATAACTTTTATCTTTGAAATTCTATTTCAAAAGCTTTTCACTTTAAACCCAAATTTCTAATTTTCAAAATCAATTGAAATTAAAATTTCAATTTCAAAAACATCAAATTTAAATTATCTGTGACTTAACCGATTTCCACGTGGAATCCATATTTGTGTGTGTAAAGGTGTAGTCCATGGGTTTTACACAATAGTGCAACATCATTCAATCATCACAGATATATCGATATCGATAAGCGGTACGCTTATCTTCATTCCCAGTTTCACAGATAAAATAAATCGCAGATAAGTAAATTACAGATCACAACATAAATCAGGGTATATCACAAAGCATCATATATCAAGGATATCAAACAATCAAGTCATCCAATAGGATCCAAATATACATAGGTAAGGTCAATTTATTTATCTGATCAAATTAAATCAGATTAGTCACTGATCCTGGTTAATTAACATTAACTAATTACAATTTCATTTTAATTAATTAACCTTTAATTATTAATTAATCAACCTTAATTAATAAATCAATTAACCCTTAATTGATTATTCTTAAATTATTAAGTAGTTATAAATCATTAATTACCATTTAATCTTTAATTAATAAACTTTGTAATTAATCATTATTAACAATGTGAATTAACTTCACTTTTAAGTTAATATTAAAAACATTTCTTATTTACTTCTTAATTTCATTGTTAGGTTTTATAAACATTTAATAATATATGTTTAAAACAATTTAAACTTAAAAACTTTCTTTTATTTCGAGACTAAGATTCAGATTTAGAGTTGAATCAGATTTAACTGGGAATTTAAAACTTGTTTTAAATCCTTCTTTACACTTTAAAAATCCAGTTTTAAATGTTGAACAAAATGCTACAGGTATGAAACCTGTAACACACGCATATGACTCGAGGCAACCCAATGTTTCGAGTATTACTCGAGAATCCCAACGCTCAAATACCAAACGTGCACACGACCAACTGTGCACGTGTACTCACCGCCGACGAAGCTCCGGCGAACTGCACTTCCTCCGGCAAGTCATACGTCATCGCCACGCACGATTACAAAGATCAACTCGATGTAGAAATCTCCAGTTCGAGATTTCGCCATTCACTCGAAATCCTGTACTAAAGCTCCGACCCAAAATCGCCTCGCACTCTCGTCGCTGGCCACCAGAAGCTTCAAGACTCCGACCACGACCTCGCCAACCTCTACACTACCTATCCCCAAACCCTCGTCGAACTCGATGTACGAACGAGGCCGCGACAATCAAAATTCCGACCCCATAAAAATTTAGGTTTACAAACTTACCCCTCACGCGGTCGACGCTACCGTCCCTTCCACAAACTCCAACTATTTTTCCTAGGATCCCCGTAGGCTTCTCCATCCCCGCGCAAATCCCCGAGCAACACGAATTGATGGATCACCGAAATTTGATCGAAGTTCAATTTTCGAGAAAAATCAAACTGCTCTTAAACCCCTTGCTTAAAAATCACCAAACAAGATTTAAAAATCATGTGATTGTACAAAGATTCAACTTGTATACCTGAAACCATGAATTAATAAGTCTGAAATTTGATTTATTTCAAGTTCATCCAGTTATCTTGATTTCCAGAACAAATATTAATTTATTTTGATCTGAGTGAAATTAAAATCTAAAGTTTATGACAAAACGACTAAGTTTTGTTCAAAACTTGAATCCAAATCATGCATAGACTAAGAGAAATAATTTTTTTTTTAACCCAACTGAAGTTTAGACCAGAACAGGATATCAGTGAAACCAAATTTGCACATACATCCATTTTCAATATATAGAGAATGCATATATATACCCAGACATGCTGAACACAGATATACTTACTTCAAATTCATATTTTTATATTTAATTAAAATGTTACTCACTAGCATAAAAAAAAATCAAAACAGGTTAGGCTTTTTAAAAATAGGAGTTGCTCACCTTGTAAAAGCAAAAATAGAGAACTCAACTTGTACAGGCTTGAAAAACTTGAATTTTTGAAACAGAGGAGCTTTGAACCAAAATCTGGAAATGCTTTTGGCCTACAATGATTTGTTTTACTTCATGAATCTAATTGCTGTTGTTTTTAATAGAAGCTTGTTTGATTTTAAATGACATTTACTTTAGTTTTTTTTTCCAGTGAAAAGGAACGAACTGGAATGAAGTTGAAATGAGAAGTTTGATATGTATATAGAAAATGAAGTAGACAGGGTATGTTATTGGTTTGTACAAGTGATCAGTGATATTTTTTTCTTTTGCTGGCTGATGTGTGCCAGTATTAATTGGATGAGTACTTTATTTTTTTTCCTGCTTTACCTTCATTTCGGCTGATGGGTATAAGGAGTGTACTTGAGAAGATATTAATAAATGTATGTCTTCTAATTTGTTTACAAGCTCTTGTTATTATATTATGTATGTACTTATTGCTTTGCTTTGGCCATACTTATCTTGTTTTTCTTTTGTCTTTGGTTTCCAAGTCTGGTTTCATATTTTATTGTTTTTTTGTTACTTCCTCTCTTAGCCTACATTTAGTTGAACATATCTGCCAGCTTCCATACTTAATATACACATATAAATTAGTATGGGTATTGTTATAAAGTTTTTACTTTACATTGTATATAACCATATAGTTTATTTATCATTATAATTTATCTTTGGCCCATCTATTTACAATTTAAATTCAAATCAAAATATATATATATATTTACAATATTTTAAATTAAAATGATTCATACAGAATATACTTGAATCCGGGGAAACTCGCAACACTTTATCAATTTATTTTACAATTTTAATTCAAAAATTAATTAATTATTAATTTAAATATATATAAAATTCGGGGTCGTTACAGTTTCGGCAGTAGGATTTGGATGCACGAATTCGCGATTCGCGATCGACGGCTAGGGTTCGTGATGCTCGTGGTGGCAACGAGTTGCATGCGATCGTGGAAGGCAGGTCTCGCGTGTACGATGTCTGAAAGGTATATTGATTTATCTTTAATTTGATTCTGTATTTATCTGTTAGGAAATAAATTTTTGTGAAGTCTAAAATGGGAAAGAAATTTTACAGTAAGATTTAAGAAAGGGATTTACTATTTTATAAATATATACAGAAATATATATACATATATATATATATATGTAGTTCAAACAGAAAGTTTTTAGTCAGAAATACACATGCAGTTTATTCATTTTAAATTTAATAATGTACGGATATATTCAGTAAAAGCAAAAAAATATATATGTAGTTCCAAAGTGAAAAAGAAATAAAGATAAATATTTTCAATCACTAGTCTATTTTATAGTATTATACAGATTGACCTATTTTACTATTTTAGCTACTAAAATTATTTATTTTAAGAAAATTAGTTCAAACTAAAATTATTAGTTTAAAATAGAATCATTGGTTAATTAAATTTATAAAATGGAAATAAATTGTTCAACTTATTTCAAAGTATTAATAAATCGTATAATTGTTATACAAGGTCAAAATCGTGAAGAAATCAAGCCGAAATGGAAATAGGTTGCAAACAAAAATCAAAGGTGAGTAAATCTCACTCATCTGGGTTATTTAAATTTAAATAGTTAAATTTAAATTTTGATTGAATGATTGAATTGATTGGATATGGTATATTATATATAGTAGTGTATATATATATAGGAGTGATTGATTTCCCGCATTATATAGCGGATGAGACCCTATGCGCCGCATAATAGCAGATGATATTATATTAATCCCATATACCGTGATATTCCACCTCGAAGTGGAATTGGTATTGTGCTAACATCTGTGGATGCAGGGAAACAGGTTGGAGGGATCCAACTGGATTCCTCAAAATTATTTAGATTGTTCTAAATATTTTTGTGATATGATTATTTGATATTCTGTGATGAATTATATTGATAATTAGAATATTGGATGCTATGGTTTGATTGAATATACCTTTCGGTATACCGAGTTATCAAAATATATAGAATTGGATTTTTGAAAGAAAATATAAGAGAATTTTTAAGTAAAATAATCATAGAAAATTTGAATAAATTTAAGAATGAATTGGAAATAGAAAAAAAGATATTTTAAAATTCTAATAAATAAAATTCCGAGTATGGAAGAGGGAATTTGAATAAACAGAGGAATAATGGATTTTAAAACTTAAGTGATATTATTTAAAAGAATAAAGAGTTTATTTTAATTCAAGGTTTAAATTTGATTAAAAGAAAAAAAGAAGGAATTCGGGGAATCTGGAATTTAAATTTTCAGTTTAAAGATTTAAATCATAATAAAGAAATAAAATATGGAAGTTAATGGATTTTGAAATAAATGAAGTAAGTAAGGAAATTTATTTCAAAGTGAAGTAAATTGGAAATCAATTGCAAATTGATTTAAGTGTTTGGAATTGAAATTTAAAAGAGAAGTGAGATTTTGGAATTTATAAACTGGGTTTATAAAAGTGGAGTAATATATCAGTGGATATTTGGAAGAATAAATTCAAGGTGGAAATTTATAAAAAGAATGGGTAGATTTGATTTAAAATAAATAGTGATTTATTTTTAAAAATGTGAAAGAGAAGTATATTTCTCTGGATAGCAAAGTACGTTTTCAAAGCAAATTCTTAAGTATAAGTTAAAGTTTCAAAGTTGTTTTAAAAGTATGTTTTGGAAAATCTATTATTTTAAAATGTTTAAATGTTAAAGTAAGTATTTTTCAAATTTATAGTAGTAGTAATTATTTAAAGGTTAATTGGTATTATGTTTGAAAAAGATAAAAATTTAGTTTTATATTTTATAAAGTAGCTTTATTTTAAATATTCTTGAAGTGTATATTTTTTAAAATAAAGTATTAAAGTAGTTTTAAATCTAAATGTTTAAAAGTATATTCTATAATTAAGTGTTTTAAATGATTTTAAACTCTATGTATTTGTACTTGCTAATTTCAGTGGAAATAGAAAATATTGGGAAATTTATTCCGTGAGAGAAAGATGGTTTGAAACTGTTTTCAAAGGGTTGAAAAGTGGAAATATATCTTGCGAAGATATTTTGAGATTAATAAATAATTTGGAAAATTGTTTATTGTTTGATGGATGTTTGTGAATGTTAATTGATAGTTAAATAACCGACTATCAATATTGGCCAATGCGCTGATCGTTTCGAAGAGACCGGGATCGAGATTTATTTCTCGAAAACCACTTCGATCCGGTTTGTACGTTTCGTGAGGAAACGAGATTGAATCGAAGGTGGTACAGTGAAGTGCAAGAGCTAGTCGCTACTAATCTTGAGGGTGATTCCAAAATGGATGTAGTAGGAGTTGTGCCTTCGGTTCCGTTCGGACTCGGAACGGACTTGTATGGATGAATGCTTTCGGAACATCGTCAGGTGGACGGTGGGCATTCTAAGTGAAACGTTCTAAAAAGGTAACGCTTAGCCTCAAGCCTCATCAACCGGGAATGACTGAAAATCAGGGGTTATGCCGCAAGGCTATGTGGGTGCCATTAGGGTGAGGTCAACCTTGTCTAGATGTCCCTTTTATATTCGGCTTAGTGGTGCGGTTGCCGATCCCAACCGTGGGGTGATCTTACTTGGAATTATCCAGTAAGGGGTAGTTCCGGTCTTGTGTTGCAGGGGATCGGGCGTGGTCCTCAGTACACTGATCTAGACCAGGTACTGTGATAGGTGGTACCCAGTGCCTAGTCATTAGTTGGAAATCCATTCTCCCTACGTCCCTTTTACGGCTTTTGTTTGTATAACCCACTTTGTGGCTAGTATGCTGGTGTTTGCACAAAAAACGGACAAACACCTCAAAGTCGTATGATTTAGTAGATCTTATGTTGTTCTTAGTGGTTTGGGTGATTTATGCAAATATATGAAAAGCAGGGGCTAAACTGTAAAAAGACACGCAGATTTATAGTGGTTCAGCCAGAATGTGCCTACGTCCACTTTATATGTTATTTCTCTTCTCTTGTTTAGATTACAAGTACAAAGCATTGATACAAGTAAAAGAAAGTTGTTTGAAAGTTCTCTCCGTGTTTGAGCTCTCAAAACTTGTCCCCATTGTTGTACCCCTGCCCCTCTATTTATAGAGTCAGGCTAGGAGCATGGGTCTTGGATGTATATAGCTGCTGGCGGGCTTGGGCTGATGCAATCTGGCCTGGTGGAACTGGTCCGGTTTCCCTTGGTTCGGTGGAGAGAGACGAGTGGACCGGTAGAACCTTAGTTCGGCGGAGAGAGATGTGGTGGTTCGGTGTTGTTTCATTCGGTGGTTGAACCGGTGATGCTGGTTCGGTATTGATGTGGAGATGTTTGGTTCGGTGGAGAAGGCGGGTTTGGTCCGGTAGGTGTTGGTTAGGGAGGTTGTTTAGTGAGGCATGGATCGGTAGCCTGTAGACTTTGGTTCGGTCGTTAGTTGATTCAGTAGCTTCGTTGGATTGAGGTTGATTCAGCAGTGAGGTTTGGATCGGTAGCCTGTAGACCTTTGTTCGGCTAGGGTTGGTCCGGTGGTGAGAATTCACCCAACATTTGCCCCCCAAAGCAGGGCATATGTTTAACGTATGTCGTGCTTTGTTTCAGTTTGTCAATTTCATTCGGCCTGAGAACCGAACCGGCTGGTCCGGTCAACCAACCTCCCCCTATAAGTATGGGCCTTATGTCTCCACCATTCCTTACCGTTTGAAAACAGCCAAATCGAAATTCTCGTCTGCCGAATCAAACTCATTGCCGGATCATCCTTGACTACCGAATTAGGTAGTTACCGAATGGCTCTTATATTTTGAATTACCGAATGAATTTGCACCATGGGTACTTGAGTGTAGAATGAGCTTTGATATTGGGAATGCCGAACGAACCGTGGTATTGGGAATGCCGAATGAACCGTGGTATTAGGAATGCCAAATGAACCGTGGTATTAGGAATGCCGAATGAACCGTGGTATTAGGAATGCCGAATGAACCGTGGTATTAGGAATGCCGAATGAACTCCCAGGCCTCTCGGGCTTTTAAATCACAAACGAAAACCCCAGACTGTACGCACTTGCTTGTCAGTATTTCTACACCTCCTCGTCCTAATAATGTGCTTCTCTTGTGTTGCAGGTAAATGTCTCACAAAGTGGAAACCCGATCAGAGAAAAAGAGATCTCATGACAGAGAAGAGTCTTCCACCGTGCCCCTAGCTCAGCCAGGACCTGTCCGTCACGGGCTCACCCCGAGATCATTAGTGGATGGATACGGTCCTCAGGAACTTCTTAACCTGCCTCCTGATTGCTTCCCTATCTTACTCAAGGGCGAGCAACTTGATGTTATATCTCGCTCCTTCGGGATCGACCGAGCACGCATGTTATTGCCGGACGAGGGAGTGATGCCGTATGATCCTCCCAAAGGATATTTTGCCTACAGCAGATACCATTGCATGTGCGGGGCCATCCCGCCTCTCAACGCCTGGGTAGTCAGCTTTCTCACCTATCTAAAGGAAGCTCCATTCCAGCTTCAGCCCAACTCTTATGCCATTCTGGTGAGTCTCTTCGTCATCTTCCATAGGAGATATGGGCGTCCTCCTTCCAACTGGGAGATCCGGTATTTGTACAATTTGAGAGGCTACAAGAAGGGGTCTCCCTACTTCAGCTTGGAATCGGCCGTATCCTTTAAGTCGGTCCTTGATTTATACTCCAAGTACAGCATGTTTAAGAAGTAGTGGTTTTTTGTCAGGGATGATTCTGTTTCTATTCGGCGCTTCACCTCCGGATGTAAGTCAAAGCTTTGTTTTTAATTCCTGTTCTGGTTGCAATACTCTTTCTTATGTGTTTTTATTTTTTGCTAGCGACAGGTGGTTTTGCGATCGTGGAGAATGACCGCCTGGTTCAGACGGTAGTAGAAATAGAAGCTATTACTGGGAGAGATAGGTCGGCTGCCTACCTGATCAGGAACGCTACACTCTTGGAGTACAACTTGATCCTTCCACAGCAGTCCGTGGTCAAGCAGAGGGACATGGCTGAAGAGAAGGCTGCCCAAGCTAAAGAAGGGGCCGAGTTGAAGAGCAGCAAAAGGAGGCCCTTTCCGAAACACCCGGTTGTCGGGGAGAAGAAGCTCAAAAAGTCTGACGGCCCCTCTCCCAGCTCATGTCCAGATATCCCGGAGGAGGGAGACGTGGAGGAGGAGCAAGGCAAAGATGGAGGAGAAGGCACTGGAGGTGGTGACGGTGTCGGGGCTTTGTCTTCTGGGCAAGTAGGCGAGATGCAAGAGTGGACGGATGACGCTTTCCACCAAGCCTTCGAAGGTTTGGAGGGGACGGAGAAGTCTAAGAAAGCCGTTAACGTTGGGACCGGCATCGATCTGTCTTCCGCGAGCGCCTCTACTGAAGCAACTTCGGCGGTTCAAGGTGAATTTCACTTTACTCTTTTAATTCTTGAATGATGGCTCAATACATGTTGGTGACACTTGGTTTTCATATCAGGAGCAGGTAAAACGGCCAAGACCTCAGATCTTCGGCATAGGCTTGAACAATACAAGCTCTCCAAAGCTTCCGCCAAGCCGAAGCCTCCGACCCACCGTTCCGGGGATGTAGTCGGCTACCGTCCTCTTCTCGGGGTTATTGGAGAGGATATTCAAAAGAGAAAGAGGAGTCGCTCCCTATCCGAGCCTTCACCTGGCCCTCAGCCCCCAATTCAGCCTCTTCATGATATCACGGAGGAGGATACTGAGTTCACACCCTCTCCGCACCCATCTGAAAATCCTACCGTTACTCAGATTGATCATCCTGGCCTGGCTCGTAATCCATTTGCGGGTCATCCTGATCTAGTGATCTGGATCCAAGTTCTTATGATATTTCCTTCGATGAGGTTACCGGTGAGCACCTTCTTCCTTGCAACCCTATGGTAAAGGTGCTTGATGAGGCCAAATCCCTGGACCTTGATTTGCTTACTACTCGGGTTGTCGCTATGGGGAACGAAGCTAAAGCAAATATCGACCGGGTTGCTGAGGAGACCAGGAAGTTGATGGGGCATCATGCCCGATTGGTCAAGGCCGGGGAGGAAATTGGGAGTGCCAACATAAGACTGCGGTTAGTGGTTTCCGACCAGGCCAAGCAACTCGCTGATCAGGCCATCCAGATCTCTCAGCACGAGGCCGCCTCCGGACGTCTAAAGAAAACTATGGAAGAGGCCAGCCGGGCCGAACTGCGGAAAATGGAGGCTACTTGCAAGGAACGGATCGATATGGCCATTGCCACGGTGGACGAGGTTCGGAAAGCAGATCTTGAGCGGATAGAGGAGTTATCCGGGAAGCTTGAGGCTATAGAGCTTGCTCAAGCCAAGTTGAGGGAGGAGATGGAGGCAATGCGGAAATCCCTTCAGGCTGACTGCTCGAGATACCAATTGGAGAGAGATGCCGCCGTCGTAAGGTTGTCGGATTCCGAGGCCCGGGCGAGGGAGTTTGAAGAGAACAAGGGGCTGATGGAGGGGATGCTCCAGGATATGTACTTCCGTACTTGGAGGCAGGGTAACTTGTCCTGGATGGATGATTACCCTCGGGTTATGGCTAGGATCTATCTCAGGGCTCTAGAGGAGGCCCAGGCTGAGGCAAATAAGGAGGGTGGCGTGGCCTTTAGGATGGATGCTGTTACCGCCCAGTTTACCAAGGAGGAGAAGGTGGCGATGAAGGAGGGCATGCGGTTGCTTGCAGCTGAGGAGACAGGTGTGCAAGCGGAGGATGCTGATCAAGCTGATCAAGGAGCAGATGCTGGTAAGTCTTCCTTTCTAGTCTTTCCGTTAACTTGGTTGCTTATCACTAACGAATTCTTTTTCTGACCGGACAGGTGGGCAACAGGACAAGGATAAGACTCCGACGCAGCCGGCTCCTTGATTAGACCTGGAAAATTCTTTTTGTGGACTTGACATGGTTGTATATGTTAGTCTTAAAACAGTAGAGTAACTCTTAGGTTGTAATTTTTGCTACTTGTAATAAATAGCTCTATTCTTGATGTGTAATTCTTTAACTTAAGCTGATTTTGTCGTCTTTTGAATGTTTTTTGCTATTTTGACGTGTTGTATGAGAAATATAGCTATGCATATTCTTGTAATCAAATTGTGTTTGATGTCAGGTTCTTGTTTAAAACATAATTTCATGACTTGCAATATTAGCGTGAGGTGTGTATAAATTATAGTCATGTGTTTACATATGAAAGAAGGAAATACCGCCCTTTATATTTTGCTTGTAGATGGCAGCTTTGAATATCCTGTGTGACCGAGTAAGGGATGCGGTCCAGTATTCTGCTGTGAGTATCCGCTTCTATTAGTGAGTGTCTCCTGTTCTGTGTCCTGTACTTCAGGGATTGTTACAGAGGGTAGGAGAAAAGTTTCTTAAGTAAAATTGAAATATGTGAAAAAGTAAAACTTCCAATCAAGGAAGGCCTTCGATGTGCTTAAGTTCGTGGCAAACGGGCTTTGTAGTCACTTTCCCTAGCTGTGGGTCTTGGAGACATTTGTCACCCATCTTATGCCTCCGCGGGGAGTTAATTCTTTTTTACCATAGCCGCACTTAAGACACATCGGAGCCGAGATCGCACACAGTAACTACCCGGGCCATTATGGCCCATAATCGTGGGTATTATTCGATTTACTGTGGCCGGCTAGCGTGGGTGCCGATCGTCAACCGTGAACTGCCCCTGGCTGGCCACACCTTATGTTGGGGCTTATAGTCGGTTCACAGTTGCCGGCGAGCCGAACGCCGTAATGAGCTGCCTCGGCTATAGTCGGCCTTCTCGGTGGCTTATAATCGGCTCATTACAGTTGGCTTTAAGGGCCGTCGCGAGCAATGAGTTAACCCGCAGCAGAGGGATGCCGGAGCAAAAGTGTCTCATTGGCGAGGGCATAGATTCGCATAGTACCTGTTAGGTCTTGCCAGGTGAAGTTGCGCTGTGGAGTGCATTGAGTGGAAATGCTATACGCATAGGATTTTGTTCAACAGAAAAGGATAAAGTTAACAAGAGCCAAGATATAAAGGAAAAAGTTAAAAACGAGACAAGGTTTTTTAAAGTGGTTCGGCACGAAAAGGCCTACGTCCACGGATTCTCTTTGTTAATTCACTTCATATGGGCAGTACAAGTTAAGAAAAGTATCGACGGAAGTGTTGGATGTTCCATGCCCTCTGGAACACCTCTCCGTCCACTGTTGACAAAATATAAGCTCCATTGTGGAGATCTTTATGAATTACATATGGTCCATCCCAGATTGGGTCTAGTGCTCCGGGGCGAGGGAAGATTCGCTTGAGGACAAGATCCCCTTCTTGTAAGGTACGATGCTTGACTTTGGAGTTGTATTGTGCTGCCACTTTTTGCTTGTGGGCTGCTTCTTTAAGGATTGCATCATTTCTTCTCTCCTCAACTAGATCCAAAGATATGTGAAGGAGTTCTTCGTTCACTTCTGGGTTATAGTGGATCCTACGGTGGGAAGGCACGATGGTTTCGACTGGGATCATAGCCTCCGATCCGTATGCCAAAGAGAAAGGAGTATGCCCTGTTGAAGTTCTGAAAGATGTGCGATAGACCCACAGTGCCGTAGGGAGTTCATCCACCCAAGCGCCCTTTGACTTTTCGAGTTTCTTTTTGATTAGAGTTTTCAGAATTTTGTTGACGGCTTTGACTTGTCCGTTTGCTTGGGGATACGCTACGGATGAGAAGCTTTTGTGAATTCCGTGCTCTCGGCACCAGTTGGCGAATTCCTCGCTGTCAAACTAAAGTCCATTGTCTGATATGATTTTGAGTGGGACTCCGTACCTGCATAGAACATTTTTGATCAAGAAGTTAATAACTTTTGCTGAAGATACTTTATTCAAAGGTTCTGCTTCCACCCATTTGGTGAAATAGTCGACTGCCACTATAGCATATTTGGCCCCACCTTGGCCCATTGGTAGTTCGCCGATTAAGTCAATACCCCATACTGCAAAGGGCCAAGGGCTGGTCATTTGTGTAATCTCAGTTGTTGGTAGCCGCGGAATCTTAGCAAACTTCTGGCATCTTTCACATTTTTTGACGAAATCTAAGGCGTCCTTGCTTAAGGTGGGCCAGAAATATCCATATCGGAGTATCTTTTTTGCTAAAGTTTTCCCTCCAGTGTGATCTCCGCAGCTTCCTTGATGAATGTTGGATAAGATTTCCGTGGCTTCCCTCCCAGCGACACACCTTAATAACGGGTTAGAGAATCCGCACCGATAGAGGATGTCTTCTTGTATTGTGTAGCGGGAAGCTTTCCTCAAGATTTTCTTGACTTCGTTATGCCCGTTGGGTAGTGTGCCGCTTTGTAAGTAGTCTCGGATGGGAGTCATCCAATTTGCTTCTTCGGTTGCAGCTATCAGATTTACTTGCTCAAAACTTGGGGTCAGTTGCTTTGAGATGGTTACTGCTTCGAAGATGGCGCTGTCTCTCACACTTGCTTGCTTTGCCAATTCGTCGGCCTCTTGGTTCTCTTCCCGAGGGATGTGTTTGACTAAGTAGTGGTCCAATCGGCTGAGAAGTAACTTGGTCTTCTTTAAATACGCTATGAGTCATTCTTCTCGAGCTTGGAATTCTCCTAGTATTTGATTAACAATAAGTTGAGAATCGCTATGAAGACACAAAGAATTGGCCCCGATTTCTAAGGCAAGTTCTAATCCAGCTATCACTGCTTCATACCCTGCATCGTTGTTGGTGGCAGCGAACTCCAACCTTATAGCATAGTGCAACTTATTTCCCCTGGGAGTGATTATTACCACACCTGCCCCCGAGCCTTGTTCGTTTGATGCACCATCCACAAAGAGATTCCACTTGATGTCTCCTGCTATTTTCAATTGCTCCTTATCTTCGTTGGTAGTGAATTCTGCAATGAAATCATCCATGGCTTGTCCCTTGATGGCGGTGCGAGGGTGATAGGTGATATCATACTGACTTAATTCAATGCACCATTTAAGTAGTCACCCAGAAGTGTCGGGACGATGGAGTACCTGCCTCAGTGGTTGATCGGTCAGAACTTTGATGGAATGGGACTGGAAGTACTGACGCAGTTTCCGTGATGTGATTAGTAAACAGTATTCTAGCTTCCCAAGTTTAGGATATCTGACTTCTGACCCCGTAAACCTCTTACTTACGAAGTAAACTGGCCGCTGCGTGCGGTTGTCTTCCCTTACCAAGGCAGCGCTTAGGGCGTGAGATGACACAGCAAGGTATAGGTATAACTCTTCGCCTTCGCTTGGAGTCGATAGTACCGGTGGTTTCTGGAGGTGTTCGATTAAGTTAAGGAAAGCGGTTAAGCATTCGTCAGTCCATTCGAACTTTCCTTTGTCTTTCTTTAGAGCTTCGAAAAATGGGACGCACTTGTCCGTTGCTTTGGAGATGAATCAGCTTAGGGCGGCCACTTTTCCATTCAGGCTTTGCATTTCCTTTCGAGTGGAAGGTATCTTGATATCCCTTAGCGCTCTGACTTGTTCAGGGTTTGCTTCAATCCCTCTGGCATGGACGATGAATCCTAAGAACTTTCCTGATGATACTCCGAAGGAGCATTTAGAGGATTCAACTTCATTCCATACTGGCGAAGTACTTGAAACATCTCGCCTAGGTGGCTTATGTGATTGTCGGCTTTCCTTGACTTTACCAGCATGTCATCCACGTATACTTCCATAGTTTGCCCTATTAGTCCTGCAAACATCGTGTTGACGAGGCGCTGGTAGGTGGCTCCTGCATTTTTAAGTCCGAAAGTCATTACCTTATAGCAGTATAAACCCCGATCGGTGATGAAACTAGTGTGGTCTTGGTCGGGAGCATGCATAGGAATTTGGTTATATCCTGAGTATGCGTCCATAAAAGATAAGAGCTCGTGCCCGGCTGTGCTGTCTACAAGTTGGTCGATTCGGGGAAGTGGGAAGCAATCCTTTGGGCATGCGTCGTTTAGGTTGGAGAAGTCAATGCATGTTCGCCACTTCCCATTAGCCTTCTTTACCAGCACCGGGTTAGCGATCCATTCCGGGTAGATGGCTTCTCGTATGAAGTCATTGGCGAGTAGATTCTTTACTTCTTCATCGAGGGCTGCTGATCGCTCTGCCCCCATACTTCTCTTTCTTTGTTTTACGGGTGCCTTGGTAGGATCAATGTTTAGTACATGGCATGCTACGTCGGGGGAGATTCCGGTCATGTCAGCGTGTGACCATGCGAATACATCCAAGTTGTGGCGGAGAAAGTCGATGAGTTGCTCCTTCAACTCTGCTTTTAGTTGGGATCCAATTTTCAATAGTCTACTTGAGTCGTGCTTGTCTACAGATACAAACTCCATAGCCTCTGCAGGCTCGGCGGTGGCCTCCTCCTCTTTGTCCCTGGGGTCTAATTCATTGAAAGGGTCCTGGTATACCGAAGAGGAAGGGCTTTCTTTAGTTGCTATGCTTCTAGACTTTTCATGCAGAGGGCAACCTCTACACCTTTCCCTTTATCCTTCCTGTGGTTGTTGCGAAGTTCAGTCACATAGCAGTCTCGAGCAATGTCCTGGTCTCCTTCTACTTCCCCTACTCCATTGTCCGTTGGAAATTTCATCTTTAGGCACCATGGGGCTAGGACAATTTGGAAGTCAGACAAGGCTGGCCTTCCTAAGAAGGCATTGTAGGCCGAGTGGTTTTCTATTAGCACAAACGTCTGTCTCCGTACAACGGAGCGGGGATGGCTTCCAATTTCAACAAAGAGGTCCAATTGCCCGAGGGGCATCTTCGCATCTCCAGTGAAACCGTGTAGTGGTTTATCGCAGGGAGATACATCCTTCATTGATAGTTTCATTTTGTCGAATGCATGTTTGAACAGGATATTTACTGAGCTTCCGGTGTCTACTAGAATTCGGTAAACTTCGGCGGGACCGAGCCGGGCAGAGATAACCATGGGATCCATGTGAGGGTATTGCCTTCCTTCTAGGTCACGCTTACCGAATGTGATGTCATCACTTTCTTTATGCTTCGGGTGGCGCTCTTCTATAACCGAATTGACACAGTCTTTATTGTCTCTAAGCGACTTTCCATATCGTTCCATCTCTTTCCAGCTTCTGTCTGCGATGTGCGGTCCTCCCGAGATGGTATGGACCACTATCTTCTCTTGACCAGAGCCGCTAGTGTTGCGGTTTCCTCTGCCGGTCTCCGGTGAGGGTAGCCTTGGGTTCTCATTGGCAAGAGCTGGAGTCCTGTCCTGACCTTTTACATAGCGTTCCAGTTTCTTCCTTCTGATGTGTTCCTTAATCAAGTCCCGAAGATGATGGCATTCATTGGTATCATGCCCATGAGATTCGTGGAAGCAGCAGAACTTTCCAGATTTCTGCGCGTTATCTGATTCCTTCTTGTATGGTGGGCGTTTGTATCTATCTTCACCTTTGGTGGCAAGGAAGATATTTTCGACGGTCTCGTTCAAAGGAGTGTAAGTGTCGAATCTCGGTCCTGGCCAATATAGGCGCTTTTCTCCCTTCTTGCCCCCAGCATTGTCTCTGGAATCATTTCTTCGAACGTCCCTTGCCACAGCAGGGGCGTTGCTGTGAGTTGCCTTATTTTGCTGTCCTGACTGCCCCTCAACGGCAGCATCCTCAAGCCTCATATATTTCCCGGCTTCATGGAAGAAATCGGGTAAAGTAGCTGGTTTTTCTTTTGTCAACCTTCTAGCAAATTTAGTGTCCGGATGCACACCACTACACAGGGCCATTAGGATAAGCTTCTCATCGGTATCTTGAACTGCAGCTGCTGCGGCATTGAATCGGGTTAGGTATTGCTGCAGTTTCTCTCCGGGTTTCTGTTTGATGCTGGATAAGGAATAAGCATCCTTAGGTTGTTCCACATGAATGCGGAACTGACTGATAAACTTTTCTTTCAACATTTCCCACGAGCTGATGGATCCCTGGGGTAAATGATAGAACCAGGAGGTAGCGAGATCTGCTAAGAATAGTGGAAAGCATTTGCACAGTACTCCCTCTGTTGCTCCACTCATGAGCATATGTTGTGTGTATCTCTGTAAGTGTACAACGGGGTCGGAGGTTCCTTTGTAAGGTTCCATTGTTGGCATCTTCCATTCTCGGGGGTGATAGCAATTTCGATATTACGGGCGAAAGGGCTGGTTACTCTAGCGCCTATCCCTCGATCCCTTTGCTCCCGTTGGACGCACTCTCTGAATAAGCGTGCCATCCTTTCATCAGAATTTGGAGCAGATAGAAACGAGTTTGGTTCTGTTATGTGGGATTGATTCCGTCCAGATGACCTGTAGGGATGGTATCGTCTATCATTCCTCATATTTTCCAGTGGCCGCCTTTGGTCTTCTGGTAGCATGCTAGGGTCAGCTACAGTTGGCCCTTGCCTTGATCTTCCCCTGCTGGGTTCTGATCTAAGCACTTCCTCGGGTCCAACTTCGGGCTGGACTCTAGCTCGGCCCCGTTCACTGGCGTTTCCGTGGTTAGGTAGTATGACAGGCTCAGCCACAGTTGACCTTCGCCTGGTACCTCCCCCGTTGGGTTCGGTTCCAAACGTTTCCCCAGGCCTAACTTCGGGCTGTGCTCGATCTCGGCTCCTACCATGGCTGCTTCTGCCGTTAGCTCCTTCGAAGAAGGAAGATCTTTGTTGTCTCTAAGATCCTCCAGACTGGGACTCGCCCCATGATTCAGTGTTGCGGTTGGACTCTTCAGCATCCCTTAAGCGTGCCATGAGATGATCCACCAAGGCTTCCTGCTAAGACGTGAAGCGGTTAGTTACTTCAACCACAACCCTGTCTAAATCTGCCCTAGTAATTGCTGCGGGCTGTTCTGTGGCAGGAGTGGTCGGATTAGCATGTCCTTCATTTGGTACTACTGCTAGAGGAGGACGATTTACTTGATCCGTGACAGTTGGATCTGGAAGACTGCTGGATGCGATGTTTTTTCCTTTGTTAACATCTTTTTTCTGCTTGGGAGGCATGTTTTCCAAGCGGCGAACGATGCTGTTAGGAAAAATGTTAAGTGGATGAAGCTGAAGCTTCGAGCTTCTAGCTCTCAGTGAAAGCACCAAAAATGTTTGCACAAAAAACGGACAAACACCTCAAAGTCGTATGATTTAGTAGATCTTATGTTGTTCTTAGTGGTTTGGGTGATTTATGCAAATATATGAAAAGCAGGGGCTAAACTATAAAAAGACACGCAGATTTATAGTGGTTCAGCCAGAATGTGCCTACGTCCACTTTATATGTTATTTCTCTTCTCTTGTTTAGATTACAAGTACAAAGCTTTGATACAAGTAAAAGAAAGTTGTTTGAAAGTTCTCTCCGTGCTTGAGCTCTCAAAACTTGTCCCCATTGTTGTACCCCTGCCCCTCTATTTATAGAGTCATGCTGGGAGCAGGGGTCTTGGATGTATATAGCTGCTGGCGGGCTTGGGCTGATGCAATCTGGCCTGGTGGAACTGGTCCGGTTTCCCTTGGTTCGGTGGAGAGAGACGAGTGGACCGGTAGAACCTTGGTTCGGCGGAGAGAGATGTGGTGGTTCGGTGTTGTTTCATTCGGTGGTTGAACCGGTGATGCTGGTTCGGTATTGATGTGGAGATGTTTGGTTCAGTGGAGAAGGCGGGTTTGGTCCGGTAGGTGTTGGTTAGGGAGGTGGTTCGGTGAGGCATGGATCGGTAGCCTGTAGACTTTGGTTCGGTCGTTAGTTGATTCGGTAGCTTCGTAGGATTGAGGATGATTCAGCAGTGAGGTTTGGATCGGTAGCCTGTAGACCTTTGTTCGGCTAGGGTTGGTCCGGTGGTGAGAATTCACCCAACAGCTGGAATTTAATCATGTAACAATTTCAGCTATTTGAATAAGTATTTGTATATAGACACTATTATAATATCAGACGGATTTGATATAAAGTGTTTTGGCTATCGTAAGGTAAAAACCCGACATGTTTATTTGTGGCGTGGTCTTACGAGATGCTTTTGATTTCAAAGGGTTTGGAAAACTTTAATAATCCAATTGAGTGTGTTTTCTCACGCTGGTTTTCCAGACTGACTCGGGTGTTATTTTATTAAAATGCTCGGGTCAGACCGAGTATTATAGGATACAGGTTATGATGCTGTGGAGCTCAGGAGACGAGCTGGATCGCGAGACGTATCACACGTATATGATGTATATTCCGCTGTGTTGTGTATGTTGTGTATTCTGTATGTGGGACAAGTTATTATAACTGTCCTGAATTGTGATGTTGAATATATTGTACTCTAATGTTGTATTCTGCTGATGTATGTATAAACAGATATAGTTTCTTTTCTGTAAAGATCAGTTATTATCTATTATATTTTATTCCGTTGCGATGGTTAGATTCTGTTGTTATTTTGTTTCTTCTTCTTCTACCTCTTTCTTCTTTAACCCAAATGGTTCGATTTTTCGGGCTTCGTAAAATCAGGCCGTTACAGTTCTTTACTACGAAGTTCAAGATCTTGGTTATGGTGACAACCAATAAGGAGATGGCGACTATGACATGATTGTACCCTCCCTTAGCATATGTCAGCTTCCTTATTAAGTGGATTCTTGTAACACCCCAAATTTTTGGTAACATTATTTAGGAGATTTAGTTAGATAAACTAAATAAAATAATGTGTTGATTAGGGGATTGAGATTTGATTTTAATTAAGGTAGCCGTGCCTTTTAAATTAATGAATTAAACGAGGGTTTAAAATGAATTATAGGAAGGGTATTATAGGAAAGAGGCCATTCCTATATCCCGTAACCTAGGCTGTGTATCATTTTACACGTTCATTTTATTTCAAAATTTTCAAAATCAAGACCGGCAACCATTAACAAGGAAAGGGGAAGAGGAAATTAAGATAAGCTGAAGGAAGAGCAAATTCAAATCAAATCCATTCAAATCTTAAGCTCCGTAACCTTTAAAGCAAAGGTGAATAATGTTAACATCTCTAATTTTTATGGTTTCGGTTTTAAGGTTAAATCCGAATATTTTGCAAAGATTTGCCATGTTTTTGAATAATAGAATGATTATATATTCCTATTGATTATTTATGTATGTTCATATAGATTTTATGGCATGTTTTGAGATGAAAACTTATTAAAAGACATCGGTTAGCCTTGTGAATGTTTATGGTGATCTAAAATGATATTTTAGAGATGAGTTTCAAATTTTAGATTTTTCTGAAATTTTGTGGAATTATTATGAATTTTCTAAGAAAGAAAGAAAATGGTATTTTGGATTATAAAATTATTTACAGGAAAAATAATTATTGTTTGGATTCGAAAATTTTATATGTTGAAAAGAACATATTAATTGATTTTTGGAATTTTTCCAGAATTTTCTAAGATGACTTAATAGTTATATAAAATTATTTAAGATATGGGATTTAAATGTTTTATATAATTATAAAGGAGAAAGGGGCTTTTTTGAAATTGTTTAAATCTCCAAATAAGGAAAGTCGACATCATTTTTGAATATAAAAATCTGGCAACCAATCAGATTTAGACAAATAAGGCAGGTTGGGTACAAAAGAACTATTTTAAATACGAATAAATAGGATTTTCACTATTTCAACTCTTTCGGCAAGAGGTTCCGCCTCTATTCCAAACCTTCCGACAAAGTCGAATGGTATCAAACCCTTCGACTAGATCAATAACCAATGCACATGGTATCAGGAAACTGGTACGTAGTGAGTTGGAAGGAGTCGAAACGTTTAGCGACGAAAGGTAAGAGCTTTCGAAGGAGATGAATTTTTTTTTAAAAGAAATTACGCCTGCTAGCTTTCGGGAAAGTGCTTTCGACAATGTCAAATGGTTTAAAAGAAAAGGTTTTGATTGGGTTGTCTCTTGTTTTAATTGAAACCTTTCGACAAAGTCGAAAGGTATAGCTATCGTCAAAGTCGAAAGATAAAGCTCTAGACAAGGTCGAAGGGTATGAAACCTTCCGACAAGGTCGACAAGAACATAGTTGTCGCTTCCTATCTTTTGATTCAGTTGCTTTCGAAGGGAATCTTTTGTTTTTCTAAAACTTGCCGCCTCTCCATTGCTTTCGAAGGGTTGGTTCCAACACCAACACTTCATTTTTTGTGAAAAGATTTTAAAAGAGTTACTTTTAAAAGGTTTCAAAGCAGTTGCTTTCGAATCCAATGTTTTTTTTGATCCTTTTGCTCTACTTGAAGGCATAATCCAAATGTTTTAAACCGAAATGTTTTATTAAAGCTTTCGAAGTAGTCAACTTCAAATTTTTTCGAAAGGTTTCCACTTGTTTTAAACTGAACCCAATGATTTCAGAAGGTTTAAAGTTTCAATGCTTTCGTAAGGTTTTATCAATGATTTCATAGGGGTGGTTCCCCAGGATTTCGACTAGGTCGGAAAGAAATCTTCCGACAAGGTCAAAAGGTGAGACCTTTCGACAGGGTCGAAAGGTATGGTTTTTTTAATGGTTTTCGAAGGCAAAGGCTAAAGGGTTTTCAAGGTGGATGTCATATGTTTAAAGCTTATAAAAGAAAAGCTTTTTATTGGTTTGAAGGAGTTACCTTCAATGACTTCGAAAGGTTTTATTAATGGTTTTGAAGGGGTTACCTTCATCATTTTCGAAAGGTTGTTTAAATGTCTTAAACAAAGGATTCGAATAATATGATTAGGTGGATAGCCTAAGCGTTTTAAGTTATAAAGGACTTTAACTTATTTTAAAAGGATATATAATCCTTATTGAACATTATCGACATTATTTTGAGTAAAGTATATATAACATTGCAAAATAGCTTAGAGTAAAACTAAAGATATATTTTCCTTGTATATATATGATTTGACGGACTAAATCATTTTGAAAAGGTTTTCGAGGAAAATTTAAAAGGTATTTAACCTAAAGAAAATTCGGGCAGTCAGCTCATTTAAATTCGGACAGTCAGTCCATTTTGAGGGCAGTCAGCCTAGAGGACAGTTAGTCCAGATAAGGGCAGTTAGCCCATATATGAATAGTTAGTTCATTTGTTAGCATAATGGACCTTGCTACTTCTCATGGACAGTTAGTCCATTCTTTTTACCTATTTTATGGATAGATAGTCCATTATTTAGCATAAAGAATATTGTTATTTTGGTATAATCAGTTTTAGGACAGTTAGTCCAGTAGAGAGCAGTTAGCTCAGATTTCGGACAGTAGTTCATTTACTTCCTGTTTTAGCATAATGGATCTTGTTATATTATAATCAGTTGATTAACCAGTTTGGTTGCAGGAAAGGATTTGCAAAATATATGTTTAGAAAAGAGATATTAGTGTGGGGAAACCCGTTCCTCTAAGCGGCATGGTCTCACTATATATCAGTAAACAGAGATGTAATAGAAATTATTCATACCAGGCTTTATGTCTGACTCGAAATATTTGTTTCCCCTTAAACTCTCGGTTGCTCAAAAATGATTTGAGTAGGCTAAGGGTTTAGGCTTTCAGGTTTTAGCAGATTATGGCAAATAAGCTTCCGAAGACGAGCAGGTGGCTGACGGATAGCTAAATTAGGAATTCTATTTTTATTTCCATTGTGTATTAAAACAGTTATGTCTATATTGCTTTGATCATCCAAGGGGGCATCTTCATATGTCGCTCTTGGCGTATTGTTGTAATTATATTTGATCATTGCCTAGGAATACATATGGGGATTTTTGTAACTTGGATATGATATTATTTGAAATGTAATCACTGAAATTATTGTTTTTGGAAATCTGTGATTCTGTTCATATTCTAGTGCTTCTGATATTATGGATACCATTAACATTACCGTATTTCATCACCAGAAGTTAATACTGTGGATGACTGCAACATCCATGGCGCTTAGCTTTTGGCCTCCAGATACGGGATGTTACAATTCCCTAAGCCATGGGGAAGTCATTGGAGTGAGGAGGGTAGGCAAGGCTCTGGGATCTGGGCGAATTGCTAGCATCAGTCGCACTTCTTTACATAATCCATGGATTCTTTGATCATAATGGGTAAATAGTAGCCCTGTTAGACAGTTTTTTGGCTAGGATTTTCCCTGGTATGATCTTTACATAATTCTTCATATAACTCTACTAGATTCCGGTCGGCTCCATCTGCTGACACGCACCCACTAAAGTGTTGTAGAGTACCCATGTTTGTAGAGTTCTCATTTGTGATCATATAGTTGGAACCTCGATGGAGAATCTTCTTGGCTACCTTGCAGGAAGCTTCTTTCTTGTTAAATATCTGACAAGGGACATCGTCCAACTGTTCGTGGATAACATATCTATTTCCATTGTTGTTGCCCCTAGCTTGTAGCAGAGGTGCTTTGAATCTTTAAAGGGTCCCAAAGAGTGACTTATTTAAGGTTACTTTCTTCCTTGGTTGGTTAATCGGCCTTGGTATTATGCTCCCTGAGTATCTACTCTAACTTAAACTCGGCGAAGGCGTTGATGATCATCTTGGCCTTAGCAACATACAAGGCTAGTGTCATGTTCTTCACTTAAAATGCATAGCTAATCTTTTTAACATCCATAGATAAGTCACTGAAAACATGGACACTTCCTTTGACATCCTAAGGTCGTCCAGGACAGCTTTGTACCCATCTTCATTATTGGTCACCTTGAAAGTAAGGCGGACCATAAACCATAGTTCACTTCCTTCAGGCATGATAAGAACCATGTGGCCCTTGCCCCTTCTCATTTGATGTTTCATCCACATACAGACGCTAAGATTACCGATAATGATTGTCTCTTCTTACCCATTGTCCAGTCTTGAGCATTCAATAATAAAATAAACAATAGCCTAGCCCTTGATGGAAGTGCGAGGCTAGAAGGAGATGTGAGGCAAGCTAAGCTCAACAGACTACTTCAATAGCGGTCCACTATGTTAGGGCGGCTAAGGATCTGCTTCAAAGGCTAATTAGTTTGACATCGATGGTATGTGCCTAGAAGTGCGGTTGGAATTTTTGGGCTGCCATAAGAAGGTAGAAGGTAAGCTCCTCCAACTTAGAGTATCTTGTGTCTGGCCTAATTAATCTGTTGCCAACACAATAAACTATTCATTAGACCTTTTCATCTTCCTTGATTAAGGCAATGCCGATTGCGTGGTTAGACGTTGCCAAGTATAATTACAAATTCTCCCTATATATGGGTTTGGATAGTACTAGAGGAGTGGCTAAATGTTATTTCGGCTCCTCGAATGCCTTATTGCACCCCTCGCTCCAATTGAACGATTTTTCCTTCTTGATGAGGTCGAAAAAGGGGAGACACCAGTCGGTTGACTTTGATACAAACTTGCTTAATGTTGTAATCATCCCATTCAAGCTTTGCACTTGTTTCATAGTTTGGGGAACTTGCATATCTTGGATGGCTTGGATCTTATCGGTATTAGCTTCAATGCCTTGGTATTTACAACATAATTAGGAATTTACTAGACCAGAAGGCAAATGGGCGCTTCTTTAGATTTAGTTTCATGTTGTACTGACGTAGGATGCTGAAAGTTTCGCCCAAGTTTTGTACATGCCCCCTGGCATTTTCAAACTTCATCTACATTTCACCCACATAAACTTCCTTGGACCAGCCGATCTGTTTAGAGAGCATATGGTTAATGATATGCTGATAGGTAGCACCCTCATTTCGTAAACCAAAAGGCATGATGTAATAGCGGTATAAGCTAACATTTGTAATGAAGGAGGTGTGCTATTGGTCTAGGCCATGCATGGAAATTTGATTGTACCTAGAATAGACATCCATAAAGGTAAAGAGCTCATGACCACTAGTTGCATCCACACGCTATCTTTGGGGTGGGCTTTGTTGAGATGAAAGAAGTCAATGCCAGTCCTCCAAGTCCCATTTGACTTTTTGACCAGTACTAGGTTTTCTACCCAGACCAGATATCTTGCCTCCTAAATAAAGCCATTAGCTAATAGCTTCTCTACTTCTTCCTTGAGAGCATATAACTTTCTAAGTTGAGTGGCCGAATCTTTTACCGGTTGGGGGTGGTCTTTAGATCAATATTGAGAATATGACAAATGATCCTAGGATCAATACCAGTTATGTCAGTGTGCCCCCATGCAAAGACATTTTTGTTCTACTGTAGGAACTTGATCAAATCCCCTATAACTTCTGAGCTGAGCTCTATACCAATTTGAACAAATTTTATGGGGTCAGCACTGTCCATGGAGATTTATTCCAAGGGAGTGGTGGGCTTGCCTTCAATGTTCGAGTCACCCATGCGTGAGGTCTCATAGGTTGTTCTCTGGGCTCGAGCTCGTCTCTAAGTTGCATTAGTCTAGTGCTATGACATCCCGAATGGGACATACATATGTGCTCGACTTAGAGTAATGATTCCCTTGACTCTCACAAATGAATTAGCTGACGCTGAGAGGGTAGGGTGTGTGGTGCTTGATGACCCTGCTCACTAATGGGGAGTAAATTATTCATTCTATGTCATGACGAGATCTCTAGTTCTTTGAGGAGTGACCAAGCATATATTCTATTGACTGTCCTGGCATGAACCAAAGCCTATAGGGATTAAGGTTACTCATGGGTGACACATAGTCAGTTGATGCAGCTTTATGGCTGAAGGTAGTCCCAGCACAGACTTAAGTGTTGCTTGGATCGAAGGTACTCTCGAGTGACACACCACCGGTAGTTGTTTCTTCAGTGGAAAGAATCTCAACACAAGCGTCTGGCACTTTTCTGGGTGACACATTGCTGATTGTCATGGCTCGCTTAGGTGGGTTATCACTTGTGAGATGAGTATATGATGTTGGTGCTTCAAAATTGGGGTGGTCTCAATAAGAACTAGAGCCCAGTCCGGCTTGATGGTTCTCTCGAGTGATTCGCCATTGATTATTGCAATCTCTTATTGAAGCATAAGAACACACTTCTTTGCATGTCCGAGGGATATTCGATAAAACCCCCTAGCATTCTATTGATTTTCTTTGATTTCATTGACCCCTGGATAGGGAACTTCATAAAGAGATGGTGGTAGGAGACAATGACATCAAGTTCGACAAGCTTTGATCGTTCTATTAATAGATTATATGCAAAAGGGTGGTCAACTACCACAAAATTTACCAGAATATTTGTAGTAAGGTGTTCTTGGTAGAATGTTGTCATAAGCAAAGTGGTTCCTATCGAAACATTGCCTGCACCCTAATGAAATAAATTGGCAAGGCGCACGGGGTAAGGCTGGAGGTAGGAAGTTTAAGAGCCTCAACGACATGCTTGAACATGAGATTGATTAAGCTACCCCTATCCATAAAAGGCCAATGTATGTTAGAGTTGGCCATTGCAATAGTGATGACCACTAGATCGTGATGGGCGTAAGAGACCGCTTTCTTGTCCTCAGTAATGGAAGTGATTGACTAGTCTGATTCCAGCCGGTATGCTTTTGATGCTCAATGATTTCATGAATAGATCTGACTGGTTGTGCCTACTTCTTTTTTATACTGCGACTGTGCTTCCTGGCTGTTTTTGGCAACATAAGGGCCTCTGCATATGGTCAAGCTATTGGTGATTGCTGCGACATTGTTATTGGGCTATTAGGACCGAGTCGGTTGATCGTCGTTGTTTGCACTTTGCTCTACCTGATGTGGAACAAATTCCAGATGCATTCCTTTCCATATGAGTCTCTCTATCTCATCCTCAAGCACTTGGCACTCAATTATGGAGTGGTCGTTAAGTTGATGGAAATCACAATACTTGCTCTTACAACAAGGTTCCTTCCCATTTCCATTTCTGGTGATGTTTGTCCATTGAAAGGGCACTCGATCCCAGGTGGTGAGATATATTAAGGCGATGTACCTATTTAAGGTAGCATAACTTGAATACCCAGGCTTGTATTAGGTGCCGACCTCTGCTTGCCTTCTGGTGTCAATCTGATGACCATTGCTTTGTCATTCATTGTTGTTGCGAGGACCGACTTGGGTGGGATGCCTAGTTTTATTATCTCCATCAGAACAATCTGCATCTTCCAATCTCATTACCATTCACCCATTGAAAAAATCGATCAGGAATGTAGTCGGCTACTTCTAACTCAATCTCCACATTTTAGACTTGTAACCAACCCCCAAGTAGTGGGCCATTACCATGCTTTTCACATCTCAAACCCTAGCTCGGATGGACTCTTTTTTGAAGCGGTTGACATATAAATGCAAGCTTTCGATGGGACCCTTTCTGATGTTACCTAACTCACTAGCCATCATAAGGTAGGTCCTGAAAGTAAATAATCAAGTCTTGTAATATATGCACAACTAGGTTTAAGAACTAATGTTGCCTGGTCGTAGATTCAAGAAGCAGCAGGAGACTAGTCCTATAAGACTGGATGGAAAAAGCAAGCATTTCTTGGGCTAAAAAGATGACTAGCATGGGTAATGGAGTTGAAGGTGGTAATGTGATTAGATGGGTAATCATTGCCATCATGCTTGTCTATAGGTAGTAAAGTATACCGTTGATTGATGTAGGTGTTCAAAATCTTATTGAAAAATCTGTTCTGTTCATCAGAGAATGCTTCATCCTCGGCATTTCAGGCTTGCATTCTATTAACTTGCTAGTGAATAATGTGTTTTTATTCTCTTAAGCTGGCATCGACCCGTTGAGGGATATTCTGGCCAATGATAGGTTGAGGACTGAACTTGCTTTTGACGGAGTGGGATATCAACAATGATAGGGAAAGTGATGATGATGGGGTGTTGAAGCCGAAGACATCCTCTGCCTATATACAAAGGGCAACCTTGAATGTCCGACCTACCCCTCTATTGATTTGTTTCTAGCTACACTCCATGAGATCTAGGGTTTACTAAGAGAATCACATTCTCCTTACCAATGGTAGGATTACCTTATTTAAGATGGTCAAAAACAAAAGTCCGTAGATGCTCGAAAGCTGATGGCTGTTTCGTTGAGAGGGAAACCGTATCATGGTTCTCTAAGCATGACCACATCTACAGCAATATCAACATGGATGGACACACGTGCAGTATACTTCCTTGGATGGAAAAAAAATCCATGAGTTGGGTTTCAAGCACCACTCTTCCTCGAGCCTCATCAAGGTTCATGAGGTCGTAGGCGCCAGGTAATGCTGGTAGGTGAATAGGTGGGTCGACAATGTCAAATACAGAAGGAGCAGGTAGGACAAAGTTTACAGTAGTTTAAACGCCCAAACGCATCCATAGACTTTGTACCTCATAGGCTAGAGGACACACGTTTATCAAATGTTGCAACATAGTACCCCATATATGATACATCCGAAGTTTGATAAATAATTTAAATAAATATTAATAATATGATGATGCAAAAATAATCGAAAATAATAAATAAATTAAATAAATTAAAAATAAGTAGGTGCAAAATGGTCATTAATGAAATATTCGAATTTGATGATAAAATTTACGCCATTGCGACCATCTAGTTTTTCTTAGTTGTGTAGTATTTTTGTTTGCCTCGTTTGGAGTCCACATGGAGAAATTATGATCAAAATAGCGTTGAGTCAAAAGGGCTCCAAAGGGATAGGGTTTGAATTTGAGTTTTTAAAATAGGCGTACAACTGTTTTCCCACCAACTACATAAGAAACCAATGCATATATAATTCAGTGTAGAAAACCATCCACCAACACTTTCTTCTTCCTCCATCTTCCTCTCAACCAACTAAGAATCAAAACCGATTATTTCTCTCGAAACTCCACCAAATTAATGAGACCAAATGCACTATGAAGATATCAAAAAAGGCTACATACCGGTAGCGATTTATAGGTGGGAATCTAAAGTGAGGAGATGTAGTAGGCCGAACAGCGAGGATCTGGACAAAAATATGCATTTTGTTTTGTGATTAGTGCTCTCTTCTTTATATAAGCAATTATATCCCTCTAATAATAATATGTTGGCTATATTAGAGTAGTATAATGTAAATTAGCACTTACGTTTAGATTCAAATGCGAATTGGAAGGGATTTTCTTTATAAACGGTAAGTTAAAACTAGGTTTGCATATAAATATGTTATTTTGATGAGTTTTCACTTAAATTAATGAAGTTAACTATCAAAAATACTTAGAAACATAGAGTTAGGGCCTATGTACGTTCTCAGGGGATTAGAGGTGGAATGGAGGCAGCCAAAGGCGGAAACGACGATGAAAACCATAAATTCTTGATATTTGAAACTAATAGAAAACATGTACACTGGTCCCCTAATGGACTTGGACCGGTGCACTTATGGCCGTGTCTGGGCACAGGTTGAACCTGGACTTAGAAGGGCCTATTTAAATAAATAATGAATGATTCGAGTCTTATTTCTCTTGCATTCTAGAAGGCAAATGGGACTAGTGAAGAGGCAAACGATAATAATATGAATTGAATGAATGGTTATGATGATTTGGTTTCTATTTGATATATATATACACGTTATTATGGTGCGGAGACATGATATGATGGTAAATGTGAGACCTTAATGAATATGAGGTGCAGATAGACATCAAGGGACATGGGTATTGATATAAGTATCAATATGGATATGGATATAGACACAAATATAAATACATATACAAATATAGATACGAACCTGTAGTACTTTGACGGTCCAGGTATTGCGTTGCTCTCCTATAGTGCTTTGGTGGACCAGGTGGAAGAGTGGATGTAAGTGACCCTATAGGGCATGATGCTAGTCCAGGACATCGGTCTAGTTAGGTAGCAGCACGAGGACAACAAGTGACCCTGTTGGGCATGAAACTAGTCCAGGGCGTAAGTGTATATGCACTTGATGTGACGATGGGCAATAAGCGACCATGTAGCGCATGAGGTGAGTCCATGGACGTGCGTCCACATAGATGTGATGTAATATGGTAGATGTATATGACAGTTAGATGTAACGTAGCGATAGAACATGTGGTGATCGAGCGATAGACTCATATTATTTTATAGTATTATTTTTGTAATATATGTAGAATAGAGTACGACTAACTCAGTAGCCTAATGTTTGAACCACTCCTATTTTTTTCCATTTTATACATATATCCAAGTTGATGGAGTCTAGTGATGAGATGATATCAATGATAGAGATTCATTTTTATGTTGTATCTATGGTGTATATAGGTGTTGTACCTGGATTTGACTCCGTGTATGGATTTGGTTGTACTTGTATTATTCATACATATGTATTTGACATTTTGGACATATTATGGTGATGCGACTATGGTATTTGTTCATGTATTATATTTCTTTTTGTTGTGAGACTTTGAAAGCAGTTATTAGTTAATGTTAGTCAGAACTGTATTTGATATCTGATAGCTACCTATGTCTATATATGCTTATTTTATCTCAACTATAATGACTCGTCCTTTCAGTTCATGGGTTAGCGTCGATTTGATCATCTGACCTAAGGTCAAAAAGGCGGGTTGTTACATTTAGCATCAGAACTTAGGTTGGGAACTAGGATAGGAATTAGGTACATATTCTGAAAGCATACTTCTATTTTCTATTAGATGTGTAAATAATATATAAGAATTTAAAGTACATATGCATGCACCCAATTACTATTTTAGTTTTGTTTATTATCTACTGGGAAGTTGCTAATGAATCCCATTTTTACAGATAGCTGAGAGGAGTAATTCAGTCGAAACTTAAATAGAGACCAACACAACTAATGCTAGTGGAATATAAACCAAGGCAGGGACTACCACCCAAATAGATGTACTGGATAATCCCGTAGTTAATATTCTAGTATGGTTCAGATGTGACCTTCAAATGACAAGCCAAGCTAGTACCAACCCCATTGAACCCACATCCATTAATACCACTGCCATTAAAGGTGTGATTCCAGCCCCATCAACACCAATTTTTGATTTTTCTAAGTGGTGTAAGGATTTCTCCAGCCTTGGTAGGAAGCCATTTCTCTAGATGGAACCATACTTGATGAATCAGGCTTGGCTTAATGATTGAAAGGATTTTCAACCTATTAGGACTTGGTAATGGTATTGAGAGACAGTTAGCAACTTGGCATCTAAAAGGTAAAGCAGCATATTGATAGAAGTAGTAATATATGAAGTGGATGAGAATACTTAGAGGACGTTCAAGTCGAGATTTGAGATGAAATTTCTTTTTGGTGTTGAGAAGGATTTAACATTGGAAAAGTTTATTCGTCTGAAGCAGGGAGAAATAAAAGTTGGGGGAGTATGTTAGTCAGTTTAATGAGTTAGCCCGATTTGGATTCAAGTTAGTGAATACTTCAACAAATAAGGCGTTAAAGTTTGCTAAGGGATTGAGTTCACCTTGAGTTAGCATTGAACTGGATACCATTTAGAGCTACATTTGAAGGATTGGTAGAGGAAACATCATCAAATTCTCTAAATGAAATTATGGTTAAGGACCAGGCTAAGGAAGGGAAAGGCCAGCAATAAGGAAAACATAAGGGAAATGGACCATAAGGAGGGCAAGGCAAAAGACCAACGGCTACTTGTAATAGATACCATAAGGTGAGGCACATTGCAAAGAATTGTAGGATGAACCTCTCGAAGGGTAAACGTTATAACTGCAACCAAGCGGGACACATAGATAAGGATTGTAAGGAAGACCTAATTTAGATGAAGTTAAAGTGCTATAATTGTGATTAGTTCGGACACATGAAAAAGGACTATCTAGCTTTGAAAAATGCAAGCCAGATTGTGAAGGCCTATGGTTTGGATGCCGTTCCAACTCTATTAAGGCACCACCATCAATGTAGGAGAATGAAAGTAGATTGAGATGGAAGCTGTATTGAGTTTTCTCCTATTCATACTTTATTTGAGACTTGTGCAATTTATTCATTTATACCAAATGTATCAGTCGATAGTGTAGCACTTAAACTCGACATCATGCACGAATACGTTATGGTGTTGAATCCTATTAGTGGATAGACCCATTTATCGATGTTATGCCATAATCTAAAGTTAGTCATCCATGGTGATGAGTTCTCTTGTGATGCATATGCACTAAACCTTTTGGGTTATGGTTTGATTTTGGAAATGGATAGATGTCTCGCTATGGGGTAGTATTGGATTGTGATAGGAGGATGGTTCAATTGAGGAAGGGTGATAGACTTGATTCTATTTTGTATTATGAAATCGATATTTCTATTATGTAGATATATTTGTATTCACTTAGATCCTTATAAGAAGAGACTATCCTGATGTATTCTAAGAAGTTTCTGGTCTCCTTCCCTGAAGAGAAATTGAATTTCGTATTGATCTCGAGAATGACGCAAGGTCGATTGTGATGCCTCTAAGGCATATGGTTCCGATGGAAAGATGAGAGTTGGATAAGCAAGTTACAAAATTATTGCAGTAATATTTTATTCATAGAAGTATATCGAAATGAGGAGCGCCAATCATTTTTGCTACTAAGATAGATGGTTCCCTAGGTTTCACGTCGACTATCAAGAACTGAATAATCTGACAAAGAAAAACCATTATCCATTGCCTCGCATTGACGAACTCTTCGATCGGTTAGTTAGGCGAAGGTTTTCTCTTAGTTGGATTTGGCGACTGGGTTTCACCAGTTGCAAGTGGCTATAGATAGTTTTCAGAAGATTACTTTCCATACACCTGATTGATTTTTTGAGTGGTAGGTCATGCCATTTGGGCTGATGAATGCTCCTGCTTATTTTGTTGACTTAATGAGTAAAATATTCCAAGAGCAGTTAAACAGGTTTGTTGAGGTCTTTGTTGATGATATTCTTATTTATTCTAGGAGTGGGGAAAGCATGAGGTTCATTTGAGGGAAGTGATGGATATATTGAGGATAAATCAATTGAAAGCTATTTTCTAAGTGTCACTTCGAGAGAAATGAAGTTCATTTCCTTGGGTATGTAGTATCAGTGAATTGATTGGTAGTAAATCGAAGGAAATTAGCTACGTCAAGGATTGGAAGACACCGAAGAATGCATCAGAGGTCCGTAGTTTTTAGGTTTGGACGGATTCTATCATAAGTTTATTAATGATTTTGCAAAGATATCGAAACCTCTGACCTATTTGACAAAGAAAAATATGGCTTATATGTGGAGTTTGGAGTGTGGAGCGATATTTATTCAACTTGAGGAGTTGTTAAAGAGTGCTACAGTTTTGGTTATCCTTGGCGGTACAAAACTATTTTCCGTGTATATCAATGTATGTGGTACTGGTCTTGGTGCTATTCTTATGCAAGAAGGAAGAGTATTAGCATATGCAAGTAGATAGTTGAAGAACCACGAGAGGAATTATCCAATACACCACTTGGAATTAACTACTATTGTATTTGCATTGAAATCATGGAGGCATTATCTATTTGGTGAGAGATTTGAGTTATTTATTGATCAGAATCTCTCAAGTATTTGTTTTCTTAGAAGGACCTAAATCTAAGATAGCAGCTGTGGATAGAGTTCTTATCATCATACAACTTTAGGATTTCTTATACTTTAGGAAATGGAAATGTGGTTGCAGACGCTTTGAGTAGGAAGCTTGAAGAGGTAAATGCTATGTTGCTAGAGTGGAGAAATTTGGAGTTCATATCAAAATTTGACTTCAGACCTCGATCGAAGTACAAACTTGGATTATTGGAAGCATTGAAGTTAGGCTTACGTTGATGGACCATATTGGATTGAGTCAAGGGTAAGATGCATTGTTTATTCATATTATGGAGCAGATAGGATGGGGTGAACGATCGAGCCATTTGGATCATTTCTCCAAGGATCAGAAGGTTTATTTGTGGAGAGATGGAAGGCTATGAGCACTATCGGTTAAGGAGTTGATAGAAGTGCTCTTGGTTAAGTGTTATCGCTCGATGATGACTATTTATCCAAGAGGAGATAAGATGTATTAGGATGTGAAGAGGATATTCTATTAGCCAGAAATAAAGAGGCAGGTGGAAGAGTATGTGGCGAAGTGTATGATGTGCTAGATAGTGAAGGCGGAACAAAAGAAGCTAAGTGAACTATTGCTTCCGTTGGACGTGCTATAGTGGAAGTGGGAGTGTGTATCCATGGATTTTGTAAATGGATTACCCCATAGTAGAAGAGGAAACGAGAGCATAAGGGTTATAGTAGATTGTCTCACGAAGAGCGCATAGTTTATTCCGATGAAGAGTATGAGAACGTCGGTGACATTAGCAACACTGTATATTAAAGAAGTGGTCCAACTACATGGAGTTCCAACTAGTAAAATGAGTGTTCGAGATCCACTTTTTACATGTGAATTCTGGAAGAGTGTAAATTAGGCTTTAGAAATAGACTTGAATTTAAGCAGGATATATCACTCACAAATCGATGGACGGACGAAGATAGTAAAAAGGGTGTTGGAGGATTTGTTGAGAGCTTGTATACTGGACTTTGGAGGACCTTAGGAATATCATCTAATTTACCAAAGTTTGCATACAATAATAACTACCAAGCTAGTATAAGCATGATACTGTTTGAAACATCGTATGAGAGGCTATATAAGTCTCCCTCGTGTTTGTGGAGACTGTAGATATGATTATTTGGGTTCAAAGATAATTAGAGATACAACGAAGAAGGTGGAACTTATAAGAAAGAGGATGAAAACTACATATGATCGACAAAAATCAAAATTAGATAGGAGTAGAAAAGATTTGGAATTTAAGGTGGAAGATACGATCTTTGTTAAAGTTTCTCTATTGAAGAGAGTAGTAAAATTCATAAGTTTGAGGAAGTTAGCACCCGGATTTGTCGGCTTGTTTCCAATGCTGGAGTGGATAAGGAGTTTGGCATATATAATGGAGCTTCCGTAGAAGAAGGCAGGAGTCCATAATATGTTCCATGTGTCACAGTTGCGGAAATGTGTACACGATCCTATGACAATAATTGCATTCTAGTCAGTTGGGGGAGATAGAGTTGGAGTATGAGCCAAGTTCATCCCATGCTCTGACCCGTATTATGGAAAATGGTGTGAAATGACATAGAAATAAAGCAGTGAACTTGGTTAGTGTGCAGTAGGGAAATGACCTGGTAGAGAGCATGTAGGAGCCTGAAGAGAAGATGAGGGCTACACATCCTCGGCTTTTTTCCAATACGTTTCTTGACTTTCACTTGATTTCTTTAGTTAGATTATTCTAGGACTATGATTTGGATGCTTTAGGTGGATTGATTGTTTAATTTTATATATGACTGACATACATTCATAAAGAAATATATATATATATACACACACACACATACATATATACATACATATATGTATGTATGTATGCATGTATGTATGTATATTTTCTTATATTAGGATACTATGCATTATGCCTAATATGTAATTATCGCATTCATATAGGCTGCATTTATGTATTTTAGGGGTAGGACTGCAAGTTTATGCAATTCATAACTGTATACCTTTCATATCATTTAATATATGTCGTTGTTTGCTTAAATTTGGATGCTATGTTTGTAATGTTAGTTAGACCCCAAAGCTTTCAGAATCTTGTTCCGAAAGGATGTAGATAAGCTGAATGAATACCAAAACTACATAGATAATAAGCATCGAAATGTAAAAGAGACATGAGATTTATAGTGATTCGGGACCGAGATCCCTACGTCCACTTTGAAGTTTTGACCTTGAGCTTTATTCCTCAATTTGGTACACAAATACATCTGTTACAAAGTCCCCCATTAATGATCATTTGGTTAAAGCTTTCTAAATGAAGTAAGGAATACGAAATGATTGTAGAGTGTCAGAAAATCTTCAGCCAGCCCCTTTTCAGTAGCACGCGGTCCTTTATTTATAGCAAATTTAAGGTTCTCCTATTGGTGTAGGGGCTTTCACTTGGATTAATGACCTGGCTTGCTATAGGAGGCTGGGATTCAAATACTTGTCATCATCTTGTTGAAAGTACTTTGCCATGGATTGCTAATGTGGCACTTTTATAAATAGCTTCTTTGATTCCTTTCGTTTATCTTGACCGTTGATCTCAGTTTAAGGCTATCTAAGCTGATGATTTTTGATACTTGTTCAAATGTCTTTGGTCTTCGGTAGTTGCTACTCTTGGCTAAGCTTATTGTCGTAGTTGATCAATGGTCTCGACCTTAATTGCTACTTTTTACTCATGTTCTCGGAATACATGCTCTCGGATACTAAGCCCCATGCTTAAGCTCTCAGTGGAAACCAAACAATGGGTTTCAGAATTACAAGGCAAGGAGCTTCTTTCTCGAGTAATCATAATTTGTACTCGGTATTAATTATGGTGTAACATATGACTTGGTTGATATAGGTCTACCATGCAAAAGTTATATTATATTAACGGTTCCTTCGGAATTTCATGGATGAAATTCTTTTAAGGAGGAAGAATGTATTACCCTGGAAATCTATTAAATAATATTAATAAAATAATGCTGCGAAATTAGTTAAACTAATAATTTTATTAAATAAATTAAAAATAAGAAGGGGCAAAATGATCATGTTTCAAACACAAGAATTTAATAATAAAACCTATGACATTGCGAGTATATTAATTTTCTAAGTTGCTAATATTTTTATTTGCCTAGTTTGGAGTCCGTATGGGGAAATTATGATTGAAAAAGCATTGATTCGAAAGAGCGCTAAAGGGTTAGATTTTGACTATAAAATTTTAAAATGGGCGTATAATTGTTTTCCCTCCAACTACATAAGAACCATGGCTTGTATAATTCAGTTCAAAAAACCACACACCCGACCCTACCTTCTTCCTTCATCTTCCTCTCAACTAACGAAGAGCGAAAACCTATTATCCCTTTCAAAACTCCACCAAACAAAACGAGACCAAAAGCATTATGAAGCTATCAGACAAGCCTACATACCAGCAATGATTTAGAGGCAGGATTCTATAGTACGGAGATGCAATATGTGGGACAGTGAGGATCTAGATACAAATAGGTGTTTCAATGAGTAATTCATGCTCTCTTCTTTGTATAATGCAATTATAATCATCTAATAATGATATATTGGCTATATTAGAGTAGTATAACATAAACTAACACATATTCATATTCAAATGGGAATTGAGAGAGATTTTGTTTATGAATGTAAGTTAAAACTAAATTTTCATATAAATATGCCAATTCGGCTAGTTTGTACTTAAATTGATGAAGTTAATGATCAAACAAGACTTAGAAATGTAGTGTTAGGCGTAGGTATGCTCTTAGATGACTGGAGGGGAATGAACGTGGCGGGAGGCAGAAATGCCGATAAAATCCATAAATCTCGAAATCTGAAACTAATATAAAACATGTACATCGGTCACTCAATGCAACTTCGACCGGTGCACAGGTGGCCATGTCTGGCATAGGTTGAACTTGGACCGAGAAGGGCCTATTTAAATAAATAATGAATGATTTGAGTCTTGTTTCTCTTGCATTTTGAAAGGCAAATAGTGACCTTTGAGGAGGCATATGATAGCGGTATGAATTGAATGAATGGTTGTAATGATTCAATTGCTATTTGAAATAAATATATATGTCATTGCAGTGTAGAGATGTGATACAATGGCAAACATAAGACGTGAATGAATATGTCGTGCTAATAAACGCTAAGGGATATGGGTATGGATATAGATATGAATGTGGATATGGATACGGATACATATATGGATATGGATACGAAGCTGTAGTGCTTCGACAGTCCAGATATTGCGTTACTACTTTGTAGTGCATCAGCGGACTAGGTGGAGGAGTGGATGTAAGTGACCCTGTAAGGCATGAGGCTAGTCCAGGGCATCAATCCAGTTAGGTAGCACAAGGACAACAGGTGACCCTATAGGGCATCAGGCTAGTCCATGGAGTGAGTCCTATATGAGATTTACGTGACAATGGGAAATAGTGGCCGTATAGCGCATGAGGCAAGTCTAGGGAAGTGAGTCTACCTAGATGTGATGTGATATGGTTAGGTATATAGGACAGTTAGGTTTGACATGGTGATAGAACTTGAGGTGGCCGAGCGATAGACTCATATCGTGTTATAGTATAATTTTTGTAGTGTATGTTGAATAGAGTATGGCCTACTCACCATACTTA
Source organism: Allium fistulosum (assembly GCA_030737815.1). Taxonomy (NCBI): domain Eukaryota; kingdom Viridiplantae; phylum Streptophyta; class Magnoliopsida; order Asparagales; family Amaryllidaceae; genus Allium; species Allium fistulosum. The sequence continues at coordinate 1,043,843,339 of CM060905.1, forward strand.
TGCCTGACCCACTCATATTTATCCTTTTTATACATATACCTAATTGATGGAGTCTAGTGATGAGATGGTATTAATGATGGAGATTCATTTATGTGTTATATCTATGATGTATATAGGTGTTGTACTTGGATTTGAATCTATGTATGTATTAGGTTGTACTTGTATTGTTCAGACATATATATTCGACATTTTAGACATATTGTAGTAATGTGACTATGGTATTTGTTCATATATTATATTTTATTTCATTCCGCCGTAAGACTCTGAAAGTAGTTATTAGATAATGTTAGTTAGAAATATATCTGATATTTGATATTTATTTGTGTTTGTATATGCTTATTTTATCTCAACCCCAACGACTCATCCTTTCGATTCTCAAGCTTAGGCGTAAGTTCGAGCATTAGACATAGGGTCGAAAATGGAGTTGTCACAACACATCTCATTGTTGAGCCCAAAAATGGGGTGAGAAACTGACGATGGTGTTGACATTGGTTTCATGCTCGTTGGAGTTGTTGCCTTCCATCCTAGGAACTAGGTCCATGGTGACATGTCAAATCAGATTTTTGTAGAGAAGAAAAATGACGAAAGCGTAGAGCTTTAGAGGGAGGCCCTACTTCTAGTGCAAATATGTTGACTAGAGATTTAGCCAATATTGGAATTAGTCTAATGCATTATGAAGACAAAGGTTAATTGCAAATCATTAGGCTTATAAATGTAAAATCAGGATGAAAATAAGCAAAGCAATGTAAATGGACACCTAATATAGAGTGGCTTGACAAGCTTGCCTACAAGCACTATGAAGGTCTCTTACCATATTTCTATCTTACAATTACAATGAACCACAAGAAAATAATTAGAAACTAAGCACTTAAGACTAAAAGGGTAGCTAATTTTAAGTATTTAAGGCTTTGATTTACTGTGAGGAGAGCTCTAGAAAGGAGATAATAACCTAAACTCTAATGATTTCTAACCCCTTTTGAAGTGCTAAGGCATGAGGTATTTATAGTGGCTAAAATGGATGACGAATGACATAGATGATGCAATAGAAAAGGCGAGAAGCATGTCTGGCCGATGATATGGTCGCGTGGGCTGATGGGAGATAGCTTTGAAGGTAGAATGGAATATGTGGCTGAGAAGCAAGCCAATTGTTCTTCTATGATAGGCGTATACTTTGCATTTAATGTGCATTAAATGTCAATTATTTGCTAGAGGAGCAGGCATGCTTTCGCCACTTTGATACAATACCTTATACAGCAGGTTGTGCGGTTTGTTGTTTACTTTTGCACACCTATGTGGCAATAGGCTGAGATGGCCAATTGATTGCTGAAGTTATGAAGGAAGCTAAATGCTGCTAAGGAGTTGGTGGTGAGGGAGGTGTAGGGCAGGCTATAAGGATGGGGGTGGGCTACCTAGGACTGGTCAAGGTGGCTATGATGAGGCTGGGCCAAAGACGGATCACGCTTGAGCCGATCTTGATAGATAAATGATGTTTGAAGCCAACCTGAGAGTGTCGGCCGGCTAGGGAGTTGGTCTTGATTGGCTAACATTAAGCCAGGTTGGATGTAGATTGTCATGAACACACTGATTGCTCAATACATAGGCTTATTGGGAGTTGTTTGGTGCTAAGGACCATGTTACAAGAGGGATGTCAAGTCGATTATGAGATGACGAGATGAGTTGCTAGGGACTAGTCAAAGGCAGCTATGATGAAGCTGGATCGAACATGGGCCATGCTTAAGTTGGTCTAATTGAATATTTAGGATATCCAAACCCATGTTAGCCAAGAACTGAAGTGATGTTGAGAGGACGAGCTGACTTCAATTTAGGCTAGAGGGGGCTGGAAGGAGAGAGTTGGTCGTAATTGAGTTGAGCTGGTGTGGATCAGGTTGGGCTATAGTTAGCTTTGTCCTCATATGATGAGTTAGCAGTGGAATTCTCTTTGAGTGAGATGACCGGTTGCTGAATTGACGTGCTACTTGAGTATATGGGCTAGTTTGAGATCGAATTGAATTTGGGTCGGCACGTGTGGGCTGGTCGTAGAATAGTTGGGCTGGCTTTGATTGGGCCTGGCCATGGCTTAATCATCTTGCTAATTACTTGCGAGAAAATTGAGCAACACATATCGATACACATTTGAATTTTATTTAAATACATTCAATTGCTTAATGGGCTTGGATAAGTTTTAAGGCCTATTTGGTGTCATTTATAGCCGTCCATAAAGAGGATAAGGAGGGATTCAAAATCCAATTGTGGATCTTGAATTGGTAAATATAGACTAAGTAACCAAGGAGAAAAGATACCCTTAACTCTCTTTAGGAAACCCACATGTAACATCCCCCTATTTTGAGGCCTAAAACTAACGGCTACGGATGTTGCAGTCATCCATAGTTATTAATCCTCGGCGACCAAACACGGCGATATTAGATACATTGATACACAGAAACACAAGAATATGGAAAAAAATTAAACAAAAAAAAATCCAAATTCCATTTCAAAATATTCTAAATTGATTACATAATCCCAGTTCGTAGACCAATTTCAAATAACATATAATTATTACAAAATACGCCAAGAGTGACATATGAAGATGCCCCCTTGTAGATCAGAGTATATAGATAGGAAAGAAAACAATTTTCCTTTACAAACAAAATACACAGCTGAAATAATAGAACTCTAATAACAAGCTTGCCTCCTGCACGTCCTCGAAAGCTTTATTCGTCTAAAGAACACTTGGAAACCTTAACTCTCAACCTACTCAAATTCAGTTGAGTATCCGAGAGTTTAAGGGGAAAACAAAAACTTTGAGTTAGACATAAAGCCTGGTATGAATAATAATTTACCATCTCAAATCATTTAGATATCTAGTAAGATCACGTTGCTTAGCGGAACAGGTTTTCCCCTCACTAATATCCTAAAACATTTATAAAACCATATATTATGCTCCTGCATCCACAATGGTTAAAACATGGTATTTCAAAACATTATGTTGATATGCAAGGCAAATAAATCAATTCTGGATTAACCATCCTCATTTATTATGACTATCTGTCTCAATTATAGTTTCTAGGGATACTATTAACCTGTAAATGTTTATGGACTATCTGTTCAATTACTTAGTTTCCATGGGATCACTAAGAACCTATTAGTAACTCCAATATCTTATTTGTTATCCTAGTTTTCATGGGCTAACTAGGAACCTATTGACTGACTGTCAATATCTTAATCCGGATATAGTTTTCATGGGCTAACTACAAACCTACTGACCCCTACCAGTATCAAATCATAGTTTTCATGGGCTGACTATGAACCCATTGGCCCCTGCCAATATTATACGATTTTCAATGGCTTAGTGTAAACCTATTGGCCCCTGCCAATATCTTTAATTAAGATTTTAATATCTGTTAAGTTATATTCACTATTGGGTCAACCTAATTGGTTATTCTGCCATTTCCCCAAAATACATTTATGGGTTAATAACAATGTGAATAACATTTCCAAAATCTTTATTTGTTCCACGGTTTTTCCTTTAAAATGAGAATGGTTTATTTGTTTTGAAACTTTAAAACATCACTTTCGAAACCACTGGATGACCTCCTTCGAAAGCATAGAAAACCTCTTTTCAAAACTCTAAGTATGTACCTTTCGAAACCAATGCTACCTTTCGATGGTATCAAGAAAGCATTCTTTAAAACATAGCTTCGAAATGGATAAAGTATCATTTCGAAAGCATTGGGTTTACTCTTTAAAAACATCATTTGGGTCAAAATGGTTATATACGAAAGTATCTCATTCGAAACCAACTAAAATTAATTTAGGGAAAAGTTGATGTGTCGGAACCATCTAGTTCGAAAGCAAAGACCTTTAAAAATAAAACTTTGGAGGAAAGAGTCGAAACCCTTTTTCGAAAGCAATTAGGAAGCGACTTAACCTAGATAAAAATAAGGATAACTTTTTGAAGGTATTGATGACTTCAATACTTCGGAAGGAAAATAGCGGCTAGGTTTTGACTAGGTCGGAACCTACCCTTTCGAAAGCTTCTTATTCAAAGAAAAAGTTCCCTTTTGAAAGCTATTTATAAAGTCCCTTTCGAAAGCATTGCTTTCGACTATGTTGAAAAGTTTAAGTAAAACAAGGCAGGAATTTAACTTTAGAAAACAAACCGAGGTTTCCACTCTATAGGGTATCGACTCAGTCGAAAGCCCTTCAAAAACTAGGCAGACGTTTATCTTTTTTTTTTAAACAGAACCTTGGTTTCGACTCTGATGAAATCATAGCTTTTGACACCCTACCTTCCGCTACTTACCAATTCACTTTGTACTAATTCTATTGATACCATGTGCCTTGGTTCGGACTATGTGGGTTTCGCAAAGATGGTTTCGACTAAGATGGTGCGGAGATAAAGGAGTCGAAAGGTGCCTCTGAAATAAGCGGAACCACCTTTTTCCTGAAATGCTGATTTATAGCTAAACATGGCAATTGCTTTATAACTAACCTGCCAGTTGTAATCCCTTGATTGGTTACTTTAAAACTTTTCAAATACTTTACAATTAGTAACTGGCGCATTAATTTAGATCCAAATCAAAGAAACCTAACGTTTTAAGCCCTTCCATATAATAAAACCAACATTTGCAGAAAAGTCCCTCTTTAACGGTAATTTATTTTTCCAAATAAACCAACTGGGAAAAATCCACAAAAATCATAGAAAACCAATTTTATCATGTAATCAAACATCTTAAAATTTTAGACCCAATTTCTTCCTGAAATACTCGAAATAAATTTTAAACCCAATTATATCATATTTTCCTTTAGAAATTCATAACAAATTTTCTATAGCTTAGAAAATTATGAAAATCAAAACCCATCTCCAAATTCATGTGTTATTCAACATAAAAAATTTCCATAGCAATCAAAAATGAATAACTCTTGGTTTTTCCTTAAAACCGAGCAAAATCATATGTATATGAATTAAAATAATTCGACCATAACATGATACAAGCATATCATCATCCATATCATTATAAAAATGAATTTAAACATAAATCTGAAAACACATAATCATAAAATAAAATAGAGATGGTATAAATTATTATTCACCTTAGTTTTGATAAGGAATTTGAGATTTGTTATTGATTAATCCTTCCTAGCTTTGACCCTTAGCTTTTGATTGAATTTTCCTCTTTTCCTCTCTGTTAATGGCTGGCTATGTTTTTATTTTTTGGTTTGCGTTTGTGATGGTGATAAGTGAATCATGGATGGAGAAAAATGGGAAGTGTATAGCCGTGTAAAATAAAATGGCTATTTACTAATATGCCCATGTGTAAACTAATTAACCTTTAAACTAATTTAAAGCCCATTTATTTAATTATTAAGCACGACCCATCATATAATTTATTCAAATCTCAATCCCCTTATCATCATTATTCTATTTAATTTATCTAATTAAATCTCTTGAATAATGCTATCAAAAATTAGGAATGTTACAGGCTTCCGCCCTTAAAGAATTTCGACCTCGAAATTCAGTAAGGACTAAATACTAAACATAGCAATCATCTGTAACAACACCTAACAACCATACTAGTCTAACTGACTAGCAACTATATATATAAATCTAATATAGACATACCTTCAAAGCAGATTAGGATAAGTATCTCTAATCATGTCCTCTGTCTCCCAAGTACAGTCCTTCTCGTTGTCGCTCCACTGAACTTTCACCAACCTGACTGTCCTATTCCTTAATCTTTTCTCATCTCTAGCTATAACCCAAACTAGTTGTCTAACAATAGTCAAATTAGGCTCTACCACTAAGTCATTTAACCCTGTCGAAGGAATAGTAGTCTCTGGATGATGCACATACTTGCGAAGATGAGACACATGAAATACATTATGGACACCTACCAAACTGCTCGGCAACTCTATTCTGTATGCGAGCTGTCCAATCCTATAATCTGGAATGGACCAATATATCTTGGGGCTAACTTCCCTGACTTTCCAAACCGTATCACACCCTTCGTAGGTGATACCTTAATGAAAACCTTATCTTCAGCTGGGAATTCTAGGTCCTTATGCTTCTTATCTGCGTAACACTTATGTCTTGACCGAGCTCCCTTCATCCTTCCTCAGATTGACTCAATCTTCTCCAACACTTCTCTAAACAAATCTGGACCTAAGACTAATCTGTCTCCAGTCTTATTTACATGGTCTTCCATACAAAGCTTCAAACGGCGCCATTCCTATACTAGTCTGATAACTATTATTATATGAAAACTCAACCAAATGTAGGTGATCCTCCTAAGATCCACCAAAGTCTAATACACAAGTTCTCAATAAATCTTCGAGTACTTTATTGACTCTCTCTGTCCGACCATCTGTCCGAGGGTGATATGCAGTACTCATTGTGAGAAATGCGGATTACAGATCTTAAGGCTGGAATAACACTAGAGGGGGGTGAATAGTGTTTTGTGGATTTTCTAAATCTTTTTGAAACTTATGTAAATTTAATCACCAACAAATGCAATTCACAGACACAGATATAATCACAGAATCAGACACAGATGCAAATAATAAATAAAAGCAGTAAAGGAAAGAACACACCAGGATTTTATACTGGTTCGGAGTTACCCTACATCCAGTCCCGTACAAGCGTACGGATTTCTTATCAAAAATAATCTCCTAGATTACACCCTCGATTTCAAGGCCACGAGGTACACCCTCCTGTATTCAAGTCCGGGGCAAACTCTCTTGATTTACCAGGCCACAAGATCACCTAATCGATTTTCGAGGCAACAATCACACCCAATTGATTTCAAGGCTCAACCGCACCTTTTACTCAACAGTTTGATTTACAAATAATCCTATAACTTTGAATAGCACCGAGATCTTATGGAGAGAGTAGCAGAGAATCAAACAAGAGATAATTAAGTTTGATTCACTTGGTATTTCGGCAGAGTATAGTGTGGGATTCTTTAGAATAAATGTGGAAGATGAAAAGGAGAGAAAATAAATGAAATCTGGTGATAAATTCATTTAGAACTACTGGTATTTATAGGAAATCAACAGCCATATCTATTCATGAAAGGATACGACGAATAGACATTTCTTTTGAAAATTTGAATTTTGAATTTAAAGGGCACCATGTCGACATGGTGGGTTGAGGGATGTCGACATGCTCTAGGAAAAATTGGTGATTTTGATTTTCTTATTAAAATTGGTTTCTATAATTTGTCAAAACGATTTCTAAAACTTTGTAAATATATTTGAATATAGTTTAAACATATAAAAGAGTTTAGAAAGTAATTTTTAATATATATAATCTTAATCTATAAAGTGATTTAAAATCTGAGTAAATATTTTAAAGCTAAATATTTAAAACAAGAGACAGTTTAAAATCAATGACAATTTTGAAATCATAATATTAAAAATGATAAAGAAAGTTTTGAGGATAAAATATTTCAAATAAGAGAGATGTCTTTTTGAAAAGAAGGTTTTGAAAACATTTAAAATAAGAGATATATTTTTGAAAAACATTTTTATAAAATTAGTGGATATCAAAATAGGACCACTATATGTTCCACTATATATTGTCGTGGGTTCCATCCCACTAGGGTTCCATCCCTTTAACAGGCTCGAAGTGGATTCCATTCCACGAATAAATTTCGAATAAAGATGTAAGTGCTTTCAAGAAGTTTTAACATAATTCTATACTAACTACATTATCTTGTACTATTTGAAATCTTGAACTTTTGATAACTTGATTTCTTGATACTCAAGAGTCTTCAATCTTGATATCTTCGATCTTTAAATTCATCAGTCTTATATCTCTATACTGTACAGTCTTCATTCTTTGTACCTGCATGTTTATATCCTGCATATGCATATATATCTAAACCATAACATTAGTATTTATATTTTATAACAAGTCCTAAGGTAGTTGTCATCAAAACCATCATCTCAAGGACTAACACTCATATTAAGCTTGGTACCCATCACTTCCTATAGATTCTTCCTGAATTCACTAGTTAACAATGCATCTCTGCCACTGGCTATACTACTAGGAACTCCATGCATTCTAACTATGTTCTTTAGGAATAACTTAGCTAAAACAGGTGTCGTTCTGGTTGACATAACTAGAATGAAATGGGCACTCTTGGTCAATCTGTCCACTATAACCTATATACTTTCATTACCTCTATTTGACCTTGGCAACCTGTCTATAAAATCCATAGATATTGAATCCCATTTCCAAACTGGAGTATCTAAAGGCTGAAGCGACCCACTTGGTTTCTGATATTCAGCTTTCACTTGTTGATAGTTTGCACACTGCCTAACCCACAAGCCAACATCCCTCTTCATGCCTTCCCAATAGAAGCTCCTTTTCATATCCTAATACATCTTGGTTCCTCTAGAATGAATCGTAAACTTAGACTGATGACATTCTCCAAGAACTTCTTTCCTCAAGTCCTCCACATTCGAAACACACAGTTGTCCCTTTTTTCTCAACCATCCTCTCTAGTCAAGGCTAAAATCCTTTAGATCATTAATCTCGGTTCCAACCTCCAATCTCCTGATCCTTTTAGCTAATACTGGATCTTCCTTCTACCTGGAAACAATTTTCTCAATTAATACCGGTCGAACTTCTAAACAAGATAATCTGGCGGTACTCTGACTAGAACCATCAGTCGATCTTAACTGCACATTACAACTGACTAAAGCTTCTAAATCTTTCCATTCTGCCAACATACCTAACACCACATTCTGATGTTTCCTGCTAAGAGCATCAGCCACTTTGTTACCTTTTCCTGGTGTATATTCTACACCAAAATCATATGCAGCCAAAAACTCCAGCCACCTCTACTGTTTCATATTTAACTCCTTCTGTAAGAATAAATACCGTAAAGACTTATGATCGGTATATAACTCAAATCTCTCCCCTAAGAGATAATGTTCCAAATCTTCAATGCGAAGATCACAACTGCCAACTCTAAATCATAATTAGGATATCTAACTTCATGTGGCTAAGCTGCCTGGATGCATAGGCAATGACTTTACCATTCTGCATCAACACTACCCTAATCCAGTTCCACATGCATCAGTATACACCACCAATCCTTGATTTCCGTTTGGAACTACTAACACGGGTGCATTGGTCAACAAGTGCTTTAACTTAAGGAATGCCTCCTTACATTTGTCAGACCAAAAAAATCTCACTTCCTTCCTGGTTAGCTTGGTTAAGGGTGCTGCTATCTGCGAGAAATCCTTAATGAATCTCCGGTAGTAGCCAGCAAGTCCAAGAAAACTCCTGATCTCAGTCACCGTTTCCGGTCTCTTTCAATTATTCATGGCTCCGATCTTATCTGGATCGACTAACAATCCTTTCTCTAAAACCATGTGACTAAGAAACTTTACCTCTTTCTTCTAGAAATGACACTTGGTAAACTTCGCCTTTAGCTGATTCTGTCTTAAACGTCTCAAGTATCATTCTAAGTTGAACTTCATGCTCTCTCTCATCCCTAGAGTAGACTAGAATGACATCTATAAATACTAGGACAAACCTATCCAAGTTCTCTCGGGAAACTTAGTTCATCAAGTCTACGAAGAAAGCGGGTGCATTTGTCAATACAAATGGCATCACCAACCACTCATATGAAACATACCTAGTTCGTAATGCTGTCAAAGGAATACTATCCTCTTCCACTCTTAACTGATGGAAACCTGTCGCCAATTCCAACTGGGAAAACACTCTGGCTCCACTCAACTGATCAAACAGATTATCTATTATTGGCAATTGATACTTATTCTTAATTGTCCTTTCGTTTAACTTACGATAGTCAATGCACATCCTCAATGATCCATCTGGTTTCTTCCCGAACACCGCGGCCGCTCCCCAAGGCGAACTGATTAGTCTAATAAAACTCCTTTTTTCTAGATCCATTAGCTGCACCTTCAGGTGTCATCCTGCTAGGCTGTCTACTTATAGGTTCAGCTCCTAGCATAAGATCTATTCTAAACTCAATAGCTCTTTTCGAGGTAGTCCAGTGACTGGCTCAAAGACATCTGCAAACTCTCTTTCTATCCGAACCTGACTTAGCTCATTTCCTACCTCCATAGCATTAAGCATAGCACTAATGCTTCGGTCAGTATTCTCTACTAAGAACGTCACTCGGTTATGACTATCAGGGTGTCTCAATGATATTTGCCAATCCTGGCAAAATATTCTAGCCTCATACCTACTCAACAAATCCATATCCAAGATGATCCCGAAGTCTACAAAATCAATAACATACAAACTGCATGTAAACTTATAACCTAACATGTCAAGTTCTAACTGGTCACATCTTAACCCTAGAATTGCATACCCTCCTATTGGATTCGCAACCCTTAAGGAAGTAACAAGGTAGGTGGGTTCTAAACATAATCTATCAATCAAACACTAGGATATAAATGAATATGATGCACGGGTATCAAAAAGTACTTTAACCGCAATACTCTAAATCAAAAGCTTACCTTCCATCACATTCTTTCCCTTATCAGCCGCAGTAGGCCTAGCTGATCCGATAGCAAAGACCTTTCCTTTGTCCTCCCTAACTGGCTATGGACACTGATTTTTGTAATGCCCAACTTGATCATAGTTGTAGCACTTCACATTTTTCTTATTTGCAACTTTCTTCCTATTTCCTGAAAAGTGACCCTTCTTGTCACACTTATAGCAAACTACCTCAGCCTTTGACTTCTTAGCAGTATCTCCCTTCTGGGCACTCTTCTTTTTAAAGAACTACCTCTTCTTCCCTTGAGAACCTTGAGTTTCCACTGACTTCTCTTTAGCTAAATTAGTAAGCAACTTCTCTTGGCGAATGGCCATCTCCACCACTATATTACAAGGATCATGGACATGTGTCATGGTCATTCTAGCAGCTCGGGTCTCAATCCCTTAATGAACTTCTCATTCCTTTTGATGTCAGTATCAATAACAGCATATCCATATCGAAACAACTTTTCGAACTTAGTATCATACTCGACTACTGATATCTCTCCCTGAACTAAATCCATAAACTTCCTCATCAGCTCAGACTCAGCAAACTCAGATACAAACTTCTGCTCAAATCTTGTTTTAAAATAAGCCCAAGTTAACTACTCTTCCGGAGCCCCGACAGTGACACTATTCCACCAATGTAGTACTGACCCATGCAACTGTTTAGAGGCCAACCTTCTCTTTTGCCCATCATTCAGGCCTAAATTAGTAGGTATATGCTTACAATGAAATAGCCAATTCTGAACTTCTATGGCACTTTCCATTCCCAAGAATGGCTTCCCACCCAAACTGGTGTAATCTCTACTCAGCAAAGCAATATTCCCAACTGGAGCCACATGATTAGCTCCTCCTACATTTCCAGCAACTCCAACAGCAACTCCTGCTTGCATCAAACCAGCAAAGAACTAATACATCGCCTACATATCTACTGGTGGATTTCCAGCAGTCATATTGGCTTTAGCATTTTGGTTACTAGCATTAGCTGGTCGACCTGGGTTTCTCCTAGTAGTGGGTCGAGCATTTCCATTAATTGTGGTGCTTCCTCCACCGAGGTTTCCTCTTCCATTTCCTACTTCCAGATCTCCTTTCTCGTAAATCTACATACGAGCCTTAGTAAGATACAGAAGAAGGTCTAAGAGAGCGGGGAATACACACTATTATCTATAACTATTATAGCAAATACAAGTACGTTACTATAACATTATCCCAAACCCCAATCTTATTCATTGGATTATGTTTGGAAAATCTTTTAGGTTTAAGTTTCTTTTAAAGTTTCATAAACCAATGTTTTGATACAAATTTATAACATCCCCCTATTTGGAGGCCCAAAACTAAGGACTACAAATGATGCAGTCATCCATAGTTATTAATGTTGGATCATGGGTTTTGATTGCTGACAAGACACAACAATTCACGAATCTACGACTACGACAACATCCGGACTCAACGACTCAAAGCATGTGAAGTCCTCTTCGGCTACTGAGGCGAAATCCTGTTCTGCTGCTCAGGTCCTTGTTCGGCTGCTCAAGGGTTGTATATACTTGTTCCTCCGGGTTAAGTGAGGGTTATTAGTGAAATTCTAGAAGGAGACTGGGACTGGACGTAGGACGGTGCTCCGAACCAGTATAAAAATCTCTGGTGTCATTTTACTATACTGCTTTTATATTCCGCACTATTTACAGTATTACTATCATCACTATACTCTGTATTATCATTTATCCATATTACACGATCCATAGCGCACTTTCATTTGGTATCGGAGCCTCGTATTCTAGAGATCGTAACAACATTCTAGAATAAATGGATACAAAGAGATCTAGTCAAGGAAATAAAAAGAGGAAAAGCAATAAAGAAAAATCAAAGGAGAAAACAAACAAATGCTTCATGGCAAAAGATAATGAGGTTAGTGATCTAACTTTTGATGATATGATAGAAATAAATTCAGAACTTCTAGACACTTTAAAAAGTCTCAAAAGAAAATATAAGGAAGCTCTAGAAAATCAGAAGAAAGCGGAATTCGAAAGAGATATGCTTAAAGACGAGAAGAAAATTTTAGAAGAAGAACTTGAGAAAATTCAAGATTCAGACTATTCTCAACTCGCTCTATTAAGTCAAGAAATAGAAGCTCAAAAAGAAAAGAATAACGCTCTAGCTTCTGAGAATCATGAGTTAAAAACAAAAATTAAAATTGTTGAGTTAGATAACACTAGTCTCAAAACTAAGCTTGATGACATTACTAAAAATATTTCCAATTTTAATAAAGGGAGAGAAAATTTATCCATGATTATTGAAAATTCTCAACCTGCTTCAAATAAGAAGGGATTAGGTTATGTTAACTTCAAAAGCTCACAATGATAAAAGTGGTATAGGATATAATATAATTGATCGTAGAAATAGCACTAGATATGCTTTCATGTATAGTAAAAATATTAGTGCTAGTACTAAATTTCGAGTAAAGTCTAAATCCAATTTTAATAGAAATTCAAATACTGCTATGACCAATAATGTTTATAATTTCTCTAGAAGTACAAATCATTAACGGGAAATATGAATAAAAATTATCTAAGTATTTGGGTTCCTGTTAATTGGAAAAATAGAGAAAAATACATTGATGATTATTTTGATATGGTAGTTAATAATGAAAATTATATTTTTAAAGGTTCAGCCACACCCAAATGGGTATGGTTTCCTAAAAAATAGGAAATTATAAGAACCTTGGGTATCGCATGCTTTAAATGTTAAATTGTTTTTGATACGTTACATTATAAGTAATAGTTATTTTGTTTTATATTGTTCTATGTTAACACTTATGTGGAATATAATTTACGTCATCATATAAACTCTCCTTTTTATCGATGACAAAGGGGGAGAAAGATATTGCTCTAACACTATTTGCAGGAATAAACGATGCAAGCACATATCAAAAGGGAGAAAAGATTAATTATTTACAGGAATATATAGCATAGATTCAGGGGGAGAAATCTATAGCACAATTACAGGAATATATTCAGGGGGAGAGATAACTCAACAAAGCTTGTCGAAGATTCATCCGTAGCAAATGGAGTTGTCATCATCAAAAAGGGGGAGAATGTTGGATCATGGGTTTTGATTGCTGACAAGACACAACAATTCATGAATCTACGACTACGACAACATCCGAACTCAACGACTCAAAGCGTGTGAAGTCCTCTTCGGCTGCTGAGGCGAAATCCTGTTCTGCTGCTCAGGTCCTTGTTCGGCTGCTCAAGGGTTGTATATACTTGTTCCTCCGGGTTAAGTGAGGGTTATTAGTGAAATTCTAGAAGGAGTCTGGGACTGGACGTAGGACGGTGCTCCGAACCAGTATAAAAATCTCTGGTGTCATTTTACTATACTGCTTTTATATTCCGCACTATTTACAGTATTACTATCATCACTATACTCTGTATTATCATTTATCCATATTACACGATCCATAGCGCACTTTCCATTAATCCTCCGCAATCAAACACGGCGATATTACATAAATTGATAAACAGAAACACAAGAATACGAAAAAAATTTAAACAACAAACAAATTCCACATTCTATTTCAAAATATTCCAAATTGATTACATAATCCCAATTCGTAGACCACGTTTAGATAACATATAATTATTACAAAATATGCCAAGAGTGACATATGAAGATGCCCCCTGGCAGATTAGAGTATATAGATAGGCAAGAAAACAATTTTCCTTTACAAACAAAGCACACAGCAGAAATAATAGAATTTTAATAACAAGCTTGCCTCCTGCACATCCTCAGAAGCTTTATTTGTCTAAAGAACACATGAAAACCTTAACTCTCAACCTACTCAAATTCAATTGAGTACCCGAGAGTTTAAGGGGAAAACAAAAACTTTGAGTCAGACATAAAGCCTGGTATGAATAATAATTTACCATCTCAAACCATTTAGATATCTAGCGAGTCCATGCCGCTTAGCGGAATGGGTTTTCCCCTCACTGCTATCCTAAAATATTTATAAAACCATATACTATGCTCATGCATCCACAATGATTAAAACATAGTATTTCAAAACATTAGGATGATATGCAAAACAAATAAATCAATTCCGGATTACCCATCCCCATACATTCTGACTATCTATCTCAGTTATAGTTTCTAAGGTTACTATTAACCTGTTAAATGTTTATGGACTATCTGTCCAATTACATAGTTTTCATGGGATCACTAAAAACCTATTGGTAAATCCAATATGTTATTTCTTATCCTATTTTTCATGGGCTAACTAGGAACCAATTGACTGACTATTAATATCTTAATTCGAATATAGTTTTCATGGTGTTAGCACCAAAATTGGTCACTAACCTCGTAGAAGAAGATTGTGAAGAGATATAAGTGATGAAATCAAATTAAACAGAGAAGACAGTGCTAATCTAAATACAGAAAGTAAGAACACCAAATTTATAGTGGTTCAGCGTAATTGCCTACGTCCACTTTAAGGTTAAACTTTATTGATCTTCTTTATAGTTGATTACAAATACAATTTGTGAATCAAATGCTTGAATGAAGTTGTTAAGTAGAGAAGATGAGTCTTGAAAATGGCAGAGTCTCCTCGGTGTTTTCTCTCCAAAAAAGGCTCCCTTTCACTGTGACCCTGCCCCTCTATTTATAGGCAAAGATGGGCTGGACTTCCCAAGTGGGCTGTTGGCCGAACACTCCAGCCCGAGTATAGTGAGCGCTGTATGTCAAACCACAGATGTGCCGAACGCTCTGACGCCGAACGGTCCCTTCTATGCCGAACGAGGTGGTTGATGTTTGGGAAGTGTAGGGTGTTAATCAGTTGAAGCCGAACGCTCTTCTAGACGCCGAGTGCCCTTACGCCGAGTACTTCTAATCCCACCGGGTACTACGACGAGTACTCCTGTATGCCGAACCACAGATGCTGCCGAGTTCTCCCTGATGCCGAACAGTCTCGTATGCCGAGCAGTCTTGACGCCGAGCGCTCTCGTTGCCGAGCACTTGTTGGATGTTGGGTGCCTCGCCGAACACTCCTGGTTGTCAAGTGCCTCGCCGAACACCATGGGATGCCGAGTACTCCTGCATGCCGAGCAGCCTTGACGCCGAGTACTCTTGTACGCCGAACAGTCTCGATGCCGAGTGCTCTTGTATGCCGAGCAGCCTTGATGCCGAGCAGTCTCGATGCCGAGCAGTCTTGATGTCGAACAGTCTTGATGCCGAGCAGTGGTTGACGTTGAGTGCCAGTTGACGCCGAACACTGCTGAGTATTTCGCCGAACATTACTGGACGCCGGACACTAATGGATGCCGAGTACTATGCCGAGTACTCATGGATGTCAGTTGCTTCGCCGAACACTCCTGGATGGCCAGTGCTTCGCCGAACACTCCTTGATGCCGGTCACTCTCTGATGCCGAGCACTTATTGCCGAGCACTAGTTGCCTGGTCAAATCCCCAGGAAACACTTGCCCCCCAAAGTGTATTGCGTGGCCGAACGTGATGCGCTTTGAATCTGGTACAATCTACCTCGGAGGTACCTTCTCGAGAATGCTAGCGAAGGAGGTGCAAGACGAACGAGATTTAGATGCCGAACGATACGCTCGAAGCCGAACGTACCTCGTGTGCCGAACGTCACACTGCTACGATGCTGAACGATACGCTCGAAGCCGGACGTACCTCGTGTGCCGAACGTCACACTGCTACGATGCCGAACCCTTCGGTGTTGACCGGTTCTACCGGGTATAGCCTCTTCAACTTCTACCTCCCTCTATATAACCAGGTCCTCACCGTCTCTTTTCCCTTTACGCCTTCTTTTCAGTCATTCCTTAGAGACTTTCAACTCTTCCCATCCTACCAGATTGGAGACCTAATTGATCCTTCCTCAATTTCGACTTCCGAACTAGGTATCAATCCTTCTGTGATTTAGATTACTTCAACACAAGACTTAGGTTGTTTTCATGGGAAACGTGACCTTTCCATGATCGTATAATATGCGTCGAGCAGAAATGGCTCGCATGCTTGGAGTTGTCTAGTTAGGGCTAGCTCCTTTGCGCCGAACAAGAATGGAAGGAAAAGAAAGATGGGATGCTGAACGGTGTAGTCTTCGCCGAGCGATCTGTCCCTGACGTTCGGCGCAGACGGAGATGGTGTAGGGTGAAGTTGACATCGTGGTGGAGAGCCACTTTTAGCCGAATGATAACCCAGACCGAACAGTCGACATGCCGAACATTGAATTCAGCCGAACAATTGACATGCCGAACAATACAATTGCCGAACACTTGACATGCCGAACAATACAATTGCCGAACACTTGACATGCCGAACAATACAATTGCCGAACACTTGACATGCCGAACAATACAATTGCCGAACACTTGACATGCCGAACAATACAATTGCCGAACACTTAACATGCCGAACAATACAATTGCCGAACACTCTTTAGACCGAGCAAAACACAGCCGAACACTATACCTAGGACGAATAATCTTGAATGCCGAACATTACTTAAATGCCGATCAGTATAAATGTCAAACTACACTTAGGCCGGTTACTTTAGAAATCATATGTCTTTTGAATCTGGAACTGTAATCACCTCAAGGCAGGCTTTTTGAGACGGTCAGCGATGACGGTCTTCGAAGGCGATGATTCGAAGCTAATTATTATATCTTTTAAAACATGCTTATTGTCTGTACACAATTGCTTGCACTAGTTCACACACCACGTGGGGGGGAAAACTCGTGTTGAAAATTCTAACACTCAACGTTTTTCTAGTATAGCTTTCTCAAGCATTTAGCCAGGTTCATTATTTATCCGGGATGTCGAGAAAATCTAGTTCTGCTACCATATCTGACAGGCCTGGGCCGTCATCAAGGCAAGGAGCCGCTGATACTTCTAACCCATCAACTTCTCCTGCTCATAACTTGGCGCCCGACGCTCTGGAGGCAACCATCTTACTAGACAATCCGATCGATTCTCAAGCCTCGAAGATCAACGAAGCTGCTCTGCGACGGATATGTCCTATTCACGGGATTCCTTTTGCCGACGTGTTAGTTCCTTCAAGACACGATCGCCCTCATCTGCCCCCAGTCGGGTACACTACCTGCAACAAGTTTATGTGTTGGATGGGCAGCGTGCCTCCATTCAACTTATTTCTCCAGGACGTTCTGCAGTACATAGACATGGCTCCATCGCAACTGCACCCGAACGGTCATGCGTTTCTATACGGGACTTACTTACTCTTCATGGCTGTCTTCTCCAGACCTCCAACTCCCGGTGATATCCGATATATTTATATGCTCAAGAGACGGAAAGATATCCCTTCCTTTATGTTCCTCGAGCCATACCACAAGTGCCAGATCTTGACAGGGGCATGTAGCAAATTCGCCCTGTACAAACAGGAATGGTTCTATGTGCGCTGCCCCGTCTGGTTTTGCTAGGAGATGGGTTGAAGGCAGTAAGTCCCTCTGCTGAATCGTTATTCGTATTTAATTGGAGTCATGCTCTTCCTAACTCCTCATTTCATCTTTTCAGGTATCAACCCGCGTCCGGAAGGCCGAGGATATTCTGAGGCTATTGAAGCCATTAGAGCTCTTCCTGCTGAGGATCGAGACATCCGGACTATCATTTCAAATGAATCGCTGTCGGGGTTCGGCTTGCTAGCCCCTGGTCGTCGGATCAGCCTTCCAGAAGGTGTTACAATTCCCAAACCTCCATCTGGTAAAGGGAAAAAACTTGCCGGACCGTCGTTGCGTCGCGCTCCCGACACGCACGAAGAAGGCGAGCGCAAAGAGGATGATGCCCCCAAAACTCAGGGCGAGAACGTGGGTCCCGCTTAGAATCCAGCAATCAAAGTTCAGGATATTGAGACATCATCCTCCCCTTCGAAGGGAAAGAAGAAGTTGAAATACACGGTTCAAAAGGAGAAAGTTGGTGGCACCTCAAAAGTTACGCCTATCCTTCCTGAGAAAGAGGCTTCTTCGCAGCACCTGGAAAGTTCTCTGAGGGGTCTGTCCAACCTGTCCATCCCCGATGATTTGCTTAATTATGGGTTCGATGATCCTGAAACCCTCAAATTCTCTTCGCCCGCGAGGGGCAACGCAGGAGCTCAACTTCCGGCTCAAGGAGACAATACTCCGATTAGCAAAGATAAACGAACGGGTCCGTCGGGGGGAACACTAGGACACACATGCACATGCGCATTCCATAATATACTTCAAGTCTTTTTAATTCGTGAATTCTCCTTAACTCGTTGTTATCTCCATTCTTTGCAGGTGATATGGGCCGCTCACACGGACTTGATCGCCTTCAGGGGTCTTCTATATTCCATCACTCCGGACGGGATTTCGGTTCAGGCAGACGCAGGGACCGAGGTGATTATGAAGATAGGGACAATCGTCCTCGCCAGTCGTCTCACCGCAAGAAAGCACACTCTCAATCTTCCCAGTCCCGCGATCTTCCTCCTCCAACTGAGCCGGATAAGGAGAAGTCTTTGCAGAAGGGTTATCAGTCTGATGCTGCTCGAGAACAACATTCCAGTTCATCGAGTACGAGGCAAGTTCGAGAGCAACGTAAAAGAACGGAATTCTCTAAGCCTCCTCCTCCTATTCCTGCCGTGGACCCAACTGTCGCGGAAAAGATGGTCGACCTTAAGGCCAAGTTTCCGAAAATCTGTTTTGACGGATTGAAATTCCTCCCAGCCATCCATCACATTCCTGGGCACGTGAAGCAAAGTGCCATCGCCTGCAACAATGATGTCTATGTTCAACATGACGCATTCGTGCACTTGGTGGAGAAGATCTCGGAAGTATCTGTCAAGCGTTAACACGAGATTGACCGTCTGAATCTGGAGGCTGACAGCGATAAGAAAATCATCAAACTCCAAGACGAAGAGCTCGCCTCTTATAAGTCAAAGCTAGAAGCCGCTGAACAAGGCACAAAAGATACTGCTGAGGCAGTTACTCGCTTAGAGGTGGCTCACAAAAAGGAGCTTGACGAAGCAGTTCAGCGCAGCGGCGCCCTTGCCCTAGAAAAAGACTCTGTCCAGAAAGAAAGGGACGCGCTCGCTACTCAAGTCAAAGAGCTGAAAGAACAACTCTCCAAGGAGAAAGAAGACAAAATAGCTGCTCAGGAAGAATCACAGCGGTATTGTGATGAGATTGTTGCTACCCGACTCCTGAAGACAAAGCTCGACGGTGAACTTGCCGAGGTCGAGAAAATGAAGGATGAGGCCCGTGAGGAGGGCAAAAGAATGGCTGTGGAGGAGCTTGATTCTCGCCTTGAGGCGGCCGCAGAGGCCGGCAGGGAAGAGGTCAAAAGTATGTTTGAACCGTTGATCGCCGAGTACGGAGCCCGCGTCCTTATGCACCGCGACCTAACATTCTTGGGCGACGGCTACCACGAATCCCTGGCTGAGGCATGGGAAACTCTGATAAAGATCAAGAAAGTCGAGTCAGGCTCCGAAGAGATCGACGAGGATGCATTGGTGAAGGAGTTCCTGAGGGGGAATGAGCCATCGGATTTATCCGCAGCATTGGCTCTTTATGGCAAAGGCTCTTCCCCTTCGAAAGAGAAGAATGACGAGGCTGGCCCATCAGAGGCCGACGCTACTACTCCTCACATTGCCGCTCCTTATGCTGCTCAATCGGCCGGTCGGTCGACGCTTGATCCATTCGAGCAGCATGCCAGTTATGATCCCGAAGATCCCGGGCTCGGCGTTCATGTGCTGTCACCTATCCTGGAGGGTGAAACCCCGCGCGCCACCGATAGCCAACCGGATCCTGGTAGGAAATTCTTCTTCCTCTAGAAGTCAAAGAGATCCCGTCATTTTTCAGCAATGGTTATTCGTTCTAATGCCCACTTCTTATATTTTCGTGCAGGTCGTTCTGACGCCGATCTAACTCCGAGGAGCAATGACGCCAAGGAGGAAGCAGGGAAAACAAGCGACGTTGCTCATGCAGGGGTAACTCCCGGTCCAGACGCTCAAGTGATCGGGGCGCTTGATGATGACAAACTTGATACTTCGTCTCCTGCCGAAGGAAGCGACAAAGTTAAAATCACTGGCGCCTCTAAACATACTTCGGAGATGAGCATGAAGGACCGTCTCGCCGACGAGGAGAAGAGAAAGGTCAAAGTCAAAGTTGAATCTGAAGTCCTGGAACTCACTGACCCGCGGAACAGACCTTTGAAAATCATTCTCCCGGGCAGGTCCAAACCACTAGATGTTCTGTCTCCTACTCCTGACTCTGTCTCTCTAGCAAGCAAAAAGTCCAAGAAAAAGCGTGAGGGAGAGGAGTCATCGGAAACACCAAAGGCAGACAAGAAGAAGAAGTCGAAGAAGTAATCGATGCACTTGTTCAACAAGTTTCCTGATTAAGTTTTGTAATTGTTTTTATCTCCCATGATTTGTAGTTTGTATAGAGAGGTTTGAATTTTGTAGGAGTGACCATGTATCCCCATTTTGGACTTATTGAATAAAGTTTTAGTTTCTTTTTGTTTGAATGATTCTCTTGTCTTTATTTGGTTTGCCGACACTGCGCTCCGAGGACTTGGAGACTTGAGACTGTTCACACTCTAGTCCGCGCTCTGGGGACTTAGAGTTCTCCGTTCCGCATTCTGGGGATCCGGAGATTGGAAATCGTTTATACTCTAGTCCGCGCTCTGGGGACTTAGAGTACTCTGCTCCGCACTCTGGGGATTCGGAGATTGGAAATCGTTTATACTCTAATCCGCGTTCTGAGGACTTAGAGTACTCCGCTCCGCACTCTGGGGATTCGGAGATTGGAAATCGTTTATACTCTAGTCCGCGCTCTGGGGACTCAGAGTACTCCGCTCCGCACTCTGGGGATTCGGAGATTTGGAATCGTTTATACTCTAATCCGCGTTCTGGGGACTTAGAGTACTTCGCTCCGCACTCTGGGGATTCGGAGATTGGAAATCGTTTATACTCTAGTCCGCGCTCTGGGGACTTAGAGTACTCCGCTCCGCACTCTGGGGATTCGAAGATTTGAAATCGTTTATACTCTAGTCCGCGCTCTGGGGACTTAGAGTACTCCGCTCCGCACTCTGGGGATTCAGAGATTTGAAATCGTTTATACTCTAGTCCGCGCTCTGGGGACTTAGAGTACTCCGCTCCGCACTCTGGGGATTCGGAGATTTGGAATCGTTTATACTCTAATCCGCGTTCTGGGGACTTAGAGTACTCCGCTCCGCACTCTGGGGATTCGGAGATTGGAAATCGTTTATACTCTAGTCCGCGCTCTGCGGACTTAGAGTACTCCGCTCCGCACTCTGGGGATTCGGAGATTTGGAATCGTTTATACTCTAGTCCGCGCTCTGGGGACTTAGAGTACTCCGCTCCGCACTCTGGGGATTCGGAGATTTGGAATCGTTTATACTCTAGTCCGCGCTCTGGGGACTTAGAGTACTCCGCTCCGCACTCTGGGGATTCGGAGATTTGGAATCGTTTATACTCTAATCCGCGTTCTGGGGACTTAGAGTACTCCGCTCCGCACTCTGTGGATTTAGAGATTTGAAATCGTTTATACTCTAGTCCGCGCTCTGGGGACTTAGAGTACTCCGCTCCGCACTCTGGGGATTCGGAGATTTGAAATCGTTTATACTCTAGTCCGCGCTCTGGGGACTTAGAGTACTCCGCTCCGCACTCTGGGGATTCGGAGATTTGGAATCGTTTGTACGAGTATGCATGTCGTGAATGATAATGTAGTTTATCATCCAATTAAGAGATATAGAAACTTCATAGAAAATATGGCTTCAAGCCTTTATTAACGAAGATCAACTAGATTGCTTGATTACAACTTTCAAAAGGAAACTAAGTCATTATTAAATGGAAACATGCAGGAAATAACAGTGCCTGCAACAAAAAAAGGAAAACATGCTAAATGTAATAGTGCCGCAGATGTTCACTGTTCCATGCTCGGGGGAGTGTCGCGCCATCAATGGTCGCTAGCTTGAATGTTCCTTCTCCAAGCTTCCGTTCAATGGCGTATGGACCTTCCCAGCTGGGATTCATGCGTGATGGTACTGGGAAGACTCGTTTCAGAACGAGATCACCCACATCAAAGATTCTTGGGCGGACTCTACCGTCATAGTAACGCTTGACTCGATGTCTGTGCGCTGCCGCCCTTAACTCAGCTTCTTCACGCTTTTCGTCGATGCAGTCCAGCGATTCCAGCAAGAGGTTTTGGTTCGTCTTGGGGTCATAGTATGTCACTCGGTGCGATGGAACTTCAAGTTCCATGGGTATAACGGCTTCAGAGCTGTATGCCAAGGCGAACGGAGTGTGGCAGGTCGTGGACTTGTGGGTAGTTCTATATGCCCATAATGCTGTCGGGAGTTCATCTACCCACTTGCCTCCAACCTTCTCCAGACGCTTCTTTAGTATGGACTTGATTATTTTGTTAACGGCCTCGACTTGTCCGTTAGCTTTTGGGTGTGCAACGGCGGCGAACTTTTTCTCGATGTCGTACTTTAAACAGAACTCTTTGAACTCTCTACTTTCGAATTGCGTTCCGTTGTCTGTAATGATGGTGCGTGGAAGGCCAAAGCGGCATATAATGTTTCGTACAACGAAGTTAATGACCTTCTTAGAGGTGATAGTGGCCAAAGGTTCTGCCTCAGCCCATTTCGTGAAATAGTCAACTGCAACTATTGCGTATTTCGCACCACCTATGGATAGAGGCAAAGAGCCGATTATGTCGATTCCCCAGATCGCAAATGGCCAAGGACTGATCATTTGTGTAAGTTCCGTTGATGGAGCCCTCGGGATTTTCGCATATCTTTGACACTTGTCGCATTTTCTTGCGTAGTCAGCGGCATCCCGGTTTACGGTGGGCCAGTAATATCCATAGCGGAGGATCTTTTTTGCTAGCGTTTGCCCCCCAGTATGGTCGCCACATTCCCCTTCGTGAACTTCCCTCAAGACTCGCTTTGTTTCATCATGAGCGATGCACCGTAATAATGGGACTGAGAATCCTTTTCGGTACATGGATCCACCCTGCATTACGTACCGCGCAGCCTTTCGAAGGACCTGTCGTCTTTCGCTTCTTTTTTCTGGTAAAGCCCTGGTTGTCAGGTACAGTTTGAATGGGGTTATCCACGAGTCCTTCTCGATCTCTGTTTCCAACACGCGATCGATTTTCATCTCGTCTACGCTCGGGGCATGCAATACTTCAACGGGATACAATCCTATTTGTTGAGCATCGTCGGTACTTGCGAACTTAGCCAACAAGTCGGCTTCTTTGTTCTGTTCTCGCGGGATATGTGAAATGTCATAACGCTCAAGATTTGATAGTAGTTCTTGGACCTGAACGAGGTACGGAGCAAGCTTTCGTCCTTTTGCTTGGTAGTCTCCTCGTACTTGGTAAACCACCAACTACGAGTCACAAAAGATTTCGACTGATTCGATCCCGAGTTCTTTGATGAGCTTCAAGCCAGCGATCAGTGCTTCATATTCAGCTTCGTTGTTCGTAGCCGGGAAATTGAGCTTCAGGGCATAATAGATTGATCGGTTTTCCGGAGTTATAAGAACTACGCCCGCGCCGGAGCAACGGTCGTTTGATGCACCGTCAGTGTATAATTTCCATCGAATGGGGGGAATGATGTCGTGATCGTCCGGTTTGATGGGTATGGTAAATTCAGCGATGAAGTCTGCTAACGCTTGCCCTCGGATGGCTCTCCGTGGTAAGTACGCGATATCGAATTGGCTCAACTCGATGTTCCATTTTAGCAATCTTCCAGAAGTTTCCGGTCGCTGAACTACCTGCCTCAGGGGTTGATCGGTATAA
Source organism: Allium fistulosum (assembly GCA_030737815.1). Taxonomy (NCBI): domain Eukaryota; kingdom Viridiplantae; phylum Streptophyta; class Magnoliopsida; order Asparagales; family Amaryllidaceae; genus Allium; species Allium fistulosum. Next base: position 1,043,867,669 of record CM060905.1, read on the forward strand.
ACACCGATTGAATGCGCTTGAAAGTATGGGCGCAGCTTGCGTGATGCAATCACCAAGCAATAAGCCAATTTCTCGATTTTAGGGTAATTCTTCTCTGCCCCCGTTAAACGCTTGCTAACATAATACACCGGTTTCTGGACTCGATCCTCCTCACAAACCAAAGCTGCGCTTATCGCATGAGGGGATATAGCCAAGTAAACGTACAACATCTCATGGTCAACTGGTTTAGATAGCATTGGTGGACTCTCCAGATGCCTTACCAGGTTCCGGAATGCTTCCTCGCAGCTAGACGTCCATTCAAAATTTCTCTTTCCTTTCTTTATTATGTCAAAGAACGGGATGCACTTGTCAGTTGCCTTGGATATAAATCGACTCAGCGCAGCTACTTTTCCATTCAAGCTCTGTACCTGCTTTATAGTCCTGGGCGCTTGTACATCTCGAATAGCTTGGATCTTTTCTGGGTTGGCTTCGATTCCCCTAGCGTTGACGATGAATCCTAAAAACTTCCCTGATGCAACGCCGAAAGAACACTTCAGCGGGTTGATCTTCATCCCATAGAACCTGAGTATGTTAAACATTTCAGCTAAGTCTTGAATGTGGTCGTTTGACCGTCGTGATTTCACAAGCATGTCATCCACATAGACTTCCATGGTTTTGCCCAGCTGGTCCTTGAACATTCGATTCACCAAACGTTGATAAGTCGCTCCAGCATTCTTCAATCCGAAGGGCATCACTATATAGCAATATAGCCCGACATTTGTAACGAAGCTGGTGTGTTCTTGGTCCGGAATATGCATTGGGATTTGGTTGTATCCTGAGTAAGCATCCATGAATGACAGTAACTCGTGTCCTGCGGTGGAATCGACCAACTGATCGATCCTAGGCAACGGGAAACTGTCCTTAGGGCATGCTTTGTTCAAGTCGGAATAATCTACGCAAGTCCTCCATTTCCCATTCGCCTTCTTTACTAGCACGGGGTTGGAGACCCATTCCGGGTAGAGGGCGTCGCGGACGAACCCATTTGCTTTGAGTTCGTCCACCTCCTCTCCAAGAGCAGCGGACCTCTCCGGATCCATTCCTCTCCTTTTTTGCTTGACTGGGACGTATTTCGGGTCTATGTTCAACATATGACTCGTGATGGCGGGAGAAATCCCACACATATCAGAATGCGTCCAGGCGAAAACATCAAGGTTCGCCCGAAGGAAGTCGCTAAGGTCTTCAGTCATTGCGGGGCCTAGCTGTTATCCGATCTTCAGTATTCGCGAAGGGTCGTCACGGCTAACTGAAATGTCAATTGTTAATTCAGCCGATGCCGCCTTCTCTTCCCTGGGTTTCTCATCGTCGTCTCTCGGATCTATATCTCCGTAGATCCGAGAACTATGCCCGAGCCAGGGCTCGGGCGCTACTTGTCAATTATCCGTATTGAGGATGCGGACGGGGTTGTCCGCAACCTTTCCCTTCTCCCTCCGGTGGGCCTCTCGGAGCTCGGCCATATAACAGGAACGACCAACTGCTTGGTCACCGTGAACAATGCCTACTCCTTTGTCAGTCGGAAACTTCAAAGTTAAGCACCACGGGGCTAATGCCGCCCTAAATTCAGCCAGGGCCGGTCGACCCAAGAAAACATTATACGGAGAGTCCACATCCAAAACTACAAAGGGTAGAATTCGTACCCTCCGACGCTCGCCTTGTCCCAGTTCAACTGGTAACTCGACATATCCTACTGCATCAGTCGTAGCGCCGTTAAAGCCGTGGATACGAGCTTTGGATGGTTTCAAGTCTTTTGTCTCTAGCTTCATCTGATCGTAGGCCTTCTTGAAGATGATGTTGACTGAACTTCCACAATCAATCAAAATTCTTTTTACATATGCTGGTCCGATCATTGCAGATATGACCATGGGATCGATGGTCGGAGCCTCTACCTGATCAGCGTCTCTGTTCCTGAACACAATATCGTCTGTCATCACGCGCTGCTGCTTAGCAGGGGCCCCGTCCTCTACGTTCGAACAGCACTCAAAATCTGCATGCTTCAAGGAGCTTGCATATCGTTCCATCTCTTGCCAGTTCTTATCTGCAGGATGAGGTCCGCTGATAATTGTATTTATGACCAGTCTTCCAACAGTCCGGGCAGGCTCCTCGGGATGACGTGGAGCTGGTGCACGACCTGGGTTGGACGTTCCCTGTCCTCCTTCCTGTGGATCCTTCACAAATTCTTGCAATTTCTTCTGCCTGATCAACTTCTCGATAGCGTCGTGCAAGTGTCTAAATTCTTCCGTATTGTGTCCATAAGTCTCATGGAAGCGACAATATTTCCCGGTCCGCTTCTGTTCTTCAGTTGATTCTTTTGGACGTGGTTTTCTGTACTGAAAAGTATTGCAGGTGGATAGGTAAATGTTCTCAAGTGGGGCGTTTAGCGGAGTGTACTCGCTGTAGCTGGGAATTCTCGACTTCCACTTTCCTGCTCCTTTCCTCTTTCCTTGACTTCTTCCTCCGGATTCTTTGGGCTACACAGGCTTACTCTGGACATTGACTTGGACCTTTCCCAAATTGTCTCCAGATTGCTTCACAGCAATGTTGCTCTTGATTGACTCTTGGGCAGGTCCCGGTGCCTTATCTCGTCGTACCCACCTAGCTTCCTCTCTTCTTATGAACTGGTGTGCCTTGGAGTAGAAACGCTCTAGCGTAGCCGGAGGTTTTCCTGCCAGCCAGTCTCCGAATTCAAAATCCGGATCTACACCTCTCATTACAGCCATTAGAATTGCATGGTCATTGGGATTACTGACTTCAGTTACCACAACGTGGAATCTTTGTAAGTACTCCTTCAGCGACTCTCCGGGATTTTGGATTACACTTGACAGAGACATCACATCCTTCGGGCGTGTAGTGTGTATCCTGAACTGCTCAATAAACTTCTTTGCCAACTCCTCGAAGCTTGATACGGATCGCGGAGGAAGTCGGGTGAACCACATAGTAGCGATCCCAGATAGAGTAATCGGAAAGCACCTACACTTGGTGGCATCATTTGCTCTGGCTGAATCCATCATCCACTCATACCTCATTACATGTTGTCTGGGGTCAGTCTTTCCTTCGTATGCAGGAATGGTTGGCATGCTAAACTTCTTGGGGTACGCCGCTTGCAGCACAACATCCGTGAACGGAGTATGACTTCTTGACACTCCCCAGTCGTCGTTTGATAAGCCCTGATTTTCTTTCATCAGTTGCCTGATCATGGCTGTCAGATCGGGTGTCTGTATGGAAGCTGGGAGGTTGGAGTCAATTCTACGCGCCTGTCCATGCTGATGCCTCCTTTCCTGGCGATCTGCCAATCGTGCGTCGTGAGGTTCAACATTGTTAGCATTTTGATGATCTGGAGCTCCATCCTCCATCTGTACTCCGGTTCGGAAGCTTCCAGTTCTGGCTTGGTCGCGGTCTCCAGCTGTTCGAACAGCAGCATCCGCCCTTGCAGCTTCAGTCTTACGGCGTCTACGCCTGGGTGGTTCATCAGAAGAAGTAGAGCTGTCAGAAGAGGAATAAGCAGCTGGATTGCCCCCAGCATTCTGTTGCTGCTGTTGAGTGAGTTGTGCCATCAGGTTGGCATTAGCTTGCATCTGTTCTCCCAGTTGTCTCCTGCTTTCCCTAAGTTCTCTCATCAAGTCATTAAACTCCACTCTGGTGACAACTGGAGTCTGTTCTTGAGCGGCAATCCCTACACTCGGGATCGCTGGTTGATTGCTAGGTCCTGCTTGTTGCACGCTAGCAGTCTCTCGGGCATCCGCATTAAGAGAAGCTGACCTGGTACGTGGTCTTGCCATTGTAGAGTTATTGGTATGAACTCTGAGTAGAATCAACGGATGTCCTATCAGTAAGTCGGATCTTCTTTGGGGGATTTGTTCAATCCAGTAGCTTCAAAGCAGATCCTTGAGGTCTGAGAATTCGATTCTCGGTGAAAGCACCAAAGTGTTAGCACCAAAATTGGTCACTAACCTCGTAGAAGAAGATTGTGAAGAGATATAAGTGATGAAATCAAATTAAACAGAGAAGACAGTGCTAATCTAAATACAGAAAGTAAGAACACCAAATTTATAGTGGTTCAGCGTAATTGCCTATGTCCACTTTGAGCTTAAACTTTATTGATCTTCTTTATAGTTGATTACAAATACAATTCGTGAATCAAATGCTTGAATGAAGTTGTTAAGTAGAGAAGATGAGTCTTGAAAATGGCAGAGTCTCCTCGGTGTTTTCTCTCCAAAAAAGGCTTCCTTTCACTGTGACCCTGCCCCTCTATTTATAGGCAAAGATGGACTGGACTTCCCAAGTAGGCTGTTGGCCGAACACTCCAGCCCGACTATAGTGAGCGCTATATGCCGAACCACAGATGTGCCGAACGCTCTGACGCCGAATGGTCCCTTCTATGCCGAACGAGGTGGTTGATGTTTGGGAAGTGTAGGGTGTTAATCAGTTGAAGCCGAACGCTCTTCTAGACGCCGAGTGCCCTTACGCCGAGTACTTCTAATCCCACCGGGTACTACGCCGAGTACTCCTGTATGCCGAACCATAGATGCTGCCGAGTTCTCCCTGATGCCGAACAGTCTCGTATGCCGAGCAGTCTTGACGCCGAGCGCTCTCGTTGCCGAGCACTCGTTGGATGTTGGGTGCCTCGCCGAACACTCCTGGTTGTCAAGTGCCTCGCCGAACACCATGGGATGCCGAGTACTCCTGCATGCCGAGCAGCCTTGACGCCGAGTACTCTTGTACGCCGAACAGTCTCGATGCCGAGTGCTCTTGTATGCCGAGCAGCCTTGATGCCGAGCAGTCTCGATGCCGAGCAGTCTTGATGTCGAACAGTCTTGATGCCGAGCAGTGGTTGACGTTGAGTGCCAGTTGACGCCGAACACTGCTGAGTATTTCGCCGAACATTACTGGACGCCGGACACTAATGGATGCCGAGTACTATGCCGAGTACTCATGGATGTCAGTTGCTTCGCCGAACACTCCTGGATGGCCAGTGCTTCGCCGAACACTCCTTGATGCCGGTCACTCTCTGATGCCGAGCACTTATTGTCGAGCACTAGTTGCCTGGTCAAATCCCCAGGAAACACATGGGCTAACTACAAACCTACTGGCCCCTACCAGTATCAAATCATAGTTTTCATGGGCAAACTATGAACCCATTGGCCCCTGCCAATATCATACGGTTTTCATGGGCTTATTGTAAACCTATTGGCCCCTGCCAATATCTTTAATTAATATTTTAACATCTGTTAAGTTATATTCACTATTGGGTCAACCTAATTAGTTATTCTGCTATTTCCCCAAAATACATTTATGGGTTAATAACAATGTGAATAACATTTCCAAAATCTTTATTTATTCCACGGTTTTTCCTTTAAAATGAGAATGGGTTATTTGTTTTGAAACTTTAAAACATCACTTTCGAAACCACTGGATGACCTCCTTCGAAAGCATAGAAAACCTCTTTTCAAAACTCTAAGTATGTACCTTTCGAAACCAATGATACCTTTCGATGGTATCAAGAAAGCATTCTTTAAAACATAGCTTCGAAACGGATAAAGTATCATTTCTAAAGCATTGGGTTTACTCTTTAAAAACATCATTTGGGTCAAAATGGTTATATACGAAAGTATCTCTTTCGAAACCAACTAAAATTAATTTAGGGAAAAGTTGATGTGTCGGAACCATCTAGTTCGAAAGCAAAGACCTTTAAAAATAAAACTTTGGAGGAAAGAGTCGAAACCCCCTTTCGAAAGCAACTAGGAAGCGACTTAACCTAGATAAAAATAAGGATAACTTTTTGAAGGTATTGATGACTTCAATACTTCGGAAGGAAAATAGCGGCTAGGTTTTGACTAGGTCGAAACCTACCCTTTCGAAAGCTTCTTATTCAAAGAAAAAGTTCCCTTTTGAAAGCTATTTATAAAGTCCCTTTCGAAAGCATTGCTTTCGACTATGTTGAAAACTTTAAGTAAAACAAGGCAGGAATTTAACTTTAGAAAACAAACTGAGGTTTCCACTCTATAGGGTATCGACTCAGTCGAAAGCCCTTCAAAAACTAGGCAGACGTTTATCTTTTTTTTTAAACAGAACCTTGGTTTCGACTTTGATGAAATCATAGCTTTTGACACCCTACCTTCCGCTACTTACCAATTCACTTTGTACTAATTCTATTGATACCATGTGCCTTGGTTCGGACTATGTGGGTTTCGCAAAGATGGTTTCGACTAAGATGGTGCGGAAGTAAAGGAGTCGAAAGGTGGCTCAGAAATAAGCGGAACCACCTTTTTCCTGAAATGCTGATTTATAGCTAAACATGGCAATTGCTTTATAACTAACCTGCCAGTTGTAATCCCTTGATTGGTTACTTTAAAACTTTTCAAATACTTTACAATTAGTAACTGTTACATTAATTTGGATCCAAATCAAAGAAACCTAACCTTTTAAGCCCTTCCATATAATAAAACCAACATTTGCAGAAAAGTCCCTCTTTAACAGTAATTTATTTTTCCAAATAAAACAACTGGGAAAAATCCACAAAAATCATAAAAAATCAATTTTATCATGTAATCAAACATATTAAAATTTTAGACCCAATTTCTTCCAGAAATACTCGAAATAAATTTTAAACCCAATTATATCATATTTTCCTTTAGAAATTCATAACAAGTTTTCTATAGCTTAGAAAATTCTGAAAATCAAAACCCATCTCCAAATTCATGTGTTATTCAACATAAAATTTTTCCATAGCAATCAAAAATCAATAACCCTTGGTTTTTCCTTAAAACCGAGCAAAATCATATGTATATGAATTAAAATAATTTGACCATAACATGATTCAAGCATATCATCATCCATATCATTATAAAAACGAATTTAAACATAAATCCGAACACACAAAATCATAAAATAAAATAGAGATGGTATAAAATTATTATTCACCTTAGATTTGATAAGGAATTTGAGATTTGTTATTGATTAATCCTTCCTAGCTTTGATCCTTAGCTTTTGATTGAACTTTCTTCTTTTCCTCTTTGTTAATGGCCGGCTATATTTTTATTTTTAGATTTGCGTTTGTGATGTTGAGAAATGAAACATGAATGGTCAAAAATGGGAAGTGTATAGCCGTGTAAAATAAAATGGCTATTTACTAATATGCCCATGTGTAAACTAATTAATCTTTAAACTAATTTAAAGCCCATTTATTTAATTATTAAGCACGACCCATCATATAATTTATTCAAATCTCAATCCCTTATCATCGTTATTCTATTTAATTTATCTATCTAAATCTCCTGAATAATGTTATCAAAATTTAGGTATGTTACACCACAGTTGTAATTAAGGGCAATCAGATATAATTAAATTTGTTTGTATTAAGTAAGAAGAAGTGTTAATATTTGTACAATGGAGATCTTATATTAAAGGTAATTAAACTTAGTCGTATGTATAAAAGGAAAATATAAACACTCAAATAAAGAATATTTTCATTGAGGTAAATAATTTAGACGAGAAAGGATTGAATATAGGAGATCTTTAAAAGTTCCTATGGATTGAGTAGTATGAATTGTTCTACTAAATTAAAACTTAAATATAATAGCGGCAAAAAAAATGCTCTAAAGTAAGGTGCACCAAAGATTTTTATACTGGATCGAACTTTCCGCCTTACGTCCTATCCCGGACTCCTTCTGCATTTAAACAACAACCCTCACCTAACCCAAGGAACATGTATCTTACAAAAAAATGCTGGAGCTACCGAATATGACTTCATGCCTAAAGATCTCCAATATGACTTCAACTACGAAAGTAGTAACTGTTGACTTCTATGCTCTAAATAACACGGATGAGTCGATATAGTACAACCTTTCTATAATCTTCTTTGTAAGTGGTATATTATGTATATGTGAAAGAATGGAAGTAGATGATCACTTAAATGATATAAGCTGAATATTCAAGTGATCAAAAAATACAATGTAAGCCTTTGAATGCGAGAGAAGATTTCAAAGAGAATTTGAGAGTAAAGTAATGAAATTCGTTTTTGGAATCTTGAATCAATGTCCTATTTATAATATTTGAAGAGTTATATGTGTTCATAAGAAGTATGAGCCATTAGATATAGTTGCAACCCTTAATGAAAGGAAGTGCCTCTTCATTGAAGAAGAATAACTCTTCAAAAATATAGAAGCTAAATGTCAACAGTCGATTGGTGGAGTGCCAATCACTCGACTGGTTATAGTCGAAAACATGAATTTTAAAATAGAAAAGAAATAGTTTATTTTTTCCTTTACTTAGTTGACTGAAACTATGGTTTTAGTCTACTGGCTATAAAAAATAAAATGCACATGTATATCAGTCGATTAAACAAGTTTCACCAGTCGACTAGTTGAGTGGTTTTAGTCGACTAAACAAGTGTGCCACTTTAAATAGATTTTAACAATTATATACTACTAAACACAAAACATTATGACTAACAAAACTTTATTTGGTCTTCATCGTTGTATCGCTTCTTGAATGTCCATGTATATACTTTTATCCTCTTTTATACTGTGTATCTTCATGTTGAATACTTGTGTCTTCAATTTGTTTATTCATTTGTCTCTTTTTTATACTCATGACCCTACAAGTTAGCTTAAAGGTTCTTTGGCATAATTGTACATTTGTTGTCATTAAAGTCCAATAATAGAGGTTCTAACAATCTTATGTGAAGACTATTTGCATGTAATTAGATCTAGTTGCACATAATGGGAATCAATTTAAATATGTATATGAGAAATAATTAAATGCTCTACATATAGGGCAATCAAATTAATATTTGAATAGAAAGGATCTTTAAAGGAGGAAATAAATTAATAATAAGGAAAATCAAAAGGAAATTAAATTAATATAATTGCAAGAATTACCTAGGAAAGATTGGATTAATTAGGTGGGAGGCACTTTTAAACATTAATCAAACGGACCAAAGGCGATTAAAGCAATTAAAATTGACCTAATAAATGAGAATAAATAAATGTTAATTTTTAATGGTAAAGGATTTCAAATGTGAATCTTGAGTGAAGGAGATATTTTATATAGGAAAATAATGAATAAGAAAAAATGAGAGGGATTTAAGACTATTAATATAAATATCCCTCACCACCTCCTTAATATTCGCATTCTCTTCATTCTAAAAAAGAAAAATGAAAACTCCATTATCAAACAAAGGCCAACCACATTTCAAGGGAGAGAGAAGAAATGAAAAATCAAAGGTATAGCTTTCAACTTTAAAGGAAAATAGAAAATTTAAACAAAGGTGTCAAAGCTTTTCTAGTCTATGGTGAGTAAATTTCCCTTAAACGTTCCAAACTTGTTTGGGTTCAGACTTGTTTTTGTGTGGATGAACTTAATGTTGGTAAACATGTTTGAATTATTAGATAATTTTGAATATATTTTATGATTTAAATGAAAGGAATTTGGTCATGTTTTAGAGTAAAAAATGGTTTTATCATATCTATATCTCACAAAAATTTAGAATGATGTTTCTAGCGATAAAATAGAGATGGGTTCATAGTTTTGTAATCTTTGGATGAATAAATAATTTATTATAAATTTTCCAAGTGGAAATGGTTAAGTTTGAATGTAAACTAATATTTAAAATATCAAAATTAAGTGTATATTTTTTTTCAAAATTTCCAATAGAGGAGAAAACAATGCTTTAGAATTTTAGTGAATTTTTGAAAATTTTGCCATTAATTTTCAATTTAATATGAATTAATTAGCTAAGGAAAAATGTATCTTTATTAAGAATATAGTTAAGGAAATTATTAATAAATGAATATTAATTTTGGGCCATAGTTAGGAATTGTTGTTATAAAATAAAAGCATCCGGTAAATAAATGACATGTGTATAGGTTAGATAAAAAATATTGCTTTATTAAGGTACAATATTGTTTTTCATTTAATTATGGATTTGCCAACTGGAATGCTATATTATAAGATGTGAGAGCTATAGGTTACAATAAATATGGGTCACGATAGCATTGTAATTATGACATGTGATAGCTAAAATTGACATCGACACTTAATAATTATTAAACTATGCTACGATAGCTAGTAAAGTTGAATTCTTTAAATAAACTAAGAAATTTTTTAATGACATTTTGGGAACCAGCTTCCAAGATGTTGGTTTTGAATTTTATAGGGATTAATTATAAAGGAAAATTTATAAGTTAAAATTGTGTTAATTTATTTGAACTTTGAAATGGAGTAAGCTTAGAGAAGCTAAGAAATGATAGTTGCATCATAAGAATTAAAGATAAAAATATTTTATCTAGAAAACGTGTAGGGTACAATTAAATGAAAGAAGTGGATTGGACCAAGACCGTAAAGATATGACTCATGGAGTTATTGAATGGCAGTGTTCCAAGACTAATGATGTCTAAAATTCAACAGTATATGGCTGGGTGCCATGACTTGGAAAGTCTATAGGGTTCAATTCAATTAAGCTGAACTTTAAGCTAATTTCATGGTAAGGTGCCAAAACATAACGACGTTGCTATAAATTAATTGGCAAAGTGAAATATGGGGGTTTTAGGACTAAGAGGGGCTATCGATGCTTAGTAAGGATGCTTGCTAAAATGCATTCAGGGTGCTTTCATTTAGTCTCTTATGAGAGTTAGGTTGGTTCTAGTCAAGGTGGCTCCGATGGTGGAAGGAGTAGTCATTTCATCATATGACATTGTTTGAGAAAAGATTAAATTAGTGATAGAAAGGCCTAAGGAGGTAATCACTAAATAGTCAATGATAAATTTTTGACTAACGCTAAATAAGAGGTTAGGCCATGTGTGTAAATGTGAATGACGAGTGTATGACTTTTCATATTTGAATGTTAAGTGTACTTATAACTGAAATGTTGCTATATGGACGCTCATGCTATGAATGGCTGATTACATGATATGATGTAACTGTTATGATGTATAAGTGACAAGAAACCCATTCTATGCTTTAGTGGCATAGTTTCGATATTCGTATGTTTAGGGTAAAGTTTTATTCATACTAGGATTTATGCATGACCAATGTTTTTATTATTTCCCATAAATTCATGAGTACTCATTCGAGTAAGCTGAGTTTATGGATTAGACTTGTTACATTTGGAAAGACGAATAACCTCCGAAGACAAAGTAGGAGGCTTATTTTGCAAATGAAAGTTGTTTATTTTCGTTATTGTAAAACCAGAATTTATAATTAATTAAGTGTTTATGTCGGCCGGCATCCTCATATGTCAAGCATAACACCATTATTTATGAATTATAGTATGTATTCCTACATGGGAACGAGTTGGGTTAATTAATATGTAATGACATTTATGTCAAGACAATTTGATGTAATGAAGGTATTTAGCTGCTCTGTCTACTTAATGGTGTGAATTTTTATTGGTCTCACTTTATCATTTGAAAATAATTTTGGTGATGACCGCAACATCATCTGCACTAATTTTTGGGTCTCGAAGTAGGGAATGTTATAGCATTAACCCTCAATGTTTCTTGCAGTTTTTGCCTCCCTTCTTCATAGTGCAACAACCATATCCTCTCTCCCTTGTCCAAAAGTAATTCCATCTAAATAACATAAAATAAACCAGTAGGTGGTTCTCCATGCCATTGTAAAGCAAGGAGCTAGGATTAGAGTTGAATCTACAACTATCTACTAATCAAGGTGCAAATCCAAGCTACATCTTTTAGGTAATCCTCTATTGTTTACAATTCCATTTTATTATGATAACGTGGATCGAGACCTACATTGAATGAATTTATATACATATGTTGTTCAACATCTGTATATTCTGAATTATACAAGTACATATATATACACAAAAATAGATCTATAAAGATTCATTATTTATATTCAATCTTAAGTTTATAAAAATTGATTTTTTATACATACATATACATAAAAGAATATATACATATATTGTAGCAACTTGCCTTTTCGGTCCTCAGAAGTCGATATTAATACATCTACGATATTCACACGTCGAACATCTAAGTACGGGAAAGACAGATTATCGAGGAGAAAGAAAAAGAAAAGATAGAATAGAATCTCACAATATGACAAGTAATATATAATATTCCAATGATCTTTACAAAAAGAAAACCGAACTTTAATATACATATATAGAATCTGAGTAAATAACCTATCATCAGCTTGGACGGTTATAATATCCCATCCTCATAATTACTAATAAATATAGACAAGAACAAACAGTAGAAGATAAACGAAAATATGGGAGTATATCTTGGAGGCATTTAGCTCGTCTCCTGCAGCTCCAAAGTGTCCAGCTAAATCTAGAAAATATGCTTGGGTTGACCCAAACATTATAAGAAAAATAACGCCCTGATCAGTCTGGTAAAACCCACGTGAGAAACTCAACCGAATAGATTATTGATATTTTATAAAACCTTTCAAAATAAAGGTAACTCGTAAGACCATGCCGAAAATAAACACGGACGGGTTTTTACCTTAAAATAACAAAACCATTTTATAGAAAATCCAATGATATTATCAAATGTCTAGAGTTTAAAGTAAATTATGAATATAGCTAAAATGCTTGCATCTCACGTTCCAGCATAGTTGGGCGCAACTAAGTCTGTACGACGCTTATTGAAGAATGAATCACATACAATGACAAGGCTATTGAGGTACTGCCTGCCATAATACACTTCTAGAAAATGTACCAAGGTCGAAAACCTTTTGACTCCTACGAATCAAGACTGGCCTACCCTATAACGACCCGTATTTTTACGGATCGAAACATCGTAAAACAGTTAACGGTTGGTCGCATTGTTGATAAGTCGTCCAGAGTCTAAGTCTTAGGTTGTATAGTAGTTAGGTCGTATAGAAGTTAGGTCGGAGTAGACGACCTAAGGTAATTGGCGACCTAAGGGTTAGACGACCTAAGGGGTTAGCGACTTAAGTCAATGAGCGACCTATGGGGTGGTTTAGTTAGGACGTAAGCGACCTAAGTTAGTAGACGACTTAGGAGTTAAACGATTTAGGGATTGGAGCGACTTATAGAAGTAAGCGACTTAAGAGTTAGCGGCTTAAGAAACTGGGCGAGTTAGCGACTTAAGAAGGATAGGTCGGCAACGACCTAAGGAAGCTGGTGGTAGCAGTGAGCGACCTAAGGAAGTTAAGTCGTAGACGACTTAGGAGTTAGGTCGTGGGTTGTTAGGTCGCTAAGTATTAGGTCGTAAGGGGTTAGGTCGTAACCCAGTTAAGTCACGTGGTTATTGAGTAGTTAGGTCACGCATTGTTTTAAGTCGTGACATAGTTAGGTCGCACATTGTTTTAAGTCGTGACATAGTTAGATCGTGGCTTCCGTTAAGTCGTTAGGTCGGAACTGTTGCTAGGTCGCGTCTCAGTTAAGTCGTAGGTCACGAGGAAGCACTCATATGCTAAGTCGTTAGGTCGTATAAGTGCGCATGTGTTAGGTCGTTGGATCTGTAAGTCGCGCACTTGCGCTAGGTCGTAGGTCGTAGGGGTTTTTAGGTCGTGGACGACCTAAGAGCGTGCGACCTAAGGATCAGCCTATAAATATGAGGGTTTTTCTTCATTTTTGGGATCCGGATTTCGAAGCGACGAAGTGCTGCCATTTTGAGAGCTCGACTTCTACACTTCTTCACTTCTTTTCTCCACTTTAATCTTGTGATTCCTTCTATCCAAATCGAAGATCGAAGAGCTTAGATTGAAGATCTACATTCTTCGAAGAGAGATTTCATCGTTTAAAGTGGATTTGTGATAGATCAAGTTAGATCCTTCGCTGTCCAGATCTGAAGTGGGTTTCTTTTAAGGTGTTTAGGTGATTTGGTGAGTGGTGATTATCTCTCACACGGATCCAAAGGAGTATATCGGATCGTTGGCTTGATTTTGTGTTAAAGTAGTGATTTCCATGCATTTTCCTAATCCTAAGTATAGATCCATTGTTCATAATGATTTGGCATCCATTTTACTACATGTTAACCTATGCAAGTTCATTCATCAAGATTATAGAGATATTGTTCATGTTTTCATGCTTGTTAGACTTTTGACTCTTTAATTACGAAATTGCCATTATTGTTATAATTGTCTATTTAGATCATATTTGAATGCTTGTTTACTTGGATTAATGTTTGATTTGATTGATTTCTATGAATTAGATGATTGATGATTTTATTTAGACCGAGGATGATTCAAAAGCTAAGGGAAAGGCTCTTGAATTGGAAAAGCTGCTTGTGGCATATGTAGCGGATGATGAAGCTCATATGGATAGATTTGATGATGATGTTGAGATGAAGCTTTGCTATGATGATGATGAGGCGAAGTATAGTATGAGATAGTCCTGGTCTAATCCAGACAGGATCATTCCAAGCATGTTGATAACTCGGTGATATGGTTCGGGTTTGAGGATAATGGTTTGCTCGAGAGGCGCTTGAGCTAGTATGGAAATAGTCGTCGAGGAGGATGACTAAAAGGCTGAGATCTCATCGTTGTTGAAGGTTCTAGCATGCTCAAAGCAAGAGTACGTTGGGCAGATTCGATAGTCTATGAAGGCTACTGATTGGTAGTCAAGTACTCCGGGCAGATTCGATAGTCCTAGGCACGGGTCACGATGACGTGCAGAGTTATGTCTAGAACCGGGGTTTCCATTAGCCCTTGACGGACGGATGAAATAATGAGCCGGTCATTCAATTAATGATGATATCGAAGCAATGATAACAGTGATAGCCAGAGTCATGGATGTTTGGTTGTATCGTCATTCGGTCTCAAGAGCAGTGTTTTCTGGGTGCTTATCTGATCTTGGTTTAGGCCTTGGGGGTTTGTACTTTGAAAACATCGCCCTCGACTCGAGTGATAATTTCTTTACTTTAAATTGTATGCTTTGCTATATTTGCTTCTGCTTAGTGTGTGTCTGGGGGCTATCACTGTAGAAAGAGGTGGAGTGGGAGGGTTGTATTCCTATTTCTTTTCTTGTATGTTTTTTTGGTATGTTGTTAGTTAATTTACCGCTCACTAAGACTGTTGTCTGACTCAAGGCTTTATGTTTTAACTCTTATTGCCTTGGGCTGTTCGTCCATTTTGGGACGAGCAGACTAGGTAGCAGGTGACAGGTGCTGTTCTTGCTTTCCACGATGCTGATGACGAAGACGAGCTGGAGGATTGCATATTATCTTTTTACTATATATACTGGATGTTCCGCTGCTTGTATATTCTCTGAGTGTTATGTAGTGAGGCTTGATGTATTGACTATTCAGATGTTTGTATTCAACTATTATGAAGCTTGATTGATGAGATTCTATTCTGTGAAGCTTCACTATATATATATATTTTATTGTATTTTGTCCATGCGCTGTGAGTAATACGATAGATTCTGCTGTTTTAATTTACCATGACAATCGTCCATGGCTGCCTGGCACACTTTACAGCGCATTATCTCTAGGTTCAGTGCAGGAGTCGTGGGCGATCGTCACATACCCCTTACTGGGTAGTATCGAATATGTCACCATCCCGGTTGTTTGCAACCTTTTCTCGAGAGCTCTCATGCACAACCAAATCCATAAATATAAATATATATATAGAATGGTGATGACATACCCTAAGGGTAGTGTACCTCATAGCCCTGAAGCATACCCTCTTTTTTATTCATTCCCGGTTGATGAGACTTGAGGCTATGGTTTACTTTTTAGATAGCAATCCCACTTAGAATGCTAACACTACCCTCCAAGCGACAATGCAATGCTAGCATTCGTCCATACAAGTTGTTCAGCATATGAACAAACTAAAGGCACTACATATACTACATCCATTTTAGAATCACCCTTGGGATTAATAGAAAGTATCATTGCACTTCAAAGTGCTCCAACTATGATCCCATCATCTTCAAGATGTCTTCAAATTGAATGCTTGAGTTAGTTCGAAGTGGTTTCAGATAATTCATGCTTATTTGATCCCGGTCTCTTCGAACCAACACTCGATAGTTTCTGATAAACTCAACTCTGATTCTTTCGGAAATAAACAGACAATGCATAAGAGAGGGGATTACCCCTAACTGTTCAAGTGGACGGATCTTCTTATCATTCATCCTAAAAAGAACGCACGAGTTTATATGCATAGTATAGCATCCACGAGGATAATTGTACCAAACAATTCTCCTGTTTTCTACTAGATATTCCTAGAGTTAAAAATTGGTCCAGATTTGATAGTTGGTTATTTAACTATCAAATAAACAAACAATCAAACATAGATTCAATTCCATATGGGATCTACTAAGCCTCTATTAATTAATCTTTCATTAATTAAAATCTCTTTCAAATATTAGATTTAAAATACCCTCACAAAAGATATTTTCACAAACTCCTTATAATTCTTCCAAATACTTGGAAAACCATTCATATACTTATCTCTTCGGCATAAGTATATTCAAAACCCATTATATTTTAAATACTTAGAAAATATATCCATATATTTATCTCAACGGTATAAGTATATTTACAAAACTTAAGGTAGGTTTCCTCTTTTCCAAATTCATATTTAAATGGGCCAAATCAAATATCATTTAAAAACATTTCTTACTATAAACCAAACCACTTATCCTTCGGTGTTAAGTATTGAAAGAATGTTTCCATACCACCATAATTAAGAAGGATTAATTTTGAAAATAAATAAATCCTTTTTTATAAGCCCATTCATATTTATAAATACTTTTATAAATCCCCAAATTAATTTACAAAACTTCTTTTATAAATCTATAAAATGATTCATAAAATCCCTTTCTATTTATAAAACTCTTTTATAAATCTTCCTTTATAACTCCTTTAAAAATCCTTTATAAATTATCATTTACCAAATATCATCTGAAAAATCTCTTTAAATAAATCCTTTTATAAAGTAAAATCCCCTTTAGAAACAAATTATTATTTATAAATACTTCTATTTAATTAATTGGTTTCTTCTAAACATCATAATTAAATAATTAATTAACTTTAAAACCTCATTAATAAGTAATTAACTAACTTACTTTAAAATATCATTTATAACACTTAACCTCACATGGATATAAAATTTAAGTTAATTTAAATCCATAACTTTACAAATTCGGGAAGAGGCTTAGCGACCACAATGGTAGTAAATCAAGTTACCATTTAATTTAATTGACTTTTCAAGTCACATAACTAGTATTTAATAAGTAAGCATAACATATATGTAAATAAAATCAATTAGCAATCACTAGCTAATCCATTACTTATTGAATATTAGTTAATCCACATATTAATTAACCGGCCTATGAGTAAATGTCCAAATTAATAAAATAGCAGAGCAGGGATTTATTTAGCTAAAAAGATGTCATCAATAATAAATTCCATTTAGTTATAGTAGAATGGGAATTTATTCTGCTAAACAGGTGTCCAAAATAATCTATTCATATTTATTTGGCTCCTTAATTGCACAGACAAAGATAAACCCTTGTGTAAACTCATTTACTTGCAAAAGAAAGCTGCTTTTAAAAAAACCGATCCATGGAAATAAAGTAATTAAAAATTAAAAAACTTTATTTAATGAATTAAAAATAAGTTTAAAACTTTTATTAAATATTAATTAAATCAGAAATTAACTAATATTTAATCCCTACCAGTTTAGTAATTAATCAGTAATTAACCCTTAATTAATTAAATAATTAAACCTTACTTAAATAATAATTAATACTTAATAACTCTTTACTTAATTAAAAATTAATTAAAAATATCTTAATTAACTAATTTTAAATATCTTACTTAATTAATACTTAGGTACTAATTACCTTTACTTAATTACTAATTTAATACTAACTACCTTAACTTAATTAATTTAAATAATCATTAAAAATCTTACTTAATTAATAAGTAATGATTACCTTTTAATACTTATAGTAAGTTTTAAATTACTTTCCAAAAATGTTTAGAGTAAAAACACTTTTAGTTTCCAAAAAGTGTTCGATTTCATGAACTACATTCATAGCGACTATCGCTATGGATACCACAACTACAAACTAGTTTACATACCCAATACCTTTTAAGACTTTAACCTTTTGGTTTAACTTACTTAAAGACTTGTATAAGAGTTTTGGAAACTAAAGATAAAGTTTAAACCTTGTAAACCTTTCTAAAAAACACTTGAGTAAAATAAGTTTATACAAGGATCTCGATGTCGTGACAAAACAACTTTAAGTGCTATATTCTTTTAGCATACAACACATAGCATAAGTCCATACATTTATCACATAATATGACATTATACACAAAGTAAAAATTATTACTTTCAATATCACTTAACATCCAAACTAAATTTCCAAGTTCACAGCCAAGCAATATATTTAATCTCACATATACAAAACACTAAACATAATATATTTCCAACCAAGATCAACACAACTATTAGCAATAACTTAAAGTTTAAAACTTGTTTAAAAATGTGAGATTTACTTACCAAAAGCTCATGAAACAAACTGAACTTCCACTATGTTTTGAATACGACCAAGATCTTGGATTTTCCTTAGTAAAAATTAGATTTTGGAGGGCTAAAAGGGGTTTGATGGTTCACCCTAAAGGAGGGTGGGCTTGGCCATGTGTGGTAGAGGGTGTTTAAGGCTTAATTTGAAGGAGGTGGTGTTGTAGGGTAGAAAAGAGTGTGTTAAAATGGTTTTAAAGTAGAAAAGAAAGAGCTTTTTTATTTGAAATGGTTTACAAGGAAGCCATTAAAGAGTTTTTTTTTAAAACTAAGGAAGGAAGATGAAGTTTAAAAATAAGAACTGAAATGAAAATAATAGAGAGAGAGAGAGAGAAAATAACACTACAACAAAAAGTGTCTTTTATAGCGGCATATAGCCGCTATTAATCACAACCATAGCGGTTTGATAAGCGCTGTATATTGACATGTTATAAAAAACTGTTGAATATTTATAACACAAAATATGCCGCTATGGTTGAGCTTAGTTTTATAACGCAAATTCGCCGCTATGGTACGTTAATTCAATAGCTCATTATAGCCGCTATAATACAGTTAAATCTCAACGGAACTGGAAATCTTTATAACACCATTTTGCCGCTATAAAATATTTATTCAATAGCTCATTATAGCCGCTATAATACAGCTAAATCTCAATGGAATTGGAAATCTTTATAACACCATTTTGCCGCTATAAAATATTTATTCAATAGCGGTCATTTCACGCTATTAAATCAACATGTTATAGTATTGATAAATTCTTTTACAGCTCATATATGCCGCTATAAAAATCGTAGATACACTTTTCAAAAGCTATGCCTATATATTACATTTTAATAATAGCAATCAAACTAAATCTTCATAAACGAATAAAGATTATAATCAACAAATATAACACAAGAGCATGCTCAGAAAGAAATGTGATATATTTTTCATTACAGTGTACAAACATTAAAGCAAGTGCATAACCATTGAATAAAACATAAGCCTGCAGCCAAGTTAACACAGAGAAACAAAAAATAATGTCAATTTAATAAGTGTACAAACATTACAGAGTGGAAACATTAAAGCAATCCTTCCAAATATTACAGAGTACAAACATTACAGAGTTCCAACATGCAAGATCTGATCTAGTTGCGTACTAAGGACCTTGCTTCCTTCCAAATAAGCCTGCGAAGTTAACACAAAGAAACAGAAAATGTTAAAACAAGTGCATGCTCAGATAGAAATGTGATATATATTTTTCATTACAGTGTACAAACATTAAAGCAAGTGCATGAACTGCATGAACTAGAAACTACAATTGATTATTTCTACTGATCTATTTTCCCAATATGGAAAATAGATTAAAGCAATGTTAACCTCACTTTTCTCAGTTGCAGCAACCATCTGTTGAATCATTTCTAACACTCCAACATTTTGCCATACATTTCTCCAACCATCTGCTGCAGCAACCGCTCCAACAGCCACCAGTGACTACAACTCATTCAATTGTTCCCTATTCCACAAACCCCTACACTGTCTACCACCACCATACCCCTACACTGTTTTGTGGAATATTAACAAATCCGATGTTTTAGGAGAAAATTAAGAGACTGGTCTCAAGATAATTCGGCAAAGGCAATCTTCTTTCAAATAAGATTAGGGAGGAGCTTCAAACTCAACAACTTCTAATGCAAGAAAATGCTTCAGACATGTAGTGTACTTTCTTGCATATACCCCAAAGTATGTTGTATGTGGTAATACATATTCATATAAGCAGCAGGTATTGTGTATACCATGTTAACTTGTACAAACTATCCACATCACCAAATAAAGAGATAAATAAAGACTTGTTGCCATCCACTTTCAAGTCAGTTTCAGACCAACATCCTGAAAGAAGCAAGCCACGAAACACTATACACACACACATACACATACATACATATAGTGTTATCTACAATGGTTCCCAAACAAAACCACAAAGAAAGTGTGGGTTTCCAGGGAGAATGAATGCCTGTCAGCAACATTCATTTCCCGTTTGATTCACAACACATTATGGGATGGTCGAAGAATTCCGAGTTCTTCGAACATGTGGAGGTACAGTTTATGTAGGAAATTTCTTGCAATGTTTTTGGACATACGTAACAAATTAACTGTAAAGATACAGAATATTTAAATGATTTATTATAGGTACATGAATCAAAGAGGATTAAGCAAACAAAGAAGGAAGAACCCGAACTTTTTAACAAGGTAATTAATATGCTGAGGAGGTGTGAATTTGATTTTTCTTCATTGCGACACCTACGCGCACTTTATCTCTCAGCTTCTCCTAAGCTAAATAGGTATTTCTTCAGTTATTTTAATATAAACCGCATAAAGTTATTTCTATAAAATGGTTATTTGTCAAGTATGTAAAATGAAAAAATATTCATGGTTACATAACAGGTAACATAATCAATGTTTTATAGCTTGCTTCAATTATTATATTCAGTATTTATTTTGAATTTTTATCAATTTATCATTTGTTCACCTATAAATGGATATATTACTAATCATAATGATTCAATATATATTTTACTCAAATTTGTTTCATGTAAAAGATCTTTTAATTAGGGTAACTATTACACCAAGAAGAGATGAATATGGTTTTGCTTCATCATGCTGATTCATGCCCACATACTTTATCTTCATGCTTTTCTAAGTTAAATAATTAACTCTTAATTCTAAACCACCTAGCTTTGGTTACTATTTTCATACCTTGCTTTAAAATATTACTTTAACTGATTTATCATATTTACATATTACCGATCAAAATTATTCAACATGAAAGAACACTGTATCTGGGTGTTCCTCTATTCACTAGTAAACTAAAGCAAGAGATTTCTAGCCACTATTGGACAAAATAAATAGAAAAATTAACAATTGTAATAATAAGTTGTTAAGTATAAGTGGCATAATTGAACTTAATAAAACTGTTATTTATCCCATTATTGATTTCTAGATGCATTTTTGCCAGACCCCATGTCCGTTATTAAGAAGAAAAACTCGATATGCTCAAATTTTCTATGGCAAAGTATATCCCACAAATTAAATTGAGCTGATGTATGTAAACAAAAAGTAGAAGGTGGATTTGGTATACCAAAATTGGAAGATTTGTCGTAAGCGAACATGTTAAAACTTAACATCTGATTGTTTGGGGGCATGGTGGACTAGAAATAGATAATGTCACAATAAAAAAAATTTGGGTTGTCCAATTTGATAATAATTCATATTACAGTTGGAAAACACTTCTCAAAGCAAGGAAAATGAGTAGAGGATTGATTAACAAAGAAACAACAAATAGCAAAGGCACTAATCTTTGGTTTGATCTATGGATTATCTTTAACTGATCTATTGGGATGGCAGGAAATTTCTATACTGGGTGGCCCAAACAGGAAGGTTTCTACTCTCCTATCTCAAGGAGAATGGAGAATTAACTATTCCTATTTTCCTACCCCATTTTATAATAAAATCATGCAAAGTCAATAAAAACAATAATTTCTCAAGTGATATTGGAAACGGATTCCTGACCCAAAAGGAAATTTCAGTTTAAAATCTACATGGAACAAGGGGAGCTAACCTTGAATTGTACAAACATGTATGAATAATTCATGTGCAACCAAAATGTTTTTATTTGCAATTTTAGCTCAATTATTAATAATTAGCCGCTAGCTAATTATCTATAAGCAGCTAGCTACAGAATTAGCACCATTTATTAATAATTGAAAACAAAATATCAAATCTGTTTATGATAATAATTTTTACATTTATTAAGCAATGCCGTTTTTACAGTCTAGTTATTATGATAAGGAGGCTTAAAATATTAGTTTGGTCTTTTTTTGAATTATCTTCAACAGTTAGTTTGATTTAAATATTTTATTCAACTTCTTTATGACAATAATTTTTATGACTAAATTATTCTCTTTACTTTTCATCTAGTTGTAAAGTTAATAAAGGGAAAGTTCCAACGATGGTTCTTTCATAATTTCAAACATCTTTTTACAGAAACTTCCATCCATACCAAATCAGTCTTTAACTACCCCAAAACAGTCATGGAACCTAGTTTTTCGTTATCAGACCAAATCAGTCTTTAACTACCCCAAAACTGCTCAACTCCGTACCACTCAGTTTAACCTCATTGGATCCACTTCATCAAAACTGCTACTCAAGCAAACTGAACCAACTTATCCCCGACATCAACCACTTCCATGCTCCTCCTCATTCAACTACCACAAACCCGCTTCCTTCCTGAAACTTGAAACCACTGCAGCAACTTCAAGTCACCAGCCGCGACCTGACTCCATCTTCAAAACCATTTGGAACTAACGTAGTCAATCACCAACTACAACATATCGCCACGACAATCACAACCGCAATCAACTCCAGGTTCCAATACCAAACCCAAATCCGCTACCAACTCCTCCTATGTGCATCCTTCTAATTGCCTCATCCAAATCAATTTGAAATCACAACCAAACCACAAAATCAAACTGCGACCCTCATCTAACAACCCTCTATTGACCATTCTCATCTAACAACTCGAACGTCTGTAACAAACACCTTCAATCAAACCGTGACCACCAAGTATTCTCACCTGATTATGTTTTTGAGAATTAATTTCTCAAACCCATATCACTACATGCATTCAACTGTATCATCTCTACCTCATCCCTGAACTCCAAACAGTCAACTACAAACAAACCACTACAACTGGTACTCCACCAACCAGAATTTAAAGCTAATAACTAAATGTAACAATAAACAAAAAAATGAACGGTAAAGACTTACTCAAAATTCATTCCATTACGACGTGCGTAGCAGGCCAAGCTATAATAGAAGAGAGGGCATCTTCCATGTACTGTAATTCGGATGTTTGCCTCCATAGCTCTACCGCTGGCTCTTTTACGGTCATTATCCAAACTTTAACTGCATTGTGTCCTAGTGGTTTGAAATGCACCCTTGCATTTGGATCGGTTGACTCCACCCGTCCTAAAGCAACTACTTTCCCATTTCCCGATAAATCCATTAACTGCATTTATTGTTTGTTCTTGAATTTGCAGTCTGTAAGTTGAAAAAAGAAAAAAATAATGAAGTTGCTAATCATTAAAAAATAGAAACACACAATAAAAATCAAGCACCATAAATGTTTTCACCACATCCATAGGCGTAATAGGAGCTGTAGTGTCAACCATCTCAACAACTACTTGCGATTCAGGCCATGCAACCTTCTTACCAACAGCATCCGCAATTCGGATCAAACCAGGGGCTGGCCTCCACAAAAAAGCTTCTGGATTTAGTGGATCATCTATCCAAACAATCATAGCTGATGGCCCAAGAGGAACATCATTAACAATTTCCTCTGAGATGCTCGAATGTAATCGTCCTAAAGCCACTAATTGCTTGCTTCCTCCCCAATCAAAAGTCTTGCATTTGCATTCTAAGCTGCTATTTCTACTCTATTAGAGGTAAAAATATTTATTTAGTAAATAATGTATATAATAAAATTGCATGTTCATTGTGAAGAATTTTTTTTACCTTATCCTCTTCTTCTTCAATGTGATCGGTTGAATTTAAAACAACTCTATTCTTCGGCCACGCCACAATATTATCCTTTGCTTCCCCAATAAGTGTGAAAGAAGGTGTAGGCCTCCATAAAAAAGCATCAAGCTTGATTGGACAGTCAACTAAAACTATCATCGCATCCAGCCCTAAAGGAACATCATTGACAATCTCGTTTGGATCGTCTAACACGAATCTTCCTTCAGCAACGATCTCTTCATTCCCTCGCCAATCCAATAAATCACACTTCTTCATATTTTTATCAAAGTTGCACTACATTTAAGCATAGGTAAATTATGTTACTAATTGAATAAAAAGTTAAAATACAAAGATGTGAAACCAATAAAAAAAATTACTTGAGGTTTGTTTACTTCTGTCCCACTGTGTCTACTTCTGTCCCACTTCTGTCAAAATAAAAAAACATGTCATTTTGTAAGTCTGGTAATGCAAACTGTTAGCGTGTTCAAGTATGCAAGTATTCAAGTGTATAATGGTTGAAGTGTGCAACTGTTCAAGTGACTGTATGCAAGTGTTCAAGTGTGCAAGCAATTAGTGATCAAAATGTAATGATAATTCTTACCTGATTTTTCTCTAGTTGTAGAAATCTATTCTCTAAGTTCAATAATTTATTTTCAAGTTGCAGTGTATGATTATCCTTAACTTCCGATAAAGCTGCTCTACTAAGACTCATTCCTCTTCCCATCACTCTAAGTCGACCCGGTCTTCCTTGCCCTAGCACTTGTGCAAGTGCATCTGCTCTATAATTAATTGGCGAGCTCGATTGTGAAACACTTTCAATTTGTTTAATCTTTTCCTACAAAACATGATTAATTTCATATTATTGCAGTTTAAATTAAAACGTAGTATTTAAATTAAAATAGGAAACACACTAAGAAGCTTGCAAATTTATTTTAGCTTGGATTAAATTTGGTGATTGATTTATATTTTGGGTTGGATGCAGAATGTTCTAGCAGATGCATAATTTTACACTTGATTTGGCAACATGCCAAAACCAACAGAAATATATGAGATGCAACATGCCAAAACCAACAGAAATATATGAGATGCAACATGCCAAAACCAACAGAAATATATGAGATGCATTTAGATGATTAGTCGACTGAGTTTAAGCTAAATTAGCATGAGAATTTAGTCAAAATATGACATGCTCAAAACATTTTTGCAAACAAGGGAGCCAATTCTGTGTATATCACAAATCAACAATATTTCATATTATTTGTACAGGTTATACTACGAAGTAGATTATTTTCAGGCTACACACATACTGTTTTGCTTAAATCTGATATTTGGGAGGGAAGTTAATACCTGAAAAATAATTTTCTCGAAGTTTATAGATCTCTCGAATCTCTCACATATTCAGGAGCTAAAATTTTGCAGACCGAAGGAGCAATATATGAATACATTATACTAAGTTTGCAGACTTAAGGGGAATTCAAACTAAAATACAATAATCCTACAACACGGTATCTCTTTGCTCCATTTTCTTTAAGAAATTAATTAATATTAGCAGCCTCTTGCTATGAAAATTATTAGGCAGTACAAGGATTTGCCACAATAAGAGACTCAAGACCATGTACTATAGAATAAATTTCATCGCATAATTCAATACAACACAGTGTAGTGTGTTACTTTTATGTCATAGATAATTAGAAATATACACCAGTTGCGCAGATTCTTCTCCACACCAAAAGCTGGATCTTACAATATGCTGACAATATTTGTATACAAAAATATATTTAGCGCCACCGTAACAACTTATTGGAACATTATATAGCATTTTAGAGGTTCCTCTAGCATAATAGCTACTAATGCATTTTCATACATACTAAAAACATTCTTCGTCACTATCATAATGTGGTGACCCTCACTTTTAAACACTTAGATTTTTTTTAAAAGGAATTCACCACTAAACCCCATCTCTTCTATATTGAATATTTATATAATTTCCAAATATTTTTCCCAAGACCCTGGATTTACCAATATAATCATATTAGTGCACAAACAAATTAAGACAATTATATATTTGATGATATATAATTGTTTCCCTTTGCCATTCAGAGTTAACAAATTTGCAAAGAGAGTTTGAATCAAACAGGAAACAAAATTACCATATGTGTTGACAACATAACCTTTTATTTCTTCCCTAATTTTTGTTCTACTACCAGAGATAGATTTTTGGCAATTATTATACTTATATGTACAATACTGCGATGCACATGGTTTCTAGACTTTTCTGCCTAAATAAGTCTATTGACATTAAAATGGCCTTTAATTGTTCTTAAGACATTTATCAAGTACTTGTATGAAATTTACTTCAAAAATTATACTTGCAGGCATGATCATTGGAACTAATCCTTATTTGCCATTTCAGGTTAAACAATTGAAGTCATTTTGCATTTTTAAGTTTAACATGGTGCAGACTTAAGTACTTGGTGTTTTATTGGAAATGCTTGGTGTTATTTGAGGGTTGCTTGGAGTTTTTTTTTGTTCTGGAAACACTTACACTTCATGAATTGAAGTGAAATGGTTCCAGGCTGCAAGAGTTTGACCCATGGCCTTCTAGGCCGGCCATAGTCCCTCTTTTACCACTTGCAAACCCATTTTCCTCATATTAACAAACTTATACAAAGATCTATTCTTAACACAAGCATGTTTCTGCCTAATTCAGATTTCTTGGAAATGCATCCATATATGTTTTCAATCCATTAACCAAAAATACAATTACTTCCAAGTTTATTTCTTTCATACATTTTTATTTTGAAATAAAATACACAAATACATGTTAATCAATTTATCACTCCAGAATTCATGCACATGCCTGTATCACTTACCTGCCATGCACAATTCATTTCTCTTGAATACCCTTACTCAAATCTTGTGAGTTCATTTTTTTAAATCAACCACCTTAGCTCTTTAATTTCCATAAAGTTAAAATATAAATTCAAGCAATAAAAATCAGAGATTATCAAATACACATATCATATTTATATGATATGTCTATCTCCTTATTTCTCCAAATCAAACATTTATAAAATCAGTAGTTAACTAAACATCGTCAATAGTCTTTCATAGCAGGTTTACTTAAGTACATATTTTTAATCCAAATACTTAGAAATCTCCCTACAAGTAACTTCAATTACAACATGAAATCTGACTAATAAATTCATTACAAAGCAACTACAAATTTTAAAACTGGTTTCTTTTATTTATACTAGCAGCTAATTGCCATCTTCATCCATCAAGCCAACTTCAGTTTCCTGCAAGCAATTCACTGAGCTGCCCCAATTTTAACGAGACACCTAGATGATTGCAAGAGCAACCAAAAGGGTCAGTTTTCACTGGTATGAGCATTTATCAAATTTGTATACATGTTCATAATTTTTTTGGTGATCTTGCAATGTCTTCCTAGTTTAGCAGATTTCATACTTAGCATGTTTTTGGTTAATACCAAGTGATACAACGACACATTCATTTATTCAAACAATACCCAGCAAACAATCAAAATAAATATATATATTTCTTGATTCATTTTTCTCCATTTCTGAATAAGTAAACTCAGATTTTTATACTCCCAATTTCACCCAGTAATTAATCAAAGCGCAAAATTTAACTTGATTAATTTAACTCCATATCTGAATATTTATAATCCAGCTTTTTAAACCCCATCCCCCATTTATTTTATGGTCTTTAACTCCCTGTCAAATGAACACCATGTATGCATTGTGAAGGAAACTCCCAGGTTATTTAATTTATTCCAACACACAAAGGCCTCAGGGTGCAGTTGCACCATGCATATACTTGCTCCCACCTGAAGCAAGCAGATCATTGACTAACTCCCAAGTGACCAGTTTAATTTTCTTTGATAAATCCCCCTCCAGTTTCTGCATATTTTATTAAGCATCTACTTATGAATTCAATCATAAAAAAACTCACAATTCATTCATGTTTCAGAAAGGCTTATCTTCTTTAACACTTTCTGGTTCAACCCTATGTTCGCCCTTTATTTTCCTTATTGCAGAAAATACTCCAGCCTACCTATGGGTTTTCCTCAAAATAATTTAAGCATCATGATCATACTATCTTTTCTCTATGTTATTATGATTATATGAATAAGGGTTTTATTAAGGAAATCCCTCAAAAACCCAGAAATTCTCCTCTGACTTATGATTTGAATATTTAGTTTAATGCTTCATTATCCAAGAAATAAACATGAGCTAGATCTCTGTCTTGCTGCCTATTTCCTAAATAATTTAGATCCATACTTCATAATAAAATAGAACAAAAATGCTCAAACCATTTTAACTTTGAAAACCCATATGCAGATTAAAACCCCAAACAAGAATGCACACACAAACATCCATCTTACCTATAACAAATCATTTCAGAGATTTTTAAATAACTTATAACATTTTAGGCTGCCTACAAGAGGACTTAATGCCATTGCATACAAAAAGATAAATACTCACTTAGTGTTCTCCTTTTACTGCCTTAATCCTCTGAACAGCAAATCCCCAAAGTATCAAGCTAGTGTTTCTCCTAGTTTATTTTATTTTTGTTTTGATCCCGAGAGAATGGTGGATATAGTCATGTGCAGGTATTTATAAAACCATTCTAGGGTTTAAGAAAAATGGGTAATTTCCTTGATGCCCTCAGATGTTCATGCACAAATCATTCCCCTATGTGGTCCTTAATTGGAAATGCACACTTTTGGTTACTTCAATTAGTTATTTCGGGAATCAAGCATTTTAAACACTTCATACTATTTTCATGACTCTATTTTACTCATGCCATATGCATGTGACCCATTGTTTATTTTTATTTCTTATAAGTTTAAAGAAACTGAAAATCCCCTTTGTGTTTTCTACCTATCTTCCATTTCCATTAATCATGTATACTATCATACATAATCATGTAATGTAAAATCATTCACACTATGTTATTTGCTTGAAATAAATATAAGATATGGAAATTCTTATTTGATCATGTATGTATATATATATATATATATATTTTTCTGCCTTTAGTCAAAACAGTAGCTCCTCATACATCTTTATGTGTTAAAAAAAATCACATATGTCATGCTAATTATTTCCAGCATAAATATATATATATAAGACGTTTAAACCTTTTATTAAACTTCATTTTATTCTGTCTTTAAATAAAACAGAAAACACCCCATATATTGAATATATGTATTTATATAATTCTTTGGACATAGAACTATATTTATTTTGAGTTCCAATTTTTAACCACCTTAACTCCTTGTATTTTATCAAACAGAAGCTCCTATGCAAATTTTATTTATTAACAAATTTTTCTTTTCTGTTTTAATGCATTATATATATATATATATTTTTTTTTAATTTCAGAATTTCTTAAAATAAATGTAACTTTCATTTTATTTTATTTTATTTTCTTTTAGTGTAACGACCATGAATTTTGAACAATTTAAATTGGAAATATTTAATTAATTTTAAATATTTGAATGATGATTTGACTTGAATTTCAAATTATCAGAATGAATTGGCGATTAAATTTTTGAATTTAATCTATTGAAAATTTAATAAAATTTGAATCTTCGATTTTAAGCCGGTTAAAAATAATTTAAAGGCTTGGAAAATTCATATTGATAATACTGAAGGTAATAGAAGCTTCAGAATTGAATTTGAAAGCGATTTGTTCAGTTTGAAATTGTATCGTTTAAATTGAATTTAAAAATAACCTTCCGAGGTACAGTCTCGGAATTTGACGAAACCAGTTTTATTGGGTCCGTAATATTGAATTATTACCAGATTTCAAATTTTGTATTTATCGGAATTGTTTTGTGAATACACGGTGTATAAACGCGTATAAAATTTAATTGAATTCAAATTGAATTTCTGTAACAACTGGGGTTTTGCCCAAAATTGTAATCATCAATAAACGATCTATGTTGACAGTTAAATTGCTGTTTGTTGTTGGAATTTTTATAACAGTAAAATTTTCGTCAATTGGCAATATAAATTTGGTTGTTAAATTTTAGTTGGAATTTGTAAATCGATTGAAATTCTTTTGTTGAATTTTATTAATACAAAATAAATGAATAAATACACCTAGTAAGATTTTAACAACAAATTTAAACAAAACAAATTGAAGAAAATATCTATACAAAACAAATTAGGTTTTTAAAAGAAAAAAATAAAAATAAAAATAAAATAAATAAATATAAAAGTACCATACCCCATACCCTCAGCCACGTTCTTCTGCCATACCCCCCATCCTTATTATCTCTGTTAAAACACGTCGCACCCCCCTTCCCTCTTCAGATCGAACAAACGAAAGAAAAAAAAGAAAAAAATGGCGACGTTGTGAATTAGGGCTTCGGCTTCGCTCGTCTTCAGCTAGGGTTTCGTTCGATTCTTCGATAACGCTCGTCTTCGGGAGGCCACGGCTTCGACTTCGTCTTCCCCCTCGCATTTATCTGCTCTGGTTCGTCGACGAAAGGTGAGTGGTTTCTGCCCCTCACATCTAATTCAGTAACCCTTGATTTTCGTTCGTATTTGATTGTTGAATTCTTCTTTTGATTTGTCGGCGTTCGACTTTGTTTCGAAGTCGATTTCATTTGATTTTGGGTTGTTCGACTTGGCCCTTCGACTTTGCTTCGGTATCGACTTTCCTGTGACTTTGATTTGCATTCGAACTTGCCATGGGTTTATCACTTGAGCATTCTCGGCCTTGAATTTATTTAGCTAATAAATTGAAATTTACGGTTGTCTGGATTTCACCTACTGGCTTTGTTATTATTTTGTTTGAACTTGATCACTGGAGTCTGCACCTGCTTATTTACATAAGTTTGCTGTATCATCATTTCATGTTTACTCGAGGCATGCACTTGAATGTCAGTTTCATTTATACTTTAGTAGTACGGTCTCAAGCTCGAGTCTTTTTAGTTGCAGTGCTTTGTTATCAACATGCCGATCGTGTTCACTTGCCTGTAGTGTTCACTGTCTATATGTTAGAAATTTTGTGAGTAATTCTCACATCTGATTCAAATTTTTAAATGATTTTGTCTTGAAAAAAAAATGGTATGTCTGCAATTCAAGTTCATTGCTTTCACTGCCACTGCAAGTACATGCATATACCCACCACTGTTATGCTACACTGGTATCTAATTTATATGCTTTGATTTGAATTTGACTTGTTCCACATTGACTTATGCCTAAAAGTTATCCTTTTAATTTTGTATGACCAACTTTCTTTGCAGTTTCACCTTTGTTTAGAGTTGAAGTGAACTTAGTTTCATAAATATACCTGCATCTATTTTTAAATTCAAACATAGAAAGAAAAGGGCAGGCCTAGTTCTGTAATGTTACCTACTCTAGTATAAGGTTATGTTTTAAAATAATTGAATTTGAATGAATATGCATGTGCTTTTACGTATTCCTATGATTTGCATTGCTGACATGTCATGTGCATACTTTTAAATATGTACATGCTGTATTTTTAGCCTAACTATTCAAGGCTATATTTGCTTACATATATCTTAAGAGCTGTCACCTTCATTCTAATTCATAGGCTAGCTTTATACATGATAACCTTTCACATTTTGTTCCAGAAATAATAACCTGGAAGTGCCTTAAATTCGAAAGAAAATAAAATTCTTTTTACATGCTTTGCTTCAGTATAAGGACAGGTTTCGAATTCTAGGCATAGTTATATTTGTATATAAACTGTGTCTGGTTAGTCATTTGATCTTACTTGTGCATGTGTAGTTTCTGACATTGCTAAATTTTTGAGTTGGTGCATTCATGTGTCTGCAGTAGCTTTGAATTTGTTTGTCTGTCTTGCACACTCCGGTGCTCTGACTTAAACCCCTGGCCTGATTTAGTTGGATTCACTGTTAAATTCATTTGGATGATGTACTCGAGTTAGTGTTGTCTCATTTGTTCATCACTATATATGTAAATATATTTTGGGCATTTTGTTGTTTGAGTCTTGTGCTTGAGCTCCTTTGTTTCAACCAGTTTACTTCACAGTTGAGTTCATGATGCATTTATGCACACATTTATTTTGGAGCCTGGGCAGTTGTACACTTGTTTATGCATTGAGTTATATTATTGATTGTGAGCTGCTGTAGTCATGTGCTCTGGTCATTCATTTTTTGCTTGTCTATCCGTTCATGGTTGCATGCTGTTGGTGTGCACTTGTCAGTGTAGTCTTCATCTTGTCGCCAGTAGCATTCATGCTTTATTTATGTTGCCATTCATGTGTACATGTTGGTTAGCTGCTAGTGTACTTGATATTGTTTTGGTTGGTCTGCATTTTGTTGTGGGCCTTTGTGCCTGCTGCACTTGGTTGACCAGTTTCATCCATCCTTGTTTATTTTTGTTGCCTTCACCCAAACTTCAATGTGGAGGCTGCATTTTCGTTACAGTTTTACCCTTGTTCCTTGTGGTGACTTTATATTCAGTGGTGGCGAGGCAGTGCACGCGTGCGTGTGCACTACAGCCACCCAAATCGACAGTTTTGAATTGATTTTTCTTTGCTCGTGATGCATTGATCTTTTATGCTATATTGGCGAGGCCGTGCACGCGTGCGTGTACGGCAGCCAATCGAGTTTTGATGGTTTTAAAGTGACAATTTCAATTGTTTTAAATTGATTTAGTCGATTGATAAATTGTTTATTTATCTCTGTTGATGATCTATCTCTGCTGATTTATTGTTTAACACTGTTTAGTGTTAAAATTTTCGTTATCCGATTTCTTTGTTAAAAGGATTGGATAGACGGGAATTACTGTGACTGTCGTCTACTTAAATTATCATTGCCTCTATGCACTAATAAACTGGTTTGAATTAGACTGACCTGTGTATTATTTTCTTTTGAATATAATACTCGGGTCAGACCGAGTATTTTTACAGCTTGAAGATTTTCGAGCAGCGAAGTTAGAGAGAGAGAGTAAAGAATCATTTATTTCGAGAAAATTGTATTTTAAGATATTCCGCTGTATCTGTATTAAATTGTATAAACTCTGATGTATATAAAAAGATTTATAGTAATGAAATAAAGATTCATTTGTTTTAATTGATTGTTATTATCTGTGTTTCTGTGGCTGATTCTGTTTAAACCTTATAAACTAAATAACAATTCGTCTTTTTGAACGTTTCTAGTTGGTTTAATTATCGACTGGAGACGGTCAAAAGGGGGAATGTTACAGAGTGGTATCAGAGCTTTGGTTTACACAAAGCTTAGTTTATGATGTTTAATATGAATAGTTACTAGAAACACTTTAAAGAGAATGTTTTTCAAATCTAAGGAAGTATAAAATTGTTTTTGAAAATAAAGATTTTTAACTTAAGAAAAGTTAAATTGAATTGAGTTAGCATTAATAAATATATGATTTGGAATTTAACTAAAGGAAGTTAAATAAATCGTATTTGATTTGATAAATTGTTGAGATGGAAAGTTAAACTTAAAAGATAAGTGATTATATGATATGAATTGGGAAGTTTAAATTAATAAGTTGTATAACTTATAAAATGAGAAAATTTAAGTAAAACCAGTTTGTTAAAATGGTTAAATAGTTTTGTTAAGTAAAACAAAATTTGAATTTTGAATGCGATATGAATTTGACTTTAGTAAAAGTTAAATAAAATAGAATTTCAAATAAATTTGAGGCGAAATTAAGTTTTATAGTGAAAATAATAAAGTGAAGATAAAATGAAACATAGCTTAAGTAATGTTGAATCAAATTGAATTTGATATCAAAATGAATTGATAAAGTGAAGAATGAATATGAATTTGAATTATAGAAAGGAAATTCAACTTTAATTGTAAAAGTGAAGTTGTGAATATAGTGAATATAAGAATTCAATCAGAATTAGAATATAAACCAATTGAAATTAAATGTGTTAAACCAAATTGAATGTAAGCAAAGTAAATAAATTTGGTTAAGTTGAATGTGCATTGGTTTTGCTAGTTGATCATATGGAAATTCATTAAGTATTAATGAAATTGAATTAATGGAAATTGAAAGCTATGTAATTGAATTCAAATTGAATGATAAGTAAATTTAAATAGAATCAAATTTGATTTGAATTGAAAGCAAACTAACTTGAATATAAATTAGTGAAAGTGAACTAATTTAATATTAATGAATGTTAGTAAAATCCAATGTAAATGAATCAAATGCGATTAAATTGGAAATCAAGTCAATGAATGATTTACTAAAGAACTAGTAGATTATCTTGGAAATAGGAAAACTGATAAATTTATATAATAGTTTAAATTGGAAATTTTGAATTATTATATAAACGGTTTAAATGGAAGATTTGAAAAGATTGATATTATATTGGAATTTTAAAATAATTTGTATAAGTGTTAAAAGTGAAATATTTAATGGATTTCATAAGTGAATGGAAATTACAGAATTAAGATTGCGAAGTTATAAAATGAATCGAAGTTGCGAGATAAAAGAATTTTAAGTAATTTACTTATAAATTAAATTTCTGATATAAAACTGAGTTATAGAAGAAATGGTTAATGAAGTAAATTTTTATAAATTGAAGTCTTTATGAATAGGAATAGAATTTATAAACGTTGTTTATAAATCCGAAACTGACTTATTTTGATAAGTAAATCTTTATAGTTGTTAAAAGATGTATATTCACAATTTTGGACCGTGAATATATTATTGAATAAAATGGACATGTTTGGGAAAGTGATATTTTAAAACAAAGTAATTGTTTTAAAAAGATGTTTTCAAGGCATTGAATATCGAAACCATAGATTTCAACATTCATTGTTGAAATAGACGTTTTCGAATATAAGAAAATGATGGACTATAACACTGTTGTTATAGTAAATGATTTCCGAAAGGAAATGTTTTGTATAGTATTGGGATTTATACATCTATCTAAATTTCGAATCCCTATACTAGTGATTTTGAGTTGTCGTAACGATGTTTTACGTAACATTCGTTTTGACTCAAATGAATATGTGAAAAAGAATGATTTCCTTAAAGATGAAATATATACTTAATTTTGATTCAAGTATATCGAATATTTTCAAATGTTGAAAATAAAATGGATTTGTGAATTACTTATTTTTAAATAAGTATGGAAATGTTTTTCCAATATGAAATGAAATGTTGTGAATATATTCCGTAAGGAATAAATGATTTGAAATTCATTTTTGAAGTCGAAGTTGAAAAGTTAAATGAGGAATTTGAACAATTAGTTCAATTTGGAATTTTTCAAAAAGATTGAATCGTTGAGTTAAAATTGAGTTTAACTTCGACATCAAAGACAATATAAGTTGAGCTTTGAATTTCAGATGATGATTTGGATTGCATGTCTAACATTGTGAATTGATGACATAGCAATTGATCTCTATTAAATATATATCTGTTGGTGGCGGAGAATTTATTCTCTTAGCTTAACACCCTTCTCTGAGACGTACGAGCTCAGAGGTTATATATCGATAGACATCAATTCTGTGTTGAGAATTGACGATGTAAGCGTGAAATCCAAATCGAGTGTGAAGGTCGATAATAAATGGAATTATGAATATGAATTGGGTTTGGTATAACCTTAAAATTCTGAATCGACTTAGAGGAAAATTTTGAAATCCTCTATTTTGTTATGAATATGGATATGTAAGTTTTTAGAACTTATATATATATATGAATGCGGTAAATTTGAAACCGTTAGTTTAGAAAGACATCGTTATGGAAATCTTATGTATGTTTACATGGATATGATATGTACGAAATGTGAAATGAAGTACTATATATGTATTGTATTATGTTTTCTAAACTAAGGATGTGGAAAAGTACCTTCCATTTATTATTGGAGAAGGTATTGGAACTCGTGAAGAGTGTCCATTTGAAATTCGTAGCTACGTAGAATTTTCCATAAGTTGGAATGTCCATTTGGACTAGAATCCCTCGGGACGGGATCATGTTGATTATGATGTATGTTAGCGTAATTTGAGGGGCGAGATGCCCACAGTTACAAGCGATTCCACTGGGATAGTGGCGCAACCGCCGGGTAAACTGCAATCTAATGCCAGGCGAAATTTGAGGGGCGTGATGCCTACAGACACGAGCGATTCTACTGGGATAGTAGCGTAACCGCCGTGTGTACTGCAATCTATGGCGACCACCATGGCGAAATTTAAGAGATGAGAAATCTACAGCCACAAGCGACTCTACTGGGATAGTAGCGTAACCGCCGGGTGGAACTGTAATCCATGGGGGAACGTGCTTTCCATATCCATTTTTAAAAGAACTTTTTAAAAGTATTTTCACTGGGAATTGAAGCAAGTATGTTTAGTACTTGGAGATTTTTAGACCTGCGCCTGGCCAGCGTATGTCTAATGTCTGTAAGAACGAAGATGGACTTGTTAAATTTCGAGTTAGCAAGTATTTTCAAACTATAAATAGCAAATCAATGATTTGAAATTAGAATTACATAATTCCAACTTAATGAACTAAGGAAGAGGATCTTTGCAATGTTTTGAAAGTCCACAGCTTTGGAAGATATATATTATATAAATCTCTAACGTGAAGAATTTTAAGTTTGAATCTGAGTTGTAAATCGAAAATGTTGATAAAAGACTTTTGCGTTTTGATTTTAGAAATCAATGATTGTAGAAATCATTGAATAAAAGAGAAGATAAACAGAACTAGTGAGATTAAACAAATGAAATGAATCCTATATTCATTTATTTGTAATAAGTTTTAAGTTTAGTAAAAAATTGAGTAGAGTAGAAATATCGATGAAAATTTAACAACCTTTCCTTTTCGTGGACGAAAAGTTTTTAAAGAGGGGAGTTTGTAACAACCCTGAATTTTGAACAATTTAAATTGGAAATATTTAATTAATTTTAAATATTTGAATGATGATTTGACTTGAATTTCAAATTATCAGAATGAATTGGCGATTAAATTTTTGAATTTAATCTATTGAAAACTTAATAAAATTTGAATCTTCGATTTTAAGCCGGTTAAAAATAATTTAAAGGCTTGGAAAATTCATATTGATAATACTGAAGGTAATAGAAGCTTCAGAATTGAATTTGAAAGCGATTTGTTCAGTTTGAAATTGTATCGTTTAAATTGAATTTAAAAATAACCTTCCGAGGTACAGTCTCGGAATTTGACGAAACCAGTTTTATTGGGTCCGTAATATTGAATTATTACCGGATTTCAAATTTTGTATTTATAGGAATTGTTTTGTGAATACACGGCGTATAAACGCGTATAAAATTTAATTTAATTCAAATTGAATTTCTGTAACAACTGGGGTTTTGCCCAAAATTGTAATCATCAATAAACGATCTATGTTGACAGTTAAATTGCTGTTTGTTGTTGGAATTTTTATAACAGTAAAATTTTCGTCAATTGGCAATATAAATTTGGTTGTTAAATTTTAGTTGGAATTTGTAAATCGATTGAAATTCTTTTGTTGAATTTTATTAATACAAAATAAATGAATAAATACACCTAGTAAGATTTTAACAACAAATTTAAACAAAACAAATTGAAGAAAATATCTATACAAAACAAATTAGGTTTTTAAAAGAAAAAAATAAAAATAAAAATAAAATAAATAAATATAAAAGTACCATACCCCATACCCTCAGCCACGTTCTTCTGCCATACCCCCCATCCTTATTATCTCTGTTAAAACACGTCGCACCCCCCTTCCCTCTTCAGATCGAACAAACGAAAGAAAAAAAAGAAAAAAATGGCGACGTTGTGAATTAGGGCTTCGGCTTCGCTCGTCTTCAGCTAGGGTTTCGTTCGATTCTTCGATAACGCTCGTCTTCGGGAGGCCACGGCTTCGACTTCGTCTTCCCCCTCGCATTCATCTGCTCCAGTTCGTCGACGAAAGGTGAGTGGTTTCTGCCCCTCACATCTAATTCAGTAACCCTTGATTTTCGTTCGTATTTGATTGTTGAATTCTTCTTTTGATTTGTCGGCGTTCGACTTTGTTTCGAAGTCGATTTCATTTGATTTTGGGTTGTTCGACTTGGCCCTTCGACTTTGCTTCGGTATCGACTTTCCTGTGACTTTGATTTGCATTCGAACTTGCCATGGGTTTATCACTTGAGCATTCTCGGCCTTGAATTTATTTAGCTAATAAATTGAAATTTACGGTTGTCTGGATTTCACCTACTGGCTTTGTTATTATTTTGTTTGAACTTGATCACTGGAGTCTGCACCTGCTTATTTACATAAGTTTGCTGTATCATCATTTCATGTTTACTCGAGGCATGCACTTGAATGTCAGTTTCATTTATACTTTAGTAGTACGGTCTCAAGCTCGAGTCTTTTTAGTTGCAGTGCTGTGTTATCAACATGCCGATAGTGTTCACTTGCCTGTAGTGTTCACTGTCTATATGTTAGAAATTTTGTGAGTAATTCTCACATCTGATTCAAATTTTTAAATGATTCTGTCTTGAAAAAAAAAATGGTATGTCTGCAATTCAAGTTCATTGCTTTCACTGCCACTGCAAGTACATGCATATACCCACCACTGTTATGCTACACTGGTATCTAATTTATATGCTTTGATTTGAATTTGACTTGTTCCACATTGACTTATGCCTAAAAGTTATCCTTTTAATTTTGTATGACCAACTTTCTTTGCAGTTTCACCTTTGTTTAGAGTTGAAGTGAACTTAGTTTCATAAATATACCTGCATCTATTTTTAAATTCAAACATAGAAAGAAAAGGGCAGGCCTAGTTCTGTAATGTTACCTACTCTAGTATAAGGTTATGTTTTAAAATAATTGAATTTGAATGAATATGCATGTGCTTTTACGTATTCCTATGATTTGCATTGCTGACATGTCATGTGCATACTTATAAATATGTACATGCTGTATTTTTAGCCTAACTATTCAAGGCTATATTTGCTTACATATATCTTAAGAGCTGTCACCTTCATTCTAATTCATAGGCTAGCTTTATACATGATAACCTTTCACATTTTGTTCCAGAAATAATAACCTGGAAGTGCCTTAAATTCGAAAGAGAATAAAATTCTTTTTACATGCTTTGCTTCAGTATAAGGACAGGTTTCGAATTCTAGGCATAGTTATATATGTATATAAACTGTGTCTGGTTAGTCATTTGATCTTACTTGTGCATGTGTAGTTTCTGACATTGCTAAATTTTTGAGTTGGTGCATTCATGTGTCTGCAGTAGCTTTGAATTTGTTTGTCTGTCTTGCACACTCCAGTGCTCTGACTTAAACCCCTGGCCTGATTTATTTGGATTCACTGTTAAATTCATTTGCATGATGTACTCGAGTTAGTGTTGTCTCATTTGTTCATCACTATATATGTAAATATATTTTGGGCATTTTGTTGTTTGAGTCTTGTGCTTGAGCTCCTTTGTTTCAACCAGTTTACTTCACAGTTGAGTTCATGATGCATTTATGCACACATTTATTTTGGAGCCTGGGCAGTTGTACACTTGTTTATGCATTGAGTTATATTATTGATTATGAGCTGCTGTAGTCATGTGCTCTGGTCATTCATTTGTTGCTTGTCTATCCGTTCATGGTTGCATGCTGTTGGTGTGCACTTGTCAGTGTAGTCTTCATCTTGTCGCCAGTAGCATTCATGCTTTATTTATGTTGCCATTCATGTGTACATGTTGGTTAGCTGCTAGTGTACTTGATATTTTTTTGGTTGGTCTGCATTTTGTTGTGGGCCTTTGTGCCTGCTGCACTTGGTTGACCAGTTTCATCCATCCTTGTTTATTTTTGTTGCCTTCACCCAAACTTCAATGTGGAGGCTGCATTTTCGTTGCAGTTTTACCCTTGTTCCTTGTGGTGACTTTATATTCAGTGGTGGCGAGGCAGTGCACGCGTGCGTGTGCACTGCAGCCACCCAAATCGACAGTTTTGAATTGATTTTTCTTTGCTCGTGATGCATTGATCTTTTATGCTATATTGGCGAGGCCGTGCACGCGTGCGTGTACGGCAGCCAATCGAGTTTTGATGGTTTTAAAGTGACAATTTCAATTGTTTTAAATTGATTTAGTCGATTGATAAATTGTTTATTTATCTCTGTTGATGATCTATCTCTGCTGATTTATTGTTTAACACTGTTTAGTGTTAAAATTTTCGTTATCCGATTTCTTTGTTAAAAGGATTGGATAGACAGGAATTACTGTGACTGTCGTCTACTTAAATTATCATTGCCTCTATGCACTAATAAACTGGTTTGAATTAGACTGACCTGTGTATTATTTTCTTTTGAATATAATACTCGGGTCAGACCGAGTATTTTTACAGCTTGAAGATTTTCGAGCAGCGAAGTTAGAGAGAGAGAGTAAAGAATCATTTATTTCGAGAAAATTGTATTTTAAGATATTCCGCTGTATCTGTATTAAATTGTATAAACTCTGATGTATATAAAAAGATTTATAGTAATGAAATAAAGATTCATTTGTTTTAATTGATTGTTATTATCTGTGTTTCTGTGGCTGATTCTGTTTAAACCTTATAAACTAAATAACAATTCGTCTTTTTGAACGTTTCTAGTTGGTTTAATTATCGACTGGAGACGGTCAAAAGGGGGAATGTTACATTTAGGGTCATTACATACCCTCCCCCTTAAAGGAATTATGTCCCCATAATTTCTTTCTAATTCTTCAAATAAAAGCACTAATTCATAGTCTGTTTTAACTCCATACTCACATTTTATGAAAGTAAGCAATATATAAAATTATTCAGAAAGCTATCATAAAGCTACTTAAACATACCTCTCCATCAGAAAACAAATTGGGGTATTTAGCCCTCATTTTGTCTTCAACCTCCCATGTACAATCATTGGGGTCCAAGCTCCACTGAATTTTCACCAGTTTAATCACCTTGTTTCTCAGCCTCTTTTCTTCCTTAGCAACTATCCCCACTGGCTCATTTGCATAGACTAAGTTCTTATGAATTTTAGTAGGTGACTCTAAAATTGCTCCTTCATCATGTACCCACTTTCTCAATTGAGAAACATGAAATACTGGATGTACACCACTCAATTCTTCTGGTAACTTAAGCTTATAGGCCATGGTACCAATTCTATGTATGACTTCATATGGTCCTACAAATCTTGGCGAGAGCTTGCCAGATTTCACAAACCTGAACACCTTCTTCATTGGTGATACCTTCAGAAAAACATACTCTCCTCCTTCAAACTCCATTGGCTTCCTCTTTCTATCTGCATAAGACTTTTGTCTTGATTGTGCTGCCTTCATTCTATGCCTAACTAACTCAATCATGTTGGAAGTTTCTTTAACATGATCTGGCCCCAATATTACACCCTCTCCCATATCCAACCAACAGGCAGGAGACATGCAGGGTCTCCTATACAAGGCTTCAAAGGGAGCCATTTCTATTGTTGACTGATAGCTATTGTTGTAAGTGAATTCTGCCAAGTGGATATGATCCTCCCAATTACCCCCAAAATCAAGCACACATGCTCTAAGTAAATCTTCCAATATTTTATTCACTATTTCTGTTTGCCCATCACTTTGAGGATGGTAGGCAGTGCTTAAACAAAGTTGAGTTCCCATTGCTTCTTGGAAGCTCTCCCAAAATCTTGAGGTGAACAAAGTGTCTCTATCACTTACAATGGTCTTTGGTATGCCATGCAATCTCACCACTTCCTTAATAAATAATTGTGCAAGCCTATGTGCATTTCTGTCTGACCTGACAGGGACAAAGTGAGCAGATTTGGTAAGTCTATCAACAATTACCCATATACTATCATTACCTTTCTTAGTTTTAGGCAAACCATCTACAAAATCCATGGAAATACTTTCCCATTTCCACTGAGGTACCTCCAAAGGTTGCAACATGCCAGAGGGCTTTTGATAGTCTGCCTTGACTTGCTGACAGGTTAAACACTTTGCCACATATTTTGCCACTGCTTGTTTCATTCCTGGCCACCAGTAGCTCCTTTTCAAATCATGATACATTTTAGTACCACCAGGGTATATGGTGTACTTGGTTTTGTGATGCTCATTCAAAATTTCTTCTTTTAATTCTGCAATGTCTGGTACACAAAGCTTTTCATTTTTCCTCAAATAACCCTTGGAATCTATTTTGAAATTCTCTGACTCAATGTTATTTATTAACATTTCTTTCTTTTCCTTTAAATTTTGATCTTGATCTTGCATGCCACCAATTTTCTCCACCAGGTTAGATTTCACTGTGATTAATCCCAGTGTACCATATTCCACCATATCACCATGTTCTTTAAAATTCACTCCATCCTTGCTATATATATCTGCCTCCCCAAGCACTACAAGGTCTTTAAATTCATCAATCATCAAACTTGCTAATCTAATATGATTTCTACTCAAAGCATCTGTCACTCTATTAGCTTTCCCAGGGGTGTACAAAATATCTAGATCATATGCAGCTAGAAAATCCAACCACCTTGCTTGCCTCATATTCAAATCTTTTTGAGAAATAAATATTTCAATGCTTGATGATCTGTGAATAATTCAAATTTTGCCCCAAGCAAATAGTGCCTCCAAAGTTTTAATGCAAACACTATTGCAGCTAATTCTAAATCATGAGTTGCATATTTGGTCTCATTGGGTTTAAGCTGTCTTGATGCATATGCCACCACCTTGCCATGTTGCATAAGCACTGCACCTAACCCAGACCCACTAGCATCAGTGTATACAACCATTCCTTCATTTACCTCTGGGATTTGCAAGACAGGAGCCTCCACCAATGCTTGCTTCAACTTTTCAAAGGCTTGATCACACTGTTCAGTCCACACATATGGTTGGTTCTTCTTTGTTAGCTTGGTCATTGGTGTGGCTATTCTTGAAAAATCCTTGATGAACCTCCTATAGTACCCTGCCAAACCTAAGAATGATCTCACTTCAGTCACTGTTTTGGGACTACTCCAGGATTGAACTGCAATGACCTTGCTTGGATCCACACTCACCCATTGTTGTGACACTATGTGTCCTAAGAATTTGACTTCATGTTGCCAAAATATACACTTTGAATACTTGGCTTTTAATTCATGTTCTCTAAGCCTGGATAATACTAAGTGTAGATGCATAGCATTATCATTTTCTGACTTTGAATAAATTAATATGTCATCTATAAATACCAAAACAAATTTATCCAAAAAGTCTCTAAAAATTCTATTCATCAAGTCTACAAAATAGGAGGGAGCATTGGTTAAACCAAATGGCATTACTAGAAATTCATAAAGGCCATATCTGGTGTTAAAGGTTGTGTACTCAATGCTTTCCTCTACAACCTTCATTTGGTGAAATCTAGAGGCTAAGTCTAGCCTTGAAAATATTTTAGCTTCATGCAATTGATCAAATAGATCATCTATTCTAGGCAGTGGATATTTATTCTTGATGGTCACCTTATTTAAATCCCTATAATCCACACACATCCTCATTGTTCCATCATGCTTCCTAACAAAGAGCACTGGGGAACCCCAACTAGAACTGCTTGATCTTATGAACCCCTTCTCTTCTAACTCTTCTAGTTGGTGTTTTAATTCTACTAACTCTTTTGGACCCATTCTATAAGGCTTCTTAATGATTGGGCTAGTCCCTGGAATTAATTTTATTTTAAATTCGACTGGCCTGTTTTGAGGAATTCCCCTCACTTATCCAA
The DNA here is from genome assembly GCA_030737815.1 of Allium fistulosum. NCBI lineage: Eukaryota > Viridiplantae > Streptophyta > Magnoliopsida > Asparagales > Amaryllidaceae > Allium > Allium fistulosum. The sequence goes on from CM060905.1 coordinate 1,043,911,422, forward strand.
ACACATCTATATATTCATTGATTACTGGAATTTCCTCTATTTTTAATTCCTTTTGAACTTCATTAATACTCCAGATTTTATTAAAACATGTATTCTTTGCTATTTCACTTAGAATGGTAATTCTTTTGCCTTCATTTGTCTCCAAAGAAATAGTAAGATTTTCTAAATTTAAAATTGCTTTATTTTTCATTAACCAATCCACCCCCAAAATTACCCCAATACCAGGATAATTTAAAGTATATAGATCTGAATTAAATTCATAACCCCCTATAATTAATTTCAGACCCATACACTTCATCCCTAACATACAATAACTCCCTATGGGGCTGTATACAGTTAAGGGTTGATCAATAGAAACACAAGCAAGTGCTAACTTCTTTGTAATTTCCAGAGATATTAGTGAATGTGAGGCACCAGTGTCATATATTACTGATATTGGTTGGGTATGAATAAAAATTATACCTTCAAGTTGCCCAACATTTCCAGTGTTGTTTGCTGCCAGAGCTCCTATCCTTGTTGTTCTTCTATTAGTCTCTGGGCAATCCTTCTTTAGATGACCCAACTTTCCACAATTATAGCATCCTCCTCTAGGTATTTTAGGGTCAGGGCATTGGTTACTACAATGTCCAGCTTTTCCATAATTAAAACAATGAGTGAGTTTCTTGCTTTCAGGTGCTATTGCTCCTTCCCCTTCTTAACTCCTTTGTTTGCCTTGCTCTTGTCATAAGGTTGCACTTTGTTCTGTCCTCCCTTCTTCTTGTTGAACTTCATGTTCCTAAATTTCTCCATGGTGGCATCATGTTGCTCAAATGAGAGAGTTAGATCAATTACTTGATCAAAGGTTTTATCCTTATATGGCAACATTGCCCTTGACAGACTGGGGTTCAAGCCTTGAATGTACCTTGCATTCTTTGCTTCTTCATTCCCTATCAACACCATTCCATACTTAGACAATCCTTCAAATTTCTGAGTGTACTCATTCACACTCATGCCTCCTTGCCTTAATCTAATAAAGTCTTCTAGCAGTGTGGCCTTGGCAGATGCTGGGACAAACCTAGCCTCAAGCATGACCTTAAATTCATCCCAAGTGATGTCATTCTCTGGCCTTCCTGCTATCACAACTTCCCACCAATCCAGTGCAACCCCTTTCAACCTCCTTGAAGCTATCTGTCTCTTCCTTTGGTCATTGACTTGCATATCTGCAAAGACCCTCTCCATAGTTCTTATCCAAGTTTGAACACCCATAGCTCCTTCAGTGCCTTCAAAATCCTTTCCTCCCAAATTGGTGCATGTCTTAAGCAGTTTGGAGAGCTCCTCATGAGGGTTGTCATGCCTTGGTGCTACTCCATCTCTCAAAGCTCTCACAAAATCCTCCATATTTATCACAAGTGGCTCACGTGATGGTCCTGCACCTGTGTGATATCTTGGTCCTACCATATTGCTATAAATATGATTTCTATGTTAGTTTGTTTACCCCTATCATTCTTGGTGTCTTTACTTTGTTTATTTTATTTATGTGCACACTGTGCATGTATCACATGCACACACATATTTTTTATTTAGACATAAAACAAAAGCATTCAACACCAATAATTCAAATAATGCATTCAAACATCCATATGCATACAATAATATTCACTATGTTATTTAAAACATAGCTCTGATACCAACTGTGGTGACCCTCACTTTTAAACACTTAGATTTTTTTTAAAAGGAATTCACCACTAAACCCCATCTCTTCTATATTTGAATATTTATATAATTTCCAAATATTTTTCCCAAGACCCTGGATTTACCAATATAATCATATCAGTGCACAAACAAATTAAGACAATTATATATTTGATGATATATAATTGTTTCCCTTTGCCATTCAGAGTTAACAAATTTGCAAAGAGAGTTTGAATCAAACAGGAAACAAAATTACCATATGTGTTGACAACATAACCTTTTATTTCTTCCCTAATTTTTGTTCTACTACCAGAGATAGATTTTTGGCAATTATTATACTTATATGTACAATACTGCAATGCACATGGTTTCTAGACTTTTCTGCCTAAATAAGTCTATTGACATTAAAATGGCCTTTAATTGTTCTTAAGACATTTATCAAGTACTTGTATGAAATTTACTTCAAAAATTATACTTGCCGGCATGATCATTGGAACTAATCCTTATTTTCCATTTCAGGTTGAACAATTGAAGTCATTTTGCATTTTTAAGTTTAACATGGTGCAGACTTAATGATGTAGGCCAAGTACTAGGTCGTGACCAACCTAGCAAACTCGTAGGTCATAACATGTTGATAGGTCGAATCCGACCTAAAGCTAAGGAGTTAACAACTTGTGAAGAATGGTGGAAAGCTGAAGTCTTAGGTCGTCTACGACCTAAGGAAGTGATAGGTCGCGAACGACCTAACTTTGCAGTGCAACATGGTGAACGACCTAACATAGCACCAGGGAAAGAACTGCGACCTAACGGGTTTGGGGATGGCGAGTTAAAACAAGGAGATAGGTCGCTGGAACGACCTAACATGCTTTTAGGTCGCGTACGACCTAGCGAGATAAGGCTTAGGTCGCGAAGTTGTTTCTGGAACCGCTTATCTTTTAAGTCGCTGAAGCTCTGGATGTCGTAGATTCTTATGCCGAGTTAATCTCTGCCTTTGATTCCCTTAAGACGTTGATTTGGGATGCCGCAAGTTTTAAGTCGCTGAAGCTCTGGATGCCGTAGATTCTTATGCCGAGTTAATCTAAACTGTTTATTCTTTAAGTCGTGAAGAAGCTGCTGTTAAGTCGCCACCGACTTATACTAAGTCGTCTGAAGATTGAGTCGTGGGAAGTTGCTAGGTCGTCTACGACCTAAGTGATGTAATCTGTTTGTATTTTCTGTTTGTTAACTCGTAGTTCTTACTTGTTTTTAAGTCGCATGTGTATAAGTCGTAAGTCGTCTGAAAATGTTAGGTCGTGACTGTTAGGTCGGAAACGACTTAGGAGATATATTTCTTTTCGGTTGTGTGTTGTAGCCTATAAATAGGCAAGTTGAATCATTTTGTAAGGTTGTTGATTTTTGAATAAAATTCTCTTTTGATTGCTGTGTGCTTTCATCTAAATTGGTAGTTGAGTGTAATCTCCTATCTCCTCTTTCGGTTAATCGAGTGCGCTCGATTCAACGATTGCAGAAGCCGATTCGCGGAATCAAGTGCACTTGATCAACGCTTGAAGAATTGAAGATCTTTGAACCCGGTATCGTGCGCGATCAACGAGTTCGGGATAGCTAGAATTCGGTATCTTCGGATCAACAAATTTGGGCATTTCAGTATCTTTCAATCCATCGACTACTACTTTCACCGATTGAAGATTGTTTTGTTTAATCCGCTGCGTCAGTTTTTGGTATCAGAGCCTGTTCTAGCCAATCATAGCTAGATCGAGAATTGGAGCCTATTCATTTTGAAGTTGAAGTGATAGCCGAGAGCTTGAGGTGTTGAGCCGAGAGCAAGTTGAAGTTGTTCGACTTTGTATTGAAGTTTAGAGATCGGATCTTAGCATTTGGAGAAGTTGTGTTCATCGTGTTCATCGCGATTTGCGACAAGTGTGGAGTTTTCGATCCATTTCAATTTGGATCAAAGTTCGAATTATGATTGAATTTGAAGTGTTTGTAAAGTTTTTAAGTATGCCGCCGAGGAGAGCTAATCGTCACCAAAACGTAGAAGCTTTGTATCGAAGAGAAGAAGCTGATGAGATGGAGCAAAGAATCAATGAAAACTTTAGTGAAAAGCTTAATGAAGGGATTGGACGATTAGAGAAGATGATGTTAGAAATGAATCAAAATCAGAGAAGGGTTTCACCTGAATCTAACCATGGGGGTAGTAGAGTCTCGCCACATTCCAATCGAGACAGAAGTGTTGAAAATGATCAAGGGCGTGGGAGGAACGTGAATGATCTTGAACGGAGGAATGTAGATAGAAGGGATGATGATGGAAGACGTAATGGTAGTAGAGATGTGGGTGGACGAGATAGACAACGATATACATCTGATTTTGAAGAGGAGTATGATGGTGGTAGTGTTCGAGGACAAGGACGAGGACAAGGAAGAAATCACTCTGAGTATGATCACAAGTGGGAGTCGGGGATGAAGACTGAAATTCCTGGGTTCAAAGGTGGTATGCAAGCAGAGGAGTTTCTAGATTGGGTGGCTAATGTTGAAGAGATTTTTGACTTCAAAGAAGTTCCAGAACATCGTAGGGTGAAGTTGGTTGCTACGAGGTTGAGAGGTAGAGCTTTGGCATGGTGGCAGCAAACCAAACTTACACGTGAGCGGATGGGGAAGTCAAAGGTTGAATCATGGGAAAAGATGATGAAAATGATGAAAGCCACATTCTTACCTTATAACTATCAGTCGCTTATGTATCAGAGATTGCAAAACTTGAGACAAGGGATGAAATCTGTGAACGACTATGCTGACGAATTTTATCAACTGATAGCAAGGAATGATTTTATGGAGACAGAAGAACAATTGACATCTAGATTCATTGGGGGATTGCAAATGCAGATTCAGGATATGGTTAACATGTTTGATCCCAGATCTGTAGCGGAAGCACATCAGAAAGCGTTGGCTTGGGAGAAATAGGGACGACGAGGAAGTGGTGTGTTTACTAATTCTAACAATCAAGCGAAGGGTGTTGGTGGGAGTTCTAATGTTTCTAAACCTATCAGTAGACCAGTAGTGAAGAAGGCTGAGAAGACAAAGGTTAACAACGGTTTCAAATGTTACAATTGTCAAGAATTTGGTCACAAAAGTAGCGAATGTCCAAAGCCGAAGAAGAGAGCTATGATAGCAGAGGTTGAGGATGAGGATGAAGAAGCTGAATGTTCCAATTCACCACCTGATGAGGAGGAAGAAGAAGTGTCGGGAGACGAAGGTTATAATCTAATGATGAAGAGGTCCTGTTTAACACCAAAGCAAGAGGAGGATTGTAGTTGGTTAAAGAGCAATATTTTTCAGTCAACATGTACCATTCTAGGGAAGGTTTGCAAATTTGTTATTGATGCCGGAAGCGGTGATAATATAATTTCGTCAGAAGCTGTGAGGAAATTGGCATTGAAGACTGAGAAACATCTGAAACCGTACAAGCTAGCTTGGTTGAGGAAAGGCGGGGAGGTGAAGGTTGGACGAAGGGCTCGTGTGAATTTTTCAATTGGAAAGAAATACAAAGATGAAATCTGGTGCGATGTGGTAGATATGGACGTTTGTCATTTGTTGTTGGGAAGACCGTGGCAGTATGATAGTGCAGTACAACATGATGGGCGTACCAACAGTTACAGTTTCATGTTTGAAGGCACAAAGATTACTCTAGTTCCAAAGAAGCGACAACAGGAGGAAAACAAGTTGGAGGAGATTGAAGAGCTCAAAACTTTGTTATCGTTGAAGGAGTTCGTGAAGGAAGTAGAGGAGGAGCCTGAAGTATTTTTATTGATCGGACGGGAGAGTCAGGAAGCAGTTGAAATAACAGAAGAAGTAAAGCCAGTATTGAAAGAATTTGACGATGTATTTCCAGAGGAGTTACCAACGGAGTTACCACCGTTGAGGGATATTCAACACCAGATAGATCTTGTTCCAGGTGCTGTGTTGCCACACAGACCACATTATCGAATGAGTCCGAAGGAACATGAAGAGTTGCGAAGGCAAGTGGAAGAATTGCTTGAACAGGGGCGTGTGCAGGAGAGTTTAAGTCCTTGTGCTGTACCAGCCTTATTGGTACCCAAAAAGGATGGAACGTGGAGGATGTGCACTGACAGTCGAGCATTGAATAAGATTACTGTGAGATATAGATTTCCAATGCCAAGGTTGGATGATTTACTAGATCAAATAAGCGGAGCTACTATATTTTCGAAGATTGATTTGAAGAGTGGATATCATCAAATTCGTATCAGACCAGGTGATAAGTGGAAGACTGCTTTTGAAACCAGGGAGGGTCTATACGAATGGTTGGTTATGCCATTTGGCTTATCAAATGCACCAAGTACATTCATGAGGGTGATGAACCAGATTTTTCGACCATTCATTGGGAAGTTTGTGGTGGTGTATTTCGATGATATTCTGATATTTAGTGGAAGTCCTGAGGAACATTTGAATCATCTGAGGGAAGTACTGATGGTATTGCGACAAGAACAATTTTATGCTGCAACGAAGAAATGCGTGTTCATGACGCATAGCGTTTTATTTCTGGGGTATGTTGTGTCGGAGGAAGGAATACAGGTTGACCAAAGTAAAGTCGAAGCGATTAGAGATTGGCCGCAGCCCAAGACGATAACGGAAGTTCGTAGTTTTCACGGGTTGGCTTCATTTTATCGAAGGTTTATTCCACACTTTAGTAGTGTGATGGCGCCTGTGACTGATTGTATGAAGGGTAAACAGTTTACATGGACGGAGGAAGCAGGAGTTGCTTTTGAACGAATCAAGGAATTGTTGACGACAGCACCAATCCTAGCATTACCTGATTTTCAGTTGTTGTTTGAATTACATACTGATGCGTCAAAGGTTGGGATTGGAGGAGTGTTGAGTCAAAGGGGTCGTCCTATTGCCTATTTCAGTGAGAAGTTGTCAGGAGCAAAGATGCGATACAGTACATATGATGTGGAGTTTTATGCTGTTGTGCAAGCTATTAAACACTGGAGACATTATCTATTTCAGAAAGAGTTTGTTCTTTACACTGATCATGAGGCGTTGAAGCATTTACAAGGGCAAGACAAGATTTCAGCGAGACATGCATCGTGGATTGCATATCTGCAACAATTTACTTTTGTTGTTAAACACAAGTCAGGGGTGATGAATCGTGTGGCTGATGCTTTGAGTAGGAGGAATCATTTGTTGACAACAATAAAGGTTGAAGTGACGGGGTTTGACGAGTTACCAGAATTATTTATCGAAGATCCTTACTTTGCAAAGTTTGTTGATAAAGTCAAGGAGGGAAAGACGGATGAGTTTATGATGGTAGACGGTTTTCTGTTCAAAGGAAATCGATTGTGCATACTGATTGCAGTTTGAGAATGAAAATTGTGAAGGAGCTACATGAAGAAGGACATGTTGGGAGAGACCGTACATTACAGTTGATTTCACAATCTTACTTTTGGCCATCGATGAGGAAAGAGGTGGAGAGGTTTGTGGAGCGATGTCATATCTGTCAGATTTCGAAAGGAACTGCAACTAATGCTGGGTTATATATGTCGTTACCTGTACCAATTAAACCATGGGTTGATGTGAGTATGGACTTCGTGTTGGGATTACCGAGGACATGGCGTGGTAACGATTCCATTTATGTGGTGGTTGATCGATTTTCGAAAATGGCACATTTTATTGCTTGTAAGAAGACGGCAGATGCTGTTCATGTTGCTCAGTTATTTTTCAAGGAGATCTATCGACTTCATGGATTGCCAGAATCTATTGTGTCGGATAGAGATACTCGATTTCTGAGTCACTTTTGGTTAAGTTTGTGGAAAATGGTGGGAACGAAGCTGAAGTTTAGTAGTGCTTATCATCCGCAAACTGATGGACAGACTGAGGTGGTAAACAGATCATTGGGGAATTTGTTACGATGTCTTGTACAGGACAATCTGAAGAGTTGGGACATGAAGTTATGCCAAGCAGAATTTGCTCATAATCATGCTGTAAATCGAAGTACTGGGTTCAGTCCATTCCAGATTGTTTATTCTAGTATGCCAAAAGGACCGTTGGATTTGACGGTAGTGCCACAATCAAAGAAGACAGTTAAGAAAGCTGCTGATTTTGTTGATGGATTGACGGAATGTCATAAAATCGTGCAGGAACGATTGGAGAAAGCGAATGAGAAGTATAAGCGTTCTGCAGATTTGAAACGAAGAAATGTTGAGTTTAATGAAGGAGATATGGTTTATGCAGTGTTAACAAAAGATCGTTTTCCAGTAGGCGCTTATAACAAGTTGAAAGCCAGGAAAATTGGTCTGGTGGAAGTTGTGAGACGAATCAATGAAAATGCTTATAAATTGAAGCTACCAGATGATGTGTATACGTCTGACGTGTTCAATGTTAAACATCTCGTACCATATCACGGAGATGAACGAGCTGAGGTGGTAGAATTTACAAATTCGAGGACGAATTTCTCTCAACCAGGGGAGGATGATGCAGGCCAAGTACTAGGTCGTGACCGACCTAGCAAACTCATAGGTCATAACTTGTTGATAGGTCGAATCCGACCTAAAGCTAAGGAGTTAACAACTTGTGAAGAATGGTGGAAAGCTGAAGTCTTAGGTCTTCTACGACCTAAGGAAGTGATAGGTCGCGAACGACCTAACTTTGCAGTGCAACATGGTGAATGACCTAACATAGCACCAGGGAAAGAACTACGACCTAAGGGGTTTGGAGATGGCGAGTTAAAACAAGGAGATAGGTCGCTGGAACGACCTAACATGCTTTTAGGTCGCGTACGACCTAGCGAGATAAGGCTTAGGTCGCGAAGTTGTTTCTGGAACCGCTTATCTTTTAAGTCGCTGAAGCTCTGGATGCCGTAGATTCTTATGCCGAGTTAATCTCTGCCTTTGATTCCCTTAAGACGTTGATTTGGGATGCCGCAAGTTTTAAGTCGTTGAAGCTCTGGATGCCGTAGATTCTTATGCCGAGTTAATCTAAACCGTTGATTCTTTAAGTCGTGAAGAAGCTGCTGTTAAGTCGCCACCAACTTATACTAAGTCGTCTGAAGATTGAGTTGTGGGAAGTTGCTAGGTCGTCTACGACCTAAGTGATGTAATCTGTTTGTATTTTCTGTTTGTTAACTCGTAGTTCTTACTTGTTTTTAAGTCGCATGTGTATAAGTCGTAAGTCGTCTGAAAATGTTAGGTCGTGACTGTTGGGTCGGAAACGACTTAGGAGATATATTTCTTTTCGGTTGTGTGTTGTAGCCTATAAATAGGCAAGTTGAATCATTTTGTAAGGTTGTTGATTTTTGAATAAAATTCTCTTTTGATTGCTGTGTGCTTTCATCAAAATTGGTAGTTGAGTGTAATCTCATATCTCCTCTTTCGGTTAATCGAGTGCGCTCGATTCAACGATTGCAGAAGCCGATTCGCGGAATCAAGTGCGCTTGATCAACGCTTGAAGAATTGAAGATCTTTGAGCCCGGTATCGTGCGCGATCAACGAGTTCGGGATAGCTAGAATTCGGTATCTTCGGATCAACGAATTTGGGCATTTCAGTATCTTTCAATCCATCGACTACTACTTTCACTGATTGAAGATTGTTTTGTTTAATCCGCTGCGTCACTTAAGTACTTGGTGTTTTATTGGAAATGCTTGGTGTTATTTGAGGGTTGGTTGGAGTTTTTTTTTGTTCTAGAAACACTTACACTTCATGAATTGAAGTGAAATGGTTCCAGGCTGCAAGAGTTTGACCCATGGCCTTCTAGGCCGGCCATAGTCCCTCTTTTACCACTTGCAAACCCATTTTCCTCATATTAACAAACTTATACAAAGATCTATTCTTAACACAAGCATGTTTCTGCCTAATTCAGATTTCCTGGAAATGCATCCATATATGTTTTCAATCCATTAACCAAAAATACAATTACTTCCAGGTTTGTTTCTTTCATACATTTTTATTTTGAAATAAAATACGCAAATACATGTTAATCAATTTATCACTCCAGAATTAATGCACATGCCTGTATCACTTACCTGCCATGCACAAATTCATTTCTCTTGAATACCCCTACTCAAATCTTGTGAGTTCATTTTTTTAAATCAACCACCTTAGCTCTTTAATTTCCATAAAGTCAAAATATAAATTCAAGCAATAAAAATCAAAGATTATCATATACACATATCATATTTATATGATATGTCTATCTCCTTATTTCTCTAAATCAGACATTCATAAAATCAGTAGTTAACCAAACATCATCAATAATCTTTCATAGCAGGTTTACTTAAGTACATATTTTTAATCCAAATACTTAGAAATCTCCCTACAAGTAACTTCAATTACAACATGAAATCTGACTAATAAATTCATTACAAAGCAACTACAAATTTTAAAATTGGTTTCTTTTATTTATACTAGCAGCTAATTGCCATCTTCATCCATCAAGCCAACTTCAATTTCCTATAAGCAATTCACTGAGCTGCCCCAATTTTAATGAGACACCCAGATGATTGCAAGGGCAACCAAAAGGGTCTGTTTTCACTGGTATGAGCATTTATCAAATTTGTATACATGTTCATAATTTTTTTGGTGATCTTGCAATGTCTTCCTAGTTTAGAAGATTTCATACTTAGCATGTTTTTGGTTAATACCAAGTGATACAAAGACACATTCATTTATTCAAACAATACCCAGCAAACAATCAAAATAAATATATATATTTCTTGATTCATTTTTCTCCATTTCTGAATAAGTAAACTCAGATTTTTATACTCCCAATTTCACCCAGTAATTAATCAAAGCGCAAAATTTAACTTGATTAATTGAACTCCATATCTGAATATTTATAATCCAGCTTTTTAAACCCCATCCCCCATTTATTTTATGGTCTTTAACTCCCTGTCAAATGAACACCATGTATGCATTGTGAAGGAAACTCCCAGGTTATTTAATTTATTCCAACACACAAAGGCCTCAGGGTGCAGTTGCACCATGCATATACTTGCTCCCACCTGAAGCAAGCAGATCATTGACTAACTCCCAAGTGACCAGTTTAATTTTCTTTGATAAATCCCCCTCCAGTTTCTGCTTATTTTATTAAGCTTCTACTTATGAATTCAATCATAAAAAACTCACAATTCATTCATGTTTCAGAAAGGCTTATCTTCTTTAACACTTTCTGGTTCAACCCCATGTTCCCCCTTTATTTTCCTTATTGCAGAAAATACTCCAGCCTACCTATGGTTTTTCCTCAAAATAATTTAAGCATCATGATCATACTATCTTTTCTCTATGTTATTATGAATATATGAATAAGGGTTTTATTAAGGAAATCCCTCAAAAACCCAGAAATTCTCCTCTGACTTATGATTTGAATATTTAGTTTAATGCTTCATTATCCAAGAAATAAACATGAGCTAGATCTCTGTTTTGCTGCCTATTTCCTAAATAATTTAGATCCATACTTCATAATAAAATAGAACAAAAATGCTCAAACCATTTTAACTTTGAAAACCCATATGCAGATTAAAACCCCAAACAAGAATGCACACACAAACATCCATCTTACCCATAACAAATCATTTCAGAGATTTTTAAATAACTTATAACATTTTAGGCTGCCTACAAGAGGACTTAATGCCATTGCATACAAAAAGATAAATACTCACTTAGTGTTCTCCTTTTACTGCCTTAATCCTCTGAATAGCAAATCCCCAAAGTTTCAAGCTAGTGTTTCTCCTAGTTTATTTTATTTCTGTTTTGATCCCGAGAGAATGGTGGATATAGTCATGTGCAGGTATTTATAAAACCATTCTAGGGTTTAAGAAAAATGGGTAATTTCCTTGATGCCCTCAGATGTTCATGCACAAATCATTCCCCTATGTGGTCCTTAATTGGAAATGCACACTTTTGGTTACTTCAATTAGTTATTTCGGGAATCAAGCATTTTAAACACTTCATACTATTTTCATGACTCTATTTTACTCATGCCATATGCATGTGACCCATTGTTTATTTTTATTTCTTATAAGTTTAAAGAAACTGAAAATCCCCTTTGTATTTTCTACCTATCTTCCATTTCCATTAATCATGTATACTATCATACATAATCATGTAATGTAAAATCATTCACACTATGTTATTTGCTTGAAATAAATATAAGATATGGAAATTCTTATTTGATCCTGTATGTATATATATTTTTTTTCTGCCTTTAGTCAAAACAGTAGCTCCTCATACATCTTTATGTGTTAAAAAAAATCACATATGTCATGCTAATTATTTCCAGCATAATATATATATATATATATATATATATAAGACATTTAAACCTTTTATTAAACTTCATTTTATTCTGTCTTTAAATAAAACAGAAAACACCCCATATATTGAATATATGTATTTATATAATTCTTTGGACATAGAACTATATTTATTTTGAGTTCCAATTTTTAACCACCTTAACTCCTTGTATTTTATCAAACAGAAGCTCCTATGCAAATTTTATTTATTAACAAATTTTTCTTTCTATTTTAATGCATTATATATATATATATTATAATTTCAGAATTTCTTAAAATAAATGTAACTTTCATTTTCTTTTCTTTTCTTTTCTTTTAAGGTCATTACACATAAATAACCTCTATGACAGCCAACTACAAATCATTTACAGAAATACTAGAAATTATCATAAAGCTAAACCATACACAGAGTTCCAACATTTTACAAATTCAAGTGCATGATTATTAATAAACTTAAATGCTGAAATATAGTCAAAACATTAGGAAACTGATGAGGTTTTTTTTATTTGGAACAAGCTAAGATCAAATTAATTCAAGCAATTGGGTGATGCCTAAGTCAGGCGATGCATATATATTAAGTTGGTGAATGCTAAACAAGTAAACATGTATCACACAAGTATTTATATATGTACCATAAGTATTTGAAAAGTATGAACTTACTATAGCATCTGCAGCAATCAAATTCACCGGTTCACCATTTTTCTTAGTGCGAGATTTGATCCAAACTTCACTTCTAGAGACAGAAGAGCGATCACCACTTTCGCTTTTCTACATTCAAAAGAACACCGAACAACAAATTTCATTAACTTAAAAGTTTTCATAAATATTGCAGTAAATAAAACTACTATTTTCTTACCAAATCTTCAGCCAGTCGAGCCATTCCTCTACGACTGCATGTGTGTGGCAACTACCTCTGTCTAATAGCTTTGTTCTTCTTGCTCAAAGCCTAAAATAAGAATCATTTCAATAAATGTAAGAAAGAAAGAAATTTGTTAGTGAACTCGGATTTTGTAAATGAAGTTTCGTATGTAATGATTTCATAGGGCAAAAGATTTCGAAGGACAAAAGGTTTTGAAAGCATCTAGGTCTGCCAGGTTTTAATATATCAAGTTTCACATACGTTGAGCTTCAAATAGGGTATTATTAGTCTCCAATTTATATCTGCCCTTAAAGTATGTAACTATAAGCGTGAATTCCTAAAATATAAATTTTATATGTTTAAGGCCTTAGAGATAGTTTTCTATACAAATTTTTGCTTTTTTTCAGGTATGAGTATCATATGAAGGAAATTTTGGAGTAATCATTGAACTCATAACAAAGTTCATATTTTTACAGCTTTGAATATAAACGAGTATTTTTTACACAGTGGTTATAAATATATCAAATTTTAAATACAAAATTTAGTATGCATATTAATTTTGTGTCAGAATTCCTTAATTTTGGTTTTGAAGGTTTCGAATATATGGGTATGAAAGATTTACTATATGTCTAAATGTCATATCGCCTGATTTCAGATTTACTATACACTAGTTTTAATAATGTCTAGTATATGTAATTTGATATGTACAAATGCCAGTCATCTACTTTTGATTTTGAAAACTGTAAATATGCCATGACTTCAAATGCATACAGAATATTGTATTTTCATTTGATATGTACACTAGTTTTAATATTTTTTATCTGCATCATTCTTTAATATGTATTTGAAGACTGAAATTTCTCATACTTTGAATTCCGAACTTGTTTTCAACTTGATAAACTTCTTCCACTCAATCATACATTTAATGTTAGATGGTTTCAACTGAAGTCTTTCTTCCATAGACTTTGCTTGTACCAACTGCCGAACTAATCTACATTTTGATGCCCTCCAAATACCACTCATTTGCTGAAAAACTAATGTTTTGTGCCAATTTAAACCTTGCCTACGACAATCAAAATTCGACGTAAAGTGTTTGATGTAAGCAATCAATATAAGATTTAATCTTAAAGCAAAAGAGAGTGTCACCTGAATGCTTTTCCATAAAACATCATTCAATTTGGTACTAAGTTGCTTCCAATTACTTAGTGTAACCGGAACAATTTCTCGTACAAGTTGTCCTAAGTAAGAAGATAATTTGACCGACCCCGGTCCTATTGGTTCGCCTGTGGTATTAAATTGAACTTCTATTTGCTCCAAAGAATTGAATGGAAGTCTTCTAACTTTGGTTGGCCCTCTAGGTTTTCTTCTCGGATTTCCTTCCGATTGAACTATGTTGTCTTCAAGTGTTTGTGGGTTGTCTTGTATTTTAGCATTGTTTTCTGGATCGATTTGTACTTGATTCTTTTCTAATGCATGTGGGTTGTCTTCAATAGAAACCTCGTCTTCTACTTGATTGTCTTCAAACAGCTCCTCTCTTGTACGTTTCTTCCTATGTTCGTCAATTTCTTTTTGCATGCGACCTCTCTTTTTCACAGCCTTACTCTTCTTCCCTATTTTCTGTATATAAAAAAAATAATTTACAAATTAGATCATAAAAGCCCATAAAATTCTCACTTTCAAAAATATACAGTTTAAATTTTGCTCGAGTTTCATATATGCTCCCATTAAACTTGGTTTTATGCATGCGTAAAATCCTGCACTTATATCAAGTTGCATTTGTATCAAGCTTTATGTCTCCTGAAAACCTGGAACTTTTGTGAACGTATTAGAGGATTGCATTCCTAAAAACTGGAGGCCTACGTAAGTTTATATGTATATTCAGAACTTATGTAGAAAATGGAACTTGTATAACTACAAATCCTTGACCTTAGACAGAAGATTTTATGCTTCCAAAAACCTGTTCATAGAAGTATATACCTGTAAAATCTCCCATATGAAACTGGGCATTCATTAAAGTTTATTCTTCCGAGTACTTAAACTATATATTTTTGAAAGTGAGAAGTTTCAGATTACACATATGACAGGATTTCAAATGAATATCAAAGTTTGAACAGATTTTGAAGACAGAACAAGAGATATCGAAAAGCATCCACCCTAGGGGTAGGAAACAAAAGCATAAGCATAACTACAGATAAACCCTAGACTGAAATTTCTCAAAATGATTTCAACAACCAGGTTCAGATTGTACTTGATTTATTATTTAGTAGCCGAACAGGAAAATCGCCAAGTAAATTGAAATAAATCCATTATTTAGTAATGAAGCAAGATTTATTATGAGAAAAGTTTGTGCTTGATTTTTTTCTAATGCTTGTGGATTGTCTTCGTTATGAATCTCATCGTCTACTTGATTGTCTTCAAGCTGCTTATTTCTTGCACCTTTCTTTTTTTGTTCGTCGATATTTTTTTGCATGTGAGCTCTTGTTATCACATTCCCAATCTTGCTCATTTTGAATTCCAGTGAGCAGATCTTGAGCAAAAATGAACAGTGCATGAGTTATTTTGTTATAAAAGAAAATTTAAATGCAAATGACATATTTTAATGCAAATGATGCTGACATGAACAAAAATAAAATATATCAACCTTATGTAATCACAATGAACAACTTATTTATGATGAATATCTTATCAATAGCAAACAGATAAAATGATCAAAGTATTTTCATTTATGCACGGTACAATAAAATATGAAGCAAAAAATTTATATGAAGCAAAAAATTTATTACAACTACAAGTGTGGTCAGTAGAGGTAAGTTTGCATTTGAAGTTTAACGAAATTATGTAAAATAAAAATGAAAACATGAATTTGGTTTAACTTGGTTTAACTTGGATTGTTGGATGTTTCAAATGTCGTAAAGGAATCAGATTTATCAAAATAATTGATTTAATTATCAAAAAGAAAACACGTACTTGCATACATGGTCACTGTTACAAGTGTGTACATATCTTGTTTAAGGCTTTGTCAGATTAAAATGTGCGTGTGTGTGTGGATGTTGCTACATGTATGTATATACCGTGGGCTAGTTAGTGTTATTTTTTTTAAAAGAACACAAATTGTTTAAGTTGTAACCAAAATATGATTCTTCAAAGTTGAGAAATTGCTCTTGATTGTTTAAGTTGTAACCAAAATATTTCTTTTACTCACAAATTGTTATTTCAACATCACCAGACATAAGTTGAATTAGACAGCATTTATATTACAAACAGCTTGCAAGAAACAACTATACTCGGTATTACTTTTAATCAGACCACAATATACACACACACAAAAAACACAATATCAAGCCAAATTCAATTCCTTCATCATAAAATGAAGTATTGTTGCATTCATACCAATACTACATACACCAATCCGCGGACAAAATTTATCCTCTGATTGTTGAACTCATACATTTCACAAATAACACACAAGACACTTCTCAAGGATACAAGAATAGACTGCAGTGAACTCCACACAACAAAAGCTACTTATTCTGAACACTATATGACAGTGATAATGACATAAAAATGCATTATGAAGACTTTTAAGATATTTTTATAATTATCTTTTTTTTGTACAAAGAACAACCAATAAAAGCCTTTCGACCTTTACTAAATGACTGAAAAACAAGGGGAATCAAAGATTATATCGCTTACCAGAATCAAAATCGAAGATTATATCCAAAACGCGAAGCCCTAGCTTCGACAGATCGGAGCTACACGCAAAGCCCTAGCTTCGAAATCGAAGGAGTTTGCTTTCTTCGACAAAACTTGAGAGGGTTTCTGCTTTCTTCGAATCGCTAACGTAATTTGAAGGAGGGAGCTGTGCGTGTTTTGGAGTCTTCGAATCACTAACGTAATTTGGAGGGAGATGCGCGCGTTTTGGAGGGAGGCGGAATGGTTTTGGAGGGAGAGGGAAAATAATTTGGGAAGTTGGAGGGAGATGTTTTGGGGCAGCGTTACACGTGAAGGGGAAGGGAGATGCGCGCGTTACACCTGTAGGGAGAACAAAAATCAACCGGTAACTAGATAATTAAGGGTCAATAATAACGCTTCAGAATAACGCGTTATTAAATAGCGTTATTAATATCATATTTTGTTGTAGTGTAAGAAATTGTTTTTATACAATGTGAAATAAACAAATTAATAAATTACATTTTTAGTAAATACCCTCCATTCATTTTTCTCCACCTCATCATCACCTCCTCGTTACTTGTCCCATACGCATGGAACCACCACCCCTCTTTTATCTAACAAATAAATCCCTACCTTGTACTTTGATGTTATGTGATAATGTGTCATTAGATTAATTTATTTTTATTTTTAAAATTTTGAAAAAACTCATATCTTCTTTATATTTACTTAAGTAAATAGAATTTACCATATATTATTACTAACCATACTTATGTTATTTGTAAATGTATGTGTATATATACTAAAGCGTACACAACATTTTCGACAACTTTTATATGATGAAAAGTCGAAAATTCATAAAATGATTTCCGGTCACATTTTCTATTTTTCTTCGAGCTAATTATTTTTTTGTAAACAAATTTTGAAAACCATTTCACCATCATTAATTATTAATTAAAAGAGGGTATTTTAATTATTAAATCCATTAATTGAATATTTAAAATAAATATTCACAAATCAAAGTGATAAAATTCTAGGTTGTTATATATATATATGTATGGTAATTTTTAAATATTTTATTTTATTTTATTAAACATTAAAACAACTATAATTTTTTTAAACTATTTTTAAATGCATATATTAACTAATAAATAAATATGTGTATATTTATAAACATTTGAAAAACACATAAATTATATTGTTCTCGCCTTTACTTTTTAGCTTACCGGAGGATGCTTTTGCTAGGATCGTTAAGGTATCTATTACAAATGAGGTTTTAAATAACGTATTCAATGATGTCACTAGTGATGGCCTTTCAGTTTTTCAATTCACTGATGATACCAAGCTTTTACCACCTTTCTGCCTCATTATATTGCTGCTCTCATGTTTATTTTGTATAGTTATAGATTGCTTTTAGGGCTTAAAATTAAATTTGATAAGAGCTTAGTTTCAATTTTGAACGATGTAAATATGGTTGAAAATCTAATGGACAATATCCTCAATTGTAAAATCATGAAGTTCCCTATAGAGTGTAGACTACTTAGGTTTCTTGATTAGACCAACAAAGCTAAAAAAAGGAAGATTGACAAGTAATAGTCGATAAAATTATACCAAAACTCTCAAATTGGAACAATAGACTTCTACCTAGAGCAGGCAGAATCATCTTAATAAACACGGTCTTATCAGTACTTCCCATATACTAGAGTCCTGTTACCTTTTTCCAAAATAGGTCATCGACGAAATAGATAAAATTAGAAGAAATTTCCTATGATGAAGTGATAGTACATGTAGTAGCATTAACTGCCTTGTTAACTTGGTAACAGTTTGTAAATCCAAAGACGAAGAGGCCCTAGGAATCATAAACTTTCATAATCTCAATGTGTCTTTGCTAGGGAAATGGTTCAATAATAAAAACCTAATTTGGAAAGCAATGGTTCTCAACCAATTTATGGTAGAAATTATAACCTTCATCCTATCTCTTCTAGTCCCAACATGTCTTTCTTTTGGAAATCCATTTTAAATTTGTTAACATGTTTTAACCTTGGTATTAGTCACATAGTTCATTATGGTAATAATACTTCTTTTTGACATGATAGCTGGATCTCGATTTTACCCTTGATAGTCAAATTCAAGGATCTTTATGATATTATTAATTCAAAAATGCCTTCAATTATTAAGTCTCTACACCTTATAATGAATTTCCATAAAACTTTAACTTCCATCGTGCCCTTGGAGGTACTACCTTGACTTAATTTATTACACTTAGCACAAAACTTGAATCCTACAACTTAGATAATGAAAGTGATACTAAAATTTGATGTTAGAAAAATAATAAAATATACTCATCAAACTCAGTTTACAAGTTCTTAAATTTCTCTAGGACTAAATGAAACACCTTCAAACTAATTTGGAAAGTTAATGTCCTTATAAAACAAAGTTACACATATGGTTAAATCTACACAACAAATTGAAAACAATTGAATGTAAAAAGAAGAATTTACTTCTGGATAAAAAATGTGTTTTTTGTAATTCGAACTTAGAAAATAGAACACATTTATATTATAATTCCCCTTAACTAATTCTTTTCTTGTAAACAATCTTTATATTTTTGAGTTTAACATAACTAACATGGATTTTAATTGTGATCACTACAGAAACATCCTCAAACATCAATATACCATTTTTTACAGAATTTTACTAGATACTATCTTCATAATTACTTGTTGGTATATTTGGTGCAAAAGAAACCAATGGATGTTCAATAATACTAACACTCCTTTTGATAACCTGATTATGCTATTGTATTGTTCACTTACAATTGGATAGCAAATCCTAGCTAGAAATTGGCCAAACATATATCGTTCAAGGAATTTCCTAAAAAGGCAAAAAGTCGCATTGACACCTTAAAGGTATACAAAATTTACAACAAAGAGAGACATAGTATGGCATAAGAACCGATCTAGCGAAGTAACGAAGATGGCCACTCGATCATAGCACATCTGCTCGATTAAGTTTATTTTGTATTTTTTCACCCTTGACCTTATGTGTGTGTGTGTGTCTATATGTGTGTGTTTGTATGCATGACCCATATCTTTTATTAAGAATTTCATGTTTAGTAGGTGTTGGGCCAAAAGATGGCACCCCAGAATCCAAATCTAACAAATATAAGACGAAGAAAATGAATAAAAATAAGATCAAACATGAGATTTTTATAATGGTTTGTGAATTCTCTGGCCGACGCCTATTATAATCCTTTTTATTGATGTTTTCTATCTGGAATACAAAAATTATAATCAAAATCCCAATTACTATCTTATAGATCTCAGATTTGCTAGAGGTTCTACGATAAGAAAAGAAATGGAGATCCAAAGTCAAATAGTCCTTTTCTACTTGAAGTCCCCCTCTTATTTATAAACGCTTTCCAGCATAAATCTTGCTATCCAGGCTTGACCATATCTTAATCTCTAGATCTAAATATATAGCATGAAGAATAGGTCATCTTACCTAAATATTCAGTAATCCAATCATGTAGGTACTGACATGATCATGTCGGTTTATAGTTCACCTTTTTCCCTCATAGCCTAAGTCCTCATTCTTTGAAGTGTCCAACTCATGATCAATGATCATGTCGGTTCCAACTAGATTAGGTCGGTATCGACATGATTTCATTGTTCAATGTTCCATAAAAATCTTAGTATTCCTTCATATCATTACCCTTGTTATTCTCTAAGTCTATGGATCCATCTTCATCATCCTGAAGTCCATTATATCTATTTGAGTCCATTCTAAAATTGTGGAAAAATTCGCCAGTAACACATGCCCCCCAAAGCGTTCATTGTGAATATATGGCGTGCTTTGCTCAAGAACGAGTATCAAGACTAGTGAATTGTCATTATTTGTGTCTCCGGCTATCCATCAATCTCCTATGTGGTAAATCATCCAGTTCCTTTGGATTCACCTACAAATCAAACGCCGTTCTAGACCCATCATAACTAAGGACTCGACTACTTGCTTAAATATTAGTTTCACAGCATAATCATTTTGTATTGCCTTGGAATTATCATATTATACATCATATATACCATCAATCAAAATCATCCCGTGTTCACATAGGATTTAAGCTCATATACTGAGAATTGCTTAGTAGTGCCTGGCATCCAATTATAAGCACGCTCAACCAAATGTAGGAAATGACATTCATTAACTATTCAATAATCATTATTAGTTGTAACGACCCAGAAAATATAATAAAATCTATGTTTAAAATAATTATCTGATTTTTGATTATGTATTTTAATTTAATTTGTAGAGCTTTTCCATAATTTTTAACTTTGAAAATAATTGAACTTCCGTTTAACTTATTTTGCGATAAACGTTGGCATTTTTGAAACTTCACATAATAGGTTAACTTGTGTATTTTATTGTTGTTTTATGATCATTTCGCATTGTTGTGTGCGATCGTATTTTTATTTCTATCATTCACAGTCCGTACATGAACGAGATATTATGTAGTGTTGTACTCTAAAACTTTTAAAATAAAATCTCAACAACATCATCACAATAACTTTTCAAATCTTTTTCTTCTACTTTGCTCATGATGTTTGGGTGGCTTGCATTTAATATTTTGTACTTAAAATACTTAGGTGTAAAGTAAAATCTAGTTATAAATATAAATGGTTACGTACATTTCAAAAGGAAAAATATGGATAGGCATGCATGAAAAAAAATATGGCTACACATTTCCTCTTTCTTCTTTGCAAAACATTTTACACAGCATTATTTCTTCTCACTACTTTTTTCCTTCCTATTTCCAATATTGTCTTTGCAAAATGAAACACAACAAGATACAAACATATATATAAATATGTTTGTGAGTTTTCAAGTGATTGAATTTGTGCTTCCTTGGGTTTGCATGGCCGTGTATGGATAGAGGAAGGTAGCATGCGTTTGTAGGCTATGAAGGAGGTAGTGTTTGGATGAGTTTGGATGGACTTTGTGTAGGCCATGAGTGTCATGAGTACATGCATGAGAAGGCATAGGCTATTCAGGCATGAGATGGAGGGAGGAAGCCTGGGGAGTGGTTTTCGGGTTTGAGAAGTAGGTGCATGGAGTGTACAGTTCATTTCAAAGTGATTTGCATTTTAGTCCTAAACATTTTGGTCATTTGCGCATGTGCGTTAGTATGGGGAATGATTGAGTGGAGAAGCAGGTTGAGTGTAGTTGCATTGTGGGTTAGGCTCGTGGATTGAGTTGGTGAGAAATCTCATATTAAACATGCTATTTAATTATATGGAATGTGTGAAAATCTATAAATTGCATAACTTGCTCGTATAGTATTCGTTTTGCACGTGGATTTTTGCGTTGTACTCGTATTGATGAGTACAACATTGTAGTTTAATTTATTAATAGTTTTGGTAATGTATAATTTTATGACATGTTAGTAGGGCTAAATTTAATTATGTTACTGTAAATAATAACGTCATTAAATTTATTACACCTTAATTGGTGATATTTATTTGACCATATAAACACCATACTACTAAAGTAAATTGAATAGGGTAAAATTGTACTCCTATTTAGCGGAATTAAATACCGTTCTGCTAATTAAATTAATTGGTCATCTAATTAGCGAAATAACCTTCTACTATTTTATAGATTTGGATATATAATTATATGTCATTAATTGTGATAACCCGGATTTTTGGGCATCTGATAATTGGATAATTAACTGGTTTATTCAATTGAACAGATTAAATTCTGATATCTGAAAATATAATAAATTTGAATCTATAATAAATATTTAAATACAAATATCTAGAAATAATAAATTTTACAGTAAACTAACATATATATTAATAAGATATATACAAAACTCCATGATGTTGAAAATCATAATTGTAAACATATACAAATTCATTGTGAATATATAATCACAGTAAACATATTAATATAATAATTTAATTTTGCAAGTTTTATCTTTTCAAGGCTAATAAAATGATTTTCTAATCATAATATATAATATATAGGTATATATATATTGAATTGGAAGTTATGTTTTGAAAATTTATATGATAATTTTCAAGAGTTCTTTAAAAGTTGAATTCTGCATTTTTAACTCTAGTACTTATATATATATATATATATATATATAATTATCAATTAAAATATAATGACAACTTAAGTATAACATGTAAACAAGATTTAATAAAAAGAATTAATGTTTCTTTCTTTCTAATTTACACATGTACTAAGTATAGTATATATATAATTTAAAAACATAATAAAAAAAACAAAAAAAAACAAAATTTTAAAACAAAAGATACATATAAATAAGGGCTTTATACATTTGTAAGTTAGAGTTCATGCAAGAGACAAATGTAAGTTAAGTAGCTTACAATTTTACAAATGGCAAACAATTCTCATTTAAAATTTTTATGTAAATAAATATCAGAAAAATAAGAAAACCAGGTTTTCATTTTTCTCCTCACTTTCAAAACCTGGAAGCATAAACCTGAGAAAAAGAATCAAAGAAAATAAAATCAAACCAGAGCAATTCAAGGCTTCAAGTTCAGTTCAATTTAAAACTACAGATCAAAATTTATTCATCTCAACATCAAGCAATTCAAAGTAACAAAAGAAAATTTCAACCTGAAGCAAACATAAAGAAGGTCAAGATCAGGCAAAGGTAGATTCAAATCAAAATTTATCAAGATTCAAAGATTCAGATCTTTCCAATAAGCTAGTTCGAGATCAAAGAAATTGGAAAACCTGGTCTCTGTTTTATAACAGGTGAGTAAAACCAGCTTAAAAAAACTATTTAAATCTAATGCATGTGCATGAGGTTTGGAAAGATGATGTGTTAGTTATTTTGCATGAATGAAATTATGTTTGTATGTTTAAAAATATGAAGTGTTAAGTATGCATGTTTGTATACATATAGAACTCTCTGTTTTATATTTACAGGATTAAATATAAATCAAAAATTCAAAATCTACTCTTGTAATCTCTTATAGGCTGCGGAGTTCAAATAAGATTTGTTTGTTTATATATAAACAAGGTTTTAAAAATAGATTTAAGAATAGTAAGTTTGAAAACTATCTGGAAGTTAAGGAAGACAGTGAAAATTTTGAAACCATGTTAAAATCAAATCTCACAATTCCTTGACTCTCTTATATAATCTGATTTCCCATCAAAAATCATGAATTTTAAAAGTTGAATTATAATTTTAAGTTTAGTTTCGAATGTGTAATTTGTGGTTGATCGGAATTGGAGTTTTGAGCATTTTCTGGCGATCGGCATGATGAAGTTGGTCGAGACTTGGCTTGGAGATGGCTCGTGCGCCATAGACTTTGAGAAAATTGGTTGGAGGGTTGATTTCTTGCCATGGTGGCGCGACAAGGGAAATGTAGGGTTTACAAGCCTGTTGAAGTCGAGGGTGTTCGTCGCTTTACTACGGTGTCATGGGGGCATCGAGTGGGCTCGGAGGAGTAGTAGAGGGAAGGTGGAAGCGTGGCAAAGGTTTGAGGGGAGATGCGTGTTCTCCGGTGATCGGAGGCGATGGTGATGATGATTGAACTTGGTTCCAGGAGGGTGATGATCTGCTCGATTTTGGGTATGGACGATTTCGTTGGAAATTGGGAGGTGGGAGCACTAGCATGGATCATCGTCGTCTGTGGGTGACTCGGCAAAGGTCGGAGTTGGTTGGATTTGGTGGTGCACGTGCACGTGCACGTGGGGGCGTGTGTGTCTGTGTTGTTTTGTGATGATAGGGAAGATGAAGTTTCTCGGGTTAAACCCGAAGTAGCACGAAGTTTTCCTCATAGTCGGGTCGACGCGAGAAATGCATGGGGTATAGCTCAGGAAATTTTAGGGTTGACTCGGGTTTTATCAGAGTAAATAACAAGTTTAAAACCTTAAGTAAATGCAAGTTTTAATGAAATTTTTAACAAGTTTAAAGGCAAGGAAACGAAAGGTTTTCAAAATAAAGTAATAGTAGCAAAGTTTCAAAGGTAAATATTAGTTGATTAAGAAATGGTTTACCTTAAAGTTAATTTAGGTCTTTGGTGATTAAAGATTAATTAAGTTAATGAATTTTTGATTAAAGATTAATCAATTAGTTAATTAATTAGAGATTAATAAATTGTTAATTAGAGATTAGTTAATTGTTAATTATGGATTAATTAATTGGTAATTGGAGATTAATTAATGTAAGTAATTACTTGAAAAATAATTACTTAATGTAAAGGATAATTAAAGGTTAATTAATTTATAATTAAAGGATAATTAATTAAGGATAATTAAAGGTTAATTAATTTATAATTAAAGGATAATTAATTAAGGATAATTAATTAATTAAAGAATAATTAATTAAGGGTTAATTAATTAATGTAATTAACTTAAGGTTAATTTATTTATGTGATTAATTAGGGGTTAATTAATTAATTAAGGATAATTAATTAAGATGGATAATTAAAGGATGATTAATTAATTGGTTTGTAATTAATTAATGTTAAGTAAGCAGGATTTAAAAGTAATTTAAGTAATTAATTTAATTTATTTATTAAGTTAAATTAATTATGAATTGTACATCTAATTAATCTTCCTTATGGATGATTGAATAATATTGAATGCTTTGGATTATTTGATATATCTGATATGTGATTGTGATGCTCTATGATATGAGATGCTTTGGATGAATTGTGATATTGTAAGTTATCTATCTGTGGTAGAACTGCTATGTGAATATGATATCCTGAATTTAAATTAAATTGTTTAACTTAAACATCTTGGCTTAAAAAGGATGACATTTGAATTTCGAAGAGACCGGGATCGGATATCAGCGATATCCGGAACCACTTCGATTAGTAATCTACAATAATTCTTTATAGATTTGATATGTGCATCAAATAGTCTGGAACGTGATAAATTTAAATGACTGGACCATTTAAACTAAGTAAGGGTACTTAGGGATCGATTTGTGAAAATAAATGTTGAGCATAACAAGTAATGAACTCGTAGTGAAGTACGAGTTACCCCGGGTTTTTCTTTTATGGTTTGAACTTAGTATTTTCAAATTATATGGGTTTACTCACGCTGGTTTCCAGCCTGACCCGGGTGTTACTTTGATGTAATGCTCGGGTCAGACCGAGTATTACAGATTTTCAGGTTAGGACGTTCTGGAGCTCAGGTGGCGAGCTGGATGGCAGACACGTATGAAGTATTCCGCTGTGTATTTGAGAGTTGTTGTGATATTAGTCTGAGACAAGTTGATATAACTGTCCAGTTATGTGTATATGATTGTAACTCTGATGTATTGAATGCAAAGTAACAATTACAGCTTTCTTTTATAAAAATGCTATTATTTGTTATTATATTTAATCCACTGCGAATGTGAGATGTTGTTGTTTTCTGTTCTTCTTTCTTCTTTCCATCTTCTTTTCTCTAACAATCTGGAATTTTTGGAGTCGAAAATTCCGGGTCATTACATTTGGTATCAGAGTTGAAGGTTAAGCGAGAACCTTGGCTCTGGTGGGATTACTCATTAAGGATAGGGTCAATGGTACCCTAAGAATGAGTTGAGTGTATATATATATGAGAGCGTACTTGTTATTTTCTTATATAAAGGTTTTTAAATAGTTTTAAAAAAATAAATGATTTTTATATAAGTTTATCTTTTGATATATAAAGAAATAATTTTCTAATTATTAAATATATTAAAGAAATTGGTTGTTGAATCATTGGAATTAAATAAAATAATGAGAATTAAGTGGTAATAGTAATACAACCAAATTGAAATTGAACGAAGATAAGTTTGAAATGGATTCAAACTGAATTTAAAACCTTGAATTTGTAGAAGTGTTTTCAGAATAAAGATAATAATGAATTGGTTTCTAGATATGATAATCTTGGTTGTTTTCATAAATGGTTGTTGTGTTTAATAATGAAATGTTTTAGGGAAATAAAACATTTAGGCAAGTATGACTTGTAAATTGAAGTGGGTTTTAAATTGTGAAGTTTTAAATCTAAGTCCAGAAAACTTGAAATTGTTTTAAAGAAATTTGTTTTGAATTAAAACCAAAGGTGGTTTAAAAATTTAAGGTATAACTTGGTGTGTAAAGGAAATAAATATGTATAATGAGGATTTACATAATATCAAAGATGATTTGAAATAAACTCTTAGTGTTGAGTTTTAAATTTTTCCTTGAGATGTGATATGAAAACCCAAAGTGATAAGTTTTTGAACTTACAAGTGGGAAGATTATTAATATAAAGTTTAAAATTTGAAATTCGAATTCGAATTGGGTAAAGTTGACTGGATTAAATTGAATTTAACTTAAGGAAAGTTAAATGAGTTTAGAATGAACAACTTGAATTGGAAATTTTAAGATGAAATTGAAATTTAACTTGGGAAGTTAAATGGTTGATTTTAAATGGGAGTTATGAGTGATCTCAAAATGGGTTTGAGATCTGGAAATTGAAAATGGATGATGTTAATTGGTGTTTGGATAAATTTGGATGTTTATTTATCCTGATATCATTCTATTGTTATAAATAATCTATGAAACTGAGAATTGGTTTTGAAGTTAGAAATGGATAATAAATTAGAATCTGAAGATTAAATTGTTTTTGAATTCTTATTTGAACTTTGTAATAAGTTAAGTAAAGATAATTTTAAAATGGAATTTTGGAATTTGGATTCAGAATTAAATGGTTTAAAGGTTTAAGTTGTTAAATAAAAAAATAAAGGTTGATTCACTACACCAGAAACAGCTTTTGACAGCGTTTCAAAAACGCTGTTATATGATACGATAGCGTTATTATAAACGATGTATAACGACATGCTGTCGTAGATGCAAAAGTTTTAACAGCAAAATAGAAAACGCTGTAAAAAATTTAATACCACAGCGTTTATTAAACGCTGTTATATGACACAATAGCATTAGAACAAACGCTGTATAACGACAAGCTACCGTATAAAGAGAACTTACAACAGCTTAATTTTAAACGCTGTGGAAATTATTCTTTTGACAACGTTTTATTTAGGCTGTTAATATTTTTATTACAGCGTTTAATGCGTGTTGTGTTATGTTTTTACAGTTGGGATGATGTTTTACTACAGTTTACAACAGCGTTTAATAAACGTTGTTACTCACTATTTAATGATAATTACAACACGAATTAAACGCTGTTGTTTCTTCATTGACAGCATTAAAATAGATGCTGTCTTCTATTTATATGATTTTTACAGCATTAACATTCCACTATATTTGCATATTCCAAAACTACATTTTGAGTATAATCAAGCAACCAGTATATATAACATGTTCTAATGAATAATAATCTGTTAAATAAACTAACTAAAACAATATTAATATACAAAAAACATCTATAAATCAAGTTTCAATAATATCCATAAACAAAAATAACACAGTAGACCAATTACATGGGAAATCCACCTTCAACACTCAAATTTCACAAAGTTCATCAGCAAATCAACCAGACCACCTACAAAGTTCACAACACTCAACCCTTGAATGTACAGCCACCCTCCATCTCTTGCTAAACAATTAACTCCTTCATAGCTACATCACCAGACTAGCTGCGAACACCAACCTACAACCTTACCTTCTTACTGCACTTACATCCACTTCCTGTACATCAGAAATTTATCCCATTCACCTAAACTGCCACTACAGTCCAACACCTCATTCAACCACTTAAAGCATCACAATCCATTGTGATTACATACATTACCAAAGACCAAAGTTGCTACAAAGTTATCGCAAAGTTAGTAAGTTACTACAAAGTTGAAACTCAGCACCTTGGCAACTCGACAAGAAACTGATGATGAAGTTCACCGTGACAGCTAACAGCTCAGCAACTCAATAAGAAAAATCCAAGCTCTAAACTAATAATGAAACTGAATCACTGATGATAAAACACGGACGATAATCATAAAAGTGATAAGATTATATAAAACCCAGTAAAGGCTTGAACGTGTAAACTGTAAACTGGAAACTTTATTCAATTTTCTACGTGTTGGTTGTTGTGTGTGTTTGGATCAAATCCACTTTGGACAAATAGCCATACCTATTTAACTAATTTCAACTTAAACTTAGAAATTAAAATAAGAAACCATCAGTTTATGGTAACTGTAACATTTTGGCATTTGTCTGCTTTTATTTGTTAAACATAAAACTGTACATTATGTTTAAAAGTGTATAATTATAGCTGTTGACGACATAATTTAAAATAGAAATGCATTTCCAAGCTAATAATATACGATCACCATGACCATATCATCACAACTAAGTACTAACTACAGACTAAAAAACAGTTTTAAAGAGCAATAACATTTTACTTAAAGTTCTTGTATGCACCTCCTTCAAATTCAATCACAGTGTCACTGTTAAACTGTTAAAGTACCACTTAACAGGCTTTATAGAAAATTCATTAAGAATGAACCTAGATGGCTTCAGGACTTGCATATGTCAAGCACTTCCAATGATCAGCACCAAGTAGATAAGCATTTTGAAACCACTTTAATCAAATAAAAAAGTCGCCACTTCTCATGGCATCGGAAACAAAAGAATGTGAGATCGTTTGAACCATTTTGAAACATTTGGAAGTCGATAACAAGAGCACACAAAATTATTTAATCACCAGAGACAACCGAATGTGTACAGCATTACCAAAAAGTGGAACTAGATTTGGTATAAACTATGCACCATTTGAAAATCGTCCCTCATTAATCAAGTAGGCACACGTACCTGATATTTAGATTGTCCTGGTCTTTCAGATTAGCCTCCTTGCATGTGGCCGTGGCAAGGAGACATTCACAACTAAATGTGAGTATATGTGTGTGTGTCAGTGGACAATCAATATTACTACTTTCGGTACTAACGCATAAGGCAATACATTATAATGGAATATTATTTTAGTCTACAATTTTAATGCATATATTTTAAAGCAAATGTCAATCAGACTCTTTGAAAACAAATCAAAAATTCAAATTCAGGTTTTATTTATTGGTATAAATTATAGGATAAATAAAATAGATAATTCGAGTAATAAAATTGTATGGTAGGAAGTACCTGAGTCAAAGTTCTGCCTTTCACAACCGGCATCCTACGCAACTATCACAATCTGACCTGCCTCCTACGCTAGCACCTTCAGCAGGCATGCAACCCAGCCCAGCCTTTTTCTTCCCTGCACACTTCAGTTTCACTTCACCCTTCTTCCTGCACACTCCAGCTCTTCAGTACCTATAAACGTTTACATCAAGCCTGCTACTTGCATTTTCATCTCTCCAATGCACCATCAACTTACAGGCTAGTACACCATAGAACAGGGTTGTCTGTAAGCCCACCTACCCAAGCCTGATTCTGCAGCATCATAGTACAGGGCGGCTTCATTTGGAACACATCCTTCATCATAGCCAGTTGCAGGCATGTCGTGCAGCAGACTTGATTACACAACATCGCTCTGGTTTCACATCCGCCATCTCAACCTGTTCAAGCAACAACAGCTCTTAATTGCTATATTAGTGTATCAGAAACTTTGGTTCAGGGCATGTAGCATGAGCACTTCGGCGTTCGCAACGGCAGCTAGTTTTTCACTCCCTATCGCGCAACACATCCCCTCATTCTCAATCTTGCAGCAACAGCAACACCTAATTGCCATATTAGTGCATTTTCATCAATGTCTAAACATATAATTGTAAACTTGTTATTGTATTTTCTTCTACCCATCACATACCGGCAATCATCATAATGATGATCCTTATAGTTGTAATAGTTATAGCCCTACGTTCTTTTGTATGGATTTTGATTTTTAATTAATAATTCATGAGTGCTCCCATCACATGAGAACCACTCTTACATAAAAAAAAAGTATGGTAGGACCAATCCCCTTACCAAATTCTTGCACATCCTAATTTAATGAAAAATAAACGACAGTGATAAACATGCAAGGTATGAAATTAAAGTTTGAATGTGAAGGGGTAAAAAAAAGTTGATATGAGGTGTGACATTTTTAGTAAGATCAATTTTGAATTAATGCAAAAGTACAAAAAACCTAAGTAGATGCATAATTTGAAGATAATAATTTGTCAGTGCCAACTAAAAATCATACAATGGGTAATTTAATTTAATTTATGTGTTGCCAAAATCTTTCAGAATTATTGATTTTCTGCATTTGTGTTGTCACCGAATGTGTATAAGTGTCTACGTAAATATCGTAGCCTGTGTTTAACTTATAACATGGGAATATTAAAATGAAAGTATATCAATATAATTCAACAACAAATTGAAATTCATAGGTTTCCTATGGATGTAAATAATAATATAACCCAACCTTTAAAATTCCAAGGGGTAAAAATGGCTTGTGGGAGCCAAACCTCTATTCAAACAAATAATTGAAGAGCTTCCCAAAAGCTCCTAATTGAATTCAGAAAATGTAAGTTAGTCAATTGTATCATAAATTGTTGTCCTCTTTAAATGTGAAGAGACAAAATAAAGTATCTTATATATAGACAGAAAAAGATAATTCTTTCCTGAAGTAAAAAATATGGTCAAGTTAATGTGGTTCTATGCATAAAATTATTCAGCATACAAATATTTGAACTTTGTTTAAAAGGCATCCGAAATAAATAAATATTGGACCATGAACTAAAAAGGTGGGTTCTAATGAAGAACTCAAAATAAAATAAAGATTTTATTTTCTATTAGAGGTCGGGTTTAGGTCTTAATACCCAATGACTGTTGGATATAATGAAAGAAATGCATACAGACATGTACCAATAAATATATATTGAACCATGTTTGAAATGATGTATATAACTATGTATATGAGAAAAGGAAGGTAATAATTTTTTATTTGTTCTTAAAACTGAAGGTTGTAATCTGCACATATGTATGAGTATTTTGTTAAACAATCAAAATTTGGAACGATAAATCACAGTTTTATCAATTGTTAGAAAATATTCAATGAGCATTAACCATGAAAAGAGCGCGTTCATAGCCTAATTTCGAAAAACCCAGAGTATATTTAAGTAAGTAGGTGGTTTGAATAAAGTATAGCCTAAATTGGTATATGCACTCGTGGAGGAACGTCATCCTTCTGTTTGTGGAGTAATATTCCAAGTTTGAAAGAATCATCCTATTCTCAAGTGGCGTAAAATAAATAATGAATTGCAACTTGTTCTTTTAAAAAGATTTTGGACTATCTGGCTTCAACGTAAATGAAAGGGTAAACAGAGTCTGATGGTCGTTCCTTTTGCTGTTTTTTTTATTGTTGCCCTGCAGACATTTCATCCTTTACATGTATCATTTTCTGGAAAAAAAGAAAAAAAAGAATTTTGACTTTGATTAAAACTAATAAAACTGGGCATACATGTTCACTTTGAAATAGGGATATAAACATGTTAAGCAGTTATTTATTCATAAATAAATTATTTTTGTGTGCCAACATAGTAATTAAAATAGCCATCTTAATTGTACAATATTATTTTAGAAAACATAATTATCCTGATCTAGCATTCACAACAAGAAGTTAAATCTAGTTAAAAATATGAAATGGTTAAGTACAATAATGTAAAGAGAAAGAAACATCACACAAGAAAATCACAGTGTGAAATGCTGTTTGGAGCAGTCCTTACAAATGGAAAAGGTTAAAAAGAAAAGTGTACATGTCCGAGTTCCTGGTTGGGTAGGTGAAGTCATTGGCCTAACTAATGACCGACACCAGAAACCACCTTAATTTCTTCCTGCCACACACATCCACACTTCTTAATTACGGATGTTGCCCTGATGCGTTTCTTTAGTAGAATGTGAACTAATGAATGTACTGAGCATATTTAAGTATGCCCAGTTGCTTTGAATAAGTATAACCTAGACTGGTCTATGTAAAGGAACACATCCTTCTGTTTGGAGTAATATTCCAAGTTTGAAAGAATCGTCCTTGTTGGTGTAAATAACAAGCTTGAAAGAATCGTCCTATTCTCAACTAGTGTAAATAATGAATTGCAACTTGTATTTTATAACTGATTTTGGATTTGAACTATATGGCTACACAGTAAATAAAAAGGTAACTTGAGTCTGAAGATTATTCTTTTTTTTATTTTTTTATTTTACTTTTCTTTTTTTATTGATACCCTACAGACATTTCAACGTTTACATGCCATTTTCTGGAAAAACGAATTTTTTGACTTTGGTTAAAAGTTAAAACTAATTAAACTGGGCAATAAATGTTCACTTTGATTTATGATATAAACATGTTTAAGCAGTACCGATTCATAAATGAACTTTTTTGATGCCAACGTACTAATTAAAGTAGTAGTCTTAGTGTCTTACATGTTCATTGATCTAGTTAAAAATATTAAATGGCTCACCACACTTATCTGAGTAGAAAGCAACATAATACAAGAAAATCACAGTGCGAAAGGTTAAATAAAATAAAGCATGTATGAAATTATAAGCCATTAATTCGTCAGATTCAACAAAAATGAATAAATCCAATAAAATAAAGTATGTGAAGAGTTATTATATACCGCTCCATCCTCCTTGCTCATGTCCCCTGGTAACTAATCAAATCACAACCACACATTGTCATTATTTAACTCGTGCACGAGATTCACAATAAACAATAGAATGTGGTAATAGAGAAATCAATGTTCAATGCCCTCATGTGTGTGTCTATATATATATATATATATATAAGTATTGCATCTGGGTGGGTAAGGTTAACAATATCTATATATTTGCTTTCAGGTCCAAATTTTCATACAACAAAATCAACCCCTTGAATAATTGTAGAAGTAAATCACAACCATCCAGTTATAGACAACCATCCAGTTATAGGCTGACCTAAGCCATTTGTATTCGTTGACTTTCAAATTATAGAGTGTAAAGAAAACTATATATTGATTTGATATAAATGATGATAGCAATGGAGTAGTAGGTGATTCCAAAAGTTAAATGTGTTAAACTTCCAGCCATCAACAAACATAAATGTATTTCATTATCATAATAGTAAAATGTATCATGAATTGCGTAAAACTACACAAAATGTGTAACGACCCGGGATTTTGTGAAAATTGTCATCGTCAAATGACGATTAACTTAGTGGTTAATTGCTGTTAAGTGTTTTAATTAGTAGTAAATTCGTTTAAAAATTGGTTAAGTAAATATGTGATTTTACAAATTTAAAAATCTTGGCCCAGGTTTCTATCTTGGGCTACGTTATAATAATATCTAGAGGCAAATGGGTTCCCCCAATCATTCGTTCAAAAACCCGGTCCCCCCTTTCTTTTTCGAACCCTAAAAAAAAATCAAACGAGATAATGGCGGTCTCGTCCTGGCGAATTAGGGCTTCGACTTGATTTCCTATGAGAGATGATGGCTGCCGTGATTTCTCTCGTTCGTTCTTCAATCAAATTAGGGCCTCGTGGTTATCTTCGAAGCCGCGCCTTGGTGGAGTGTTCGTTTCCCTGTAGCTTGTTTTAGCTGCTTCGGTTCGATTGCAAAGGTGAGTGATTTAAGTATCATTCGCATCTAATTCAAATTAGTAAATATTTTGTTGCTTGATTTTCTCGACTTTGTTTTCGTTGTTGTTGAACTTTGAATTTCTGAAGACTTTGATTATGCTTTGTGAATTTCATCCCTGTTTTCTCGTTCGTATTGACATGTTTGAATCTTTCTTTGACCGTTCGATATAATGTTGGATGGTGCGATTTATTCCTGACTGATTCACAATCGTATATTCTTGAGATGTTCGGTCGACTTGGTTTTGAAATTATCGGCTTTGAGGCCACTTCATATATGCATCGTTTGGCATCTGCTCGTAGTTATCCCTGGCCATTCTTGGTTCCAGGCCTTTGTTCAGGTGTATCATTGTGTAGTATGGTATCACCTGTGACTTGAATCCCTTGCTATGTCATTTTGAGTTGTATTTTTAACATGGTTACTTGCAGGTGTGCATTCTGGTATTCATTTAAATTGCTTCATTGATACCATTTTTGGATTCACTGGTCAAGTTCATTGCCGTAGTCTTCGTACTGTGGCCAGTTGCTCATTGTTTTCTTTTTCTATATAATTGTGTTTATCACAATCGTTTTGTTCATCCGAGCTTGCTCTGGATACTGTACACATGTGTGTTCGAGTATGCATTAGCATGAGATGTAATCTTGTTTTAGTCTGAACTTTTGTTTGAGTTCCCTATGTACAGTTTTATTGTTTCCCTTGAGTCTGTGCATATTGTAACCTTGAGTTTATGCATTTCTATTGGTCTTGTTTGTGTCACTTCGGGTTGCACTTACCCTACCACCATTCATTTCGAGTATGTGATGCTCTGTCCAGTTTTATGCATTTTGGGCTGTTGATATATGGTTTCAGTGATATATTCTGGATTTATACCAATCTTGAGCTATTGATTTTGGTCGAGACTTGCTTCAGTTTGGCTTGTTTCAGTTGTCCTTGTTCATGTGGTTTAGTTGTACTTGAATGTCTACTGTCTCATTTCTGGTTTGCCTTGCCTTTGTGGCCTTCACTTTTGTATAGTCTGCACATGTTACTTGTATCACTCGTTCTGCCTTCACACATATGTTCCTCTGGTACAATTGTCCTTGTTAGAACCTTGGCCTTTGTGCATTCATCTTGTTGCCAGTTCCTTGGTCACTTCCAGTGACTTGTAGCATTCTTTATTGATCAAGTTAGACTTGAACTATGTGACATCAGTTTGGTTAGATCACTTGTTGTAAAACTTCCTGGCCGTGCTACTTCCAGTTGCAGTTTTAAACTAGACTTGTCAGTTGAGTTACTGTGGGTATGTTCCATGTACAGTTTCATTTGTATTGTTATCATGCTTGAGTTGAACCCGATTTCGGGGTTTGACCTTGTGATCATTTGTGATTTCTCTGAGCTTTTGTGTACCTCCTGCGATAGTGGCGAGGCAGTACACGCGTGCGTGTACTGCAGCCCTATCAGATTTGACAGCTTTAAATTGATTTAGTCGATTTGATAAATTGTTTATTTATCTCTGTTGATGATTTAAATCTGCTGATTTTTGTTAAACACTGTTAAGTGTTATATTGTCCGTTATCCGGTTTCTTTGTTTAAAGAATCGGATAGACGGGAATTATTGTGACTGTCGTCTATTTAAATTATTACTGCCTATATGCACTAATAAACTGGTTTGAATTAGACTGACCTGGGTATTATTTTCTTTTGAATGTAATACTCGGGTCAGACCCGAGTTATTTCAGGTTGTAGATTTTCTTCTTTGAGTTGCTGTTCAGGATTTGAAGACTTTTCACACCTTCTGAAGTTGTCAGTGTCATTTTGTAGCAGTCGTGTCATTGTATAGAACGATATGTATTCATGTATATTAGTCGATAATGTACTTGTATATATAACTTCTAGAGTCGACAGTGGTAGTTGTATCATATGTATCGTGTCAACTATGTATTAACTGACATCAGTTATATATATATATGAGACTTTTGTTTTTATCCGTGTTCCGCATTTATATTATCTGTGTTATTGTTATATCTAATGTCCTAAACTATTATGAACCGTCGTAGTTCGTTTTATACTAGTATTGGGTGTGTCGATGGGAGTAAACAAATCATAGAAGAAGAAAAAAGTATATACCACTCCTATCGAGATAACCGATATTAGTGTAAGGCCAATTACGGATGGTCGCTCCTATCCAGCCTTATTCTTTGTAATAATAGACAGTATTTACTTTAATACTCTTTGTTATTATGAGCATAGAGGTGGGGCGTTACAGTTGGTATCAGAGCTTGGGGTTTATGGACATAATATAAAACATAACTTGGATGGAACATATGTTACAACTATTGGTCGATGTTTTATCTGTGATTTGAGTCAAAACTAATGTTTTGAAATTTTGATGAAATTTTTAAATAACTTTATTTAAAAATAATAGTGAAATTGTGTTCTGATGATTTGATTGATTTGTGTTCTGTTTATCTGAGTGCGCAGCGGAAACAGTGAAACTGTCTTCGCTGAGTACAACTGATAATCTTTTTGATTTAAGAATCAAAATACGAAATTGATATGAATTTCAATTGTTGTTTACATAGCTGTAATTATTTGTTTCTTTGAGAATTTCGAATCCAAATTGAGGATTCGAAGAAATTGCAGATATGTGATTTTTGTTGAAATT
The DNA here is from genome assembly GCA_030737815.1 of Allium fistulosum. Lineage (NCBI taxonomy): Eukaryota > Viridiplantae > Streptophyta > Magnoliopsida > Asparagales > Amaryllidaceae > Allium > Allium fistulosum. The sequence goes on from CM060905.1 coordinate 1,043,948,106, forward strand.
TCCGCTGGCTTTCTTTTGTACTAATCATCTATTGATTAGATTTTGCTGTTTTGAATTGTCTTCATTGAAGATACCTTCGAATGGTTTCTTTGTTCATTCTGTAGTACGCGCAAAAATTTGAATTGCGCGTTACTGCATTTATTTTTACGTTGAACCGATGCTTGGTTATGAAACGTATTTTGTTGCCGTTATTTTTATAACGGGATTTTTACACCAATGCTGAATTTTTGAGGCACGGTGTTTTGTTGACAGTTTTAATGAATGAAAATTCACTGATGTCACATTTTGATGTGAATTCTTTTGATGAGATATTTGATGTTTTAAAATTACTGTCGCCTTGACTTAGTAACAGCCCAATTTTTAAAAGTGGATTTTCAAGCGGTTATTCCGCAATACTGATGTGTAACCGTTTTACGGTATTTTTGAAGCACAATTTCCTTATCGAAATTGTTACTGATTTGCTGCTTTAATCACGTGATTGGAAAAATCGTTTTAAAATGAAAATTGTTTTATAAATTTTTAATAGTTTGCGTTTTCAAAAGAATGAGAAAGCGACTTAAACGATTCAGCAAAATCGAGGATTATGACCCCTTTCTTTTACTGTTTCGCTTAACTCCGGACTTGTCCAGTTGAGAATGCGAATTGTTATTTTTACAAAATAAATAAAAATTGTTTTCAAAAATTTTACAGTTTGCGATTTCAAAAGAATGAGGAAGCGATTTAAACGTTTCAGCAAAATCGAGGACTATGACCCCTTTCTTTTACTGATTCGCTTAATTCCGGACTTGTCCGTTTGAGAATGTGAAATGTATTTTTACAAAATACACAATTTTACACTTTCAAGGAAACGATGAAGAGAATCAAACGATTTAGTAAAACACGTGGTATGGGACATGTGCGTTTGCTATTTCGGTTAATTCCGGACTCGTTAATTGAAATATTTGATGATTTTGTGTGCTTTCGAGCCACTATGAGGACCTTCGGGTCATTTGTTGGGCTTTCGGGCCACTCTGCGGACCTTCGGGTCATTTGTTGGGCTTTCGGGCCACTCTGCGGACCTTCGGGTCAAATACCAGTACTAGACCTTCGGGTCACTCTGCGGACCTCCGGGTCAATCTGATGGGCGCCAAAATTATGTTGAGTACTTGGTAGGCTTCGGCCACTTTGAGATGCACGTGCGGCGAATTAAAAACTCGCCATCTGATGGGATCGATCCAAGCTTTTATGTTGATTTTCTAGTCTTCTTAATTGATTTCTAGATGTTTGTTGCTTCCAATTATCTGCAGGTAATTGGATATTTGTTGATATGAGTTCTGATTATCGTTTTTGATAATCAGATATTTGTTGTTCCTAATTATCGCTTGTGATAATTAGATATTTGTTGATATGAGTTCTGATTATCGTTTTTGATAATCAGATATTTGTTGTTCCTAATTATCGCTTGTGATAATTAGATATTTGTTGATATGAGTTCTGATTATCGTTTTTGATAATCAGATATTTGTTGTTCCTAATTATCGCTTGTGATAATTAGATATTTGTTGATATGAATTCTGATTATCGTTTTTGATAATCAGATATTTGTTGTTCCTAATTATCGCTTGTGATAATTAGATATTTGTTGATATGAGTTCTGATTATCGTTTTTGATAATCAGATATTTGTTGTTCCTAATTATCGCTTGTGATAATTAGATATTTGTTGATATGAGTTCTGATTATCGTTTTTGATAATCAGATATTTGTTGTTCTTAATTATCGCTTCAGATAATTAAATATTTGTTGATTTGAGATTTAATTATCGCTTGAGATAATTAAATACTTGTTGATTTGAGATTTAATTATCGCTTCAGATAATTAAATATTTGTTGATTTTAGATTTAATTATCGCTTCAGATAATTAAATACTTGTTGATTTGAGATTTAATTATCGCTTCAGATAATTAAATATTTGTTGATTTTAGATTTAATTATCGCTTGAGATAATTAAATACTTGTTGATTTGAGATTTAATTATCGCTTCAGATAATTAAATATTTGTTGATTTGAGATTTAATTATCGCTTGAGATAATTAAATACTTGTTGATTTGAGATTTAATTATCGCTTCAGATAATTAAATATTTGTTGATTTTAGATTTAATTATCGCTTGAGATAATTAAATACTTGTTGATTTGTGATTTAATTATCGCTTCAGATAATTAAATATTTGTTGATTTGAGATTTAATTATCGCTTGAGATAATTAAATACTTGTTGATTTGAGATTTAATTATCGCTTCAGATAATTAAATATTTGTTGATTTTAGATTTAATTATTGCTTGAGATAATTAAATACTTGTTGATTTGAGATTTAATTATCGCTTCAGATAATTAAATATTTGTTGATTTTAGATTTAATTATCGCTTGAGATAATTAAATACTTGTTGATTTGAGATTTAATTATCGCTTCAGATAATTAAATATTTGTTGATTTGAGATTTAATTATCGCTTGAGATAATTAAATACTTGTTGATTTGAGATTTAATTATCGCTTCAGATAATTAAATACTTGTTGATTTTAGATTTAATTATCGCTTGAGATAATTAAATACTTGTTGATTTGAGATTTAATTATCGCTTGAGATAATTAAATACTTGTTGATTTGAGATTTAATTATCGCTTCAGATAATTAAATATTTGTTGATTTGAGATTTAATTATCGCTTGAGATAATTAAATACTTGTTGATTTGAGATTTAATTATCGCTTCAGATAATTAAATATTTGTTGATTTTAGATTTAATTATCGCTTGAGATAATTAAATACTTGTTGATTTGAGATTTAATTATCGCTTCAGATAATTAAATATTTGTTGATTTTAGATTTAATTATCGCTTGAGATAATTAAATACTTGTTGATTTGAGATTTAATTATCGCTTCAGATAATTAAATATTTGTTGATTTGAGATTTAATTATCGCTTGAGATAATTAAATACTTGTTGATTTGAGATTTAATTATCGCTTCAGAAAATTAAATATTTGTTGATTTTAGATTTAATTATCGCTTGAGATAATTAAATACTTGTTGATTTGAGATTTAATTATCGCTTCAGATAATTAAATATTTGTTGATTTGAGATTTAATTATCGCTTGAGATAATTAAATACTTGTTGATTTGAGATTTAATTATCGCTTCAGATAATCAAATATTTGTTGATTTTAGATTTAATTATCGCTTGAGATAATTAAATACTTGTTGATTTGAGATTTAATTATCGCTTCAGATAATTAAATATTTGTTGATTTTAGATTTAATTATCGCTTGAGATAATTAAATACTTGTTGATTTGAGATTTAATTATCGCTTTAGATAATTAAATAATTGTTGAATTTAGATTTAATTATCGCTTTAGATAATTAAATATTTGTTGCTTTAAATTATCGCTTGAGATAATTAAATATTTGTTGATTTGTTTTCTGGCTATCGTTTGGATAATTAGATGTTAGCTGATTTTATTGATATGAGATTTTCTAGTTTCTTATTGATTCTAGATTACGTTGATTGTATTGAATATTGCTGATGTTTGCATTTATTCAGCTTTGCTGTTAGAATAGTAATTGTTATTGACGACCTTAGTTATGAAAATTGCGGGGACGCGATTTTTATAAGGAGGGGAGTCTGTAACGACCCGGGATTTTGTGAAAATTGTCATCGTCAAATGACGATTAACTTAGTGGTTAATTGCTGTTAAGTGTTTTAATTAGTAGTAAATTCGTTTAAAAATTGGTTAAGTAAATATGTGATTTTACAAATTTAAAAATCTTGGCCCAGGTTTCTATCTTGGGCTACGTTATAATAATATCTAGAGGCAAATGGGTTCCCCCAATCATTCGTTCAAAAACCCGGTCCCCCCTTTCTTTTTCGAACCCTAAAAAAAAAATCAAACGAGATAATGGCGGTCTCGTCCTGGCGAATTAGGGCTTCGACTTGATTTCCTATGAGAGATGATGGCTGCCGTGATTTCTCTCGTTCGTTCTTCAATCAAATTAGGGCCTCGTGGTTATCTTCGAAGCCGCGCCTTGGTGGAGTGTTCGTTTCCCTGTAGCTTGTTTTAGCTGCTTCGGTTCGATTGCAAAGGTGAGTGATTTAAGTATCATTCGCATCTAATTCAAATTAGTAAATATTTTGTTGCTTGATTTTCTCGACTTTGTTTTCGTTGTTGTTGAACTTTGAATTTCTGAAGACTTTGATTATCCTTTGTGAATTTCATCCCTGTTTTCTCGTTCGTATTGACATGTTTGAATCTTTCTTTGACCGTTCGATATAATGTTGGATGGTGCGATTTATTCCTGACTGATTCACAATCGTATATTCTTGAGATGTTCGGTCGACTTGGTTTTGAAATTATCGGCTTTGAGGCCACTTCATATATGCATCGTTTGGCATCTGCTCGTAGTTATCCCTGGCCATTCTTGGTTCCAGGCCTTTGTTCAGGTGTATCATTGTGTAGTATGGTATCACCTGTGACTTGAATCCCTTGCTATGTCATTTTGAGTTGTATTTTTAACATGGTTACTTGCAGGTGTGCATTCTGGTATTCATTTAAATTGCTTCATTGATACCATTTTTGGATTCACTGGTCAAGTTCATTGCCGTAGTCTTCGTACTGTGGCCAGTTGCTCATTGTTTTCTTTTTCTATATAATTGTGTTTATCACAATCGTTTTGTTCATCCGAGCTTGCTCTGGATACTGTACACATGTGTGTTCGAGTATGCATTAGCATGAGATGTAATCTTGTTTTAGTCTGAACTTTTGTTTGAGTTCCCTATGTACAGTTTTATTGTTTCCCTTGAGTCTGTGCATATTGTAACCTTGAGTTTATGCATTTCTATTGGTCTTGTTTGTGTCACTTCGGGTTGCACTTACCCTACCACCATTCATTTCGAGTATGTGATGCTCTGTCCAGTTTTATGCATTTTGGGCTGTTGATATATGGTTTCAGTGATATATTCTGGATTTATACCAATCTTGAGCTATTGATTTTGGTCGAGACTTGCTTCAGTTTGGCTTGTTTCAGTTGTCCTTGTTCATGTGGTTTAGTTGTACTTGAATGTCTACTGTCTCATTTCTGGTTTGCCTTGCCTTTGTGGCCTTCACTTTTGTATAGTCTGCACATGTTACTTGTATCACTCGTTCTGCCTTCACACATATGTTCCTCTGGTACAATTGTCCTTGTTAGAACCTTGGCCTTTGTGCATTCATCTTGTTGCCAGTTCCTTGGTCACTTCCAGTGACTTGTAGCATTCTTTATTGATCAAGTTAGACTTGAACTATGTGACATCAGTTTGGTTAGATCACTTGTTGTAAAACTGCCTGGCCGTGCTACTTCCAGTTGCAGTTTTAAACTAGACTTGTCAGTTGAGTTACTGTGGGTATGTTCCATGTACAGTTTCATTTGTATTGTTATCATGCTTGAGTTGAACCCGATTTCGGGGTTTGACCTTGTGATCATTTGTGATTTCTCTGAGCTTTTGTGTACCTCCTGCGATAGTGGCGAGGCAGTACACGCGTGCGTGTACTGCAGCCCTATCAGATTTGACAGCTTTAAATTGATTTAGTCGATTTGATAAATTGTTTATTTATCTCTGTTGATGATTTAAATCTGCTGATTTTTGTTAAACACTGTTAAGTGTTATATTGTCCGTTATCCGGTTTCTTTGTTTAAAGAATCGGATAGACGGGAATTATTGTGACTGTCGTCTATTTAAATTATTACTGCCTATATGCACTAATAAACTGGTTTGAATTAGACTGACCTGGGTATTATTTTCTTTTGAATGTAATACTCGGGTCAGACCCGAGTTATTTCAGGTTGTAGATTTTCTTCTTTGAGTTGCTGTTCAGGATTTGAAGACTTTTCACACCTTCTGAAGTTGTCAGTGTCATTTTGTAGCAGTCGTGTCATTGTATAGAACGATATGTATTCATGTATATTAGTCGATAATGTACTTGTATATATAACTTCTAGAGTCGACAGTGGTAGTTGTATCATATGTATCGTGTCAACTATGTATTAACTGACATCAGTTATATATATATGAGACTTTTGTTTTTATCCGTGTTCCACATTTATATTATCTGTGTTATTGTTATATCTAATGTCCTAAACTATTATGAACCGTCGTAGTTCGTTTTATACTAGTATTGGGTGTGTCGATGGGAGTAAACAAATCATAGAAGAAAAAAAAAGTATATACCACTCCTATCGAGATAACCGATATTAGTGTAAGGCCAATTACGGATGGTCGCTCCTATCCAGCCTTATTCTTTGTAATAATAGACAGTATTTACTTTAATACTCTTTGTTATTATGAGCATAGAGGTGGGGCGTTACAAAATGAATTAATTTTACATAAAAATAAACTTGCATACATATTAATTTACTTCTCAGGCAGATGACTTTGTTTTCGATATAGTTACATGTGTAGTGATGGAAGCCATTTACAATATGAAGTAACAAAGTGTAAACATTTAGTAGCATTGTTTATGTTATCATGCATTAAATTCTATTTCCAGACTAAACCTTTTTTTTTCTTTTTTCTTTTTTTTCCTTTTTGAATCTGCATTAACACAGCTAGGCATGCATGTCACACACTGCCATTATATCACCAATATTATAACCGGATGATTGTCGTTGTACTATGGTACAGATTAAAAGTTTATAACAATAGAAAGCAAATATTGGGCTTTAAAAGGCTAAGCATATACCATTCAAACAAGATAATAAGATTTTTTCACTAAATGAACGTCAAAATAAGCAAGTGGTTAAGAAAGCTTGAGAGCATACAGATCGTTGCCTTTCACTTTCTTCAAACATTTAAATGGAGAAAACATATACAGAGTGGATGCAAGCATGGTTTATAGATGCACTCATATGATGAAAAGTAGAATAAATAAACTGTGTGCTACTATTATACATTCATTGGTTTGGTTTCATTAAGGGAACCTTACCAAGAGTCAAAGACATTTATAATGAAATACATAAGTAATTCACATCATCAAAAGATATTCAGCTAAAGTCTTTCCAATGGAAAGTAAAATAAGTTCATAACTTCTACCAAATGAATATGTAATGAAGTCTTCAGGTTCTGCAACCACATCAAATACAATAAAAAAATGTACTTCATTCAACTAATTCAAACAATAATTTTCTCAATAGGCCTGATGCATGGTGACTGCGTTATAATCAAGTATACCAATGAAACATCGGGATATAAAGATAAATCCTATCGATTAAGAAATGGGTATTGCAAAATATCCAAAGCTGCATGTTAGTAGAGTACAAAGCAATGTGAAACATTCAATGGCTCCTCAAGTAGCCTAACTCTTCTAAAAAATAACATGATGTATCTAAGTTGCACTGAAAGGAAATTGGCATAAAAACTAAATTTACCTGGCCGTTTTCTCCAAAAATTAAGGCTATGTGTTTAAGAAATTTCATTATTTTGTATCTTAATTATATCTCAATGAGACTGGGAACTCCAAGTAATAATACTTCAATTTAATATGTGGCCGATAGGTCATATGACTATATGAAGATCAAGCTTGTACTATTTGATTAGTGAATTCATCTTCATAAGCCTATGCTAATATGATTAGTGACTTAGTGGAAAAAATGTTATTAGTTAACTCAATTCATAGACCATTTTGATGTTTGACTCATTTTATAATTCAACATTTTAATCATTAATATTAACATCAAATTTTAGAGTAAAATATTATCAGAATTGATGCATACTAAGAAATTTTATATTTTTAACAATCGGTTGAACTTTTTAAGAAGCATTATGCAAAATGATTACTTTATAACTGACAAATATATCAAAAAAATGAATCACATATTATGTAGAAATCATTTTGATAACTGAATTAGATAACTGACAATTGCATTTTTTATTTTAATAAATGATATTGTGCAGAAATCATTTTCACTGGTGGGTATTAGGATAGACAATGTGGTCTATTAGTGATGCATTTCCTCAAATGGATGTGATGGTATACAATACGTTTTAAAAAAAGTCTCTTATGAACCTCGCATAAATGGAGAGAATAGACAGGATGCGATTTATGGCTCTCAAATTTCCAATAATTTTTAATCAGAGAGGCTTTTCATTTGCATCTTGAAAAATATTGCTCAATTCTTACATAATTTAAGACTCCACTCTCAGTTAGAAGTTATACATCAAGAAGTTATACATCAAATATATGTTTGCAGCATGCCTTTGCTAATCCACCAAAATTAAAATCTAGACTTTGATCAGGTGTCAATGCAACACAAACATCCGATTTGAAAGATTTATTTAGTAATCAAATGAAGCTTTTTAATTCTTCAAATGTCTATGTAATAATATTCATTACAAGACAACATGAATAAAACACTTTAGCAGTAGAAAGATAAATGAAACACACACCAACATAGCGATTTCAGTTTTTCTCAAATATTAGCTATTCGGTTCAATAGCAAGTGCAATAAAATATTAGATTTAACAATTAAATAAAGAAAATCAAAGTTTGAATTCAATATTCAATCAAATTTGAACTAATTTAATTTCGAGCTCGAATTTGCAGTTCTCTGCTTACCGATGGCAGTGATGAAGGGTATAGGGTGGTGAGTGCGACGCGACTAAGCTCCAAGTGATGTGATTGGCTGACTTAATGAATGATTTCTCTCCGATACAAGCATAGCCAAGCAGCCACGACTTTGTGAGCAACGGTCATGAAAGAGAGGAGTAGTTTTAAAGAATTTGTTGAGCAGAGGAAATTAAGATTTGGAGAGGAGTCATTTAAAAAATTTTGCAGAGAGGAAGCGATTAAGATTTGGAGGCATTGGTGATTTAGGTTGCTTATTTTTGGCAGAAGAGGGAAATTAATTATACGCGGCAATGAAATTTTCAGAGGGAATGACATTTTGCAATTTTCTAAAAAAAATCTCAGCGTTTTCCTACATTGTCTTCAGATTTTCCTACCTATAAAAGGTTGCACAACAGCAATCAACGTATAAACGCTGTTCTCCATTGCCGTTAAAAGCAATTTTTCTTGTAGTGATTTAATTTAAAAGTAAGGGTTAATTTGACTTAAGGGATTAAATCAACATTTAAATTTTTTACTTAAATTTATATAATTTGAGATGGTTTTAAGTTGAGATTTGAATAGAATTAGTTCAAATTGAATTTGGTTTGAATTAATTAAAATTGTGATTGAAGATGGATAAGCATAAGTTTAAATGGAAAATTTGAATTGAAATAATTTGAAGTGAAATTGAAGTTGAATAAGTTTAAAATTCAAATGGGAGATGATTTGAATGTGGGATAGAAATTGAGGTTAATTTAAATTGAATTGAAATTGAATCAATTTAAATGAAAATGGAAATTGGAAATTGATTGGAAATGGGGATTGGAAAGTTGGACAGTTTGGCTCTAGACTATTTTCAAAATAATTTGGTTTAATATAAACCTATTTTTCCAAGCTACTTATTATACAATCTTTCTTTTTAAAGCCAAACTATTTTATACTTATTTTACAATTATTTTTGGAACAAATTACTATTTTTCAACTATTTTATAATTAATTCCTATTTTACAACTATTTTACAATTACTTAATTATTTTACAGCTATTTTACAAACTAAAAATTATTTTTCAACTACTTATACATTTTTAATTTTTCAAGCTATTTTCTAAATTTAAGCTGGATAGAGTTCAAACTGTCTATAATTGAATACCAATTGAGATAAGAATTGAAGTATTAACCCAAATGGAAATTGGGAGCAAGTGTGAATAAGTTAATAGAAATCTAAATGAATGTGAAGTAAAAGAGAATTGATTTAGCTAATAATCAATAATGATAAATACGTAGGATGTACGTATATTATTCTATTCGCATAGTGATTTGATCCAGATTCGAGCATAGAATTTCGAGATAATATTATCGATCCGAGTTGGGATTTTTCGCTCGATTTTCGACGGTGAACCTGGATATGGATTTTTGATTGATTCTGGATATTCTCTATCATAGTTGTGACTATGCAAGGAGAATGACGATTTCTGATCAAGAAACCAGATCTGAGTCCGCACTAGGAAGTCGAGTGGACGATACTAGTTCGGAAGTGAAATTGTGTGAGAGTGAGCGATCAAATTGATATAGCATACGGATGATATGTGTACATTGTACGGGTTTGAAGAAATTGATATTGAAAATTTGTGAATAAAAATTGTAAAATGATTTTGAAATGGAAGGGTACATTTTGAGAAATAAATGATGAAATAAAATGGGAGTTGAATATTTCTGTGATTAGAACTCATTTTATAGAAAAGTGATATGGTAAATAACTTTATAAAAGAGTAATCAAATTTGAATATTTGATTTGGAATAAACAAAGTTTTATATCCTTGTTATATAAGATAAATCTTCCCTTGTTGAATCTATTGCCAGAAGAAAAGGGTTTTGAAAATATTTGAAGTATAAAAGAGGTTTTATACAAGTTTGAAATGATCCAAAGATTTTTAAAGTTATATATATCTATATATATATATATATATAAAGGATCTTATGAGAATGATTTTGGAAAAGGTTTTGGGAACCTATGGATTTTGGAAAGGCTTTTGATTTTTGAGAAAAATCAGTTTTGGGAATTTGGAAAGTCAAGTTTGGAACTATCGATTTGGGATATCGATTTTGTTTAAAGGAGATTTTGATATAAATCATAAAGGGTATGATTCAAAGATACTATAAGTGTATAGTATAAAGTGTTTTGAGAATGGCTTTGGGGAAAAAGGCGCTCCCTTGAAATGAACTTCTCAGGAGTACCACAGGGTGGTACTGCCTTGAACCCTAAGGGGGGTTTCTAAAGTTGATCCTGTGAGGAGTCCGGACAAAACTAGTTCCTGAGGATTATTGGGTAGCGAAAGTCGAGGACGCTGATGCCTACAGAGGCATTTGGGTTATGCTGTGACGACAGTGTAGCTCGATGTCGCTGTGATCTACTGTGTGGACCATAGCGAAAATCGTGTGGAGGATGAGTGTCAACAGTCTACACTTGATTTTGCCGAGACGGCAACGTAACATCGGTAGACTGCGATCTATGGTCAAGTGGAGAAGTTTCATTCTTTTGGCAGCGAAATTCGGTGGCGCTGATGCCTACAGTTATATGGGTTTTTGCTGTGATAGCAACGTAAAGCCCGGGTATAACTGCGATTTGTAGCGGGTTCCATGGCGTAATCGAGGGGCGCGGAGACCTACAGTTATCTATGGATTTTGCCGGGACGGCAACGTAACCATCGGGTTAACTGCGACCATGGATGGGGGTGATGATTTCCAGAGCATTCTCACCAAAGATATTTCCTCTATTTTCAAAAATGTTTTCTATATTTTCACAAAGTTTTCGAAAATATTTTCCAAGTATTTTCACTGGGTGTTGAAAACGGGTTTACCAAGTACTTATAGATTTTCAGTCTTACGCCTGATCAACGTATGACCGAATTTCTGTGAGAACGAGGATGATTTGTTGAGACATCGAATTATAAAAGTATTTTATAAAAACTATTTTATAATATTATGTAGATTTTAAAAGTGTTTTAAAAATGATCAAAGAATAACTTATCTGATTTTAAGTATTGAATAAATTATGGCATCGTTCCTTTTCGGGGACGAAAAGGTTCTAAGGGGGGAGGAATGTGATAACCCGGATTTTTGGGCATCTGATAATTGGATAATTAACTGGTTTATTCAATTGAACCGATTAAATTCTGATATCTGAAAATATAATAAATTTGAATCTATAATAAATATTTAAATACAAATATCTAGAAATAATAAATTTTACAGTAAATGTGACGACCGCCCATGACCCCTGCACTGGACCTAGAGAAAGTGCGCTGTAAAGTGTGCCAGGCGACCATGGACGATTGTCAGGGTAAATTAAAACAACAGAATCTATCGTATTACTCACAGCGCATGGACAAAATACAATAGAACATATGTATAGCGAAGCTTTACAGAACAAAATATCATCATATAAAACTTCATAATAGTTGAATACAGACATCCGAATAGTCAATACATCAAGCCTCACTACAACACTCAGAGAATATACAAACAGCGGAACATCCAGTACATATAATAAGAAGATAATATGCAACCCTCCAGCTCGTCTTCGATACCAACACCGTGGAAAGCAAGAGCAGCACCTGTCACCTGCTACCTAGTCTACCCGTCCCAAAATGGACGAACAGCCCAAGGCAATAAGAGTTAAAAACATAAAGCCTTGAGTCAGACAACAGTCTTAGTGAGCAGTAAATTAACTAACAACATACCAAAAGAGCATAAAGGAAAAGGAATAGGAATACAACCCTCCCACTCCAACCTCATTCTACAGTGATAGCTCCCAGACACACACTAAGCAGAAGCAAACATAGCAAAGCATACAATTTAAAATAAAGCAATTATCACTCGAGTCAAGGGCGATGTTTTCCAAGTACAAACCCCCAAGGCCTAAACCAAGATCAGATAAGCATCCAGAAAATACCACTCTTGAGACCGAATGATGATACAACCAAACATCCATGACTCTGCCTATCACTGTTATCATTGCTTCGATATCGCCGTTAATTGAATGACCGGCACATTCTTTCAGCCGTCCGTCAAAGGCTAATGGAAACCCCGGTTCTAGACATAACTCCCGCACGTTATCGTGACCCGTGCCTAGGACTATCGAATCTGCCCAGAGTACTTGACTACCAATCCGTAGCCTTCAGGGACTATCGAATCTGCCCAACATACTCTTGCTTTGAGCATGCTAGAACCTTCAACAACGATGAGATCTCAGCCTTCTAGTCATCCTCCTCGACGACTATTTCCATACTAGCTCAAGCGCCTCTCGAGCAATCCATTATCCTCTAACCCGAACCATTTCACCGAGTTATCAACCTGCTTGGAATGATCCCATCTGGATTAGACCAAGACTATCTCATATCATGCTTCGCTTCATCACATCCTCGCGAAGCCTCATCTCAACATCATCATCAAATCTATGCATAAGAGCTTCATCATCCGCTACGTATGCCACAAGCAGCTTTCCCAATTCAATAGCCTTTCTCTTAGCTTTTGAATCATATTCGGTCTAAATCAAATCATCAATCATCTAATTCATAGCAATCAACCAAGTCAAACATTAATCCAAGCAATCAAGCATTCAAATATGATCTATGTAGACAATTATAACAATAATGGCAATTTCGTAATTAAAGGGTTGAAAGTCTAATAAGCATGAAATCATGAACAATATCTCTATAAACTTGATGAATGAACTTGCATAGATTAACATGTAGTAAGATGGATGTCAAATCATCATGAACAATGAATCTATATGGATCTACACATATGATTAGGAAAATGCATGGAAATCACTATTTTAACACCAAATCAAGCCAACGATCCGATATACTCCTATGGATCCGTGTGAGAGATAATCACCACTCACCAAATCACCTAAACAACCTCAAATCAACACGCTTCAGATCTGGACAGCGAAGGATCTAGCTTGATCTATCACGAATCCGCTTCAAACGATGAAATCTCTCTTCGATGGATGAAGATCTTCAATCTAAGCTCTTCAACCTTCGATTTGATCTTCGATATGGATGGAAGGAATCGCTAGATTAGAGTGGAGAAAAGAAGTGAAGAAGTGTAGAAGTCGAGCTCTCAAAATGGCAGCACTTCGTCGCTTCGAAATCCGGATCCCAAAAAGTGAGAAATGGACGAGTATTTATAGCTGAAATCTTAGGTCGTCTGCCCCTATAAGTCGTCTCCGACTTATCCCTATCTCCGACCTACACTCCAAACGACCTACGACCTAACAACAGCTCCGACTCAACAACCCCAAGTCTCTACAACTTACGACTTAACTCCCACCGACCTAAAGTCTTCGACCTAACACGTGATACGACTTAGCATATGCGCGCATCCTCGCGTCCTACGACTTAACAGCTTTGCCGACCTAGCAAAGTTACGACCAAACCAAGATCCGACTTAACTGGGTTACGACTCAACTCCTAAGTCATCTACGACTTAACGTACCCAGCAACCTACGACGTAAGCCCATGCGCACTCACGACCAACCGGACCCATCTGTCTACGACTTAATGCGCGCGCGACTTAACACATGCGACCTAGCGACTTAACAACAGTTGCGACTTACGACTTAACGAATGCGCGACCTCACTTCTGCGCGACTTAACTTCCTAACTCGTCCACGACCTAACCCTTAGGCCGAAAACTCCCTTAAGTCGCTCTATTCCTTAACTCGCTAACTCGTTTAGTCCTTAGGTCGCTAACTCGTCCAACCAACCTAACTCTTAACTCGCCGAAACTCTTAAGTCGCTCACGACCTATCACTTAAGTTGTTAACAACCTATGATGACGCAACTGGTAAGTTGGAGCTAAAACTCCCTAAGTCACACACGACTTACTACATGTCTTAGGTCGTTTACGACCTAGGACTTGCACGTATCTCTGCTCAAAATCTGAAACGACCTAACAATGCTAAGAATTCCAGATTTTTACGAACTTTTCAATCCGTAAAAATACGGGTCGTTACATTCTCTCCCCCTTAGGAATTTCGCCCTCGAAATTCCAAACAAACAAGAGCAATCAAAGACTATTCTGCACGCCTACCATCCATAGCAATCAACAAACCATGCATCCAATTCTAGCTTAGCATGCAGAATTCTAAAACTAGAACAAGTTACAATGTCATTAGATGACACGACACCTTAGGGCCATACCTTGAAGAGTTCAGGATGAGCTGCTTTCATCCTCTCTTCCACCTCCCATGTACAGTCGTTATCATCGTCACTCCATTGTATCTTGAGCAACTTAACTATCTTCCTCCTAAGTTGTTTCGTGTCGGTTTCCACAACACGAAGCGGCTTACGAGGTCTCTTATCGACTGGATCAACTTCGAAATCTTCACAGCTATCAACAGAAACCACTGTATTCGAGTCGTGCACATACTTCCGTAGATACGATATGTGAAAAACATTGTGCATACTCGACATCTTCTCCGATAACTCCAATCTGTAGGCGAGCTTTCCAATTCGCTCGATAATCGGGAATGGTCCAACAAATCTCGGAGTCAACTTTCCTTTCTTCCCGAATCGAATAACATTCTTCAGTGGAGAAATCTTCACAAAAACCATATCACCTACGCTGAATTCCAAATCCTTACGACGCTTATCGGCATAACTCTTCTGACGGTCTTGGGCTGCCTTCATTCGTTGCCGAATGATCTCTATGAAATCCGAAGTCTGTCGAATCATCTCTGGCCCAAGCATCAGCTTTTCTCCTGTCTCTAACCAACATGTCGGAGAGTTACACGGTCTTCCATACAATGCCTCATACGGTGCCATACCAATGCTCGACTGGTAACTGTTATTATACGAAAACTCCACCAGATGAAGGTGATCTTCCCATGATCCTCCGAAATCCAAAACACAAGCTCTGAGGAGATCTTCCAAAACTCGGTTGACTCTCTCGGTCTGACCATCTGTTTGAGGGTGATAAGCTGTACTCAAACACAACTCGGTTCCCAAAACTTCCTAGAATCTCTTCCAAAATCCACTAGTGAACAATGGATCTCGATCGCTCACTATACTCTTCGGAATACCATGGAATCGAACTATCCACTTAACGTACAACTCAGCCAACTTTGATGCAGTCCTAGTCGATCGAACATGAATGAATCTTGCACTCTTAGTCAAACGATCTACAATGACCCAAATCCATTCATTTCCCGTTCTGGTTCTAGGTAGTCCATCAATAAAATCCATCGACACTTGCTCCCACTTCCATGTAGGAACTTCTAAGGGCTGAAGCAATCCACTTGGCTTCTTCTGTTCGGCTTTTACCAACTGGCAATTCATGCATTTGGAAATAAAATTTCTAACATCCTTCTTCATACCTTCCCAGTAGTAGGTTCTCTTCATATCCCGATACATCTTATTTCCACCTGGATGAATTGTCAACTTTGAGTGATGACTTTCCTTCAGAACTTCACTCCTCAATTCATCTACATCGAGAACAACTAGTCGTCCTTGCTTTCGAAGCCAACCCTCTCGATCGACCTCGAATCCTTTATCCTTTTCTGGATCTAATCCAGATTCTAAATCATGGAAAATCTTGACAAGCTTATCGTCTCGCTTTTGGCTCTCGCCAATCCTTTCTACAAGAGTCGGTCTTATCGATAAGTTTGCCAACATCTCAGGTTCCAATTCACATCTAGGCCTGAAGTCAAATCCGGCTAAATACTCGAGATTCTTCCATTCTGAAAACATGGCTCCCAATCCTGCATGTCTTCGACTTAACGCATCTGCCACTGCGTTACCTTTTCCCGAAGTATAAGCTATACCAAAATCATATGATGCCAAAAACTCTAGCCATCGTTGCTGCCGAAGATTCAAATCCTTTTGGGAGAAAAGATACTTCAACGACTTATGATCCGTAAACAACTCGAATCGAACTCCCAATAGATAATGTCTCCACATCTTCAGAGCAAAAACAATCGCCGCTAACTCCAAATCATGAGTCGGGTAATTCCTTTCGTGTGGCTTCAGTTGTCGACTAGCATACGCAACAACTTTATCCTTCTACATCAGCACTGCTCCAAGTCCAGTACCACATGCGTCGGTGTAAACCACCATCTCATCATTCCCACTAGGAATAGTCAAAACAGGAGCACTTGTCAGTCGCTCTTTCAGGATTCCGAAAGCTTGCTCACACTTAGCTTCCCATTTGAACACTTGGTTCTTCTTCGTCAATCCTGTTAACGGTGCAGCCACCTTGGAGAAGTCTTTGATAAACCGTCGATAATATCCTGCTAATCCAAGAAAACTTCTCACATCCGATGCATTCTTAGGTCTAACCTAATCCTGGATTGCTGCCACCTTAGCGGGATCAACCGCTATTCCATTTCCAGAGATAACATGGCCTAAGAACCTCACTTCACTCTTCCAGAAGTGACACTTTGAAAACTTAGCCTTCAGCTGATGTTTCCGTAAGATTTCCAAAACGATACGCAAGTGCGTCTTGTGTTCTACCTCAGTTCTGGAATAAATTAGAATATCATCCACGAACACAAGTACAAACTTGTTCAACTGATCTCTGAACACTCTATTCATAAGATCCACAAAATATGCTGGCGCGTTAGTCAACCCAAACGGCATTACCAGCCACTCAAAGAAACCTGATAGTGTTCTGAAAGCAGTCTTCGACACACTATCCTTAGCCACTCTCAACTGGTGAAATCCCGTTGCCAAATCCATCTGAGAAAACACCTTAGCTTCGTGAAGCTGATCAAACAAGTCATCTATTCTCGGCAATGGATACTTGTTCTTCTTAGTCACCTTATTCAGCTCACGATAATCCACACACAACCTCAACGACCCATCCGCTTTGGTTGCGAACACAACTGGTGCACCCCATTCAGACACACTATGCCGAATGAATCCTTTCTGCAAAAGATCATCAACCTGCACCCTCAACTCCTGCTGTTCCCTAGGCGCTATCCGCCTAAGAGGCATCACAACAGGTCGGGCTCCTTCTACTAGATCTATACGAAACTCGATCTCTCTATGCGGCGGTAACCCCTTGACCTCGTTAAAGACATCCTCAAATCCATTAGCGATCGGCACTGATGACAGTCCATCCCGTAGAACAACCAGCGAATACATGAAGCTCATGAAGACGCCTTCTTCATGCTTACATCGTATCAAAATCTTTCGCCCCTCCACATTCTCGACTGTCACTTCCAACCTCTCGCAATCAACCTTTGCCGCATACTTCCTAAGCCAGTCCATACCCAAAATAATTCCGAACCCCGCAAAGTTCAGAACAAAGCAATCACAAACAAAAGAGCAATCATGACTCGATACAATCAGACCACGACATAACATACACAAACAAGACGAACCCCCAACTGGATTAGTCACAACCAATGGCCTATCAACAATATCCGGTTCTAAACCCAACCGGCCTACAAGTTCACTACAAACAAATGAATGCGACGCCCCAGTATCAAACAACACTCTAACTGGAACACCACATATGGAAAGAGTACCTTGAACCACCACACTCTTTCCTTTCTCTTCAGCGGTAGGAGCTTTCGAAGACGATGGAACAGCTCCCAAAGCATAAGCTGGCACAATTTGCTTGTCCTTCCTCGGTTCTGGACAATTCTTCCTGATATGCCCCGGCTTGTTACAGTTGTGGCACTTCATCGGTACCTTTGGATTCTTACAATCCTTAGAGAAATGGCCCTTCTGCTGACAATTGTAGCAAGTCACATCGCCCTTCGGCTTCTTCTGGCCATCCTTACCCTTCTGCTGCTGCTGCTTCCTCTTCTTGTTTCCACCCTGCTGGGGTTTAGACTCTTCCCTGGTCACAGCAACAACAGATCCATCCTTAGGAAACAAACCCTCATGCCTGATAGCTTTCTCCACAAGCTTCTCAAATGAATCGTCCAAATGATCCACCAACTGCCTCCCAAGATAACTGTCCAAGCCTGTCACAAACTTCTCATTCTTCTGATAAGCGAATTCAATATACGACCGGGCATACTTGGACAAAGCTTCAAACTCAGAAACATACTCAAGAACTGGTCTTCCTCCCTGCTTGAGCTCCACAAACTTCTTGAACAGAACAGACTTCTGAGCAGTAGAAATGAACTTAGCTTCAAATCTGGCTTGGAATTGCTCCCAAGTAATCTCTTCCTCCGGAGTATTGATGGTAATAGAGTTCCACCAATCAGAGGCTCTCCCTTGAAGCTGCCTTGACGCCAACTTCCTCTTAGTAGCATCCTCAATTCCCAAATCACTAAAGATCCTTCTACAAGCATCTATCCACCTCTGGACTTCAATGGTTGATTCTGTTCCCAAGAAAACCTTTCCTCCAAGAGCAGCATAGTCCTTACACAACTTAGCAAAATCCACCGGTCTTGGAGTTTGAACTTGAACTCCAACATCCACCGATGGCCCCGGAGCTGGCATCCTTCTCATGATCGAAGTCATCATAGTTTCGAACATAGCAGCATAATCAGCAGCCCCTTCAGTAGCACGGCCTTCCCTAGCAGCTGGTCTCCCTCTTCGACTCATCCTTAATATCTATAAAAAGGAATGGTCAGAACATCTTGAGAAACAACTGCTTAAAGGACTCAAACTCTTCTAATCTACTATATTATATATAGTAATCATCCATCAAAATACAATTACGTCTCTCATACGTAGTTACGTCAGTGAGCGTTGGGTAAAATCGATTAACCAAAGCTCTGATACCAAATGTGACGACCGCCCATGACCCCTGCACTGGACCTAGAGAAAGTGCGCTGTAAAGTGTGCCAGGCGACCATGGACGATTGTCAGGGTAAATTAAAACAACAGAATCTATCGTATTACTCACAGCGCATGGACAAAATACAATAGAACATATGTATAGTGAAGCTTTACAGAACAAAATATCATCATATAAAACTTCATAATAGTTGAATACAGACATCCGAATAGTCAATACATCAAGCCTCACTACAACACTCAGAGAATATACAAACAGCGGAACATCCAGTACATATAATAAGAAGATAATATGCAACCCTCCAGCTCGTCTTCGATACCAACACCGTGGAAAGCAAGAGCAGCACCTGTCACCTACTACCTAGTCTGCCCATCCCAAAATGGACGAACAGCCCAAGGCAATAAGAGTTAAAAACATAAAGCCTTGAGTCAGACAACAGTCTTAGTGAGCAGTAAATTAACTAACAACATACCAAAAGAGCATAAAGGAAAAGGAATAGGAATACAACCCTCCCACTCCAACCTCATTCTACAGTGATAGCTCCCAGACACACACTAAGCAGAAGCAAACATAGCAAAGCATACAATTTAAAATAAAGCAATTATCACTCGAGTCAAGGGCGATGTTTTCCAAGTACAAACCCCCAAGGCCTAAACCAAGATCAGATAAGCATCCAGAAAATACCACTCTTGAGACCGAATGACGATACAACCAAACATCCATGACTCTGGCTATCACTGTTATCATTGCTTCGATATCGCCGTTAATTGAATGACCGGCACATTCTTTCAGCCGTCCGTCAAGGGCTAATGGAAACCCCGGTTCTAGACATAACTCCCGCACGTCATCGTGACCCGTGCCTAGGACTATCGAATCTGCCCAGAGTACTTGACTACCAATCCGTAGCCTTCAGGGACTATCGAATCTGCCCAACGTACTCTTGCTTTGAGCATGCTAGAACCTTCAACAACGATGAGATCTCAGCCTTCGAGTCATCCTCCTCGACGACTATTTCCATACTAGCTCAAGCGCCTCTCGAGCAATCCATTATCCTCTAACCCGAACCATTTCACCGAGTTATCAACCTGCTTGGAATGATCCCGTCTGAATTAGACCAAGACTATCTCATATCATGCTTCGCTTCATCACATCCTCGCAAAGCCTCATCTCAACATCATCATCAAATCTATGCATAAGAGCTTCATCATCCGCTACGTATGCCACAAGCAGCTTTCCCAATTCAATAGCCTTTCTCTTAGCTTTTGAATCATCTTTGGTCTAAATCAAATCATCAATCTTCTAATTCATAGCAATCAACCAAGTCAAACATTAATCCAAGCAATCAAGCATTCAAATATGATCTAAGTAGACAATTATAACAATAATGGCAATTTCGTAATTAAAGGGTTGAAAGTCTAATAAGCATGAAATCATGAACAATATCTCTATAAACTTGATGAATGAACTTGCATAGATTAACATGTAGTAAGATGGATGTCAAATCATCATGAACAATGAATCTATATGGATCTACACATATGATTAGGAAAATGCATGGAAATCACTATTTTAACACCAAATCAAGCCAACGATCCGATATACTCCTATGGATCCGTATGAGAAATAATCACCACTCACCAAATCACCTAAACAACCTCAAATCAACACGCTTCAGATCTGGACAGCGAAGGATCTAGCTTGATCTATCACGAATCCGCTTCAAACGATGAAATCTCTCTTCGATGGATGAAGATCTTCAATCTAAGCTCTTTAACCTTCGATTTGATCTTCGATATGGATGGAAGGAATCGCTATATTAGAGTGGAGAAAAGAAGTGAAGAAGTGTAGAAGTCGAGCTCTCAAAATGGCAGCACTTCGTCGCTTCGAAATCCGGATCCCAAAAAGTGAGAAATGGACGAGTATTTATAGCTGAAATCTTAGGTCGTCTGCCCCTATAAGTCGTCTTCGACTTATCCCTATCTCCGACCTACACTCCAAACGACCTACGACCTAACAATAGCTCCGACTCAATAACCCCAAGTCTCTACAACTTACGACTTAACTCCCACCGACCTAAAGTCTTCGACCTAACACGTGATACGACTTAGCATATGCGCGCATCCTCGCGTCCTACGACTTAACAGCTTTGCCGACCTAGCAAAGTTACGACCTAACCAAGATCCTACTTAACTGGGTTACGACTCAACTCCTAAGTCGTCTACGACTTAACGTACCCAGCAACCTACGACCTAAGCCCATGCGCACTCACGACCAACCGGACCCATCTGTCTACGACTTAATGCGCGCGCGACTTAACACATGCGACCTAGCGACTTAACAACAGTTGCGACTTACGACTTAACGAATGCGCGACCTCACTTCTACGCGACTTAACTTCCTAACTCGTCCACGACCTAACCCTTAGGCCGAAAACTCCCTTAAGTCGCTCTATTCCTTAACTCGCTAACTCGTTTAGTCCTTAGGTCACTAACTCGCCCAACCAACCTAACTCTTAACTCGCCGAAACTCTTAAGTCGCTCACGACCTATCACTTAAGTCGTTAACAACCTATGATGACGCAATTGGTAAGTTGGAGCTAAAACTCCCTAAGTCGCACACGACTTACTACATGTCTTAGGTCGTTTACGACCTAGGACTTGCACGTATCTCTGCTCAAAATCTGAAACGACCTAACAATGCTAAGAATTCCAGATTTTTACGAACTTTTCGATCCGTAAAAATACGGGTCGTTACAGTAAACTAACATATATATTAATAAGATATATACAAAACTCCATGATGTTGAAAATCATAATTGTAAACATATACAAATTCATTATGAATATATAATCACAGTAAACATATTAATATAATAATTTAATTTTGCAAGTTTTATCTTTTCAAGGCTAATAAAATGATTTTCTAATCATAATATATAATATATAGGTATATATATATTGAATTGGAAGTTATGTTTTGAAAATTTATATGATAATTTTCAAGAGTTCTTTAAAAGTTGAATTCTGCATTTTTAACTCTAGTACTTATATATATATAATTATCAATTTAAATATAATGACAACTTAAGTATAACATGTAAACAAGATTTAATAAAAAGAATTAATGTTTCTTTCTTTCTAATTTACACATGTACTAAGTATAGTATATATATAATTTAAAAACATAAAAAAAAAACAAAAACAAAATTTTAAAACAAAAGATACATATAAATAAGGGCTTTATACATTTGTAAGTTAGAGTTCATGCAAGAGACAAATGTAAGTTAAGTAGCTTACAATTTTACAAATGGCACACAATTCTCATTTAAAATTTTTATGTAAATAAATATCAGAAAAATAAGAAAACCAGGTTTTCATTTTTCTCCTCACTTTCAAAACCTGGAAGCATAAACTTGAGAAAAAGAATCAAAGAAAATAAAATCAAACCAGAGCAATTCAAGGCTTCAAGTTCAGTTCAATTTAAAACTACAGATCAAAATTTATTCATCTCAACATCAAGCAATTCAAAGTAACAAAAGCAAATTTCAAACTGAAGCAAACATAAAGAAGGTCAAGATCAGGCAAAGGTAGATTCAAATCAAAATTTATCAAGATTCAAAGATTCAGATCTTTCCAATAAGCTAGTTCGAGATCAAAGAAATTGGAAAACCTGGTCTCTGTTTTGTAACAGGTGAGTAAAACCAGCTTTAAAAAAAACTATTTAAATCTAATGCATGTGCATGAGGTTTGGAAAGATGATGTGTTAGTTATTTTGAATGAATGAAATTATGTTTATATGTTTAAAAATATGAAGCGTTAAGTATGCATGTCTGTATACATATAGAACTCTCTGTTTATATTTACAAGATTAAATATAAATCAAAAATTCAAAATCTACTCTTGTAATCTCTTATAGGCTGCGGAGTTCAAATAAGATTTGTTTGTTTATATATAAACAAGGTTTTAAAAATAGATTTAAGAATAGTAAGTTCGAAAACTATCTGGAAGTTAAGGAAGACAGTGAAATTTTGAAACCATGTTAAAATCAAATCTCACAATTCCTTGACTCTCTTATATAATCTGATTTCCCATCAAAAATCATGAATTTTAAAAGTTGAATTATAATTTTAAGTTTAGTTTCGAATGTGTAATTTGTGGTTGATCGAAATTGGAGTTTTGAGCATTTTCTGGCGATCGGCATGATGAAGTTGGTCGAGACTTGGCTTGGAGATGGCTCGTGTGCCATAGACATTGGGAAAATTGGTTGGAGGGTTGATTTCTTGCCGTGGTGGCGCGGCAAGGGAAATGTAGGGTTTACAAGCCTGTTGAAGTCGAGGGTGTTCGTCGTTTAACTATGGTGTCATGGGGGCATCGAGTGGGCTCGGAGGAGTAGTAGAGGGAAGGTGGAAGCATGGCGAAGGTTTGAGGGGAGATGCGTGTTCTCCGGTGATCGGAGGCGATGGTGATGATGATCGAACTTGGTTCCAGGAGGGTGATGATCTGCACGATTTTGGGTATGGACGATTTCGTTGGAAATTGGGAGGTGGGAGCACTAGCATGGATCATCGTCGTCTGTGGGTGACTCGGCAAAGGTCGGAGTTGGTTGGATTTGGTGGTGCACGTGCACGTGGGGGCGTGTGTGTCTGTATTGTTTTGTGATGATAGGGAAGATTAAGTTTCTGGGGTTAAACCCGAAGTAGTACGAAGTTTTCCTCGTAGTCGGGTCGACGCGAGAAATGCATGGGGTATAGCTCAGGAAATTTTAGGGTTGACTCGGGTTTTATCAGAGTAAATAACAAGTTTAAAACCTTAAGTAAATGCAAGTTTTAATGAATTTTTTAACAAGTTTAAAGGCAAGGAAACGAAAGGTTTTCAAAATAAAGTAATAGTAGCAAAGTTTCAAAGGTAAATATTAGTTGATTAAGAAATGGTTTACCTTAAAGTTAATTTAGGTCTTTGGTGATTAAAGATTAATTAAGTTAATGAATTTTTGATTAAAGATTAATCAATTAGTTAATTAATTAGAGATTAATAAATTGTTAATTAGAGATTAGTTAATTGTTAATTAGGGATTAATTAATTGGTAATTGGAGATTAATTAATGTAAGTAATTACTTGAAAAATAATTACTTAATGTAAAGGATAATTAAAGGTTAATTAATTTATAATTAAAGGATAATTAATTAAGGATAATTAAAGGTTAATTAATTTATAATTAAAGGATAATTAATTAAGGATAATTAATTAATTAAAGAATAATTAATTAAGGGTTAATTAATTAATGTAATTAACTTAAGGTTAATTTATTTATGTGATTAATTAGGGGTTAATTAATTAATTAAGGATAATTAATTAAGATGGATAATTAAAGGATGATTAATTAATTGGTTTGTAATTAATTAATGTTAAGTAAGCAGGATTTAAAAGTAATTTAAGTAATTAATTTAATTTATTTATTAAGTTAAATTAATTATGAATTGTACATCTAATTAATCTTGCTTATGGATGATTGAATAATATTGAATGCTTTGGATTATTTGATATATCTGATATGTGGTTGTGATGCTCTATGATATGAGATGCTTTGGATGAATTGTGATATTGTAAGTTATCTATCTGTGGTAGAATTGCTATGTGAATATGATATCCTGAATTTAAATTAAATTGTTTAACTTAAACATCTTGGCTTAAAAAGGATGACATTTGAATTTCGAAGAGACCGGGATCGGATATCAGCGATATCCGGAACCACTTCGATTAGTAATCTACAATAATTCTTTATAGATTTGATATGTGAATCAAATAGTCTGGAACATGATAAATTTAAATGATTGGGCCATTTAAACTAAGTAAGGGTACTTAGGGATCGATTTGTGAAAATAAGTGTTGAGCATAACAAGTAATGAACTCGTAGTGAAGTACGAGTTACCCCGGGTTTTTCTTTTATGGTTTGAACTTAGTATTTTCAAATTATATGGGTTTACTCACGCTGGTTTCCAGCCTGACCCGGGTGTTACTTTGATGTAATGCTCGGGTCAGACCGAGTATTACAGATTTTCAGGTTAGGACGTTCTGGAGCTCAGGTGGCGAGCTGGATGGAAGACACGTATGAAGTATTCCGCTGTGTATTTGAGAGTTGTTGTGATATTAGTCTGAGACAAGTTGATATAACTGTCCAGTTATGTGTATATGATTGTAACTCTGATGTATTGAATGCAAAGTAACAATTACAGCTTTCTTTTATAAAAATGCTATTATTTGTTATTATATTTAATCCACTGCGAATGTGAGATGTTGTTGTTTTCTGTTCTTCTTTCTTCTTTCCTTCTTCTTTTCTCTAACAATCTGGAATTTTTGGAGTCGAAAATTCCGGGTCGTTACATTTGGTATCAGAGCTGAAGGTTAAGCGAGAACCTTGGCTCTGGTGGGATTACTCATTAAGGATAGGGTCAATGGTACCCTAAGAATGAGTTGAGTGTATATATATATGAGAGCGTACTTGTTATTTTCTTATATAAAGGTTTTTAAATAGTTTTAAAAAAAATAAATGATTTTTATATAAGTTTATCTTTTGATATATAAAGAAATAATTTTCTAATTATTAAATATATTAAAGAAATTGGTTGTTGAATCATTGGAATTAAATAAAATAATGAGAATTAAGTGGTAATAGTAATACAACCAAATTGAAATTGAACGAAGATAAGTTTGAAATGGATTCAAATTGAATTTAAAATCTTGAATTTGTAGAAGTGTTTTCAGAATAAAGATAATAATGAATTGGTTTCTAGATATGATAATCTTGGTTGTTATCATAAATGGTTATTGTGTTTAATAATGAAATGTTTTAGGGAAATAAAACATTTAGGCAAGTATGACTTGTAAATTGAAGTGGGTTTTAAATTGTGAAGTTTTAAATCTAAGTCTAGAAAACTTGAAATTGTTTTAAAGAAATTTGTTTTGAATTAAAACCAAAGGTGGTTTAAAAATTTAAGGTATAACTTGGTGTGTAAAGGAAATAAATATGTATAATGAGGATATACATAATATCAAAGATGATTTGAAATAAACTCTTAGTTTTGAGTTTTAAATTTTTCCTTGAGATGTGATATGAAAACCCAAAGTGATAAGTTTTTGAACTTATAAGTGGGAAGATTGTTAATATAAAGTTTAAAATTTGAAATTCGAATTCGAATTGGGTAAAGATGACTGGATTAAATTGAATTTAACTTAAGGAAAGTTAAATGAGTTTAGAATGAACAACTTGAATTGGAAATTTCAAGATGAAATTGAAATTTAACTTGGGAAGTTAAATGGTTGATTTTAAATGGGAGTTATGAGTGATCTCAAAATGGGTTTGAGATCTGGAAATTGAAAATGGATGATGTTAATTGGTGTATGGATAAATTTGGATGTTTATTTATCCTGATATCATTCTATTGTTATAAATAATCTATGAAACTGAGAATTGGTTTTGAAGTTAGAAATGGATAATAAATTAGAATCTGAAGATTAAATTGTTTTTGAATTCTTATTTGAACTTTGTAATAAGTTAAGTAAAGATAATTTTAAAATGGAATTTTGGAATTTGGATTCAGAATTAAATGGTTTAAAGGTTTAAGTTGTTAAATAAAAAAATAAAGGTTGATTTAATTTAAAAGTAAGGGTTAATTTGACTTAAGGGATTAAATCAACATTTAATTTTTTTACTTAAATTTATATAATTTGAGATGGTTTTAAGTTGAGATTTGAATAGAATTAGTTCAAATTGAATTTGGTTTGAATTAATTAAAATTGTGATTGAAGATGGATAAGCATAAGTTTAAATGGAAAATTTGAATTGAAATAATTTGAAGTGAAATTGAAGTTGAATAAGTTTAAAATTCAAATGGGAGATGATTTGAATGTGGGATAGAAATTGAGGTTAATTTAAACTGAATTGAAATTGAATCAATTTAAATGAAAATGGAAATTGGAAATTGATTGGAAATGGGGATTGGAAAGTTGGACAGTTTGGCTCTAGACTATTTTCAAAATAATTTGGTTTAATATAAACCTATTTTTCCAAGTTACTTATTATACAATCTTTCTTTTTAAAGCCAAACTATTTTATACTTATTTTACAATTATTTTTGGAACAAATTACTATTTTTCAACTATTTTATAATTAATTCCTATTTTACAACTATTTTACAATTACTTAATTATTTTACAGCTATTTTACAAACTAAAAATTATTTTTCAACTACTTATATATTTTTAATTTTTCAAGCTATTTTCTAAATTTAAGCTGGATAGAGTTCAAACTGTCTATAATTGAATACCAATTGAGATAAGAATTGAAGTATTAACCCAAATGGAAATTGGGAGCAATTGTGAATAAGTCAATAGAAATATAAATGAATGTGAAGTAAAAGAGAATTGATTTAGCTAATAATCAATAATGATAAATACGTAGGATGTACGTATATTATTCTATTCGCATAGTGGTTTGATCCAGATTCGAGCACAGAATTTCGAGATAATATTATCGATCCGAGTTGAGATTTTTCGCTCGATTTTCGACGGCGAACCTGGATATGGATTTTTGATTGATTCTGGATATTCTCTATCATAGTTGTGACTATGCAAGGAGAATGACGATTTCTGATCAAGAAACCAGATCTGAGTCCGCACTAGGAAGTCGAGTGGACGATACTAGTTCGGAAGTGAAATTGTGTGAGAGTGAGCGATCAAATTGATATAGCATACGGATGATATGTGTACATTGTACGGGTTTGAAGAAATTGATATTGAAAATTTGTGAATAAAAACTGTAAAATGATTTTGAAATGGAAGGGTACATTTTGAGAAATAAATGATGAAATAAAATGGGAGTTGAATATTTCTGTGATTAGAACTCATTTTATAGAAAAGTGATATGGTTAATAACTTTATAAAAGAGTAATCAAATTTGAATATTTGATTTGGAATAAACAAAGTTATATATCCTTGTTATATAAGATAAATCTTCCCTTGTTGAATCTATTGCCAGAAGAAATGGGTTTTGAAAATATTTGAAGTATAAAAGAGGTTTTATACAAGTTTGAAATGATCCAAAGATTTTTAAAGTTATATATATCTATATGTATATAAAGGATCTTATGAGAATGATTTTGGAAAAGGTTTTGGGAACCTATGGATTTTGGAAAGGCTTTTGATTTTTGAGAAAAATCAGTTTTGGGAATTTGGAAAGTCAAGTTTGGAACTATCGATTTGGGATATCGATTTTGTTTAAAGGAGATTTTGATATAAATAATAAAGGGTATGATTCAAAGATACTATAAGTGTATAGTATAAAGTGTTTTGAGAATGGCTTTGGGGAAAAAGGCGCTCCCTTGAAATGAACTTCTCAGGAGTACCACAGGGTGGTACTGCCTTGAACCCTAAGGGGGGTTTCTAAAGTTGATCCTGTGAGGAGTCCGGACAAAACTAGTTCCTGAGGATTATTGGGTAGCGAAAGTCGAGGGCGCTGATGCCTACAGAGGCATTTGGGTTATGCTGTGACGAAAGTGTAGCTCGATGTCGCTGCGATCTACTATGTGGACCATAGCGAAAATCGTGTGGAGGATGAGTGTCAACAGTCTACACTTGATTTTTCCGAGACGGCGACGTAACATCGGTAAACTGCGATCTATGGTCAAGTGGAGAAGTTTCATTCTTTTGGCAGCGAAATTCGGTGGCGCTGATGCCTACAGTTATATGGGTTTTTGCTGTGATAGCAATGTAACATCCCGAAATTTTAGACTTTCGAAAATTCAACATCGATACTCACTTTATCGACTGCTGAGCCATCGAATGCCGGAAACCCGAAAAGTTATGGTTTTAAGAAAGAAGAAAAAGTAGAAGAAGAAGATAGAAGAAAAAGAAAGAAAGAAAGAAGAAGAACCTCAAAACAACAACAGATACAGAACAGAGACAATATCAGAATCTCACATATCGCAGTGGAACAATATATAATAGATAAATGAATAATCTTTAAAACAAAGTATTTTATCAGTTTATACATACATCAGTCATCAGAGTCAATATACAACAATGGACAGTTATATAACTTGTCCTCATACAGAATACACAGCGGAATAAATACTATCAATAAAAATACTACGTCTCGTCATCCAGCTTGCTTCCAAAGCTCCAGAATATCCAGAATATCCTGATAATATAACTCTAGGCTGCCCGTGTGGAAATTTGGTGGGCACCCAGAGTTTAGAAGGGAACAATAAACTCCGAGTCAGTCATGGCGACTGGTGTGAGATCGTAAAACAGTTTATCTTTAAAAATAATTAGCAGAGAATTTTAAAGTCAATTCGCAATGCTTTTGGAAAATGAAACTACCATAAGACCTCCCACCACACACACAATGCAAACGCAGAATTGGAGGAGATTTCTTCTTATGATAGTCAAAGATGCTTACTACACAAAATCAAATCATTTTGGATATTATTATTAGTGCATAGTGTAGAAAACATTTCGAAAGTACAATATAAATCTTAGCCAGCATAGACATTTCGAACTATGCCTACTATAGCTACCATCCAAACAGTGGGGCGCCACCATAAGTGAATGATAGGTTCTACAACTAAAACCGTACAAGTCACGTATTGTTTCTTTGGATTTCCAACAAATGGTCAGGCTAAGGAACTTCCTATCCACGATGGGTACGTCCCTGGAATAGACGACCCGAGAACCTAACCGGATCTCTGCCAACACAAGGCCGGGTTACCTCTGCAAAAATAGGTAACTACTGACACGCGTATGCCATCCCCCGATCGTCACCGATCTTCCCGAGGATCCCCGATTCGCAACAAACCACATAGATAATAATAATGCAGTAACCACAGAGGTTAAGTATCTGGGCTCCATACCATGATACCACCTTTATCCAGAAGGAATGACATACACTAAGGGGCGCTACTCCCTAGAACCTTGCTGCATTCGTCCTGTTTCGACCATTTCCGGGGTGTGAGGCTCGACGAAGTCTCGTCCACAAAGCTACGCTTCCTCAAAAAGCCCTGCTTCGGGTCAAACAAAATGATCAACCTATGATCACAAAGATATAAGATCAACCAAATGATCATATCACAAATGATCAAACACTGATCATTTCACAGCAACACTCAATATGCCACGTTACCAAATTGGGATATATCGCTGATAAATTTCAACTACATAACCTCTGAGCTCGTACGTCTCAGAGAAGGGTGTTAAGCTAAGAGAATAAATTCTCCGCCACCAACAGAAATGTATTTGAAAGAAATCAGCTTTATATCTCAAATTGTAACGTCAGACACACAATCCATACAAGTCTGTTCCGGGATCGAACAGAACCGAAGGCACTTCTCACGAAGCCCTTGCAATTCCGGATAATTTTCAATCACGTCAGGACTTCCCGTCACTAAGGGTGATAAAACCTCTAAATCGAAGATCAGTCGATGTAGAGTAACTCGACGGTAATCCTTCCGTTTTCAAAAATATCCGGTCTTCGAATGCGATTCATAACGACGTATCACATATTCGGAATGGGTTATACGACCCCATGGTCCTTTCCCGGTTAACCCGAATAGTGAGCGCTTATTCAAAAATAAGTGTGGCATTCAAATTCATCCAATTCACAACAAATACCATTCAAGGTAATTATTGATAGTCGGTTATTTAACTATCAATAAAGATGCGCAACATCACCAGATTCCAAATAATTTTCCAAATTATTTATTTTCCAAAATATCTTTTACTAGATATAAAATTTCCACACTTAACCGTTTGAAAACAATTTCAAATCAATTCCCACATTTCTTTTTATCTTTGAAGATAAAATATCAAAACAGTTCATTTCATATTGGAAAAGTATTTCCATACTTATCTAAAAATAAGTAATTCACAAATCATTTATTTTCAACATTGAAAATATTCAATATACTTAAATCAAATTTAAGTATAAATTCATTCTTTAAGGAAAACATTACTATAACAACCTTTCTTTGAGTCAAAACGAATGTTACGTAAAACAACGTTACGACGACTCAAAATCATTAGTATAGGGATTCGAATTTTTAAGATAGATATGTAAATCCCAATACTATATAAAAACATTTCCTTTCGGAAATCATTTACTATAACAACAGTGTTATAGTCCATCATTTCCTTCTTCCTCGAAAACGTCTATTTCAACAATAAATGTTGAAATCTATGTTTTCGATATTTAACACATTTTTTTAAAACATCGTTAAAAACAATTTAACTTCATTTTTAAAATATCACTTCTTCAAAAATGAATCCATTTTATTCAATAATATATTCACTGTCCAAAATCGTGAATATATCTTCTTTAATAATCTTCCATATTTAATTTATCAAATTCAGTCTATTTCGAATTTATAAACACGTTTATAAATTCTATTTCCATTTATAAAAACTACAATTTATAAATCTTCTTTATTAACTAGTTCAATTCATAACTCAATTTTTATACTAACGGTCCATCTTATAAGTTAATACTTATAATTCATTTATTTTCAAAAATCGTTCTTTTAATCTAAAATCGGATTTCAAATTAATTTCTAATTCTACTTTACTCCAAATCAATTACAAATTGATTTCTAAATTTATTTTCACTACTAAAATAAATTCTTATTCTTTTCAAATTATTCAATATCCTGTTTTTAAAGGGATTCTTCAAATTGAGATCATTTTACATTGATTTCCCAAATTATTTCAATTTACCAATTTAATTCCTAATTGGATTTCCAACTTATCTCTTTTTTAAATAAATTCCTTTTAAAGAAAACAAATTTCAATTGTTTCTTTCAATCTATTTTAAAATCCAAATTTTAAATTAAATTCTTCAAATTATAATCACTATTTTACGAAATCCATTTATTTAGCATTTTCACTTTATTCTGGAATTTATTCAATACGATTATACTTTAAAAATTCCTTTCTTCAAAATTTCTTCAATTTCAAAAATTGATTCACTTAGAAATTTTCTACTTGAATTTCAAAAATTCAATTTCGTTTATCTTTGGAATCCAATGATGTCAAAACATCCATTCAGCTAAATTTTAGCTTTCAAACAATTTCCAGATATCAATATGATTAATAGCATCACTATAATCATTCACAGATTCATATCACAATAGAAATAAATTCAATCAATGTGAGGGGTCCAGTTGGATCCCTCCAACCTGTCTCCCTGCATCCAAAGACGTTAGCACAATACCAATTCCGCTCCAGTACGGAATTATCGCGGTATATGGGTTTTTATAAATCCGCTTACTAACGGCGCAATAGGGTCTCATCCGCTATACGAGGCGGGAAATCATCAATCCAATATATACATATGCCAATATGTATATATCGCTATATATAGATATATCCTATCATATCTAATAGCACATCCAATAGCAATCAAATAAATAACTGAAAATTCCACTTTTCAATCGAGTGAGAAAAATCTCACCTTAGCATTTTATTTTGCCATCCCATTTCATTTCCAGCTTGATTCTCGATTTTTAACCTTGTATAAATAATTATACAATTTAATCAATATCCGAAATAAATCGAACTATGAATTTTTGTCCTATTTATTTACTTAACCAAATTTTTATTTTTAACCAATTTTTTCTTTTAAAATTAATTTAACTGATTGAACAATTAATTTCCAATTTACCATTTATTTCACTTAAATCTAGCTGATGATTCAAATTTAATGAATAATTTAAAGTTCAAACTAATCTCCTTTTTGAAAATCCTTTAGTAATTAAAATAATTAAATAAGCTAATTAAACAAATTAATCACTTAAGTAAATTACCTTTTAAAATGCTCTGTTGTTATCGTTAACATTTAAAATTTCTATGTTTAATTTATCAAAAATATCATACTTATTTTATTTTCTCTTAAATAAATTAGCAAATTAAAAATCTGTAAATATTTACTTTACAATGCAAAAAAACTTCTCTGTATATATATTTTTTTTTTCATATATAATTTAATCAAATAAACAGAAAATACCTTCACTACTGAAATCGAACTCGTGAATGCCCTAGTTTGTCGCGACCATTTCCGCTGCCCCGCGCCATGCTCGCGAATTCTTCTGACATCATTTCCTTCACCGATCGCTGCCAGCGACCACGCGAAATCCTCACTTTCCTCCGACTTCGAACTCACGTGCGCGACCCACCAGAATGTCTTGCGAAATCCACCAACGTTGCCGAGAAACCCCACTTGCCTCCATCACTATCTCGATCGTCACCACCACCAGATCGCACGCGCCTCCAGATCATCGCCGCCAACAAATCGAACACGAGCCAATCGAACTTCCCCAAATTCCAGTCGCCTCCGCGAAACCCTAGTCGCTCGTCAGAGACGAAGTCGACGTGAGCCATCGCTCCACGCGCCGCCCCACGCGCGCGCGAGTGCCACCTTTTCCATCGCGAGACTTTACTCGTGGTTGCCACCGCGTCGCTACGCCCTTGTCGCTGCAGCCATTGATTTGAATTTTAAGCGAAGTGTTTTAGAACTGAGGAAGAAAATTTTAGTTCGGCCATTTTCTTTTAAATTTCGCGAACGAGATTTTGATGAGGGGTTTTCGTTTTCGTTTGAATTTTATTTGGACCGGGACGAACATATAAAGGAAGAGAGAAGAGGGGTATTTGAAACTGAAAGAGGTATTGATCGCGTGATGGGTTGCACGTTTTGTCTCGTGATTACAGGCGCGATTTTAGGGAGGAGATCGTGGTGATGATTTTGACCATAAATTTAAAATTTAAAATTTAAATTTAAATCTCGATAAAAACTTCAATGCGTTTTCGTGTCGTATTCTCACATACGAACTCCGAAAAATACGAAATTTGGAATCCGATAATAATTCGATATTACGGACCCAATGGAACTGGTTTCGTCGAATTCCGAGACTGTGCCTCGGACGACTACTTTAAATATCGATTCGAACAATTTAATTTCAAAACTGAACAAATCGATTTCAAATTCGATTCTGAAGTTGCAGTTATCTTCAGTATTATCACTACGAATTTTAAAAGCTTTTGGAATATTTTTCTTCAGCTTAAAATTGAAGATACAAATTTTATTCAACTCTCAATAGATTAAATTATAAAATTTAATCGTCAAATTCAAATTTAAATCAGGGATTCAAATTAAATCATCGTTCAAATATTTAAAATAAATTAAATATTCTCAATTTAATTTGTTCAAAATTCTGGGTCGTTACAGATAGCAACGTAAAGCCCGGGTATAACTGCGATCTGTAGCAGGTTCCATGGCGTAATCGAGGGGCACGGAGACCTACAGTTATCTATGGATTTTGCCGGGACGGCAACGTAACCATCGGGTTAATTGCGACCATGGATGGGGGTGATGATTTCCAGAGCATTCTCACCAAAGATATTTCCTCTATTTTCAAAAATGTTTTCTATATTTTCACAAAGTTTTCGAAAATATTTTTCAAGTATTTTCACTGGGTGTTGAAAACGGGTTTACCAAGTACTTATAGATTTTCAGTCTTACGCCTGATCAACGTATGACCGAATTTCTGTGAGAACGAGGATGATTTGTTGAGACATCGAATTATAAAAGTATTTTATAAAAACTATTTTATAATATTATGTAGATTTTAAAAGTGTTTTAAAAATGATCAAAGAATAACTTATCTGATTTTAAGTATTGAATAAATTATGGCTTCGTTCCTTTTCGGAGACGAAAAGATTCTAAGGGGGGAGGAATGTGATAACCCGGATTTTTGGGCATCTGATAATTGGATAATTAACTGGTTTGTTCAATTGAACCGATTAAATTCTGATATCTGAAAATATAATAAATTTGAATCTATAATAAATATTTAAATACAAATATCTAGAAATAATAAATTTTACAGTAAACTAACATATATATTAATAAGATATATACAAAACTCCATGATGTTGAAAATCATAATTGTAAACATATACAAATTCATTGTGAATATATAATCACAATAAACATATTAATATAATAATTTAATTTTGCAAGTTTTATCTTTTCAAGGCTAATAAAATGATTTTCTAATCATAATATATAATATATAGGTATATATATATATTGAATTGGAAGTTATGTTTTGAAAATTTATATGATAATTTTCAAGAGTTCTTTAAAAGTTGAATTCTGCATTTTTAACTCTAGTACTTATATATATATAATTATCAATTTAAATATAATGACAACTTAAGTATAACATGTAAACAAGATTTAATAAAAAGAATTAATGTTTCTTTCTTTCTAATTTACACATGTACTAAGTATAGTATATATATAATTTAAAAACATAAAAAAAACAAAATTTTAAAACAAAAGATACATATAAATAAGGGCTTTATACATTTGTAAGTTAGAGTTCATGCAAGAGACAAATGTAAGTTAAGTAGCTTACAATTTTACAAATGGCAAACAATTCTCATTTAAAATTTTTATGTAAATAAATATCAGAAAAATAAGAAAACCAGGTTTTCATTTTTCTCCTCACTTTCAAAACCTGGAAGCATAAACCTGAGAAAAAGAATCAAAGAAAATAAAATCAAACCAGAGCAATTCAAGGCTTCACGTTCAGTTCAATTTAGAACTACAGATCAAAATTTATTCATCTCAACATCAAGAAATTCAAAGTAAAAAAAGCAAATTTCAACCTGAAGCAAACATAAAGAAGGTCAAGATCAGGCAAAGGTAGATTCAAATCAAAATTTATCAAGATTCAAAGATTCAGATCTTTCCAATAAGCTAGTTCGAGATCAAAGAAATTGGAAAACCTGGTCTCTGTTTTGTAACAGGTGAGTAAAACCAGCTTTAAAAAAAACTATTTAAATCTAATGCATGTGCATGAGGTTTGGAAAGATGATGTGTTAGTTATTTTGCATGAATGAAATTATGTTTGTATGTTTAAAAATATGAAGCGTTAAGTATGCATGTCTGTATACATATAGAACTCTCTGTTTATATTTACAAGATTAAATATAAATCAAAAATTCAAAATCTACTCTTGTAATCTCTTATAGGCTGCGGAGTTCAAATAAGATTTGTTTGTTTATATATAAACAAGGTTTTAAAAATAGATTTAAGAATAGTAAGTTTGAAAACTATCTGGAAGTTAAGGAAGACAGTGAAAATTTTGAAACCATGTTAAAATCAAATCTCACAATTCCTTGACTCTCTTATATAATCTGATTTCCCATCAAAAATCATGAATTTTAAAAGTTGAATTATAATTTTAAGTTTACTTTCGAATGTGTAATTTGTGGTTGATCGGAATTGGAGTTTTGAGCATTTTCTAGCGATCGGCATGATGAAGTTGGTCGAGACTTGGCTTGGAGATGGCTCGTGTGCCATAGACTTTGGGAAAATTGGTTGGACGGTTGATTTCTTGCCGTGGTGGCGCGGCAAGGGAAATGTAGGGTTTACAAGTCAGTTGAAGTCGAGGGTGTTCGTCGCTTAACTACGGTGTCATGGGGGCATCGAGTGGGCTCGGAGGAGTAGTGGAGGGAAGGTGGAAGCGTGGCGAAGGTTTGAGGGGAGATGCGTATTCTCCGGTGATCGGAGGCGATGGTGATGATGATCGAACTTGGTTCCAGGAGGGTGATGATCTGCTCGATTTTGGGTATGGACGATTTCGTTGGAAATTGGGAGGTGGGAGCACTAGCATGGATCATCGTCGTCTGTGGGTGACTCGGCAAAGGTCGGAGTTGGTTGGATTTGGTGGTGCACGTGCACGTGCACGTGGGGGCGTGTGTGTCTGTGTTGTTTTGTGATGATAGGGAAGATGAAGTTTCTCGGGTTAAACCCGAAGTAGTACGAAGTTTTCCTCGTAGTCGGGTCGACGCGAGAAATGCATGGGGTATAGCTCAGGAAATTTTAGGGTTGACTCGGGTTTTATCAGAGTAAATAACAAGTTAAAACCTTAAGTAAATGCAAGTTTTAATGAAATTTTTAACAAGTTTAAAGGCAAGGAAACGAAAGGTTTTCAAAATAAAGTAATAGTAGCAAAGTTTCAAAGGTAAATATTAGTTAATTAAGAAATGGTTTACCTTAAAGTTAATTTAGGTCTTTGGTGATTAATGATTAATTAAGTTAATGAATTTTTGATTAAAGATTAATCAATTAGTTAATTAATTAGAGATTAATAAATTGTTAATTAGAGATTAGTTAATTTTTAATTAGGGATTAATTAATTGGTAATTGGAGATTAATTAATGTAAGTAATTACTTGAAAATTAATTACTTAATGTAAAGGATAATTAATTAAGGATAATTAAAGGTTAATTAATTTATAATTAAAGGATAATTAATTAAGGATAATTAAAGGTTAATTAATTTATAATTAAAGGATAATTAATTAAGGATAATTAATTAATTAAAGAATAATTAATTAAGGATTAATTAATTAATGTAATTAACTTAAGGTTAATTTATTTATGCGATTAATTAGGGGTTAATTAATTAATTAAGGATAATTAATTAAGATGGATAATTAAAGGATGATTAATTAATTGGTTTGTAATTAATTAATGTTAAGTAAGCAGGATTTAAAAGTAATTTAAGTAATTAATTTAATTTATTTATTAAGTTAAATTAATTATGAATTGTACATCTAATTAATCTTGCTTATGGATGATTGAATAATATAGAATGCTTTGGATTATTTGATATATCTGATATGTGATTGTGATGCTCTATGATATGAGATGCTTTGGATGAATTGTGATATTGTAAGTTATCTATTTGTGGTAGAATTTCTATGTGAATATGATATCCTGAATTTAAATTAAATTGTTTAACTTAAACATCTTGGCTTAAAAAGGATGACATTTGAATTTCGAAGAGACCGGGATCGGATATCAGCGATATCCAGAACCACTTCGATTAGTAATCTACAATAATTCTTTATAGATTTGATATGTGCATCAAATAGTCTGGAACGTGATAAATTTAAATGACTGGACCATTTAAACTAAGTAAGGGTACTTAGGGATCGATTTGTGAAAATAAGTGTTGAGTATAACAAGTAATGAACTCGTAGTGAAGTACGAGTTACCCCGGGTTTTTCTTTTATGGTTTGAACTTAGTATTTTCAAATTATATGGGTTTTACTCACGCTGGTTTCCAGCCTGACCCGGGTGTTACTTTGATGTAATGCTCGGGTCAGACCGAGTATTACAGATTTTCAGGTTAGGACGTTCTGGAGCTCAGGTGGCGAGCTGGATGGCAGACACGTATGAAGTATTCCGCTGTGTATTTGAGAGTTGTTGTGATATTAGTCTGAGACAAGTTTATATAACTGTCCAGTTATGTGTATATGATTGTAACTCTGATGTATTAAATGCAAAGTAACAATTACAGCTTTCTTTTATAAAAATGCTATTATTTATTATTATATTTAATCCACTGCGAATGTGAGATGTTGTTGTTTTCTGTTCTTCTTTCCTTCTTCTTTTCTCTAACAATCTGGAATTTTTGGAGTCGAAAATTCCGGATCGTTACATTAATTGATATGCCCACTTGAATAAGGGATGTGTTAACTAATGATGGTTAATTGTTGAATTTATTTACATAGATGTTGTTTATGTAAATATAGTTGTCTAACTTGGAAAGTTAAATTTTTAGTAATGGTGACTTGTTTAAGTACCATTGTGATTGCTAAGCCTCTTTTGAATTCTTAAAGTTAAGGATTTAAATCAACTTCAAATTTAAATAATTATAAATGTTTATATAATTATTATTTATCAAAGTGTTTTATGTAATGATTATTTGATTAACAATGTTTTAAAGTTAACTTTTATATTCTAAATATTGTTTAGAATTATTAAATTATATTCTAAATCTGTTTTAAAGTTATTTTATACTTTAATATTATTTAAAGTTATTTATAATAATTAGTTTTGAAGTTAATTATTATTTTAAAGTTAATTATTTAAAATTAATTACTTAAAGTTAATTATTTTATTTATATTTTAAGGTTGATTATTTTATTTCCAAATTATTTGTTATATTATTAATATTTAAAAGTTTATGTATTATTATAATAATATTGTTTAAAAGTTTATTATTATACTAATATTGTTTTAAAGTTTATTTATTTTATTATTATACTAATATTGTTTAAAATTTAATTTATTAATATATATATATATCGATTTAAAGTTATTTAAGTATATTTTAAATATTGTTTAAAGTTACTTAATGATATTTAAATATGGTTCAAAGATAATTAATTATTCATTTATGATGTTTTCTGATAATAACCTATTTTATTTAAAGTTGTTTTAAATGATAAACTGTTTTATAAAAAGGTGTTTAAAAATAATAAATTATATATTTAAAAAGGGATCTTTTAAATGGAAAGGTTTATATAAAGGTTTTTAGTCAGTAAAAGAATTTGTTAAAGGAACTTATAAATTGAGAAGGGATTTTGGAAATTGAAAAGAAGTTGTTTTTAAAGTTTAGAGATTTTAAAGGAGTTTTGTAAATGGTTTTAAAGATTATAAAGGAGTTTTATAAATGGTTTTAAAGATTTATAAAAGGAGTTTAATAAATTGAAAAGAGATCTTGAAATTGGGAAAGAATTTTATAAATGTTTTTAATATCTCTAAAAGAGTTTTATAAACAGACTTGGAGATTTATAAAGAAATTTTATAAATATATTTGGAGTTTAAGTAAAGCAGATTTCATAAATGGAAGAGATTTATTAAACGAATTTATTAAAGAAAATTTATAAAAGAAACTAAGATTGGATTTTTCTTAACCGGCCTTCTTAATTATGGTTGTATGGACATTCATTCCACACTTCACACTAAAGGAATAGCGATTGAAGTTATTCTTATCTCCCTTCTAAGCAACATTTGGGTTTGATCATTTTAATACCGTTTTGAAATAGAAAATCTACCTAAGTGTTTTGGTGAATATACGTACACCATTTTATAAGTATGTGAAAAGGGGTTTCCAACTTTCGAAAGGAATGTTTTGTGAATATACTTATCCCGATAAGATAAGTATATGAATATTGTGATAAATATTTTGGAAAGGAAATTAATGAGATTAATCTATGAGGCTTAGTGGTTTCCATGTGAAATATAATCTCTGTTTTGGCTATTGGAATCTGATGTGCATGTAAATGTGCATATTTTTACCACCATATTTAATATGTTTTAATTAAATAAATGATCATATCGGGTATTTTAACTTGTTTAAACCAAAATTCATATTATTTTCAAATCGTCGCATATTCATCTTCATCGAAGGGAAAAATGGACATTTTTGTGCATATATTAATTTTCTAAAATTTAATTGAAAATTTCTATATTATTTTGTAGGAATTTAAATTCATATACAAGTAGTTTCATGATGATATATGCATACACAAGAGTGAAGAGAAAAAATGAAGAATAATTCAAAGTGAAGATCATGGAGGACCCCACTTACCTACCTACCTTTATGTACACTTAGGGGCTAATGCACATGCTAAAAGGCCATCAAATCTTCATGCACACTTAATGGATGATTATGGGATGCTAATGATTACTTGACCACCACACTACCTCAAGGGCAATTTGGGCATTCCCCAAAAATATGAATTAGGGTTTCATACATGTATAAAGACCCCTTATGTTTCATGTAACCCTCCTCTTCTTAGTTTCTCTTAGTTTAGTTTAGGCTCACAAATAAACAAGCTCTTCTCTTTCTCTTTTCATGGCTACTTAGCCATTTTTATCTTCATATAATTTTTCTTTTTTATTCAATTTAATACATGATCTTCTCCTTTTCTTGTTTATTTCCTTTCATGTTGTAGTGTAGATCTCTTTTACTTTATGCAAGTAGAATAGGTTTTCCCTTTCATTTTGCTCTCTTTTTCCTTTCTTTTAGTTTCATGTTGCAAGCTACATTTGTTAATCAAATGAC
The DNA here is from genome assembly GCA_030737815.1 of Allium fistulosum. NCBI lineage: Eukaryota > Viridiplantae > Streptophyta > Magnoliopsida > Asparagales > Amaryllidaceae > Allium > Allium fistulosum. The sequence continues at coordinate 1,043,989,468 of CM060905.1, forward strand.
AAATATGAGAGGCTAAACTCCTTCAATTTAGGGGTAATGAAGCTCTCTAATTATGTAGCTTCAACTATTTGTTAATTCATGCTCTCTTTTTGTGCTTAATGAAGAATGATTGAAGTGGTTTAATTGTTGTTTTTGCCTTGAATTTGATAGCCTATATTGTTGACACCAAATAGGCTATGCTTAAACAATCACTAACACTAATTTCCTCTTCATCAAAATATGATTATGGCAAAAGAAAATGATTTGAAATTAAAATTTGATGGTATACATTTCTAATCAATAGTTAATAGGCCATACTTAAAATAGATTTCATTTTCATTTTCATTGTCAAGTTTCATGAAAGTTAGTAAGTGATTTAAGGGGTGTGTTATAGTTTGATGGCTTATGTTGGCTAATCAATAGCACAAATATGTCATACTTATGATAAGCACATCAATTAAAGCACTAATGACCATAAAAGAGAGATCATGATTTCATACGTGTTGAACTACATGATCTAGAGAGTGGATTTATTCTCTAAATTGTCACTTAACTCTTATATTTGCTTCTCTTTTCTTTTAGTTAGTTAGTTAATTCTCTAATTCTCTAGCTTAACTTTCACATGAAATTGGTATAATTTGATTGAATTGAATTTTTAAAATCATCAATTCCCTACGGATCGACTCGTATTCGCCACGTATTATAAGTGTACGTCGTGCGCTTGAGGTAAATTTTATTTCGAAATTTTTCGGCGATTTTCTAAACCGATAGAAAGTCCATCGTCAAACAAGTTTTTGGCGCCGTTGCCGGGGAGTTGTTTTGATTTTAATTTTCTATTATTCAAATTATTTTCGTTTTATTTTTGTGTGTTTTTGCTTTGTGTGTGTTTGCATTTAAAACAAAAAAAAATTTGTTGTGTGTTGTTTGATTTTTGTTTATATTTTTGTTTGTGTGTTGTTATTGTTTTCTAGTTGTTTGTTCATTTGCATTTCATATAAAAAAACAAAAACAAAAGGAAAAATATATATATATATATATATATCTCATTTTCATTTACAAGTTGCATTTTCAGTTTACATTGTACAGTTTGCATTTTATATTTCTCTGTTTTTTTTTCTATCATTTACATTCAGTCTCTAACAACTCCATTCACTTGTACAAGGTTTTCACTGCAACCCCCTTATTCATCAACATTTCACAACGGTCAGCCCACTATTTACTTCCTTTCAAACAACAACAATCACCCTGCCTCCTACACTCCATTTCAACTTGCCACTTCACACATACTTTCATATCTGTCAACATTCTGTCACCCATTACCAAGTCCACCAACAAACATACACTGCCATCATATTGCAACTCGACATACTGCTTTCTGCTTCAACCAAGACCATTTCAACTAGCCTACATAACTGTCTTCACCTTACTGCCTTACTGACAGTCTTCCACAAACATCACTCAATCACCTCAATTCATACAAAACTGCCTTGCACTTTCCCTGCCACAAACACATTCAACGGTCCCACACTCAACAATCCCTCCTCTACAACATCTCAATTGCCACCAAGTTCAACTCCAATACACTCCAATTCCACCATATCACCAACAGCTACAACTCACCGCTGACTAAACACTTCACGACCACCATTACCTCCTTCACCACTCTACCACACTGCTGCCTTACCACATCAACTTCTTGATCAAATTTCAAATATCTTTTGCCTTCACTTCTACACACAAACACCTCCCTGACCAGAAAACTCAACATTCACATCACTCGACCGTACACCGTACCATAATTCGAACTGCACTACTGTTACATCCCATAATTCGAACAACACTGCTGCCTATTCAAAAAAAATCACCAACTGTACAACAGTCTTCTCACCCTTCACCATCCATTCATCTACAGTCAACCAAACTGTAACGACCCCGAATTTTATATAAATTTAAATTGATAATTTAAAGAATTTTTGAATAAAATTTGTGAAATAAATCGATTTAAGTGATGCGAGTTTCCCCGATCTTCAAATAAATTTTGGATGAATCATCTAAATCTAAAATATTGTATATATATTGAATTTGAGTTTAAAATCTAAAATAAATGGTTTAATAATAAATAATAATAATAAATATTAGAATTGATGGTTAATATTAGTTTGAATTTATAAAATAAATATATATACATAGTTTTATACAATATAAAGTAAATATACATATCTTAATCTCATGTTAATAAATCAATACAAAATAATACAAATAGAATAGTCCATAAAATAATAAAAGAAAAGTAAAAAAGAAAAAAATCTATCAACATAAAAGTAAAATCAAATATCTATGTACAAATTTTATCATCTCAGCCACATAAGTGAACACTTAGATAATTCCAGGGGTAAATAAACTATGGAACTTCACTCATATTTCAAAGTAAAGGGCCTGCAAAAGAAAACAGACAACATAAAGAAAAGCAAAAAGATAAAATATGCAGGCAAGTGCAAGAACATAGACAAAGTAATTAATGTAGCCACCACCCAAAATCTTATCAGCCGAGATCTTGTATATGAAACAAGTAAACATAGACAAATATGTTCAAGTATTCAAACATATGAAGACACAAAGGACATAAGCATTGTACAGCTGAAATGAAAGGAAGGAAAAAAATTTAAACAAATTTGTACAACATAATAAATGCTAGCATAACATTGGTCAACTCGAAAATGCCTATCAGCCTCCATACACAAAGAAATATCCCTGCTTATACTTGTACAAACCAATAAAAATAACATCACTTGTACAACCAAAATTATCACCTGTACAAAATGAACACACCCTGTAACCAACATTTTCATATATACATCATCTTCCTTTTTCATTTCAGTTTCGAGTAAAATCTGAAGCATATTCCATTTTAAAACTCAAACAAAACTTCAGTTCAAAACTTAAACAAAATTTAATCAAAACAAAGTAAACAAGCTTCTGTTCAAATTCAAACCTGGAAGTTCAAATTCAAAGCAAAGATTCCAGTTTCAGTTAAAAGCATTCTCAATTTTCAAATGCAGAGCCTGTTCTCTGTCTTTCAAACTCAGGCGAGCAAACTCACTTAAAACCTGTCTTTTATTTGATTGCTGGATTTACACTTGAAGTTTGCTATGAAAAGGTGTTCATTTTTCCAGTATCTTTGAATATATAGATATACATTGAGGTGCATGTCTGTATATAGTTCTCTGTTGACATTACAGACTCCTATTTCACCCAATAAAAACCATGTCTTCCTTTCTGAACATGTTCAAGCTATAATCTTTAAAAAAAAGGAAAATGATTGTAACTCGATAATATCATTCTTAAAATAAATTCAGATGGGGTTAGTGAATAATTTTTTCCAAAATCAGGAAGTTACAGTGATAACTTAAATTAAGTCAAAAATCAATGGTTTTGATTTCATGGTTTGGCTTTACAAATCGATTCGTATTACAATATTATGAATTTAGATAATCATTATATGATTTTTTTTAACTTGAAATGGTTGAGAATTCTGGAGTTGAACAGAATAACTATAATCATCGATTCACGGTGATCAATGAAGTGTTGATCATCGGGGTTGGAGCTAGAGTAGGATGGAGGCTAGGGGATCATCGGAAAAATGTTCATTTATTTTATAATTTGTTTTGGATGGTGGACGAGATCGATTTAGGGTTTGAACTGGGGTTTTGGTCGATTGGGTTCTCGAGGGAATTGCGACGTCGACAGGGTTTTTGGCGCAATCAGTCAGTGGGGGATCGAAGCATGGTTGAACGGTGAGGCTGTGGCCAGAATTGCGAGGTCGCTGGTAGTCTGAGTCGTCGACACGATGAAGTTTTTGGGTGATCGATTTTGTCTCAGTGGGTTTCGTATTGCTCGATTTCGAATCCGCCATAGATTCGAGAACCTGGGTGGTCATACTGATGGACGAGGTCGTCAGTGACATGTTGGAGGTTGGAGCGATGATCAGAATGTCGACGATGGTCTGTGCACGTGCACGAGCACGTTGGTTTGGGTCTGGAAATTTGGTTTTGGTTGTAGTGGGTTGGGAAGAAGGAGTTGGAAGTGGAACTCGAAGTGGAGCTCGTGACTTTGTGGTTTTGACTCGAGCTAATTACCAGGTTGCTCGCGTGAGTTCTGTAGCATAACAGTTGTAAAATAAAAAACAAAAAATATGTAGGGAATGAAGAAGTTAACTCGAAGCAGGGTCGAGTTACTATCGGGTCTAACCTGATGTAAGAAGTTTTAAACTTAAATTGAATCTAGTTTAAACTATTATATGATAATGTTTTAAATTATCTGATTAAAGGAAGTTATAACTTGTTTAACCTAATTTTGTTAAGTTAAATGTTTATTTTAAAACTGAAATTTCATGATTTAATTAAGCAAGTGTTTAAGATAAAGTGATTAATTAAAGTGATTAATTACCTAAGAGTAATTAATTAAAGGTTAATTGATTGATTAAGGGTTAATTAATGATTAATCAAAGGGTAATTAATTTAAAAGAAGAATTAATTTATGTGATTAATTAATTAAGGCTAATTAATTAATAATTAAAGGTTAATTAATTTATTATTAAAGGTTAATTAATTAAAATAATTTGTAATTTGTTAATGTTAATTAACCAAGAATTAGTGACTAATCTGATTGAATTAAATCAGATAAATAAATTGACCTTATCTATGGATATTTGGATTCTAATGGATGTAGAGTTGTTGATATCCCATGATCTGTGATGCTTTGTGATATACCCTGATTTGTGTTGTGATCTATAATTTATTTATCTAAGATGAATGTAATTGATTATCTGCGATATATATATCTGTGATCCGTGAATGAATGATAAGCATTATAGTTAATACCGCTTATCAACTATATTTCTGTATTCTGATTTGTGATGATTGAATGATGTTGCACTACTGTGTGAAACCCCTGGACCACACTCTTACACACACAAATATGGATTTCACGAGGAAATCGGTTAAATCACAGATGATGTAAATTTAATGTTTTTGAAATTGAAATTTTAATTTCAATTGATTTTGAAATTGGAAGTTTGGGTTTAAAGTGAAAAGCTTTTGAAATGGAATTTCAAAGATAAAAGTTATTTTGAATAACTTAATCGAGTTTTGAAAATTTAAATAATTTGATTTAAATTTGAATTCAAGTTTGAAATTGAATTCTATGATTTGAAACTAGGGATTAAAGATGTTGTACAAGTTATATATGGGTTAAACCATTTTAAAGGTATTGATTTAGGGGTTTGAATTTAATTCAAGGGTTTTAACTCGTGTAAATATAACTAGATTTTTCTGAAACGAAACTATTTGTTTTCAAATAGTAAAAGCTTTCACATAAGTAAAGGATTTCCAAATTGTGTTGAAAGATTTCAAGTTTGAAATGGAATTGAAATGTTTTTGAAAACTATAAAATGAGTCTTTGATTCAAAGACCGGATGAGTTAATCCAACTTGAAATAGAATTGTTTTGAAAGACTATGAATGGATCTTTGGAAATGAGTTTTGAAAGCTATAAGTTAAATCTTGACTTAAAGATTTAACGAGTTAATCCAAGTGAAATGGAAATTGTTTTGAAATCCATAAATGAATTTTTGTGAACGGGGTAAACTTTGTGAATTGAATCCTTTTTTTTTTAAGATTAAAAGTGTGGAAATTGTTTAAACCATTGAAGGTTTTTGAAATGAATCTTTTTGTTTAAAAGATTGGAAATGGTAATTTGTTTTACCATTCGAATGAAAAGTTTTGATTTTTAAGCTGTGATTTAACTGAGACCCCAGTATCCATATGATTTTTAATTGCGCTCGTTATTCGGTTTAGCCGGGAAAGGACCTTTGTGTCATATAACCCATTCCGAATAGTGATACGACGATATGGATAGCATTTGAAGACCGGTGGTGAAGACCGGGTATTTTTTAGAACGATAGGATGACCTATCGATTGTCTCTGCACTGAGTCGCGCCGGTATAGAGATTTCCTAAGTGATGGGAAATCCGATCGGGATTGTGAATACCCGGATTGCAAGGGCTTCTTTGGAAGTGCCTTCGGTTCTGTTCGAACCCGAAACAGACTTGTATGGATGTGTGTCTGACATTACACTTTGAGATGTAAAGTTGGTTTCTATCAAATACATTTCTGTTGGTGGCGGAGAATTTATTCTCTTAGCTTAACACCCTTCTCTGAGACGTACGAGCTCAGAGGTTATATAGTTGATGGTTACTAGTGATACATTCCCAATTTGGTAATGTGGCATACGAAGTGCTGCTGATCATTTGATTGATCAAAGCGTTGCTTTGTGAAAAAGCGTTGCTTTGTGAAAAAGCGTAGCTTTGTGGACGAGACTTCGTCGAGCCTCACAACCCGGTAATGGTCAAAACAGGAATGTTGCGACAAAGGTTTGTAGGGGTAGCGCCCCTAGGGTATGTCATTTCCTTCTGGATAAAAGGTGATATCATGGTATGGAGCCCAGATATTTTACCTATGTTGATTATACTTCGTAGTTGTTGCTTTGTGATTGAGGATACTCGGATAAAGGTCGGTGACGACCGGGGGATGACATGACTCGTGTGTTAGTTACCTAGTTACAGCTGTACAGCGTGAGGTAGCGTCAGTGTGTTAGTTACCTAGTTACAGCTGTACGGCGTGAGGTAGCGTCGGCCTTGTGTTTGCAGAGATCCGGTTAGGTTCTCGGGGCGTCTTTCCAGGGGCGTTTCTATTTCGGTGTAAGGAAGTTTCTTTGCCTGACCATTTGTTGGAAATCCAAAGAAACAATATGAACCTTGTACGGTTTTAGTTGTATTACCTGCTATGGAATGTGGCGGTAACCTGCTATTGAACATGGTAGCTATAGTAGGCATATGATGAAATGTTGTATGCTGGCTAAGATTGATATTATACTTTCGAAATATTTTCATACTATGCACTAGTAATAATATCAAAGGAGTTTTGTTTGCGTAGTAAGCATGTTTGACTGTTATAAGAAGAAATCTCCTCCAATTCTGGGATTGCATTGTGTGTGTGGCGGGAGGTCTTATGGTAGTTTCATTTTTGAAAAGCATTGCGGATTTCAATGTTAAATAGCCTTTTGTGTTTGCTTAAAGATAAACTGTTTTTGTTGCTCACACCAGTCCCATGACTGATCCGGAGTTTATTGTTCCCTTCCTAAACTCTGGGTGCCCACCATTTTCCACACGGGCAGTCTAGAGTTGGGTTTCTCAGATATCAGGTTTAGTAGATTATCTGGAGCTGATTCAGTTCTTGGAGTTCAGGACTGCACTTTCTTCTCTTTGAGGTTCGAGCTTGACATTGGAGTGGTTGGATTCAGTCTCTCTGACTGATCGTTTGAAGTTATCATTTCTGTTTTCCGTTGTATCATTATTTATCTCTGATATTGTTCTACCATATTGATATCATTGTTGTATATCATACTGGATATTGTATTCATTGGAGTTGTATATGATATCATTGTTTTCTTTATTCCGCTGTGTTGTTATACTTACTGTGTTATAAGCTCCGGTGAACCAGATTCGGCGTTTGAATCTGCGGCATTTTGAGTACAAGTGAAGTACGGGTGCCGATTTTTGAAGGCTGATTTCAGGGTCATCACACATACCACGGCCTTGCTCCCTTGTACATCAATTTCACAGCCCTATCATCACATACTGACCACTGCATATCCACTCGAACACCACTAGTACCTTATGTCAACACCATCCTTGCTGCTACCTTGTGCCATATCACTACACACTGTTCATATCATATTCACGACTGTCTTCCACAACAAATCAAATCACTAACCACCATCAGCTCCTCCCCCTTGCATCGACATCCAACAGCAGTCTCTCCCAGTCATCAACTCAACCTACCACTGTCATCCTCTGCCAACATATCCATACATATCACAACATATACTACTGCACACACCCAGTCAATCACTTGCCTACATCTCAAAAACCACCTCTGCCAAACTTCCTCCGATCCTGCAGCCTGCAACCATTCACGACCGCAACTCATCTCACACTTCACGCAATAGCCTACAACCAAACCTCCTTTCCCCTTTTCTACAACAACATAGCAGTGTCTTGACATCACAGCACAATCGAACAAAACACACGGCACCATTATCACTCGCGCCTTCCACTGCCCAATCCCTTCCTGCATCGCCCAATCCACTTGCACCTACACAACCATAGCTCGACCACCCAATTCACCGAACTCACCGAACCACCGCCCCACAATCGAACATCCCCCACCTTTTACACTCAAGAATCACCTCTCCAAATCAATTTATAATTATTGGATTTCAAAATTGCCTCGCCAATCACCTTCGCTTCGACAACCGATTCGAATCCACTTTCAACACGGCAATTGAACATCGTGAATTTTGAGAATTTGTAGCGATTTTTTTTGTTGAGACTGTGAAATCGTATATGTGATCGAAGTTCTGAAAATCAAAATTACTTTTTGCTCTGGAAGTTGGATTTGGAACTGCGGTTATATAACTTATGAGTGTTTAATTGGGAAGAACATTTTTGTTTGTTTGTGTGTGTTTGTGTGAACCGTGTGCTCTGATTTTGAATTGCAGTGGGCTTTGGGCTTTATTATTATTATTTTTTTAGTTTGTGTTAGGCTATTTTACTTTTAGTTTCCAATATATAAAAAAAGTAGTTGTGTTTGTCTTTGTTCATTTGACCTTTGTTTGTCTTTAAGTTCAATCCTAGTTCTCTTTGCTAAAAAATATATATATTGTATATACTAGTTTGATTCCTTTTTAGGTTGCAGAAGCAGATAAGGAAGAACAAGTTGCTAGCTTCGTACCGCTTGGCAAAAAAAAACTGCTTGCTTTATAAAAAAATCTACTGCTTTGAAATAATTGCTCAATAATTCTGCACACTCTAGTAGTGTGCCTTCGTTTCTTTTTTTTTCTTGCATTGTTGATTGCTTGCATTTGCACATGTATAAAAAAAATTTCAAAAATCCCAAAACAAAATCAAAAAACAAAAATCCATTCGTAGTTGCATTGTTAATACACGTTTAATTTCTGCTTTGCATTTCATCTTAGATTTTGATTAATAATAACGGTTAGAAATCAATAACACTTAATTGTATATTGACAATTTGTCCTTTTTCGACAATTTAATTTCTCGGTGTCTAGGCTACGGTAGAGCAATAATCAGTTATAAATATTACGGTGATTCGTAAATATTATACTGAATTGTTTCTCTGAAGGTACTTAAACCTTCGGCTGTATTGCTACGGTGATTCGTGGTGCACCGATAACTTCTGCCCGTTACCTGGCTGAGAACTATCTTGTTGATTTAAGATAAAGTGTGATTATACAATTTTGGGTTAGGATAAATCATTTGTAATTAACCACTGCATTCATTTAGTTGCATTAGTTCATGCATATTTTTTTTAAAAAAAAATCAAAATCCAAAACTAAAAAAATTGTAAATATTTCTTAACTTAGTTTTTTTTCCTTTTCCTTTGAAAATTTTCAAATCAAAATTCCAAAAATTGAAAAAAAAATTTACTTAGTTTTTTTTTTAAATCAAAAATCCAAAAAAATATAAAATCTTTTCAAAAAAATAAAAAAAATTGAAAAAACAAAAACAAAACAAAAATCAATTTTTCATTTTGAGAAATAAATTCTATCTGTAAATATTTTTCCTTGATAAAAAAAACCAAAAACATTTTTGAAAATGTCCGAGTTTCCCCACTCACTTGAATTTTACAATAGTTGTGAAAATCAATATAATCCATATGATTTCACTCCATATTCGTATGGATATTTTAACGACAACTATTCTTTAAACAATTCGAATTTTGAACAACAAAGTTTTCAAAATGATGACCAACCCTCAAATCTTGAAAAGAGCATTTCGTCTACTTGAAATCTCTACACAACAAAATCAAATGATAAATGATTTGTGTAATTCATATTTGGGCAATGATTCAAATCAAAGTTTTCAAAATAATCAAAATTTGAATTCACTTCAAAATTCAAACGATTTCGAGTATAACCCATGCCAATTCAATTTTGAACTCCAAAATGAATTTCAAAATCAAAACGAAAATGTGATCCACTTTTCAAATAATTTTGGCAATGGGAATAATCTCGACTATGATGCAAGTGAAAAATTTAGTTCTCAACAAATCCAAATCGAAAATCCTCAAGCAAATAATTATAAATTCGATTTTGTTGAACAAATGAACGAAATTTACGATGATCACACGGATTCGTTGTTTGAAACTTATATGAAACAACGTGAACAACAAAACCAAATCCCAACATGTGACGAGTTAAGTAATAATCCATCTTTTACCCAAATCGACGATTTTCTAAATAACAACTTTTGAAATTGAAAATAATAATCTTAATGAAGTTGTTGAAAACATGGTATTTGAGTTGGATTTCAATTCTTTTGAGGGTGAGGAACCAAATTTAAAATTCGATCTTCCTTTTCTCGATTTCGAAAATTTGAATACAACAACTTTGGATTTTGAACTTGAGATACGCAATGAAGTTGTTGATAATCCAACAAAGGAAGACGAATTTAATGAACACGAATTTTTTAGACTTTTCGATGACGAGTTGATAAATTCCGACGGGGAAGACTTAAATCATCACTTTGATTTTGAAATCAATAATTCTGAAGAGTTTTTCAATAAAGAGCTTGAATTTCAATTTGGTGATAACAAACTTGAATTTCAATCAATTATTTTATCAACCCCGAAAATTATCGAAAATAAAACAACTCGTATGATTTTTAATAAAACGACATTCGTTTTTCCAAATCAACGTTCAACTTCGAAATCTCTTACGGTTTGGTTTTTCGAGCTTAAGCTGTGTCTCGCATACTTGACGAGACCAATGAATTGGTCTTTGGAAAACCGTTTCATTTACTTTTTGACGATATACTTTCTGATATCGTGTAAATACCGTTCACCTTCATAGGTCACCTTTTTATTTTATTTTTCTCCTTCCACTTGGGTTAACTGTAGGGACACAGTCAAAATCAAATGTGGGGGGAGACTCATCTTCCTTTTTAATTTTTCATGGTTTATTTTTTCTTTTTCTTTTAAAAACTCAAAAAAAAATCCCAAAAACAAATTTTCTTTTGATTTATTTTTAAAGAAACATTATAGGATAAATATATGGTTATGGTTAATTAAATTGAATTTTTTTATAAAAAAAATTATTTGTCTCAACAAAAATAAGAATGAAGTTTGATTACAAATAACGGTTGTTTAACTAGTATATAGGAAGATTCATACGTCTTAATTGTGAAATACATCCTAATTGAAAATCTTTGTTTTATAAAGTGGTTGATTTAAAGTAAAGATATAACATATTTTTTGTCTTCTAAGTTAAATGGTGCTAAGATGATTTTGCGAAACTCTCTCATAAAAAAAACTATTTCTTGTATATATGTATAGTTTTTAATAAACACCTAGAGTCATGTGTTCACACTCGTGTGTTCACTCGCCATGCTCTGTACCCATCTCACATAAGCCCGAAAGGCAGTGCACGATCGGTATATCTGGCCTCGGTTTATCTGAGTTAGGTGTGTGTATATAAAATTCTTTTACTAATAACGCCTACAGTCAATAAGTGTTCACACTTGTGTGTTCACTCGCCATGCTCTGTATTCCCCTCACATTAGTCCGTAAGGTAGTGCATGGGTAATATATCTGGCCTCAGTTTATCTGAGTTAGGCATATGTAAATATTGTTAATATATATAAAATTTTCAAATAAAAACTAGAGAGAGTAAGCAAATGAAATCCAAGCACCATTTAAACTTATTTGATTTGATTTGTTACAGAAAAGAAATGAAAATACCACTTTGATAAACTTTGATAATCAACTAAGGATCAATTTCATAGTTACACTTTGTTATCAACCGAAACAATGGGTTAAATATAGTATATTTGATTTGATAACTTGAATTTTGTTGGATGTTTTGACGAGTAAAATGACTTAAGTTTCAAGATAATAACCAAAGCTTATATTTAACTTATTTGTGTCTATTTAAAAGTAAATCTTTCATTTGTAAATATTTCCAAAAACTCGCATTCATCTCTTTGTAAATAAATCTTGCATTTTTTAAATATTTTCATTCTGCATTTGGATTTTGTGGGTAGTATCCGTTGAAAACCCTCACGAGACGATACTTGTCCTACTGGGGACACCCAGAGGTTTAACGGCTTGTTGCATACGCTCAACGCAATCATGCTCCCTACGAAAACGGATTTATCTTAGTTTTTCTTTATTCGAGGACAAATAAAAAGATAAGTGTGAGGGTATTTGATGTGCATGTAAATGTGCATATTTTTACCATCATATTTCATCGGTTTTAATTAAATAAATGATCATATCGGGTATTTTAACTTGTTTAAACCAAAATTCATATTATTTTCAAATCGTCACATATTCATCTTCATCCAAGGGCAAAATAGTCATTTTTGTGCATATATTAATTTTCTAAAAATTAATTGAAATTTTCTATATTATTTTGTAGGAATTTAAATTCATATACAAGTGGTTTCATGATGATATATGCATACACAAGAGTGAAGAGAACAAATGAAGAATAATTCAAAGTGAAGATCATGGAGGACCCCACTTACCCACCTATCTTAATGTACACTTAGGGGCTAATGCACATGCTAAAAGGCCATCAAATCTTCATGCACACTTAATGGATGATTATGGGATGCTAATGATTACTTGGCCACCACACTACCTCAAGGGCAATTTGGGTATTCCCCAAAAATATGAATTAGGGTTTCATACATGTATAAAGACCCCTTATGTTTCATGTAACCCTCCTCTTCTTAGTCTCTCTTAGTTTAGTTTAGGCTCACAAATAAACAAGCTCTTCTCTTTCTCTTTTCATTGCTACTTAGCCATTTTTATCTTCACGTAATTTTTCCTTTTTATGCAATTTAATACATGATCTTCTCCTTTTCTTGTTTATTTCCTTTCATGTTGTAGTGTAGATCTCTTTTACTTTATGCAAGTAGAATAGTTTTTCCTTTCATTTTGCTCTCATTTTCCTTTCTTTTTAGTTTCATGTTGCAAGCTACATTTATTAATCAAATGACAAATATGAGAGGCTAAACCCCTTTAATTTAAGGGTAATGAAGCTCTCTAATTATGTAGCTTCAACTATTTGTTAATTCATGCTCTCTTTTTGTGCTTAATGAAGAATGATTGAAGTGGTTTAATTGTTGTTTTTGCCTTGAATTTGATAGCCTATATTGTTGACACCAAATAGGCTATGCTTAAACAATCACTAACACTAATTGCTCTCTTTTCTTTTAGTTAGTTAGTTAATTCTCTAATTCTCTAGCTTAACTTTCATGTGAAATTGGTATAATTTGATTAAATTGAATTTTTAAAATCATCAATTCCCTGCGAATCGACCCGTATTCGCCACGTACTACAAGTGTACATCCTGCGCTTGCGGTAAATTTTATTTCGAAATTTTTCGGCGATTTTCTAAACCGATAGAAAGTCCGTCGTCAAATAGAATCCATTTGTGATTTCTAGAGCTGTTGAGGTATGAGAATCCATGTGTGATTCTGAGATCTTTTTAGTGGGTGGTGCATGCGCTGGAATGCCAGATGTAGCCTCACCAGCGGTAGTGACTAAAACTAGAGATAGGAGGCATGGCTAGTAGGGTTGGCAAACCCATAGGGTGCAGTCGTCTCCACCTAGATGTTACCTTTAGTTGTTATGCATGCATGGAGCGATGCACTCTGTCTTAGCGAGACCAACTATGTTTTTCCTATGGTACATCACTAGGGATGTATGGTGCTTCGAAAGGATATCTCTGATCCTTGTGCAAGAGGGCCGTTCTCAAAGTACTAAGGCCACCTCCATGGAATCCTACACAATTAGCAAACTTGCCTTATAGGTTTTTGATTATATATTTAGTATTTTTGTGATATATACTCATGAGTATCACAGTTACTTGATTATTATTATTTTCACCCTTGGACATTATTATAATATCACGGGATTTTGTTATTGATTGTTTTCGTTATCGTAAGGTAAAAACTTATCCGTGTTTATGAGCGGCGTGGTCTTACGATATACATTTACTTTAAAGAATTTTATAAGTTATAATAAATAAAATTCCTAGTGATTTGAGTTTTTCACGCTGTTTTTTACCAAACTGTCCCGGGCATTGTTTTCTTACAATGCTCGAGTCAGCCAAAGCATATTCCTTAGATTAAGCTGGATGCTTTAGAGCTTTCAGGATACGAGTTGGATTCTCCAAGGCATATTCATGTATCTTATATTTTCTATTGTTTGTTGTTCATGATTTATGTTAGTATTTATCAGCGATTGTAAGGACATGCTGTTAAAACTGTCCATGCTGATAATTGGTTAGTGTACTTTGATGTTATGTATATAATAAAGTTCCTGTCTTTTTGTAAAGATCATGTGTATATTATATATATACTTCTCATTATGATATGAGATTCTGTTCTGTCTTTTATTTCTATAACCCCAATAATCTGTCTTTTTGGCACTTGGATACTCGGTACGTGAATACTGTGGATGTATTAGTGTCGATTTCTAAGGGTCAAAATGTGGGTTGCTACACGTGGTATTAGAGCTTAGGTTGAGTCGACACCTAAGCCTTTGTGGGGGTAAACTTGTTATAGATAGGGTTAGTGATGCCCTAGAATGAGTAACTCATAGAGATGAGATTAATGATATCTTAGAATGAGTTTGAGTGTTTATATATAAGAGAGCATATTTTTTATTTTCATAAAAATGTTTTATATTTTTTTGTTTGATCGGTTGAGTGGTTTATGAATTTCGGTCGACGCATCTGGCCAATGTTATCAATAAGGATTCCTAAACACTTGAAAAAGGCCAAACCGACACAATATTGTTTTAAGTTGGTAATTGAAATAATTTTAACTAGGATTATATTTTTATATCAAGGAATAATTTTCAAAAATTTAATATAGTTATTCTTGATTGTGTTTGTTTGTCAGGTGATGATAACATTACATTATTATCATCTAGGATTTGATTAGCCTTGCTTGCCCAGTTCTGAGCATTGACTATTGTTTGCTAATCTATTTGGAATCCTCCTTTTTTTTAAACCTGGGTTAGGTAGGTAGAAATTTTGGGAACATTGAAATGAACACCTTGTGAATTCAGTTTCACAATTTGATTATAAGGCGTTCATTGATAATGTTGGGTTTAAATTTGGTTTTGATAAATGGTGTTTATTAGAAGGAAGTTGGAATATGTTGAAATAAATATTTTAGAAGTAATTTTATATAAAAGTTGATTTATAAAATTGGTTTTTATTAAAAGAGGTTTATTAAAAGAAAACTAAAATAATTCTGAGATAAAAATTCAAAAAACGATTGGTATAAGTAGCCGATTTTGTAAAAATTGATTTATAAGAATGTGTTTTATAAATAAAAGGATTTTGAGAACTTATATCTCGGTGATTTTGAGAAATTTTTTGTTTTTCAAGGTTTTAGGAAAATATATAATAGCATTATTTAAAAGTATTTATGAATAAAAATAATTCAAAAAGGGATTTATTTTTAAGTAAATATGTACCTTATTATTTCAAATGATTTTGGAAATAGTAGAAATAGTTATTTAAAAGTATTTTTAATTATAAATACCTTGAAAAGAAAATTTGGTAGAATGATGTATTTTCTTTGATTTGGTTCGGGGAAATGAGTACCGATTTGTTTTGTGATGTTCAGAATAATCTTCTAAGTAACAATGGGATGTTTGCCCAAGCAAACGTGATAGTGCACTTAGTAAATTATTCTCTTTGTCATTATACGGTCGAAACAAGTTCGAATCTGAACGAATCCAAAGTAAGTGGGAAATTGAAATTTCATTAAAGATATTTATTTGGAAATATATACCATGTTGTTCTAAAAAGGGATTCGAAAAGGAAAAAGTGTTTTAAATTAACTAATGTGAGTGACTTGAAAATAACTAAAAATGGGTAGTAGATGTGTCCGAATGGTAAACATTTCTCTTGAGTGTTACCCTTCTTGGAAAGGGAATATATAATATTATTCGGTAGTACCCAGTTCCTTGGTTTCGTTTTTGGGTATTCGGGCTATATATATTTGTTATCGATTAAAATATATACAGTATCATTCAAAAGATTTTTAAAATAAAAATTCGGGTATTTGGCTCTTAAGTTTTCAAAATAATAAGGTATTTTGATTAAAGAGTGGGTTAATAAATGAAGTTTTAATTGGGTCAAATTTATTAAGAAAGTTTAATTAACTTTATTTTATTAAACCGTGTCTTTTAATTTTAATATCTAGGAAGTTAAAAATTATTTGATGTTATTTGACCGACCAATGAACATTTTTACCTTTGAGTGTCTAAAGAAAAATAGATTCTAGGATGGAATTTGGATACCAGCATCCTACTCTTCTTAACTACTTACCAGATCGAACGGATAAAGAGGTTGTATTGGTCGACTCAGTTTTAAGACCCAAATTATTTTTGGCCTCTATCTTAATATGTAAAAGTGAATAGAATTAAAAATTAGATGTTTTGTATATATTCTTAGGATGTAAGGGTGTATTATACAAACTAATAAATTAGTATGATTTTGTGAAAAGGTTTTCATAAATAAAATTGTGTCATTTTAAAATGTTGAACCTAAATTGGAATTTTGTGAAATATTTTCATAAATATTTTTAAAAGAGTTAAAAGTAATTGGGTTGGTAAGAACCTTTAGATAAGTACGTAGGTTGTACGTAGATCATTTCCTTTTTCGTGTAGTTCTCGATCCAAGATTCGAGTACATGACTTGAGGTATTTCACACCATTCTGAATAAGGATTTATGATTTGATTTTTGACGACAAACACTTAGTGAGGATTTTTAATGTGGAACTAAAAGTTTTCTATCATAGTTTAAGGCTATGCAAGGAAAATAGAGTTTGAGAAGCCTGATCAGAATTCACATTAGGAAGTCGGGTGAGCAATACTAGTTTGGAAGAGAAGTTATCTATTCGAGTAGTAATCGAATCAGATTTTGTATATGAATGGTCTATGAACATCGTGCAGGCTTATGAATAGTATTGGGTGTTCATGTGGTAGAATTTCGGAACAAAATTCTTATTAAGGGGGGAGAATATAACGACCCGGAATTTATCATTTTGATTTTTGAGAATATTTAATTAGTTTTAGATATTTGACTTGGGGTTTTAATTTAAAATGTAATAAAATCTATGTTTCAAATAATTATCCGATTTTTGGTTACGTATTTTTAATTTAATTTATAGAAATTTTCAATAATTTTTAATTTAGAAAATAATGGAACTTCTGTTTGATGTATTTTGCGGCAAACGTTGGAATTTTTTAAAACTTCACAGAATAGGTTAACATGTGTATTTTATTGTTAATTTATGATCGTTTCGCATTGTTGTGTACGATCGTATTTTTATTTCTGTCATTCGTGGTCCATACGCGAACGAGATATTATGTAGCGTCGAACTCCAAAACTTTTAAAATAAAATCTCAACAACATCATCACAATATCTTTTCACATCTTTTTCCTCTGCTTTGCTCATGACGTTTGGGTGGCTTGCATTTAATTTTTTATCCTTAAAATACTTAGGTGTAAAGTAAAATCTAGTTATATATATAAATGGACACGCACATTCAAAAAGGGTAAAAAAGATAAGCATGCATGAAAAAATATGGCTACATATTTCCTCTTTCTTCTCTGCAAAACATTTTACACAACATCATTTCTTTTCACTACTTTTTATCTTTCCTATTTCTAATATTTTCTTTGCAAAATGAAACAAAAATAAGATAAAAACATATATATAAATATGTGTATGTGTAATGATCCCGAATTTTAATTAAGTTTAAATTGATAATTAATTTCATTTTTGAATAAAAATTATGAAATAATGGGTAATTAATATAAAATATTAGTTAAATTATGAATTAATTTGGGTATTTGAAAATAAATAATAAAATGTTGATTAATTAAACTTTAAAAGGAATTCAAATAAGTGTTAATGTTAAACAAATATTTCATTAATATTACAAAGCCATAAGACAAGCAAAAACACATATACATTCAAGTACATTCAACTAAGTATTCAAATATACATAAAAATATCTATTAGTTTGTAAATGAAGACAACATTCTATTCATATATGTACAAACGAAGGTAAAAAGATAAGTATATGTAGATTGTATAAAACCATTAATGCTAGCCATAATGTATATCACATCAGCTGAGTCAAACAAGGATAGAGAAAAAAATCTTTGACTTGAAAAAAAAAATGAAAATATATATGTACCTGTATTGTACAAGAAGAATAATATCTCCTATAAACTCATTTTCTACACATCAAACATTTTCATCTCAGTTCGATCATTCAAACTGAGTACATCTGAAATACATACCATCTACAACTTAAACAAAATTCAGTCAAACAACAAACATCTAAATAGATCAGAAATTCAAGAAGAGGGTTCCAGCACATTTCAAAAGCCTGATTTAAAATGAAAGCAGCTCTATCCATTTTGAGATCCATGTGAGTAACATATTTTTCTTAACTTTTAAAGGTATAAATCTGTTGTTTACATATACATATCTCTGTGAATAAATTTGTTTAGATATGCCTGGATTCTCTGAATATAAATGGAATTTGGAAATATTTTACAGGCTCATTTCCTGGAACTCTAGAACAAAGTTTTGATTTCAAAAGTCATTTCCATTCGATCTACTTGATGCTTGGGCTTAAATTTAAAACAAAGATTGTTTGTTCAAGCATATACTAAGTTTTAAAAATTTATATAAGTTAAAACAATGTTTAACCTTCTCTGGAAAGCAAGACAACAGAGTTAACTGTAAATAAGCAAAATTCGAACTCCATAATTTATGAATTCAGGCATATAAATGGAATTATTATACTTTAATATGATTTTTAAAGAAAGATTCATAATTTTTGAAGGTGGGGTTTAGGAGCAGTTTGGGGACGAACGAAAATGACATTTTGATCAATTTCTGGCGATCGGGGGTACTGGAGAGGCCAGGGTTATGCGTGGAGGTGGAGGAGCTTACGGCGATGGTAGGAAAAATGGGCGGAGATGATCTCGATCATCGAGGCGGCGGCGGCGACCATTTGAAAATTTTAAACCTAATTTTCTTTTGTGCGTAGTATATCGATCACCGCGGCTAGTATAGGTGATCGAGTGCAGTGAGCTTCTGGGTGATGGAAGCTTGGTCAATGACGAGTTCATGGCCGGAGTAGTGTAGCCGCTTGTGGTCGGAGCGTCGAGCACGAGGTGATGATAGTTTTGGATGATGAGGCAAATTCGTGTTCCAGGATTCGAGTTATACTCGAATTCGAATTTACGAGGAGGAGGGGTTTTCTGATGATTTGAGATCGATTCGAGGACGATCGTCGACTTGTTCGACGACGTGGAGTTGCCTAAGTTCGCTCGCCGGCCTCGTGCACGTGCACGAGCACCGTGTTTGGTGATCTGGGCATTTTGATAAGCCTGGGTGGAAGCAGGGGTTATTCGCGAGTTTGACTCGAGTGGCTCTCGGGGGCTTCCAGGGTTTGGCTTGAAGTAAATTGGTATGGGCTCGAGTAAATTTTGGCTACAGGTTTTAAACTTGCAAGCTGTTAAATTTTTAAAACCTGGGTTTTTAAAGTGTGAAATAAATATTTTAAACCAGGTTAGGTTTGGATTCGAATGTAGATTGAATCTCGGTTTTAAATAAAATAAAGTTTTTTTTAAATTGTTTGAACAACTTTAAAATGTTAAATAGTTTAAAATTTAAAAGTAAAGCTTTAAATAAAAATAGAAATTTAAACCTAAGTTTAAATCTGGATTCAAATCTAAATTTGAATCATAATTTTGAAATAAAGGAAGTTTTTAAAATTTAAGTGTTTAAATAACTTTGAAGGTTTAAGTTGTAATTTAAACATGATTTGTATTTCAAAATGAATTTGGTTTTAATCTCCTTTAAATTTCTTTTATAAAATAAGAAATTCTTTAGCATAAGGATTAAAAGGTTTTTAAGTGGTTTAAACTTTGTTGAAGTTAAGTTTGTCTTCATCTTAAATCTTAAATTTAAAATGAGATTTGAAAACAAATTTAAAAGTAACTGTTTTAGATTGTTTTGTTAAAAATAATGTAATCATTAATAAAAACGTTCTTATTTTAATAGTTAATTAAAGCAATAAAGTTTTGACTTACAATGTAGAATTGATAAATTAAGATAATTAATTAAAGGGATAATTACTTTGTGTAATTATATTAAAGAATGATTAATTAATTAATATAAGTAATTAAAGGTAATTAATTACTTGAAGATAATTATTTAATTAAAAGTAATTAAATAAATGATTAAAAAATTGATTAATTAAATGATTAAAGGATAATTGCTCAATGTAATTAATTTGTGATTAGAGATAATCATTTTTATAATTAATTAAGGGTTAATTAATGATTAATCAAAAGGATAATTTATTAAATGTTTTGTAATAAATTGATTAGTAATTTACCATGACTAGAAAATTATTCATAGAAATTAATCTGATTTAAATCAATCAGATAATTAAATTTATCCTATTCATGGATGTTTGGATCATATTGGATGTTGAATTGTTTGATATCCCTGATATGTGATGCTTTGTGATATATCCTGACTTGTGTTGTGATCTGTAATGTAATTTATTTATCTGGAATGACTGTAATTTATTATCTGTGATGTATATATATCTGTGAATCTGTGAATGAATGATAAGCGTTATAGTTTATACCGCTTATCAACTGTATTTCTGTGTTTGAATCTGTGATGATTGAATGATGTTGCACTATTGTGTGTGAAACCCCTGGACCACACTTTTACACACACAAATATGGATTTCACAAGGAAATCGGTTAAGTCACAGATTATTTAAATTTAATGTTTTTGAAATTGAAATTTTAATTTCAATTGATTTTGGAAATGAATTTGGGTTAAATGTTAAAGCTTTTGAAAAGGAGTTTTTAAGATAAAAGTTATTCTGAATAACTTGGTAAAGTTTCCAATTTAAATAATTTAATTTGAATTTGAATTTAAAATTTGGAATTGAATTCCATGTTTGGAAATTATGGTTAAAGATGTTATAAATGTGTTTATATAAATTTAAACCATTTTAAAAGTATGGTTTTGAGAATTTGAATTAAACCCAAGGACTTTAACTCGTATAAATGAATCAGATTTCTCGAAATGAAAACTATTTGTTTTCAAATAATAGAAGCTTTCATATAAGGAATGAATTTCCCAATTGTGTCAAAGAATTTCAAATTGAAATGAAAATGGTTTTCCGAGTTAAGAATAAATCTTTGTGAAAGATTGTTGAACTTTGTTTTGAAATTGGAAAGGTGTACCTTTTGTATAAAAGGTCGAAATGGAATTGTTTTGAAAGCTATCAATTAAATCTTTAATATAAAGATTTAATGAGTTAATCCAATTGAAATGGAATTCGATTTGAAAATCCTTGAATGGATCTTTGTGAAACTGGGTGAACTTTGTGAAATGAATCTTTTTGTTTAAAAAGATTAAAATGGTAATATGTTTAAACCATTTAAAAAGGAAATTTGGATAATAAGTTGTGACTTAATTGAAATTCCATTATCCATATGTTTTTAAATATTACGCTCATCATTCGGTTTAGCCGGGAGAGGACTTTGTGTCATATAACCCATTTCGAATAATGATACGTCGTATATGGATTGCATTTGAAGACCGGTGGTGAAGACCGGATATTTTCAAAAACGAAAGGATAACCCGTCGATTGTCTCTGCACTGAGTCGCGCCGGTATAGAGATTCCCTAAGTGATGGGAAATCCGATTGGGATTGTGAATACCCGGATTGCAAGGGCTTCTTTGGAAGTGCCTTCGGTTCTGTTCGAACTCGGAACAGACTTGTATGGTTGTATGTCTGACACTACACTTTGAGATATAAAGCTGATTTCTTTCAAATACATTTCTGTTTGGTGGCGCAGATTTATTCTCTTAGCTTAACACCCTTCTCTGAGACGTACGAGCTCAAAGGTTATGTAGTTGAAGGTTATCAGTGATATACTCCAAATTTGGTAGTGTGGCATGTTGAGTGTTGCTGTGTGTTGTTGATCATTTGTTGATCAAAGCATGGCTTTGTGAAAAAGCGTAGCTTTGTGGACGAGACCTCATCGAGCCTCACAAACCGAAAATGGTCGAAACAGGAAAGATGCGGCAAGGTTTCAGGGGTAGCTCCCCTAGAGTATGTCCATTCCTTCTGGAAAAAGGTGGTATCATGGTATGGAGCCCAGATATTTACCTATGTGGTTGCTCCAATCTCATTTACTGTGTGATTGTTGCTGTGTGATCGAGGCCTCGGATAAAGGTCGCAAACGACCAGGGGTGGCATATCTCAGGTTTACTACCCGGGAAGGGGGTAACCGGCCTTGTGTTGGCAGAGAGCTAGTTAGTTCTCGGGACGTCCCTCCAGAGGCGTACCCATGTGGTAGTAGGAAGTTCCTTAGCCTGACCATTTGTTGGAAAATCCAAAGAAACAATACGAGCCTTGTACGGTTTTAGTTGTATAACCTGCTATGGAATGTGGCGGTAACCTGCTATTGAACATAGTAGCTATAGTAGGCATACAATAATGGTTGTATGCTGGCTAAGATTAATATTTTATTTTCGAAATGTTTCCTACACTATGCACTAGTAATAATATCATAAGAGTTTGTTTTTCGTAGTAAGCATGTTTGACTATCATAAGGAGAAATCTCCTCAAATTCTGCATTTGCATTGTGTGTGTGGCGGGAGGCCTTATGGTAGTTTCATTTTCCAAAAAGCATTGCGGATTTCAATGTTTAAAATTCTTTTGTTTTTTGTTTTAAAGATAAACTATTTTTGTTACTCACACCAGTCCCATGACTGGCTCGGAGTTTATTGTTCCCTTCCTAAACTCCGGGTGCCCATAATTTTCCACACGGGCAGTCTAGAGTTGGGTTTTTCAGATAGTCAGGTTTAGTAGACTAGTTGGAGCTAGTTCAGTTTTGGAGTTCACGGATGACTACCGTCCTTGCTTATCTTGGTGCAACGTGAAGATGGTTTGAGCTTGATGTTGGAGTTATTGATCTCATTCTCTTTGTCGGATCACTTGGAGTATCACTTCTGTTTTCCGTTGTAGTATCTTTATTTATCTCTGATGTTCTTGTATCATATTGATCATTGTTGTATATCATTCTGGATATTGTATTCATTGGATTTGTATATGATATTATCCATTTGTTTATTCTGCTGTGTTGTTATACTTACTATGTTATAAGCTCCGGTGAGCCAGATTCGGCGTTTGAATCTACGGCATTTGAGTACAAATGAAGTACGGGTGCCGATTTTCGAAGGCCGAGTTCAGGATCATCACAGTATGAGTTTCCAAGAGATGGAGTTTATGTTTCCTTGGGTTTGTATGGCCGTGTATTGGAGAGAGAGAAGGGAGGTAGCATGCATTTGTAGGCAGTGAAGGAGGGTAGTGTTTGGATGAGTTTGGATGGGCTTTGTGTTGGTCGTGAGTTTCATGAGTACAAGCATGAGGAGGCTTGGGCTATTCATGCATGAGATGGAGGAGGAAGCCTGGGTAGTAGTTTTCGGGTTTGAGAAGTAGGTGCATGGAGTGTACTATTCATTTCAAAGTGATTTGCATTTAGTCCTAAACATTTTGTCATTAGCACATATGCGTTAGTATAAGGAATGATTGAGTAGAGAAGCAGGTCGACTTTAGTTTTTTTGTGGGCTGGGATCATGGATTGAGTTGGCGAGAAACTTCATATTAAACATGCTATTTAATTATATGGAATGTGTGAAAATCTATAAATTGCATAGCTTGCTCGTATGGTGTCCATTTGCACATGGATTTTTGCATTATACTCGTATTGATGAGTATAACGTGTAGTGTAATTTATTGACAATGTAGCGATCCGCCTTTCTTACTACCAAATACGGCACTTAATACATCCTCGGTATTCATGTGCCAATCATTTAGTCGTCCGAAAGACGGGACATTAGGGGGGAAAGAAAGTAAAGATAGAAGAGTAGAAAACTAAACAACACAGAATCTCACAACGAAATGGAACAATATATATTACTCAACATAATATATTACAAAGTCATTTCAAAAGTATTACATCAGAGTCATACTAATACAAATCTACCCCATGACAGTTATATAACAGTCTATCCCTACCTAACAGATACAATATACATACAATACAGCGGAAGACAAAGTAATAACTAACTATCGATGAAGCCACCTGCTTCCAAGCTCCTCCAAAATGAATCAGTGGAAACACCTGAACTACTTAGCTGCCCATTCAAATTCAAGCACCCAAGAGTTTAGAAAAAAGGGAAAATAAACTCTGGGTCATACATGGGTCTGGTATGAGTAAAGCATTAGTCTTTAACTTTATAAAAACCTTTAAATAAAAAGCATCTCGTAAGACTACACCACACATAATCACGAATGAGTTTTTACCTTTGGATAACCAAAACATTTGTATATAAAAATCCAGTGATATTATAATAATGTATATGGTTTCAAATAAATATCAAAATAGCTGAAATTGTTACCATATTAAATTCCAGCATACTGGACTCTAAAATCAAAACCGTATAGGCACGTATTGGAGATTGGATTCCATACAATGGAAAGGTAAGGGACTACCTTTCGATGGCACACCCCAAAAAAATGCACCGAAGTCTTACAAAAACTTCTTGTACCCCTGCTACACAGAGTCGACTGCCCCCTTAACATGGCGAACTGGATTACCTCATCCCTTTCTGACACTGAGGCCCTATACTACTACGGTGTTTGTACGCAAAACAATTTGAATATGGACAATCTAGAATGGGATGGCGGCTCCTAATGGTAGCTGATCGCATAGCTCTGCTACATTCCCTATTTTTTCCATTTCCCGTTTTGTGAGGCTTGTGAGGTCACATCTTTACCTTCTTCCTCTTAAAAGACCATCTTGGAATGCTAATACTACCCTCTAGGCAGAGATACAATGCCAGCATTCTTCCATGCAAGTTATTCCGGGATCGAACAAACATTCCACATTACTATCTTCCATTTTGGAATCACCCTTAGGAAGAATAGTATAACTCCACTACAGACTTCAATATGATTTAACATCGTTCGTTAATAGTTTAGAGTGGTTCGGATAAATCCGAAGACCAAATTAAGCGATAATTTCCAGCTAACTAAATTCATGTTCTTTTGGAAATATGCACCAAGCAATCGAGTCCTTACCAGGGAACTCGAATATACCCAACATACCTCCTAAGTCAAAACAGGTCCAGATTTGATCGTCGGTTATTTAACTATCAAATAAATAAAACAACCAATTCCATTTGAGATTTATTTATCCATAGCAACCACTAATCCTCAAAACCAATCTTTATTTAATAAATCTCTTTCGAAAACATTTGTCTAAAACATTCATATATTTATCTCTCTTACATGAGTATATTCACAAAACATTTATGAATAGCTTCTTACTTCCAAATCATGTTAAAAAGGATTAAACGAATGTTGTTTAAATTGGAGGTAAGGACAACCCTAAACATTATTCCCTCGGTGTTAAATGTGGAACCGTTGTTCCATACCACCATTTTTAAAAGGTCAGTTTGAAGAAACCCATATCTCAAATTCTTTTTATATTTCTTTCGATAAATCTTTTTTAAACAAATCTATTTCATTCATGAAATCTCTTTTACTTGAAAACCAAATCCATTTCAAAATACTCTTCAAACTTCCAAATTCATTCATAAACCCGTTTATAAATATTCAAAATCATTTATATAAATTACATTTATAGATATCCAACTTTTAATATAAATATCCAAACATTTTATAAACTCCCTTTATGAATATCCAAATCTTTTTCTAAAACTTCTTTTATAAATACCCCAAAATCATTTATAAAACTTCTTTATAAACCTTTCCTGTTTAAACAACTTCTTAAATAACCTTAAATCAAACTAGTTTCCTTTAATAAGCAAATCCATTGTATAAATATCCCTTATCTATGTAATCTTCTTTGCCTAAAAACTCAAATCCATTTATCCAAAACACATTATAAATTTCCAAATTCCTTTAAATATCTTGTTCAAAATGCAATAATTTTGAAACCATTTCAAAAATGAAATATTTATCTTTACAAAATCAAATGGAGGCTTAATGACCACATTGGTGCTTTTAGTTTGATTTTACTTATCCAGTCTAACATGGCATCACATTACAATAAGTATATAAGGGATCAACACATAACAGTCAATCAACTTATGTAAATGTCCAAGTTAATTGTAATAGCAGAATAGTGTTTTGTTCTGCTAATAGATGTCATTTAGTTTTCCTAATCATATGGGATTACTAAGGTAAGCGATATATAAATCCCTTGATTTAAAACAAATTTGAAATGAAAACAGTTTAAAACTAAACAATTTAAATTAATTAAAACTTAAAAACATACTTTACCATATATTTAAGCGATATAGAAATCAAATCCTTAGTAATAACAACATATAACATCGCCACATACTTAAGCAACATTTTAACTCATAAATTTTACAGCTTAAAAAGTGTAACGGCCCGCAAATTCGTACCCCTTTGAGTTGAAAATATTCGCTGTCAGTTCAACTCAAAGTGGTCGAAAATACAAACCATTAGGGTTAAAGAAGAAAGAGGTAGAAGAAGAAAATAGAAAACAAGATCAGAATCTCACAATCGCGGCGGAACAATATATAATAGTTAACACTGATCTTTATACAAAAGAACTATAACTGTTTTATATATCACATCATCAGAGTACAACACAACCAATAACACAACCTGGACAGTTATAATAACTTGTCCTCATAAAACTGACTATACAGCTTACACTGCACAGCGGAATATACATCAAGTACGGGTGATACGTCTCGCCATCCAGCTCATCTCCTGAGCTCCACATCACAGCATCCTATCATGTATCTGTAATACTCGGTCTGACCCGAGCATTATAATAAAATAACACCCGAGTCAGTCTGGAAAACCAGCGTGGGAAAACACACTCAATTGAATTATTAGAGTTTTCAAAATCCTTTTGAAAATCAAAGGTATCTCGTAAGACCATGCCACAAATAAACATGCCGGGTTTTTACCTTATGATAACCAAAACATTTTATATCAATTCCTCTGATATTATAATAGTGTCTAACCACAAATACTTATTCAAATAGCCGAAATTGTTACATTCATTAAATTCCAGCATAATAGGTATACAAACAAGTCCGAAGGCACTTATTGGAGATTGGGTTTCCATACAATGGCAGGGTTGCCCGTCACAGTACCTGGTCTAGATCAGAGTACCGAGGATCACACCCGATCCCTTGCAACACAAGACCGGAGCTACCCCTTACTGGATAGTCTGAATAAGATCACCCCGCGGTTGGGATCAGCAACCGCCCACTAAGCCGAATAAAAGGGACATCTAGATAAGGGAAATCTTATCCTAATTGGTTGCTAGCCACTTAGCCTTGCTGCACCTCCCCTGTTTTACCCATTCCCGGTTGATGAGGCTTGAGGCTATGCGTTACCTTTTTAGAACACATTTCACTTAGAATGCTCATCGTCCTCCTAACGATGGTCTGATAGCATTCATCCATACAAGTTGCCTTGGGTCTGGACAAACCGAATCACCGTCTTCATCATCTTCACGGTATTCATTCGCTACGTTCAAACCGGAACGAAGTGGTTTTCGGATAATTAAATCCGATCCCGGTCTCTTCGAAACGATCAACGCATTGGCAAATATTGATAGTCGGTTATTTAACTATCAAATTAAACAATTATTCAACCAATTGTTTTATCCCCCGCTGAAAAGCACCAAGTCTTAATAATTTAGATTTTAAATGGTTTAAATCACTTTATCCAAAAATATACACTTTGAACATTTAAAATAAACTGCTTCAATTACTTTATTTAAAATAGTACTTATAAAATTTTAAAATAATTTCATGAGTAAAACTTTAGCCAAAAGCTACTTTTAAAATAAAGCTGTTATATAAGGTGTAAATATTTAATAGTTATCCTTTACATCAAAATACTAATTTAAACCTTTAAAAATAATTACTACTATAATTAACTTAAATAAATATTTACTTTAACAATTTTAAAACAACTAAATAATAATTTTTCTAAAACATCCTTTCAAACCACTTTTAAACTTCTAATTTATACTTAAAGATCTCCTTTGAAATTATACTTGGCTTTTCAGGAAATTACACTTTCCATTCCAATATAACCATCTAATCATTTATAAATCCTTCTCGATTTATCCCAATTTAATTTACGTCCCATTCTCGTAAATTTCTTTTCCACACTTTTAAAAATAAAACCACCCTTTTTATTTTTAAAACAAATTACCATCTCCTTATAAATTCCCACCGTGAATTTGTACTTTCTAATCTATCCACTGATAAATATTTCACTTTTATTTATAAACCCAGTTTATAAATCCCGTAGTCTCATTCTTCTTTTAAATCACCCTTTTCAAAACATTTAATCGATTTCAAAATGATTTGCTGAATTAAATTCTCTTTAAAAATTATTGCATGATTTATCCAAATTTATTCCAAAGTCCATTACTTCCAAATTTTCTCCTTTATTATGATTTTAAATCTTGAATTTAAAAATAAATCCTTTTAGTCTTAACAATATTCACTTAATTCCACAAAACTCCTTTATTCTCATTTATTTCAAATCTCTAATTTTTCCCATACCCGGAATTTATTCATTAGAATTTAAAAAAAAATCAACTTTTATTTCTTCCAAATTTCGTTCTTTAAATTTATCCAAATTCGCTAAATTTACTTTACTTAAAAATTCTCTTTTTAATTTTCCTTCAAAAATCCAATCTTGATATTTTTGACATCTTAAAATACCTGAATATATTCAGCAACCCATTTCATTCAATAAATTCCAATTTCCAATATGATCAATCACAGAAAATCAAATAAATCATATCACAGACTATGAAAATAAATTTCAATGTTTTCGAGGAATCCAGTTGGATCCCTCCAACCTGTTTCCCTGCATCCACAGGTGTTAGCACAATATAAAAAATACCAATCCCACTTCGAGGTGGGATATCGCGGTATAAAGGGTCATCCACTATTATGCGGGGCGCATAGGGTCTCATCTGCTAAATAATGCGGGGATATCAATCACTCCAATATATATATATATACACACTACTATATAAGCTCCGATCTTGTGTTGCAGGGGATCGGGCGTGATCCTCGGTACTCTGATCTAGACCAGGTACTGTGACGGGCGGTACCCCAGTAGCCCTGCCATTGTATGGAAACCCAATCTCCAATAAGTGCCTTCGGACTTGTTTGTATACCTATTATGCTGGAATTTAATGAATGTAACAATTTCGACTATTTGAATAAGTATTTGTGCTTAGACACTATTATAATATCAGAAGAATTGATATAAAATGTTTTGGTTATCGTAAGGTAAAAACCCGGCATGTTTATTTGTGGCGTGGTCTTACGAGATACCTTTGATTTTCAAAAGGATTTTGAAATCTTTAATAATTCAATTGAGTGTGTTTTCTCACGCTGGTTTTCCAGACTACCTCGGGTGTTATTTTATTATAATGCTCAGGTCAGACCGAGTATTACAGAAACATGATAGGATGCTGTGGAGCTCAGGAGACGAGCTGGATGGCGAGACGTATCACCCGTACTTGATGTATATTCCGTTGTGCAGTGTAAGCTGTATAGTCAGTTTTATGAGGACAAGTTATTATAACTGTACAGGTTGTGTTATTGGTTGTGTTGTACTCTGATGATGTAATGTATAAAACAGTTATAGTTCTTTTGTATAAAGATCAGTGTTAACTATTATATATTGTTCCGCCGCGATTGTGAGATTCTGATGTTGTTTTCTATTTTCTTCTTCTACCTCTTTCTTCTTTAACCCTAATGGTATGGATTTACGACCACTTTGAGTTGAACTGACGGTGAATATTGTCGACTCAAAGGGGTACAGATTTGCGGGCCGTTACAAAAGGTTTGTAACTTGAGTTTTAAAAACATGAACTTTACTCACCAAAACTTAACAACTTTAAACCAAACTTTAACTAGAGCTCGAATACAACCTAGAACCTTGCAAAAATGGACTCGATAAGTGGCTAAGCACCAAGATTGGGCTTGGCCTAGGGGAGTTTGGGTACGACCTTGGGGTTTTAGGGTAAATGAATGCTTGTATTTTGGAAGTAAGGTGTTGTAGTATATGTAGAAGTGTATTTAGCAAGAATTTTGAAGTGTTTTAAGTAGAAAAGAAAAGGTTTTCTCAAATTAGAAAATATGAAGTGAAGCATGGATATATTTTCTCAATCTCTTAGGAATTTTAGAAATGAAGAAGTTGATTGTAAAATGAGAAATATGAAAGGTAATAGGTATTTATAAGCTTAGGAAAATAATTAAAATATGTAAAGTGACTTGAATTAAAAATATACACATGCATGCACCCCCATACCCCATTCCCATTATCTGCCCACATCCTACACCCCCTCCATCATGCATCTATTCAAGTCATGTACCATTGTCCTTTATGTTGAGATAAGTATATGTATA
Source organism: Allium fistulosum (assembly GCA_030737815.1). Lineage (NCBI taxonomy): Eukaryota > Viridiplantae > Streptophyta > Magnoliopsida > Asparagales > Amaryllidaceae > Allium > Allium fistulosum. The sequence goes on from CM060905.1 coordinate 1,044,020,204, forward strand.
TGTTAAAACATATACCTTTTTATAATAAAATTCTCACTTATTTTTATATATACATATTCTTAAGTGAAAATATGTGTACATGTATACATTCTCATGAAAAAATAGTTTGAAATATGAATATATGTGTTTATAATGGTGCTATGACATTTTAGATAACTTTTAACCAATGAAAAATTAAGATTTTGGAAAATAATTTCCGGTCACATTTTCTATTTATTTCCAAACTATATATGTTGATAAACAAAATTTGAAAACGATTTTATCATCTTTATTAAATAATTAAAATAGGTTTATTTGCTAATAAAAATCCATTTATTGATTATGTAAAATATATTTAAATAGCCTATTTCAAAGTAGCAAAATCTTGGGTCATTATAAATCTATTTTACCATCATTTGTTATTATTTAAAAGAGTTATATTTTAATTATAAAATCTATTATTTGAATATTTGAATATTTAAAATTTATTAAATATTTGCAAATCAAGGCGGTAAAATTCCAAGTCGTTATAGATAGTTTTGGTAATGTATAATTTTATGACATGTTAATAGGGATAAATTTAATTACGTTACTCTAAATATAATGTCATTAAATTTATTACACCTTAATTGATGATATTTATTTGGTCAAATAAGCACCATAGTGCTAAAGTAAGTTGAATAGGATAAAATTAGACACATGTTTGGTGGAATAAAACACTGTTCCGCTATTTCAATTAATTGGTCATCTATTTAGCAGAATAAATCCCCGTTCTGCTATTTTATAGATTTGGATATCTAATTATATGTCGTTAATTGGTATGCCCATTTGAATAAGTCATGTGTTAACCAGTGATGGTTAATTGTTGAATTCATTTACAAAGATGTTGATTATGTAAATACCAGTTATCTAACTTGGAAAGTTAAATTTACGTAATGGTGACTTGTTTAAGTACCATTGTGATTGCTAAGCCTCTTTCCGAATTCTTAAAGTTATGGATTTAAATCAACTTCAAATTTAAACAATTACAAATGTTTATATAACTATTATTTATCAAAGTGTTTTATATAATGATTATTTTATTAATAATGTTTTAAAGAAAAATTATTTATATTCTAAATATGGTTTAAAATTATTAAATTACATTCTAAATCTAGTTTAAAGTTATTTTATACTTTAATATTATTTAAAGTTATGTATAATAATTTATCTTGAATCTAATTATTCTTTTAAAGTTAATAACATAAAATTAATTATTTAAAGTTAATTATTTTATTTATATTTTAAGATTGATTATTTTATTTCAAAGTTATTTGTTATATTATTAATATTTAAAAGTTTATGTATTATTATAATAATATTGTTCAAAAGTTTATTATTATACTAATATTGTTTTAAAGTTTATTTATTATTATTCTATTAATATAGTTTAAAATTTAAATTATTAATATATATTAATATTGATTTAAAGTTATTTAAGTATATTTTAAATATTTTTTAAAGTTACTTAATGATATTTAAATATGGTTTAAAGATAATTAATTATTTATTTAAGAAGTTTTTTGATAATAATCTGTTTTATTTAAATTTGTATTAAACGATAAATTGTTTTATAAAAAGGTGTTTAACAATAATAAAAATTTATTTAAAAAGGGATCTTTTAAATGGAAAGGTTTATATAAAGGTTTTTATTCAATAAATAATTTGTTAAAGGAACTCATAAATTTGGAAGGGATTTTGGACATTGGAAAGAAGTTTTTTTAAAAGTTTAGGGATTATGAAGGAGTTTTATAAATGGTTTTAAAGATTATAAAAGAGTTTTATAAATGCTTTTAAATATTTATAAAAGGAGTTTTATAAATGGAAAAGAGATCTTGAAATTGGGAAAGAGTTATATAAATGGTTTTGATATTTATAAAAGAGTTTTATAAACAGACTTGGATAATTTATAAAGAAATTTTATAAACAGATATGGAGTTTAAGTAAAGGAGATTTCATAAATGAAAGAGATTTATTAAAAGGATTTATTAAAGAAAATTTATAAAAGAAATTGATATTGGATTTTCCTTAACCGACCTTCTTGATTATGGTGGTATGCACATTCATTCCGCACTTAACACCAAAGGAATAGTGTTTGGGGTTATCCTTATCGCCGTTTTAAATAACATTTGGGTTTGATCATTTTAACATGATTTTAAAATAGAAAATCTCTCTAAGTGTTTTGGTGAATATACTTATACCATTTTATAAGTATGTGAAAAAGGTTTCCCAAATTTTGAAAGGAATAGTTTGTGAATATACTTATCTCGGAGAGATAAGTATATGCATATTGTGATAAATATCTTGGAAAGAGAATTAATGAAAGATTAATCTATAAGGCATAGTGATTTCGATGGGACACATAATCTTTGTTTGAATGTTTTTTTATTTGATAGTTAAATGACCGACTATCAAATCTTGGCCTAATTATGTAATCCTTCTTAATTTTGGTGATACGAAATTATTCCCTACTTAATACCGAAGAATATTAACTCTGGAAATATCCAGCAGAAACATGGGAATTATATGATACAGTTACTGTTGGTGGTGCTATAATGTACGTATAAACTTGTTTTGTTCTTCTAGGACAAATGATAAGGAGATTCGTCCACTTAAACGATTAGGGGGTGATCCCCCCTCTTATGTATTATTTGATTATTTCCTAAAGAACTGGTATTGAGCATTCCAAAAAATTGACGATTTGTTTTTGGTGCACCCGGTAAGCATGGGAGTGTACTCGTAAGAGATGACTCATGCTGTAACCACTCCAAAAACCATCTACGATTCATGAAGGATTTTCATGATATATTAAGATGTTGGAATCCATGTGTGATTCCCAGACCCGTTAGTGTATGGGAATCTATGTGTGATTCCGAGATCTGTTATGGATATTGAAATCCAAGTGTGATTTCGAAACCTGTTGAGGTATGTGAATCCATCTGTGGTTCCGAGATCTGTTCAGTGGGTAGTGCGTGTGCTGGAATGTCGAATGTAGCTTCACCAACGGTAATGACTAAAACTAGAGATATGAGGCATGGCCAGTAGGGTTGGCAAACCCATAGGGTGCAATTGTCTCTACCTAGATGTTACCTTTAGTTGTTATGCATGCATGGAGCGATGCACTCGGTCTTAGCGAGACCAGCTATGTTTTTCCTATGGTACATCACTAAGGATGCATGCTGTAATGACCCGTCTTTCACTCCACAAAAAGACGTATCGTTATTAAGAAAGAAAGGGATAGAAAAGAGAAAAGATAGAAAGAAAGAACTATACACTATCAGAATCTCACAGCGGAACGAATAAATTATATTACATCACATAGTTAATAAATAATATACATCATCTATCAGAGTTACACAGCTTATACATCACTATACATTAGACAGTTATAAAAGTCTGTCTATTATACAACTCAAACACATCACAGAGGTAGAGACACAGCGGAAACATTATATCTACACGCTGAAGCCTCCTGCTCCAAATCTCCTTCAGAATTCGTCAAAGCTAACCTGAATCCCTTGGCTACTCGTAAAAATTTGAGTACCCAAGAGTTTAATAAAACAGAAAATAAACTCCGGGTCAGACATGGGTCTGGTGTGAGTAAACGGGTTAAAGTTGCTTAACTTTGAAAATCATTTGAAAAGAAAGGTATCTCGTAAGACTTCCCACACATAAACACGGAAAAGTTTTTACCTTACGATAACCAAAACATTTGATAGGAAATCCAGTGATATTATAATAGGGTCTAGGGTTTTCAAGTAAAATACAGAAATAGCTGGAATGCTTACATCTCACGTTCAACCATAGTTGGGCACAATCAAAATGTACGGCGCTTATTGGAGATTGGATTCCATACAATGGCAGGGCTACTGGGGTACCGCCCGTCATAGTATGGAGCCTAGATCACCGTACCGAGGATCCCTCCAGATCCCCTGCAACACAAGGCCGGAACCATCCCTTACTGGATAGTCCCGAACAAGACAACCTCGCGGTTGGGATCAGCAACCGCCCACTAAGCTGAATAAAAAGGGACCTCTAGACAGGGGAAAATCTCGTCCTACTTGAGCAGGGCTAAAACAGGGGAGGTGCAGCAACGTTTTCCCCACATGCGATCGCCTTCGATGCACCACCGTCACCGCATTCGCCTCGAATACACGGCCTACCCAAACAGGCGACGAAACCCTACTCCGCCCTTCCCTGGCCACCACGGCCAATGTTAAATCTGACGACCATTTTTCCAGTGATCGTCAACACCCCGGCCACCTCCAGACCTATCCCCGACACCTACCTCAACGCCGATCATCGGCAAACACGAAAATACCCAAATTCGAACAACTCCTATTATCTCAACAATCACTTATCTAAAAATTATGATCTTACTACCTAAATTCATCATTTTCCATGACAAATCATATTATACAATCCAAACTTGAAATTATGATTATCAAATTTTGCCCTATATTTGATTTCTTTACTATAATTTCCTATTTTGAATTAATTACTAAATATAAATTTTTGAAACCATTTTTAAACATAAATTTACATCAATGCAATCATTTTCCATTTTGAGATCATAGTCAGATAAAGATTGGGAAGATAGGAAATGATTTTTCTGAACTATTTTCTAGCCTATGAAAAACAACAGAAACCAACTATATATATAAACAGAGCAGTTCCAAAATATACTCCAGATAAAATCAATCATGCAAACCATATAGCTACATAAATCATCACAAGTATCTAGATTTAAATATGCTTTTAAAGGAAAAAGTTTACTCACCATTTACAGAGAACATAACACATGCTTTAATTTTCTTAAATTTGGAACTTGTTTTGATTGTTGAAATTGAAACTGAAGCTTGTTTAGATCTGAAGCTTTGTTGTATTTGAATCTGCTTTTGCTTGATTATTCAGTTGAATTTGCTTCAGGTTGAAGTTGCCGTTAGCATTGATTTTGGTTTGATTTCCTTTTGAATTTAGATTTCAATTTTAACATTTAAGAAGAAAGAAGGTATTTGAGAAAATTTGAACTGAAACAAATAGCCAGTTTTCTTCTCATTCTTTTGTTATATAATTAAATTTTCAAACAAAAGAAACAATAAAAAGCCACTTGTTAATTCAAATGGTACAAATGTCATTGCATGCTTTAATTATTTTACAAATGTAAAAAATAAGAATTTTATGTTTAAACCCTTACTTTAAAATCTCTTATGCATTTTTATTTATGCAAATATGATTTTATGTTTATATTTATTTATATATACATTATAAATAGAAAACATTTAATATTAGCCTTGAAAATTATTATATTGAATCTTAAAACATAACTTCAAATCACAATATATACATACATATATATATATTATAATTTGAAAACATATCTTTTATTAAATTTAAATCAAAGACTTCCTATTACAATGTATATACATATATATACATTATAAATAGAATATATTTTATTAGCTTTGAAAAGAAAAAATTTGCCAATTAAATATTTATAAAAGAAGATTATTAAACCAATATTGCCCAATTTAAATAATTATTGATAAAGATTATCAAATTGCTATTGCCTAAAATTCCGGGTCATCACACATGCTGCTTTGGAAGGATATCTCTGATCCTTGTGCAGGAGGATTGTCCTCGAAGTACTGAGGGTACCTCCTTGGAATCCTACATAATTAGCGAACGCGCCTTATCGGTTTTTGATTATATATCTAGTATTGTTGTGATGTACACTCACGAGCGCCACAGCTACTTGATTATTGTTATTTTCATTCTTAGACATTATTATAATATCACTGGATTTTCTTATTTAAATGTTTTGGTCAAACGTAAGGTAAAAACTCGTCCGTGTTTATGTACGACGTGGTCTTACGAGATACTTTTGATTTTAAAGGATTTTATAAGTTCTGATAAATAAAATTCCTTATGATTTGAGTTTCTCATGTTGATTTTACTAGACTAACCCAGACGTTGTTTTCCTATAATGCTCGGGTCAGGCCAAGCATATTTTCTAGATTTAGCTGGATGTTTTGGAGCTTTAAGAAGACGAGCTGGATTCTCCAATACGTATTCACGTATCTTATATTTTCCGCTGTTTGTTATTCTTGATTTCTATCTGTAATTATTAGCAATTGTAAGGACATGTTGTTATAACTTTTCAGGCTGATAATAGGTTAGTGTACTCTGATGTTATGTATATAGTAAAGTTCCTTTCTTTTAGCAAAGATCATGTGTATAATATATATACTTCTCATCACGATGTGAGATTCTATTCTGTCTTTTATTTCTTTAACCCCAACAATCTGTCTTTCTAGCACTTGGATATTCAGCACGTGAATACCGTGGATGTATTGGTGTCGATTTCTATGGGTCGGATAGGTGGGTCGTTACACCATTCATAAGGCATTCAAATCCTAATGTTAAGTTTAGATCTCCTTAGATCACATTATCGTTAATCATGATCAAGCCCAATCCCCTCGTTCTTTGTCAAGGGTACCCAATATCCGACCCATCCATTGACTAACTCCCCGATAAAGGGACTTGCTATCCGAGCATGTCCATCTGCTCAATCTTCGATGAGGGGACCTGCTATCCTATAAAGTCCATCAATTAGCTCTCTAGAAGGGGAACTCTTACTTCATGGTTCATCTTCCCATCTCTCTGGGAAGGGAAACCAAGTCCTACTAGTTTATACATCTGGTTTAAGGAATATCCATGTCCCAGTAACATCCAATATCAGTATCAATTATCATGATCAAATGATTTCCAAATCAAAATATCCATCAACCATATATTCATAGAGTTTAAACTAAACGCATCAAGCAAAACTTAAAAACAGTCTAATCTAGTCGAGAATTATCTTCGGGTCCTAACAGTAGAGTATGTCTTAGGACCTTCGGGATCTAGTACATGAGTAAATATCCTGACGATGATCCTTCATATATGACTCGAAGAAAAATAAAAATACAAAAATATAAGCTAATTCCAATCTTCCTCGATCATGGGATAATCATCCTCGACCCAGATTCGCGATTGTATCTAGATACGTCCGCTGCAGACGGTGGTTGTTCTGGTTGCACCACTACATTTTGACTCCTTACATATTGCTAAAACCGGTTGTTTCAGACCTTCTCCTCTATCAAGTCATGCAGATGTATGCGTTCATTAGTTTCATGCCCATCGACTCATGGAATATGCAGTACTTTCTAGATTTCTTTTCCTAATCTCTGCTCTCTCTCCTAGCTAGATTTTGGTTGGGGATTTTCCCTTAGAGTCTAAGTACATCCTCTCTAGAGTTTCCACTAGCTCAGTGTAAGAGGAAAACTTTTGTTCCCTCCTTTTTCACTTCGGTTCTCCAAAGTCATCATCGGCTTTCCACTTTCCTATATCCTTTCTGTATCCACCTTAAATGGCCCTTCATCCTCCACATCGTTAACTTCAGCACCCTATTTTTTTTAGCATCCTCCTGCACAAAAACCTATTAGCTTGGTAATAGAAACATGCAAGGTCCATTGGCGGATATCTCTCCAAAGAAATCTTGAAATTAGTCTTACTAGAAATCCCAAAAACCACTGCCATCATGATTATTGACAGGTCTGGTTTCTATACTATAGTTGCTGCTACATTGAATCTAGTTAGGTAACTCCATTGGGTCTCACTAGCCCTCTACTTAACGCTCGAAAGCGTCATTGCGTTCCTCGATAGTGCAATATGAACTATTTTATGAACCTATCCACTAATTTGGTCCACATACTGATGGACTTGTTCTTTAGCTCGAAAAACCATACTACTACTAAATCTATCAAATATAAAGGGGACCATCGTCCCATCACGTCCTCTAATGCATCCAATACTTCCATATGTCGGATATATATAATCAAGTAAATGGTTGGATCTACCCTTCCATTGTACATCTCCATTGTTGGTAGCTTAAAATCAAGTGGATTCCTTGCATATTGGATGTTTGGAACGAGTGGATTTCTGTCCACGTTCTCCAAACACCGTCTTGGTATCCACCTTTTATCACATGTCTTATCATTTCAGCAATCCTGTCATTGTCATCCAATGAAAGCCTCTGATCCACTTCTTCATTCTGCTCCCTATTTCTATGAGTAACTCATGATCCCTACTCCTTTGGCTGCACTTTTGCACTCAAATACATATTTCTAGCTCCACCATCTCCTGTTCTCAAAATCCTAGCTCGCCCAAGGCCGAAATTACCTTCCCCCAGGACATTCGTGTCAGCACCGACATGATTTTGGTCGGTACCGAGTGGTTCTAGCCATGTGGGGTTGGCTCTACCTTGTTCTTCTCCAACTCCATTATGCATCTGCATTGCCTTCTGACCTCTGGTTCTAACTTCCAATTGCTCTGGTTTTCCTTTGCTGCTCCATTCTTTAGAAAATTCAATTAAGCATCTCCTCTTGCCGAGTCATCAAGCTTGTCTGCAACTTCATCATCATTCCTTCCATCTCCTCTCTAGTAATATAGATAGAAGGAAGGTTCAATGAGAACACCAAAAATGTTGGGCCAATAGATGGCACAACATCCAAAAATCCAAATTTGACAAAAATAAGACGATGAAAATGAATAAAAACAAGATCAAACATGAGATTTTTATAGTAGTTTGGCAAATTCTACGGCCTACGTCCACTTTAACCCTTTCTATCAATGTTTTCTCTCCGGAATACAACAATTATACTAAAAATCCAATCTACTATCTTATAGACCTTGGTTTTGCTAGAGTATCTACGATAAGAAAAGAGAAGGAGATTCAAAGTCCAAAAGTTATTTTCTAGTTGAAGTCCCTTTCCTATTTATAGATGATTTCCATCATAAATCTCGCTATTCAGGCTTGACTACATCTTAATCTACATATCTGAATATACAACATGAATAATAGGTCGTCCACCCAAATATTCAGCAATTCAATCATGTCGGTACTGACATGGTTGTGTTCATATATAGTTCACCTTTTTTCACTCATAGCTTAAGTAAGTCCCCATTCTTCAAATTAGCCAACTCATGATCAAAGATCATGTCGGTACCGACTAGATCAGGTCGGCACCGACATGATTTCTTTGCTCAATGTTCCATCAAACTCTTAGTATTCCTTCATATCATTACTCTTGTTATTCTCTAAGTCTCTATATCCATTTCTTCATCATTTTGAAGTCTATTCTATCTGTATGAGTCCGTTCTGAGATTGTGGAAAAATTCGCCGGAAACAGTAGGCTGTTATGGTTTGGATTGATTATGCCATGGCCACTTTCTATGATTGGATATCTCCTATTAACTAATCAAGGCTTTTGCTTCGAATATTAGCTATCCTCGCACACAACACTCCATAGTTAAGAAGCTTTAAGTTGGAAATGTTCCAACCAACAGGTTATGGCTGATTCACCAAAAGGCTAAGTACACCGCTTGAAAAGCACCACAATGAAAGCAACGTGTGTGTGTATATATATAAATGCACAAACGTATAACTGAGCTAGAGATGATTCCAAATATTGTGAATCGTATAAGACAATAGTGTTGTGATATAGATCACGAAAGATCCTTGAGCTTACTATAAGTCAAAATACTTAATCCTAAAAGTTCCACATGATAAAGTCAATTTATCAACATCAAAGAGACTTGATTAACATATGGATAATCAAAACAACATTGATGATTTATTCACAAATGACTGGCTTAATCAATTTCTAGCAAATTGATCGAAGCGGTGTAAATAAGATTCCATAATTGGCCCCAAGTGCACATGCGAGACTAATAGAATTTGGTGTACGCCCTAGGGTAATTTTGTAATTTATTGTAAATTATTAACTCTATAATAAAATCTCATTTGAAATAAAAGGGGATTTTCTTTTAATTATATACTGACATATTATGATAAGTTAATTAATTATTTGATTTAAGTACAATAAATTGAAATTGCTTCAATGGTATGTTATGTGATAGTAATTACAATGTGTTGTAATCATAAGAAATTTATCATATTAAAAATAACATATTATTTTAAATATTCATAGTCAAGATGTTTTGAGGTAGGATGTCGATACAACCATTGAGACTAGATTATGTAACACTATCCAAAATTTGGGTACTATATCACACATGGCTACTGGGGGTGTCAAGGGGTTAAGTACTGATATTATTGGATAAATATGGAATGACTCACTTGAGAGTTTTCTGTTGGTTAACATAACTAAGGTCAAACGGAGAATCTCAAAGTGATGATATTACACAGTTCTCTTGACTTGAGAATACTGTTGAAATTTAATATGGACACTCCGTTTTGATTATAGTTAAATCATGGCATGACGTCCATTGAACAATTATAGGTAGGTTTGAGTTGAAGCATTGAGAGTAAAACACAATTCAATTGACAAATTTTCTCCTCGGTTATATGAGATTAGTATCACAATCAACTATAGTTAACTTAAAGTCAAAGTCTCCGACCACAGTAGTACAGTTAACAATAATTGTTATTACTGAATCAAGGACTTTGTGTTTGGATTCACCAAGTTAAATGGGGACGATATTGGAGTTTTGACCAAAACCAAATTCCATAAGTTCTAAAGTGATATAGTTTCGATGAAAAGAATTAGTGTGAATAATCATTACTATCGCGTACTGCTTAAAATTGTAAATTAGAATTTTACTAATAAAGACGTATAAATGAGAAATTTGGTCAAATTATCACACCGCCAAGTAGGTTAATGTGTGAACATTAATATTTGAATTGTTGAATATTAATCGCTTATTGAATTTACACCTACAAGTCGCACAATCGCATTGGTAGATTATCTGAAATACCACATGATTTAATTGATTAATAATTGTTATAAATTAATTAAATTAATTAATATTTAGGAAATATTATTTATTTGCTTATTTGGTATATTGGTTGTCATTAGTAATTAAATGAACGAATATACAAAAGTTACATATGTACGAATCGGTATTCGATATGCGTAATTTGATTTAAATACATTTAATTGCTTAATAGGTTCGTTCAAGTTTTAAGGCCTATTTGGCCTCATCTATGGCTAGCCACGAAGAGGGCAAGGAGGCATTCAAAATTTAGTAGTTGGATCTTTAATTGGTAAAGAGAGACCAAATAAACCGAGGAGGAAAGTTCTCCTTTACTCTCTCTATAAAAACCACACTACCCCTCATTATTTCTTGATGTTTTTGCCTCCCCTCTTCATAGTGCAAGCGCCAAATCCTCTCCATCATCTCTTGGCCAAAAATAACTCCAACCCAACAACATCAAAATAAAACAATAGGTGGTTCTTCAGCTATTGTAGAGCAAGGAGGTAGGATCGGGATCAAATCTATAACTATCTACCAATCAAGGTGCAAATCCAAGACTATACCTTTTAGGTAATCCTCTATTGTTTAAAATTCCATATTATTATGATAATGTAGATCTAGATCTTCGTTGAATGAATTTATGTACATATATGTTGTCCATATCATTATTTTTTTTGAATAAAGTTCTGCACCTTTTATTGCAACCATAAAAAGTGTAAATGTTTACAACCGCACCATAGTAACAACGTACAAAATATTAGGGAAATTCACCCTATTGGCCCAAATACAAAACAAAAAATATAAGTAGCGAAATACAACAAGCTGTGGCCCAACACAATTGGGAGGAAGCCCACTACCACACAACCATGATAAGATAAACATAAGCAAGTACCCCATCGCATTCAATAAACTCCATCTTTCCCAAAATGATAAATGAAAGACTTGGAACTCTACATTGCAGCATCCAATAAAGCAAAATTGGAGGAAAAGACATCGAAGCAACAACAAAAACCAAGATCCGTATGACAGTCTAAGGCTTTAGCAGCTACAGTAGCAAATCTAGATCTCGGGGAAAGATACGAGACGAACTAAAGCTTTAAATTAGATTTATTGATTCTTGATAGGAAAACCATCATGTTCCCCAAGAAGAAATCCATGGACAACCACTGAAGAAGCAGGCGGCATTAACTAATTGCTCCAATTCATTTTTAGTAATTGAGATTGAATAATAAATTGTAATCTAAAATAGGTTATAGAAACAAAGCATTGCAAAGGGTCAAATTTGAAAATGAATTTTGCACTCAGGTATGACACTAAATTTCAAGCAAACTATTGATTACAGATTTCTAATTCAGTTTGATTGGAATTATACTACACGTATCTCAATTTATTAGCTCTGATGGTAGTATATGCATAGATTTGTTTAAAATGGATTGTTCTGAACTGAGAGCACTTTTAAACACACTAATTTTTCTTTCATGCCAAATACACCAAACAACAGTAGATAATACTAATCTTGCAATGTCACTACGTTTATTCTGATTTTAGTTTAATGCCATTAATTTTAGAATTTAGCAGTAGTTGATTTGTAAGATTTGCTGGCCAAAGTAGTTTTAACCGACACCATTTCCATATAAACACCAAAAAACATGCATTTGAAAAACAAATGATCTATACCTTCACTTTGCTCATAGCATAGAACACACTTTGGGCTAACATTAATATGCCTTTGAATTAATCTATGTTTGGTGGGGAGAAAGATTTAATGGCCCTATACAAGCAGACGACCATTTTGGGGATGTGAATTTTATCCAAACTAACTTAGCCCATGGTTTAATCTCCTCAACTGCTCGGATAGAATTCAAAACTTGTTTGAATAAGTATTGTCCATTATATGAACACAACCAAATCCAACAGTCCTTCGTTTGATCAATGTAAATTTGTACTTCTTCAACTTTATGTCTAGTTGAGGCTAAAAAACTAAAATGACTGGTTCTCCATTTTGAACTATCCAAGGCCTCCCCCACTAAATTCCTCTCAGTCCTTATAATAAAACACTAACTAACCATCTACCCGATTAATTATACCACCTTGGAGCCAAGGATCAAACCATAAAGAAGTGGACATTCCATCCACAATCCTTTTTTTATGCACTTCTCTGCAAGACTTCTCATACCCAACACAAATTTCCAAGTGCCTGATGCCTCATTACTTACATTCAACTCCCAAAATGACATATTTATGATATGTTTTTCCATCATCAATTTAGCTCAAATGCCTGGTTAAAAATATTCCATACTAACTTGGATTCCCATTGAATTGTTGATATCTTCCAGTTTTCGTAGACCTTGCCCTCTTTCCTCTTTTGGCAAACATATTGTTTTCCAAGTAACTTTGCTGACCTTACTTTTCCATAAAAGTTTAAACAAATCTTTTTCACTTTTTTTGAGATCTCTAAAGGAACCTTAAAGTAATGCATCCAGTACATGACAATAGGGTAAATTGTAGATTTATTGAGTTCAATTTGACCAGAATACTCAAAATTTTTACTTCCCAACCTTTAACTCTTCGATTAATCTTATTTATCAAGGAAGAGCAATCTCTGTCCCTAATATTGACTTTGGTCAAAGGAACACCAAGATATCTCACCGATAGATTACCTTGTTTAATATTCAAAATATTTTCAATTTCATCTTTACAAGTCACTCCTTCACCAAAGAATATATGCAATTTTTCACATTTAATTTGAAGCCCAGAACTATCATATTAACATTTGAAAACTTCCTTAATAGCTTCAGTTGTTCCATTCTCTACTTTAGTAAATATGAGAATGTCATTAGCAAAGATAATATGCATCAAACCTCCCTCCAAATTGGTTTAATCTCCCCATTATCGACTTTTTTCTCCGTTAACAATATGAAATACTCCATAGCCATTGTGAATAAAAATGGGGATAATGGGTCTTCTTGTCTAATCCCGTTAGTTCCACTAAAATAGCCCATTGGGCTTCCTTGGTTCATTATGGAGAAAGTCGGAGTAGTGATGAATTTCTCAATTATTTTGGTCCATTTAGATGTAAAACCCATACAACTCATCATATCTTTATTAATAGTTGGCTTGGAAGCACAAACTTTTGGTCTGACCGCGAACTTCCAAAATTGCCTCTTTATGTATTTCTTTATTAAAGGTTGTAATATATTTGATGTCACATTCTTTTGATATCATCGTGAAATACTAAAAATTTCTCTCTACATATATTATTAAGATTTAGTATAACTCAAAAATAGGATCTGATAATTAAGCTTCTTTTACAGATTCAAATTTTCCTCTATAGATATTTACCAAGTCTTCATATTACTTGCAAATAGAATTTAAAAGAAAAACTACTTTACAAATTTTTTTTTTATAAATTAATAATATAAGTAAAATTTTAAACTAACAAAAAAATTAGATATTGTAACTTAGAAATAAAAATTCAAATTAACTACGTATGATTCAACAAAAACATATGGCAAAATATTTATGGAAAACATTCTCTTTTAAACGTATTAAACAAATACAATTTGTACAAAAACTGTAACGACCCGCTATTTTGGACCATTCAAATCGACAATAATCCACACATGTCTGACTTGAATAGTTCAAAATATCAGATTGTTAATTTAAAATTTGGAAAACTCAGAATATACAGTAAATAAATCAATCACAGAATCACAGACACAGAGTAATACAATAATACGCAGCGGAATAGATAAAATAGTAGTTCATGAAGCTACTATATAAACATCAGAGTTAGAAATAAAATACAACAGAATATCTCAAATACAGTGAAGTCTTCAATCCAAACAGATGACTTCTGTGAACGAATCAACTGGAAAGCTGGAAGCTGAATCAATAGTTGGATCTCCAAACGAAGCTCCAAACTCCAAAGGTGAGTCTCAAATGCTGTATCACTCAGTCTGACCCGAGCGTAAAGTAAAACACAAAACACTCGAGTCAGGATTAACATTCTTATATCAATAAATCCAACTCAAGTGAAATATCAACTGAAATACAATAAACTTAAAGGATGTTTGGGATAACCATCCTCTAAGGATCCGCGGAACTATCTACAAGGTGGAAATATACATTATGACACCGTGGTCGTTCCAAATTAATTTATACTTCAAAACCAAAATATCATTTCATTTCAAATATATCTATTTCCAAAATAGTATATATAGGTTAAATAATTTTAAAGTAAAGTATTTATAATTTCCTTAAGTCTCACAAATTGCTTCACATCCACCCAAATTCCAAAACACCAAATTTATTCAAAGCTAAATTCATCAATTCAATTCAGGTCTAAATATATTTCAAAGCTTTAATATTCAACATTTCAAAGTTAAATTTAACAGTTTCATATAGTTCTTGATTTAACTTTATTATTATTTAATCAGGGAATATTCATTTAATAAATTCAATATCATTTAATTAGCCTTAAATTTCATTTTTACTTAAATCAAACCCAAGTTATAAATCATCTCTTAAATCTTAATTTCAATAAGTTTCAAATCGGTTTAATTAAATAAAATTATCTTCCCAAATCCATAGAATTTATTTTCAAAATATTTATATATATGGACCAACGGTGTCGTATATATATCTTCATATGGTTAAGTGATACGGATATTTATCATTTCAATCCGTAATTTAAATATATACGGGTAGATATCATTTCAACCCGTAATCCCAATTTCAATTCAAATGAAAATCGCTTGGGTTTATCATTTCAACCCATAACGATTTTCTCCTATTCTAAAGTCCGTTCGGGTATGTATCATTTCAACCCATAGTGAATTCTATACTAACAGGGAACTTGCAGAGTGATAACAGATAATATAAAATACAACAACAAGCATATATCATAAATAACAATAAAATATAAACAACAGGATATGGTGTCATATCCCACAGGTGAACAGTTACAGGTAATAACATGTATAACAATTTAAATAACTACAGCAGCATATTTCAATTGTCGTTTCAATTGAAATCAAATTTAATAAATAAAAGAACGTTAATCGTGAGTGATTGCTCACCTTTCGAGGTTAGGGAGATAGACAATGAAGCGGTTACGAAATCCAGGCACGAAATCTCAACACAAGGCAAGATTGAACTCGAATCGACGAACGAAGCTGATAAATAGGAATTTACGAAATCAAGTCAAACTGGATTGATGATGATAATTGGTATAAGTAAAAATATATGCGCTTAATATAACTAAAAAGTAAATACATATATATATATACTTATTGAAGTGCAAAATACTCGAATACATGTTATACCTTTTAAAACTAATAGTTAAAATGAAATTTGTATAAACTTACTTTATTTAATACATATAAACCAACATGTATGTATTATATCCTTAAAATCAATGTTTATAATATATATATATATATATATATATATATAATATTACTTTACACCGTTATGGATTCAAACAGATCTTTATAAACCCCATAAAATTTCATATAGATACAATACCAATAAACATCAATAACAAACAAATATTTCCCTCAAAACAACCATATACATGTACACGCAGTCATATGTATTAACATGTTAAAGTAGCAACTTTATATAAAACTTACATATCTAAAAGGTGTTCCTAACATATAATATTTTTTTATAACTGAGACAACATATATCATTTAAGCAAGTACTGACAACCCTATATACAAACAGTGTAGCTAACATATTGTACATTTATATAGGCTACATATAATATTATACACTAATAAACCAATACATGCAGATCAAGCTAGGACAAAATCGAACAGAGCAAAACCAATATTTTCTGAAACCCAAGTACATATATATTGATCATTTATATAAAATAATACATATCCCTGATACTGTAATAATATGCGACTAAACGGTAATTGACAATTTCAAAATCTAAGTATGCTATATCTCCAAATCACGATTTATAAATATATCTATACACTATTACAAAATAAGTATATACATACATCTAACCGTAAAACTAATACATATAAGCACTTGACATATTACTTATAACAGAAAACTTAAAACAGAGGTGTATATATACTATAACTAAACATTTTAATACACTCACAAGCTATAAACTGTTCAACATATATATAATCAACATAACTATATTTTAAAATTTTGTACTATAAGTCATATATGCGGTCCAGCCTAATATGGACATATATTATATTATAAACAATACATTACCTATATAACAGTTTTGAAAGGAATTTAAAATCATAATATAGTATAATTTACATAAACTATTACACTAAAAGAAAAATCTACTTTAAACATACGTAGAAATTTTTTTAAAATAAAACTCAAATGCAAGCTGTGCTTTAACAAAACATATGCTATATACATCTAACAGTAAAACAATATATACTACTTAATATATATACCTTCGAATCAAAACAGGCCGAGCTCGATAAGAGACAAGGCAAGCGACAGCAAGGCAGTAGGGTACGGCCAGAGGGGGTGATTCACGACCAGGGGTAGGCGGTGCAAAGAGATGGGGAGGTACGGCGAGCTGGCTAGGCTTCTCGTGCCTGTGGGCCTCGGCGGAAAAGGTGGAGGCGGTTATCACAGATCGGAAGCAGGCAGGGGCGGCGTTCGGTTGTGTGGAGAAAAGAGGAGGACGGTTGGTGGTCTCGGTTTCACGGGTGGGATTGGAGGATGAAACAGAGGAAGAAAGAAATGCAAGCAGATAGTGAAAAAGGAAAAAGTGGCTGTGGTATCTTATATATAAGAATATAAAAGGGAAGGTAACGAGCTGGCTTGGAAAAGATGTTGAACAGGTTACAGTCTGAAAAGAAACGTATAAATATATAAACCAAAGCAAATGGTAAAGAAAGGCAGGTTCAATTCCCTTGATTTCAGCCGAAAAGCTATTAATGCAATTGATTATTTGCTTGAGCTGCACGGTAGAGATTTGAAAAGGACTAGGAAGTTAAAAGTCACAATTTAGGGTGCTGTTACAACGAACAATTTTATTGTTTCTATCGCGTACCGGACCTCAAAATACAGTAATAAATATACCGTAGAGATCAGCACGACGGGACGATCAAAACGGTATACAGATACAAGTGGTACGATCATCCGATCGAAAGTCGATAATCGGTACCAGAAATGCTGCTATTTTGCCAGAATAAAGATAAACGGAGCAGTAGAAGTCCAAATTTGGAAAAACGAAAGATGACATCTGACTCGGAAGAAGATTTAGAAATTTTCTATAGAAAAATATTCAGGTTTTGAAATAAATTTATTATCATCAATTTTAACTGATTTAAATTGAAATAAAATTACACAATAAAATAAACTTCAATATTATCAGATGAAAATTTACCGGTTGCTATGATTAAATAGGCGTATTCCAAATAATAAATTTTTAATTTCAAATTTTATTGTTTAAAATTTCACAAATTTCCAGTTAGATATACTTTTAAAACCATTAAATTTTGCGGGTCGTTACACTCTCCCCCACTCAAAACTTTTCGTCCCCGAAAAGGAAGGAGGTAGAAGAATAGAAACAACCAGACAGAAAATATAGATTGAAAGTCAAGGTTAAACAATTAATTTGAACTATATAAATTTTTCTTAAAATTTGAAAACTTCATTTGCAATTCAATTATCTTATATACTTTAAAACCTTTCAAAAATCCATTTGTAAAATTTCTTGCTTCCTTTATAAATACCATTTATATGTTTAAATGACACCTTTATAAATGTATGAAAACCATTTGAAAACAATTATTTACATTATTACTTATTTTTACAAAGAAGCTATTGAAACATTTAAATCCATAATTCGTAAATTTATTAATTTTTATCTCAAGATACTTTCAAATATTATTAATAAACAAATAATCATTTACTTTAAAATGTTTTATTTAATTTATAACTTCTAAAATATTTATAACTCTAAAATTCCTATTAAACCATGTTGTATATAAATAAACAATATTTAAAAGGATATAGTCAACAAGGAAAAAGGGAAGATTTGGAAAACAGAATATAGGTGAATAAATAAAGCTGAGCAGATAAGGTAGATTCAAAGAATAGTATCGGGCACGAATAATTGATTCAAACCATAAGAATTTCAATTCCAAATATTAATATAGAATTCCTTTGTTGAAAATACCTTTATAATAAAATACTTTTATAACTCGATGTTTCAACAAGTTTATCCTTGTTCCTGTAGACTCTGGTAGTGCGTTGATCAGGCGCAAAACTAGAATTCTCCAGGTACTTAGTAGACCTGTTTCAACACCCAGTGAAAATACTGGAAAATTTTTTAAAAACAGATATGGAAAGCACAATCCAAACAAACAAAACAAACAAAACCTTTGTCTAACCATGGTTCGCAGATACACAATAGTTACGCCTGGATCCCCCAGGAAACAATCCATATCCGTAAGCTTTCTCAGCCCTGCGAGTTGCGCCATGATGACTAGTAGAATGCAGGATACACAATGGTTACGCCTGGATCCCCCAGGAAACAATCCGTACCCCTAGGCAAGACTCAGCCAAGCAGTTGCGCTACTATTCGCGACCTACACAGATTGCAAGATACACAATGGTTACGCCTGGATCCCCCAGGAAACAATCCGTACCCCTAGGCAAGACTCAGCCAGGCAGTTGCGCTATGCATCCGCGATCGTAAGACCATGGGTAACGCCATGGAATTCGAAGGACACTCGAGTATCATATCCGGAAAACCAAAAATCAGAGAGAATAATATCGATAGAATGAATCCAAGATGTGGCCACAAATCGGATATCAAGCAGAAGGCACTTTCCATATCTTTACTTCGAAAATATGTATCATATAGTACCTTTTCAAATCACTTTCAAATATCGTACTTATATAAAATCCATTATATATAAGATTTAATTTTCAAATCAAATACTTTTCCAAAATCAAAAGTATATCAAATCACACTTATATAGACTTTAATTATATAAGATTTCACTTTTCAAATTGAGTACCCTTTTCAAATCCATAGTTTTCGAATCAATTTCATACTCATACAAATCAATTTTATATAAGTTCGACAACTCCCAAATCAAGTGTTTAGTAACATAAGGTTCTTAAATTTCAATTTGTTCAATATCAGTTCAATTTCAAAATCATATAAAATTTCACCAAATTATTTCTTCTCAAATTAATTATCTTTAGTTTCAAAGTTTCCAAAATAATAGATTTAGAAAATAAATCCAAATTTCCAAATCAATAATTTAAGTCAACCAATTCATTTCCAAAATCAAATGTTTTCAAAATCATCTTATACTTACGTAAGGTCTATCTTATATAAGGATCAAAATTTTCAAAATAAATTTTGCTGTATGAAGAGCTATATGGGATTAAATATATTTGCTTTTATGGGTTATATATCTTTGTAATTTAAATTGGAAATTTTCTTTTAGTAAGCAAAGATATTCTAACTCGACAGCTTTCAATTTCAGCATCAAAATATATCAATGATATTAGAATATAAGATGTACATACGTCATCATTTCGCAGAATCACATTTGATCGCTCGCTCGATCACACAAGTTCGCTTTCGAACTAGTATTGTCCATTCGACTTCCCTGATGCGGACTTCGATATGGTTTCTCGACTAGAAGCCATCAGTCTCCTTGCATAGCCATATACTATGATAGAGAATTCTAGAATCGAGCCCAAAATCCATATCAAATATTCGCCATCAAGAATCGAATGAAAAATCCTAACACGAAATGGTGTAATCCACCTCGAACTTGTGTACTCAAACTTGGATCAGATTAATTATGCGAATAAAACAGCCTACGTACAACTTATATATTTATTCCAACTTGTTAAATATATAGTTTCATAAAGATGTTACTAAGTTAAAACATTTAAACTAAATTTTATTCAAAATATTTGAAGACCAAATTCTTTTCAAAGCATTTCGAATCTAAATTTCATATTAGAAAAATTCAAAATAGCCTTATTCATTTACTTAACAAAACAGTTTCAGCTTATTTAAATCATATTACTACATACTTTTCGAAATTTCTTAGCTTTGAAAAGTTAACCTTGATTTGGAAGTGTTCGAACCTTCAAAATAGTTGAAGAAATCATTTTCAAATTCAAGAGTTGGAAATCAGCAACAAATCAGTAAATCAATTTTAATAGATAGGGTTATATCAAATCCAAAACTCGAGGACTGAACACCGGCTTACTTCAAATCATTTCAAATATATATACACATATATCTTTAGAATATCAAATCTTACTTCGGAATTTGAAATCGAAATGGTTTCACAAAATCACTCGCGTAGCAATGCTACTAAAGTGGCCTCTCCCCCACTCTAAAACTCGAAAATCAATGTCGATGATGCGTGCACTCATCACCGAAATTATTTTCCAGTGACATAAGTGAGTACTGGACTTCTATTTTCTCAAACTTCTTTTCAAATTTCTTTGAAATCATTCGAAACTTATTAAAATCATTTGAAACATTTCTTATTCGGAAAATACTTTTAAATCATATTATTATTATATATTTCAAAATCTTAAAACCAATTTCAAAATACCGGAGTTTAATTCTCGAATTTCAAATTTAAAATCCTTTAGTCATAAATCATTTTTAGATAAATCAAATTTCTTATATAATTTTTCAAAATTACAAATCCTTTCGAAACCTCAAATTCTCATTTTAAAATGGGTATTAAATCTTTATCGAAAAACATTTCACTTTTATATATAGAATATAATCATACTTATCAAAATAATAATTTCGGTTTAGAAAACAATTTCTAAAATATAAACAAACCGGATTTTCAAAGGACGATTCACGGACGGATTTCAAAACAAAGATAGAGATTCAATTTAAAAGAACTCTAATCAAATAAAATTCTGATTCGAAGATAGGCTTGAACGAAGATGAGATAATTAACTTACAAAATAGAAGATGAATATACTTATACAAGTCGCGGGTGACCTTAACCGGGTCAACCATGACTTCAGGAATATGATCGATGCAGAATTCCAAGAAAAATCAACATTCGATCGCAAGAGATAGCGGCATCTAAACCAAAGATATAGAAATCTCCGATGAATCAATGCCAATTGTAAAGGAGTTTCACCCTTTTACAAATCTTATAGTGGAGTTATGGAATACTCCATAATCAAAAGAATACCAATAGAGAGAGACAAGAATGAATTTTGGAACCGTAGGGAACGTTCCAAAGTTCAAAGGAAATCGAGTCAAAAGGAAGAGATTAAACTCAAACGAAAGTGATTCTGTAAATAAATTTACAATATATGCTAAGTTTCGCCTAGAGCCAAAGCTCTGATACCAACTGTAACGACCTGCTATTTCGGACCATTCAAATCGACAATAATCCACACATGTCTGACTTGAATAGTTCAAAATATCAGATTGTTAATTTAAAATTTGGCAAAACTCAGAATATACAGTAAATAAATCAATCACAGAATCACAGACACAGAGTAATACAATAATACGCAGCGGAATAGATAAAATAGTAGTTCATGAAGCTACTATATAAACATCAGAGTTAGAAATAAAATACAACAGAATATCTCAAATACAGTGAAGTCTCCAATCCAAACAGATGACTTCTGTGAACGAATCAACTGGAAAGCTGGAAGCTGAATCAATAGTTGGATCTCCAAACGAAGCTCCAAACTCCAAAGGTGAGTCTCAAATGCTGTATCACTCAGTCTGACCCGAGCGTAAAGTAAAACACAAAACACTCGAGTCAGGATTAACATTCTTATATCAATAAATCCAACTCAAGTGAAATATCAACTGAAATACAATTAACTTAAAGGATGTTTGGGATAACCATCCTCTAAGGATCTGCGGAACTATCTACAAGGTGGAAATATACATTATGACACCGTGGTCGTTCCAAATTAATTTATACTTCAAAACCAAAATATCATTTCATTTCAAATATATCTATTTCCAAAATAGTATATATAGGTTAAATAATTTTAAAGTAAAGTATTTATAATTTCCTTAAGTCTCACAAATTGCTTCACATCCACCCAAATTCCAAAACACCAAATTTATTCAAAGCTAAATTCATCAATTCAATTCAGGTCTAAATATATTTCAAAGCTTTAATATTCAACATTTCAAAGTTAAATTTAACAGTTTCATATAGTTCTTGATTTAACTTCATTATTATTTAATCAGGGAATATTCATTTAATAAATTCAATATCATTTAACTAGCCTTAAATTTCATTTTTACTTAAATCAAACCCAAGTTATAAATCATCTCTTAAATCTTAATTTCAATAAGTTTCAAATCGGTTTAATTAAATAAAATTATCTTCCCAAATCCATAGAATTTATTTTCAAAATATTTATATATATGGACCAACGGTGTCGTATATATATCTTCATATGGTTAAGTGATACAGATATTTATCATTTCAATCCGTAATTTAAATATTTACGGGTAGATATCATTTCAACCCGTAATCCCAATTTCAATTCAAATGAAAATCGCTTGGGTTTATCATTTCAACCCATAACGATTTTCTCCTATTCTAAAGTCCGTTCGGGTATGTATCATTTCAACCCATAGTGAATTCTATACTAACAGGGAACTTGCAGAGTGATAACAGATAATATAAAATACAACAACATGCATATATCATAAATAACAATAAAATATAAACAACAGGATATGGTGTCATATCCCACAGGTGAACAGTTACAGGTAATAGCATGTATAACAATTTAAATAACTACAGCAGCATATTTCAATTTTCGTTTCAATTGAAATCAAATTTAATAAATAAAAGAACGTTAATCGTGAGTGATTGCTCACCTTTCGAGGTTAGGGAGATAGACAATGAAGCGGTTACGAAATCCAGGCACGAAATCTCAACACAAGGCAAGATTGAACTCGAATCGACGAACGAAGCTGATAAATAGGAATTTACGAAATCAAGTCAAACTGGATTGATGATGATAATTGGTATAAGTAAAAATATATGCGCTTAATATAACTAAAAAGTAAATATATCAATGGTTTTGCTTGATCAATATTGTTTGTAGTATTTCTGTGTGATATATTAGGAGAAAAAGTCTCACTTCCACTAGCAATCAATCCCTCTTTCACGTTGGCCGGAACATCAATGGTTTTGCTTACATCACTGCATATCGTAAACAAAATGGAATCATTCTCCTTATCTAGAACATCATACTGGAGCTTCGCATTTCCCATAGCCTGAACATAATTAGAAACATTATTTTTAGAACCAAAATTATTATTGAAATCATTGGAAGAAAAAATAAAAGGAAAAAATTTCTTGAGATCCAAAAGCTTTTCGAATTCTGTGAGTGATGGCACTTAAGCATTACAATAGAATGTGAAGGAGACTTCCCTCTCTTTTGATTAAGCTCTATGGCTTATCCAAGGGTGGAAGTAACATAGTTAAATCCATAAGGAGACTGGTTGCCCCTTTCAAACGCTGTACTAAGGAATTTCCCATATTGCTAGCAATATTTGCTTTCCCCAAATTCCAAAACTCCTGAACAACACTAGCCTCCTCCTCCTTTTGCTCTTTTAAGAAGGATTGCTTGGCTAAATTAAGTTGCTCTATAGCCTCCTGTAACAATCCTGACATTTTTGAGTTGCTCTAATAAAATAAGTACGGGTTTAAATTGGAGATTTAAATTGGGGATTTAAATGAGAAATTTAATTTCTCATGTATTGAAATCGAAGAAAATTAAAATTTTGTGTGTTATAAACAAAGATAAATTTATTTTAGAATGATTTATTTTAAATTAATGAAGAATTGGAAAATATTTGTTTTCTTCTTAAATAAAATTAGTTGATAAGAAAATTGAAGAATTTTAGTTGTAAAACCAATTGTAAAATATAGTATAAATTTTAAAGTGCAGAACTCTATTTTTTTGGAATCATTATTTGGATTTTATTTCCAAAGGTGATAAATAAGAATTTAATTAGTATTTATATTACTTCTAAAAATAAATATCATGTTGGTAATTGATTTTATTTCTCAATCTTGTGTAAAGCATTAAATTGAGAAAAGAAGCCTTTTGATTTAAAAAGAAATTTTGATTTATTCTCTTATTGGATTTAATTTGTATCCTAATCCCATTTAAGACTTTACAAAAGATAAGTTCTCCTTCTAATTTACATTATAATGTACGTACTAATTTCCGAGGGAAAGAACAAAAGCTAGGTTTCCATGTCCCTCTTTCTAACTCAATCAAAATTTGCAATTGTAAAATACAAAGAAAATTCATATAAAATCAAGGTATGTTAATTGAACTCTTATCTATCCTCTAGTTCAATCAATTTCAGTTCTTAAGTAGGTTATTGAGCTCTTTAGTATTTTCTTTGGAAATAGAGTTCTAGGTTTTGCTTCAAGTTAGAAATGAGATTAGATTTGACTGCAAATTAACCTAAAAATAAGAGTATAAAGGTGAGCAATCCTCACAACTTTCTCTATATTGAATGTATGCTTGTGTAAATAGTTTATAGTGATGATTTGCAGTTGTGAATTGTATTGAATTAGTCCAACTAAGAAGTATTATTGGCTGAAATCATATGTTGGTTGAATTGGAAAACATTATGCAACTATTTTATTTAATGAAGCATGATTTGATGATTTTTGATGCATGTTATATGCTATATGTTGCATAGTGTGATATGAATGTGGTATGAGTTGCATGCAAATATTTGAGTGTTTATTGCCAATCTATCATTGTCGAAATAGAGAAATCATTGAAACTTGCTCCGACGACTGATTAGAAACGAGGCATGGAGCCTATAGCTCTAGATACGTGCACCCAGTCGACTAAAACTAGGGTTTCAGTTGACTGGTCGAGCCATTCTTGAGCATATAGCTCCAGGTCTTGCATCTAACCGATTGACCCTAGGTTCAGTCGATTGGTCAAGCTTTCTGAAGTGTTGTACGCTCCAGATAGCTGTTCCCCCTCCTTTACTTGTTTGTCTTGCTTTCTTCTTGCCTCCTTGTGCTTACCTTCATGATGTTAATTCATTGCAATTTGAGCTTTGAATTGATGAACTTCTATTGCCATTCTAAATCTCTATATTGGCATTGCCTTGCTTTTATTGCATAAAAATTTACTTTATGGAAACATGTTAATTGCTAAAAGGATATTTATGTGTGTTTATATATAGAGTCTCTAAAGGAAAAGTTCTTTGGGAAAAGTAATTACATATAAAATGTTTATAGTTTTAAATTGTTTGTGAAGTAGGCTTTAAATATATATATATATATATATATATATAAAGCAATGTCCTTTATTATATATTATTTGTCATTTCAAAAACTAATATTTCAAAGGAGATTTCAAAGCAAAACTATTTTCCTATTCGAATACACAATCTCATTTGAATGAAAAACTAAATTAAACGATCTAGTTAAACAAGTGGCGTGAAACGCTTACGTTTACTTCACCGGTTAGTTCTTGGACTTGCTCAAATGAACATTTATTCGCACCAGTGGTAATTTACCATCGCTTAGTAAATAATTAAGTATTGCTAAGTGGTTATGGGACATTGCGCGATATTGATTTAGTTACTAATTAAAAGTATATTACACTTATCGAGTGGAGTTTACTAAATTATAGTAAATATTCAAGTAAACCCGTGTGGTATGGGACACACAATCGTTACTTGAATGATTACTATTAAGAAATATACAACATTTACTTTGTCGAGTATTCGTACTCATCCTTGGGGTGATCCTTTTTAGGCGGATTAAATGGGATTTCAAGCCAATTTTGGGATCACTAGTACAAAAAGTGCATATTGCTTCGCCTCATTTGCATCGGTTGAAGTAAAAACTGATGCAAATAAAACTATTTGCTGATGTTGTATCTTAATAACCGATGCAATTGGTACGTGGAAAGAAATAGGTAATAAAAAAATCAAATTTGCATCAGTTCTCACCAACAACCGATGCAAATAGTTTTAGTCGCATCGGTTTTAAAGTCAACCGATGCAACTACATGTTGATGGCAATATGAAATTTAGGTGGGAAATAATGAAAAATTGGCTCCAAAGTTTACTTTGGACAAATGTATTCCTTCCTCCTCAATAACCCACTCCAAAAAAATAAAATAAATAATAATAATAATATCGTGCCTTCCCCTTCTTTTCATTTTCAAAATCGAACAAAAGAAGAAGAAATTAAAAAATTTAATGGCGAAGATGGCAGCAAACTCGAAATCGAAGTTAACCCCTGTAATTTTTCATCATCATTGCTTTCGCTGCCGTCGATTCCTAAAAAGAAGAAGATAATAAGGGTGATTCCATACAAATTTCTTGGTTCCTCTTCTTCTGTCACAGAGGCGGATTCTCCAGAGGCGGTACAAGTACAGATTGCAGCTGCTGAAGCAGAAATTCCAAAGGGGGAAGACGTATTTGTTATCGTCATGGTATTATTCTTATACTGCTTACAGCTTTCTTTATTTCCTTTTTTGATTTTAGTTTCCCTTTCCACTGGTTTTCTGTAAAACAATAATTATAATTAATTGATGACTACGACCTCAATTGTAAGGATTGAAGTTAAAATGTGAAATAATTCAGGTCGGTTGTAACAACCCGTATATTTGGACCATTTAAATTGACAATAATCCACACATGTCAACTTAAATAGTGCAAAACACGAATCATTAATGGAGTATATGTATATAAATGAGAATCATCACAGAATCACAGAAAATACAACATAACAGAATAGTGCAGCGGAATTACAACAATGTCATAATAGTAGTTCATGAAGCTACTAAGTAAATACAACAGTGTCACAAGCAGATAGTGAAAAGTAATACATAGATGTCCGATACAATAACAAAATAGAATGGAGCAATACTGATAAAGATAAATGATGGTCTTCAAGTCTTCAGCTTCCAATAGCACAGCAACAGAAATCCTCAGTCTGATCCGAGCATATGCACAAACAAACACTCGAATCAGGACATATATTCTTATACAAATAATATGATTTAAAATTTGAAATAACAATAACTCAAAGATGATTGGAATAAACATCTTTCAGGATCCGATAAACTATCTATACATAGTAGAGTACGATAAATAGATAATGTCTATCAGTAATATAAAGATATCAAAATAGTGTTAAGTCATGGCCCATTCCACCCTTAACACATTTTATTCCCAAGAGCATATACAAGACCGTAGTTTCCCCAAAACCGGAAGTCACCAGAGGGCAATCCATATACTAAAGGTACAAACCAAAATCGTAGTGGTCGCGTATAAAGGAATACAAGTATGACAAGGCACATGAGGCAATACCCAAGGTAGTGACACTACCGTTCGCCTGATCCGAACTAGTGAGAACGCAATGCCGCAGCGCCCGCAACACCGTGAAACAAGACTCCCAAATCAAGGGTGCGCACCAATCAATCACAAAGTAAATGAATAGTTTACGAAGAAGTGTGTCCACTTGAGGTAGCTAATCCTCCATTGGCCCGGCACGGCTCCTGTTTTAGTCATTTCCAATTTGACACAAGTGTCAAGGCTATCCATTATCGTTCACTTTCTTCAGTCATCGCGTTCGTCAATCCAACCACTTCATTCTGGATCACACTCCGCGTATAGTTATTAAAGTGGTTTCCGGTTTAGACAACGAGTATGTCCCAAACCGATTCTGGTTCCTTTAATAACCTTCGTGATTATAGCACCGATTGGTCGTTAATATATTTCAAAACCAAATCAATTTCAATTTCAATTGGAATTCGTAAATCGACAATTCGTTAGTCTTTCTAAATCAATTTCCAAAATTACGTCTCATAACTTCCCAATTTCGTTTTCAAAATCTCTATAATTCAATTTCAAAGTTTCAATTTTAAAACAATTCAAATATTCATTTCATTTCGTATATAAGTTCATTCAAAAATCATTTAACTTAATTAACGTTTAAATCGATTTAAACTCAATTATCGATTTCATTTGATATTCATTTAATCAATTTATCGTTGAACAATTTCAATTAAATTTCCAATTCATTTCATTACTTCTTAAATTCATTTTTATTATCAAAGTTTACAACTTTATTTAAATCACATTTGTCAAATCCAATTCTTTAAATTACAAGTCTTTCATTTGTTTCGATAAAGCGCATTCTATTTCTTATCAAAGAAATTCCTTTCAAATTACAAAACTTAGTTAAAGAAACTTAGTTTCACTTATTCAATAATTCAGTTTCTCTTAATAAAGATATTCAATTCAATTTAATTATAATTCGATCTCATCAAATAATTTCAAATCTTAATTATTAATTATTTCAAACTCATTCATTAATAATTCCAAACTTAATTGTTAATAAATTCAAAATTTAATTATTAATTATTTCATACTTCGTTATTAATAATTTCACAACTTAACTATTAATAATTTCAAAAGTTAATTATTAATAATTTCAAAACTTAAATATTTATAATTTCAAAAATTTATTATCAAATAATTCTAAGTTTAATTATTAAATAATTAAATTTTTAACAATATTCTTTAGTCAATTACTACTTTAGTATTTGTTCCAAATTCAAATATTCACATTTACATTCATTCGAAATTAAATTCCGATTTATTCAAACCTTGTTATTAGTTAAATAAAACTTTATTTTATTTAAATCAAAACATTGACCAATCGGGTTTAATTTAATTTTCTATCCTAATCCAAAGTTATTTGGGTATTTATCATTTCAACCCGATTCCATTTCAATTCAAAATCAAAGCATACAAAGGGAACTTGCAGTGTGATAGCTGGGATGGTGTCAAAGTAAATAAACAAGCAATAGCATCCATTCACAACAATTCAACAATTTAAATAATCCCGAAATAATCGTATTAATTTGCATTTGTTATTTATGCAAATTTATATAATAATTCCTAGAATCTACCCTATCATTTCAAGTAGATTAAAGATTATAACATTACGGTTTCACTTGTCGTTCAATTGCAACTACAACAGTTAATTCAATATACGTTCAAGAGTCCAAAGTGAAATTTATCAAATTCTACGTGTCAATTAACTTACAAATTTAAAGGGTCAATTTAACTAATCGAATTTAACATATGAAGGGGTCAAGTTTAGCAAATCAAAGTTCAACATATATAATCCAAATCTAATTCGTTAACTATTCTATATCAAATTCACTTGCAAATTATTTTATCACTTAACAATACAATTAACACCAATTCAACACCACAAAGCAATCATTTATCATCCAAACTTGTATAAGAATATAGTCGTGAAAATTAATTCACCTTTCGTGGATATAGAAATTTACGGAGAAGCACGAAGAAGTAAGAATAGAGTCGGTACAGCACGAACAACGAACACTGTAATATCGATAAAAGAAATGATATTAATACAATGAACGTTTGTATAAAATTTATAAATTTATATAATTGCGCTTACCGACGACGGAAGAAAAGAACGAAGCTGAAAATTTGCTGCTGCGAAAGAAGCTCAGTCGGTCGCTGCAACAACAAGCAAAGAAAGCTGGATTACTATTTTTGGCAGCCAATCTAGTTTCATTTCATTTTTTTTATAACTGAGACTAAAAAGATACAATAGTTTCTAATGCCTTTCACCGCATACAGTACACCCCAATTCTCAGTTCACGTTTCATCATTTTACCCACAAATGCTATGACACACTAAATTTAGAAAAATGAACACACGTGCAAACTAGTTTAAACTCTACTCAGAACATGCATGCATTTCCCATTAATACATACGCAAACAATCTTCTTCCCAACCGTACACGCACACAAACACTCGACTGGGCGAGGTTGTAGGTGATGGGCGCGGTGGCGCTCAGGGTAGCGAAGGCAGGGTCTCAGGGCTCAGGGCGGTGGTTGGAGGCGGAGGGACGTGGTGGTGCGAAGGGAGGCGGAGGATGGTGGCGGACAGTGGAGGGGAATGGGACTCGGCTGGGAAAGGGTGAGACAGTGGTGACCGGTGACAATGACGCACACGGCGGCGAAGGTGGAGAGGGACGGTGGCGGTCGGAGCGAAGTGGGGCTGGAGTGGGGACAAGTGTCGGTTGGGTGCGGTTGTGGACTGGGTCAGGGAGTGGGCGGAGCTGGGTTTGGCAGGGAGGCGGAGGTGCTGTAGCAGGCGGGAGGTCAGGGGAGGGGAGGTGTAACTTCGACGGAGGTTGGGAGGGTGGTGGGTTTTGAGTGCGAATGGGCTGGGAAGTGGTGGAGCTTGGTGGTAGCAGGAGGAGGCAGGCTCAGGCAGTGGTGAAGTGGCTGGTTGGTGTGCGCGTGGTGATGGGCTGTGACGGGGTGAGGCAGTGGTGACCGGTGTCAGGCGGTGGTAGGCGACGTGGGCTGGGTGTGTGTTGCTTGGTTTGTCACTTTTGATTACAGAAAGGAAATAAGCAAAAGAAGGAAGAATAAAGGAGAGGAGAGGAGGAAGGAAAATCACCTGAAGAGTTGCACGCGAATGAAGCAAGAGAAAGAATGAAGTGGTTGCTTATCTTCACAAATTAAGTAACAGTGGAATTTGCATTGAGTTCCTAAAAGGTCACGTTCATTCTCATTCCCTACCTATCCACTAGTACTAGCTACCCATTACTCATTAATTACTAGCCGATTTATAACTCAAAATTTCTTTTATAAACGGCTGACAAAATTTGGGCTGAGATTTTTATTTAACCGGTCCGTTAGGAACCGTTAAATTAGCGCGACTATTTTTTTACGTCTGACTCTGATTTGTCCGAATAAATATACCATTTTGATCAGCGCGACGAGGCGCTACTAACGGTGCACAGATAATGGCGATACGATTTTATTACAAAATTTCGAATTTTATATTATCGGAAAAAATGCAGGAAAAATGCCGAAAAATAAGGTCGACGGAGCTAAAGAAGTCCGAATTTTAAAAAACGAAAAATGACGCATTGCTCAAAAGATGATTTAGAATTTTTCTATGTAAAACATTCGGGTTTGGAAGATAAAAATTTTCGCGCTTTAAAATGAACTGTTATACAGTAAAACGCGAACGAAATTTTCAGTGATATTTTACGATGAAACTTTTCTATATTCATCTCTAACTGGACGTATCCTATAAATAAAGTTTGGATGTTAATTTAGATCGTTTATGATTTCAATTTTTTTTATTGAAACGATGAATTTAAAATTTTAAATTGGGTCGGAAATTTGGGTCGTTGCAATCTCCCCTACTCAAAACTTTTCGTCCTCGAAAAGGAACGAGACAAGTGAAGTAGGAATGGAATAAGCAGAAAAGTCAAGATAGATTTTTGAGAAATTTGAATTATACCTGAAATTAGTAATTCGGGGTTTGAATCCCGAATACTATCCTCGGTCTCCCATGTACAATCTCGCTCATCCGCACTCCACTATACTTTGACGAGATTTACCGACTTCCTTCTAAGTTGCTTTGTCTCACGATCGACTATCCGAAGTGGCTTCCGCTCAATAGTCAAGTCAGGCTCGATAATTATTTCTTCCAACTGTGTGGTGGGGATGGTCATGGATGGATCGCGCACAAATTTGCAGAGATGTGAGACGTGGAACACATTGTGCACACCAGCAAACTTTTCTGGCAATGCAATTCTATAGGCCAAAGTTCCAACCCTTTCCGTAATCTCAAATGGGCCAACAAATCTAGGGGCAAGCTTTCCCTTCCTCCCAAATCGAATAACATTCTTCAAAGGCGACACTTTCAAAAATACTTCGTCTCCTATACTGAATTCGAGATCTCTCCTCCTTCTATCAGCGTAGCACTTCTGTCTATCCTGTGCCGTCTTTATCTTCTTCCTGATCTCTTCAACTTTCTCGGAAGCTTCCATAATCATTTCTGGGCCAAGTACCAATCGATCTCCCGACTCAATCCAACAAGCTGGCGATTTGCACGGCCGTCCATATAAGGCTTCGAAAGGTGCCATACCAATGCTTGCCTGGTTTATCAAAGATAATTAATTCAAATTCAAATATACTTATTCCAAATTTGAAATTAAATTTCTTTACCTGGAAACTATTATTATACGTGAATTCAACCAAGTGAAGATGGTCTTCCCCAGATCCACCGAAGTCAATAATACAAGCTCGGAGAAGGTCTTCCAAAATCTGATTCACCCTCTCAGTTTGGCCATCTGTCCGAGGATGATAAGCAGTGCTCAAATTCAGTTTGGTGCCCAAAGTATCCTGAAATGCTTTCCAGAATTTACTGGTGAAAATAGGATCTCGGTCGCATACAATAGTAGATGGTACACCATGAAGTTTAACAACTTCTCTCATGTATATCTCGGCCAAACTAGCAGCTGTACGGGTGGTCTTGACTGGAATAAAGTGTGCGGATTTCGTCAGTCTGTCGACAATCACCCATATGCTTTCGTTACCCTTTCTAGTCCTTGGCAGCCCATCAATAAAGTCCATAGAAATTTGCTCCCACATCCAATCTGGAATCTCTAGAGGTTGAAGCAATCCTGCTGTCTTCCTGTGATCAACTTTTAACTTGTTGGCAAGTGGTGCACCTGCTAACATAGGTAGAAATATCGCGCTTCATCCCACTCCACCAATATAACTTCTTCATATTCTGGTACATTTTAGTGACACCGGGATGAAATGAAAGCGAAGACTTATGATTTTCTCTCAGCACTTCCTGTCTAAGACCATCAACATTAGGAACACAGATACAATCATCAATTCTCAAGACTCCATTACTATCAACATGTGCACCCAGTTTATTATCAGCATTTTCAACTCTGCCAAGAACTATTTCTTTGATGCGATAAAGCAAAGTGTCCTCGTATTGCTTGGCTATAATACGATCCATAAGAGCTGGGGAGACGGAAAGCTGGAATAACATTCCTTCAACAAGATTACAACATATCATAGCTTGGTTTCTGCTCAAAGCATCGGCTACGGCATTTGCTTTCCCCGGAGTGTAGTTAATATCAAGATCATATGCAGCTAGAAATTCGAGCCATCGGACTTGTCTCTGATTCAAATCCTTTTGCGAGAAGATATATCTCAATGACTTATGGTCAGTGAATAACTGGAATTTTGTTCCCAATAGATAGTGCCTCCATAGCTTAAGAGCAAATACAACCGCAAGAAGCTCTAAATCATGGGTTGCGTAGTTTGTTTCATGGGTCTTTAACTGACGACCCGCATAGGCAATAACTTTTTCTTTCTGCATTAAAACTGCTCCAAGTCCATCTCGACAGGCATCTGTATAGACAGTCAATCCTTCGCTACCATCAATAACTGTAAGAACCGGGGCAGAGGTCAACTTCCGCTTCATCTCATTGAAAGCTGCTTCGCACCTTTCATTCCAACTAAATTTCACATTCTTTCTGGTTAGTGCGGTAAGTGGTGCGGCAATACGAGCAAAGTTTTCTATAAATCTGCGATAATAGCCGGCCAAACCCAAGAAACTGCGGATATCTGTGGGAGTTTTGGGGGTATCCCAATCCTGCAAATTCCAAAGATTCGAATTATGAAAATGATAAGTTGTTTTTGATAGAATTTGACAAGTAAGAATAGAACTTACATTGATTACGGCGATCTTAGCTGGATCGACCGAAATCCCATTCTCTGAAACAATATGGCCAAGAAATCGAACTTCATCTTTCCAAAAATGGCATTTTGAAAACTTGGCTTTAAGCTGATGACTGCGTAGAGTTTCAAGAACAAAAGCCAAATGTGACCTATGCTCTTCCTCATCCTTAGAGAAGACGAGAATGTCATCGATGAAAACAAGAACAAACTTGTTAAGAACATCCCGGAAAACTCTATTCATTAAGTCGACGAAATAAGCTGGAGCATTAGTAAGACCGAACGGCATAACCAACCATTCAAAGAAACCATTCTCAGTGCGGAATGCTGTCTTAGGAATACTCTCCTCAGCAATTTTGAGTTGGTGAAAGCCAGTAGCCAGATCGAGTTGAGAGAATACTTTAGCTCCATGGAGCTGGTCGAATAGATCGTTGATGCGGGGCATTGGATATCTGTTCTTGTGTGTGAGCTTGTTTAGCTCTCTATAGTCCACACACATTCTGAGAGAACCATTTGATTTTGTGACAAATACCACTGCAGCACCCCATTCTGAATGACTTCGCCGAATCAAGTCTTTAGAAAATAAGTCTTCAATTTGAACATTCAACTCTGCCTTTTCTTTAGGAGCCATTCTCCGAGGAGGAAGAACTACTGGTCGGGCACCAGGAATAAGGTCAATGCGGAATTCAATTTCCCGCTGAGGTGGTAGAGAATTGACTTCTCCAAATACATCAGAAAAGAATTGAACAACTGGGGTAGAGCTTAGTTCATTTGGATGGGAGTCAAGTGAAAATATAAAACTCCCAGCATATTCTTGAGGTGATTTGCCTTTTATAACCAAAGGCATGCTATTGTCATCGATGAGAGAGACTGTTCGAGCTTTGCATGAGATATTGGCTTCGAACTTCCGTAGCCAATCAATGCCCAATAGTATATCGAATGCCTCGAATCCAAGGACATAGAAATCCCAAGTGAAGTGGTGAATGTCATGCATAATAGTGACATATTTACAAACCCTTTTAAGGTTAGCGGGCCCTCCAATAGGGTTTGATACACATAAGAAAGTAGATGAAAGAATGGGTTCCAAACCAAGCTTATTGCACAAATCAATAGATATGAAACTATGTGTTGCTCCGGTATCAAATAGAACTTTAACTGGTAAAGTATGCAACGTAAAAGTACTCTGTAATGTACCTTGGTTATCAGTAGGAGCAGGTGGGGTAGGTGGATCACGGGCGGAAGAAGTCATAGCAAATACCCCAACCGTCTTTCCCTTTTTATTCATAGGACAATCCCTCTTGAAATGGCCCGGCTGCAGACATACGTGACAGAGATCGTTCCTGGTATTCTGAGGGGGCGGAACAGCGGCACCGGCAGATGTTGGACAGCTGTTGGCGTAGTGACCCCTCTGGTCGCACTTGAAACAAGTGATGGAGGATATGTCAATAGGCTTCTTCTGAGAATAGCCAAGCCCAGATTTCTGCTGCCAATTCTTCTTCTGTTGCTCAAAATTTTGCTTCCTCTTTCCCGACTGATTAGCTGGTGTCTGAGTAACTGGGGCTTTGGGGATAAATGTTCCCTTGGGCTTTCCCTCGTATCGAAGAGCAAAATCCATCAACTCAGTGAAAGTTCCATGGACATGAGCGGTGAGGAGCTCGTAATACTCTGGGCGTGCACCATGTATGAACTTCTCATTCTTAAGCAGTGGTGTGTCAATCAAGCCAGGTCCGAACTTGGAGAGTTCGTTAAACTTCCTTTCATACTCGGAGAAAGTCATGTTGCCCTGTTTGAGATCCATAAAGGACTGATAGAGTTGGGCCTTCCCAGCAGCTGACACCCACTGAGCCATAAAGGAATCCCTATTAAAATGATATGAAATGAATCAAAATTATGACGAGATAAGAGAGACATTTATTTAGTTGGAATTTAGATAGATTACTACCTAAACTGGGCCCAACTGATGGTTTCCTCATCAGTTCGAGAAGTGACTGACTCCCACCAATCTTGTGCAGCATCCTGAAGCTGCCAAGCGGCCAACTTACACTTCTGAGCATCTGTGATCTCTAAGCCAGTAAAGATCCTCTCCAAACTCTTTAGCCATTGCTGTGCTTCGATGATACTCTCGGAGCCAGTGAATTTGACTCCGCCAAGCTGAGTGTACTCCTTGCTAAGAGTGGAGAATCGGACTGCGGGAGCTGGAGCATGTGGACCAGGAGCATTTCCACCCCTGCCCCTAACATTTCTTCTGGTAGCCATCCTGGAATACCAAAAGTGATTTAGAATCAAAGATAGGAATTTATAGAACTTAAGGAAATTCTATTCAACGAATTCAATAAGAAAGATGAATCAAAGGATGTGGATTCTGAAATGATTCTCCTCATTCTAGGGTATGTTTACCTAATCTCTAATGAGCTTTAAACTCCACAGGCTAAGGTTATCGGGAACCAAAGCTCTGATACCAACTGTAACAACCCGTATATTTGGACCATTTAAATTGACAATAATCCACACATGTCAACTTAAATAGTGAAAAACACGAATCATTAATGGAGTATATGTATATAAATGAGAATCATCACAGAATCACAGAAAATACAACATAACAGAATAGTGCAGCGGAATTACAACAATGTCATAATAGTAGTTCATGAAGCTACTAAGTAAATACAACAATGTCACAAGCAGATAGTGAAAAGTAATACATAGATGTCCAATACAATAACAAAATAGAATGGAGCAATACTGATAAAGATAAATGATGGTCTTCAAGTCTTCAGCTTCCAATAGCACAGCAACAGAAATCCTCAGTCTGATCCGAGCATATGCACAAACAAACACTCGAATCAGGACATATATTCTTATACAGATAATATGATTTAAAATTTGAAATAACAATAACTCAAAGATGATTGGAATAAACATCTTTCAGGATCCGATAAACTATCTATACATAGTAGAGTACGATAAATAGATAATGTCTATCAGTAATATAAAGATATCAAAATAGTGTTAAGTCATGGCCCATTCCACCCTTAACACATTTTATTCCAAAGAGCATATACAAGACCGTAATTTCCCCAAAACCGGAAGTCACCAGAGGGCAATCCATATACTAAAGGTACAAACCAAAATCGTAGTGGTCGCGTATAAAGGAATACAAGTATGACAAGGCACATGAGGCAATACCCAAGGTAGTGACACTACCGTTCGCCTGATCCGGACTGGTGAGAACGCAATGCCGCAGCGCCCGCAACACCGTGAAACAAGACTCCCAAATCAAGGGTGCGCACCAATCAATCACAAAGTAAATGAATAGTTTACGAAGAAGTGTGTCCACTTGAGGTAGCTAATCCTCCATTGGCCCGGCACGGCTCCTGTTTTAGTCATTTCCAATTTGACACAAGTGTCAAGGCTATCCATTATCGTTCACTTTCTTCAGTCATCGCGTTCGTCAATCCAACCACTTCATTCTGGATCACACTCCGCGTATAGTTATTAAAGTGGTTTCTGGTTTAGACAACGAGTATGTCCCAAACCGATTCTGGTTCCTTTAATAACCTTCGTGATTATAGCACCGATTGGTCGTTAATATATTTCAAAACCAAATCAATTTCAATTTCAATTGGAATTCGTAAATCGACAATTCGTTAGTCTTTCTAAATCAATTTCCAAAATTACGTCTCATAACTTCCCAATTTCGTTTTCAAAATCTCTATAATTCAATTTCAAAGTTTCAATTTTAAAACAATTCAAATATTCATTTCATTTCGTATATAAGTTCATTCAAAAATCATTTAACTTAATTAACGTTTAAATCGATTTAAACTCAATTATCGATTTCATTTGATATTCATTTAATCAATTTATCGTTGAACAATTTCAATTAAATTTCCAATTCATTTCATTACTTCTTAAATTTATTTTTATTATCAAAGTTTACAACTTTATTTAAATCACATTTGTCAAATCCAATTCTTTAAATTACAAGTCTTTCATTTGTTTCGATAAAGCGCATTCTATTTCTTATCAAAGAAATTCCTTTCAAATTACAAAACTTAGTTAAAGAAACTTAGTTTCACTTATTCAATAATTCAGTTTCTCTTAATAAAGATATTCAATTCAATTTAATTATAATTCGATCTCATCAAATAATTTCAAATCTTAATTATTAATTATTTCAAACTCATTCATTAATAATTCCAAACTTAATTGTTAATAAATTCAAAATTTAATTATTAATTATTTCATACTTCGTTATTAATAATTTCACAACTTAACTATTAATAATTTCAAAAGTTAATTATTAATAATTTCAAAACTTAAATATTTATAATTTCAAAAATTTATTATCAAATAATTCTAAGTTTAATTATTAAATAATTAAATTTTTAACAATATTCTTTTGTCAATTACTACTTTAGTATTTGTTCCAAATTCAAATATTCACATTTACATTCATTCGAAATTAAATTCCGATTTATTCAAACCTTGTTATTAGTTAAATAAAACTTTATTTTATTTAAATCAAAACATTGACCAATCGGGTTTAATTTAATTTTCTATCCTAATCCAAAGTTATTTGGGTATTTATCATTTCAACCCGATTCCATTTCAATTCAAAATCAAAGCATACAAAGGGAACTTGCAGTGTGATAGCTGGGATGGTGTCAAAGTAAATAAACAAGCAATAACATCCATTCACAACAATTCAACAATTTAAATAATCCCGAAATAATCGTATTAATTTACATTTGTTATTTATGCAAATTTATATAATAATTCCTAGAATCTACCCTATCATTTCAAGTAGATTAAAGATTATAACATTACGGTTTCACTTGTCGTTCAATTGCAACTACAACAGTTAATTCAATATACGTTCAAGAGTCCAAAGTGAAATTTATCAAATTCTACGTGTCAATTAACTTACAAATTTAAAGGGTCAATTTATCTAATCGAATTTAACATATGAAGGGGTCAGGTTTAGCAAATCAAAGTTCAACATATATAATCCAAATCTAATTCGTTAACTATTCTATATCAAATTCACTTGCAAATTATTTTATCACTTAACAATACAATTAACATCCAATTCAACGTCACAAAGCAATCATTTATCATCCAAACTTGTATAAGAATATAGTCGTGAAAATTAATTCACCTTTCGTGGATATAGAAATTTACGGCGAAGCACGAAGAAGTAAGAATAGAGTCGGTACAGCACGAACAACGAACACTGTAATATCGATAAAAGAAATAATATTAATACAATGAACGTTTGTATAAAATTTATAAATTTATATAATTGCGCTTACCGATGACGGAAGAAAAGAACGAAGCTGAAAATTTGCTGCTGTGAAAGAAGCTCAGTCGGTCGCTGCAACAACAAGCAAAGAAAGCTGGATTACTATTTTTGGCAGCCAATCTAGTTTCATTTCATTTTTTTTATAACTGAGACTAAAAAGATACAATAGTTTCTAATGCCTTTCACCGCATACACTACACCCCAATTCTCAGTTCACGTTTCATCATTTTACCCTCAAATCCTATGACACACTAAATTTAGAAAAATGAACACACGTGCAAACTAGTATAAACTCTACTCAGAACATGCATGCATTTCCCATTAATACATACGCAAACAATCTTCTTCCCAACCGTACACGCACACAAACACTCGACTGGGCGAGGTTGTAGGTGATGGGCGCGGTGGCGCTCAGGGTAGCGAAGGCAGCGTCTCAGGGCTCAGGGCGGTGGACTGGGCGGTGGTTGGAGGCGGAGGAACGTGTTGGTGCGAAGAGAGGCGGAGGATGGTGGCGGACAGTGGAGGGGAATGGGACTCGGCTGGGGAAGGGTGAGACAGTGGTGACCGGTGACAATGACGCACACGGCGGCGAAGGTGGAGAGGGACGGTGGCGGTCGGAGGGAAGTGGGGCTGGAGTGGGAACAGGTGTCGGTTGGGTGCGGTTGTGGACTGGGTCAGGGAGTGGGCGGAGCTGGGTTTGGCAGGGAGGCGGAGGTGCTGTAGCAGGTGGGAGGTCAGGGGAGGTGTAACTTCGACGGAGGTTGGGAGGGTGGTGGGTTCTGAGTGCGAATGGGCTGGGAAGTGGTGGAGCTTGGTGGCAGCAGG
The DNA here is from genome assembly GCA_030737815.1 of Allium fistulosum. Taxonomy (NCBI): domain Eukaryota; kingdom Viridiplantae; phylum Streptophyta; class Magnoliopsida; order Asparagales; family Amaryllidaceae; genus Allium; species Allium fistulosum. The sequence goes on from CM060905.1 coordinate 1,044,060,783, forward strand.
AGGAGGCAGGCTCAGGCAGTGGTGAAGTGGCTGGCTGGTGTGCGCGTGGTGATGGGCTGTGACGGGGTGAGGCAGTGGTGACCGGTGTCAGGCGGTGGTAGGCGACGTGGGCTGGGTGTGTGTTGCTTGGTTTGTCACTTTTGATTACAGAAAGGAAATAAGCAAAAGAAGGAAGAATAAAGGAGAGGAGAGGAGGAAGGAAAATCACCTGAAGAGTTGCACGCGAATGAAGTAAGAGAAAGAATGAAGTGGTTGCTTATCTTCACAAATTAAGTAACAGTGGAATTTGCATTGAGTTCCTAAAAGGTCACGTTCATTCCCATTCCCTACCTATCCACTAGTACTAGCTACCCACTACCTCATTAATTACCAGTCGATTTATAACTCAAAATTTCTTTTGTAAACAGCTGACAAAATTTGGGCTGAGATTTTTATTTAACCGGTCCGTTAGGAACCGTTAAATTAGCGCGACTATTTTTTTACGTCTGACTCTGATTTGTCTGAATAAATATACCATTTTGATCAGCGCGACGAGGCGCTACTAACGGTGCACAGATAATGGCGATACGATTTTATTACAAAATTTCGAATTTTATATTATCGGAAAAAATGCAGGAAAAACGCCGAAAAATAAGGTCGACGGAGCTAAAGAAGTCCGAATTTTGAAAAACGAAAAATGACGCATTGCTCAAAAGATTATTTAGAATTTTTCTATGTAAAACATTCGGGTTCGGAAGATAAAATTTTTCGCGCTTTAAAATGAACTGTTATACAGTAAAACACGAACGAAATTTTCAATGATATTTTACGACGAAACTTTTCTATATTCATCTCTAACTGGACGTATCCTATAAATAAAGTTTGGACGTTAATTTAGATCGTTTATGATTTCAATTTTTTTTATTGAAACGATGAATTTAAAATTTTAAATTGGGTCGGAAATTTGGGTCGTTACATCGGTGGTCGGTAGTATATTGTGCTTCCTGGAAGGTTTATCTACACACAGAGGCTCAAGGAGGCTAATGTCAATGATAAGGTTTCATTATTGTCACTATCATCTTTATTTTTTATATAGATAATAATGTATAATATGGTTCCGGCTTGATAGTTCTGTAGCATCATATAAGAGGGGAATTACTGTACAATATGGTTCCAATTGAGAGTTATCTGATGTGTTTGTATAAAGTTTCGAGTAGACTGACTCTGAATCTCTTTCATTATCACTATATATGTAGCTACTATAGTGATTATTTGACATGGAAAACAAACTTTAGTACTTTTGATAAGGCTCTAACGTAGGTCAATGTAGTTTCATTCATTATAAACAACAATGGTTTTGAGTTGTATGCAGCTACTTTTAGTTTGTTCCTGAAAATTCTATTTATAATTTTCTTAGTATAAAGTGAAATAGCTTCATGCTATCATGATTAGTTATTAGAATCATTAATAAATTCTTCATAAAACACATGGATGTGTGTGTGTATTGTAGGATTAACGGGGAACCTTCAACCTATGAGATAGTACAAAAGAATAATCCATTATTATGCTTGTACGTTAGGCTGACCTTGTTTTGGAATTCGTTATCATAGAGTTATATCGGTGATTTACATGAGTTAACTCGATCTATAGCACTGGCTTTAGAAACTTACAGTTAATATAAAACTTCCATTAGGGAAAAATTAAGGAGACTTGGAAATAAACGAGTAAATGAGAGAAATAGTAGCATACACAAAGAAATATATGAAGTATTGTACACCGACAAGCATAATTGAAGTACCACGGAAATAATGAGATGCCTCCAGAAGAATTGCGACCTTTGAAGACTATGAATCCTTACTGAATTATACTAGAACTTGAACTTAAGCTAGGATAGAGATGAAGCAAGCATGAAAATATTGACTGAGTTTATTATGTTATCTCCTTTTGAAGAAAAGGTACTGTGCCTTCAATCTATTATTTTACAGTATATATATTATATCAAAATTTCAAATTTTAAAGTGATTTGTACCTGCTATCTAAAGATGCAACTTACAATGTTTAAACTGATCTGTACTTGGAATTTAGATGAGACAGATAAAACATTTTTGGAGGGATCAAATAACCTGTAACACTATGCATTGGAGTAATAATTTTAGCCTGCTTTAGCAAATAAATGAAAAGAAGCAACTGAGCATTATAAATGCTATGTGATATGTATAACATGAAAGATTAGGCTCTATTACATCTTAACTAAACAGGGAAATTGATTGCTTTACATTATTTCATAAATCATACCACTGCCTCTCTATTATTGGATATTATGGTCAACAAATTGTAATATGGTTGATTATAAAGTACTATGGTAATTAATTATGGAGCTTAATGTTAAAAGAAAAATGTAGTATTTGCTCCCTATAAAATTAGAGTAGTCGTTGAATTAATTTAGTTTTGTATCAATTACAAGTAATTAATTTACTGTTGTATTAATTACCCTTTGATTATTATTATTATTTTGTCTATTACTTAATTTATTTCTTATCAAGTTAATTGCTCTTTCATTATTACTATTCCAATCATTTAATATGTGCATATACATATAATAGTTCCGTTAACCTTTTAACTTCTTAAACATTTAACCTTACTATTCAATTAATTGATGAAGAGGAGAAGACCGAGCTGTAAATTTGGAAACTAATATTTCAAAATTAATTGAACCAATGGTACTGATAACTCCTGGCACTTCTCAAATTTGAACTATCTTCTTTTTATTTTATTTAGGGTTTTAGTATAAAATGGTAATTATGAACTCTTCACTTGATTTGACGTTGAAACTGTTATCCTATCTTGATTATTCTCATAGATGATTAAAACGTGGGATTTAGATCTTCATAATCATTTAACTTCATGGCTACAAAATTTGTCATTTCTATTACAAGCGTTTATTTAAGATGTTTGACCCAATCACTACAGGAATTTTCTAGTGTCATCTTAAAAGTGTAAGGGTTCAAAAATGGAACCACATTATCAACAACTGGTGCCTTTTTTTATTGCTCGGGTGACTATTCTATTTTTTTCTTTTGCAGAGGTGGAAATTTGGTTCCAACCTTGCAAACACACAATGCATTATATTTTTTGACTGATACAATGATACATACTAGGCTGATAATCTTATTATGGAAATTTATTAACCTACATTGGAAAATAGTAATTTTAATATTTTGGTTTGTATGTTTATGAATTTTTTTTATAGTTTTTAATATATGTTTATTTTAATTAGTTTAAAATGTTACCAAATAAGATACTAGAAGGAATTAGTTTGATTAGCTGACCCAATGATAACCTTGGTCGTGTTGGATTACACAAAAAGAAAGATTAAGGTCAGTCCAGGGGTTACTTCTCATCTTCTTTATTTTTGCATACGTGCAAGTGAATGCAGTAGCAGAAGTAATCTATGACCTTGTAGATTCAGCAGCCAATTTAATATTTGGAGCGGTTATTAATCCATCACTCAATGTCCAGGTAAGCTTTAGACTGATGATAATAGTATATTGGTTGCGTTGCCAGATTGTTAGTGGTGACTATCTACACTCTAAAATGATGTGGTTGCTATCTAGATCATCAAAGTAAAAATAGGTGAAATGATGAGGATGACTGGATACTGGTATGACAGTCAAAAGTAGTGGCGATGGGTAATTGGTGATCAGGTAATGGGTTAATGTTGGGGGTATTTAGATGTATGTTAGAGGAGGTTGGAATGGCTGTGGGATAAATGTCAGTAATGGTTAGAGGAGGAGCGGTTGTATGTTGAATGGAGGTTTAGGCAGAGGATGGTGGGCTGTGAAGAAAGTGGGCCGTGCCAGTAGTATGCTTGATGTTTTGTTGGTTGATGAGGTGGAGACAATGGTAGTGCTGGATATTGTAGTGTTGTATGGAGGAGGTAGGCAGTGAGGTGGTTAGAGGAGTGGTGAAGTGAATGCAGAGGGCAGTTGCAAAAGATGGTGGCAGCAATGTGGGGATGATAGCAATGTTATGGTGTTTGTGTGTAGTTGCTTAAAGTTGGTTGAAGGTTGTGGTTTGCAGAAGTGTAGTATGCAGAGGGAAGGCAGGCTGGTGGTGGAAGATGATGGATGTATGAGGTATTTAAGGAGTGGCAGTGGTTTGATGTGGTTGGAAATGTGATGGTGTTTGTTGTTGTGGTGAACATGATGGTTGAGCAGCAGTAATGTGTTGTTGGGAGATGTTTTGCAAGAAGTACAGGTGGTGGGGTGCAGTTTTGTGATGGATATGGTGATGATTACTAATGAACTGGTTGTAGGCTGTGGTGATGTTTGAGTGTGTATTTGTATGTGGTTCAGGGAGTAAATGTATGTAGGCAGATTGATGGTTTGTGTGTGGAGGAGAGTGAAATGAGTGGTTTTGGTTGCATTTATTTTTTACTACTGACTGTCTGATTATGTACCGTGGAATTTATTTATGTTTTTCATTCTTTTGTAGAATTATTAAATCTGATTATGTATTTGTTATGAAATTTAATTTTGAATGATAGTAATATTGCATGCAATAATTGTTTGTTATAATTAATAATATACATATATAGTCTATTTGAATACTGCAATAATGGTATCTGAGAATGGTTTTTTTGCATCAGGTATAAATAGCTGATGCAATAGAGAGATTAGTTTGCATCGGTTGTTATGAAAAACCGATGTAATGGAGGGATTAGTTGCATCGGTTTTCATTACAACCGATGCAACATGGGGGCTGTGTCCAAGCAACCAACCATGATATTTTGCATCAGTTGTTAGTAACAACCGATGCAAAAAGGACTATTTTGCATCGGTTTCAGAACTGATGCAAAAGTGTTAAGCCTGTTGCATCGGTTGCATATGCATCGGTTGTTGAACTGATGCAAAAGGGGGGTAAACAACCGATGCAAATGGCCTGTTTTGTAGTAGTGGATACTCATTTATAAGCGAGTTAAGACTTGCAAAGTGCTCGTCCCTTGTGTTGGCGCATGAAGTACGTGTCTCTCGTGTTGACTTGCAAAGTGCTCGTCCCTTGTGTTGGTGCATGAAGTACGTGTCTCTTGTGTTGACTTGCGAAGTGCTTGTCTATTAGGCAAGCTATTATTCAAGACTTGCGAAGCGCTCCTCTCTTGGGGTGACTTGCAAAGTGCTTGCCTTATAGTCGACTGGTGAAGTGCTTATTTAATTATGTGCAAAGTGCACATCAATGATCATTTTGCGAAGTGCTTGTCTTTCTATTGCATATATGATTGTGAATTTCTATGCTCTTATTTTGATGGTTCTATTACTTTGATGTTTTGTTGTGAATGAGCATAAATTTAACTATAAGTCATGAAGTATTAATGATGCTTTATTATGCTAGTGAAGTACACTCTATGATTATAATTTAGCATTATGATATGAAGTATTAATAAAGAAGCCTTATTATGTTTAGTGAAGAACATTTTGGATATTTATATATCTTTGATGTTTATAGATGTTTATTATGTCTCACCTTTTGTGATATATAGAGATAGTATGACCTGGGTATTATCTTCTTATAATGCTCGGGTCAGACCAAGACTTGATAGGTTCCTGGAATCAGTGATCTTGGATGTGGGCTAGCTTAAGAAGTTAAATACTATGTTATTTATATATTGATGTATTATCCATTTCTAGACTTTAGGCATGTTGTAACTTATATGAGATGTAAATTTATGTTGTCATGCACAATTTGAAACCTAGTAAAGTCTATGTTTTTAAGTATGTATATGTGGATCTAGTATTTCCTTATTGTAGACTCATACCGTAAACCGATTTTGAGTTGTATTATTAGATTTCTGCTGCGATATGATTATGTATTTTCTGAGATGTTATATATTGTTCTGAACTTATTATAACCATCGCGTTTATTACTTTGTGTCAATATCGTACACGTCATATATTCAGTTAAGATCCTCAATTATTATGGTAAGAAAGGCGTGTCAGTGTTAGCCTAAGGGAATATTCATATTTGGTTGCTCCTAACCAGCCTTATTCTCTGCACTAGCAGACGGTATTACATAATAATATTTTTTGTTAGTGTGGGTCTCGAGGAGGGCGCTATAGTTGGTAGCAGAGCGATTGTTCAGAATAATGTACAATATTTGATATAGTAATCTTGGCCTAGACAGGCTTAGAGTTTATTCCCTTGGGGTGCACGGTAGAGATTAGCATTAATTTCTATTCAGGATAGTAATATAAATGATTATTAGGAATAGTTATTGGGATGTATTTTTTAAATTTGAATTATATATGATATTAAGTGATGATAGACCTTAGAACTCACCTTTGTTAAGATTGAGAATTGATGAGTAAGTATATATTAGACTTTAGATTATTTGGGTTAAATGGTTGTGTCCTGATTCATTAACGATCAGAGTTGTGCAGCAGAATTAGATGGACCATCTTTTGCTGATCACAATAAGTAGATTCCCATATATAATTGATTGGTTGATGGATGTTCAGTTGTTTTGAAATTTTAAGTGATTGTGCAAGATTAGTATCGAGTAGGACTCATCACCTGAGAGTTTGAAACCTACTCAATATTAATAATAAGACCTTGCGATGTCTTCAGTAGTGTAGCTACCGCAAGGGATATAAGAAGTTTGACTTTTGCATAAAATGCAATATTAATCCATATGCATGATTAATTAAATACTAAAATGAAATTATAATATTTTATGGTTGTTTGATGTATGCATGAACGAATGGATTTACTATTGAATTTTTATTAGAGAATTATAATTATATGAAATATAGTGATTATAGAAAGAATTTTTGGAAATATTTGTGTTGAATTTCCCATCATGTATTTTAATAATTTTGGTCGAGATGTTTGACCAACGTTATTGATAGGGATTCCAAAACACTTTGAAGAGACAGTTGGACATAGTACTTTAAGTAATAGTATTTTGAAAAATATTATAAATAATATTGAAGGTATATATATAATATTTAAAGGGGAATAAAGTTTTGAAGTGAGTTAAATATTATTTTAAAAGAATAAAAATGAAAATTTTATATAGATATATGCATATGTAAGTTTGATAATAAAACGAAAGTGATTTGAGATCAGATTAAAATATAAAATATTTAAAAATATATTTTGGTAAATAATTCAAGAAGAAACTATATTTAATATGAAAAGAGTTTTTATGTAATTTAGATGGTTAAAATAATTATGATGAAGATTATAAGGACATCTATAAGTAGTGATTTTATTTTTGGTGGATGCAACCATTAATCATTAGCGATGAGATCAGTGGTGAGGCAATATTGATCACTTGGTCAACATTACAGCCAATTGATTAAGTGATTCGCTATAAATAAATGGCAAGGCATTGTTATTATATTATTGAGTATTTGAGAATTTGTTATGTTGTATAAAAAAAGTAAGCTTGAGTAAATTGTGTGATGTTTGATTGGTTGTGTATGTCATATTATGATTTAAGTGAATGTTAAAATTTAATAATTGAGTCCTAATTTAAAGGAAGTTGACATGAAAGATGAAATTAATATTGGGAGACTATCTTAAAAGTAGAAAATATTGATACTAATTATGAAGTACAAAATTTTTGAAGAAATAATTTAAAAGAAGAATTAACTAAGTTGAAGTGTCTTGAATTTAAGGAAATTAGTTTTTGAAATTGTATTTGAAAGAAATTGTATGTTGATGATTGAATGGTTTAAGTTAATAGATGATCTTGTTGGTTTGATAATAAAACCATAAGTTATTTTATTAGTTATGTTGAAGTTTGGATAAGTGTTTTTGGTGAATAAAAAATCGCGGGGATGCAATTTTCTTAAAGTGGAAGTTTGTAACAACCATAATATTTTTGAGTTTCTCTAATAAAATAAGTAAAAATTTAAATTGGAGATTTAAATGAGAAAATTGGTTTCTGAAGTATTGAAATTGAAGAAAATTAGAATTTTGTGTTTTATAAAAGAAGATAATTTATTTTAGAATGATTTATTCTAAATTAATGAAGAATTGGAAAATATTTATTTTCTTCTTAAATGAAATTAGTTGATAAGAAAAATGAAGACTTTTAGTTGTAAAACCAATGTAAAATATAGTAGAAATTTTAAAGTGTAGAATTCTCCTTTTTTGGAATCATTGTTTGGATTTTATTTCCAAAGGTGATAAATAATAATTTAATTAATATTTAAATTGGATCTAAAAATTAGATGTAATGTTGTTAATTAAGTTTATCTCTCAATTTTGTGTAAAGCTTTAAAATGAGAAAAGAAGATTTAAAAAGAAAATTTGATTTATTCTCTTATTGGGTTTAATTTGTATCCTAAGCCTGTTTAAGAGTGTAGTAAAAGAGAAGTTCTCCTTCTCATTTACATTATACTGTACGTACTAATTTCTAAGGGAAAGAACTAAAGCTAGGTTTTCATGTCCCTCTTTCTAATTCAATTAAAATTTGCAACTGTAAAATACAAAGAAAATTCATATAAAATCAAGGTATGTTAATTGAACTCTTATCTATCCTCTAGTTCAATTTATTTCAGTTCTTAAATAGGTTACTGAACTCTTTTGTATTTTCTTTGGAAATTGAGTTCTAGGTTTTACTTCAAGTTAGAAATCAGGTTGGATTTGGCTGCAAATTAACTTAAGAATATGGAGTATAAAGGTAAGTAATCCTCACAACTTTCTCTATATTGAATGCATGCTTGTTTAGTTAGTTTATAGTGATGATTTCAGTTGTGAATTGTGTTGAATTGGTGCAATTAAGAAGTATTCACAACACCATAATTGTCATATTATAACGGTTATACCGTTGGTAATCAAATTCCCAACGGTTATAACCGTTGGTAGCAGGTACGTTATAATTTTTTTTACATATTTTGTAACGGGGTTAACCATTGGAAATTTTCGTATTTCCAACGGTTATAACCGTTGGGAATTTTTTTTTCCAACAGTTATAACCGGTGGAAATTACGGTTATAATTTCATATTCCCAACAGTTATAACCAATGGAAATTTTTTATGCACATTACAAAACAGACACTAGATCATTATACAAAATAGACATGTACAAATAAAAATCAAATGAAGCAATAGACAAAAATCAAATGAACCGTTGCTTTAGATAATATCAAACATTTATAGATAAAACGGGAACAAATATCATTATACAAAATAGACTCAACATAATATTGCAAAGTAAAAGTCTTGTATTGCAGTTTCAAAGCATTTATAGATATATTGTAGTTTCAAAACATTAATAGATATATTGTAGTTACAAAACACAGAGAATGTTCCTCTAATGCAACGAAGCTTGAGCTACACATAACTACCGTTGAAATCATAACTTCAATAGACTACAAATGAGAATCCTTTAGAGAATGAGCAAACTGACCAGAGCTCCTGGAATTGAAAAAATAGACCGCTAAAACCACATATGCATGATCCTTCCATGGATGCTCCTGGAAATGCTCTTGGAATTGAAAAAAACAAAATAGACTATAATCAGGTTAATAGATGTGATAAATTTATAGATCTATAACAATAAAACATAAAATAGACTAGTCATAAAGGAGCATAATTTTGTTATACTTTATGCACTTATGAGGTAGAAGTCTACCTACTTGAGTTAAATGTACAGCCTACTCTAATCCAGAATTGATTATAATACGAAGAACAGAAGTGGTGCAATACACGAATACTATTCTCATTTCACCATAATGTCACATATGTTAACAAAATCAAAAGCATATAACCTATTTTTTAAAATGCCCAAATTTAAAAGATAAACCAAACAAACATACTTCGTCATAAAACTCAAGTGGCATCCTTCGACATCATCAGTGTTACTTCCCAACTCCTCTTCACAACTAGAAAAAAGACATCCAATTAGCATATAAAGGAAGAGATAAATTTTTTGGTCTTCATAAAAAACCAAGTGTAAGTACCTGAACATCGTAAAAAACTGAACTTTCGATTGGTAGAGTATGCATGTTGAAATTGAAGCTTATTTGAGTTGAGTATTACAAATTTAGAAGTAATGCTGATGTTTACTGGAGTTTGGGTTGGGAGTGATAACATTTGTGTAATGTCTACAAAAAATTACAAGAAGTTGGACTCCCTTTTAGCTATGGACATGGACTTTGGTAGATTATGGATTGTCGTTTGCTATGTTTTAGGTCGGGCCTGAATCGGTCCATTGTTTTTCTTTTTAAGTTCTACTGGTATTTATGGTCAATGAATGAGAAAATGAAATGGTTTTACTGTTTGTTAACGATTGCAACTGATAAATGAAAATATCGTGGTGGATGCATCTACATTATTTTATTTGAGTGAAAAAAGTGACTATATAGTTATGTTCTTTTGTTTCAAAATATATGCGTATATCTGTATATAGTGACATTGGAAATTTTGTATTTAGGTTGAAAACCTTTTTAAGGTTATATGGTAGCTTCCGCGGAAGTGGAGAAATAGAAGGGCAAAGCCCTTTGGCGATAGCTTGAGTTCCAAGCTTTTAGGAATGGACAAGGCTCGGCTGCCACAGTTGGACCAGGCACAGTATTTAACCGAGTCAAGCTCAGTTTCCATAATCGAGCGAGGATCAGTTTCTAGAACTAAACCGCGCTCAGTTTCCATAATTGATGCCGCGCTCAGTTTCCAAAACCGAGTGTCGTGCTCAGCTTCTTAGTTTCCAGAACTGAGCGAGGCTCAGTTGTGCACATGTTCATGTATTTCTCTAATTAAATAAATTAAATACTTAAATCACACTATTCATATATTATTACATAATTTTATGGATATCTCAATTAAATAAATCAAGTATTTAAATCACATTATGCACATATTATAACAAGGTTGTGAGTTCTTGAGTAAAATTACAAAGTCATTAATACATGGGGTGATTTTGCGGTCATACATGAAAATAGCACATAGGTTTAGACTAATCAGACAATAATATTTTTGTGTCATGATGATTGCATGTAACATGATAAAATGAAAAAAGAAAAAAAAACATTTTCAATTAATTAAGAAACTTTTTCTGACATGTAGAAAATCAACTCATGCCATTAGATTAAAGTGGTAAAGATCAAATAATAGTTTGGTATAGTATCAGTCGATATAACATGTGAATGAAATATTGGATAAAAAAATTTCTTTTGAGTAAATATCTCCTTATTACTTCTTTCTTCTACTTTTTTCCTCCTTTTCTGATTTTTGGTTGTTAATATCAAAACTTAGTTTTCTTCTCCTTTTGGTGTGATTTAGAAGCTGGAAGAATTAAACGACAAAAGACTTATGAGTGATAGAATTTATATTCTGAAAAAAATATACATGAATAGCTTCACAGTTTTCATAGAGTGTTTGATATAAAAAAGGTCAAATATCACATGACTGTATAAGTCTATAAGTAGTAAAAATTCATTTGAAATGGCAACCACTAGTTAATTAATCTTTCCACCAAACATTAAATTATAATTAAAGAAGGTGGGACAAGTGATTTCCAGCTATGAATTCCTAAAGAACGAACTATATATCACATCATTTTCATCGCTTTGCTAAGTGATAACACAGTATAGAATCAAAAAGCAAAAAAGCAGTCTCCACTAACTCAAATCTTCAATACATCATCATTCCTTCTCCATCTATATAATTCTTGTCCCACAATATCATTCTATCAAATAATTCTCATTCATAATCCGTTTAAAACTTAAAGATCGTGAGATATGAGCCTAACAATGGAGTACTATTGCTCAAGATTAGAAACAGTTTTGACCCTCATATTAAATTTCATCCTACTTCCTGTAAGATGTTTTTCAAACAGTTACAGAAATAAAAACAGCAACAAGACAGACATATTGAGAAAGGCAGTTAAAGGGAATCTTCGAATCTCCACATACAGCAAGCTAAAAGTGAATGAAGAAGAAAAGGAAACAGTAACCTGTGCAGTGTGCCTGAGTGATGTAAAAGGAAGAGATAGAGTATGAGAATTGAGAAACTGTAACCATGTTTTTCATAAAGGATGCCTGGACAAATGGCTACATAATGTTAAAAAAATGTTTCATTCACATGTTAAAAAAATAACACTTTCAATTGATTTCTAGAAAGCTTACAGAAAATAATGTTTGCACATAATGTTCATCTGTAATACAGTTGTGCTGCTTTCTAGCCACTGCCCTCTGCAATAAAATTGAGTTATTAGTTATAACCTCATAGAAATGGAAATACTGCAGCTGGATTTTAGCTATATCAAGAAGAAAAGAAACTGTTCAAATTATCACATACCTTGCAATGCTTCTTGAAGATTGGAAAAACTACGTTATCTTCGACAGCAAATCTTGCGTGCCTTCTAACCAATGTTATCCGCTTTAGAATAAAGTAAGACAATTTGATATGAGATCGAAATATAGAAAGAAAGTAAATCAAGAACAAATTTTCTTATAGAATAAGAATCTTTCAAACCTGAGATCCTTTCCTCCATTTATCCTTGGGGATTGTAGACGACATTTTTGGGTTGTAGTGACATTCCCTTTTGTCTTTTTTATCCATAAAACTGACAATCAAAATTCAGATTAAGCATTATCAAGCGAGACATCAATCAAGCTATTGTTGGTAAAGTAAAATAAGGATATGTATAAAATTCTTTACCAGAATTATGATTTCTTACCTATCCACAAAATTTTTCGAAGAAGACATTAGATAGTCATATGTGTAATTGAAGTTGTAAAGCGGAACACAACTGCAACAATTAGATATTTGTTCTGTTAAAATCAAGAAAACTATTTTGTGTGTTTGTGTGGGGGTTTAAAAATAGTTTATCCAACTTGACAGAGTGTCCGTGTTCACACGAGATGATACAATTTCTTTTGCAATTGTGTGTTATTCTCCCATTGCTAAGTCATGAATATAATATCTTGATACATCGAAAAACTGACATAGTTTTCATACCATTAGCCAGTAAGATGAAATAATGCAGCTAAAATATCCTCTATTAAAGGATGTACTTTAAAACTTAGGTAAAATCATAAACCCCAGAAAGAAAAACAATAATATCCCACGTATCAAATCAGATCCCTAAAATTTAAGTTTGGTGCAAATGAAGCATGTTTAATGTAAACGTAGGTAAGCCAATTTTCCCAAAGAGATAAAATTGCTTTGAAGAGAAAGGAATAAAATACGATATGAAAGAATAGAATTTGCAAGAAAAAAGATAGCTGCTTCATAAATCGAATCCACTCCATAAAGAGATCCCTGTTTTGATTCACAATGCAAAGCCTATTTGTGAATCTACTTCGGATTATTGAGTGTATCGATGATGTATGGAATGATGTTACTCCTTTTTCTCCAAAGATACATATGAGAAGTATCAGGTTAAATTTTGTGCTTATTACGTTGATTCTAAAGTATGAAATGCAGGTCTCAATATATGGAAGCTGAATGGAGAAGCCTAACAAGAAGCAAAGAGAACACTCATCAACATCATTAAATTATTAGGAGGAGAACTTGGAGACAATAAGTATTTTGGAGGAGAGATGTACAACTATGTTATGTATTACTTGCACCATTCAACAACTGGGTTGTAGACTTGCGACCAGCATGCCAACTTTAGTATTGAAGAGAAAATTCCCAAGGATGTGGCTTATACCAAGCAGTGCCTGGGGAGGCCAAGTGCTGCTAAAGCACTTCCTGATCCCAATAATGGTTATAAATATATTTTTAACTCGGAGAAGAGGCTACATTGTCATGAAGATATTATGGTGTTTATTTAGTTTTTTAACTTTTTAGTTTTAAAAAGAAAAAAATATCTCAAAAAAAATGCTGAAGTTCAACTAGATTTTAATAAACGTATATCTATATTCTACTGCTAATCGGTTACTCCATATGAAATTCTAAGTGATAACATATTGGTCCAAACAGCTTAAAAAATAGACTAAAAACAAATATCTTTATAAACATAAAATTTTGCCAAATTTGTACATTCAATACCTTTCGGATAACAAAACAAAACGATGTTTCGCATGATCCTGAAGCGCTTTCTGCAACAACAATATCTCCGCTTCAATCATGCTTGCTTCACCCCATCTCACCTACATGCATTTTATTCAAATCAGCTAAAAAATGCCTCTAAAAAGAATCCCTAACAATAAAAATGTAAGAAAACGTTGATACTATGATCAAGCTGCCTGCCGAAAAAGAAATGTGATCGTGTGCTGCTCGCATCAAACACAAACTCAGGTTTAGAATGTACATAACTCGAAAACATACTTGTTTCCGCACCCACAAAAAACACGTGCCATATGAAATCTAGTGGCAATCCCGCACGTGCGAGAAAAAAAATGCTATCTTTGTCATCCCCCTGATGACGTCTTCTTCAAAAATTGTAACAGATGAAGGTTTCAAACTTGCGTCCGATTGGAATTTGAAAAGGGGGAATGTGTAAATGAGTATGGAGAGCGAAACTATGAATTGAAATAGGAGAGCAAAACCCTGATATTGATTGCGAGCGATGAAACCCTAGCTTGATGGAGAAAGAGACGTGAAAAGGAAAACGAGGAATGAAAGAACCGTGATAGATGTTTTAAGTGCAAAAAAACATAAATTACAAATTTATCCTAATCACTTTAAATTTATTACGAAATCACCAAATATAGTCACGGCAATAACCGTTATTATTGGTTGTAACGGAAATAACCGTAATAAATTAGTAACGGTCATAACCGTTAGAAATTTAAAGTGGAAAAGTGTTACAAAATGGGTTGTTTAGTGTAGTGATTGTTAGCTGAAATCATATGTTGGTTGAATTGGAAAACTTTATGCAACTATTTTATTTCATGAAGCATGATTTGGTGATTTTGGATGCATGTTGTATGCTATATGTTGCATAGTGTGATATGAATGTGGTATGAGATGCATGAAAATATTTGAGTGTTTATTGCCAATCTATCATTGCCAGAATAGAGAAACCGGTGGAACTTCCTCTGACGACTAATTGGAAATGAGACCTGGAGCCAACAGCTTTAGATACCCACGTCTAGTCGACTAAAATTAAGGTTTTAGTCTGTTGGTCGGGCCATTCCTGGAGCCTATAGCTCTAGGTCTTGCGTCTGGATTCAGTCGATCGGTCAAGCTTCCTGAAGGCAGTTGTTCCCTCTCCTTTGCTTGTTTGTGATGCTTGCTTCTTGCCTCTTTTTGCTTAGCTTTGTGATGTTTGTTCATTGCAATTTGAGCTTGAATTGATGAACTTCTATTTCCATTCTAAATCTCGAGATTGACACTGTCTTTCTTTTATTGCATAGAAATTTACTTTATGGAAATATGTTAAACACAAAAATTTCTATACACCAATTTTTCAAGTGTTTTACAAAGAAATGGTTTAAAGATAAATTATAGCTAAAAGGATATTTCTATTTATATAGTCTCTAAAAGAAAAGATCTTTGGGAAAAGTAATTACATATAAATGTTTATAGTTTCAAATTGTTTGTGAAGAAAGCTTTTAATATATATATATATATATATATATATATTGTAACGACCCTAGATTTTAACTTAATTTAAATTGATAATTAAATAAATTTTTGAATAAAAATTTGTATAAATTGATTTTTGAATGGAGGCGAGTTTCCCCGAATCCAAATAAATTTGGTATAAATCATTTAAATTTAAAAATATTGTATATATATGTGTATATATGTATTTGGGCATATATGAGTGAATTTGAAAATAATAAATATATAGATATATATATTTGACTTGAATTTAAATTGGAAATAAATGGTTTAATAATAATAAAGATTAGGATTGATGGTTAATAATAATTTGAGTTTATAAATTAAAAATATAAAGTGAAGTACGGATGCCGATTTTCGAAGGTCGATTTTTGGGTCTTTACATTTGGTATCAGAGCTGAGGGTAAAACTTTAGCTCAGGAGTATAACACATTAAGTAGCTCATTAGAGATAGGGTGAAGTATACCCTAGAATGAGTAATTCTCAGATATCCGTCCGTATACCTCAGTAAATTCTCTTGTTATCCACTGATAGTAAGTATGAGTGGAAGAAGAGGACGAGATAGGGGACAAGGTAATACGACTATAAATGGTCAATAACCCTGCGACAGTGGAAACAATCTTTTTCTTCTCAATCTTCTTTGACTCGTTTCCAAATTCTTTTGATTGCTTCGTGACAGCTCCAGAAGGAGTTTCGGTGTGATGATGGCTCTACGAATCATTGTAGGAACTTTTTACTTCGTATCTTTATCGATTTCTTATCAGCTTTTTGATTTAAACCTTAATGAATTTGAAATTGGAAATTTTAATTTGAGGTGAATTGATTAATAGAATATGAGGATAAACTTGAATTGAATCGATAAAACGATTTCGTTTAAAACCAAATTTGAAATTCTATTGAAATTTCTTGTGAATACCAAAGTACGAAGAGGAACAAATTGGTATGTATTATGAGATATTCCGACTTGAGTTTGGAATTCATATCGTAAGTTTGAGGAATTATAGGAGATCGAATCTGTCTATCTCTGTGTTGTTTTCGTGCCTGTGAATTTCGAGGACGAAATTCTTTTAAGGGGGGAAATTTGTAATGACCCTAGATTTTAATTTAATTTAAATTGATAATTAAATAAATTTTTGAATAAAAATTTGTATAAATTGATTTTTAAATAGAGGCGAGTTTCCCCGAATCCAAATAAATTTGGTATAAATCGTTTAAATTTAAAAATATTGTAAATATTGTATATATATGTGTATATATGTATTTGGGCATATATTAGTGAATTTGAAAATAATAAATATATAGATATATATTTGACTTGAATTTAAATTGGAAATAAATGGTTTAATAATAATAAAGATTAGGATTGATGGTTAATAATAATTTGAGTTTATAAATTAAAAATATAAAGTGAAGTACGGATGCCGATTTTCGAAGGTCGACTTTTGGGTCTTTACATTTTTTAAATCAATCATTAACTATAAATTAATTCAATTTTAATTAATTATTTCTTAATCAATTATTTTAATTAACTACTAATTATTAATTAACTTTAATTAACGATTCTTAATTACAAATAAATTCTTAATTGTTAATTAACCAATCTTTAATTTTAATTACAAATTAATTAAACACTTAATTATTAATTAACCAAATCTTTAATTTCAAATTGACTAATCTCTAGTTACTTAGTTAATTACAATTATAAATTAATCATTCTTAATTACCCTTTTTTAAACAACTAATTAATTAATAATTCTTTGTCTTAATTAACATTTTAAAATCTTCCATAAACTTTGAAATCAATTTATTATTAACTTATAAGACTTTAATTTTAATTACTTTAACGCTTAACTTTAGTTATTTACTTAATTGAAGGATTAATTTGAGATTTTAAAACATTCTAAAGTATTAACTGGAAATAATTAAAACTTGGAATAAGGTCTTAAACTATCAAACATTAATTATTTTATCGACACTAAAATTTGTTTACATAACTTAAAAATTTGTTGGGCTTAACCCTGTTTAAAACAAAACCCGAGATTTACCCAGTTTCACTCGAGTTAACACTCGAGTTTCCTTCCTTATTCCCCCGAGTCATCTCTCTTTCTCTCGCGTATACCTCTTCTTCTCTCTTCTCTTTTTTTCCCACAAGTAAATTTTAAGTTAAATTATAATAACAGGATACAAGACACTTACGCGAAACCAAAAACTCGAGCCTTCGTTCAAAATTCTCGAGCAAAAATCAAAACTTCCCGAACACAAACCCGAGAATGAACTCGAGACCATCACCTCCCTCATTCAACTACCCAACCATCTGACACACACAACCACGTGTGCACCTGCACCATCGCCGGCAACAACTTCGGCACTTCTGACCATCTTCAACAAGTCAACGATGAACCCTAGAATCACTTCAGACCATCGATTCGTTATTATCAAACCCAAGTTGAAATCGAGCTTCATAGCTGAACCTAGAAACCAAATCTATGCCAGAAAACGCCTCAAACCCTCGTCGCCGACCATCTAAACGCCTGAAACTCCGGCCACACCACGTCAACAACCTAAGCTAATCTCCCCCTCGACCTCGATGAACTCGATCACTCCTAGGTAATGAAATCACCCTGTTTTCAACCCACTGCAAAACTTCAATTCTAACCCTATATTTGTCTCGAACTCAAAATCCTTGCATTCGAAAGATCTTTAAGCATTTTTCTTGGATTCGTGGAGGATTAAACTTGCTACATAACAACCCTTGGCTCTGTTGGGTGTTACTCATTAGAGATAGAGTCAGTAGTACTCTAGAATGAGTTGAGTGTAATAATAGATATGAGTGCGTATTTGTTAGTGAATAAAAAAAATTGTTTTGTATTGTGTTGACTTATCGGTTGATTGTTTATAGTTTCTGATCGGTGCAGTCTAGCTAACTATAATCGATAGGGGTTTCTAAACTCTTAAACAAGATAAATTGACACAGTATTGTTTTAAAAATAGGGAAAATGAAATAATTTTGCCCAAAACTATTTTTGTATAGAAAAGAAATCATTTTTCTATAAATTATCATAGTATATGGATGCTTGGTTGTTAGGAAGAAATAATGTTGAATATTATCACTCTTATATGATAAACAAATAAGAAATAAAATGATATATAACCAAAATTTTGAAGATAATTCCATCTAACCAATGAAATTTATAAATATGGATTGAAAGATGAGAAATTGAATTCATATACAAATGAGATTTGTAAAAGGTAAATTGCAAATGAAATTTATAATTGGAAATAGAATTCCAGAGAGAATATTTGAAAATAAATTCATTAATGGAATAATAAATAAGTTGATAACTTATACAATTTGAATTTTGATAGAATAAATTAACTTAAAGGATGGAGTTAAATTAAAGTAAGTATAAGTGAATCAATTAAATAAAGTGAAAGTTGATTGGAATGAAATTCAAATTGAAAAGAAATGAATTTGTGAGTGAACCAATGAAGCTATATTTGTAAATGAATGAATCGGAATTGAATAATGAAATGGATTGAATTCAAGTAAATAAACTTGATAATTTATTAATCCATGAAATAATGAATTGGAAGTTAGTTAAATTAAAATTGAGTTGTGAACTAAATTTAAAATGGGTTGAATTTGCAAATAAATTCAAGTAAGCAGGAATTAATTGTAATTTCCTTGTTATTAATTAAGTAAATTCGAGATGAATTGAGAATGAAAATGTGAAATTTAAAGTGAATAAGTGAATGTACTAATTGAATTAAATTAGTGAATGGAATAAATTTGATAAATGAAAATCAAATCAAGAATTGAAATTGGAAATTGTTTGCAAGGAAATGAACTTGAGTTTTGAAGTGAAATAGCTTAAGTAAATATTGAATAAATGCTCGACTTAAGAAAAGAAATTGTGAAATGGTTTCAAATAAAATAAACTGAATGTAAATATGAAATGCAAATTGAAATGAAGTGGAATTAAAATAAATTGAATCGGTATCAATTTAAATTAGTTATGAACTAGAATGGATATTCAATTAAGTGAATATCGTTGAATTGAATAGAAATGATTGTCGTTTGACGCAAACGAGATCGTATAAAATTATATGAGTTAATGAAAGCAAATAGAAATGATTTTGAAATCAATTGAAATGGATATAAATTCATTTCGTTCAAAAAAATGAATTGAATATAAAGAATTGCATTGTAAACCATTGAATTGAATGAGAATTAGATAAAAGAGATTTGATTTGTATTGAAAACTTATGAATTGCAAGTAAATAAAAATTTAAACTGAATGTTGAACTTTGTTTTGAATTTGTTGGTAAATGGAATTCAAGCTGAATATTGGAAATGAATTGAATTCAATAATTACAAATGAAAAGTAAATTGAATTTGAATGGAATTGGAAATCCAATTTAAATATAAGTAGATATTAACCGTAGTAGCAAATTGAAAATAAATATAATGTGTACATGGAATATTTATATTGAAACTTGAGAAATTGCTTATTGGAAATAATTTTGGATGTATTGCTAATGAAATCTATGTATTTGTTATTGAAAATAAGTGAGGTGTTAATGAATTTCTTATATTTGTCACTTACGTGTTTAAATTGAGTAAGTACAGGTTTTTGGGAGACGTTTGGCTGCATTTTTGGTTGCGTAAATGCTAATAAAATAACTGCTTTGCTTTAAAATGCTAAAAGGTACGCCTACACAATACAAAATAGGAAATATGAACTGTTTTTCTGCTTTTCCGAACGAGTGGGTCGATGTATATATATTTATCTTTTTTGTCAAATTGCAAAAGCTCCTCCGTACAAAGGAGACTCCGCCAAAATTTTCTAAAAATTTTGGGAGTTAGAAAAATATTGGAATTTTTGAAAATTTTCACTTAATGACAAGTGATTTCAAATTGAAATTGAGATAAAGGTAAATGAAACTCAATATTCAGAAACAGAAGATGAATCGAATTCAAGTAAAATTCGAAATGAAAATCTGAATGGAAAATTTGGAAATATAAGTATTGAGATTTGAAATGAATTCAAATAGAGTTGAAATGGTAAATTGAATTCAAATGAAATTGAAAATGCAAAGTATAAGGAAATGAATATACAACTTTGTTCGTGAAGTGAAAACGAATATAAGAAATACTTATATTGCACTTAAGAAATGAATGAATGAAATTCTTAAGTAAATCGATAATGGAAATCCAATAAGTAAATTTGGATATTGCTGTTAAGTAAAATATACAGGAATTGTAAAGGCTAAGGAATATGGATTTTGGATTTTGATTTTGAAGATAAATTTAAATTTGCTCGGCAAAGGTATGTATTTGAATTTCAATATGAAATTTGATGAGTTTCTGATTTTGCCACTTGGCATTTTGTTTTCTTTTGAAATCTGAGGGTCCGTAGGGACGTTTTGTAGTAGTACCATGTTAGCCGCGCAAAGGAGACGCTGGCGAAATTTTCGGAAATTTAGAGTGTTAGAAAAAAATTTGAGAAAATTTTGAAAATTTACGATTTGAATTTAAATTTAAATTTGAATTGTGAAGTAAAATAAAGTTGTTTGAAAACTATGAAAGTGTTTGGAAAGTTAGTTGAAGTAATAACGAATCTTTAATAAAAAGATTTGTTTTGAAAATTTGATAAATCTATTTGGATTTGGTAAAATAGTTAATGGGAATTGGAGCATTTTTCCTGACTTGAAATTTCGGGACGAAATTCTTTTAAGGGGGGAAGATTGTAACAACCCTGAATTTTTGACATTTGAAATGTGAATATTTAATTGAGTTTAAATATTCGAGTGATAGCTTAATTTGAAATTCAAATATCAGAATGAATTTGGCGAATAAATTATTGGATTTAATTATTAAATCTGGATAAAAAATTGAATCTTCAGTTTTGAGCTGATTAAAAATAATATGAAGGCTTGGAAAATTCGTATTGACTATACTGAAGATAATAGAAGCTTCAGAATTGAATTTTGAGATGCTTTGTTCAGTTTTGAAATTGTATCGTTTAAATCGATATTTAAAAATAGCCTTCCGAGGCATAGTCTCGGAATTCGACGAAACCAGTTCCATTGGGTCCTTAATATTGTATTATTATCGGATTTCAATTTTCGTAACGTTTGGAGTGATCGTTTAGTCGAACAATAAGCAAACGCGTTGGAATTTATATTGAAATTCAATTTAATAACTGGTTAAGAGGCACTATAGCTAGATATTTTAAAGCAATCTTCCTTTGCCTTCTCGAACACACTTCTTTGTTCTTTCAAAGTCGAGATGCTTCCTTCTTGTTCGAAAGAAAATAAATGGCCGACAAATTCATCTTCATTTTCTCGTTCAATTCAGATTCAAATAAAATTTAAATGGCCGAAAAGAATATATATATATATATATATATATATATATATATATATATATATATATATATACGTACTCCCCTCCTCTTCAAATCAAAACCACACTCCTTTCCACTCTCGTTCACAAGCAAACGAACTCCATTCCCTCTCCAATTCAAACCCGATCGAAGCCCTGATTTCGAGAGAAGCCAGAGAGCGACTCGATCGCGATGGAAGAATGAGTATGGTAGTTGGTCGCGTGGGCGTGGCGACATCCAGATGATGGAAGGCAGCGTGATTTCAATAGGCCGCATCTCGACTTCGTGCAGCGTGAGCTCGCGATTGGGCGGAGCGAGTTAGCTCGAGGCTGGGGTTTAACGATTCTTACATGGCGAGTTAATCGGAGCGACGAAGTTATAAATAGAAATTTTATACTTCTTATAACTTCATAAAGAAAAATATATGTTATAAATGTAATGTTTGAAAATCAAATTATAAACAGAAATTAAGATCTATAGTCAAAGCAAAGAAGTTTAAATATGTACACTTGCAAAATGAAGAAGCAAGGAATAACAAAATATCTAAGTATCAAAAGAATCAAAGCCTACAAAAGTGTTTATGTACAAAGCAAAGAAAAAAATTCAGATTCAAATACAAGAGCCTGGGGATTAATTCATGCAAGACCAAGACAAAACAAATATCTACAAACTAAGTACATATAAGGAAGAGGCTGTAAACAGAAAATGTACAAACTAAAATAAGAAGCTCTGTTCTTTCTTCTTCCTAAAAACAGGTGAGCAAATTATCTATACCACAATCTGGATTATGTTATAGTCGGTTTAAATATGGTCAATACTCTGGAATCAACTAAGCAATATAAAGATCCAAGCTTTCAAATTTCCAGTTCAAACATTTCAGTTTTTAATGTTTCAAAGCCAGTTCAAAGTTTTCAAGAATCAAGTCAACAAAAAATATGCAAGTTCTCACATTCCAGTTTCAAGTATTCCTGTTTTCAAACAAAAGAACAAGCTTTCTGTTTTAAAAAGTCAGGTGAGTAAACTTTTAAACTAAACTTAAATAACTTGTGAATTCTGTGTTAATGGTTGTTTATATGTATGTGTTTATGCCAGCCTTTGTGTATTTATATAAGTGTGCATATCTGTTGTTTTATAAATACCTCTGATCTTGGTTAAGACTCTGCCTTTAAATTGTTAACCTGAGACATCTTTAGTTTCGATGCATATGACTTATGGTCTAAGTAAACTTGTGATCTATGCTTGAAAATGTGTTTGTATGTTGGTTTAGAGACTCTAAAAACAGGTGAGTATGTCTAGATAATCACGGTGTTCATCTCTGTTTTAAAACTACAGAGATTTAAACTTAGATCTAACTTCAAATTCTTCTCACTCTAATCTTCTTTAGACTTAAGTATCTAAAACAAAGTTGTTGTTTTAAACTTAACTAAGCTTTTAAAAATAGTTGCAAGAATTATAGCTAGAAAACATTGTCTGGAAAATGGAAACACAGTGGAAATCCTTTAAACATGAAAAAAATCAGTCATTGAAATCTACTGTTTCAAGATCATAACCTAAATACACTTTAAAAGTTATGATTTTTAAAACATATATCACAATTTTTAATATGGAGATGAATGTAAATTTTGGTGATGTCTAGATTATGGGTTTTGAGCATTTATGGGTGGCCGGAGGAACACTGGTGGTCGGCGTTTGGTCTGGAGATGGAGCGAGGTACGTTGGCTATGGGAAAAATGGTTGGAGGCGGTAGAGATCGCCGTGGCGTCAACAGCGAGGTGATTTAGGTTTCTAACCCTAATTTTAGTCGAGTCTGGAATTTGCATGTTGCTTCTTCGCTGTTGTTTCGAGTTGCTTGAAACTCAGAGGGATGGTGGCGTAGAGGCTAGGGAAGGCGTAGCTGGAGTTGCAGCGGTGCTCATGGTCGAAGTCGTGGGTTACAGGAATTTTCTGGTGGTGGTTCTGGGTTCCAGTCCACCTGAGTGGTTCGATTTCGTGGTGAGGCTCGTACGAACGTTCTGGTGATCGATTCTTGGTGCATCGATGTTGAGCGACGTGTCGAAGAGTTCGTCAGAGGTCGGAGGTAGCTCCGGCGATGGTTCACGTGCACGTGCATCTACGTACCTGGTTGGTTTAGGGAAGAAGTAGCTGCTCGTGATTGCTCGAGATTTTTCGTAGTCGACTCGAAGTTTTGATCGAGTGTTTGGGGTATTAGGCTCGGGTTTGTACTCGTGAATTTTGTAGGTGATAGGCCTGCAAGTTTTAAAGCTTTAAAATTAAACTAAGTTTTTAAAAAATAAAAGAAGAAGAACGTACGTGAGGGAAGAATATCTACTCGGGAATTAGGGGGAAAACTCGAGTGACTACTCGAGTAAATCTGGGGTATACTCGGGTTTGTTGATAACTAGGCGAAACAGTTTTTTTAAAAGAAAAAAAATTATCTAAGTTAAGTTTTCCTGAATAAATTACTTTATGTAGATAATAAGTTGTTTCTTTAACATTGAATATGAAATTCGAAATTTGTTAATTTAAATTTTGGCTAAGTAAAGTTTAAAGTTATTTTAAACCTATGTTAGAAATGGAAATTTAAAGGTCTTTATAAAAGTAAGTTTTTTTGAATTTAAATTTAAATAGTTTTAAAACTATTACGTGATAATGTTTAAACATTTAAAAGAAAGTATGTTTTGGTTAATCAAGTTAATGATTATTTTATTTCATAACTTAAATAATAATTTAATTTAGGATAAGGATTAATTAAGAATTAATTAATTGTTACTAAGTTTTATTAATTGGTAATTGAGATTTATTAATTAATAATTAAAGGATAATTAATCTACAATAAAGATAAATTAATTTGTTTAAGGCAATTAAGAAATGAATTACCCAATTGTAATGAATCAGATGAATGTGATTAATTTAAGATAATAAATTGTGAATTAATTAAAGATAACCATTGAATGGTTAATTAAGTATAAATACTTAATGGAATTAAATAACATAATTACTTAACAAGATAATAAAATAATGTGATTAATTTTGATAATTAGTTGGATTTATTAATTAAGATAATCAATTCTAAATTGTAAATTACTTAATAAAGGTGATTAAGGGGTTAATTACAAATTGTAATGTAAATTGAATGCCTTGAATTGATTGCCCTATCTAATCTATGATATTTTGTTCTGTGGTTTGTGCCGTGTATGATTTATTCATTTATTTACACTCGTATATTATCTGTGAATCTGTGAATGGACGATAAGCGTTATAGTTTATATCGCTTATCAACTATATTTCTGTGTTTTAATCTGTGATGATTGAATGATGTTGCACTATTGTGTTGAACCCCTGGACCACACCATACACACACAAATATGGATTTCACGGAGAAATCGATTAAGTCACAGATTTTGAAACAGTTTAAAAGTTGAATATTTAAAATTCAAATGTTTTGGAAATGGATTGGGTTTTCAAGTGAAAAGCTTTTGAAATGGAATTTCAAAGATAAAACTTATTTTCTAATAACTTGATTAAGTTTTTAAATTTAAATAATTTGATTTGAATTCAAGTTTGAAATTGAATTCTATGATTCGAAACTAGGGATTTAAGATGTTGTACAAGTTATATGAATTTAAACCATTTTAAAAGTAAAATTTTAGGAATTTGAATTAACCCAAAGATTTTAACGAATGAATGAATCAGATTTCTGAAATGGAAACTGTTTGTTTTCAAAAGATAAAAGCTTTCATATAAGAAATGAAATTCCAATTTAAGTAAAGGAATTTCAAGTTTGAATTGAAAAATGGTTTTCTAAGTTTTGAATGAATTCTTTTTGAAAGCTATGAATTAAATCTGTTTATTTTTAACAGATTTAAAATGATGATTTAATTAAACCATTCGAAATGAAATTGTTTTGAAGGCTATCAGTTAAATCTTTGATTTAAAGATTTAACGAGTTAATCCAATTGAAATGGAAATTAATTTGGAAAATCTGTAAATGAATCTTGTGTTTAAAAGATTAAAGTGTGGAAATTGTTTTAAACCGTTGAAGGTTGTTAAAATGAATCTTTTTGTTTAAAAGATTGAAAATGGTAATTTGTTAAACCATTTGAAGAAAAGTTTTGGGTAATAAGTTGTGACTTAATTGAAATTCCAATATCCATATGTTTTTAAAGTATTACGCTCACTATTCGGTTCAGCCGGGAGAGGACCTTTGGGTCATATAACCCATTCCGAATAAGTGATACGTCGTATATAGATATCATTTGAAGACCGTTGTTGAAGACCGGGTATTTGCGAAAACGATAGGATGACCTATCGATTGTCTCTGCACTGAGTCGCGCCGGTATAGAGATCTCCTAAGTGATGGGAAATCCGATCGGGATTGTGAATACCCGGATTGCAAGGGCTTCTTTTGAAGTGCCTTTGGTTCTGTTCGAATCCGGAACAGACTTGTATGGTTACATGTTTGACATTACATTTTGAGATATAAAGCAGATTTCTTTCAAATACATTTCTGTTGGTGGCGGAGAATTTATTCTCATAGCTTAACACCCTTCTCTAAGACGTACGAGCTCAGAGGTTATGTAGTTGAAGGTTATCAGCAATATACTCCCAATTTGGTAATGTGACATGCTGAGTGTTGCTGTGTGATGATCATTGTTTGATCATTTGTGATATGATCATTTGTTTGATCATTTATCTTTGTGATCATTACTTTGATCATCTGTTGACCCAAAGCATGGCTTTGTGACAAAGCGTAGCTTTGTGAATGAGACCTCTTCGGACCTCACAACCCGGAAATGGTCGAAACAGGAATATGCGGCAAGGTTATGAGGGTCGCGCCCTTTAGGGTATGTCATTTCCTTCTGGAAAAGGGTGGTATCAGGTATGGAGCCCTGGTATTTAACCTATGTGGATACTCCGATCTCATTTATTGTGTGACTGTGTGTTTATTGAGGCGCCTCGGATAAAGGTCTCAAAGGACCGGGGGATGGCATATTAGTGAGTTACCTGTTATAGGGGTAACCCGGCCTTGTGTTGGCAGAGGGCAGTTTGTCTCTCGGGACGTCCAGCCAGAGGCGATCCCATTCGGCAGTAGGAAAGAAGTTCCTTAGCCTGACCATTTGTTGGAAATCCAAAGAAACAATACGAACCTTTACGATTGCAATTGTATGACCTGCTATGGAATGTGGTGGTAACCTGCTATTGAACATAGTAGCTATAGTAGGCATACGATACTGGTCGTATGTTGGCTAAGATTAATATTATACTTTCGAAATGTTTTCTTCACTATGCACTAGTAATAATATTCAATGATTTGTTTTGCGTAGTAAGCATCTTTGACTATCATAAGAAGAAATCTCCTCTGATTCTGCGTTTGCATTGTGTGTGTGGTGGGAGGTCTTATAGTAGTTTCATTTTCCAAAAGCATTGCGAAATTCAATCTTACTTTGTTTTAAAGGTAAACTGTGTTTTTGTTGCTCACACCAGTCCCACGACTGACTCGGAGTTTATTGTTCCTTTCCTAAACTCTGGGTGCTCATAATTTTCTACACGAGCAGTCTAGAGTTGGGGTTTTCAGATATTCAGGTTGAGTAGATTATCTGGAGCTAGTCAGTCCTTGGACGACTGACCTTGCTTTTCGCTAGCTATGGATTGGAGCATTCTATTGGAGATATTCTATCCACTACAGGTGTTATCTATTTTCTTTCCGCTGCTATTTCTTGTATCATATCTCTGATGTATATTAATATCTGTCGTATCATTCTGTTGTATCATATTGTATCAGATTTTGTATTTGTCATTGTATCAATGTAATATATATTGATATATTCTTTTCCTTCCGCTGTGTTGTTATACTTAATGGTGTTGTAAGCTCCGGAGAACCAGATTCGGCGTTTGAATCTACGGCATTTCGAGTACAAGTGAAGTACGGATGCCGATTTTCGAAGGTCGACTTTTGGGTCTTTACATTTGGTATCAGAGCTGAGGGTAAAACTTT
This sequence comes from Allium fistulosum, assembly GCA_030737815.1. Classification (NCBI taxonomy): domain Eukaryota; kingdom Viridiplantae; phylum Streptophyta; class Magnoliopsida; order Asparagales; family Amaryllidaceae; genus Allium; species Allium fistulosum. Next base: position 1,044,088,671 of record CM060905.1, read on the forward strand.
AGCTCAGGAGTATAACACATTAAGTAGCTCATTAGAGATAGGGTGAAGTATACCCTAGAATGAGTAATTCTCAGATATCCGTCCGTATACCTCAGTAAATTCTCTTGTTATCCACTGATAGTAAGTATGAGTGCAAGAAGAGGACGAGATAGGGGACAAGGGAATACGACTATAAATGGTCAATAACCCTGCAACAGTGGAAACAATCTTTTTCTTCTCAATCTTCTTTGACTCGTTTCCAAATTCTTTTGATTGCTTCGTGACAGCTCCAGAAGGAGTTTCGGTGTGATGATGGCTCTACGAATCGTTGTAGGAAATTTTTACTTCGTATCTTCATCGATTTCTTATCAGCTTTTTGATTTAAACCTTAATGAATTTGAAATTGGAAATTTTAATTTGAGGTGAATTGATTAATAGAATATGAGGATAAACTTGAATTGAATCGATAAAACGATTTCGTTTAAAACCAAATTTGAAATTCTATTGAAATTTCTTGTGAATACCAAAGTCCGAAGAGGAACAAATTGGTATGTATTCTGAGATATTTCGACTTGAGTTTGGAATTCATATCGTAAGTTTGAGGAATTATAGGAGATCGAATCTGTCTATCTCTGTGTTGTTTTCGTGCCTGCGAATTTCGAGGACGAAATTCTTTTAAGAAGGGAAGTTTGTAACGACCCTAGATTTTAATTTAATTTTAATTGATAATTAAATAAATTTTTGAATAAAAATTTGTATAAATTGATTTTTAAATGGAGGCGAGTTTCCCCGAATCCAAATAAATTTGGTATAAATCATTTAAATTTAAAAATATTGTAAATATTGTATATATGTGTATATATGTATTTGGGCATATATGAGTGAATTTGAAAATAATAAATATATAGATATATATTTGACTTGAATTTAAATTGGAAATAAATGGTTTAATAATAATAAAGATTAGGATTGATGGTTAATAACAATTTGAGTTTATAAATTAAAAATATAAAGTGAAGTACGGATGCCGATTTTCGAAGGTCGACTTTTGGGTCTTTATATATATATATATATATATATATATATATATATAAAGCCATATCCTCTATTATATATTACTAGTCTTTTTAAACTAATATTTCAAAGGAGATTTCAAAGCAAAAATATTTTCCTATTCATATATACAATCTCACTTGATGAGAAGTTGAATTAAATGGTACAGTAAAATAAGTGGCATGAAACGCTTGGACTTGTTCGAATGAACATTTATTTGCAAGAGTGGTAACTTGTTGGATCGATTTCACCCTAAAGGGGTGGGTGAATAGGGTGATACTAATAATTATAAAAATTTAATGCGGAAGTATATAAAATAATTGCAACACAGAAACAGCAGAATAGCAGCACAAATAATAGTAGAATAATAGCAGCACAGATAATAGTAGAAATAGAACAACACAGATTTACCCAGCTTCGGCAAAACCCTACCTACGTGCTGCCCCCAAGGTTTCAGCTAGAATTAAGTAGTCAGACGCTTACACACATAAACTCACGACACCCGCTATCGACTAACCTAACTCTACGCTCAAAACCCTGCCACAACTCAGCCACTGAGTTGCGAATTCTCAAACTACACCACTGTAGCTCGTCCCTAGTCACACGACTAGACTTTACAAAAGTTTAAAAGATAAATACAAATTTAAAAACAATTTAAAAATACAAAAACCTAATTTTAAAAATTAAAGCCCAAATGCAACTAAAAGATGTCGGCCCAATAATTAAGTAAAGTGATAAAACTATTTTCTCCCTTTTCTTCGTTTATTTATGCGGCCTGACTTTGCGTTGAAAAATTACTGCCTCATTTGCTCGTTCGTTCCTCTTTTGAAAATTAGGGCTTTTGTAATATGAAGACACCGACTTTTTTGATCGACCGAGTAGATGATTTCGCGACCCTTGCTTTGTCGATCAATTGTTTCTTTGATTTGCACATAGCTGCTTCAAATTATGGAGAGTTTGATTTGAATAAATTCGGGTATGTAGTTTATTTTATGATTCAGGTTGATATGCTTGAACTCGATACGACTCGAGTTATTGATTTAAATTTTGCTCTATTGTTGCTTGAACTCGAATCACTTTAGGCCAATGATGTTAATGGTTTATATAGGATTCGAATTCCTATAATTTCGTTTGAATATATTTACTTGAATTCGTCAATTGATTTTTCTCGGCCACTGATTTTTGATTGAATGCTAGAGATTTGTACTGACTTGTTCAAATTCGTATATTTTTTGTTTACTTGATTATCACAGCTTTGAATTGCTTTGACGATGTTGATTTACCTTGACTTGTTCATTTTACTTTCCTTGGTCACCACGGCTTTGCATTTGCTTTGGGAATTGACTTTGGCCATTTGAAATTTGTGATATTTGACTGGTTCATGATTTGTTGTTTCATTCACTTGTACATCATGACACTGTTACAATCTTTGTGTTGACTTCTTCGGCTGGATCAATTCATGTTATCACTTTGACCATTTATTTGTTGTTGCCTCTGGTTTCACTGCACATATATGTTCACGCATGCATATATGTATGCTTATTGCTGTGATGTTAGTCTGGGTTGCATTGAGCTCTGTCCACTGTTCATTCGAGTCTTGTACATTTGTAGCCTGTTAACTGAGCTATTATGTGTATGTATATGATTGCATATATGCATACATATAAGTTGCTCTGGCCAGTTAGTTCACTGATGTATGTTGATCTGGTACAGTACTCGGTTATGTGAGCATGTTGAAGTTGAGTGATTACATATCCATTGTGCGCATCCATAGTTTGCTTCACGTCATTTCATTCATGTTATACTTGTACTTGTGTCTCAGTGATGCATTGCATTTGTTTGCATATTGGTCTGGTCGATTTTGATCCTGCTTTGTTGTTTTGATACAAGTCTGTACTTTGTTCATTTGAAGTCTTCACTTGGTTATTGCATTAAGTATACTTGTTTGCATCTGAAGCTTTTTCTTTATGCACTTGTTAGCATGGTCTAGTTTGAACTGCTGTGTTCATTAACTTGGTCTGTGCAGTCATGTTCTTGCATTCAGTTGAGCTTCATGTATTTTGATCTCACCTCTGGTGCCTCTGAGCCTATTTGAAGCTGCTGTCACCAATGTATATTTTGTATATGTGTAGGTTGAGCTGAACCAGTTCATTGTATTCATGTGAGCTTCATTTGCTCCTTTGGGTAGTCTTGCACTCCTCTCTGTTGCATACCTGTGCATGTCACTTTATATTTTGTATTCACTTGAATCTGGTTTGGATTCTCTAGTTTATCCTTTGAAACTGATTATATTGTTTTTATTTGACTTTGTCTTTGAGCTTGGGCATGTGTGCTTGTTACTGTAGCCACCTCAGTATTGTTCGAGCCAGTGCATTTGTGTCATCACTGCTTATCACATCCATGCTTATACCTGATCTTGTTTCACTGGTGCACGTGCTTATGCCTATTCTTGTTTCTGGACTGACCTTGGTTGATCCTGATCAATTCAATGTTGATTTGGGTCTGGTCTTTACTGTAATGATTTTGGAAACTGATCTTGTTGTACTCGACAATTTAGTGATGTATTTGTATAGCACCTGAGTTGAACCTAGCTTTGGCTCGGGTTTGACCTTTTGTTCGTATCGTGACTTTATTTGTATCGCACTTGAGTTGAATCCGGATTTTGATTGGGTTTGACCTTGTGCTCACCTGTCCCTGTAGTTTTATCAAGTGTATATCAGTGTACACGGCCTTGTGGCATGTACAGTGATACACTGTGCATGTCACAAGCTGTTCGTGTAAGATGAATTCAAAATTAAATGATGACGAACAACCCAAATAACTAAGGCAAATAATATTTTCAAAAATACATTGTATTTTACACTGCAAAAGTATTTCATTTTCAATTTTACTACGTCAGTGTGTATTTTGCAGATAACTCAGATGCTGAATTCAATCTGGAATAGAGCTGAAGAATAAATACGAGTGAATGAGCGATATGTAGTGAGGGTAGTTGTGTAAATTGAAATGTATTGTAATTGAAATTTTGTATATATAGTGAGAGCACAAATTTGTACTATTCAAAATTGTAAGAAAATATTTGTTTGAATAAGATATCTGTTTGAATTTACATTCTGTGTTACTTATTTTATTCAGCAAATATTTATTTATATGGAAATTAGCCACAAGGGCCTCTTTAGCAAGTGGAATTAGTTTCTAGGAAACACAACTGAAATAATTACTTTCAAGGACAAAACGTAAAATAATTAGTTTCTAGGGCCTAAAAACCTATGAAATTATGTCCTTGAAAGTAATTAGACTGCTGACTTTGTCCTTGAAAGTAATTATTCTGCTGGCTTTGTCCTTGAAAGTAATTTCTTTGAATGTGTGTCCTAGAAACTAATTGGACTGCAAAGTTTGTCCTTCTGGTGAAATGCCCCTTTATTTAATTATGTGAAAATAAAATAGTACAATAAAAAATACATTTAAATGAATATATATATGTTTATTATCATCAAACAAAAATCATATACTAGAATATTCAACAACTCCCCCTTTTGATGATAACAAACATATATTTAAGATTTTGAATTTATTAAATGTATTTGGTCATTGATGAACTCTGTTTGCCTCCACTATTTGAATGCTCCCTTTCTACAACAAAACTCCCCCTTCATATATGCATGAAAATAAATAAAAATATGCAAATGAACCTAGATGCAAATAGAAAACACAAAATAAAATATTTGACCTTTGTTTGCCAAAATCTTAACTTTTCTCTCCCCCTTTTGTTATCAGCAAAAGAGTAATAGTGTTAGAAAAATAGAGATAAAGTGATAGACATTAATACAACATTAATACCAAATCGAGTATAAATATTAAATTTCAATAAAAAATCAAACAAAAATCATAAATGCTCTGTTAGGTGCATATTCCACTTTAGAATGATAGGGATGATGTAAACCATATAGCCGTGTCTATTTGTGGTATATTTATATCAAGAATTTGAATATCTACTAACCATGCATAACTGTTAGGACTTTTAAATGAGATTAGTAGTATTCCAAATTTTTATAAAAAAAATGAATTTCTAACATCTTCTAACCACGCATAACCATGAGGACTTTTAAATGGGATTAGAATCAACTTGTCTATTTAATAATCAATTTTGATATGTGTTCCATACATGCATAACCGTGAGGACTTTTAAATGAGCATGAAAGCACATAATCAAAAATTCCAAGTAATTCATCCATGCATAACCGTGAGGACTTTTAAATGAGAGTGAATACTTTGGATGTTTTATTGCTAAAAATGTAATAAATTGAAAAACGAATGATTTCCCGTTTAAAATAACACATATTGACATACTATATTGGATTTTGATGAGCGATGGTCGTTAGAAATATGATAGAAATAGAGATGGTCATGGAATTTTTTTACCAACAAAAAGTTTTTATAACTCTTGTTTAAATTTCTAAAGAAATTTACTAATTATACTGTCTCAAGTTATAATATATGATTAATATCAACACTCATCGCTTTTTCAATCACTGTTTATCTTTTCGATAATCAGTAGGGAGTCAGATTAGTTAATGTAGTCATTTAAGATCAAATCCAAAAATAATCAAATTTTCTAAAATGGCTAATCTGAAACAAGGTCAACAGAAACAATTTTCCGGAAGGGGTTTTATAAGAAAAATGTCCGATTTTTGAAAATTAGTTAAAATGAAAAGTATGCAGATTTTTCTTTGAAAATGCGATGCAACTAATAAATGTATCAACATAAATCACGTTCCACTAGTAATTATTCTACTAAATTACCAGTGTAATCTGCATCCGAATTTCCTTTTGACTCAAGATTATCATTAGTTGGATGTTATAGACCAGACCATGATGTGTGCAACAAAAAATCATTTTTAACAGCTTTTGAATGAAATTCTTTTGGATTTTGAATTGAAACCGTGCAAATAAACAAACAGTGAACATAGTGTCAAATCCAGAAACAAATATATCCACGTGTATCTTGAGTAATCATCACCAATACAAGACAATATCTCTTATCATCTGAACTGGCAATATCGTTAGTCCAAACAAATCTATATGAGCTAGTTCAAAAACTTCTAGAGATACTTATAGTGTTCTCGTCATAAAAAGATAATTGGCCAACAATTTTGATTAAGTCAGAATCAAAATCAACATTCATTATCACATAACTGGCTGAATTAAATCAGATTATGGTGCAGATTATCACATTTAATAAATCGTTTAAGATAAATGTACCGTTACCTATTTTACCTTTGTCAATAATTTTTCGTTATTGCCCATTGTGATTCTTCCACCTTTGTACTAGGCTAAGGAACTTTGATTTGTCGCCCGTTGTGTGCCTGGAACAGCCAGAATCCAGATAACACTGTTGTTGTTCCTTAGTCTGCCACCATACCTACTCAAGAAAAGATTTTTGTGACCTATTTGTTTTTATAGGTCAATGGTTGTTAGTGGCAAAGTATTTTGAAAAATATGTTTATGTAGACCCAAGACTATTTATATTTGTTCCTTTTGGCACCCAGATTTGTTTGACTTTAAGGGATTTTACATTTGTTCCTTTAGGAACCCAAATTGGTATGGTTTTTGTGTGATCGGGTCTATACCAGCAAATATTATGACTGTGTCCAATTTTTCCACACTTTATGCATTTGGGTATCACACTTTTTCCTTTAACAGTGTAATTAGTTGTTTATTCATATTTTGACACTTTTGTAAATCCAAATCCTTTCCTTTTATTCTCGAAGAGTTGATTTTCTAAGAGCATATTAAATGATTTTTCTCTAGTGAAAAATTTCCGAGTGATCAACTCAAGTTTATTAACTTTGGATTTTAAAAGTTTATTTTCATTCATTATCTTCGAACAACAACTAATGGTACTATCTCTCTTAAAATTATTCATTTTCAATCTCATATTTTAATTTTGAAGTTCTTTAATTTTAGTCTCAATTTCTAACATCTCAGTTTCAAAAGGTTGGATTTGATTAAATTCAATTTTTTCAAAATCCTTGATTTTTTCAATCTTCTTTTTAAACTCGTGATTTAATCGAATGATTTTAGATTTGCTTAAAATCACGCTTCCTTTTTCAAGGGTTTCGAAATTTTTGTTGAGCTCATTTAATTTCTTTTCAAAATTCGCACATTTAGAACTTTCCGACCTCTTAAAACTCTCCTACTCTTTTTGCAAAATGTTATTTTTACAAATCAACTCAGTTTTATTTTTATCCCGAGTTAGAATTTTGTTTTCTAACCTTTGAAAGTTTTCTTGAAAAAAGAAAAATTCTTTTTCATAATCCAAACACTTTTTGCAATTAGAATTAATATTTTTAAGCTCATTTTTCTGACATAGTTTAGATTGTTTCCTTTTCAACTTATTATTTTTCATCTCAAGGGCTTTATTATTTTCAATTAATTTTCGGCACAAGAGAACTAAATCATTGAATGAAAGACCACTTATCTCATTAGCTATTGAATCTTCATTACTGTTGTCTTTTGCAAATCCTATCAAGCACGTTTCTTCAACTGAGTCGATCGTGGAGAATTTCTCATCGCCGTTGACTTTTGCATCATAAATTGCATCATGAGTATTCCATATTTCCCGTGCATTTTCACAATGAGAGATAAAGTTAAAATTATCTTGATTAATATGAGAATATAGTATATGGATAGCAAGAGCATTAATCAAAGTATTTTTCTCGTCTATTGTATCACACCCATTTTCAATAATAACCCAACATTTAAAATTGACAGATTTTAAATAAAATTCCATTTTTAATTTTCAATTTAAAAAATATGTTCCATCAAAAGTAGGAGGAATAATACTGGACCAATCCTCAGCAAAAGCATTATTAAAAGAAGCCATTTAAAAAATCAAAATTTTAAAATAGTAATTCGTTTTTGAAAAATCAAAATTTTAAAACAAAAATTGGCTTTTGTTCCTAGCTCTGATACCACTTGTAGGATCGATTTCACCCTAGAGGGGGGTGAATAGGGTGATACTAATAATTATAAAAATTTAATGCGGAAGTATATAAAATAATTGCAACACAGATACAACAGAATATCAGCACAGATAATAGCAGAATAATAGCAGCACAAATAATAGCAGAATATAAAAGTAGAAATAGAACAGCACAGATTTACCCAGCTTCGGCAAAACCCTGCCTACATGCTGCCCCCAAGGTTTCTACTAGAAATTAAGTAGTCAGACACTTACACACGTAAACTCGCGACACCCGCTATCGACTAACCTAACTCTATGCTCAAAACCCTGCCATAACTCAACCACTGAGTTGCGAATTCTCGAACTACACCACAGTAGTTCATCCCCTAGTCACATGACTAGACTTTATAAAAGTTTAAAAGAGAAACACAAATTTAAAAACAATTTAAAAATACAAAAACCTAATTTTAAAAATTAAAGCCCAAATGCAACTAAAAGATGTCGGCCCAATAATTAAGTAAAGTAATAAAACTATTTTCCTCCTTTTCTTCGTTTATTTTTTCGACCTAACTTTGCATTGAAAAATTGCTGCCTCGTTTGCTCGTTCGTTCCTCTTATGAAAATTAGAGCTTTTGTAATATGAAGACGCCGACTTTGTTGATCGATCGAGTAGATGATTTCACGACCCTTGCTTTGTCGATTTGCACACGGCTGCTTCATATTGTGGCGAGTTTGATTTGAATAAATTTGGGTATGTAATTTCCTTTATGATTCACGTTGATATGCTTGAACTCGATATGTTTCGAGTTATTGGTTTAAACTTTGCTCTGTTGTTGCTTGAACTCGAATCACTTTGGTCGATGATGTTAATGGTTTATATAGGATTCAAATTCCTATAATTTCGTTCGAAAATATTTACTTGAATTCGTAAATTGATTTTTCTCGGCCACTGATTTTTGATTGAATGCTGGAGATTTGTATTGACTTGTTCAAATTCATATATTTTGTGTTTACTTGATTATCACGGCTTTGAATTGCTTTGACGATGTTGATTTATCTTGACTTGTTCATTTTACTTTCCTTGGTCACCACGGCTTTGCATTTGCTTTGGGAATTGACTTCGGCCATTTGAAATTTGTGATATTTGACTGGTTCATGATTTGCTGTTTCATTCACTTGTACATCATGACACTGTTACAATCTTTGTGTTGACTTCTTCGGCTTGATCAATTCATGTTATCAGTTTGACCATTTATTTGTCGTTGCCTCTGGTTTCACTGCACATATATGTTCATGCATGTATATATGTATGCTTGTTGCTGTGATGTTAGTTTGGGTTGCATTGAGCTCTATCCACTGTTCATTCGAGTCTTGTACATTTGTAGCCTGTTAGCTAAGCTATTATGTGTATGTATATGATTGCATATATGCATACATATAAGTTGCTCTGGCCAGTTAGTTCACTGATGTATGTTGATCTGGTTCACTACTCGGTTATGTGAGCATGTTGAAGTTGAGTGATTACATATCCATTGTGCACATCCATAGTTTGTTTCACGTCATTTCATTCATGTTATACTTGTACTTGTGTCTCAGTGATGCATTGCATTTGTTTGCATATTGGTCTGGTCGCTGTTGATCCTGCTTTGTTGTTTTGATACAAGTCTGTACTTTGTCATTTGAAGTCTTCGCTTGGTTATTGCATTAAGTATACTTGTTTGCATCTGAAGCTTTTTCTATATGCACTTGTTAGCATGGTCTAGTTTGAACTGCTGTGTTCATTAACTTGGTATGTGCAGTCATGTTCTTGCATTCAGTTGAGCTTCATGTATTTTGATCTCACCTCGGGTGCCTCTGAGCCTGTTTGAAGCTGCTGTCACCAATGTATATTTTGTATATGTGTTGGTTGAGCTGAACCAGTTCATTATATTCATGTGAGCTTCATTTGCTCCTTTGGTTAGTTTTGCACTCCTCTCTATTGCATACCTGTGCATGTTATATTTTGTTTTCACTTGAATCTGGTTTGGATTCTCTAGTTTATCCTTTGAAACTGATTGTATTGTTTTTATTTGACTTTGTCTTTGAGCCTGGGCATGTGTGCTTGTTACTGTAGCCACCTCAGTATTGTTCGAGCTAGTGCATTTATGTCATCGCTGCTTATCACATCCATGCTTATACCTGATCTTGTTCCACTGGTGCATGTACTTATGCTTGTTCTTGTTTCTGGACTGACTTTGGTTGCTCCTGATCAATTCAGTGTTGATTTGGGTCTGGTCTTTACTGTACTGATTTTGGAAACTGATCTTGTTGTACTCGATAATTTAGTGATGTATTTGTATTGCACCTGAGTTGAACCTAGCTTTTGCTCGGGTTTGACCTTGTCCTCGTATCGTGACTTTATTTGTATCGCACTTGAGTTGAATCCGGCTTTTGATTGGGTTTGTCCTTGTGCTCACCTGTCCCTGTAGTTTATCAAGTGTATATCGGTGTGCACGGCCTTGTGGCATGTACAATGATACACTGTGCATGTCACAAGCTGTTCATGTAAGATAAATTCAAAATTAAATGATGACGAACAACCCAAATAACTGAGGCAATAATATTTTCAAAAATACATTTTATTTTACACTGCAAAAATATTTCATTTTCAATTTTACTGCATCAGTGTGTATTTTGCAGATAACTTAGATGCTGAATTCAATCTAGAATAGAGCTGAAGAATAAATACGAGTGAATGAGCGATATGTAGTGAGGACAGTTGTGTAAATTGAAATTTATTGTAATTGAAATTTTGTATATATAGTGAGAGCACAAATTTGTACTATTCAAAATTGTAATAAAATATTTGTTTGAATAAAATATCTGTTTGAATTTACATTTTGTGTTACTTATTTTATTCAGCAAATATTTATTTAATTATGTGAAAATAAAATAGTACAATAACAAATACATTTAAATGAATATATATATATATGTTTATTATCATCAAACAAAATTCATATACTAGCATATTCCACATAACTTACCATTGCTTAGTAAAATTTAAGTATCACTAAGTGGCTATGGGACATTACACGATACTCATTTCGTTACTAATTGAAAGTATATTACACTTATCGAGTGGAGTTTACTAAATTGTTGTAAATATTCAAGTAAACCTGTATGGTATGGGACACACGGTCATTACTCGAATGATTACTATTAGGAAGTATATAATACTTGTTTTGTCGAGTTTTCATACTCGTCCTTGGGTGATCCGTTTTAGGCGGATTAAATGGGATTTTAGACCCATCTTGGGATACTCATTTACAAGTTAGTTATGACTTGAGAAGTGCTCATCTCTTTTGTTGGCATGTGAAGTATGTATCTCTTGTGTTAACTTGCGAAGTGCTTGTCTATTAGGCTAGCTATTATTTATGACTTGCTAACCGCTTGTCTCTTGGGGTGACCTGCGAGGTGCTTGTCTTATAGTCGACTGGGGAAGTGCTTATTTAATTACGTGTAAAGTGCACATCGATGATCATTGACTTGCAAAATGCTTGTCTTTCGCTTGCACATATGATTGTGAATTTCTATGCTCTTATTTTGATAGTTTCTATTACTTTGATGTTTTGTTGTGAATGAGCATAAATTTAACTATAAGTCATGAAGTATTAATGATGCATTATTATGTTAGTGAAGCACACTCTATGGTCATAATTTAACTTTACGATATGAAGTATTAATAATGAAGTCTTATTATGTTTAGTAAAGGACACTATTTGGATATTTCTATATCTTTGATGTTTATGCATGTTTATCATGAGATCTCACCTTTTGTGATATTTAGAGATAATCTAACCTAGGTGTTATTTTCTTATAATGCTCGAGTTAGACCGAGACTTGATGGGTTCATGGACTAAGTGACCTTGTATGTGAGCTAGCTTAAGAAGTTAATACTATGTTATTTATATGTTTGTGTATTATCATTTCTAGACTTTACGCATGTTGTATACTTATATATTGAGATGTAAAATTATATTGTCGTTTACATTTTGAAACCTAGTGAAGTCTATGTGTTTAAGTACGTATATGTCGGTCTAGCATTACCTTATTGTAGACTCACACCATAAACTTATATTTGAATCGTATTATTAAATTTCCACTACGATATGATTATGTATTTTCTGAGATGTTATATATTGTTCTGAACTTATTATAGCCATCGTGTTTATTGCTTTGTGTCAATACCGTACATTTCATATATTTAGTTAAGATCCTCAATTATTATGGAAAGAAAGACATGTCGGTGTTAGTCGAAGGGAATATTCACGTTTGGTCACTCCTAACCAGCCTTATTCTCTACACTAGCAGATGGTATTACATAGTAATATTCTTTATTAGTTTGGGTCTCGAGGTGGGGCGTTACACCTCCTATATATCCTGTAAAGTTTTATTAACATTCGACTCCTTCACCTTACTCTCAACTCCACCAAGCTTTACACTCAAGACTGCCTTACCTTGCTCTCCAAGGTTCGAACCTTGCACCACATTGCATTCATTCCCCACCACTCCACCCTTTAGCTCCTCGGCTTCAGATGCCTCCTTACTCCCATTGATTCCATCACTACATGCCTCTGACTGACCCTGATTTGCCACTACATCTGTTCTAATCTGGTCCACTTTATATTTGGGAGTCCATGCCTTATTCAAGGGACATTGATGTCTAAAGTGCCCAAAGCAACTATAATTTTCACATAATGGAGGAGGATTCTCATAGATAACTTCTTGTTGAAATTCCTCCCTATTCTCCCTGGCGCCTATACTATGTTTGGAAAACTAGAACATGCATTGACCTCCACTAAAATTTTAGCAAACAAAATTCTAGTTTTTTCCTTAGTCACAACATCCATTTTAATAGGATTACCAATTAGACTAATTAGAGCACTAAGTGCTTTAGGTCCCCATAGTTGAAATCTAAGACCAAGAAGCCTTATCCAAACTGGCATATATGTTAAGAGATTCCTACAGTACCCATCTCTAGAGTTGGTTTCTTCATAATTATTAATCTTTGATCAAAAAACCAAGGATCACCTTCCAGTATCTTCCTACAATCAACATTGCTTTCAAAACGAACAACAAAAACCCATTTTCTCTCAATTAAACATAAAAACTTTTTTTTTTCCACATAAGTTTTGTAAAAGCTTAAAATTCTTTATAATGAGGTATATTACCACTACATATAGCAACACACAAATTTTCCAACCATCTTATATGCCTCTTTGGTGGCAACAACAGACAATACACCTTTCAGTTTTCCATTCTCCATTTTAGGCATCACAAAATTCAGATTAGCATCTTTAAACCTAGATACACCACCCCTAACAGCATCTACGTAAGATACTTTCTTAGTATCTTTGGCTATGGAATTTTTTTTGAGAGGTTTCCATAACCCTAGGAGTGGATTTACAGAAACCAGATTTATTTACACATTTACAGGATTGACCCGCATCAAACACTACCCTCTTACCCTTTCTCCTTGCAACTTCTACCCAATCATCCTCTGCCTCAGCACCAACATTTGCCTTTTGCTTCCCATTAACAACCACGTACATGAATAAAAAGATAAATAAGAGAAAATAGAAGAAACGAGAAGAAGATTAGAGATAGAATTGAAGAATTAGAGAAAATTAGGGTTTGAGATTGAAAACACCAGAATCGCCATTTTTAATTTCGACCTATGGAAATTAAAGCACAACCTTCGGTTTTCCATTCTCCAATTTAGGCACAAAATTCAGATTAACATCTTTGAACACAAATACGCCATTCCTAATAGAATCAATATTTTTTAATTATACAAGTATATAAATATATATATATATATACAGAAATAGATCTATGAAGTTTCATTATTTATATTCAATTCTACATTCAAAAATTATTTTTTATGCACACATACATACATACATATAAATATATGTATGTATGTACAATAATTTTTAAACATTTTATTTTATTAAAAACTAAAACAAGTATAATTGATTTAAAGTATTTTTGATACATATATTAATTTATAAATAAATATGTATAAATCTTTTTAAATTAAATTTAAAACATATTACTTTCAACAAAAAAATAAATAAATAATTATTTAATTTTTTATAGTTATAAATGTATACGTTGTTTTAAAATAATATATGTATATATGATTATTTATTAATATATACACACACATTTATAAATAATGATTTATTTATAAATAACATTTCCATTTAATTTTTATTATTTTGGCCATAAGGCATTTTAATATATTTTATTTTTCATTAATAAATGATTTAGTAAATTATATATATATATATATGTAATAAAATTAATAATTAACTTCATAAATTACATATATTATTTTATGAATTGTAAATTTTATTTTCAATTTTCAATATATATATATAATATAATATGTTGTTTTAAATTATAGATCTGTATTTGTTTTTAGAATGGTTTACTAAGCATACTGATAGATATTTCAAAGGGGATTTAAATTTTAAAATTATCGACTTGGCTAAAATAATTTTTTTTATTTAAAAAGATTAATTTTGTATATCATATATTATTTAAAGTATTATAAATTTACTTTAGATATTTAATATATATATTTTTATATATTTTTTAATTTAAATGATAGATTCAAGTTTGTTGTTAAATTGTTTTATCAGGTAAATAATTAGATATTTTATATTTTAAAATTATTGACTTGGTAAAAAATATTTGAATTAAAAAAAATCAAAATTATTGTTGTATTTATTATGTTTTGGATAGCCTGTTGGTATAAAGGACAAATATGTCCGTTGTAGTGTAACACAACACCTATAAACAGACACAGTAACCGTGCACACATTTTTATGTTGCACATCCACTACACACGTATAAGCGTATTTGGTACACATAAAATATAACATAATACAATTAAATATTTTCTTTTATGAAAAATTAAATAAAATTTTATTTTATTTAAAATATTATAGATTGGATCTAAAATCCATTGGACTTCATTGGCCTAATTAAGATCTAGAATGGTAACATTTTAAAATTCACATATTTAACCCATTGTATGTTGGCCCAATTCTAACAGCATGGGCTAGTGGAATCCAAAAGGATTTTAGCATTGCGACTAGAAAAACATTTCATCATAATCAACACATTAAACTTGGTCAAAACATTTTTTGACCAACCTTACTTTATAGGTCTTGGCCTTTCCATCTGCACCTATAATTTTCTTAAAGTTGTACTTGCTAATGATGGGTTTCACTGCTTAATGTATATTCTCCAATTTCCATATTTTGTTTCTGTACATGGAATCCCTATCATATTTCATAACAACAATCCATAATACAGAGTCTAAATGTCCAACACTTGTTCGTATATGAGAGGATCGTTATCATGAATGACAGAGTTTGCATTCTTGTCGTCATGAGAAACCTATAGTATCACTTTGGCATGCAATATTCCTTATCAGGCCTTCTAATAGGTTACGTATTTTCAATGGGTGTTGACATATTGTCTACATATTCAGTTTCTATGGAAGTTTTTTGGATCTCATCTAAGTTTATCTTACTACTACTCATTTCTCGAGATAAAAATTCCTTTTTCTAAAATGTGGCATGTCTTGAAATAAAAACCTTTTGTTCCTCAGTATGATGGTATACATATCCATGAGAATTTCTAGGATACCTTACAGAGGTTTACATTCTTAACGTAAGCCAGAAAACCCTAAACTTTAAAGTAACTAAGAGAAGATTTCCTCCCAGTCCATAACTCATATAAAGTCTTAAGCATAGATTTTGATGATACACTATTCAACATATATATGGCAGTTTCTAGTGCATATTCCTAAAAAGAAAGCGGTACCTTAATGGCATTCATCATCGATCAAACTATGCCTAAACAAAGTTCGATTTATCCTTCCCAAAACATCTTATGTTGCGGAATATATTGAGGAGTGACTTGACGAAGAATCTCGTTCTCTTACAGGTACTTTTGGAGTTCAGATCCAATGTACTCACCATCTTGATCAGATCAAAGTAAAATTTTCCCTATTATTCTGGTTTTATACTTCATCCTCATATTTAATAAATTTATCATGGAGTTTTAATTTTTATTTCATGAGAAATACATATCCATATCTAGATAAATCATCGATGATTGTTACGAAGTACGAGGTTCCACCTTTGGTAGTTGTAAATATTGGACCGCGTAATTGATATGAATTAGTCCTAAAAGTTCATCAACTCTTTCATTCCTCTCATTGATTGGGTTCTTGGCCATTTTTCCTTTAAGATACAATGTGGAAGTACCAAATGGTCCATAACCAAATGATGGTAGAAACTAATGGTTTCTTAACTCGTTTAATCATTTCTTACTAATATGGCCTAGTCTAGAATGTCAAAGGTAACTATCATTTAATTTAGGCACAATATTATTTTTTAAGCAAAGACATGGTTCATATTAAGAACACAAATGCTATTATTTAATGCACCAAAACCAACAATTTTATTTCCATACCAAATATTCATAATGTTGTCATTACAAATAAAACTATATCTGTTCTTTGTCAAATGGGAGATTGAAACTATTCCACAAATAAAATTTGGTATGTAATAGCAATTATTCTAAATTAAATTGTATCCACTAGCAAGTTTCCCATGGTATTCTCTATCGCGATGGAAGCTACATTAGCTCTATTTGCAACTTGAAATTCCATGATTCCTCTTGCCATGGACCACTTACTTCTAACTCCCTTAACGAATTATAGATATAAGTACTAGACCAAGTATCTAAAATCCAACTAGAAGTAAAAAAATATAAACAATTTTATATATGAAAATAGCTTTATGAGTGGAATCGATTCATTACCCTTAAGGGTGTTTAAGTAGTCCAAATAGTTCCTCTTCTAATGTCCCATTTCTGAGCATAAGTGACATTCAACTTTCTCTTGCCACCCTTGGATTTATGCTTTTTCTTCTTTAGGGAAGAGATACCCTTGATAGTAAACAATGCATTTTGTTCCTTTATGAATGTAACGACCTGAAAATTCAAACACTTCATCTTCGAATATTGTAACATTTTGAAATATAATTAAGTATTATAAATATGATTTTATAACCTTGTTAGGTAACATTTAATTAATGAATAATGTTAAGAAACTTTTTTTGAAAATTGTTTACAAAAATATATTCTTCAAAGAAAATCGATAATGTAACCGGAAATCAGTTTATTGGTAAATAGCTTTTCAATCATTATAAGTTGTTCGAACTCTTTTGCACTTGTCTAATGATCAAATGAACACATTAGAAAATAATTAACACACACCTCTTCATGAAGCATGGAATATTCTAGAAGCTTCCATTAGAATAAGAGATATTATCATGAGAGGGGTATATTGGTAATTAGCATAAAAGAGAAGTGATGGGAGGTGAGTCTTCCATGTCATGGTGGGGGGATAAATGCAAGCTTAAAGAGAACCATTCTTGTGCCTATATAAGGAGAGGCACACCATACAGTTATAATTACAGATTCACAAAGCTTAAAGCAAGCTACTTCCATGTCTTCTTCTTCTCTTATATTCTAAAGGAAAATTTTGCAAATCTTGTCCAAATCATCTCAAATTTGGATTGAAGCCTTGGGTGAATATTACAACACCTTCCACCTTCTTAGAAGTTGAAAAATTGAGCCACACACCTAATCTATGATGGTCGTAAGAAATTCTTAGGGGGGGAGGCAAAAGGAAAGTGATAGCAAGAGGAGAAAGGAAGGAAGAAGGCGTTGCAAGGTTGGTTTGGAATTTGGTTGCTTGGATCTTGGTAGTTGTTGGAAAAAGGTGAGTTAACACGCCTCTTTGTATGAATAATATAACATATATATGTTATGTTTTGATTGTGTTTAAGTTGTTGAATTGTTATAGACATAGTTGAAAACAGTGGTTTAATTCTTGTTTTGAACAAGACATATGTGATCCATGTCTATGGACTTGGAATGGAATTGAATGGACTAGTTTGACTTATGAAAAGACCTTGGAATAAAGCACATAGGTTATAGATGGACTTTGGTTTAAATCGGACTTGGATTTGAAAGTGCACTTATAGCGATAGTCGCTATAGATGCAGTTTGGAATTGCCTTGTTTTCGGCGATTTCTATGAAACTTTGTAGAGAGATCCTTAGGGTTTCTCACTATATTTATAATTTTTTATATGTATGTTTATTTTTATTAAAAGCTTAGATAGTAAAATTTTAAGTAACATCTTGAAAAGTGACCAAAACTTCACTTGTGCAAAACTGCCTCTTTTAGCCCTGATTTTTGGAATTTAATGGTTTGAAAAGATATTTAAATTTATAGTATTTTGTTTCATTCTTTTTACAAGTTTTTACTAACTCATATTAGAGTATTTCAAAAGTGATTTGAGATATTTATGAATTTTTAAGAATTAATTATGAATTTTTAAAGAAAATGATTTTATAATAAAAACTCGTTTTTCCAAGTTTTAGGGAAATTATAAAGTAGTTATTTTCAAGTAATGTTTTGGATAAATGTTTTAAAACCTATTATAAGTACTATAAAGTATTTTAAAAGCATTTTTAAGTGTATGTATTTTTTAGAAAGTATTTTGACTATTTTATATCTTATGGAATAAAATATCTTTTGACTCGTTTATTTAAATATCAAGTTTTACAAGTAAATTACTATACATATATATCATTTTAAAAAGGGTTTTAAAAAGTATAAATAAAAAGGTTTAGAAAGGGGTTAGTGTTGCTTAATGGTTAAATGGTTAATTGTTTAATTACTTGTTTGAAAAGTAGTTAACCGTGCTTAACGCTAAAAGCCGACGAAGTAAGACTTGTCTATTTGTGAGAGTTAAAATTGATATTCGAGTAGGGATATGAGCAATAAAGCTCTAACCTACCGGCTTCCCTCTGACCGAGGAATAGTAAGTTGGAAAATGTCGGAAATGTGCTAATTATGTTGATTTCTTACTTGTTTATGGAAATCATTAATACTATACTTAACTCTAAAACTAACGAGATAGACTTATCTATTTTTGAGATTCAAGAATGAAGTGTCTACACAAGGCTTTGATGCAACCAATGCCTAACTTACCTAGCTTCACTCTTCGACGAGGAATAGTTATGTTGGGATGTCGAAAATGACTTAAGCATACAAATATTGATTTTTATAGGAAATTGTTTTGACTAGATAATCGATTAGTCAATTATCGATCTTTACCTAATATTAACTTAGGAAGTATCGAAAAGCTTCATGATTTCATACCAATGAGAACCCCCAGGGAGGAGCACTGGCATGAAACGTCTCTAGCTTTTGCTTACTTCTGAGATAACATGAATTGTGTTTACCAGAAATTCATCGAATTTTTTTTGGAGAGATCGGGATCGGTAAGCATTTCGCTTATCGAACACCACTTCAAAACTAGTATATGAGTTTTATGTTTTAAAAGTAGTTATGAAGTGAAATATTATAGAGTTGAAGTATCTGTCCTAAGGTTAAGTCTAAGGAAGAGGTCAGCGTTAACATTTCAAACGGTGTTATCGTATGGGACTATCTATGTTGAGGAGTATTCCAAGAGAGAGGACAATGTTAGCATTCGTCGTAGGACTTATGTAGGGAACCTATATGGAGGTTCGAGATCTGTACAAGATGTTCAAATCCATGTAGTGATTCGTGATCTGTTCGAGACGAAGGAATCCAATTAGGGATTCGTATGCTGCTCGAGTGATGAAGACTCGTGTGAGAGATGTCGAACGTAACCTCTACACCGCGAATGACTAAAATCAGAGTAGGATGCACAATCTTGGGTTTAGCTTACCCATGAGGGTATATCAACTCCAGATCTAGAGTATGCTTTCAATTATTAGGCACAGGGAGTTGGTTATACTTGGTGCCATGCAGTTCATCATTGGGCCAATTATGTTTACCTTAGAGTATATAATATCTAAAGATACACGATGCTCGAAAGGTAGTTCTGATCCTTATCATAGAGATCCGCTTCAGTTTACCGGGGGCGTCTCCGTGGAAATCAATCCACATATGAATGCGCCTTAGCGGTATTGATTGTATACCTATTATTGTTACAGCGTTCACACTGCAGATTTGATATGATTTATGTACTACACATTAGATGTTATCTATCATATCACTACATGTTAAACTTAATGGATGGTCAGTTTCATTAAGGGGGAAATTGTTATTGTAATTCGTACATTCTAAAAACGGTGCTATTATATGTCATCCTTATTTCTTGAGTTTCTCACACTGTTTTACCATACTGATCCGGCTGTTATATTCTTATATTGCTCGGGTCAGTCCGTGTATATTTTCAAACTTAGCTTCAAATGCTTTGGAGCTTATGGAGAAGATCTTGATGATTACCTACTATAGTATTCTTATTTCCGTTGCATTTCTTTATTGTATATATCCGCATTGTGAAGACAGGCAGTTATAACTGTCCAGACTGATGATAGGACTTAGGTTTTATAACTTTGAAATATTTGTATTCAGAGTAGCCTTTTGTACTAATCTTTTGATATTATATACCACCGTTCTGTTATGAGATTTTGATGTTGTCTTACTCCTTTCTTGTTCTATTCTTTTTTATATTACCTAACTTTCTGTCTTTTCGGCACTTAGGTGCTCGGCACACGGTGGATGTATTTGGTATCAACATTCGCTGGTCGAAAAGTTAAGTCATTACAATAAACATACACTCGACCGTCCTTAACATATTAAGGAGGTCCACAATAGTACACTTTTGTTACATCCATTTTTGATCACAATGTATGGAGCACGGTCCGGTTAACAAAGGAACTGCAATGTATAGTGAAACGGCCAAAAAACATGTAACGGACTAGATAGATCCTTAAAAAATGCTATACGTGAAGTCCTATAAAATGAAGTAAACATGGTTAAAAGGTCAGCCAAACCCATAACACTGTACTCTCCCTGATTAACAAGTAATTCATACCATGAAACGTATTGCATACATCCAAAGCATTAAAAATAATTATAACACTGTAACAAAATAAAAAAAATACAATTGAGAACCACGCTGCCATAAAACAAAGTACACACTTAAACTTCCCGGAGTTAGTGCAGTCTACACATTAGACTGGGTCGCCATCTTCGACAAATATTATGCCTTCATACCTTTAAATGGCACCACCATTTTCTAGGCCACAAACCATCTTCGGAACCTGCATTGCCATGTATAAAACCATCTTTGCCATATAATAAAATCACCACTTAACACTTAAGTAGGACACGCTTTCATTATATACCATTTCCCTTGATAGTAAGCCAATAACAGTTGTGTATACATACACTAGTAGGGCTGGCACATAGGATTTGACCACCAGCAATCCCGACCAGTCGTTAGCAAAGACTTAGGTTATGCCCAGACGAATTTTGCTTTCTACTAATATAGAATCCATATAGGATATGCAAAGCCTCATTTGTTTGCTTAGTTGTTTGTTTGTCGAAGGCGGGCTAGTTAACCCTTAGATAAGTCTTTGAGATGAGTTAGTAATATGACAAGTTAGATTATAAAGCTGTATCTAGGAGTTGTCGACCTTTGTAGCTATGGGCCGATTGACTAGCGATTACATTATGGAGGGCCCGCTTTGGAGTTCATGTATTAAATGGCCAATGGGTTTGCCTCCTCCCTATTTAAAATGTATTAATTGGTTGGGGTTTCTTTTAGGGTGGTGAATGCTTATATATAAGTGAATATATATAGTTATACCTCGGAGAAGGTTAGACATATCGTATGTGTAGATGGAATAAACGAAATAGCCGTGAATAATGGACATAACACTTAAACAAAAATCAATCAGCATAAATTAGTAGTGTGGATAAAATATGTAATTTTCTAGCCACTAAAACATTGTTCTAACCCCCTTCCCCATTACAACCCATATTGTAGATTTAGAGGGAAGCTACTCGTACAAGACACATCAACTAGATATCCAAGGAATAATATTGATTATAAGGTAGCCTTAGTTGGTATGTTTTCAGATATATTTTTCTGTTCCAATGCGAGTTTATGTTGATAGCACTTTGATATGATTATGTTTATTATAGGTTACCAACACCAACAACCAGTACCCTAATGGACTTGGGTTTTGACTTAGTCAAAATTCGGGCCTAATAAGATGTAGTTTGTTACATTTGGTATCAGAGTTAAGGTTAGTTAATCATCGGAATTAGGATACGTTGAGAGAACGTATTTTTATTTTTACCTATAATTATATGTGTGTGTGTGTTATGCCAAACTCTACAAATTCCGACTATAGAAGTAGTTGTGACCATATTTTGAAAAGATGGACGAGGTAACTATGAGTTGGAATAATAAATAAAGTTAATTCACATGCCTACCCTAATTACCCCCACAGAGTGTAGGCCGTACATCAAGGTGTTGAACAAGAAGAGAATGAGCATGACATGTAGAAGGATCCCTGAAGTTGGATGGTACTTGACTCCTTTGTTGGGCTTGGGCTGCCTTATGATTACAGACTTCGATGGATTTTCTATTGAAGACGTACATTTCATCTAGACAGATAGGATAGAAACTATACGTTGCAAACATTCGAAAGTAAGATGTGAATGAGAGTTGAGCAAGTTCTCGCAAGAAGGTGTGCATTAAATACATAAGATGATAACTTAAAATTTATTGATATGCTCTTAATGAAGATGAGTTAAGCAGTAAGAAAGAAGGAAAGTCCAAAAGAAGAGACAAATAAGGGTCCATTTCCGAGTCCGATCCCATATGAAAGAATTTAACAAAAAGATTTTGAAAGTTTCCTAAAACGTTTTGAATGGTTTTCAAGAAATTTATTTAAACTAGAAGGACCCTACCATTGAAATTAGTTGTTTTGAAAAAGCAAGCAAAGTTTAAGTAGCTATTTGAGATTCCTACTAAAGTTTAAAATTGGTTGCGTTAAAAAAATTCGATTTAAAAGGTTTTTCATAAAGGGTTTTTTCATTTTTGAAATAAATGGAAAAGAGAGGGTATGTTTTGCTAGATGAATTTTCCTATTTTTGTAAATTTAGAAGTACTTTTTTCTAAGGGGTAGATAAATGAAAATGGCGCTTGATTGGAATGGGGTAAAGGGAATAGAGAGTTAGAATGCCCGATAGTGAAGCCAAGAAGAATATTCCGATATAAGGAAAATACGAAGAAAAACAACTGAAATAGATTTATACATATTCCTTTTCATGTTAATAAAGAAAAGCCCAATGACTAAAGTAGTAGGTGAATGCACTGTAATGAATCAATGGGAAAACAATAAAAGAGCAAAAGAGCTACATAAGGAGAAGCCACTTGTAGGAATTAAGGTGTGAGAAATTTTAGTAGTAGCAATATTAAGAAATTTAAATAGGAACGATGTTATGAATCTATATTAAATAATGTTAGTAAATTAGTTAGGAACGATGTAGGAAATTAGAGGCAAAGCATAGGAAAAAAGGATAATTTCCATATATATATGCAATAATTGCGCATATCTTTTAAAAGCCCATTATATGCTATTGGAATCTTCATTAAGGTTGGAGGTGGAAATAACATGATTAGTAGGAAAATAATAGAATGGAAGTTATCCTTGTCTAGTCCAGTTTTCATTATTTAATGTCATAGAAGATGTTTTTGAAAACATATAGTTTGTTATGACAATTGGATTTTTGAATGCAAATAAATGTTTTAGGTTAAAAATCATACTTTAAAAGAAGTAAGTCGCTGTTGTAGAAAGTCCTTAAAAAGGGAAAGTTGGTTAGAATGGAAAATTTTCATGGCTCCTTTTGGAAACCAAGCAATTTTTGAATTTAATAAAAGAGTTTCTAAGTTCATATTTTCAAAGATAAGTTTTGGATATAGTGCTTCATGACTGGTATCAAAGTACACTTTTGCGAGTCTTAGAGTATACTTACATTAAAGATCAGAGATAAAGAAAATAAATATCAAAATTTGAGAATACAATCAAGAGATTTTGATTAAAAGAAGATAGTAATATGATCGGAGAAGAGGGTAATGAGATGGAAACATACATAGAGAATGTTGGCCGACTCAAGGTTAAAGAAGGCAAGGTAGGTGGTAGGAAAATTATTTCACCAAGCCAATTTTTTGATTAGTTACTCCTAATGTGCATAATTTATATTTCTTACCCACTTTGGTATGGGAATTCACAATTTATCCCATAATCAAGGTGTAATAATTGAAATAATAGATAAACTTTATGTAACAACCTGCCTCGAAACAAGCCTAATTTTCGACCCAATAAAAGCCAAAATCAAACCTTAGGCCTATTGCAAAGATAGCCGTTGGTTAGTATAATAGATATAATGAACAATATATAGAGCTATCTATCTATGCTATAAGAATCTCACAGTGGAAAGGATAAAATATATATCAGAAATAAATACCCATTCATAAAAATTCAAATCTTAGAAATACAACATATCATCTAAAATATCCAAAATACAATATCCAAAAATTAACATATCAGAAACTGGGTACATTAAAATATAATAAAAACATAAATAGATATATAACTACCACAAGTTCTTGCCTCCACCTTTATCCTCTCAATCAACATCGTCTCTCCTAACCTATGTGTTGCAATGAGGAAGGGATCAGAATAACAATGTTTGGTGAATGAAAATCACAAATCTTACGATAATAGTATTTGGGTAGTATCATTTAGATAAGTAAGATGCCTTATGCATCCTAACTATATCCTACATGAAATACCTCCAACTTTAAGTCCGAAGACTCTTCCGATCCAATTCTAACTTATGCTTTTCCAGTCCAACTCAATAACGTTCCTTCAATTATAGGCCAAAGGTCCTTCCCAGTCTCACTTAACTACCATCAGTCATATCTTAAAAATGTTACCCGAGTCACTTAATACCTCTTTAATGGGAATTAAGTGGACTCTGACCATTTAATACCTATAAGCTAGGCAGATCCCCATCATTTAATACCTAACCCAAGACGGACCCCTCTTTGGTACTCCCCAACTGACATTGCTCGAAATATCAACAGACCACTTAATATTTCTTTATGGGAAGAGACGGACCCTAATATAGCCACTTAATACCTCGACCTCGAAGTGGATCCCTCACGAAATTTCCTTACTACCGCACTAAACGATAACCTTGAGCAGTTAATACTTCTTAAGTGGAAAGGAGGCGAACCCTACAACAACCACTAAATACCCCCGACCCAAAAGTAGGTCCTACACATTATGAATCGTAAACCAAACTGTGATGTCTCACATTAATCGGACCAATTGTAGGAGCTGGTATTCAGATTAACTGGGTAGACTTATCCTACAGAATTAGGACTAACCTCGCATCCTCCATGGGTACTTATTATAAGCGATGTCTCACATAAGTCCCAAATTAACATTAATGGTTGCCAAATTAGCACTACAAGAAAATTGAGTTTTAACTGCAATCATAGTCAGCGTTTAAAAGTTTAATGCTGTAGAATGCGTTTGTGAGAAAGTTGTTTCAAGGGTTCAACGCTGACAAAACTATTAGTGTTTATTTTGTTTGCGGCCGCATACATCGGTGTTTATTTCGTTTGCCGCCACTTCTCATTTACTTGGAGAAAAAAGAAAATACGTCGATTTCCATTTTCCATTCCCTCCCCCAATTTCTAGTTTCCATTCCCTCCCCAGTTTCCAATTTCAATGCATCGATTTCAATTTCAACACCAGAAATCAACTTCCTTCATCCACCGCTTCGATTTTGGTTGAGCATCTCTGTCGTCGATTTCGATTTTGGTAGCCCTAAACTCAGCGGAACGGGAAATTGGTGAGCGTTTTTTCTCAACCCTAGTTTTCAGTTTAAGTTAGAATAGTTTCGAATTATCAAATCTTGCTTATCAGATCAAGCTTAAAGTTTTCCCTAGTTTTTATTCAATATTTATCGATTACAATTGTATGAAACTTTTCTTAACCTCTTTGATGAAATTTCTTTTCTAGTTGAGTTATATTCTTTCTGATTTTAGTAAGTACATCTTATTTCATTTCTAGCTGGTCTGGTTTGGTTTTTTTTTGTTGGGGATCCACCATTTCTTAATTCGTGTAGGCATTATGATGAATTGATCAATACTCATTTGCATGCTCTAGATATTCTATTATTAAATTTTTATATCATTATACCTAGATTATATTCATTAAATTATCTCATTTTGAGACGTTATTATTAATACAGTTGAAAATAAGATTAAACTCCTACAATTTGCAGTTAAAACTTTGATATGAAGTTATGATATTTTAAAATGTTAATTATGTAGCCCACTAATAGTTTGGAAAAATTTGAAAATATTTGACATGCTCTGTGAATTGCTTTATTGAATTAAATGGTCAGTCTTTGTTTGTTAATTTATAAATGCTGGCCATTATGGTACACCATTGTTGATAAGGAAAATTTTCAAATTGTTTGATATATTTCATTAATTTCTCCATTAAATTCAACGGCCAATTTTTATTAGTTAATATCTAAATACCGATCAATAAGGTGGAACATTGATGATAAGGAAAAAATTCAAGATGTTTAACGTATTATACTAATGCTTCATTTAATTAAATAATGGTGTATAACTTCGAATTTTGTAAGTGTTATATTCTATTAGTATTCGACTGCATGATACGAATGAAATAGCTTCTTGCTAACTCTGAATCTTTGTGAAAAGTTAGGAAGATTTTATAGGGTAGAATGCTAAACACAATATAAATTAATGCTGCAAAATTAATTACTTTTTGTCACAAACAATGAGTAGATGTTGAGGCAAATATGTGGCATAATAACAAATAGATAAATATAAGTAGAATTTGGTTGAGAAAATAGGATTAGATCCTATATTCAAATGGATTTTATTAATATTGAATAGATTAGGTCATAATTATTAGAAAAAAGTGCAAGGAGCTGTATAACAAGTGTCCATGTATCTTTGTTTATACACACACGGAGATGTATTCAATAATAATGGGATCCAATGGCCGTGATATACTGTGCCAAATTTTATGTTTTATTTTAAGCATCTAAATTGACTTTCCATGTGTGTGTGTGTTTGTAAAGCATGTACATTCACTCACAAGTATTTTAAGTCCTTCACCCATGCTATCCCAACACAAATTTCCAAACTATGGTTCGAATGCATATTGATATTTGGGAGATATATAGGACAAGAATGTTAAAAGATGACTTTGGGTGCAAAATGAAAAATTAAAACTCTAATTTAAGAAAAGCTAAACATTTTAGTTGAGATTAACTAAGAGAAAAACACAATTTGAGGAAAGATTCAAATTTTAGCATGATAGGATTGGTTAATAAGAGCTGTGTTTTTTGTTGCCTAAATTTTGTCAAGTTTTATTTTAGCATGATGGCGATTATCTTTAGTTTTTTACTTTATACAAACTTAAGGGTTATTTGATGTTTTTGAATGTTTCTATCACACATAATTTTCAATTGGAATTGCAGAGATTTTATGTATTTGTACACAGATTTATGCACTTCACGTATATATGCAATATATACTCCTATACCTATGGATGTACATAACATATTCATAGATTTTTGGTGCATTATTATATTTTTCAACGTTTCCCTCATTTTTTATTAAACATTTTCAAGTACAGTCATTACATAAAAGAATATAAATAACCAATTTTACTCCTCTAAGCAAAGATGACAGAACAATTAGGTCTGATTACATTTTTAGCAATGTTTGAATATTATATGATTAAAATGCTTTTACTTAGCAATTAGATTAGTGTACACAACTATTATAGATTATTGTTAAGGCTATATATAAATATAATCTAATGATTAATGCATCCAAATTAGGATATTTTTGGGTTTATCAAAGTTTGTATAATTAAGGAGAATAAGGCAATTCATATGTAAGAAGTCAGGTCTTTTGAATGTCAAATGCGGTAAAAACTATTTTGGAGATAACTGGTTTTAGGATTAAACGCCGACAAAACAATCCATTAGGTTTTCATTGTTTGCCGCCTCCATCTCTATTACTTATGCTCAATATATTCATTTTCCCTCCGCATCTACCTCATCACTCCCGATGTCGATTTCATTTCAACTAACACTGGAAATCATCCCCTTCATCATTCAACACATCTACGTGCTAATCAATACTCTACAGTTGCTCTGAATCGAATTGTGTTCGATTGTCTTATTGGAACTTGCGAACTCGGCAGAAACAGGTTGAAAACTTGGTGAGTTTTTTTCCTTACCCTAGCTCAGTTTGGGTTTCATCACTTACAAAATTTATTATCAGTTTTGATTAGAAAACATATTGAGTCTGCTCTTAGCCAATGGTGGAGTCCGCACTACTGTTGTGGTAGGGCAGAAATCTGAACAATCTTTTTTACTTGTCCAATTAGGAAAAAATCATATAAGTTTTGTTATCAAGATGCATGTGAATATAGGTGTATCTAGTTTGCTCAGAGAAAGTGTTAAAAGTTGTATCTAGTTTGTTAGTTCTGCCTTTTGTAACTTTGCTTATGGACTACAATGAGTTGGACATAATTTCAATGACTAAATAGTAATACATGTAGGTATGATAATAACCATTCATATTACCAAATATCCCAATACCACTTGACAGTAGGTATTAAAGCTTGCGAAAAATTAATATATTTATGCTAAATTCACATTTATTGATAAAATAAAGACTAAATACTATAAACTAGTTATGCTAGTGTTCCACCTGCACTTTAATACAATGTTACCATGTCAGTTCATATAAGCTAATTGATGCATTCATGACAATTACAAAGTAGCAACCTGCTATTGGAAAAAAATAATTACAAGACTTTAACATTTGCTCTACTAATACATGTATACCATTCATTAATATACTCCTCTAACTACTTAAGAGATAGGAAGCAAAGCTAAGCCAAAAATCTAGTGGTACGATTTATGAAGCAAGAGATATTCAAGTAATAAGAAAAGGAGTTCAAGGTTTTAATTTCCCACTTTAAATTTAGAATTCACATTTTGCTTTGTTTTAGATTGACAAACTCAGGCGCAGACTAAGCTAAGATTGAACATACCGTTACGTATCATAACATACTTTAAAATTTTAGAGCCTACATTGGGATTTGAATTTTGGATTGAGATTTGATGTCTAAACCACTTATGCTACCATTTTTTTATGGATTTTAGTGTGACTACATTACCATTTAGTATCATGCTGTGTTCTGGATGTGATTTCTGAAGTTTGGTGTGTTCTGGATGTGATTTCAACATCTGATATCCTGTTTACAAGTATGAGATAAATTTAAAATTGCATTTAGTTTAGCACTTTTCTTCTTTTTCCCATAATAAACATAAAAGAACATGCAAGTGAGATGTGAAGACAGAAGAGCAAGCAGTGTAACTTTAGTTTGTAGTATGTTTGTTTTCATGCTTCAAAACTAGTATGTTCAATTTGTTTCCATAGTCAATTTTTAGGAGTATGTTCACTTTATTTTTGTACTCTTGCTTCAGTGCAACATCTTGTTTCACTTAATTTTTTTTCAGCAACAAGTAAAAATGTTAGCTTTAGATGCATTTTAAACCCTTGTATGATGAGAATAAACTAAATGTACTACCAAATACATGTGTTATTTTAATAGATGATTAGGTACATTTTATCTGAAAATACCCTTTTACAGTTGACAGCTAATAACACATATGTGTGCATGTTTTAGCATATGTGGACACTTGGCAATCAAATTTTGTTACCTAACTTGTTAGGATTATCCATTTTGTTAAATATAATAGCTATGTTGTCAAATTTTTTATTATAAAGTTTATCAATCATAATTTTGCATAAGTATGCGAGAAGATATGTTAGACACTGCAGATTTTGTAGCTGATTTATACATGATCAAAAGCTTTATGTTCATATGAAATATCAGTATATTTATTATGCAGTATAGTTTAATCATAGTGCAAAATATGCTGTATGTTTAGATGCCATGATAGTTTACATTCAAATATTTTTAATCAAAAGTATATATTATGTTATTTCAAGTGCAGCATAATCCAACTGCATTACAGTATCTAGAGAAAAAAAACGAAAAATAGCTAGAGCATAAAAACTTTTTGCTTAAATCTTGCTACTCATTTGTCGAATAAATTTCAATGGATATACCTACATCAAGAAGGAGAGCAGTACAATTATACGTGGTTTTATTCAATATCCAGGACTTTTCACATGCTTATTTCTAAATTATTCGTTTCCAAGTAGAAAAGGAGGGCTACAAGAATGTATTTTAGTACTAGCATCACGACTAAATGTATAACGAAACAAGAATTAATTTGTAACTATGTATGCTACTAGGGTTGAACTTTGTTTCATTAATTTTTTATTTATTTCTTGCTTTGATTAATTTGAACTTTTGGCTTAGTGGTTATACTTGATGTTTCCGCTATTAAATACAAGAGGTTTCGAGAGAGTATGCTGAGGTTCATCCCCTTTATAATAAATGTGAGACATTCTATCCATCTTTTCGAATTTGCAAAATGGCGATTGGAGATGGAAATTAGTGTGGGGGGGTTTGAGGGGGTTGGGAGGAGGGGGAGTGGGGAGGGGTGTTATTTGTGGGTGTGTTAAATTTATAGAAATGGTAGCAAAAAAGGTTAGTGAAAGCCAAATTTGAACTACTATATTAAACACTAGTTCTACATATAAAACTAAAAGAATGGAAATGGTTAAAATAATTCAAGTTTTATAGTGGATATGAATTGGACAGAGAAGCGGCAAGGTGATAATGATACAATGGTTAAAATAATTCAAGTTGTACATGAGCTTGAGATTATTAATTATATAGTCAAAGTTTGATAGAACTACAATCACATCTAGATTTAGATCTAGTATGGCTAAAATTGGTAGGGGCATGTGTGCCTACAGATATATATGTACTTTTATAGTTTTATTTCAATTGAATTTTTTTATTTCAATTGTAAGCTAAAAGTTGTAGGGATTTCATGATGTTCAATTGAAGACAACGGACACTATTTGTAGTATTAAACTAAAGATATCTACATACTTCTGACTTTGATAGGTCTCTATTGTATAATTGTACGCATTAATAGGACACAGAAAAATGTCTAGTTCTAACTTCTCAAGTAAGCAGAAAAATCAAAATAGAAAATTTTACTCCAATTACTTATTTGTTTTATACTTAAATTATTGTATCTGTAAGGTGCAACATATACACTTGCACTCTTATAATTTGGGTTGATAGAGAAATTCTGTGTTCTGGAATCTTTCTATAAAAATCTGTAGCTGTGAATATAAATAAGAAACTGGTTGTCTATTGCAAATTTGTTAATCATTATTAATAAAGGGAATGAAGTTTACATATGTTCTATTTTTCTAACAGCTGTTACCTTCATATATTTTTTGGAAACAATTTGGTGCTAATGTTGTATATGATTCTGACATTGTTGTATAAGTGGATAAAATTGTTGTTAATGGCGCAAGCCAAGTATCAGGAGAGGGGTAATGCATAGACATTACTCTGGTGCTACAAAATGGCGCCGTTGTAATGGCAAATTTTTTGAAAACAGCTTGGTGCTAATAACAAAATGACTAATTTGTAGAGTTCTGTCATTTTCAGTCTAATGTGGCCATGAAGTAGCTAATAACAAATTTATTTTATGCGTGCAGGCTTTGAACAGTTGATATTTGTAGAGTTCTGTCATTTTCAGTCTAGTGTGCTTAAACAACAAGGTATGAAACAGATGCTAAAAACTCTCAAGTATTATCATTATTGTCTATTAGTTTACCATCAAATAATTTCACAATTATGTTTTATTCCCTTCCATATTTCATCAAAAGGCTACTCTAAATTCATATCTTTTGCTGGATAAAAAACTGTAATGCCTTAAATCATGCTATTAATAAACAACCAACAAAATATCACTTTGATAAATAAAAATATAGTTGTAGGAGATTCATATATTGTTACCATATAGTAACCAAGTTTTATAAAAGTTAACTAAATTAACCAAGTTTTATAAAAATTAACTAAGTTTTATAAAAATTAACTAAGTCAATAAAGTTTTATAAAAAATTAACTAAGTTGATGAAGTTTTATAAAAATTAACTAAATTTTGCAAAAAACATAACCATTTTAACTAAGTTCTATAAAAATTATACAAGTTTATAGAAATTAACCAAGTTTTATAATTTTTTCACCAAGCTAACTAAGTTTATAAAATATAACTATATTTATAAAAGTTAATTAAGTTTTATAAAAAAATTAACCGCGTTGACTAAGTTTATAAAACACTAAGCAGATGCTCCAATAATTTGCCTATCTTTTTTCCCTTGTAATGTTAGCTTTGGCCAAAAATAATGATCTGCATCTTGCTCTTTATCATCCTCTACCTTATGTTCTTGCAACAGTAGATGCTCATAGCTATGCTCTGTATGCCTGTATTGACTTTATCATTTATGCGACTATAATTTGATTTTAGCAATGCACCTACGAACTAATTGATGGCATTGGGATAAATTTAGTTGTACATCTTTCTTGGATATCTACTTTGTTAGGGTTTTTACTTCAGCATGAAATGTCTTAAATGATTATATGTTTTTCTTCTTTTACTTTAAACTTGGAAAGCATATTTTTAATTCTCTAACCTGTCAATTTTAAAAGCATATCCTAGTTTTTCATATCTTTTTGGTTTGTGCGCACATGCCCTCTTGTAGCTAAAATAGCACATATAACAGACTATACGTTCTTCGCATATACACATAAACACTTACGTTAAATAATTGAGAACTCTTAATATTTATTTACTTCCTACTATAATCACAGCTTGAACTTGTGTTGGTTACGGAGAAACTGCAGGAGCTTCATTCAATTAGAATTCAAAAGCTGAACTATGTTGTGTTCTTGCATTTTGACAATATATTTTTCTCTTTGGATTTGTTTGTTTTGAGCATTTGTTTTGTTGTCTTTTATACATAAAAAAATTATTTGTCCATTTCTACTAAGAACTGTTTGGTCGTTATTATCATATATATATATATATTGTTCATAATCAATAATTAATTTCTATTTAAATTTTAGATTCTTTGTTGCATACATATATTGTATATGCTGATGGAGAGAGATTGGTTGCGTCTACATAGGTAATCATGTAGCAGCTAATTTAGACTTAAATTTAGAATTGATATTTTGATAATAAAAGCTAATATTTTTGTTGTTTTCAAATTTTAATCATAGGACTAGTAGAGAGTATGGCCAAGGAGCTCGGAATTTTGTGTGTGTTGCGAAGAAAAATTTAGGAGATGTGGAAAAAATATTCTGTCCTTGTTTAGATTGTCGAAATCTTAGTCGTCATTATGGTGAAACCGTTGTTGAGCACCTGATTATAAAGGGAATGGATTCTAAGTATAAAGATGATATATGGTATAATCATGGCGAGAAAGTGAATGATGAAAAAAAAATTAAAATGGGTGAGATGTACGACTTGCTCAAAGCGATTCACTATGAAGATGAAGATTATTTCAATCATACTTTTTTTGATGACGACAAAGATAAGGACGATGCACAAAGACGCCATGATGATTTACTTAAAAATTTGGAAGATGCAGAAACCCCATTGTATCCTGGTTGCATAGATCATACAAAGTTATCTGCCATTACTATTTTGTATAATCTTAAATGTGAAACTGGATTATCTGATACTGGTTTTGATAAACTTCTTACCGTCCAACATTTGTTTTTACCAAAGAATAACGTACTTCCCAAGACTTTATATGAAGTAAAGAAATTCCTCAAACTATTTGATATGGGTTTTGAAAAAATTCATGCTTGTGAGAATGATTGTTGTCTTTTCCGTAAAGAGTACAAAAATTTAAATAATTGTCCGAAATGTGGTTTATCACGATGGAAGATAAATCAAGATACAAAAGAGATTATGCAGGGTATCCCAATTAAGGTGTTGCGATATTTTCCAATAATTCCAAGATTTAGAAGAATGTTTAGATCCGAAAAAATGGCAGAAGAGTTAAGATGGCATTTTAAAAATAAAAGTAATGATGGAAAGATGCGGCACCCCGTAGATTCCGTGACATGGAGCATGGTTGATGAAAATTGGAAAACATTTTCAGCCGATCCACGTAATCTTAGACTTGGTCTAGCTACAGATGGGTTCAATCCATTTTCTATGTTAAGCTCCAAGTATAGTTGCTGGCCAGTAATGCTTGTTACATATAATTTGTCGCCTTTGTTGTGCATGAAGAAAGAGAATATCATGTTAACACTTCTAATTCCAGGTCCAAAGCAACCAGGAAATGATATTGATGTATATCTAGAGCCATTAGTAGAAGACTTGCATTACTTGTGGAGTACTGGAGTTGAGACATATGATGCATTAAGTAAGACAGTTTTTAACATGAAGGCTATTTTACTATGGACGATAAATGATTTTCCATCTTATGGTAATCTTGCCGGATGCTGTGTAAAGGGTAAAAAAGCTTGTCCATTATGTGGTATCAATACCCACCGTCGATGGTTGAAATATAGTCGGAAAAATGTTTATATGGGCCATAGAAGATTTCTACCCCATTCAAATCCATTGAGAAAAAAAAAGGCTTGGTTTGATAACACTGTGGAGGATGGGAAGATGCCTAGAGTTCTAACTGGCAAAAACATTTCTCTTATTTTGAAAGACTTTCTGAATAATTTCGGAAAAGGCGCTGAAAGCGAAAAGAAGAGTGCGAAGCGGAAAGGTAAAAAAAGGAAGATTGACGACAGTAGTGAAGATGATGATAATGGAGATAATGATCCTATTAAAAAAGAGCTATCAAGATGGAAAAAAAAATCAATCTTTTTTGACTTGCCATATTGGGAGGTTAGCATTTATTTAGATTTCAGTTTTTATTATCGATGCGGGCTGGCCACGCGAACAAATTTTTTTGTTATTTTATTAATCCATGGCCCATGGATTAAAAAATTTTAATAAAAAAAATTGTTAAAATAAATTATAGAACACTTTATCATTTAACTAATATTTTTTATAGGAACTTCCAGTACGTCATAATTTAGACGTAATGCACGTTGAGAAAAATGTTTGTGAAAGCACATTGGGTACAATGTTGCATGACAACAAATCAAAGGATGGGATTAATTGTAGACATGATTTAGAGGATTGGGGAATTCGTCATGGTCTATATGCACAACCTCGTGGGACCAAAACGTATCTTCCACCGGCTCCATATACATTGTCAAGATTGGAAAAAAAAATATTTTGCAAAAGGCTGTACGATTTCAAAGGACCTGATGGTTATTGCTCAAATTTCAAAAAATCCGTATCATTGATGGATTGTAAAGTTAGCGGTTTGAAGTCGCATGATTATCATGTTTTGATGCAACAAGTATTATCGGTCGCACTACGAGGTTTGTTGCCAACAAAACCTAGAAAAGCAATTATTCGTCTATGTTTATTTTTCAATAAAATATGTCAACGTGTTTTTGATAGAGAGAAGTTACAACAACTCGATGACGAGATTGTTAAAATATTGTGTGATCTTGAAAGATATTTTCCACCTTCATTCTTCGATATTATGATACACTTGACAATTCATCTTGGAAGGGAAGCACGGTTGTGTGGACCAGTTCATTTTCGTTGGATGTATCCTTTCGAAAGATATATGAAAACACTTAAAGATTACGTGAGGAATTATGCACGACCAGAGGGATGCATTGCAGAATCCTATCTTGCAGAAGAATGCATGAAATTTTTCAAAGAATTTTTGAGTAAATCGATAAATGTGGAAAAAAAAGATCGAAATGAAAATTACGAAGATAACACAATACTTGAAGGGCGTCCAATTTTAATGTCCAATCCAGTTACGTTGTCTTTGAAGGAGAAAGAAATTGCTCATTTAGCGGTGCTAATGAATATGGCTGTGGTAGAACCATTTTTGGAGTGAGTATATATTATGTTATGTTTCCATTGATTTGTTGTGTTTGTAATCGCAATTATAAACTTAACATTGTTTTTATTATACTAGTTTGCACTTGGAGGAGTTGCAAAATTCAAACAAACGCTTAGAAAAAAACGCAACATTACTTTGGAAACACCATGGAGATAATTTCGCTGATTGGATTAAAAAGAAGGTTTGTTAAAAATTTCTCTATTTTTATATGTGAATCAAGGGTACTATTTTTAAAATCCATTTTAAATATATTTTTAGATACCTATTGACTCAAATGACCATGATGAAATGTTAAAATGGATTGCATATGGTCCTAAAAATGCTGCGCTATCATGTAAAGGATATATTATAAACGGTCAACGATTTCATACAAAAGACGTTGATAGAGAAACTCAGAATAGCGGAGTGACCTATGATGCGACTACTATGTGTAGAGCAAGTGCAAAAGACATTTCTCAAGTGGTTGATGTGATCACTTACTACGGAATATTGACTGATATAATTTTATTGGATTATAATGTTTTTTATATTCCTTTGTTTAAGTGTCATTGGGCAAACATAGGAAATGGGATGAAAGTTGAAGATGGATTTACGCTTGTTAATTTACATCAAAGTCAGGTTTCATTT
This sequence comes from Allium fistulosum, assembly GCA_030737815.1. NCBI lineage: Eukaryota > Viridiplantae > Streptophyta > Magnoliopsida > Asparagales > Amaryllidaceae > Allium > Allium fistulosum. The sequence continues at coordinate 1,044,125,311 of CM060905.1, forward strand.
TCAAGAGACCCTTATATCCTTGCATCTCAAGCGAAAAAAGTTTTCTATTCAAGGGAAAATGATTCTTCTAATTGGTATGTTGTGATGAAAGCACCGCCAAGAGGTTACCATGAATTAGAGATGAACGATTTTATTGAAGAAGTAAGCTATATTGGAGGAGATTGTGAAGAAATCGAGGATGACTTGGTCGAGGATGCTAGTTATGTTAGGGAGGATTGCGAAGGCATAATTGAGTAGTTCTAATATCATGTTTTTTTGGGTAGTCGTTGCTTTGTGACTGAAAGTAGTAGGCATATGTTTCGTGTGTGTGGTCATGGGGGAAACTTGTTCATTCATTTAATAATGGAGAAGGATGTATAGAAACAGCAGGTGCACAAGGTATCATGTATTACACCGTATCATGTATTTTTATTTGTTAGCATATTTTTTTAAACCCACAAGGTATCAGATTTTATATGTTCAGATTTTTAAACCCACACGTGAATTCAGATAACTAAGTATTGCACTGTTATCAGCACTGCACTGTTATCTAATATACAAAAATCTTCAGTACTGCACTGTTATCAGCACTGCACTGTTATCTATTCACTGTTATCAGCACTGAATTCAGATTTTTAAACCGTATCAGCTCCAACAATTTTTAGTATACAAAAATCAATAAAAATCTAATATAGGACTGCCATTTTAGCACTGCACTGTTATCTAAATATTTTATGTTCATCATACCTATATTATTATTTGCATTTGAATGTCATGTATATCGCGTATTTGCTGTATCTTAGCAGCAGTTTACAAATTGATCATCAAACCAATTTACTCTTGAATTCCTGTGTCATGAATTCCTGTATCTTAGCAGCAGTTTACAAATTGATTAGCAAACCAGTTTATTTGAATATCATGAATTCTTGTGTCTGCCTGTAGAAAATGGTTAGAAGTACAAAGAAAACAACGAACAAGAAACTTACTCGCTATCAAAAAAGACTCGTAGAATTTGAAGATGCATCTGACAGGTCTAATGTAATGGAAGAGCATGTTGAGCCACCTTCGGAAAACATGGATGTTGGAAATGCAAGCCAGCCAATCGCATGCACAGCTCTGCAAATTGATGAAAATCCTGAAACTGCAGTGGAAGTGGATAGAGCAATTGCAGATGATGCAAAACAGGTTTCCAAAAAAAGGACTAGAGGCCCAACTAAAGTGAAAAGACTTCCTTCGAATGTTGCAAGCCGAATTGAAGTTGAGTTTAATTCATCGGGCGTACCTGTAGGAGAAGGATCAGTGAAATTATCTTCTTATTTAGGGCCACTTGTCCGTGAGCATGTTTCATTTACGCTAGATGACTGGAGGCTACTTGGTGACGATTTGAAAGTGTTCTATGGAAATCCGTTCAGGTATTCAAATTAGTCTCATTCAGTTATGTTAACTCTCATTCAGTTGTACAAGTATTCATGTTTATTATTTCTGTACCGTTCAGGTGACGATTTGTTATGTTAACTCTCATTCAGTTGTACAAGTATTCATGTTTATTATTTCTGTATCGTTCTGCAATCCAAGCCTATTACTCGAGCTTCAAATTAGTCGAATTAGACATGTTTGCTGAAGTGATACCTTGCTGGCTTGCCATTTATTTTAAAATGTGTTTCAAAAATTAATCCACACCTAATTGATTGATGGTTTCGTAAAGGCTAAACAATTTTCATACCTTTAAACATGCATATGGTTTTAAAAATGCAAGAACACAACATAGTTCAAGCTGTCAAAATGCAGTTAGCTTTTGTCTTTCATTATTAATACCAAATCTGTATTATGCACAGATTGGAGTTGTAAGCACTTCCATTCACTTACAAAGCAGCTAGGGTTTCATGTACAGCATTTTTTAATGATTTGTAAGTTGGTGAACATACATGCAAAATAAGTTAAAATTCCGTCTCTCCAGCTGTTATTTCATGTTGCTTCAAATTCGTTTCGAAATGCTATGCCCTACCAATTTGACATAGAGGCCGTGCTTTTTTATATTAATTCATCGTCACAACTGATTTTATGAATAACATGCAAGTTAGAGCCAATGTACCTTAAGTCAAAATTTTAGTGTACTCGATTGTTATGTCATAATATGCAAGTTAGAGCCAATAACTTTATGACTCGAGTACCTCTTCGATATCTAATCTATTCAATGGCATGATCTGTATGCATATTCTATTTATTCTTTATTCTACTTATTTGCCTATTTAGTTTGCATATCCTTTTTAAGTTTACGTTCATAACTATATCTTGTCCTGGAACAGCATATTTATTATATGTGGATATATTTGTAAATTCAGGTTTCACTAATGCACTCTTCACACCTCAACTTAACATGTCACGTTAGTGTCTTTTATTAAAGATACACAGTACTACTATAACAAACCTTTTCAAATAATAAATATACATACATACATACAAGTAGCATACATACATGTCAACTTTTCATCCAGGAAACTGATGTTCAAGTGATTACAGAGCAAAAGCATATTTTGCTTCATCTTATATTATTTAATGTAGTCTCTAAAACATCTGATTTTTGTCTTCTATCAGTACAGAAAAAGTTGTAAGGGTGCTGGTTTGAATTATTCTATTGGCGTGATGCCTGTTGTTGTGTTGTCCAACTTGTGCACTGTTGTGATCAATTTGAATGATTATCATTTTGATAAATGTTACAGGCTAGATTTAAATTGGATGAGGAATGGCAAAAGGCTCCCGTTTTTCAGCAAATGGGATGCATTTGGAGAGGTTCGAAAAGCAAATTCGTAAAACAGATATTACAAACAAAAACCAAGGAGGAACAACTTCAACTAAAACCAGAAAACGTTGGAAGTATGAAGGAATGGAAGAAGTTTATCGAGTCAAAAACGAGCAAAGAGTTTAAGGTAATTGTAATGTAATTTTTATTATTTCCTGTGTGTGTATATATATATATGAAATTTAAGCGTACATAAAATGCAAATTAACTAATCAATGTGATAAATCTTGTAATCTAGCTACGAAGTGATAAATTTAAAGCCATGAAGGACAAACAAATACCACACACGTGTAGTCGTCGAGGAATGGCTCGACTAACTGAAGATTTGGTGAGAAATATATTTGATTTATTACCTATGGTTAATAGTTTTGTTAATGTTATGTTTCCTTTAATGCAGAAAGAGAAAAGTAGCAGTCCTTCTTCCATTTCTAGATCTGATGTTTGGATTAAATCCCACACTCGAAAAAATGGTGAACCAGTGAACCCGCATGTTGCGGATACTATCGTAAGTGCTAAGTTGTTTTTGTTTAAGCGTAATTTTTGGAAAATATATAATTTTGAACTCTTCTACAAAATATAATTTGTGTTCACTTTGTAGGAGAAAATAAAGAATGCTGAAAAGGAATCACCGTCTAGCTCAACTTGTAAGATCAAAGAAGATGCCCTCTCATTGGTGTTGGGAAAAGATAGACCGGGACGACTATGAGGAATGGGAAGGGGTGTAACCACGACCACTGTAGTTTTGTCACAAATCAAAGATAAACAAGTAGCTCAATGTCAGCATAGGATTTCAGAGCTAGAGCAGTTGATTCACACCGTAATGAAACGTCAGGTATGTCGATAATCACTTTGTGTAAATATCATGATGTTTTGTGTGAAATTTTCTTGATATACTAAACACCTAACGAATAAGTAAAAGATCTTACTTCAACCCTCTTATTTATATCCTACTTCCTAACTTCAATTGAACTTCATTTTTCATGCTTCATTTCCAGTTAACTTAAGGTTTCAAATATAAAATATTTCTTACAATTATACATTCAGATATATATATATATATAATATATGTCTGTGGGGGCGCGTGCGCGCACGTCACAACAAAGGACTCTTTGTATATCAAGAAATCAGGCCATGTCACAACAAAGGACTCTTTTGTAAAATTTCTCATCCTTATCTGGTTACTCTACAAATGATGTATCATTTCCATACATAAGTTTGTCAATTGTTATATCAAAATTCATTCTGAAAATGTATTCTCTTTGAAATTTGTACTTGTTTTCATCATAAGTGGAATAAATATACAAGTTCACTACAGGTTCACTACAATTTCACCGCAGGTTCAAATTCTCTAATATTTTTGTAATATTATTGATTTGCAGGATAAAGAAAATTGTGGAGGAGAGAACGTATCTCAAACGGTAAAAATATACGATAGTAAGGTTAAAACATCATACATAATTTGATATCTAAATCAGAAGTTATGTATTTTATTTTTTATTAATTGCAGAGTAAGCATAATGAAATAGGTGACGGTTGTAGTTTGCTGAATTGGCACGGGAATGATGATGAGGTAATTGCCGAAGGAAAAATCGTGTCAAGTGATCCAAACGATCTTCTCAATGGACTACCTTTAGGTCCGAATGCCAAGAAAATTTTGGTAGTCCATCCTAAAAAATACGATGTTTTTTTGTGGAGGCCTTCACCTGGTATGGTATACATAGGAGACGCCAAGAATGAGAAGATAGCATGGCCAACTGATAGAGTTGTTATCCGCATAAAAGAAAACTCCGAAAAAGAAAACGAGGTATGAAAAACTCTCTACAAATATAGCATTGATATGTGTCTCTGCATCCACCCTTTTGAACTAGAGGTGGCAGATTCCTAGTCCTGTTTTTGCCACTATTCAGAGCTTTGTTATCGTCATCTAGGAAACGATGTGGTAAATAATAAGATTTGTTTAGCATCTGCACATTAAAAATCTGTATAATGCAACGGTAAAAATATATTTATAAGAGAACCGTGGAATTAACATTGATATTATCCAAACTAGTCCATGTTCCCATTAGATTAGTACATTCTTTTACATATTAAAACTAAAATATGTGAAAATCCAACTACCGGAAGCATCGGTTCCATAGAGTCGAATACTAATTTATTACACATTTCTAGCTATGTTAGTATTATTATTTTTAATAACATTTGGTGGGTGAAATCAAGTTTAAAGTTTGACAAATGATTATTGAAAATTTAACAATGTTGATTTGCTTTGTATTGAATTGGTTGACACATGATAAAATGTTGAATGCAGTAAGACTATAGAAACAAGACTTTTATTAGATGACTATAATTTTTTTCTTTGATAGAGCAAAACCAATAGCACAGAAAACAAATGCAAGTTGTTCGATTGGGGTGGAACTGAAGTATTGGTTGCCGAAGGACATGTGCACTCGAGTGATTCAAATCAGATTATTAATGGTGTTCCTCTTGGACCAGAAGCCGCAATAGTTTGGGTGGACAATCCGATAAAAGAAGATGCCTTTTTGTGGAGGCCCATAGCAGGTGTGACATGTATCGGAGAAGCCGTCGGTAAGACAATAGCATGGCCATCATCAAAATTGGTTTTTGAAAACACAATACCATCCACTCCTATGAGCAACGTTCCAACATCTCGTACGGTAATATATTATATTGCTAATATTTATATATACGATTTGTTGATAATGTATCAATACTTTTTTTAATATCATAGAGTGCAAATTACGCGATGAATAACAAGTGCAAGTTATTTGCTGTGGAGGGCACAGGAAAAATTGTAGCTGAAGGCACCATATCTTCAACTAATCCAAATGATTTGGTTCATTCTATTCCACTAGGACCAAATGCAATAAGAGTTTGGGTGGATATTGTCAAAGACCCGAATGCGTCTTTATGGAGACCTACGTCATTCATGGAATGCTTATCAGATGCTATTGGTTCGACGGTAGCATGGCCTACTGCGAATGTTAGTGTGGACTCACCTTCAGCAGTTTGAAATATTTGTATAGTTTGGCAGTTTTCAGGTAACTACCCTTCACTCAACTCGTTGAGATCATTAATCCTAATCATCTTTACCGAATCACAATTTAATTTATTATGTGATAATTATACATATATAATGTGATAATTATACATATATAAAAAGCATTTCTTAGTATTATTCTATTTGTACATCTGCTATGCATGAGATGATGAAATGTTTTAGATTATCTATTTAGAGTGAAGTCAAACCCCATTAATTAACATCAATTAAAACATGCAAGTTACCACTATTATAAAGATGGATAATAGTTGGGACGAGAGTTACAACTATTAGAGCACTTATCCTTCAAGTTTGCTTTCGTGTGGGTAAAAGTGAAATTTTGAACAATCAATCGTATTAAACCGGTTTATTTTATACACCAATTGCAGAGTGGCTCTTCATATTTCTTTTCATAGTGAATTATTTGTCACGTATTTCGAAGATTAAACGTTACAACTTTTAGTGGATCGATTACTTGACAGATCAAAATTTCCACTCGCACTTTCTTTCCTTATCTAAAATCAAAACTGTAAATTCTATTTATACAACATAAATTCTTTAGCCATACTATTAAATTTTCAATAAAAACAGAAGATAAGATTGCCTTTATATTTTAATAGCTTTAAATGCAAAGTTTAAATTTTAGCATTTTTAAATTCAAATTTGTTCCCTTCAAACTACTTTAAATATATATAGTTAAGCTAAGAAAAATTGAACGTATACGAGATTAAGCTAATAATTTGCATTTTCCCATTATAATTCATTAATATATAGCATGTCTTTTTATGTCGTGTCTTTTTATGTCGATTTAGTTGTCCTTAGTTTTCTTAAGGATATATTCTTTTACTTCGCCATAAATTCTTATAAAAGATTTCATTTTTGTATACTTTCTTTGTTAACAAAGAATATTATCTTATAATAGCAATTTTTCTATTAAATTTACTACTGACAACAAAGATCAATGCGGTCCAACCATTTTTCTAATTTTTACCCATTTTTCTTCACTTTGATTCATGGTTTTCTTAGTTCAGTGTACAACATTTTATTTGCCCAATTACAGAAATTATAATTCATATAGCTTGTAATACTAGTTTGTTAATTATCATATGTAAGATGTAAAGACAGACTAGAAACAGTTCAAACTATCTTTTAAAGTTTTCTCTGAAATACGAAAACGACAGCTATCTTTTTTTTCTTTTCCCATTGGGTAGTTCAGGCTTGTATAGAGAGAAACAACATGACCTATTGCAGCCTGCCAACATTTATGTACACGATATGAACTGCCAGTTTCTTAATACTCTCATTTAGTTTTCTAGTTAGAAAATTGCATGGTCCTGAATTTAGCGCTGATAGATCAATCTGTTGTCAATTGTTGTTAGTCGTTCCACTAGTGAATGAAACTTTTTTTTTGTTCTCCACAAAGGTCCGAGAGGACCTGATTGACCTTGTCAGCTCATTGGCTCGTTAGGGACCAAGGGGATATAAGAAACTAGGGTCCTCAATCATGTTGCAAGTTAGTCATATAGTAGTTCATGCTAAATTGTATTGCTCGCAGTTTGAATTATATACAGTTCATGCTCACAGTTTAAGAACTTGCCTTCTTACTTATGTCTCAGAGCTACTGCAAGCCTGCAAATTTCTTGGTTGGATCGTGAATAACTGCTGCAACTTGCGGACGCGTTGTGATTCTATAACAGTTGACTTAGAGTTTTCATGCAACTTAGGGTCTATGACCATATTATATTTCATTTTCTTGCCGATATTTTAGGTTATGAACTATGTACAATACTGTATTGTTGCTGCCTGCCTTGTTGAACTTTGTACTATATGTATTATTGTTGAACTGGGGAGTGAGTACTATCTGAATTGGATTGCATATGGTATTATGTATTATTGTTGAACTGGGGAGTGAGTACTATCTAAATTGAATTGTACTATATGTATTATTGTTGAACTGGGGAGTGAGTACTATCTGAACTGAATTGCACAAAGTATTGTAATTGTAATGTGCTGAACTGAATTCATTGGGAAAAAAATGCATATCCCTACGACAGCGTTTATGCATTGCTGTCAATTCAGTAGGAAAAAAATGCATATCCCTACGACAGCGTTTATGCATTGCTGTCAATTCAGTGGGAAAAAAATGCATATCCCTACGACAGCATTTATACATTGCTGTCAATTCATTGGGAAAAAATGCATATCCCTACGACAGCGTTTATACATTGCTGTCAATTCAGTGGGAAAAAAATGCACATCCCTACGACAGCGTTTATACCTTGCAGTAGAAAACTACTAACAGCGTTTATACCTTGCAGTAGGAAATTTATTAACAGCGTTTAAAAAACGCTGTAGAAAGTTGATTTTTGACAGCGTTTATATTTTGCAGTTAAAACTTTAGGATCAACGACCGCATGTCGTTATACAGCGTTTTTAAAAACGCTGTGAAAACTTTTAACAGCGTTTTTCAAACGCTGTGAAAAGTCTTTTTTGTTGCAGTGTAGTTGGGCAAACTTCTCTGTGCTTTCGACTAACCTTGTATCCTTATAAATTAATCATAATTCCACTTTTGTAACAAACTACCATATACATCTTACCATATTTTGTAGTAAGGCCATATAAGGAAAACTCCTTATTCTGCCGTTAATTATGGATTAATTTGCATGGTTATCGTAGCTCCCTTTTATGGATTTTAATGCTAATAACGTGATTAATACATAATTAATTATACGCTAAAAATATATTTATTCGCTAATACACACACATACGTAAATTTGGTGAACTAATTATTCCTATGCGTGCGAAGATTTTTGCATCATATACTAATCGTTTTAAATGTCAAACTTCCAATTTATATAAGTCTAGCTCAATATAATAACTTACAAATTAGCTAATATCCTTAGCCAAACAATAGACTTGCATAAAAATAGAATCAAATACCATATTTATTTTATATTAATATATTAGAATCAACATCTATAAAACTTACAATTTAAACTCTTTATACTCTATTCAACTTTTACATATACAATGAGAAAATGATTCATATTTAAATTACGAAAATAGGCAGTGCAAACTACGAATAGGAGAATTTGTACTTTAAACACACTTTCCTAATTTATTTCCTTTTAGAACCCTTTATCACAAAAAATAGAAAAGTTGGAAGTGAAATAGAATATAAAATATTCAAATTGCAATAACAAACAAATTCTACTATTTTAATATAAAACAATTGAGATTTCGATAAACAAAAGGTTTGAAATTTTTGTTTATGGGAATTTATGGTTTTATTTTAGGGTTTCCGTGAACAAAATTCCCCATGGAATAAAACTAATCCAAACTTCTACTATACAAATACTAAAATGTGAAAATCTAAGATTTCCACTCACCGATGGTTTCCAGCTTTCTTTTGGACTTGATTACGTATTTTCCTAGTTGTTCCTTCAGACCTCTTCTCTTTGAAATATACAACAATTAGTAGTATATAAATTAGATTCATAATTAGGGATTAGCGAAGAATAAAAGTAGAAGAATGAATACGCACACACACATATCAACCAATTACCTTTTTCCCTTGAATTTGTATTCATGAATCTAGTCGAGGAAAAAGTGCGATAGAGATTTGCTAGCCTTCCAAATATTTTGTGAATAAAAGTAAATGGGTTAGCCTCTTATTTATAGTTCTTAGAAGGCACCAGAATCGTCATATTTAAGTTGGTTCAAAATAATAATATCTGGGTTATTCGTGCCTTAGGAAACCCTAGCTGCCTCTCACAATCGGTTGACCGCTTCTTCCTAGATGGTCAACCGCTCCTTCCTATGAGGTAGACCACTAGCGGTTGAACGACCCTAGCGGAGGTGGTTGACCGGCCTATTATAAATGGCGTATATTATTATTGTTGGTTTTTAATTAATTTCTTTCATTATCATTAATGTTAACGTTTTCTCTAATGTTAATTTTCTTAAACATTAAAATATTAATTACTCATTTAATTTCCATGTTAACGTTATTAAATACAAAATTTGAATTCATTTGAATTATTTTAAATTCAAGAACTTCAAATGTTAATAACTTTTCTGTTTGTGCTCCGATTACAAAACTTTATATATGAAAGTTGATCTGAAAATCGCCACGAATGCAATAGTGTAACTTTCGTGCCAATGTTCAACATTTACAAAATTTTCATTTTTAACCTTATTATTAATTAATTTCTTTTTTTACAGGGTGTTACATTCTCCACTTAAAAAGGATTTTGTCTCTGAAATCCCTAAGGGACAGATAGTGTCATGCCAAATCAACATCCATGTTATACAACCAAGTTATTTACATAACCATCTACTCAGCCAAAATTGTAATGTGATTATGTATGCAACATATTATATATGAGCTCAGTCTTAGTGTGAATGCAAGAACATGTCATATAGGCATGTATGCAAGCATCGTAAATATCCATAAAATTCTACATAAGTGCAAAAATAACAGTCAAATTGTAGCAACCATCCCCTACCATCAAATCTAGCAACCATAATGTAACCAAAAACCTAAGTTTTGCAGATAAAAAGTTTACCAGAGAAAAACTCAGGATGAAAAGCCTTCATCTTCTCTTCAGTTTTCCATGTGCTTTCCGACGGATTATCTCCCCATTGTACATGGACTAACCTAATTTCTTTGTTGCGAAGCTTTCTTGTTCCATGCTCCGCTATGTGTGTGGTAGCATGTGGTGCTATTTGCATCGTCTCAATATCTACTAACTGATCAGGCTCTATTATGATAACAGTGCTGTGTAGGCATTTCCTCAAGTGCAAAACATGAAAGACGTCATTGACTCCCACCAGCTTATTGGGAAGCTTTACTCCATATGCTAGTTTCCCTACACTTTCTAAAATCATGAAATGCCCAACAAAAATCAGCTCCAACTTCCTTGGTGTACCAAATTTGATAACCTTCCTAAGAGAGGAAACATTAACGAACACCACGTCTCCTACTGCAAATACTAATTCCTTCCTTCGCTTGTTAGCATAGGACTTCTAACAATCCTGTGTGGCCTTCATTCACTGCCTAATCATCTCTATATTTTCTAAGGTCTCGCAGATCTAATTTGGTCCAAGTAGAATTTTGTCGGTGGTTTCCCACCAACAATTAGGCGATATGCATAGCCTCCCGTATAATGCTTCAAAGGGCGCTATGCCAATCACTACTTGGTAGCTATTATAGTACACAAACTCTACTAAAGGTAAGTGCTGCTCCCAGTGCCCCCCAAAATCCGTGATGCAAGCTCTTAGCAAATATTCCAAAATCATGTTCCCCCTTTTAGTCTAACCATTGATATGTCAGTGGTAAGCGGTGCTAAGATTCAACATCATTCCTAAAGCTAACTGCAAACTTCTCCAAAATTCGCTAGTGCATAAGGAGTCCCCTTCAGTAACTATACTAACTGGAACTCCATGCAGTCGTACTATTTCTTGAAATAAATTTTCACTAGAGATGCTGCAGTCCTATTACACCTATTGGGAATAAAGTGAGCGCATTTAGTGAGTCTATCCACTATAACCCAAATACCTTCATTGCCTCTATGACTTCTAGGCAAACCATCTATAAATTCCATCGATATATGCTCCCACATCCAAATCGGCACCTTTAACAACAATAAAAATCCTACGGGCTTCCCTTGCTCCAACTTATCATTTAGCATGTCAAACACCTAGAGACAAACTCATTTACCCTCTTCTTCATCCCTAGCCAATAGAAAATTTGCTTTATATCCTTATACATTTTTGTCTCCACCGAGATGAGTGGTCATCTTAGAATGGTGACACTCCGTTAGCATTTTCATTAAAATGTCATCCACCATAGGAACATAAGGCATCCATCTCTCCTTAAACATTCTCTTTCATCAATTGCATACCTACTGATATGAGGGAAATGCTCTCCCTACTAATCTTGTCCAAAATATCTACTATCGTCGCATCCCTCTTCTACTCATGCCCGATATGGTCCATCAATGTGGGCCTAACATCCATTGCTACTAAATATCATAGATTGGCTTTTTGGCAGTTGGAAATTGAAATTCAAGAGGAACTCCAACTATCTCCACTCAAAAATAGTACTTAGAGTGACATGCCTCCAGCTAAGGGCGTCGGTGATAACGTTCCCTTTACCGGTATATTATATCTCAAAATCATATGATGCTATGAACTCTATCCACCTCTGCTGCCTAGGATTCAAATCTTTTTGGAAAAATAGGTATTTAAGGGATTTGTGGTCGGTGCACAACTCAAACCTTTCTCCCAAAAGATAGTGCCTCCACATCTTCAGAGCAAAGACGATGGCTACTAACTCCAAGTCGTGAGTTGGGTATCCCTTCTCATGGTTGTTCAAGTGAAAACTTGCTGAGGCTACCAGTCTTCCCTCTTACATAAGAACAGCACCTAATCCCATATTGCATGCTTGGTGTAAATAGTGAAAGGCTTCATCCCAGCGGGAGTAGTAAGTACCAATGCACTCGTTAACAGCTCCTTTAGCTTCTCGAATGCTTTTATGCAATTTTCTCATCGCATGGAAAAACTATATTTTTCTTGGTTAAGCGTTAGTGGGACCACTATCTTAGCAAAGTCCTTGATGAACTTCCTATAGTAACCCGCCAGCCCAAAGAAACTCCTAACTTCCATGGCATTCCTTATAATCTTCCAATCTTGAATAGCTTCCACCTTTGCAGGATCGATAAAAAAATCCTTTCTTGGAAACAATATGACCGAGAAATCTCACCTTCTTCTTCCAAAAGTCGCACTTTAAGAATTTGGCTTTAAGTTGCTGCCTTCTCAAAGTCTCTAGTACCTACCTTAAGTGATTTTCGTGCACACCCTCACTTTTGGAGGACACTAGAATGTCATCCAAAAATACTATGACAAACTTATTTAGCTACCCACTTAAGACCTGTGCAGTTAAAGCGCTCGGCAGATTCAAAGCGGTGGAGGTGCAAAAGGTCATAGCGGGGACAGCGAGGATATAGCGGGAAATAGCGGATGGCTCTAAAATAGCATATAAAACTCGTACTTGATGTTTTTACAAATATATAAATGGTAATTAAATGAAAAATTATCATTCAATTGAATTATAATTAATACATAAATAATTTTAAATAAAAACATGTGCGAATATACTTTAAATAAACGTAAAACTATTATATAACATAATTGAATTTAGTAGAATATTAGAGTATTTTCATTTCTGAAAATATATTAAAAATTAAATCAAAAAAATTAGTTTCATAATTTTTATAATGTATAAATGCAATTTTTCAATTCATTTTATTAAAGAAGATATAGCAGAAATAGCGAAATATAGCAGGAATAACGGGATATATCGGAAATAGCGGGGCTTAAAGCGGAAAGGCTATATTTTGGGGCTATATGGAAATATCGTAGCGGTGGAAATCCGCTATGAGATATAGCGGGGTTATAGCTGGGTAATATCGGGGCATTAACTACACAGCTTAAGACTCTAATAATAAAATCTACAAAGTATATAGGGACATCCATCAACCCAAAAGGCATTAATTTCTGTTTGCAACAAAACTGGCTACAGACACCCAAGAACAGATTTAAGTTGTGGAATAAATGAAGAAATTAAATGAAAAAATAGAGGAAGATCACAAAATATCAAGAAAAATGCAGTAGAAGGTAAAAACATCAAGATTTATAGTGGTTCGGCGTTGATTGCCTATGTCCACTTTGAATATCCTCTTTATTGCTTCTTAATTCACTTGATTACAATTACAAATAGCAAGAAATAGCAAGAGATCAAAAAAGAATGGAGGAAGATAGTTACAACAATGGTGGAGTTTAAATAACAGTGTAAGAGTCCCTACCACCTTTGCCTGTATTTATAGATGAAGGCGGCCTCTAATCTGACTGAAACTTTGGCAACAGGACCACCTCCACCATATGAGCCCACCATAGAGAGGGCTAGGCCAGACTCTCAATGGAAAGGGACCGATACCGATCCCTCCATGTGTCGAGTTTGGGATAGAGATCCCTATGGTAGCTCCCTTAGGGTCTATAATGATGGTGCTCAAAATATCATAGCATTTGGACTTGTGGAGCTTTAGTTCTTATAGTGCTTTGGTTTGAATCCCAATCTGGTCAAGAGGGCGCCGATCTCTCCTAGTCCTTAATGTATGCCGATCCATCCCATACTAGCTAGCCATGCCGATCCATATCAAACAAACCACATTATGCCGACCCATTATCCACTAGTCACACCATGTCGATCTGTGCCTTTCGAACAAGCCATGCCGAACCATATCATACAAACTATATCATGCCAATCCATCCCTTTTGAATATACCATGATGATTGTAACGAACGAGGATTTTCGACCCTCGAAAATCGACATTTATACGTCTACTGTATCGAAAGCCGAGTAGTCAAGTGCCGGAAATACCAATTCATTAGGGGTGAAGAAGAAAAAGGTAGAAGAAAAGAAACAAAACAACATAGAATCTCACAATCGCAGCGGAACAAAATATAGTATATAATAACAGATTTTAAATACAAGGACTATACTATTAATATACATACCATTATCAGAGTACAACAATTCAATACATAAAATGGACAATTATAATAACTTGTCCTCACACAGCGGAAACAACCAAGTATGTGATATACGTCTGAACTCCTCCAGCTTGTCTCCTAAGCTCCATAGCATTTTACCTGGATATGTAATACTCGGTCTGACCCGAGCATTATAATAAAATAACACCCGAACCAGTCTGGAAAACCAGCGTGAGAAAACACACTCAATTTGAATTATTAACTTTTCAAAATCCTTTGAAAAACAAAGGTATCTCATAAGACCACGTCACAAATAAACACGGCGGGTTTTTCCCTTACGATAACCAAAACTTTATAGAAAATCCAGTGATATTATAATAGTGTCTAAATACAAATACTTATTCAAATAGTTGAAATTGTTACATTAATTAAATTCCAACATACTAGGCTCTACAAACAAAACCGTAAGCTCGTATTGGAGAATGGATTCCAACGAATGACTGGGCCACTGGGGTACCACCCACCACAGTACACCTCTAGAACCATGTACCGAGGACCACGCCGGGATCCCCTGCTACACAAGACCGGCCTACCCCTAACCTGAATAGACCGAATATATTATCACCCCGGGTGTTCCCACCCTTACCATCGAGCGCTTCTTCTTTCATGTGTACCCATATCTAAGATAAATAGGGTTTCCGAGGACATCTAGAAAGGTGATAACATACCCTACTTGAGTGCGACCCACTTAGCCTTGTTGCATCTCCCCTGTTTTAGTCATTCCCGGTTGATGAGGTTCGAGGCTAAGCGTTACCTTTCAAGAACAATTTTACTTAGAATGCTCATCGTCCTCCAATGATGATGTCCTGATAGCATTCGTCCATACCAGTTGTCTTGGGTCTGGACAAACCAAATCACCATCTTCATTATCTTCATGGTATTCGTTCGTTATGTTCAAACCGGTTCGAAGTGGTTTTCTGATAATTAAATCCGAACCCAGTCACTTTGAAACGATTAATGAATTTGGCCAAATTTGATAGTCGGTTATTTAACTATCAATAGACATATCAGGCCTTATTATAAATTTCCCAAAATTTATTTCAAATTATCTTTATAAGATATTACTTTCAGTTCTTCAACATTTGAAAACAGTTTCAAATTCTTATATCTCCAACAGAAATTTCCACTCTTTTTCAACACTTAAATATTTTTCTCCATTTCATTTTAAATTCACACTTAGGAAATACCCCTTTTATTTCCTATTTCTCTTTCTCAAAATCATTTACAATTTTATTTGTAAATTTCTCAACTCGTTTTACACGAATTCTATAAATTTCGGAATTCTTTAATTAATTCCCTTCAATATTTCCAAAGTCAATTATACTTACTTATAATTCCAATTTCATTTTCTACTTCCTTAATGAATTTTATTTCATTCTTCAAAGTTCGCTTTTATTTAACCTCTTCGGAAATTCTCTTACTTTTCTTCCCAATTCTATTTAAGAATTTTCTTATAAATCATATTTACTGAATAACCCCATTTCCAGGATTTCGAGAAGGTTTATAAATAAATTTAAAACATTTTCAAAACTTTATATAAATGCATATGTAAACAAAAATAAGTATTTAAAGAAAATAAAAATAATTTGTTTTTAAGACATATTCAAATAGTTATTTAAAAATATTGAAAACACTTTCTTATAACATCACTTTTTCAAAGCAGGTTTAAACATTTAGGATTTTATTAAAATAGATATTAAGTATTTCAAAAATTCACTTCTGAAATATTTCCATACAACCTAACCTTGAAATTTATATAGTTTAATAAATAAGAATTTTCCATACAACCTAACCTTGAAATTTATATAGTTTAATATTTATATATTAAAATCACCTTTTTAATTCTTTAAAAATTTAAAATAATATTTATGGTATTTAATATACCCAAAATTAATTTCCATGCTATTATAACATTTAAAAGTTTACAACACACAACAATCCATCATTTCATATATATGAAAAATACTAATATATTTGAGGAATCTATTTGGATCCCTCCAACATGTTTTTCCCTACATCCACAGATGTTAGACAACAATAAAAATACCAATCCCACTTCGAGGGGGATATTGCGGTATAAAGGGTCATTCGTTATTATGCGGGGCGCATAGGGTCTCATCCGTTATAATATGCAGGAATATCACTCCAATACTAATATATATACTACTATATATATAGTCATCCAATAGATAATTATAAATTTATCAATCGATCAATCAATTAATCATTTAAATTTAAACATTTAAATTTAAATATGGTAATCCAAATGAGTGAGAAATTCTTATCTTGATTTTGTAATTTGCAAATCCACTCAAATTTTATTTCGTACCCTACGCCATCACGAATCTGTCGCAAAAATCCCCACTTGCATTTGACCTCGTATGAATTTAATACAATATTTATAAGAATTTGATTTTATTAATATTCAGTAATTAAATTAGTTACCTCCCATATGTAAACCCTAGAGCTGCTAACCTCGATCACAACCTCCCAGGCCACTGCTCCCTTCACTTCAAACCGTGCCCAACCCTCTTGCTGTCATCACCCGTAATCTCAGCCACGACCACCAACGCAATCGCCTCCGATGACAACGTCTCCAGACAAGAGCAAGTCGCAACACTTCTCCAAGCACATCCATTACCAGCCCTAGTCTCACCCACAACTGACGTGCTTCGACTTCCACTCCTCGCCGCCATCGTGGCCTCGCGCGCGTCCTAGAAAATCGCGACACTCAAAGTCTCCACCTACTTTCGACTTCGCCTCTCCTCTCGTCACCTTGACCACCGAACCCACCTCGACCATCGCGACTCATCTCCACCCCTTCTCTATCCCGTACAAGATCGAACCCTTAGTATCCTCTGCCGAGCCCTAACTATGCCGTGACCTCCCTAATCTCCAAGCGCCGCGCCTAGCTTGGTTGTGGTTGAAGTCGCTGACCCCCACTAAATCGCGGCCTCAACATGATGTGTAAAGATCCCAAACTCGGCCTTCGAAAATCGGCACCCGTACTTCACTTGTACTCGAAATGTCGTAGATTCAAACACCGAATCTGGCTCTCCGGAGCTTATAACACCATTAAGTATAACAACACAGCGGAATAAAGAAATAGATGATATCATATACAGCTCCAATGAATACAATATCCAGAATGATATACAACAACGATATCAATAATACACAACAATATCAATAATACACAACAATATCAGAGATATGATACAATGACAATAGCAGCGGAAAGAAAAGATAACATCAGTAGCGGAACAATATCAATAGAAGTGGTAACTCCAAAATGATCTTCAGACAAGAATGAATCCACAATTCCAAGATAAGAAACTTCGATGAATGAACTCCAAATACTGAACTAGCTCCAACTAGCCAACTAAACCTGAATATCTGAAAACCCCAACTCTAGACTGCCCGTGTGAAAATGGTAGGCACCCAGAGTTTAGGACGGGAACAATAAACTCCGAGTCAGTCGTAGGACTGGTGTGAGCAACAAAAACAGTTTATCTTTTAAACAATAAAGAACTTTAAACATTGAAATCTGCAATGTTTTTTTTGGAAAATGAAACTACCATAAGACCTCCCCCCACACACACAATGCAAACGCAGAATTAGAGGAGATTTCTTCTTATGATAGTCAAACATGCTTACTACGTAATACAAATCATTTTGATATTATCATTAGTGCATAGTGCAGAAAAACATTTCGAAAGTATAATATTAATCTTAGCCAGCATAGGCATTTCACACTATGCCTACTATAGCTACCATCTAAACAGTGGGGCGCCACCATAAGTAAATGGCAGGTTCTACAACTAATACCGTACAAGGTTCGTATTGGAAGATGGATTTCCAACAAATGGTCAGGCTAAGGAACTTCCTATGCCACATGGGAACGCCTCTGGCGGGACGCCCCGAGAACCACCTGACTCTCTACCAACACAAGGCCGGTTACCCCCTTCCCGGGTAGTAAACCTGAGATATTCCACCCCCGGTCCTTTGGGACCTTTATACGAGGATCCTCTACACCAACATCACACAGTAGTAAATATACTATAGTGCCTAGATGAGTAAGTATCAGGGCTCCATACCATAATACCACCCTTTTCCAGAAGGAATGGACATACCCTAGGGGAGCTACCCCTGAAACCTTGCCGCATCTTTCCTGTTTCGACCATTTCCGGTCTATGAGCTTCGATGAGGTCTCGTCCACAAAGCCACGCTTTTTCACAAAGCCATGCTTTGATCACAAATGATCAATAAATGATAATCACACAGCAACACTCCGCATGCCATACTACCAAATTGGGAGTATATCGCTGATAAACTTCAACTACATAACCTCCGAGCTCGTACGTCTCAGAGAAGGGTGTTAAGCTAAGAGAATAAATCTCCGCCACCAAACAAAAATGTATTTGAAAGAAATCAGCTTTATATCTCAAAGTGTAGTGTCAGACATACAACCATACAAGTCTGTTCCGGGTTCGAACAGAACCGAAGGCACTTCCGAAGAAACCCTTGCAATTCCGGATAATTTTCTAATCACGTCCGGACTTCCCATCACAAAGGGTGATCAAATCTCTATACCGGGGACCAGTCGATGCAGAGACATTCGACGAGTTGTCCTTTCGTTTTCAAAAATATCCAGTCTTCACCACCGGTCTTCAAATGCTATCCATATCGTCGTATCACTAATTCAGAATGGGTTATATGACACAAAGGTCTTTTCCCGGCTAACCCGAATAGTGAGCGCAATTTAAAAATCATATAGATGCTGGGGTCTCAGTTAAATCACAGCTTAAAGCCCAAAACCTTTCATTCGAATGGTTAAAACAAATTACCATTTCCAATCTTTTAAACAAAAAGATTCATTTCAACAACCTTCAATGGTTTAAACAAATTTCCATATTTTTAATCTTTTAAACAAAAAGATTCAATTCACAAAGTTCACCCCGTTCACAAAGATCCATTCATGGATTTCAAAACAATTTCCATTTCAATTGAATTAATCTCGTTAAATCTTTAAGTCAAGATTTAACTTATAGCTTTCAAAACTAGTTTCCAAAGATTCATTCATAGCCTTTCAAAACAATTCTATTTCAAGTTGGATTAACTCGTCCGGTCTTTGAAATCAAAGACTCATTTCATAGTTTTCAAAACATTTCAATTCTATTTCAAACTCGAAACCTTTCAACACAATTTAGAAATCCTTTCTTAAAATGAAAGCTATTATTATTTGAAAACAAGTAGTTTTCGTTTCGGAAAAATCCAGTTATATTTACACGAGTTAAAACCCTTGCATTAAATTAAAATTCCCAAATCAATACCTTTAAAATGGTTTAACCCATATATAACTTGTACGACATCTTTAATCCCTAGTTTCAAATCATAGAATTCAATTTCAAACTTGAATTCAAATTTAAATCAAATTATTTAAATTTCAAGATATCCAAAATATCTTTAAAACTCCTTTCAAAAGCTTTTCATATTAAACCCCAATTTCCAATTTCAAAATCAATTGAAATTAAAATTTCAATTTCAAAAACATTAAATTTAAATCATCTGTGACTTAACCGATTTCCATGTGAAATCCATATTTGTGTGTGTAAAAGTGTGGTCCAGGGGTTTCACACACAATAGTGCAACATCATTCAATCATCACAGATCAAATATAGAAATACAATTGATAAGCGGTATTAACTATAACGCTTATCGTTCATTCACAGATCACAGATATATATATCGCAGATAATCAATTACATTCATCCCAAATAAATAAATTACAGATCACAACACAAATCAGGATGTATCACAAAGCATCGTATATCAGGGATATCAAACAATTCACATTCAATAGAATCCAAACATTTATAAGTAAGATCACTTAATTATTTGATAAATTTAAATCAGATTTATTACTTATGAATAAATCACTAATCCTGGTTAATTAACATTAATTAATTACAAATCATTCTGATTAATTATTCTTTAATCATTTATTAATTAACCATTTATAATAATTAATTAACCTTTAATTATAATTCATCAAAATTTAATTATTAAATAATTAACCTTTAATTATTTAATTCATCATTAAATTAATTATCTTTAATTAATAAATTAACCCTTAATTGTAAATTAATTAACTCTTAATTACTTATAGTAATTAATTTCTGCTTAATTAATTATCTTTAATAACAAATTAATTAACCTTTATTTATTTGTTAAGTTAACCTTTAATATTACTTTGGAAATGTCTTACTAAATCCTTAATTAATTCAAACTTTAATCAAAGTCATCATTTTAAAACATGAATTAAAAATGTTTAAAAGTTGAATTTTATTTTTAAAGTAAAAACTTTTTTTTTTCAACAGACCCGAGACCCGCTTCGAGTCTTACCCGAGTCGACACGCCCTCTACTTCGAGTCTTCCCCTAACAACCCAAAATAACCCGAGTAACTTTCAACCCTTTTTTAAATTTGTTTAAGTGTTAGAGAAACCTAGTGCCACTTGAAAATACGCGAGCTCAAACTCGAGCCAGCAACCCATCTTCCCGAAGACAACTTCGAGTCTCCATCTTCTTCCTAAATTCAACAGCCATCACAGATACGAAATGCATCTGTGCACCGTGCACGCCGATCGCCGGTGTTCTGGCCATCGCCACTACCCTTAACAAGTCGGCGATCCCAATCTCAGACCATCCAAACTCCACCCATCGATTGCCACTCGAAATCGAATTCGAGTATCTCAGAACCCAAACTGGAACAAACTTGATCATCAGAAAACTGCCTCACGCCACCGCATACCGTTGCCAGAGATCACGTCCACATGTCTGAATCTTCGCCATAATCCCCTGCTTCGATTCCACCCTTCGCGGTGAAGTCCGATGCACCCATGACACTGCAGCGACCCCATTTCCGACGTCGACTAAAACTAGGTTTAAATTCCAAATCCTCTTTGCCCCGCCGCCACGGTGGATTGAAAACTGCGCCACCATTTTTCTGATGATCTCCACTACCCAGGCTAACCCCAGCTCCAACCTCGAGTCCACCGAACTTCGCGATCGCCAGAATTCAACGAAAAACTCAATCCCGTTCAACCTTTAATTTCTTCCAATGTATAAGCTTAAAAATTGTGATTCTATTTCCAAACATCATTATTTTTAAAGACGAGACTAACTATATAATCAAAACATGAATTTTTAACAATCGAATTTCTGACTTGATTTTTGTCTTTCACTGTTCTTCCCATTTCCCATTCATCCTACTTTCTATCTTCACCTAACACCTTTTTCTAAATTTAAATCTTGATTATTCAAACCTATTTCCTTTAAATATTTTATCTAAAAAAAATGGAGGAAGAGATTTTGAATCAGGTTTTGGAAACCTGTTAAGCTAAGCAGAGGCCTGTATATATCTATGGACAAATATATATATATATATATATATCCGTGCAAACGTTTTCACAATCATGCTTTCAAGTATTATCCAAACATCAAGATATAATAACAGGTTTATGAAGTTTGCTCACCTGGATTTCAGAAAAAAACTGAGCTTCTCTTATGTTGAACAGGCTTTGCATTTGAAAACTGAGAATGCTTTTCATTTGAAACTGACTGAGAACTGAAAGCTATATTCTCTGGTTGATCTCTGGTTGTATTGGTCTTGATTGTTGTTTAAACTGAAGTTTTGTTTGAGTTTTTTTATTTATTTACAGCTTGAAGTGGAACGAATTTGAAATGAGGATGATGTTTATAAAAAAGAATGAGTACAGGGTGTTGTATTATTTTGTACAAGTGAAATTATACTCTTGTACAAATGAATATATTGTTTTGTACAATAGGATCAGGGATTTTTTTTCTTTGGAGGCTGATATACGTGCAACGTGATGGCTTGCATTTATTATGTTGTACAAACTTATATTTTATTTTTCTTTTCTGCTGTACAAATCTATTTTTTACTTTATTCCTTCTTTTACAAGCTAGTTCAAAGATGTTTATATCTTTTGTTTTCTTTTCGGGTGAGAAGATATTAGTAAGTACATATGCTTCCTCCCTTGTTTACATGAATCATTTCATTTGATTTCCTTTTTTATTTGTGTGAAGATTTTTATTTATTTATTTTGTTTTATTATCTTCTTGCATACACTTGTTTTTATTTCTATTCCTAGCCTACATATGGAATGAGTTTGTTCTTAGACTTATATCTATTTCTAGTATAAATACTTACTTTTATTTCTTTGTTTTAAAGTTTAACTATCAAATATTTAATTCATATAAATATATCTTTATACTTTTAAAACTAACTACCAATAAATTAATTTATATAAATAATATTTTTAAACCCAAATCATTTTCTAAGTCATTTACTCAAATTCTAAAGTCAAATTCAAATCAAATCAAATATATATATCTAAATTTCAAATTTGCTCATATATGCCCAAATACATATATATTCGCATATATACATATATATACAATATTTTAATTTTAAATGATTTATACAGAATATATTTGGATTCGGGGAAACTCGCATCACTTTATCATTTAATTTTACAAATTTTATTCAAAAATTAATTTAATTATCAATTTAAATTTATATAAAATTTGGGGTCGTTACATGATGGATTTCTTTTTTCTTTTTCTTTTTTTATTTATACGCCGAATGATTCGGTTTTGATCCCTTAAATCTAGAGGAAGAAAATAAGCTCGTGATTTAAGTTCGTTCGATTTTCGAACTGGAAGAATAAAGGGAATACGCGATTTAAATCCCTTCTTTTTTTTCTAAGTGTTTTTTTAACTGAAGAGAAAGGGAGAAGGATATGTGATTTAAAAGATGGAGGTGGCGTGTAAGATGAAGGCTATAGTGACTGAGGTGAAGGGGGAAAAGTTTTTGATGGAAATATATTTGTCAAGTAAAATATATATATATATATATATATATATATATATATATATATATATTTAAATTCAAATTGTCTCGATTACATAGCTCAAAATCATGAACCCCTACCGAGGCGTGCCGCTAGGCGTTTATAATGTTATACCCCTATTCCGAACGCAATGGAAAAGGTTTCGAGTCCTAATTCGATCGTATAGAGAAGATAGCTTTTAGGACCCACTTATTATATTGAAATTTCGATATAAACTACAGCGCGTTTATATCCCGTACGACCAAATGATAACTCCAAACGTTATGAAAATTTAAATCCGATAATAATACTCTATCACAGATCCAACGAAACTGGTTTCGTCGAATTCCGAGACTGTGTCTCGGAAGGCTATTTATATATGTTAATTTAACGATATATTTTTAAAACTGAACAAATCATTTTAAATTCAACTTTAAAATTTATATTTATCTTCATTATTATTAATATGAATTTTAGAAGCCTTTAAATTATTTTTATCGAGCCTAAAACTCAAGATACAATAATTTAACCAACATTCGATTTTTTTTAATTCAATAATTAAATTATCCAATAAATCGCCATATTTAAAATTCTTTATTTATTTTATTAAGTAAAAACCAATCTTTCATATTCAAAAATCAACCTATAATTCAAATTCAATATTTAAAACCATTTAAATACGTCGAAAAATCTGGGTCGTTACAATGATCCTTACCTTACGAGCCTTACTGTGCCGATCCATGTCACTTGGACCATACCATGTCTTGCCGACCCCTCTGCATCCCAACCTAAGTTGACTGCCTAATTAAGTGATCATACCGATCTTATGGCTTCCTCATACTATGTCGAACCTTACATCACTTCATTCATATTCATCTCCACTATCTCGATCCCTATCTTATGTAGACTAAACCCTATCTTTTCGACATCCCGTGCTGTCCATCTATCAACTATGTTCCATCTGGGCTTGATACAACTGTTCGGGCATTATATCTTGGTCATGTAGCTGTTGTCTCATGATCATCCTTCTCATCAACACTAGAGTCTGGCCGAGGCGATCAGTCCAATATAGCCGGATCATGGCACCGGGTAACACTTGCCCCCTAAAGTACGTCTTGTGAATAACATGACATTCTTTGAATTGGAAAGAACCTAGGTACCCGGGAACATATCTATCCAACTTTCTGGTTGATCTCTATTCCTTTATCGATCTTCAATGATATAAGTCTGATGCCGTATTCTATTAGTATGCACAGATTTGGTCATGTGAGATCTACAGGTTTTCTTCTGGTTCGATTTTAAACTCGATCGTTTCAAGCTAATCCCCTACTTTAGTTAATTTCAAAAGGTTGAATCCTTAAATCTCTTTCGTGCTTGTTCACATATACGTTTCTGTTATCGGCCCTGGACATGCATGAACATTCATGGGTCGTTGCCGAGTATAATAGTTTCTGTACGCTTGCGTTTTTGACTGAGCCTTCATGATGACGATCATTTGTCACTCCCTAATTGCTTGCCATTTTTCTATTTCCCTTTCCCATTCCACCCATATCCATCATTCATGCATCTTTCTTCTTTTTTCTTTCTCCTTATTTTGATTCTGGAGGGATCGGCATCTGACATGCCGATCCCTTGCGAGATAGACGTTAATAGGGGTCGGCATATTCCAATGTCGATCCCCATTCGCTTCAGACTTATTCAACCCATGGTAACTGGTTCCACTTCTCTTCATATGTGCGCATATATAAGCATAACTTTCTCGTCTCCTTCCCTTCGCTTTTCTACTTTACAATTTCTACCTAATCTTTTTATCTTCCCTTCACATACTTTTCTTGCCTCCTCCCTAGTAAACTCATACCATCACAAAATCTCTCTTCATGAGCATGATTCCTTCAATTGCATGCCTCAAATTTAATCACGAATTCAATCCATCCCCTCATAGTAGCACCTCAATTTTCGGTTCCTAAGCCCGAACACTCGATCTCTAGTTGAACCTGAGAGTATAGGTACAAACCCTTTTTTTGCATTAATGACTTGCGAGTTTCAGGCTCTGGTGAGTTTGAGTGTTTCTTAGGCCGTGGTAGGTAGATGGATGGCTTCGGATGTAAGGAAGAGGAGGGGAAGGAGAAGGAAGTGGAAGAGGAGATAAGGAAAGAGGAATCCATTGAATCAGAGAGGGTTCGGCCATGAAGTGCTCTGGCATTGGGTTGAGGAGGAGTTAGTGGAGGGACGGTGTAAGTCAATTCAATGAGGTCGGTAGGGTGTCAAAACGAAACGACCGGTTGGCTGTTGGAGCATAGGAAATGGTTGTACGAGGGGTCATCATGAGTTATTGTTCTTAGGGATTGGTATAGAGGTTTAACTATAGGGATCTGCTTAGGAGTTAAAACATAGGGATCGGTTTAGGAGTTAAAGGGAAGGGATCGGTGTTGCTATATGAGTTAAAGTGTAGGGATCAGTTATGAGGCTAGGGTAAAGGGATTGACATATGGTGAAGGGATCGGTGTTGACTACCAAAACTAATTTAACTTAAGTCACTTAAATTCCTAACTGCATACTGTCTTGTCCGAATATAAAATGACTAAAAACAACGCGACTTGCATACTTCGACTATCGGACTTAAGCTTGAATGAACAAACTTTCGGACTGCTCAACATAAACAAAGTAAGAAACCGGCTACACGAACTTGAACAATGGACTTCATATTTAGACTGTCAACATCTGATCCTAAATCTTTGGTTGCCGATCAACTTTCTCGTCGATTGAGATGGTCAGCGATGACAGTCTCTCTCGACGAAATCTCCAAGTTTCGACATTTTACTCTCACTTCTCTGATTTCAAACTATTTATGTTTGTTTCACATTACACTGCACTAGTTCACACACAACATAGGGGAACAATTTAATATATCTAATGTTGATTCTCTATTGAGTATAGCTGACATAGATCTCATCTTACACGGAACGCTCATCCATAATATTTTCTGAATCAGCCGCGAGGCATATCAGTTCTGAGGCAAGATCAAGCTCTGCCATCCTATTTGATAAACCTTCTCCAAGTCATCAAACAGAACAAATAGAGGCATTTGACCTGTAAACAAACCACTTTTTCGACATTCCAGTCTTTCCTACAAAAGTTATTAATCTAGCTCCCGATGTCGTTGAGGGTGCTATCATTCTAAACAACCCGGACGACTCACAAGCGTCTAGAATCGGTGAAGTCGCTCTTTGCTGATTATGTTACATCCATGGAATTCCCTTTGAAGATTTTTTAGTTCCATCAAGGAAAGAAATTTGCCCCCAGCCGGATATACTGCTTGCAACAAGTTCATGTGCTGGGCTGGATGTGTGCCACCCTTCAACTCCTTCGTTCGGGAAATGTTGAGATACTTGGGGATCGCTCCTACCCAACTGCATCCCAATAGTTATGCCTTCATCCATGGCACTTTCCTTCTCTTTATGAATATCCTATTCCACCCGCCAACTCCTGAAGACATCAGATACATCTACAATTTCAAAAGACGGACTATGAGTCCTTCATATGTCTTTCTTGAACCCTCGCCTAAATGCCAAGTCTTATTGGGTGCATGGAACAAGCTCTCTCTATTTAAACACGAGTGGTTTTATGTACGATGTCCTCCCGGTTTGGTAAGGAATGGTTGGAAGGACGTAAGTGCTACTCCTGTCTTCATCTTTAATTCAAAGATTCATGTCCTAACTTCTTCTTTAAACATACTAACGTCTCCAGTTCTTTCAAGTGTTCGCCTTCGACCCGAAGGTGTCGAGTATTCTAGGGCCGTTGCGGCCATTTGTGCTACTCTCGTTCAAGATCGGGACATCAAACTTCTTGTCATAGATGAGCTTCTCTCATTATTTGGGTTGTTGGAAGACGGCCGCAAAATTGGACTTCCCGGGAGTAAGGTAGTCCCTAAAATCGTTGTCGAAAGAAGGGTAGAAGCAAGCGACCTAGTGGGGCCCCCAGTTGAGGGAACCTGGGAAGACATCGAAGTGGGAGAGATAAGAGAATTACAAGATGCGGGGCCGAGAAGCGAAGACGTAGGCCTTGGAAAAGTGCCAGTAGTCGAAGTGCCACAGACTAGTCAAATGCAAACTCCCCCAAAGTGGAGAAAAAGGTTGGTGTACAAGCTGCGAAAGAGTAAGGCTGGGGAAACCCAGAATTCGTCAAAACCCCACTCGAAAAGGAGTTGTCTTCCCAACAATTAGAAAGTTCGCTGAAGGGACTCTCCGACATTCCAATTCTGGATGACATATTAAATTACAACTTTCCTAACATTGACGTCGAAGGGCTTAACTCTCCTCCAAGAAGCGGCGAAGACGTGCAACCTTCCAACAGAGGGGAGGAAACTCCAATGAGTAAAGCCAATGTTACTGGTCCGTTTGGGGGGAACACTAGGACACACATAAACACTTGCACTCCACCATACACTCATGATTAATTTTTTACGTTACCACTTCTAATATGCTCCTATTTGGCTCTTTTACAGGTGCAATGTCACACTCTCATGATTTTATCTGTCTTTGGGGTTCTTTTGCTTACTAAGGTAACTATTAACCTATTAGTTTTCATAGGCTTACTAATAACCTGTTTGATGTTTAGGGACTCCCTGTCCAGTTTCATAGTTTTCATGGGGTCACTAAGAACCTATTGGCTCAGGCCAATAACATCATTGTTTCATGAGTTCTCCCTGAACCTATTGGTAACTCCAATAACTTCATTCTTATCCTAGTTTTTATGGGTTGACTAGGAACCTATTGATATAAGTCAATAACTTAATCCGGATATAGTTTTCATGGGTTCACTACAAACCTATTGGCCCCTACCAATATTAAATCATAGTTTTCATGGGCTAACTATGAACCTGTTATCCTGACATCTTCATTATAAATAGTTTTCATGGGCTTACTATAAACCTATTGGGCCCTACTAATATCTCTTCCTATACACAGTTTTCATGGCCTTACTGTGAACCTATTGGCCCCTGTTAATATCTTTAATTAAAATTTTAGTATCCTTAATTTATACTCACTACTGGATCAACCTAGCTGGTTATTCTGCCCTTCCCCAAGGTACCGTTATGGGTTCATTACAATGTGAATATATTTAATTACATGTATGAAGAAGAAAAGATAATAGTACCAACCCCTATGGTTTAATATCCTTGAAACCATTTTATATAAGACCTGGTTAATCCCTTTAACCCATTAATCAAGGAAAACTTCTTCAAAAATCCATTTCAAAATACTTTATTTATTCCATGGTCTTCTTTTGAAATGAGATTGGTTATTTTTTTTGAAAACTATGGCTTTCGAAACCTTAAAACATTACTTTCGAAAACCCTGGATAGCCTCCTTCGAAAGCATAGAAAACTTAATTTCAAAACACAAATTATATACTTTTCGAGGCTCTATAATCATCTTTTTGAAAACCAAAATATACCTGTATCAAAACATTACTTGATAGTCTTTAGAAACATAGCTTTGAAACCAGCGAAAGTACCTCATTCAAAACCATTGGGTTTTGCTTTAAGAACACCTTTTGGGTCAAAGCGAATATATACAAAATCATCTCTTTCGAAACCTTTAATCATCATATAAATTTTTTTGGGGAAAGTTTGATGACCTCGACACCATCCTTTTTGAAAGCTTCGGAACCTTTAAGTAAAACATTGAAGGCTAGCATCGAAACCCCCTTTCGAAGCCTTTGTCTTTGAAACCCTTGACCCCTTTCAGAAGCATTTAGGAAGCAGTTTAGTACATCTTTAAAACAAAAGCTACCCTTCGAAAGCATTGATGACTTCAGTACTATCGAAAGGCAAAAGAACAGTAGTAGGGCTTTGACTAGGTTGGAATCATCATTTTCGAAAGCATTCTTTTATAAACAAAGGATCTCATTCGAAAGCTCTATTTTTAAATAAAGAAAGGCGGCAACAGGTTCGAAAGTAATAGGGTATCGACTTGGTCGAAAGTACCCTTCAAAAACAAGGCAGGCGCATAACTTTTTAAAAATAAACTATGGTTTTGACTCTATCGAAAGCAATGCTTTCGACACCCTGCCTTCCGCCTTCCTCCAATCCACTACGTACCCATGTTGATATCTTGTGTATTGGTTTCGTCTTTGTGGGGTTTCGACTTGGTTGAAGGTGGAAGTATATGGTTGAAAGGTGCTTCCAGTAGAGGCCGAACCCACTTTTTTGGGTAAATCTGATTTAATTCCAATTAAAGTAAACACGTTCTAACTAACCTGCCTACTTGTAAGCATATGATTGGGTGCCTCAACTTTTCAAATCCTTCACACAAAATAACTGCCGCATAATTTCAGATCTAAACCTTTAACAAATAAGCCAATACATTAAGCGAAACCAATTATGCAGTTAAATCCTTCTTTCTAAAACAATTTAATTTCCATAGTAAGTCACTTAGGAAAACTCCCCAAAAATTACAAAAATTCACTTTTAATATGTATCTAACATACAAAAATTCCAGACCTAGATTATAATTAAAATAATCGAAATTAATTATAAATCCAATTCTATCATATTTTTCTTTGAAAAGTCATAATTAATTCTCCATGAGTTGGAAAATTTATAAAAATTGAAACCCAACTCCAAAATCATGTTTTACATAACATAAAATTTTTCCATGGCATTCAAAGATCATTTTCAATAAGTTTTGTCTTTAAACCGTGTAAATCCTTATTTAAATATTTTGATTTAAATCAAACATATTATAATTCAAGCATATCCTTACCCAAAACATCATAAAAATGAATTTTATCTTAAATCCGAAAACATATGATCATATAACAAAATAAAGATGGTATAAATTATTATTCACCTTGATTAAGATAAGAAGATTGGATTGAGATTAAGATTTATTCTCCTTCATTGATTTCTTTGCTTGATTTGAATTTCTCTTCCTTAACAATGGCCGGCTCCTCTTTTATGTTTGCATTTGTATTTTATTTTTTTTGCAAAATGACGTGAATGGAAAATGAGACTATAAGGAAAGAGAATATATAAGGGTGGGAAGTTATGTGCGGCTATTTCCCAATATGCCCTTGTGTAAATCAATTAACTTACAAACCATTCTTAAGCCCATTTAATTAATTAATTAATCATGGCTTCCTTATCATTTATTCAAATCTCAATCCCCTTACCACTCTAATTATTTACATTATTCTATATAATTTATCTAATTAAATCTCCTGAATAATGTTATCGAAAATTAGGAGTGTTACAAGCTCCCCTCCTTAAAGAATTTCATCCTCGAAATTTAGTAAGGACTATATACTAAACATAGTAATCATCTGTAACCACTCCTAACAACCATACTAGCCTAACTGACTAGCAATTATCTATATGAAGCTAATATAGACATACCCTTAAAGTAGATCAGGATAAGTATCTCTAATTTTGTCTTCTGTCTCCCAAGTACAGTCCTTCTCGTTGTCGCTCCATTGAACTTTCACCAACTTGACTATCTTGTTCCTCCGTCTCTTCTCATCTCTCGCTACAACCTGAACTGGTTGCCTAACAAAAGTCAAATTAGGCTCTACTATCAAATCTTCCAACCCTGTCAGGGGAATAGTGGTCTCTGGATCATGCATATACTTGAGAAAATGAGACACATGAAATACATTATGGACACCTGCTATACTGCTCAGCAACTCTACTCTGTATGCGAGCTTTCCAATCCTCTCTGTAATCTGAAATGGACCAGCATATCTCGATGCCAGCTTCCCTGACTTTCCAAATCGTACCACACCCTTCATCGGTGATACTTTAATGGAAACATTATGTCCAACTAAGAATTCTAGGTCTTTACGCCTCTTATTTGCGTAACTTTTTTTATCTGGATTGAGCTTCCTTCATCCTTTCTTGGATTAACTCAATCTTCTCCGACGCATCCCTAACCAAATCTAGGCCTAAGACCAATCTTTCTCCAGTCTCCAACCAACATGTTGGTGATTTGCATGACCTTCCATACAAAGCTTCAAAAGGCGTCATTCCTATAGTAGTCTGATAACTATTATTATAGGAAAAACTCAACCAAATATAGGTGATCCTCCCAAGATGCACCAAAGTCCACACAAGCTCTCAATAAATCCTTGAGTACCTTATTGACTCTCTCTGTCTGCCCATCCGTCTAAGGGTGATATGCGGTACTCATTTTGAGCTTAGTACATAACACATCCTGTAGACTCTTCCAAAATTCACTAGTAAACAAAGTATCTTTATCGCTGACTTTACTACTAGGAATCCCATGTAGTCTAACTGTGTTCTTTATGAACAACTTAACTAAAATATGTGCCGTCCTGGTTGACTTAACTGGAATGAAATGGGCACTCTTGGTCAACCTGTCCAATATATTTTCATTTCCCCTATTTGACCTTGACAACCCGACTATAAAATCCATGGATATCGAATCCCATTTCCATACTGGAATCTCTAGAGGTTGAAGCAACCCACTCGGCTTCTAATGTTCGGCTTTAACTTGTTGACAGTTTGCGCACTGCCTAACCCACAAGCCAACATCCCTCTTCATACCTTCCCAATAGAAGCTCCTCTTCATATCTTGATACATCTTGGTCCCTCCAGGATGAATCGTAAACTTGGATCGATGACATTCTCCAAGAACTTCTTTCTTTAAGTCTCAACATTCGGAACACATAATCTTCCCTTCTATCTCAACCATCCCTTGTGGTCAAGAATAAAATCTTTCAGATCGTCGATCTCTGATCCAACCTCAAGCCTTCTAATCTTCTTAGCTAATAATGGATCCTCCTTCTGCTTAGAAGTTATCCTTTCGATCAATACTGATTGAAGTTCTAAACATGACAACATGGCAGTATTTTGATTGAAATAGCGGTTGATCGCGATTGCACACTACAAGTAGTCAAAGCTTCTAAATCCTTCCATTTTGCTAACATAGCTAACACCACATTCTGATGTCTTCTACTAAGAGCATTCCTTACTTTATTTCCTTTCCCAGGAGTATACATTATACCAAAATCATAAGCAGCCAAAAACTCCAACCACCTCTACTATCACATATTCAACTCCTTCTGGGAGAATAAGTACCTTTAAGACTTATGATTTGTGTAAAGCTCAAATCTCTCCCCTAATAGATAATGCCTCCAAATCTTTAATTCGAAGATCACCGCAGTCAAATCCAACTCATGAGTAGGGTATCTCACTTCATGAGGTCTAAGCTGTCATGAAGCGTAGGCAATCGCTTTACCCTTCCGCATCAACGTGGCTCCTAATCCAGTTCCACATGCATTGGTATATATCACCAATCCTTGGTTTTTGTTTGGAACTACTAACACAAGTGCATTGGTCAACAAATGCTTAACTTAAGGAATGCTTCCTCACATTTGTCGGGCCAAACAAACTTCACCTCCTTCCTAGTTAGCTTAGTCAAAGGCGCTGCTATCAGCGAGAAATCTTTAATGAATCTCTGGTAATAACCAGCAAGTCCAAAAATTCTTCTTATCTCAGTCACCATCTCCGGTCTCTTCCAATTATTAACAGCTTCGATCTTATCTGGATCGACTAACGACCCTTTCTCTGAAACAACGTGACCAAGAAACTTAACCTCTTTCTTCCAAAAATAAAACTTAGAAAACTTCGCCTTCAGCTGATGTTGCCTCAGCGTCTCAAGCACCACTCTAAGACGATCTTCATGCTCCTTTTCATCCTTAGAGTATACCAAAATGTCATATAAAAACACCAACACGAATCTATCCAAATACTCTCGGAAGACTTGGTTCATCAAATCCACAAAGAAAGCAGGTTCTTTCATTACCCGAATGACATTACTAACCAATCGTACGAACCATACCTAGTCTGAAATGTTGTTAAAGGAATATTGTCCTCTGTCACTCTTCACTGATGGAAACCTGTCGCCAAATCCAACCGCGAAAACACTCTGGCTCCACACAACTGATCAAATATATCATCAATTCTCGGCAAAGGATACTTATTCTTGATCGTCCTTTCGTTCAACTTACGATAGTCGATGCACATCCTCAATGACCCATCTGGTTTCTTCATGAACACTACTGTCGCTCCCCAAGGCGAACTGCTTGGTCTAATAACATTCCTTCCTTCTAGATCCACTAGCTGCACCTTCAATTCCTTCATCTATGTCAGTGTCATCCTGCTAGGTGGTCTACTCACAGGTTCAGCTCCTAGCATAAGATTTATTTGAAACTCAACAGCTCATTTCGATGGTAGTCCTCTGACTGGCTCAAAGACATTTGTAAATTCTCTTGCTACTCAAACCTGAATTAAATCTTCTTCTACTCCCATAGTATTTAACCAAGCACAACTACTCCGGTCAGAATTCTCCACTGAGAATATGATTCGGTTATGACTATCAGGGTGTCTTAGTGATATCTCCCCATCCTGGTAAAATGTCTTTGCCTCATACTTACTCAACACAAAATGATTCTGAAATCTACGAAATCAAGAACATACAGATTGCATGCAAACTTATGACCTAACAAGTCAAGTTCTAACTGGTCACATCTCATCCCTAGAGTTGCATACCCTCCTCTTGGATTCGCAACCCTTAAGGAAGAAACAAGGTATGTGGGTTCTAAGCATAACCTATCAACCAAATTCTGAGATATAAATAAACGTGATGCACCGGTATCAAATAGTATCCTAACTGGTATACTCTGAATCAAAAACGTACCTTCCATCACAGTCTTCCCTTTATGAGCTGTAGTTGGCTTAGCAGATGATGGTCCAACAGCAAAAACCTTTCCCTTGTCTGCCTTAACCGGTTTTGTACACTGATTCTTATAATGCCCAACTTGGTCATAGTTAAAGCACTTCACATTCATCTTATCTGCAGCCTTTTTCCCCTTGCCTGAGCGGCACTCATTTGCATAATGACCCTTCTTGTCACGCTTAAAGTAAACTAAGTCAGCCTTTGCTTTCTTAACAACATCTCCCTTCTAGGCTCCCTTTTTCTTAATGAACTTTCTCTTATTTCCCTGAGAACCCTAGAATTCAACTGGCTTCTCTCTAGCACAAACAACAAGCATCACCTTATGGCGAATTGCCATCTCCACAACCACATTACAAGGATCATGGATATGTGTCAGGGTCACCCTAGCAAGCATAGGTCTCAAACCCCGAATGAACCTCTCATTTCTCCTGATGTCAGTATCTATAGTAGCATGTCCATATCGGGACAACTCATCAAACTTAATAGCATATTCGATTACCGACATTTCTCTCTACACCAAATTTATAAACTTTCTCAGCAATGCTAACTTAGCAACTTTAGATAAAAACCTCTGTTCAAATCTCTCTCTAAAATCTACCCAAGTCAACTCCTCCTCTGGATCCATGGCAATAACACTATTCCACAAATGAAGTGTTGCCCCTTGCAATTGCCTAGAGGCCAGCCTCCTCTTCTGCGCATCATCCAAACCCAAATCGGCAAAGATTCTCTCACAATGTAATAGCCAATCCTCAACTTCTATAGCATCCTCCGTTCCCATAAATGACTTCCTACCAAGACTGGTGTAATCTCTGCTCAGCTTAGCATAATAATTCCCAACTGGAGCCACAAGATTAGCTCCTCCAACATTTCAGCCACTCCTGCTTGCATCATATTGACGAAGAACTGATACATTGCCTCCATATCAACTAGTGGATTTCCAACACCCACATTGACACCAGCATTTTGGTTAGCATTAGCCTGTCGAGCTTGGTTCCTCCTGGTATTAGGTCGAACATTTCTGTTAGTTGTGGTGCTTCCTCCACCGAAATTTCCTCTTCCGTTTCCTACTTCCTTATCTTCTTTCTCGTAAATCTGCATACGAGCCTTAGTAAGATACAGAAGAACGGTCTAAGAGAGAGGGGAATACATACTTATATATTTATATATCAAATACAAGTACGTTACTATAGCGTTAACCCTAACCACGATCTTATTTTCTGGTTCATTGGATTATGTTTGAAAATCTTTTAAGTTTAATTTCTTTTAAGTTTCATAAACCTATGCTCTGATACCAACTTATAACATCCCGCACTTGGAGGCCCAAAACAAACAGCTACAGATGTTGCAGTCATCCATAGTTATTAATCTTCGGCGACCAAATATGATAATGTTAGATACATTGATACACATAAACACATGAATATGGAAAATTTTAAAAATATCAAACAAACAACTTTCTCATTCTATTTCAAAATATTTCAAATTGATTACATAATCCCAGTATGAGAACCACGTTCAGAGAAAATATATTTATTACAACATACGTCAAGAGCGACATATGAAGATTCCCCCTTGGATGATCAGAGTATACATAGGCAATTTAACAACTTTGTCATTACAATGGCAACGCATCAGAATCAAAATAAAAGAGAACTCTAAGTAGCTATCATGCCTCCTACACATCTTCAGAAGCTTATTCTTCTAAAGAGGTACCTGAAAACCTCAATTCTCAAACTACTCAAAATCAATTGAGAATCCAAGAGTTTAAGGGAAAAACATAAACTTCGAGTCAAACATACAACCTGGTATGAATAATAATCTACCATTTCAAACCATTTAGATATCTAGTGAGACCATGCCGCTTAGCGGAACGGGTTTTCCCCTCACTAGTATCCTAAAACCTTTATAAAACCATATATTGTGCTCTTGTATCCACAATGGTTGAAATAATTCAAAATAATATGATGATATGCAAACAAGTAGATCAATTCTGGATTTCCTATCCCCATTCATTCTGACTAACTGTCTCATTTATAGTTTCTAGGGTAACTATTAACCTATTAGTTTTCATGGGCTTACTAATAACCTGTTTGATGTATAGGGACTCCTTGTCCAGTTTCATAGTTTTCATGGGATCACTAAGAACCTATTGGTCCCTGCCAATAACATCATTGTTTCATGGGTTCTCCCTGAGCCTATTGATAACTCCAATAACTTCCTCCTTATCATAGGATTCATGGGTTGACTAGGAACCTATTGACATTTGTCAATAACTTAATCCGAATATAGTATTGATGGGTTCACTACAAACCTATTGGCCCCTACCAATATCAAATCATAATTTTCATGGGCTAACTATGAACCTGTTTTCCTGACATCTTCATTTATACATAGTTTTCATGGGATTACTATGAACCTATTGGCCTCTACCAATATCTTTTCATATACACAGTTTTCATGGGCTTACTGTGAACCTATTGGCCCCTGCCAATATTTTTAATTAATATTTTGGTATCCTTAATTTATATTCATTACTGGGTCAACCTAGCTGGTTATTCTGTTCCCCAAGGCACCGTTATAGGTTCATTACAATGTGAATATAATTAAATACATATATGAAGAAGCAAACATAATAGTACCAACCCCTGTGGTTTAATATCCTTGAAACCATTTTATATAAGACCTGATTAATCGCTTTAACCCATTAATCAAGGAAAACTTCTTCAAAAATCCATTTCAAAATACTTTATTTATGCCATGGTCTTCTTTTAAAATGAGATTGGGTTATTTGTTTTGAAAACTAAAGCTTTTGAAACCTTAAAACATTACTTTCGAAACCCCTGGATAGCCTCCTTCGAAAGCATAAAAAACTTAATTTCAAAACACAAATATATACTTTTCGAGGCTCTTTAATCATCTTTTTCGAAACCAAAATATACCTTTCGAAAGCATCAAAACATTACTTAATAGTCTTTAGAAGCATAGCTTCGAAACCAACGAAAGTACCCCTTTCGAAACCATTGGGTTTTGCTTTAAGAACACTTTTTGGGTCAAAGTGAATATATATGAAAGTATCCCTTTCGAAACCTTTAATCATCTTATAAAATTGTTTGGGGAAAGTTTGATGGCGTCAGCACCATCCTTTCTGAAAGCTTCAAAATCTTTAAGTAAAACATTGAAGGATAGCATCGAAACCCCCTTTCGAAGCCTTTGCCTTCAAAACCCTTGACCCCTTTCGAAAGCATTTAGGAAGCGGCTTAGTACATCTTTAAAACAAAAGCAACCATTCGAAAGCATTGATGACTTCGGTACTTTCGAAAGGCAAATGAACAACAGTAGGGCTTCGACTAGGTCGGAATCATCATTTTCAAAAGCAGTCTTTTATAAACAAAGGATCTCATTCGAAAGGTCTATTTTTAAATAAAGAAAGGCGATAATAGGTTCGAAAGTAACAGGGTATCGACTTGGTCGAAAGTACCCTTCAAAAACAAGGCAGGCGCATAACTTTTTAAAAATAAGCTATGGTTTCGACTCTATCGAAAGCAATGCTTTCGAAACCTTGCCTTCCGCCTTCCTCCAATCCACTACATACCCATGTTGATACCTTGTGTATTGGTTTTGTCTTTGTGGGTTTTCGACTTGATTGAAGGCGGAAGTATATTGTCACATACCGAAATTTTCGACTTTCGAAAATTCGACATCGATACTCACTTTATCGACTGCCGAGAAATCGAACGCCGGAAACCCGAATACTGATGGTTTTAGCAAGAAGAAGAAGTAGAAGAAGAAGAGAAGAAGAAGAAAACAGAAGAGGAAAGAAGAACAACAGACAACATCAGAACAGAAAACAATAGCAGAATCTTACACATCGCAGCGGAACAATATACAATAGATAATTACTAGTCTTTTAAAACAAAGAACTATATCAGTTTATACATACATCAATCAGAGTCAATATACGACTTAATACAACACATCACATCAATGGACAGTTATATAAACTTGTCCTCATACAGAATACACAGCGGAATAAATAATATCAGATACAAATACTACGTCTCGCCATCCAGCTTATCTCCAAAGCTCCAGAATATCCAGAATATCCTGATAACATAACTCTAGGCTGCCCGTGTGGAAATTGGTGGGCACCTAGAGTTTAGAAGGGATCAATAAACTCCGAGTCAGTCATGGTGACTGGTGTGAGATCGTAAAACAGTTATTTTTCACAAAGAAAATAAAACAAATTCGCAATGCTTTTGGAAAATGAAACTACCATAAGACCTCCCACCACACACACAATGCAAACGCAGAATTGGAGGAGATTTCTTCTTATGATAGTCAAAGATGCTTACTACGCAAAATCAAATCATTTTTGATATTATTATTAGTGCATAGTGTGGAAAACATTTCGAAAGTAGAATATAAATCTTAGCCAGCATAGACATTTCGAACTATGCCTACTATAGCTACCATCCAAACAGTGGGGCGCCACCATAAGTGAATGATAGGTTCTACAACTAAAACCGTACAAGTCACTTATTGTTTCTTTGGATTTCCAACAAATGGTCAGGCTAAGGAACTTCCTTTTCCATGATGGGTACGTCCCTGGAATAGACGACCCGAGAACCTAACCGGATCTCTGCCAACACAAGGCCGGGTTACCTCTGCAAAAATAGGTAACTACTGACACGCGTATGCCATCCCCCGATCGTAACCGATCTTCCCGAGGATCCCCGATTTCCAACAAACCACATAATAAGCAGTATCAACATAGGTTAAGTATCTGGGCTCCATACCATGATACCACCTCTATCCAGAAGGAATGACATACACTAAGGGGCGCTACTCCCTAGAACCTTGCTGCATCCTTCCTGTTTCGACCATTTCCGGGGTGTGAGGCTCGACGAAGTCTCGTCCACAAAGCTACGCTTTCTACAAAGCCCTGCTTCGGGTCCAATAAAAATGATCAACCTATGATCACAAAGATATAAGATCAAACAAATGATCATATCGCAAATGATCAAACACTGATCATTTCACAGCAACACTCAGTATGCCACGTTACCAAATTGGGAGTATATCGCTGATAAATTTCAACTACATAACCTCTGAGCTCGTACGTCTCAGAGAAGGGTGTTAAGCTAAGAGAATAAATTCTCCGCCACCAACAGATATGTATTTGAAAGAAATCAGCTCAATGTCTCAATTTGTAACGTCAGACACACAATCCATACAAGTCTGTTCCGGGATCGAACAGAACCGAAGGCACTTCTCACGAAGCCCTTGCATATCCGGATAAATTTCTAATCACGTTCGGACTTCCCGTCACTAAGGGTGATAAAACCTCTAAATCGGAGATCAGCCGATGTAGAGTAACTCGACGGTAATCCTTCCGTTTTCAAAAATATCTGGTCTTCAACACCGGTCTTCGAATGCAATTCATAACGACGTATCACATATTCGGAATGGGTTATACGACCCCATGGTCCTTTCCCGGCTAACCCGAATAGTGAGCGATTTCTCAAAAATAAGTGTGGCATTCAAATTCATCCAATTCACAACAAATACCATTCAAGGTAATTATTGATAGTCGGTTATTTAACTATCAATAAAGATGCGCAACATCATCAGATTCCAAATAATTTTCCAAATTATTTCATCTTCAAAAATATCTTCATTAGATATAAAATTTCCACACTTCACCATTTGAAAACAATTTCAAATCAATTTCCACTTTTTTTTATCTTTGAAGATAAAATCTCAAAACAGTTCATTTCATATTGGAAAAGCATTTCCATACTTATTTAATTATAAGTAATTCACAAATCAATTTATTTTCAACATTTGAAAATATTCGATATACTTAAATCAAAATTAAGTATAAATTCATTCTTTAAGGAAATCATTTACTATAACAACATTTGTTTGAGTCAAAACGAATGTTACGTAAAACGTCGTTACGACGACTCAAAATCACTAGTATAGGGATTCGAAATTTAGATAGATATATAAATCCCAATACTATATAAAACATTTCCTTTCGGAAATCATTTACTATAACAATAGTGTTATGGTCCACCATTTCCTTATTTCTCGAAAACGTCTATTTCAACAATAAATGTTGAAATCTATGATTTCGATATTTAACACGTTTTAAAACATCTTTTAAAACAATTACTTCATTTCATAATATCACTTCTCCAAAACATATCCATTTTATTTAATAATATATTCACTGTCCAAAATCGTGAATATACTTCGTTATCCAAATTCAACATTTCTACACATTTATTTAAAAGCTTATCCACTGTCCAAAATCGTGGATATAATTCCTTTAATTTACTTCTACAATTCACTTATCAAAATAAGTGATTTCGGATTTATAAACAACGTTTATAAATCACAATTTTATATTTTATAACAATTTCAAGTTATGAAATATCTTATTTAAACAATTCCATTTGACTCATTTATACAACAAAATTCCAATTCATAAGTTGATAACTCATAATTCATTTATTTTCAAAATCCTTCATCTTATAACTTCACAAATCGTATATCTATTAATATTACTTACTTAAAAAATCCGTTTATAAGTTCATTTTAACATTTATAGAACTCCTAAATAATCTCCTTATTTTTATTTATAAAATAACAATTTTATACATCTTCTATAAATATAATCCATTTATAATAAGTCGAAAATTCCAATTTAACCCAATTACAATTTAATCAACTTATATTTCAAAAACCACATTCTTATTATATCTTCACAAATCTCATAATTTTATAACACGAAAATTATAACATTTATTTATTTAAAATGAATTAATTCCAAAATTCAATAAAACGTATACTTTCAAATAATCACTTTGAAATCCTTTTAAAAATAATATCGTTATTTTTAACTTCAAAAATGGATCCGATGATGCTACAGCATCAAACAATCAATCACAACAAATCAAATATCATATATCATCATATGATAACAGAATATATCAAAATATCTGTAAATAATCAATACGGTGAGGAATCCAGTTGGATCCCTCCAACCTGCTTCCCTGCATCCACAGATGTTAGCACAATACCAATTCCGCTCCAGTACGGAATTATCGCGGTATATGGGTTTAATAAATATTATCCGCTTACTAACGGCGCAATAGGGTCTCATCCGCTATACGAGGCGGGAAATCAATCAATCCAATATATACATATGTCAATATGTATATATTGCTATATATAGATATATATCCTACTATATCTAATATCACATCCAATAGCAATCAAATCAATAACTGAAAATTCCACTTTTCAATTCTTGAGTGAGAAGATCTCACCTTGATTTTAAATTCCGTTCCAGCGTTTATTTCGAATAAAATTAAACGGACGTTTAATTTTACCCGAAATTCAAACTAGCTCCAAACGACTCCAATCCAGTTGCATCGCGTAGTATGTGTTTCTACGATTCTGGCGCTACCAAATTTGTTGAATTCTGATAATATATGACGAAGTTATGGTAATTCAAACTTTATACAATTTTAAATAGAATAATTTCATTTTCTTTTTAATATTTTTACAACCTTTCCATCACTGCCGTAGAATTTGAACAAGAGAAATCAGGGCCGTGACTTTTGCCTTTGTTTCTCCCCCTCCCAGGCATCACGCGTTCGTGATAACCCATCAGCCCGTTCGAGATTTTTGATGCCGCACCCCACTACGTTGATCTTCACCCCATCAACCTACCACCACCGGAACCGCCATCACCTCACGAACCACCGCCTACCACCATGGCCAGCTTGGCCAGCCCCAGCGCACGCACAACGAAGCCAAACGCGGTGACTTTCCTGGCCAGCTGCGCCTCCAACGAAGCTCTGATGATGATCATATCCGTAGAGATGTGAAGCCCTCGTCATGATCTTTGTCTTCGTAGTTGGAAGTTTTTAACGAATGCGGATAGATTGGAAGAGATTGACAAAAGAAATTAAGAAATTTCTGGCCGTTAGTTGAATAAGAGGCGGCTGCAGTTTACAACCCTAGGGTTTTTGATTTCTTTTGCAAATGAAGATAATGAAGTCCTTATATAGAAAATGCTACAAAACACTATTCATCCCGGAATTTTCGAACTCGAAATCGAGCGTGCCGGCTGACGTTTCTAAGGTTTACCCCGCGTTCCGAACGCAATGGAACGTGTTTCGGGAGCTAATTCGGACATTTGAGCGAGATACGGAGAAAAATGATCAATTTAAATTAAACCGATTTAAATCGATTTCGATGCGTTTTGGCTTGCCCCGGACAAACGATAAATCCAAAAATTACGAAATTTGAAATCTTACAAAAATATCACATTACGGATCCGATGAAACTGGTTTCGTCGAAATATGAGACTGTTCGAAAATTGGCTATTTTTACAGTTGATAATTAAATATTAAAATATTCAATTTTCACAGATTAACTCCAAATTCAATTTTAAAAGTTCTATAACCTTTCTATAACTCCAGTATGATTAAATAAAATTTTACAAATCATTTTCAATCATTTTAAACTCGATTTTCAATTATCTCTGGAATTTCAATCATTAAATTATCGATTTAATTGACCAAATTAAATCCAATATCCTTTAAATAAATTATTCGACTTATTAAATTCATTTATTAATATTTAAAATCAATTAAATATTCGAATTTTAATTATCAAAAATTCTGGGTCGTTACATATATGGTCGAAAGGTGCTTCTAATAGAGGCGGAACCACTTTTCTAGGTAAATCTGATTCAATGCCAATTAAGTAAACACTTTCTAACTAACCTGCCTACTTGTAAGCATATGATTGCTTGCCTCAACTTTTCAAATCCTTTACACAAAATAACCACCGCATAATTTTAGATATGAACCTTTAACAAATAAGCCCTTCCATTAAGCAAAACCAATTATGCAATTAAATCCTTCATTCTAAAATAATTTAATTTCCATAGTAAATCACTTTGGAAAAATTCTCAAAAATTACAGAAATTCACTTTTAATATGTTATCTAACATACAAAAATTCCAGACCAAGATTCTAATTAAAATAATAGAAATTAATTATAAACCCAATTCGATCATATTTTCTTTTGAAAATTCATAATTAATTCTCCATAACTTGGTAAATTATAATAATTGAAATACAGCTCCAAAATCATGTTTTACATAACATAATTTTTTTACATGGCATTCAAAGATCATTTTCAATCAGTTTTGCCCTAAAACCGTGTAAATCCTTATTTAAATATGTTGATTTAAATCAAACATATTCTAATTCAGTCATATCATCACCCAAAACATCATAAAAACGAATTTAACCTTAGATCCGAAAACATATGCTCATCTATCAAAATAAAAATGGTATAAATTATTATTCACCTTGATTAAGATAAGGAGATTGGATTGAGATTAAGATTTATTCCCCTTCTTTAATTTCTTTGCTTGATTTGAATTTCTCTTCCTTAACAATGGTCGACTCCTCTTTTATGTTTGCATTTGTATTTTGTTTTTGCAAAATGACGTGAATAGGAAATGAGACTATAAGAAACGAGAATATATAAGGGTGAGGAATTATGTGCGTTTATTTCCCAATATTCCTTTATGTAAATTAATTAACTTACAAATCATTCTTAAGCCCATTTAATTAATTAATTAAGCACGGCCTCCTTATCGTTTATTCAAATCTCATTCCTCTTATCACTCTAATTATTTACATTATTCTATTTAATTTATCTAATTAAATCTCCTGAATAATGTTATAAAAAATTAGGGTGTTACAAAATATGTCTTCATTCATGGACAAAAACATATAGATCATAATTCTTGTAACGACCCGCCTTTTCGAACCTCAAAAGTCGACACTAATACATCCATGGTATTCATGTGCCGAACAACTAAGTGTTGGAAAGACAGATTGTTAGGGAAAAGAAAGGAGATAGAAGATAGAAGAAACTAAACAATTACAGAATCTCACAATGCAACGGAA
Source organism: Allium fistulosum (assembly GCA_030737815.1). Classification (NCBI taxonomy): domain Eukaryota; kingdom Viridiplantae; phylum Streptophyta; class Magnoliopsida; order Asparagales; family Amaryllidaceae; genus Allium; species Allium fistulosum. The sequence goes on from CM060905.1 coordinate 1,044,169,444, forward strand.
TAGCATATATTAATCAACATAATACTTTACAGAGTCATTTCAAAAATGATACATCATAGTCATACTAACACAAATCCTACCCTTGGACAGTTATAACAGCCCGTCCCTATTTAACTAATATAAGATACATATAATACAGCGGAAACAAGATAATAACTAGCTATCATGAAGCCTCCTGCTCCAAGCTCCTCCAAAATTCATCCGTGGGAAAACCTGAACTACTTGGCTGCCCATAAAAATTTGAGTACCCAAGAGTTTTAGGAAAAGAAAATAAAACTCTAGGTCAGACATGGGTCTGGTGTGAGTAAACTCAAACAACTGAATTATTATATTTAAAACCCTTTATAAATCAAAGGTATCTCGTAAGACCATGCCGCACATAAACACGGATGGGTTTTTACCTTACATAACCAAAACACTTTTTATAGAAAATCCAGTGATATTATAATAATGTCTAAGCATTCAAAATAAATATATGAAAATAGCTGAAACTGTAACCATTATTAAATTCTATCATACTGGGTTCTACAATCAAAACCGTAAAGGCACGTATTGGAGATTGGATTTCATACTATGACAAGGCACCGGGTACCACCTATCACGGTACACGTCTAGAAAATGTACCGAGGACCTCGCCGAGATCCCTTGCCAACATAAGATCGGCCTACCCATGACTGGATAGTATCGAATATGTCATCACCTCGGTTGCTTTGAAACCCTTTTTATTTGAGATCTCATGCACAACCAATCCATAAATATGTATATGTATCTTGAAAGGTGATGACACACCCTAATGGGAGCGACCCACTTAGCCTTGCTACATCTCCCCTGATTTTAGTCATTCCTGGTTTATGAGGCTTGAGGCTACGCTTACCTTTCGAATAGCAATCCCGTTAGGAATGCTAATACTGCCTTCCAGGCAGTGCCAGCATTCATCTATACAAGTTGTCCAGGATAAGGACAAACCGAAGGCACTACTTCTACTCATCCATTTTGGAATCACCCTCAGGACTAGTAGCAAGCATCCCTTGCACTTCAATGCCCCATCTTCGATTCCATATTCTTAAAGACGTCTTTAGTTTGAAATGCTTGAGTTGGATCGAAGTTGTTTTCGGATAACACATCTGATCCTAGTCTCTTCGAAACAACTTTCGATAATTTTCGGTAAACTCAACCCTGGTTCTTTAGAAAATAAACAGACAAAGATAAGAGCGGAGTTCACCATCTAACCGTTTATGGATGGATTTCCTTATCATTCGTCCTAAAAGAACAAAACGAGGTTTATATTCACAGTACAACATCATTGGGGATGACTGTTCCATATAATTCACGAGTTTCTCCTAGATATTTTCAAAGTTATGTTTAGGTCCAGATTTGATAGTCGGTTATTTAGTTATCAAATAACAATCATTCAACATTGATTCGATTCCATATGGGATCCTCTAAACCTTTATTAATTTATCTTTAATTAATAAAATCACTTACAAAATTGATCAAAAGATCCTTTCAACCACTTCCCCAAACCCTTAACATTCCTTTTTACTTGAAAAAAACAATATAAGTATTTACCAAAACATTTTGGAAATTCCCTTTCCTCAAAATTCCATATTAAATGGCCAAACAATTCCCTTTCAAAAACATCACCTCCTATAAAACACATTTACGTATCCCTTATAAAATTCTTTTTATAAGTTCCATTCACATTTCAAACCACTTAAAAGTTTTCAAACTAGATTTAAAATTTATTTCAAAAAATATCTAAATTGATTTATAAAATCTCTTTCTATTTTTAAAACTATTCAAAAACCTTTCTTCATAATTCCTTTATAGAATCTTCTTTATAAAATATCATTTTCAAGATATCATTTGTAAATCACTTTAGGTAAAACCTTTTATTTAATAAACCCCTTTTAAATAAAACAAGATATTATCTAAAAATAACTTTATAAAATAATAATAAAATTTAAAAATCATTTATAACCTTTAAACCCAAATTGATTAAAGAATTAAAGTTAATTCAAAAGCATACATTAGTAAATTCAAAAAGAGGTCTATCAATCCCAATGGTACTATTTTAAGTTACCATTCAATTTCCATTTCAATTCACATAACCATTGTTCACATAGATCAACATATATGTAAATACACTTATATCCAAATCAGGGAATTAATATGAACTAACTAGCATATACATATCCAAATAACATAATAGCAGGATGTGATTTGTCCTGCTAAATAGATGTCCAAACAATCAACAATTAACTTATAGACAAATGGATATTTATTCTACTAATATATATGTACTTACAATCAAACAACCAATCTATATCAGAATGAGGACTTATTCTGCTAAGATGTCCACAACAATCAAATCTATTACATTATAGCAGAATGGGAATTTATTCTGCTATAAAATGTCCACACAATCAATTTATGGCAGAACGGAGTTTTATTCTGCTAATAGTTTTCCACACAACACAAACAATCATACCATAACTCATTCACAGTCATTTATCTACTTAATGGTATCGACATTTGAATCCCTTATGCTCAAAACTATCCTCTGTAAAAGAATTCCCTTTTCAACTAAATTGATTCTTGGAAAATCAAAGGATTTAAAACTTAAACTCCCCTTTAAAATAATTAATTATAAGTTAAACTCTTATTAAATCATAATTAATCTTTATTAAATCTTAATTTAATTAATAAATAATCAAACCTTTAAATAAATGATTAAACAATAATTAATTATTAAATAGATAATTAAACTCTAATTAATCCTTTATTAATTATTAAATAATCATTTAAACCTTAATTAATAATTTAATATTGATTAATATCAATTAAATAATCTTTAATTAAGTCTTAATAAATAAATTAAATCTTTAATAAATAATTTATAAATTAAAACCTTAATTAATTTAAAATTAAACACATGGTTAATAATTAATTAATAATTAGCCCTATATTTAATTAGTAATTAATTAAAAGCAATCGTATACTTAACTTATAATTAATTAAAAATTAATCATACTTGATAATTGATTAACTAAAATTAATCTTATCCTTTAAAAGGTAAATTAATTAGTAACTAGTCTTCACTTAGTTAAAGTTAATAAACCTTATTAACACTTAATTAATTAATAATTATTAAAACTTAATTAATTATTAAATCCTTAATTAAATTTTAAAAAACATTATTATTAGGCTTATAAAACATTTATAAAATAACTTTAAGTATGAACTTAAATTTGAAAAATTCGGATTTTTAAAGTGAAACTGCATCCATAGCGACTATCGCTATGGACAACATAACTTGAATATGTTTTGATTTTCCTCGTTGAAACCTCAACACTTAAATACTTACCAACTTATCATAAATATAGCATAAGAGTTTGCATAAGAAAACAAAGTTGAAAACTTTGAAATGATTTTCAATTTCCTTTAACTAAACATTAGTTTTTCCACAAAGAAATCCAATCGTCAATACCATATCGAATTGCCCATTTCCTTAGCATGACATCACATACACATGCAAACATCCATAAGCATATCAGCATCATGGCACACACCCAAAAATCACATCTTTATAATGAAACACAACACTTTAGCTTTTGATTCACAAGTCAATATCTAAACCGCAACTAGCAACATACACATATATTCAAACCATATAATATGCCAGCCAAACAACCAACTTATTTTACCATCCAATATTAAATACATATAAAGGTAAAACTTTTCCAAAATTTAAAGAATTTACTCACCAAAAATCCTTTGAAAATTGATACATTTTGGAATTTGAAAAGCTTGGAAAATCACAAAATCTACTCAAAAATAGGTCAACTTCCACTCCATTTTTGGACATGTAATTCTCGGATTTTGGAAAAGTTGTCAGTAGAAAAATTTTAGAAAATTCTTTTCTATACAATTTGAAAAAAAGAAACACTCAATTTCAGTTATTTTTTAGAAAGATATGGTCGAAATAAGGACATTTTCGGACTTGGATCTCTGAGTCCAAAAACACTTTGCAAATAAGCGAGATTTTGACATAGTTGTAACAAAATTTTGGAAAAGTGATCAACATAAAAATTGTACCACTGAAATTTGACATGGTTTGAAAAAAATAAAATCTTGATTTGGAGAAGTCTATAGGAAGTTATGGTCGAATGAATTGAAAGGAAAAATAGAAGAAGTGGAGTATTGAATGTGGAAGTGTTTTAGCAAGTTTCTAAGAGATTTAAAGTAGAAATAATTTGATTTTATAACTTGGAATGGTGTAGGAAGCCATGAAAACCTCTCAAAGGCTTTAGGAAGTTTTATGATAAATGAAGAAGAGGATGATAAAAGTGAAAATAAAATTGATAAAAATTAGTTTTATATAATGTTAACATGTGAAATTACCAAAGCGCCCATTGTACCTTTGCCCCTTTCCTCCTTGCGCCACCTCACCCTCACCTCCACCTCATCAAAATTCCGCCCATCCTATGGTCTCGCCCCTTTCATGCCATATGTTACCCTAGTGTACCTATGTCTGCCTATGATGTGACATATACTTAATTTTTTTATTATAAACATTAAATACTTAAGTATAAATACATGTATATACATACCTAATACACACACAGATATACACACACACTAACTAATTTACAAATTTAAGCTTATGCTAAAGATTTCACAACGTTTTCAATAATTTTTAGCCGATGAAAAGTCGAAAATTCAAAAAACGAATTCCGGTCACATTTCTGATTTTTCTTCGAACTAAATATTTTTATAAACAAAATTTGAAAATGATTTCACCATCGTTAATTACAATTTTAAAAAGTTTTATTTTCATTATAATGTCTATTATTTGAATATTTAAAATTAATTAAATATTCGCAAATCGAAGCAATGAAATTCCGGGTCGTTACAATTCTATAGAAGATTCAAAATGAGGAAGTTGAGCAAGAGTCAATATCGACAAAAGATGATTTTATAGACGTTTCAAGCTAAGGTCGATCAGTTTCCAAGTTTGAGAAGTTTCAAATACTACATTAAGCATTTGGAAAGCGATCATGCTGAAGAGGGATGTTGAGTAAATTAATCATCTTATATGTTTATAAGATTGTTGATACTCAAGAAGAATCTAGTTATTTTACAAAGAATTCTAGCGACTTTTATAGAGCACTAATTAAAGTTCTAGAAGAAAATAGAAGAGGGTAGAAAGATCCAATATTATTCTAATTGTAGCTCAGATGATCAAAACATTGAGACGCTTTGAAGAACCGTACTGCTGTACCATCAATTTTCAATGGTTGTTGTTGTTATTGTTGTTGTTTTTTGATCGAGAAAATACGTTAATAAGGATTTTAAAATACGTCGAAAGGCCATTATGACAATGTTGATGGTTGAGATTGAAATCAATTGTAGAGGTGGGTCACTTAAATTCAGCTTCAATCACTCATTTAGAAGGGTTATTTTCATCATATATAAGAGGTAAACAAGATTTTATAAGGTAAAATCCCAATTGAAAGGGAAATATCATCATGTGAGATAAACACATGCAACGCCAAAAAGAACAAGGAAGATTCAAAAAAGAAGTTGGTAAGCATGAAGCCTTTGTAATTTCCTCTATCACATTGCACATGTCTTGTTACAATATTCATCTCAAATACAATACTTCATATACCATTATTCCACTTATCAAAATGCAAAATAAGTCCTCTTTATGTAAAGTGGAAAATACGAAAACTGATGCTAGAATGGAACTGTTCCTGTTACAGTTCTATGTCTTGGGTCTGTAAGAAGACTAACCACGTTATCAAACCCGGCTTCTCTCATGGTGTTCTCCAAATCAAGCAAGTAATACTCATCTAGAAATGGTTCTGTGCTCTTCATCAAAGTAAACAATGCCGGTGGCAATTCCTGCACACAAATCTAAGTTAGACCCATAAGCCAATGTAGAGCTCAGACAAATACATTATTACCTGAAGAACTTTTGATTTTGGCTGCAATAAAAAAAATGTTTCTAATTAGCTTCCGACACATATATGCTACCAATTAAAGTAATAATTAGACATACATAGCCTATAGGTACTTACAGAGTTATCGGTTATAGCAAATGTTCCACCAGGACGAAGCAGGCGAAAAGCTTCTTTCACTAAATTCCGTGTTGCTCGTGCAGGACATTCATGGAGCTACATACATATATGTACATATACATTATACATATTCATTAAACAAAAGAAAGGGAGATTAAAAAGATGGGAACTGACCACATAAGCAAGTGAAACAAGATCAAAGGACTTTGCAGGCAAACCTGTATTCTCGCCATTGGCATGAATCCATTTTAAAGGATTAGTCCTTTTAGACCCTTGCTTTTCCTTGTACACGGCTACAGCAAGAAAGTAAGGAGAAAGATCTAATCCCTGCACAAGAAGAAATTGTAATAATAATTATAATTAAATGGTGACCATAAACAAGCACACACTGCATGTGTTGTTACTGAAAGCACTTACAGTGACATTAGCAGAGGGAAACTTGGCAGCTAGATATCTTGTGCTAACTCCTACAGAGCAACCGATATCAAGAATATCCTTTATAGCCGGGTTACCAAATTTAACATGGTGGTCTTCAATCGCTTTAAGCCAGTTACCACGTAGTATTTCGTTTGCCTCGGCTATTGAAGAAGCATCAGGTATTGCTCGCTTAGCAATTGATAGTGTAGCAGCTTCTGCTTCAGCTGCTGCCTATTATTATATCAGTTGATTTTTCAGGTTTAAATTCTTCAGAATATATATATATTTTAATACTGGGGTAAAAAGAACACAGGACATGAACTTTTGAGTAAATATACACTGATCCTATAAAAGATATATATTTCAGACCATTCAAGGAAACTTTACCAGCCAGGATAGGTTGCCTTCATCATATGCATGGAATGGATTCAGATAGTCTGTTCATATGCACAAAGGTACGTTTCATCTTCATTTGGTTGTTGAAGTAAAAAATAAATGAATGGCAAAGGTAATGTTACAGCTTACAATCAGGATAAATGAGAGAAGGATCTCGAACTTTCTCATATTCCTGGTAAACATCGGATTCAAGAATTTGGTTCGTCATGTCCCTCCATGGAATATTTGACTTCTCAGCAGTACTTGGATAATAGCAACCACCAAAACAGTTCAGAGAAGGGGAGAATAGTAGCATACCAACATTATAAGATAAAATACAATTTAAAGAAAACAAATGTAGTACCTGATAAGAACCTGCCGAGCTCCGAGTTTCATTAGAGAATATAGAGGCTTGAAAGAGATGAGGGCTCCGACTAGCCGTGAAAGAGGGGTTTCACCTGCCCAAACTGGTCTATCCAATAGGCCTTCTTCAGGTGTAGAGGAGAGTGGAGAAGAAGAAGGTGAAGAAGCATGTGGACAAGGTAATTGATGTCGGGATTTTCTGAGGCAGCTGAAGGAGTTGAATGGGTTGTGATTGGTATGAAGATTGGGGAGAGTGCTGGCTGTTAGTGTAGCCATGGAAATTGGATGTTCTTTTTTGGAACTACTGTTCGATTTTTGGGGGACTGAGGATGTGCTCGACGTCAATTTTCATTCCAGTGCATTTTACCAAAAAACACACAAGTATATTGTTTTACACTGCGGGAAAAAAAAAATTGTTTGAACTACCCTTCTGAGGAATGCAAAAAAAAAAAAAACTCGCTTTGAAGATCCGCAACTACAAACTAAAATTTTATGCTCACGCAAGCACAGAATCTAACCTCAGGCTCAGGGGTGTAAATTAGTCGGCCGAACCGGACTAAATGGATGTATGTTCAGTTTCAGTTCTGAATGAAATCGGGTTGGACACAGACTGAACGAGATTTATGCTCGTACAAATTTTATTGTCCTAATTCATGTTCTAAATGAAATCGAACGAACATGGACGGAAGTTTTTCGACCACGGCCTTGAATGAACACGAACGGACATTGCTATTTAAATCAGATTTTATGTTTTTTAATAGAGTTTCTGTCAGTTGTATTATTTTTATTAGTATGTGTTGAAGTATAAGCATTTTTTTGAATCTTTACTCAATCAAACAACCAAACAGTTGTTGTAACAACCCGCATATCTATCGATTCTATATTTAAATATTTTATTTAAATATTTTATCGTTAGTCGGATGTTAGTCCGAAAAGCTACTTTTTGCATACGGTCAAATTAGGACTCGAGACCACCCCCATTGAGTTCAAAATGACGTTTGCGATCTTTTTGAGTGTAAACTTCGATATGTTTGGAGATAGTGAAATTTTCAACACTTTTTCCCGCCTTTGACTTTGGTTTGGACTGCACCCCTTTAGTTCAGCCCAACCATCTTCCTCACTCTATCAAGACACTTGAAGCTTTCTCAAAAATGGTGGTGGGAAGTGGAAATTAAAACTCCAAACACAAATTCCATTGCAAATCCGAGATTCAACATCAAATTCACGTGAAGACCATTGATTCAAGCTTGTTGGTGTTCTTGCTTTGCTCTCAAATCTCCATCTTCATCAAATTCCGTGAAAAGGTGAGATTTTTGATCTCACATCTTGCCTATATCTATCTTGGACTGTTGGGAATGATCCCCTATTGTATTTGCATCAACATTTGCATTTGGTTTGGATTGGATTGGCGAAAAACTTCAATTTTCAGCGTTTTGGTGATTTTCCTGGCCTTAAGTCGTTTCTGGCCTTCGCTGAGTCGTCCACGAGTTAAGCCTAAGTCGTGAGTCGTTCACGAGTTAAGGGCTTAGGTCGCGCGCGTGTATTTCTGTTCGTCTGGCCTGAGTCGTTCACGAGTTAAAGGCCTGAGTCGTTCTCGAGTTAAAGTGTTAAGTCGTTCCAGGCGTTGAGTCGTTCTGGGTGTGCTAAGTCGTTCACGAGTTAAAGGCTGAGTCGTTCGCGAGTTACTGGCTTGAGTCGTTCAGGAGCTAAAGGCTTGAGTCGTTCAGGAGCTAAAGGCTTGAGTCGTTCAGGAGCTAAAGGCATAAGTCGTTCAGGAGTTAAAGGCCTTAAGTCGTAGGTCGTTTTGCAGTTAGCTCGCTCGCCCTGGCTTAAGTCGTTAAGTCGTTAAAGGCTTAAGTCGTTAAGTCGTTCAAGACTTAGGTCGTATGACCTTATCCCTTAAGTCGTAAGTCGCTTGCCTCCCTTAAGTCGTAAGTCTCTTGCCTCCCTTAAGTCCTAGGTCGTATGACTCTTAAGTCCTAGGTCGTTGGCTTTAAATCGTTAAGTCGTAGGTCGCTGCTTCTCTTAAGTCGCTTTCCTCCCTTAAGTCGTAAGTCGTTCGCGAGTTAGTACTTGGTCGTTTGACCTGTTCTTCTGCTAGCTCGCGTGGCATTCTCCACTTAGGTCGTATGACCTTATCCCCTAAGTCGTAAGTCGTTCGCGAGTTTGTACTTAGTCATTTTACCTGTTCTTCAGCTAGGTTGCACGGCAGTCTTCCCTTAGGTCGTATGACCTACTTCTCCTTAGGTCGTTGGACCAGCTTGCCTTCACTAAGTCGTACCGTGACGGGGCGCTGCCCCGCACCCCGCCGTGGGCGCTGCCCCCTGGACCCCCGCGACCTGACCGGGCAGGTCGAACCCCGTATTACTCTGCGAAGGCAACCTTATCTGAAAAGCATTCATCAGAACTTCCACTTTGATGCATTTTAAGCTGATTTCCTTGGATTTTATTCACGTCTCCGAATGTGAATTTTTGTGATAGATTGTTCCAACAATCGTTTTATGACTTGTCACTTTAAAGATATATGAAGGTTTCAATACTAATAGTAAATATCAAAACTCTTTCATCAAAGCGATTTCAACACTATTTTAAATATCTAAAGTTCGTTTTCTCAAACCGATTTTCAATCTACTAGTATATACAAGCCTTTACTTCACTCGAATGAGAAATCGACTTAAACGACTTAGTAAAACAAGTGGTATGAAACGCTTGCGTTCACTTCGTCGGTTAGCTCTTGGACTTGTTCGATTGAACCCTTTTCGTGACAGTTTCCTAGTGAAGATTTACAGCTTGTTCGTAAATATTTAAGTTAAGCAAGTGGTTATGGGACATGAAGCTAAACTCATATATTTACTAGCTTGGTGTGATTGACACTTCTCGCTGATCATGATGATCATTTTATGATTTAGACTAGCAATTGTGCGATGTCTCTTTGTTTGCAAGGTAAGACTAGACCGCAATAGTGTGATTCCGACTCACACACATCTCTTTGTCCGCAAGGTTAGTCTAGGCCGCAGTAGTGTGATTCCGACTCACACATATCTTTATGTTTGCGAGGTTAGGCTAGACACCACTTGTGTGATTCCATTCACACATACCTTTCTGCTTTTTGGTTAGCCTAAGCCTCAATCAGTGTGATTCCGACTCACACATATGGGGTAGCTCCCCATGGTCTTCGGACCATCATGTGATAGGCCTCTTTCTCTTTTTATGATTTCTGGATTTCTTGTTTTGATTTCTGGATTTTTATGTCATTGACTTGTTATGAGTACAAGTTTAGGGTATGATGCCCTCTTTGGATCTTTGAGAAGATTCTTGTGATATTGATCATTTCTCATCGGTTGATCTCCTGTTGATCATCATTTTCATACTTATAGTAGTATGTCAGTATGGATATTATATGTTTATGCCATATTTTTTATTCTATATCATGTCATCTGATATTTATAGTTAGACTGATCCGTTTATTATTTTCTTAAATAATACTCGGGTCAGACCGAGATGTTACAGGTGCTTCTGCTTGACTTCCTTCCGGGATTTGCTGCTCTGACTTTTGGCTGACTATTTAGTTTAGCAGTTTTTGTTGTATACACTTGAGATATGGACTCATAGTTGTATTCTTTTTGTATAGCACAGGTTGCTATTCTTTTGTATTATTGTGGAACTTTTTGACCACTACTCTGATGTACACTTTCATGTGTTAGTTATATATTCATATCTTCTTCCGCCTTTGTGATATGGATGTCTGTGACTGCTTTGTGTTATGTTTATTTCTATGTTTGTTTCCGAAGATTATTTTATAGCCACCGTGTGATAATCAATTACATGGATGGTCGCTCCTCAACAGCCTTATTCTCCGTGCTAGTTGACAGCACTACATCGTAGTGTCCTTGGCTAGCGTGGGTATTGAGGTGGGGCGTCACAGCTTGGTATCAGAGCCAAACTTCGGAACAATGTAGAATAACTTAACAAGGATCATCGTCCTAAGTCCACCTTAGGAGTTGTGCTTCAGGATTTAGTTCGAGTCTTCGAACCGACTTATCCTGTTTTCTTTATGATTCCTTATTTCATCATTCAAGATTGCTTGATGTTCATTGGTGGATAACCTTCTTCTTTCTCTTCTTTCTTTGTAAAGGAAGAGGATGTCAAGACCAGGCCGTCCCAGAGCTGGAACATCTGCTGCTGCTCCTCGAGATGGAGTTTTTATGACAACTCAACAGCTTCTTGAATTAGTGACGAATGCACAAGCAGCTGGAACTAACCCGGAACCTACTCACCCAAAGTCGGGATTTGCACGGTTGTGCAGCGATTACACCAATTTGGGTGGGAAGCCCTTCAAAGGTTCCGAGCCTATTATCGAGGTTCAAGCTTGGTTAAAATCATGTGATCGAATCTTCTCTCGCATGAACCTTGTCGATCTGCACCGAGTTCAAGTGGCTTCAAGTATGCTCCAAGAGAGGGCATTGGATTGGTATGAACTCCTTACATCCGAAATTAATGAAGCGGACCTCTCCTGGGAGCACTTCCGGGAACGCTTCGAATCGAAATTCGTACCCGAGGCTGAAAAGGTAACTCTGGCTCGGCGATTTATTGACCTTGTTCAAGGTCAGGCTTCTGTGGCGGATTACGTCGCATCATTCGAATCCCTTTCCAAATATGGGGTCGAATATATAAATACTCCACTAAAGAAGAACCAGAGGTTCGTTTACGGCTTAAACAAAAGCCTCAAGAAGCCACTACTTTTGAAGTTAGAAGTTTCTTTCGACCAAATTGTAGATATCGCTCTTCGCCTTGAAGAGGCTGATAAAGAAAGCGATGTTGAAGTAGTAGCTTCCAAACCCAGCTTTAACAACAAAAAGAGGCCCAACAAATTTAAAGGCCCTTACCCCAACAAAAAGGGTAAGCAAGCGATTCCTTCTGCAAAGGCTCCTTCTCCTAATAACGCGAGATGTTTCAACTGTGGATCTGGGGATCATTATGCGAACAAATGTTCAAAGCCCAAATCTTGTCGCTACTGTAAAAGCCCAGATCATTTTATACATCAATGCCTCAAACGTGAAGGCAAGAAGGAGGGAAAGTTGAATGTGGCTAAAGCCCCTGGCAACACATCTCGTGGCCAAGGTATTTCTCATTCCATTCTTGATGGCATTATTTTATTTCATAATCAATCTATTAGAGTTCTCTTTGATACGGGTGCATCCCATTCTTTTATATCAAAGGAACTTGTAGACACTTTTTCCTTAAGTGTTACTGCATTAATGACTTCTTTAAGGATTGCGAATCCTGTTGGTGGTTCCGCAACTCTTAGTTTACTTTGTAAAGACGTAGAGATTATTTTATGTGATTTTTCTTTCCTAGCCGATTTGCATGTCATGCGTTACTTAGGCTTTGGAATGATTTTGGGTATGGATTGGCTTACTCGTTATGAAGCTCATATCCTATGTCCTGAGCGGACTATTTATCTCCGACATCCGCAATCTGTTAACCAGATTTCTATTATTCTTAATGATTCGGATTCCGCTTTGGTTGCATCTTTATATTCTTTAAACCCTCGTGATGATGATAATGATGATGAGGAGGATGTCATTTCTCTTATTCGCGTTGTTCGTGAATTTTCCGACATCTTTGAGCCCGTTTTAGGACTTCCACCTAAGCGAGCAATTGAGTTCAAAATTAATCTTATATCTGGAGCTCAACCTGTTACCCGTCCTCCTTATCGCATGTCCAATAAGGAGAACGAAGAGATGCGCAAACAACTATCCGAGTTGGAGACGAAGCAACTTATTCGCTCTAGTTCCTCGCCTTGGGGAGCTTCAGCTATTTTCGTAAGTAAGCCCGATGGTACACTTAGGCTTTGCGTTGACTACCGCAAGCTTAATGATCTTACTATTAAGAATAGATATCCATTGCCTCGGATTGATGATCTGTTTGATCAACTTAGTGGGGCTAGAGTCTTTTCACAACTGGACTTGGCTACCGGTTTCCATCAGCTTCGTATTGCAGAGGATAGTATTCCTTTGACTTCGTTCCGTACGCGTTATGGATCTTATGAATGGCTAGTTATGCCATTCGGTTTAACGAATGCTCCGGCTTATTTCGTTGACCTTATGAATAGAGTTTTCAAAGATTTTCTCGATCGGTTTGTTCTCATCTTTATTGATGATATTCTTGTTTATTCTAAAACCGAGGAGGAACACGAAAAGCACCTTCGAATTGTATTGGAAACTCTTAGGAGCAATCAACTAAAAGCAAAATTTTCTAAATGCCATTTTTGGCAATCTAGTGTGAAATTTCTCGGTCATATCATTTCCGAATCCGGAATATCCGTGGATCCTTCAAAGATTGAAGCGATTCAAAATTGGAAGAGACCGGAGAGCGTGACTGAAATCCGTAGCTTTCTCGGATTGGCAGGTTATTACCGCCGTTTTATAAAAGACTTTTCTAAGATTGCCGTACCTCTTACTGGCTTAACAAAGAAAGGTGTTAAATACATTTGGTCAGACAAATGTGAATCTTCTTTTCAGAAATTAAAAGAACTCCTTTCTGATGCTCCTATTCTTATTATTCCCGAAGGGAATCAAGACTTTGTCGTTTACACCGATGCTAGTCGCGTTGGTTTGGGTGCCGTTCTTATGCAAAAAGAACGTGTTATTGCTTATGCTTCTAGGCAATTGAAGCCGGCTGAGACTAGATATGCCACACATGATTTAGAACTCGCGGCTATCGTTTTCGCCCTTCGAATTTGGCGACATTATCTTTTGGGAGAAAAGTTTATGCTTTATACTGATCATAAGTCTTTGAAATATTTATTTTCTCAAAAGGAACTTAATTTGCGTCAACAGCGTTGGCTCGAATTTCTTGCCTCTTATGATCTTGACATTCTTTATACTCCCGGAAAGGGGAATCGTGTTGCCGACGCACTTAGTCGAAAACAACAAGCGGTTGTTTCCATGATGATATCTGAATGGAACGATCTCGAACTTTTATCCACTTGTGAAATTCGAGATCGCGTTTCCGATTTGTGTTCATCTCTTGTTTTGTGTAGCCTTGAGGCTCGTCCTTCTTTATTAGACCGCATTCTTGAAGCTCAACAGCTAGATCCTGAATTGGCTTTGCTTGGCCAAAATCTTAGGGATAAAACCGATATTGAAGGTTTGAAAGACTTTGATATCGACTTTCGTAACGGCATTCGAAAATTTGGTAGACTTATCGTACCAAATATTAGTGATCTTCGTAGAGACATTCTAGAAGATTCTCATCGTTCCAAGTATTCCATTCATCCCGGTAGCAGTAAAATGTACGCTGATATGAAGCGACTTTATTATTGGGAGGGAATGAAATCTGATATCGCTAACTTTGTTAAGTGTTGCATGACTTGCCAACTTGTTAAGGCTGAACATCAAAGGCCCGATGGGTTATTGCAACCATTGGAGATTCCAGTATGGAAGTGGGATCAAATTTCCATGGATTTTATAGATGGCCTTCCCCGTTCTCGTTCGGGTCATAATAGCTTATGGGTAATTGTTGATAGACTTACTAAATCCGCCCATTTTATTCCTGTTCGGTCAAACCGAACCGTTCCTCTTCTGGCCAAACTCTTTGTCAAAGAAATTGTTAAACTGCATGGAGTTCCTTCTTCCATTGTTAGTGATCGGGATCCATTGTTTACTAGTGGATTCTGGAAGAGTCTTCAAAAAGCTTTGGGAACGAAGCTTAATTTTAGCACCGCTTATCACCCCCAGTCCGATGGACAAACTGAGCGTGTGAATCAAACACTTGAAGATCTTCTTCGTGCTTGTGTTCTTGACTTTGGTGGAAGTTGGGAAGATCATATTTCACTTGTTGAATTTTCCTACAATAACAGCTTCCAATCTAGTATTGGTATGGCTCCTTTCGAGGCACTTTATGGAAGGCCATGCCGATCTCCTTCTTGTTGGCTTGAGGCCGGTGAGAAACTGGTTTTAGGACCAGACTTTATTCGAGATTCCACAGAAAAGATTGAACTTATTCGACATAGGATGAAAGAAGCCCAGAGTAGACAAAAATCCTATGCCGACAACCGAAGAAGGAAATTAGAATTTTCTGTTGGTGATCTTGTATTTATTCGTGTTTCACCAATGAAGGGTGTTGTACGTTTCAGTCGATCGGGAAAGTTAGCGCCTCGATATATTGGGCCATTTCCTATCACCGAGCGTATTGGTTCCATGGCTTACCGCCTTTCATTACCGGCTCAGTTTTCTGCTATGCATGACGTGTTTCACGTCTCTCAATTACGGAAGTGCCTTCGGGATTCCGATTCTACTCTTGAGCCCGGTGTTGTGGAAGAGATTGAAGTTTCACCTAATTTAACTTATGAGCAGCATCCTGTTCGAATTATTGCTTCGGAGATTAAACGGCTTCGAAATAAAGATGTTCCGCTTGTTAAAGTTCAATGGTCCTCAAATCCTAAGGATTGCTCTTGGGAAACTAGAGAATTCATCGAGCGTACACATCCGGAATTACTTTCTCATGCTCTTTGAGGTAAACTTTTTAATTCCAATTTCTTTTGTGTTAATATGCTTTTATGGTTGTTACTTTTTATTTCCACCATATATATTGCGAGGACGCAATTTCTTTAAGGAGGGGAGTCTGTAACAACCCGCATATCTATCGATTCTATATTTAAATATTTTATTTAAATATTTTATCGTTAGTCGGATGTTAGTCCGAAAAGCTACTTTTTGCATACGGTCAAATTAGGACTCGAGACCACCCCCATTGAGTTCAAAATGACGTTTGCGATCTTTTTGAGTGTAAACTTCGATATGTTTGGAGATAGTGAAATTTTCAACACTTTTTCCCGCCTTTGACTTTGGTTTGGACTGCACCCCTTTAGTTCAGCCCAACCATCTTCCTCACTCTATCAAGACACTTGAAGCTTTCTCAAAAATGGTGGTGGGAAGTGGAAATTAAAACTCCAAACACAAATTCCATTGCAAATCCGAGATTCAACATCAAATTCACGTGAAGACCATTGATTCAAGCTTGTTGGTGTTCTTGCTTTGCTCTCAAATCTCCATCTTCATCAAATTCCGTGAAAAGGTGAGATTTTTGATCTCACATCTTGCCTATATCTATCTTGGACTGTTGGGAATGATCCCCTATTGTATTTGCATCAACATTTGCATTTGGTTTGGATTGGATTGGCGAAAAACTTCAATTTTCAGCGTTTTGGTGATTTTCCTGGCCTTAAGTCGTTTCTGGCCTTCGCTGAGTCGTCCACGAGTTAAGCCTAAGTCGTGAGTCGTTCACGAGTTAAGGGCTTAGGTCGCGCGCGTGTATTTCTGTTCGTCTGGCCTGAGTCGTTCACGAGTTAAAGGCCTGAGTCGTTCTCGAGTTAAAGTGTTAAGTCGTTCCAGGCGTTGAGTCGTTCTGGGTGTGCTAAGTCGTTCACGAGTTAAAGGCTGAGTCGTTCGCGAGTTACTGGCTTGAGTCGTTCAGGAGCTAAAGGCTTGAGTCGTTCAGGAGCTAAAGGCTTGAGTCGTTCAGGAGCTAAAGGCATAAGTCGTTCAGGAGTTAAAGGCCTTAAGTCGTAGGTCGTTTTGCAGTTAGCTCGCTCGCCCTGGCTTAAGTCGTTAAGTCGTTAAAGGCTTAAGTCGTTAAGTCGTTCAAGACTTAGGTCGTATGACCTTATCCCTTAAGTCGTAAGTCGCTTGCCTCCCTTAAGTCGTAAGTCTCTTGCCTCCCTTAAGTCCTAGGTCGTATGACTCTTAAGTCCTAGGTCGTTGGCTTTAAATCGTTAAGTCGTAGGTCGCTGCTTCTCTTAAGTCGCTTTCCTCCCTTAAGTCGTAAGTCGTTCGCGAGTTAGTACTTGGTCGTTTGACCTGTTCTTCTGCTAGCTCGCGTGGCATTCTCCACTTAGGTCGTATGACCTTATCCCCTAAGTCGTAAGTCGTTCGCGAGTTTGTACTTAGTCATTTTACCTGTTCTTCAGCTAGGTTGCACGGCAGTCTTCCCTTAGGTCGTATGACCTACTTCTCCTTAGGTCGTTGGACCAGCTTGCCTTCACTAAGTCGTACCGTGACGGGGCGCTGCCCCGCACCCCGCCGTGGGCGCTGCCCCCTGGACCCCCGCGACCTGACCGGGCAGGTCGAACCCCGTATTACTCTGCGAAGGCAACCTTATCTGAAAAGCATTCATCAGAACTTCCACTTTGATGCATTTTAAGCTGATTTCCTTGGATTTTATTCACGTCTCCGAATGTGAATTTTTGTGATAGATTGTTCCAACAATCGTTTTATGACTTGTCACTTTAAAGATATATGAAGGTTTCAATACTAATAGTAAATATCAAAACTCTTTCATCAAAGCGATTTCAACACTATTTTAAATATCTAAAGTTCGTTTTCTCAAACCGATTTTCAATCTACTAGTATATACAAGCCTTTACTTCACTCGAATGAGAAATCGACTTAAACGACTTAGTAAAACAAGTGGTATGAAACGCTTGCGTTCACTTCGTCGGTTAGCTCTTGGACTTGTTCGATTGAACCCTTTTCGTGACAGTTTCCTAGTGAAGATTTACAGCTTGTTCGTAAATATTTAAGTTAAGCAAGTGGTTATGGGACATGAAGCTAAACTCATATATTTACTAGCTTGGTGTGATTGACACTTCTCGCTGATCATGATGATCATTTTATGATTTAGACTAGCAATTGTGCGATGTCTCTTTGTTTGCAAGGTAAGACTAGACCGCAATAGTGTGATTCCGACTCACACACATCTCTTTGTCCGCAAGGTTAGTCTAGGCCGCAGTAGTGTGATTCCGACTCACACATATCTTTATGTTTGCGAGGTTAGGCTAGACACCACTTGTGTGATTCCATTCACACATACCTTTCTGCTTTTTGGTTAGCCTAAGCCTCAATCAGTGTGATTCCGACTCACACATATGGGGTAGCTCCCCATGGTCTTCGGACCATCATGTGATAGGCCTCTTTCTCTTTTTATGATTTCTGGATTTCTTGTTTTGATTTCTGGATTTTTATGTCATTGACTTGTTATGAGTACAAGTTTAGGGTATGATGCCCTCTTTGGATCTTTGAGAAGATTCTTGTGATATTGATCATTTCTCATCGGTTGATCTCCTGTTGATCATCATTTTCATACTTATAGTAGTATGTCAGTATGGATATTATATGTTTATGCCATATTTTTTATTCTATATCATGTCATCTGATATTTATAGTTAGACTGATCCGTTTATTATTTTCTTAAATAATACTCGGGTCAGACCGAGATGTTACAGGTGCTTCTGCTTGACTTCCTTCCGGGATTTGCTGCTCTGACTTTTGGCTGACTATTTAGTTTAGCAGTTTTTGTTGTATACACTTGAGATATGGACTCATAGTTGTATTCTTTTTGTATAGCACAGGTTGCTATTCTTTTGTATTATTGTGGAACTTTTTGACCACTACTCTGATGTACACTTTCATGTGTTAGTTATATATTCATATCTTCTTCCGCCTTTGTGATATGGATGTCTGTGACTGCTTTGTGTTATGTTTATTTCTATGTTTGTTTCCGAAGATTATTTTATAGCCACCGTGTGATAATCAATTACATGGATGGTCGCTCCTCAACAGCCTTATTCTCCGTGCTAGTTGACAGCACTACATCGTAGTGTCCTTGGCTAGCGTGGGTATTGAGGTGGGGCGTCACAGCTTGGTATCAGAGCCAAACTTCGGAACAATGTAGAATAACTTAACAAGGATCATCGTCCTAAGTCCACCTTAGGAGTTGTGCTAAATCTCATCACGTTCAAGCTCGAAATAAGATCTCGAGCGAGATCGAGATCTCGGGCGAGATGAACGAGATCTGCAACAATGCTCAGACCTGACATGTCTTATCTTGTGTATTTGTAATTCCTTGGATTTTTTTATAAAAATAAATAATTAACTAAAAGGGTGTTTTGGTAATTTTACATAAAGATGAAAAAATAAAATTTTACAAATGGAGGAATTTGGAAATTCTAGTTGTTACATTACGTCTAGTAGATTTTCTAGCCCAAATTCATATACAAAACGTCAAAAACGAACACAACATGAAGAAGATATAGACTGTTTACCGTAGCGTGCATTTCAAGGCGAAACGGGTCGAGTCCCAAGTGGCTGAGGGGTTATTTTGGATTTTTGGGTATATGTAGAATATAACAGGTTATGATTTTTATTTGATGATAATAAACATATATATACTTTTTAAATGCGTTTGTTATAGTACTATTACAATATCATAGAATGAAATAAACAAATAAAAATTTCATTTAAACAAATATTTTATCTCGTTATAATTTCAAATAGTACACATTTACAACATAGCTTCGACACATTCATGTACAACATTATTTTTCACTCTCATACACTCTCATACACAACCCGCTCGCTCGAATTCGATTTGCAATCTTCTTGCTTCAACTGTCTTCACTACAATCAACTACTTTGCGTGTCAAATAACAACGTAGTAAAAATGAAAAAGAAACAAATTCAAACTACAAAAACATAAATGGTTTTGAACCCGACATTGCCTCAGTCTATTGGTTTTGTTCTTTTCATATTTTGAAATATGCACTAAAATATCAATAATGTACACAAGCAACCTATGACATGCACAGCGTATCACCGTACATGCCATAAGGTCGAGCATGTACATAAAACACACTTGCTTCAATTCAACCACCGGCACAAATGCAAGGTCAAGCTCAATGACTCAACGTAGTGCATTAGCAGACAGGTCAACATAAGTAGTGCGAGATCAAGCTAAATAGCTCAACACATGCAAAGTGGAGCAGCAAATCAAAATTAAGTGCACATATACACATAGTACATTGATGTAGAAACCAAAAAACAAAACAACAGGCTAGAATGCAAAAAATCAAAATCAAGGCAAATGCACAAGCACATGTACAAGCAAAACAAAATCAGAAATACAAGTGCAATTCAGACATGCACTCAAGCCGGCACAAGCACATGTACAAGCAAAACAAAGTTGGAAATAAGGAGTACAAGTGCAGATCAACATGCATGTGCACACAAGTATGGATTGCAACATCAAATGTCGAGACTAGGAAAATGGAGCACATAAGGAAGCAAGTCCAGACTCAACACAAGTGCTCAAGTGAAAACAAGGTTAAGTTCATCTGAACCAGCAAACAAATGCATATCAGACAAGTGCAAGTGCATACAAAATTAAGTGTAGCAAAGCTAAGAGATGCAACATGTATAAAGCAATATACAACCGCATGCACAAGCACCATTATCATCACATTGTCATCTCAGTACAACATTTCACCATAGGCTGCAGTTTAATTAAGACAACCATCAAAAACAAACTCAAAGCATCAATACAAGCTTCAGTTTTTTAGATATATAGATTTGCAATGATCAACTAAGCTAGGATACAACAACAATGGAGCATCAACTCAACTAGGACAATGACCATCCATCACCATCGGCTAGGCCAGTAACACTCAATAATTTTTCACTTCAAATATAGTAGTACCCAACCCAAACACAACCAAGGCATCTCTCAGCGTATAAGTAAAAAGCACAAGTGCAGTCGTGTGTGAAAAGACATCGGTGCACAAGAGCAATGCAGAGAATCAAAAATTTGCAGAAGTCATCAGAAAACATGCATCAGAAAATCATTCACTAATCAAACCCGATAGCAAGTGCAATCAGAAATAGATCGCAAACTCGAGTGTAGGAAAGCAAGGAACAGAGGACAGTTCAATATCAGACAAGCATGGTTGAGTAGGAAATGTACAAGTTTACAAAAGTCAACCATAATCAAATATATACTCGAAATATACTAAATCGGAATTTTCGAATATATATTAGAGAATTGAATAAGTCGGAATTCATATAACCGTCAATCAGAAAATCAAATGGCAAAAAGAAAGCATCTAAAAAATTCAAACTAAAATACTCAAACAGAAATATAGGGATTCAATCCTTATAAATACCACCCAAATCATCACTGGAAAAAAAGTAGTCGAGTTCGAATACATAAATCAAAAGGGGGAAAAGGTCGTACCAAAATTCGCAACCAAAACCAACTCAACGATGAAGCAACTAAGAGCAATCAAAGCAACAAGATCGATTGACAAGGCATTCAAAGCAAGCATATTTTTCAATCGATTGACTAGAGGAATCAGTAGCTTTAAATCAAAGAACCCTAATTTCAAATCGCAAAAGAACCGGTCGAAGAAAGAAAACAAATGGGCTAATATTCGTATCTACAAGTGGTACAAATGTTGGGTAGTAAAATTCACTTTTTTTAACTATGGATAGTTTTAATAATGCTTTTTCTGAAGGATAATCTATTGCTAGGCCACCCATGTTTAATGAAACTGATTATTCGTATTGGAAAACCAGGATGAATTTTTTTTCGAATACTATATATGTGTGGGATATAGTTGAAACTGGCTATAATCTACCTATGGTAAATATAGATGGTAATGAATTTCCTAAGCCAAAGGATAAGTGAGATCCTAGTGAGCTTAGTTTATATCAGTCTAATATAAAAGATATAAATTCTATTATTTGTGCTTTAGATAAAATTGAATACAATCGTGTTTCTCACTGTATGACTATGCAGGAAATTTGGCATATGCTTGAAGTAACTCATGAAGGTACATCGCAGGTCAACGAATCTCATTTAACCATGCTCATCAATGAATATGAGAATTTCGTGATGACAAAAGACGAGAATATAAAGGAGATGTATGCGATTTTCAAATATCATATTCAAATACAAAACATTGGAAAAGGCTTACACATAATTGGAGATGGTCCGAAAAGTTATGAGAATCCTCCCGAGAAGTTTTGAAGCAAAAGTGACAGCAATTCGGGAATCCAAAGACTTGAAACAACTTAAATTGGAGGAATTAATAGGAAATCTCATCACTTATGAAATGGAACTGAAGGTTGGAGAAGAACGTGAAAGCGAATATTCAAAAAAGAAATCAGTTGCTTTAAAAAGTACAACTGATAGTGATGATGATGATAATGTCGTGCTTGAGCTAGCACTATTGATGAAGCAATTCAAAAAGTGGACTCGAAAGCATGGAATGTTAGTACCTTAGGCATTAGTTTTGATGTCAACAACCATATGACATCATATAAAATATAGATACTAATGTTTTTATCAAGTTATATATAGTATATAGTACAGAATATTAGACAGGTGAAGACTATATGGTATCGAGAGCAGATTTAAGAGGCGTATGTAGAGATTCAAGAGTTAGAGATTGAAGACTCGTGAGTATTGAAGATTCCAGATACCTTGATAAGTTATAGAGTCGTAGATTATTGTTAAACCCTGATAGCACTTCTTTGATCTATCTCTTCATTTTTTAAGAAGGTTTCAAAATCCATTCTCTGATTTTAAATGGTTTTCAAATATCCTGAATTTCAAAAATGATTTTAAAGAATCTTTATTTCCAAAATGATCTTTCAAAATAGCCTTCAAATGATTTCTAACTTTTAATTTATTTACAAGATTATTATATTTTGAGTAATTAAATTTTTAAGTATGTTATATTTTAAATATACTTTTAAATCTATTATAATTTGCTATAGTTTTAGTTTTATGCTTTCTAAATGTTTATAAGTATACTATAAAATTTATTGTAACTTTGATTTTAAATATATATTTACTTATATTTTATATATATTATTTTCAAAAAGGAAATTCATATTTAAATCCTTTATATGTTTAAAAATATTTTAAAATAATTTTATAAAGTTTCCTTAAGTTTCGATATGATTAAAATATGTATAAACTATGTTTAAATGATTGAATAAAGTTTCAAAATATTTTACAAAGCTTTAAATTTTCAAAACAATTTTTATAAAGTGTTTTTCAAAATACAAAGGGTATGTCGACATATCCCTATATTGTATGTCGACATATAGGCCAAATTTTTCAAAATTTAAATTTGAATGGAAGTGTCTTTTCGTTGTATCTCTTCGCGAATAGACATCACCGTTGTTTCTCTATAAATAGGAGGATTTTCCAATGATTTTTTTAGCTAATTTCTCGTTCTTTCTCTCCTCTTTTACTCTGTTGATTTCTAAAAGAAATCTGCTCAAAATATTCTAAAATTCAATCAAAATCAAATTCAAACTCTATTGATTTGATTCTCTATTAATTACTCTTTGATCTCTCTCATTTGTATCACTCAAAATAAGATCAAAGTGATATTCAATAGGTTATAGAATCATTTGTACTTAAGATGAAGAAACCGAGTCTGTAAATTCTATTAAAACATACTCTTATACTCTTAGGTGTGATTGGTGTCCCTGAAATTCAAGTGGGTGTGCTTATGTCCCGTTTGAATCAAGTGGGTGTGCTTGTTGTCCTATTTAAATCCAAGTGGGTTTGCTGGTGACCCATCAGAATCCAGTGAGTGTACCCATAGCTCACAAAATCTGGGGGGTATGTCTCGTAGCCTTGAAATCGAGATTGTATTGACTTTGATATTTGAAAAGAAATCTATATAAGAAATTGTACGGGAGTATATGTAGGGTAACTATGAACCAGTATAAAAATTCCTAGTGTGATCTCTCCAACTCTTTACCTTTTACTTTTACTACATTTTTATTTGTTTGTGTTTGCATCTATGATTGTTGATTCTGCATTATTTAATTATAACCTTAAAATAAATTAAAAAAGATTCATAAAAATCAGTAAACACTATTCACTCTTCTTGTGTTAAATTAGCCTTAAGATCCATCTTCCGCAAACTAACATTTGGTATCGGAGCATTGATTTTCAAAGTATTCATAATTTTATTTTTGAAAAGTTTTTAATGGAAAAAGTTATTGATTATATTTTTAACACTATTTTTGAAAAGAAATTTTGCAAAATCAACATGACATTGTTTCATAAATCTGCATCCATTCATTACGAAAAGCCACTTGATCTTTTGAAAAGGTATAAATTGCAGGAACAGATGTGTTACGTGGCTTTCAGACACCTGATGATCAAACTTTACCAATCAAAAAGGATAAATGGATGTGGATGCTCAAGGCACGTGACTGAAAATCTAGAGATCTTGAAGGATATTGTTTACAAAGATGGTGGATCAGTCAACTTTGGAGACAGTTCTAAAGGATATATGATTAGCATCGGCAATGTCAGTAATTCAAAGACTCTTACTATTTCTAATGTTTTGTTAGTTAGGAATTTAAAACATAACCTTCTAAGTATTAGTCAATTATATGATAAGGGCTTTAAAATTAAATTTGAAAAAGATAAGTGTCATATTGAAGATAATGAGTCAAATATTATCTTCGAAAGAATTGGAAAAAAATATATATCTATATATTAAGTATGAAAGTATCAAATGATAATTTATGTATTTTGGGCTAAATCAATTGGCGGATTTGGCACAAAAGATTTGGTCATTTGAATTTCAAACACTATCTAAAATTGCCAAATATGATCTAGTTAGGGGTCTTCCTAAAATGAGTTTTGATGTTAATAATCTATGTGATGCATGTCGATTAGGAAAACCTAGAAAAAGTTCCTTTAAATCAAAAGATGTGATTTCTACGTCTCAACCCCTTGAACTTATTCATTTAGAACTTTTCGGTCCTTCATAAATACAATCCATATAGATATGTCTTTGTAATCGTAGATGATTTTTCTAGGTTTACAAGGACGATTTTCCAAAAACTTAAAAGTGATGATTTTGAAATGTTTAAAATGTTTGTTAAAAGAATTCAAAATCAAATGTCTATTAAAATCAAAACAATTTGAAGTGATCGCAGTAGAGAATTCGAAAATGAAAATTTTGAAAATTTTGTAATAAGAAAGGCATTACCCATATCATTTTCAAGAACACCTCAACAAAATGGAGTAGTCCAATGTAAAAGTAGAATGATTCAAGAGTGCGCTAGAACTATGTTAAATGACAGTATGTGACGATCCACATTTCGGAAGGTTTAAATCGATAATAATCCACACATATCCAACTTAAACAACCCGGAACATAGATAATCAATAGGGTTAATTAAGAAAAATAAGAAAAGAAGAAGAAACAAACCCAGAATCTCGTAGTGAAATGACAAAATATAATAATCAAATAAACAGTTCATGAAGTTGTTTATATTATACATTTGATTATAATTTATACAACATTTATCAGAGTTATATATACAACAGGGATAAATAAAATAATGATGCAGCAGAACAACATGATGATAGGGATAATATTAGTAATAATAATATACCAAATCTTTGTCTTTGTCCTTCAAAGAATAATCTTCAATGCACTGAAAAACTCAAGACTAACCCGAGCGTAATGAAAAGACAAAACACTCGAGCCAGGACTAAAATATTCTTATGTGAGTCAAATCGATATCACATACAACATGAGTGTAATAGCGTAGAGATGTTTACGGGGTTTCACATCTCCTATCCAGTGTATAACGTGCAAGCAATAACTCAAGAGATGTTACGGGATTTTCCATCTCTCAAGGATCCGTCAAAATATTTATATATAGTAGAATACGCTACATATATAATGTCTAATCGGTAAAATAAATATTTTTCTTAGCGTTAAAGCTTTACATTAATCCCCCTTAAGCCATTTTTAAGCATTGTCGTACAGTTTGCATATAACGTCCCAGTAGCATGTTGGGGGATAGGGATGCACCGTGATACAACAACACTAAACCAAAATCGTAGGGGTCTCGTATAGGGATAAAAGTATGACAAGGCACGTGAAGCAATACCAAAGGTAGAATACTACCAGTTCGGGTCGCAGGGCTGGTGGTAACGCATCGTAGCCACGACCGCCCACAGCGTCCATCCATCTCATATCGAATTAAGGGAAGCTATCCCACAATCAAGGTGCACCAATCGAAACCAATAACAAAAGTAATAATATGGACTGAGTCCAAGAAAATCGAAGAATGATGTCCGCTAGGGGTAATTAGCCCACTTGGCTCTATCAAGCCGTCCTGTTTTAGTCATTTCAAATTGGCACAAGTGCCGGGGTTTATCCATCATCGTTCTCTTTCTTAAAATCCAACAAACGACGCCAAATCCAACCACTTCATTCTGGAGTCTCCTCCGCGTACATAGTTGTCAAAGTGGTTCCAATATTGATAGTATGTCAATAAGAGGTCCCGGTCTCTTTAACAACCAAACGTCGTTTTACACACCGGTTGGTACTTTTACATTTCAAAATCGATTCATACCTGATATCAAAATATCATATTCGCTTCAAATCAATTTCATTTCACAATATCATATTTATTCAAACTATGCTATTTCACTTCAAAATAATTTCCCCTCAGTATCTCGATTTCAGTTCCAGTTCAAAATTTCTTTGAATTTCCATTTGGGTTATAACTTCAATTTAACCCAATTCGTATTTAAATCCATGATTTAAAATATAAATAGTTCCCACTCTGACTAGTTTGAATTTTTTAGAAAATAGTTTGAATAGTTTTAAAATAGTTTAAATAGTTAAAATAGTTTAATAGAAAATAGTTTGAGTATTGAAATGGTTTATATAGTAAATAGCTTGGAAAATCAAAATAATTTGAATATTTAAAAGATAGATTTTTAAACAGTTTATATTAAAATAATTTATTTGAAAATAGTTTCAAAGTCAAACTGATTCAATTCTCAATCTTCCAATTCAAATCAATTTCAATTTCCATTTCCATTTAAATCGATTCAATTCCGATTCCAAATTGAATTAACTTCGATTCCAATTTTAAATTGAATCAATTTCAATTTCGATTCCAAATTAATTCAATTCCAATAATTTCAATTCAATTCCAATTTTAAACCATTTCGATTCATATAAATTCGAGTTCGATTTCAGAATATCGATTTAAATCACTGAATTCAAATTAAACCTCAACCTTCGAATTAGATTCAAATCTTAAAATAAATACCATTCAGTCCAAATTTTACATATCCAATTATATTACTTTTACTTAGCAATAAATCAAAGTTCGAATAAAAGTTCGAATCTCTTTAAAAACAAATTAATTTTTGAAATTCAACCATATTCGATTATAACTTCAAAATCTCTGAACAATTTCATTTAACAAATTCTAATTCCAACATTTTGAGCTCAAGTTTGAAAATAATTCGATTTCCATCGATTTGATTTTACTTCTTAAATTCAAAATCATTTATATAATTTCAAATCAAAAATTTTAAAATCATTTAATTTAACCAAACTGGTGTTCATATATAATTTTCTATCCTATGGCCAAGTAAATCATTTTTTATTTTAATTTCAGGGATGGATATATATCATTTCAATCCAAAATAAATGTCATAGGTCTATATCATTTCAACCTATTTCTTAATTTATTCGAAATAATTCAATTAACAGTTTTATATACTGTCAATCAATTTACAGGGTGTTTCAAGATATATAAAATAAATAAACATCCAATCATCCAAAATATCAACCAATTGGCATTAATCACAATTAATCATCCAACCAGTCAAAATATCACAACAATTTCCAATTATCAATAACTAGAAATTTTACTAGCCATTTAATTCAAATTTTCATTTAACTATTAATTCAAAATTCCTAGCACATAAATTTCTATGTCGGTTAATTACCAAACAATACTCACTAAAATTAAATCACCTCAAGATTCAATTTAACTAACATAAAAATAATCTAGTCATTTGTGAGCGTTTAAACACTCACCTTTATTTGAAACTGAAAATATTTCCAGCTTCAAATAAATTCCAAATCGACCCCATATCGTAGACGACGTCGATACGAATCCACTGCAATTTGTTTCGTCCGAATTGGACCTTGCATGAACAAGATACGATTTTAAATACAGGTTTAGAGATAAATTGAATTTAATGTATGACTAAATAAATAAATAAGAAAAAAATTTATAACTAATTATCTCACATAATCACAATCAATCTGCGCTAAACCCTTTTCTTCTAGCTCATATACCAAATTGAGAACCCATACGCGATGCCAAAATCGAACGATGCTTCTCCCAAACACGATGCCAAAATCGAACGCTGCTTCTCCTTAGGCTACATGCACACGCTCGTCTACCCATGTCCATCCGCCGCAAGCGCCTCCTCATCGCCACTACCCTACCATCGACCGCGATAGCTCGCTATCCTTGCGTGCGCACTCAAAAGAAATGCGACCCAAACCCTAACTCCAGCCGCTCGAGCCAACGCCTGCAGTCACCGCTCCCATCGTCGACAATCCTAGGCCAGACGCGATCGCGATTGCTTGCCCCCACTCGTGTGTGCTCGATTTTGTTTATCCCTTTTTTTCTTATGTTGTTACGATCTACAATGAATGAGAGGGAAAGAGAAGGGGAGTAGGGGTGAAAATAACTTTCAACTGATGATTTTTTATATTTTATAACCAAATAAAATAAAAAATAAAAATAAAAAATAAAATGATTATGTTTTCCCCAAAATAAGGATTTACTGGCAAGGTACGAGACAAGGCAGGAAACAGGGAAAAATGTTTGTCGGCTGATGTTAAGTGTTGACTTTTGTTGATTTTAATTTTAAATTATTTAACAAAACATACTCGAAAATGTCGAACTCCAAATGAGGTGTATCGCCTGGCGTTCTGAATGTTTTACCCCCATTCCGAACGCAATAGAACTAGTCTCGAGGCATAATTCGATGGTATTCAGAAGATAGCTTTCAAAACCAATTTATTTTATAAACTTCCTAAATTAATTTCTACGCGTTTCAAGCTCGCACGGCCAAACGACAAGTCCGATTGCTATGAAACTTGAAATCCTATAATAACTTACCATTACGGATCCGATGAAACTGGTTTCGTCGAAATCCGAGACAGTGGCCAAAATGGCTATTTTTACTCTTTAATTACAATATAAAATTTCCAATTTCTAATTATTCAATTTTAAATCCAATTTTAAACGTTAACAACTTCATTCACATTTAAATAAAATTTAAATCAATTTCCGATATCATTTTCATTCACATTAATTCAAGATTCAATTATTTAAATAATTCCAATATTAAATTTTAAATAATTTAATTATCCAATAAATCACCATGTTTCTATATAAATTATTTAACTAATAAAATTTAATTTTAAAACGAATTCAAATAATAAAATACTACTCTCATTTTACAGTAATTCAATATTTATTGTTCAATTCCAACTATTGATTATAACACATTCTATATATAGAATTCCATTTCAATACTGATTATTGCCCAAATCATCGATATTGGTTATTTCAAAAATTTATTCAAGTTCATATTCAATAACTTACTTAAATAAAACATTAAATCTTATTTCTAACCATTTTAATTCAATAATTATATTAAATTTAATAATTTAAAATAGTTAAAAATACAGGTCGTTACATTCTACCCCACTCAAAACTTTTCGTCCTTGAAAAGTGGTTAAGTGGGGAATTTAACATTTGATATATTTATTCAAAATAGTTAACATATAGACATAAACATCTTATTTACAAAACCTTTACTATGCTCTCGCTACGCCTCTCTGATATCAGTTTTACGAAAATTACAATTTAGTTATAGAAACAAGTTATTAAAATTTCAAATTTTTTTCTAACACCCGGATTTACAGAAAATTTCGGTAGCGTCTCCTTTGCGCGGCTCGATCGGAAAATTTTTACAATATAATATATATCACAAATATACCAAAATATACATCTCATCTAAATGATGAGGCATCCTGTAGGAAAAAATATAAAAGTGCGGTATGTAATCCGAGATATGTACCTTATTATTATTAATACGAGTGAGTTCGCTCATATTAAGCATGCAAAAGCAAAATAAATCCACGTATACATCCAAACGGTCTTCGTATGTACCTATCTCAATTCAATTTTGAATATTACTAACTTATAAAAGATATATCAACATATATGAGTCTAATGGAACCATACACTACTAGAAATCTGACCTTCACCTACCAATATTTTACCTACCAATATATATGGGTAGGTAAAGATAACCTTTATCTACCAATATTTAATGGTAAGATTTATTGTTAGGTAAATATTGCCAATATTATAACATTTTGGAAGGGTGATTATCTACCAATAAATATGAGTAGGTAAAAAATGTTACCTATACATATATTGGAGGCAAAAATTTTTGCAATTGGCGCCTATATTTTCCTCATATCATTTTAACTTTTCATTAAAAATAACGTTGAGTTGTGTGATGATGTGTCAAAAAAACTCTATCTTAGAAATTTCGTTTTTGGAATGAAGATTTCATTTGCATATCCTAGCAATGTTCCATGTAAAATCAGTTATTCATTAACTATTAATAATTATTTTGAAATATGAAATAATTAGCAATTAATAATTGATGAATAGTAATTAAATTTTAAATAATTAATATTCAATAATCATTATTAATAACTTCTCATATGTTGCCATTTTTTTTAAACAATTGACTATTAAAATGTAAGCGTTGCAGTTTTTATAAAAAGTTTCACAATTTCATACCAATATGTCATCATCTAAAATGGCTAAAACATATTCTTCCCAGTTTATTAGAGAAACACAATTCATACCATCCCCTCCAACTACAGATCTAACCGTTTATTTTAAACAAATCTAACGGTACAAATCATAATCCACGTATTTCCTTTTGATTAGCTACCCTAAAAACTGTCAAGAACCACTATCCACCTTTGAATCCCTCACATCTCCATTCTCCAAAGTACTATTCAGATCCTCAATCGTCTCATCATCCCAAACCATAATTCCCAAATTAATCGAACAAATTTGTTAATTTCACCATGGCAGGAAGAGACGGTACAAGAAAAATTGTATTTTCACAAGAAAAAATGTATCATGCCAGGTAATTTAGTTTGATGCTTCTCGATTTCAATGGATTATAGATTGGATCTATTATTGTACCCTTCTATCTTTATGCTCATATTTTGTAAAAAATATTTTTTTTAAATTGAAGTGTTACTCAAATTTAGGAGATTTCTTTCTAGATCTCATTACTTGGTCCCTTTCTAATTCAGATCATGTTAGGTAATTTACTTTTAGTACTTATTCCAAAGATAACATCTTGATTAGGTTTGTAACGATCCGGATTTTTCGACATTTAATTTTGAATATTTAAATGATTTTAAATTTTGTATTGGGAATATAAATTGATTTTTGAATATGAAGATTTTGGTTGAAATTATAAAATGAATTTAAATTTCATTTATAGCGATTAAATGGCTTTGGTGAATAGTAAATTTAATATTTGAAATTGGGGAAATATGTGAATCTGGGAATTAAATGTGAATGGAAATGATTTCTAAAGTTGATTTAAACTCTATTTGAATTAGAGTGATGATAGTGGGCTTTTGAATTGAATTAAAAGTTGGTAAACTGGAATTTGAAATTTTATATATTAATTTAATAGTGGAAAATACTGATTCGAGGCATAGTCTTGGAATTCAATGAAACTAGTTGTGTTGGATCCGTAATAGTGTATTATTATCGGATTTCAAATTTCGTAGCGTTTGGAGTTACCATTTGGTCGTACGGGATAGAAACGCGTTGAAATTAATATTGGAAATTTAATATTATAATTCAATTCAAAAAGTTATTTTCCACATATGATCGAATTAGGCCTCGAAACTTATTCCATTGTGTTCGGAATAGGGGTAAAACATTATAAATGCTAGGTGGCATGCCTCGTTTGGAGTTCGTCTAAAAATTCGCATGAATAGTCGAAACATATTAAAATAATTTATTTATGTGTGTATATATATATACACACACTCAACCCTCTCCAAAACCCTAACCAAAGCTTGCAGCTGCCAGTTCATATTTCATTGGCCGAAATGCAATGATCTTTCTCCTCAATTTCCACTCGACCCATTCACTTATATTGAAATCTTCCAACTAGAGAGTCATAGAGCGTTGCGAGATCTATACATCCATACGGTTATGATCATCCAATTCGCAACGAGAGGGATGGAATTAGTTCACGTTCGTGCTGCGTTCAAGCATGAAATTCGAGGAGGATGTGGAGCTTAAGGGGTGCGGTCTTTGGCCGAAGGTGCGTGGTGGCTAGGGCTACATGGTGGCGCTGATGGATGGACCTCCGGTGCATCGATGGACGAGGCGGCGATCGTTCTAATAATGGGATGATGGGTTCTTCATTCGGCAGCGTACGTGATCAAAGAAGAAAGAAACATGCGGCCCTGATCTCATTCGAGAAATTGAATGGCCTAGATTTCGTTAAGGTTTAAAATAAATAAATAAAAAAATATGTATAATATAAATCGTGTAATCTTCTAAATGTGATATCTCATTCATACGAGGTCCAAATCGAACGAAACAAGCAGCGATGGAATGGTGGCGACGAGCGCTACATTATGGAATTGATTTGGAGATGATTGGAAATAGCTAAAATTTTAGGTTAAATCAAACGTCGTTCAATTTGATTTAAAATTGGAATGTTGGCAAATTGAATTTTTGAATGATTTTAAATTTTGTATTTGGAATATAAATTGATTTTTGAATATGAAGATTTTGGTTGAAATTATAAAATGAATTTAAATTTCAAATATAGTGATTAAATGGATTTGGTGAATAGTAAATTTAGTATTTGAAATTGGGTAAATATGTGAATCTCGAAGTTAAATGTGAATGGAAATGATTCTAAAATTGATTTAAACTCTATTTGAATTAGAGTGATGATAGTGGACTTTTGAATTGAATTAAAAGTCGATAAATTGGAATTTGAAATTTTATATTAATTTAATAGTGGACAATAGCGATCCGGGGCACAGTGTGATGCCCCACCCTGAGACCCACATTAACAAAGAGAATTATATAATAATTCTTTCTGCTAATGCGGAGAATAGGGCTGGTTAAGTGCGGCCATCATAGTCTTGCAGTAGATAAGAGCTAAGTATGTCGGTTTTGGCACTTATTTTTTTTTTCATTTCATCTCGAGTATTCGACATACTTAATTCCTTTCTAATACACTACTATGGTGGCTCCAGAATCGATTTAGAAACAAAATATGATAACAATAACAATCTCAAGTCACAGAATAGCAACACAGATAATATATATACATACACATACATCAAATGTAATACAACATGCCACAAGTGGTATTCAACCACAATATATATACATACATCCCAACAAAAGAATAGATACATCATAAGGTTCCCAAACAAAAGATTACTACACAAAAACTATGCCATAACCAAAGTCGATGAAGAAGCCCAAAAGGTAAAGCTAGCATAGATCCAAAAGCTAACCTGCAACTCGGTCTGACCCGAGTAATAAATACACGGATCAGGCTAACTAGAACTTGATCTTAGCCAGAGATAAAGGAATATAAGTGCATAAGGGAAACATTCCTTTAAAGATAAAGGAATGATATAAGAAAGTCTATTTATACAACTAAGAATAGGTATTCCATAAAGGCTCAAAGTTAATCACATGCTAAGGTTTAACATGGCATAGATGTTTTACATTCAAGGGCTATATAATGTAAGTGAACATAAACAATATATAAGCCATAAGTGAAATCCTCAAGATCTCCAAATCAAAACTCACGAAACTTAATAAGAGTTCATAATCCCAATATCGAAATCAGCGTAAAACAACATATATATAAGCCTTCTCTAACTTAAGGCTATAGGTAAATTCATTATCCCAAATTGGTGAAATCGAAATCAAAACTCATAAAAATTCCCCGGATTGGCCAAATCCCATTTGCATGCCGAAGCGATGCTGCACGTGCCATTTCCCTCAGTACTATATATATATATATATTAGGTACCTCTCCCAGATGACCAAAGTCGTAAATCTCAGACCACCGAAGTCGTAATCCTAGATGACCCGAAGGTCTATAGTACTAGCAATCCCAGAATGTGTCACAACTCCCAAATAGGAACTCGAAAAGTGTTAACGTGCATCCCATACCACACGTTCGCACTTAACGGTTTACTAACCGCTAGTCATTGCCACATTAAAAAACAGAAATCATCATAAAATCTCAAAACTTGGAAAACTCAGACTCGCCTCATCTCATTGGCAAGTAAAACATTATAACGAGTTCTCATAGATCATACTCCTAGAATAAGAGATCTCGAACCACAACCCGCCAAATATTGCCCTTCCAGATAATTCCTAAAGATAAGAATTATAATCTCAAAAACTCACCATAAATTGGCTAAATAACTCAAAAATCAATAACCCAGATAGTTTCGATCGACAAGTCCGGAATTAACCGATAAAGTAAACTCACGTGTCCCATACCACGGGTTTTACTAAACCGTTTAATTCTCTTTCTCATACGTCCGAAAAGTGTAAAAATATCGTATATTATTTATAAAATAATTTACTTGAGAAAACGGGATTTTACAATAATTTTCTGAAATCATTTTGAAGACATTTTAATGAAATTTCTGCTTATTATAGGGAATAAATATATTTAAAATACTTTGAAATAATTAATAAATAATTTAAAATGATTTGAAAATATTTAATAATAATGCTTTCAAAAACCAAATCATTTAGAAATTTTCTCAAAATTTATTTGGAAGAAATAGTGGTTGAAAACCGAGAAAAACGTTGAAAATACACCTAATCGATATTCAAATTTAAATCAAATTTAAATTCAAAATTTTAAATTCCAAATTCCTCCAAATCTTGGCTAATCCATTGATGGATATCATAGCCCATAGTCATCATCAAATCATCTCAAAATTTGCATTAGAAATGAGCTACGAAATCATAGAATAAGATAAGCATATATGGTAAGGAGGCTCGGGTCAAAAAAAACAAAAAGCTCACGTACCTGGGCCAACAAGTATCAACCCAGGCTAGTGGCCAGGTCGACCTCCAGGTCGACCTAGAGACTGCTGGGTCGACCTACCTGTCGACCCAGGCTACAGAGTTTATTCCCTGGGTGTTTTATGCTTCGTATTGAACTTTGAACAGCAATTTGGAGTACCAAACGATCAAGTTTTGTAACGAAAATTGACATGCATAGAGTTTGACAACTAAAATACAATCCAAAAAAGATACGGTGGCAATTCAACTAAAACTCAAAGAGTTATGGCCACTCAAAGTGGCAACTAGAAATAAGGAATTAATAGAACAACAGACAACACGATGAATGTATACATTAAGCTTTTTACAGAGCGATTTCTTTACAGGCATCATTTTCCAGTTAGAAAATGTGAGTTTTTACTCACCTTGATGATTTAGCAATGTTTTGTTAGCAAGCAGTGACCTTTTGAGGAGATTTGAGGCTCTAGCAACCTGTAAAAGCTGAAAAGGAAGCATGCACAGCAAAACAAAACTGTTACAGACAACAATACCTAGATTCTAAGATTTTGATGAAATAGCTATAGTATTGGTAGAGATTACCTTCTATTATCTAATTATAGTGATTATCTTCTTTGATTTTCAGTAATTCGAGTGGAAAATTGAATTTAGATGGAGGCTGCCATTTTTTCCTTTTGTTGCTTTATTGTAAACTTTTACTTTTTGAGAAAGAAGAAGAAACAACGTATTGTGTTTCTTTCCTCACAAGAAGTTTTCAGATTTACTAGTTGGATCCAAATACTAACCCAACAAGCCCAATACCAAATATACTTAGTGAAATTCTAAGTACAAATGCACATATTAACTTATTTTAACAACATATGTCCAAATTTTCTCATTTTTAACCAAATAAAATGTATATAACTACTTGTTTTGAAATCAAATTGTTATTGTAACAAAATAAAATTTATTTCAACAATAAAAAGCTATTTTTACAAATGAAACCTTATTTTCAACAATATTTTACAATTTACAAATTTTACATTATTTTATTACAAAAACAAATTTTTTTAATACAACAATTTGTACAAAAATTGTTTTCTCGTCAAATAAATTACCATAAATCATTTAACTCTTTTTAATCATCAAAATATTATTTTCAAACAATATTTCATCTTTTATTTTAATAAAACACATATTATCTTCATATTTCTCATTTTAAATTCAATAAAAGATTAATATTGATAATGTTTTCCAATATTATTGTATTTACCCAAATAAAATTGCAATTTGATTATTTTCTACTCAAATTCTCAAAATAAAGTTTTTAAAACTTTATTTTCATTACTTTAGATTTATTTCAACAATTTAACGTTGAAATACATTGCTTAATTAATTTATTAGCTCCAAACTAATAAATACCCAATATTTCAATTTATTTAAGGGTACTTTTGGCACAGGTCCTTATTAAGGTTCAAAATACACGAAAAGTCCTTCACTAAATTTCAGTGTAAATTAGGTCCCTGTTTTTTATTCACGATTATTGTAGAGCATGATGCAACTTTTCATAAAAGTTGCTGACATTTCCGCAACTTTTCTGTACACTGTGAACATAGTGTATGAAAGTTGCTGAAATATCAGCACTTATTTATAAAAGTTGCTGACATTTCAGCAACATTTATATACACTGTGAACACAGTGTATGAAAGTTGCTGAAATATCAGCACTTATTTATAAAAGTTGCTAACATTTCAGCAATAATTTTTCTTTGTTTCTAGAAAATAGGGACCGGATTTACAATGAAACTTTGACAGGGAAAGTTGCTGAAATATCAGCACTTATTTATAAAAGTTGCTGACATTTCAGCAATAATTTTTCTTTGTTTCTAGAAAATAGGGACCGGATTTACAATGAAACTTTGACAGGGACCCGCTATACAATATGAAAGTATGATAGGGTTGCCTCCCTAATTTACACTTTATTTAAACCAAATACTTATCCAATCAATATTTAATCTCATATTTATTCCTAAATAAACAAAATAAAGTTCCAAACTTTATTTTTCCCATTTTATTTACAAAATTCATTGTTTATTCCAAATAAACAATTTAAAAAAGGGTACTTTTGGCACAGGTCCTTATTAAGTTTCAAAATTCACGAAAAGTCCTTCACTAAATTTTAGTGTAAATTAGGTCCCTGTTTTTTATTCACGATTATTGTAGAGCATGATGCAACATTTCATAAAAGTTGCTGACATTTCCGCAACATTTCTGTACACTGTGAACATAGTGTATGAAAGTTGCTGAAATATCAACACTTATTTATAAAAGTTGCTGATATTTCAGCAACATTTATGTACACTGTGAACACAGTTTATGAAAGTTGCTGAAATATCAGCACTTATTTATAAAAGTTGCTGACATTTCAGCAATAATTTTTCTTTGTTTTTACAATAAAACTTTGACACAGATAGTTGCTGAAATATCAGCACTTATTTATAAAAGTTGCTGACATTTCAGCAATAATTTTTCTTCGTTTCCAGAAAACAAGGACCCGCTTTACAATGAAACTTTGACAGGGACCCGCTTTACAATATGAAAGTATGATAGGGATGCCTCCCTAATTTCCACTTTAAAAAAACCAATTATATTTTAATTTAAAATATTAAATTGTAACTTTTGTTATAATTTAATATTACAGGTAATCTCCAAACCAGGGTTGTTACACACAGTCTCGGAATTCGACGAAACAAGTTCCATTGGATCTATAATAGTGTATTATTATCGAGTTTCAAATTTCGTAGCGTTTGAAGTTACCGTTTGGTCGTACGGGATAGAAACGTGTTGAAATTAATATTCAAAATTTAATATTATAACTCGATTTGAAAAGTTATCTTCCACATATGATCGAATTAGGCCTCGAAAGTTGTTCCATTGTGTTCAGAATAGGGGTAAAACGTTATAAACGCCAGGCGGCATGCCTCACTTGGAGTTCGTCTAAAAATTCGCATGAATAGTCGAAACATATTAAAATAATTTATTTACGCGCATATATATATATATATATATATATATATATATATACACACACACACACACATATATATACACACACACACACACTCAACCCTCTCCAAAACCCTAACCAAAGCTTGCAGCCGCCAGTTCACATTTCAATGGCCGAAATGCAATGATCTTTCTCCTCAATTTCCACTCGACCCATTCACTTATATCGAAATCTTCCAACTAGAGAGTCGTAGAGCGTTGCGAGATCTATACATCCATATGGTTATGATCATCCAATTCGCAATGAGGGGGATGGAATTAGTTCGCGTTCTTGTGGTGTTCAAGCATGAAATTCGAGGAGGAGGCGGAGCTTGGGGGGTACGGTGGTGCATGGTGGCTAGTGCTACACGATGGCGCTAATGGATGGACCTCCTGTGCATCGATGGACGAGGCGGCGATCGTTCTAATAACGCGATGATGGGTTCTTCGTTCGGCAGCGTACACGATCGAAGAAGAAAGAAACATGTAGCCCTGATCTCATTCCAGAAATTGAATGGCCCAGATTTCGTTAAGGTTTAAAATAAATAAATAAAATATGTAAATTTATTATCTTATAAATCGTGTAATCTTCTAAATGCGATATCTCATTCATACGAGGTCCAAATCGAAAGAAACAAGCGGCGATGGAATCATGGCGATGAGCACTACATTATGGAATTGATTTGGAGATGATTGGAAATAGCTAAAATATTTGGTTAAATCGAACGTCGTTCGATTTGATTTAAAATTAGAATGTTGGCAAATTGAAAATTCAAGGTGAGTTAAACTCATTCATTTGGTTAATCAGTATATCTTTACGGTAAATAAAATTTATTTCTACTTGTTTGGGTTGTTGAAATTGGTGATTATTGAAATTAATTTAGGATGACGATATAGCATCTTGAAATCCTATTAGATTGGTTGAACCGGATCTAGGGTCACGATATAGCATCTTGAATTACTATTAAACTGTTTATGTTTATTTTTAAGCTTATTTCCAGTATTTGATCATGTATGTGTGGAATTGATAAATGGATTGTTTAAAAATTTCATTGTTAAATTATAACATAAATTGAATTGAAATATAATTGGTGTGATATATTTGGCCAAATAAACATCGTTGGATAATAAATGAAAGAGTTTGGTTTTGAATGATAATTGGTTAGCAGAATCAAAATTTTATTCTACTATTTGATTAATTTGGACACAGTTCAATGCAAATGAATTTATATTGGATAATTGATATGTTAACAAACCGTTGTTAAGTGTGGGTTTGATTTACATATATGACTGTTATGTAAATGCTTGTCATTTAACTTTGATAGTTAAATTGAATTGAATGATAGTTGATAAGTACCATTGGAATTTCCGAGCCTCATTGGAAAGTTAAAGGTTTTTGGTTTAACTTCAGATTGTATAATTTGAAGTGGAATGTTTTATTAGTAATATATACAAAGGTTTGTGTAAAATTTATCATTTACAAATGTTTTGTAAATGATTCCTATAGTAATGTTAGTTAGTTTACTTAAATGTTTTTCCAAAAATTTATTTCGAGATTTGAGAGTCAAATTATTTATTTATGGTAATATATTTATTTAATAAATGATTTTTAAATATCAATTACTTTATTTGAAATATATTATTAAAATTAATTACTTAAGTGTATGTTAAAAAGGTTGTTTTTGGAAGTTATTATAATATATTATTAAATAATTCTATAAAGGTTCCAAAGGATATTATTGTTGATATCAAAATTGTTTTAAATTCTTTCTTAATCATTTTCAAAGTCTTTTATTAATAATCTATTTTAAAAGAGTATTTTCCTAAATTAAACTTGGTAATTTATATAGAGACTTTATAAGTATTATTTTGAGATATTATTTAAAATAAAAGATGTTGGGAAGCAATGGTATATTTTCATAGCGTAGTTCAAGGGCAGAGATTGCCTATAGTTTGGGATGTTTTCACTGGGATAGCGACGTAACCATTGTGCAAACTGCGATCTATGATTGATTGCATGGTAGAAATTTGGAGGTAGAGATTGCCTAAGTTAAGTTTGTTTTTTCTAGGATAGAGACGCAACCATCGAGCTACGATCCATGGTCGATACCGGATGGCACTTCCATATCTATTTTTATAATATAGTTTTCAAATATTTTGAAAGGAATGGTTTGTGAATATACTTATTCTGATGAAATAATTATATGAATGTTTTAATAAAGGAATTCAGATTTTTCAAAATCAAATTAAATGAGGCTTAGTGATTTTCAATGGAAAATGTGATCGTTGTTTGAATGTTTGTTTATTTGATAGTTAAATAACCGACTATCAAAAATCTTGGCCCAATATGTAATCCTTCTTAATTTTGGTGGTAGGAAACGATTTCCTACTTAACACTAAGGGATTTGAACTCTGGAAATATCTAAGGGAAACACGAGAATTATATGGTACAGTTACCGTTCGAGGTGCTATACTGTACGTATAAACTCATTGTTCTTCTAGGATAAATGATTAGGAGTTCCGTCCATTTAAACAGTTAGGATGTGGTCCTTACTCTTATGTATTGTCTGATTATTTCCTAAAGAACCAGTATTGAGCATTCCGGAAAAACGACGATTGGTTTATGGAGCACCCAGGAAGCGGGAGAGTGTACTTGTAAGAGATGACTCGGAACCGTTACCACTCCAAAACCATATACGGTTCTATGGAGGAGTTTCGTGTTATATTGAGATGTTGAAATCCATGTGTGGTTCTGAGACCGTTGGGTTTGAGAATCCGTGTGT
The DNA here is from genome assembly GCA_030737815.1 of Allium fistulosum. Classification (NCBI taxonomy): domain Eukaryota; kingdom Viridiplantae; phylum Streptophyta; class Magnoliopsida; order Asparagales; family Amaryllidaceae; genus Allium; species Allium fistulosum. Next base: position 1,044,210,351 of record CM060905.1, read on the forward strand.
GATTCCAAGATCTATTTGAGATGTGGGAATCTGTATGAGATTCCAAGGCCATTGTGGTATGGGAATCCATATGGGATTCCGCGATCTATTTTTGGAGCGATGTGTAAGCTAGAACACCGGACGTAGCCTCATCAGCGGAGATGACTAAAACCAGAGATAGGAGGCATGGCCAGTAAGGTTGGCAAAACCATAGGGTGTAATCGGCTCCTTTTTCTAGCAATACAGATACCTTCAGTTGTTTTTGGCATGCCAGAGCGATGCACTCGGTCTTAGCAAGACCAGTTATGTTTTTCTTATAATAACCCGCTAGATGGGTATGATGCTTTGGAAGGATAACTCTGATTCTTGTGCAGGAGGATCGTTCTCGAAGTACCGAGGGCACCTCCATGGAAATCCTACACAATTCATGAACAAGCCTTATCGAGTTTTGATTTTTTACTAGTATTGTTTTGATGTACACAACACGAGCATCACAACTACTTGATTATTATTATTTTGACCCTTAGACATTATTATAATATCACTATATTTTCTATAGAAATGGTTTGGTGATCGTAAGGTAAAAACCCGACCGTGTTTATGTGCGGCACGGTCTTACGATACTTTTATTTTGAAAAGGTTCCATAACTTAATAAATCAAATTGAGTGTATTTTCTCACGCTGGTTTACCAGACGGATCCGTGTGTTATTATTTTATAATGATGCTTGGGTCAGACCGAGCATATTACAGATATAGATTTGGATTGCTTTGGAGCTCAGGAGACGAGCTGGAGACTAAGACATATTCTCGTACTTGTTTATTCTGCTGCAGTGTTGTTTGAAATTATCAGCAATTGTGAGGACATGCTATTATAACTGTCCAGGCTGGTAATTATTGATTTGTGTACTCTGATTTGAGATATGTATATTACAGTTTTGATTTGTGTAAAGAGCCGTTAATATTATATATTATTCATTCCGCTTTGAGATTCTGTATTTGTTTAGTTTCTTCTTTCTTCTACCTTTTTTCTTTTCTCCTAACAATCTGTTTTTCCAACACTCGATTGTTCGGCATGCTATACAGTGAACCTATTGATGTCGATTTTCAAGGGTCGAAAAGTCGGGTCATCACAAGGTTGTAGGGTATCTAACTGTAGATGGTTGCATTATAATATGTATATGCTTCTAATGTGAAAAAAGATTTTTCCTCCTTCCCACCAATTTGTTAATTTCATATTTTCAGAATTAGATTAGTGAATGAATCACATAGTAGAATTGGATTAATGAGTAAATGAATCACACAGGTCAACAAGAGGTAAGTTCTTTATTTATGAATTTTGTTTAGTTATATAGGCTTGAACCACGAAGTCATTCAAGCTTGCATTTATTCTTTCTGATAATTTTGGTCAGTAATTATGGTCATTGGCTACTAGATCCAATATTTCATACCTCTAATCTATTGTTATAGCTTTTCTTTTCAAAGTCCTTTCTGATGTCACATTTAGGTTTAATTATCAAATTCACTAGCTCCGTGAAGACTTTCAGATTATGCACATAAATGATATATTGGTATTTGTACAACCAATAAATATAACTTTTACACCAATATCTTTTTTTCTCCCTAACGATATACAATTTTTGTCTCTATATTTTTCTACAATTATCTATAGTTTCTGCAGATTCATCCCAGTGCAGTTTCAGATTCTTTCCACTTTTAAAATATGAGATTTTTGAAGAAGTTTCGATGTCCATATGAGATTATTTGGGATTAGCTTATAGTTTTTGTCTCATTTTATTTCGAAATTGGTAATAACTGATTATGGTAAGACATGTAGTAGATTGATTTTGAAATATTTTTATTTATTGCTAAAATTAGAAAATAGAAGCAATTTGATTTTGTACGTCTCTTACTTCTATAATCAAAAGTAATTGATTTTTCATTTTACTAAATTAATTATTTATAATTCATAGGTTTTTCAACTCATCTTTAACTACAAAAAGTTCGTACACAAAATTAAACCATTAATGTTGTAATTTAGGTAAATAAGGTAACTTTAATTGCAACTTAGAATTCCTTTTTCTTTGTCATAGTTTATTGATTAGATTGATCTAAATTTGTTGTATTGATACGTACATGGGCAGATCTAATACATGCTTAGCTATGGCAATTTTCATATCTGTATGTCCCAAATATGTATATTACCATTTTTTGATTAAATGTCTCTGAAATTAAGAATAATGCAACATCGAGATTTATGATTTTTTGCTAAATAGACTCAATTTTATGTTATTTCCAAGTTTGTGTTATTTTCCAAATCGGTCTGTGCTTTAAATGATATCGTTTTTCCTTAAATTTCACCAATCTATTTTTATAAGTGTTATAAATACTACATATGGTTTTTTATTCCTAGGAATGTTTGGGAATATTATATGTCTTTTTAAGTTTCGATATGTTATGCATTTCAGATCAATTTTCTATGTCCATCCCATTTAACCTCTAATTTATTCCCTAGTGGGACCCACGTCATAGTTGAGTATCAAAATGTTTTCATTTACTGCTAAAACCTACTATTATAGAAGTAAATTAAAAGATTTTCTTACTTCTTTATAATTATATCATTTAGTTTGTCTTACATATTAATTTTCTTATAATTATCTCATTGATTATTCATTCTATTAAATCAATTATTTCTAACTTATAGGCTGTTTAGCTCATCTTTTGCCCAAAAAGGTTCTCCCATTGAAATTAGTTTATCCAATAATAAGGCTGTAATTTGCATTGAAATGGTAAATTTAACTGCCCTTGCATTAATATTACCACCAATATTTAGTTGTGATAGTTTTTTGATCCAATTAATTTAGCAATGTTGTAATATAATGGTAGATTCAATATATGCATAGCTATAATAGTTGCCATCTACCATAAATACCTATAGAAGAATAATTTTTAATTGATTATCATACCTATAATAAATTTATCTGGATAACTTAATTAATAAAGCTATGTAATTTATTTGGTTTTCATTTATTCCAAATATATATCTGTATTCAAATAAATAAGTATTTTAAATGAGATTTGTAGAATACAATAGCTTATGATTTTTGTTTGATGATAATAAACATATATATATATATATATTCATTTAAATGTATTTGATATTGTACTATTTTATTTTCACATAATTAAAGAAATATTTGTTGGATAAAATAAATAACACAGAATTCAAATTCAAACAAATATTTTATTAAAACCTTGATAGCACTTCTTTGATCTCTCTCTTCATTTTTCAAAAAGGTTTTAAAATCTATTCTCTTATTTAAATGGTTTTCAAATAATTCTGAATTTCAAAAATGATTTTAAAGAATCTTTGTTTCCAAAATGATCTTTCAAAATGACCTTCAAAGGATTTCTAACTTTTAATTTTATCTACAAGATTATTATATTTTGACTAATTAAGTTTTTAAGTATTTTATATTTTAAATATACTTTTAAACCTATTATACTTTCTTATAGTTTTAGTTTTATGCTTTCTAAATGATTATAAGTATTATATAAAATTTATTGTAACTTTGATTTTAAATATATATTCACTTATACTTTATATATATTATTTTCAAAAAGGAATTCATATTTAAATCCTTTGTATATTCAAAAATGTTTCAAAATAATTTTATAAAGTTTTCTTAAGTTTTGATATGATTAAAATATGTATAAACTAGATGATTGTACAAAGTTTCAAAATATTTTGACAAAGCTTTATATTTTCAAAACAATTTTTATAGAGTGTTTTTCAAAAATACAAAGGGTATGTCGACATATCCCTATAGTTTACGTCGACATATAGGCCGAATTTTCCAAAATTCAACTTTGAATGGAAGTGTCTTTTCATCATATCTCTTCGCGAATGGACATGACCGTTGTTTCTCTTTAAGTAGAAAGATTTTCTAATAATTTTTTTAACTAATTACTTATTCTCTCTCCTCTTTTACTCTCTTGATTTCTAAAAGAAAATCTACTCAAAATATTCTCAAATTCAATCAGAATCAAATTCAAACTCTATTGATTTGGTTCTCTATCAATTACTCTCTGATCTCTCTCATGTCTATCACTTAAAACAAGATCAAAATGCTATTCAAGAGGTTATAAGATCATTTGTACTCAAGATCAAGAAATTGAGGATGTAAATTCTATCAAATCATACTCTTATACACTTGGGTGTGCTTGGTGTCCCTGAAATCCAAGTGGGTGTGCTTGTGTCCCATCTGAATCAAGTGGGTATGCTTGGTGTCCCGTTTGAATCCAAGTACGTATGCTGGTGTCCCGTCCGAATCTAGTGAGTGTACCCGGAGCATGGAAAATCTGGAGGGTGTGTCTCATAGCCTTGAAATCGAGATTGTATTGAATTTGATATTTGAAAAGAAATATGTATAATAAATTGTACGAGACTAGATGTTGGGTAACTCTGAACCAGTATAAAAATTCCAGGTGTGATCTCTCTAGATCTTTACTTTTTACTTTTACTATATTTATATCTGTCTATGTTTGCATATGTAATTGTTGATTCTGCATTGTTTAATTATAATCTTAAAAGAATTTAAAAAGATTTGTAAAAATCAGTAAACACTATTCACGCCACCCTATAGTGTTAAATTAGCCTTAAGATCCATCTTCGGCAAACTAACATGGAAATCCAACAATAAATCAACGAATAAAAACCAAAATTATCAAAGTTCTAGATGATTCTGAAGAGGAAGAAATCATACGCCATAGATGTAAGAAGCTAGGCCACATCAGGTCAAACTGTCCGTAGAATCGACTTGACAAAGCAAAGAAACAAAAAAGAAGGAGTTTCATAGCCACTTGGGATGAGAGTATAGAAGAAGGCGAGGAATACAGCGATGGAAAAAGGTAAACCCAATATGTGTCTAATGGTAGAATCAAGTGACAACGATGGCGAACCAAATAAGGTAGATCACTTATCCCATGATGATTTACGCTTGGTATATCACGAGTTAAACTTAAAATTTGATAGATTTCAATAACGATATAATAAACCAAATCTGAGAAAAATAGTTTACTCGGTATAAATAACGAGTTAGAACTGATGATTGAAAACATTAAAAAGTTTAACTTGGAATGTGAGAAATGTCGGTCTCTAGAGGAAGAAATTAATCGGTATAAAACTAAAACTGGAATTCTTGAAAATGAAAATTTGACCTTAGAATTTCAAAGATGACACAAAAGAGAAAATTATATCAAAATATGCACCTCACTTTTGAATGAAAACAATGCTCTTAGATCTAAGGTTCAACAACTTGAATCAATAAGTAGAAAATTTTCGAAGAGAGGAAAATCACTGAATATGTTGTTAGGAAGTCAAACAATCATTAATAGAAAAGGGCTTGGATATGATAGAGTTGAACCAACTAAGAAAAGAAATTATGATAATGTCAAATTTCACAAAGATTTTTCAAAGTGTTCAATTTGAGGAAAAAGCGGGCATAATCAAAATAAATGTTGGAATAGACAAAAACAAAACCATTAAACAAACGTAGGTTCCAAAAGTTACAAATGTAAATTCCCTTAAATTTAAACAAGTTTGGGTTCACAAAGGAACAACTGTAAATGCTAACGATTTGTCATATTAACGAATTTGGGTACCAAAGGCTACAAAAGAATATAAGAGTGGTCCTACATCCTTTGTTAGACCACTCGACTTCTCGAACATTTAGGTACAGAAATGGGTTAAGGAACAACTACGATAGAGGGGACTTCGAGTTGTTCTATATGGTTGAAAATCTATAATTCCAATGTTCCTTGGACTAGAAAAATGAGAAGGATATCTACACATTTTGGATATCACAATATCGAAGGTAAGTAAGGTATGATCTCTAAACTCTGTTTTCATTTCTTATTGTTAATTTTTGTTAACACTGTTGTAGTATAATTGTCATATCTTGAGCTTCTTAACTCCTATTTGCAAAATTCAAGATGAACTAGAAAATAGATAGAAAATTTTATAAATTTTATTTTATGTGTTTTTCCAGAATTTGAATTTAAACCATTGAAAAAATTGCAAAACATTCAGCATATTGTTTGATAACAGTTTAAGGACTTTTTAACATGGCTGTAGTTTTTCGATCATAATTTGAACATCATTACTCAGAATTTTGAAATTCTTGAAGTTCTAAAAAACTAACTGATAGCATTACAACTTTACTGTTTTGAGTTTTTTCTGATTTATTTTTTAAAATCTTGAAAAACAGTAATCATTTCAGTACATCACTTGAAAAGTATCTCCAATTTATGCAAACAAGTTGTAGTATTTCATATATAACTTTTGACTGATCCATCATCTTACATTGAAATCAATTTTGCTGAGTAGCAGTTTTGAATATCTAAAACTTTCATGTTTTGTGCTGAATTAAATTATGGACTTAAACCTTTCAAAAGTGGTTTCAAATGGACTGAATTTTCAAAACAAGAATTATCAATTGTTTTGGTATAACGATTAATTTTCATTGCCTTTCTTCATGACTAACAAATCAGTGCCTAAAGAATTTTTAATTGTATGTTCTTGTTTTATATAAATGATTTTGCCTCTGTCTGATATTAAATGACATTGCTGAAAATTTTGAAAATCAATTCGAGTGATACACGGTCTGCTTAGTTAATAATATATCTTTTTTGGGCAACTAGAGTACAAATGGTATTAGACATCACTTCATTTGAAATCATATGTGCCTTTTCATCCGACTTTAAAATTAGCAAACATCGTTTTCACAAAAACCCTTGTAGAAAATAGATTTTCATTTTTGGATTTAGATTTTTTTTGAAATAACTCAGAATTTTACTTTGATGGAAACACTCATGTTATTTTGGTAAGGGATTTACTCTGGAAAAGTTGGTTGTTGACTCCTTGAACTTTTGAAACTTATCAAAATATTAATAGTATTTGAGAAAGTGATAAATAGTGATTAAATTATACTTCATAGCTAGATGAAGTATATGGTAAAATTTCATAAAAAGTAAACAAATTTTATAATATTTTTTAAGTAGTACGTATTTCATGATTATTTCTAACACTATCATCCTTCTTCCGGTCCATACACCAAAAATTTAATATAATGTGCAGACGTTGGTATCTCAAAGCAAGGAAATAATTCTACTTTTGTAATATATAATTATATCATAAGGTAGTCCTCACAGTTATACATGGGTGAATTACTTTAATCTCTATATATGTACTTCCATTCTCATTTAAAAGTCCTCACGGCTATGCATGGATGAGACTTGTATACAAGAGAGAGATAAATATTCAAATAGTTTCTACCCTTATTTAAAAGTCCTTAATGTTATGTATAGTTAGAAAATGCTTGACATTCTTTTTTAAGTAACTACTAACCTCATTTAAAAGTCCTAACGATTATGCATAGTTAAAAAGTGCTTAACATTTTTTTCTATATAATATTTAAAAGAGTAATTTACAAAATTTTCCTTTATTAAAAAATACCACACCGCTGTCACTATATAAAATTCCCTTGAACCATAACTCAATCGTCACTTTAAAGTGGAATTTATATATAATAAATAAAGTATTATGATTTTTGGCTTTTAACTGGAATTCATAATATATTTCTTTCTACATGTTTTATGATTTTAATCAAAATTCATCACTATTTCAATTATTATTATTATTGACCATAACAAAAAAGAGAGAGAGATTAAGCTTTTGGTGGTTGAGTAATAACCTTACTGATATTCGAGAGTTGTTTTTATTATTTAAGAATTGTTTTTACAACTGTTTTGCAATTATTTTGAACTTTTTCATTTTTTAATTGCATGCATTTGTGTAGTTGGAGTCTAGTTTAAGGGGAGTATATATATATAGGGGGAGCATGATCACAACACATCAAACACATTTGTTTGACACAAAATCTTAATGTATGTTTATTATCATCAAAGGGGGAGATTGCAGAATATAATAAGTTATGATTTTTGTTTGATGATAATAACACACACACACACATATATATAATATGTTTGTTATAGTACTATTGCAAAATCACATAATGAAATAAACAAATCAAAATTTCATTTAAACAAATATTTTTTCTCATTACAATTTCAAATATTACACATTTACAACATAGCTTCCACACTTTGATATACAACATTATTTTTCTCTTTGATACAACACACTCTTATATACAGCTCACTCACTCACTTGAATTCGATTTGCTATCTTCTTGCTTCAGCTATCTTCACACCAATCAACTGCATTGCCTATCAAATAACAACGCAGTAAAAAGGAAAAAGAAACAAATTTAAAATGCAAAAATATAAATGGTTTTGAACTCGACATTGCCTCAGTCTATTGGTTTTTTCTTCATATTTTGAAATATGCACTAAAATATCAATAATATACACGAGCAACCTATGACATGCATAGTGCATCACTATATATGCCATAAGGCCAAGCACATACACAAAACACACTTGCTTCAATTCAATTGCAGGCACAAATGCAAGGTCAAGCTCAATGGCTCAACATAGTGCATTAGTAGACAGGTCAACATAAACAGTGCGAGGTCAAGCCAAATAGCTCAACTCAAGCAAAGTGGAGCAGCAAATCAAAATGAAGTGCATATATACACATAGTACATTGGTGCAAAAACCAAAAACATAACAACAGGCCAGAATGCAAAAAATCAAAATCAAGGCAAATGCACAAGCACATGTACAAGCAAAAAAAATCAGAAATACAAGTGTAATTCAGACATGCACACAAGGTTTGGCACAAGCACATGTACATGCAAAAAAAAGTCGGAAATCAGGAGTATAAGTGAAGATCAACAGGTATGTGCATAAAGTATGGATTGTAGCATCAAATGTCAAGATTAGGAAAATGGAGCACACAAGGAAGCAAGTTAAGACTCAACACAAGTGCTCAAGTGAAAACAAGGTCAAGTTCATCTGAACCAGCAAACAAATGCACATCATTAAACAAGTGCAAGTGCATACGAAATTAAGTGTAGCAAAGCTAAGAGATGTAGTATGTACAAAGCAATGTACAACATCATGCATAAGCACCATTATCATCACTTATAATCTCAATACAACATCTCACCATAAGCTGCAATTTAATCGAGACAACCATCAAAAACAAACTCATAGCATCGAAACAACTCTTATTTAATATATATATATATTTGCAGTGATCAACTAAGCTAGGGTACAACAACAATGAACCATCAACTCAACTAGGACAATAACCATCCATCACCATCGGCAAGGCCAGTGGCACTCAACAATTTTTCACTTCAAACATAGTAATACCCAACCCAAACACAACCAAGGCATCTCTCAACGTATAATTAAAAAGCACAAGTGCAATCATGTGTGAAAAGACATTGGTGCATAAGAGAAATGTAGAGAATCAAAAAATATGCAGAAGTCATTTGAAAATATGCATCAAAAAATATTCACAAATCAAGCCCAATAACAAGTGCAATCAAAAAACAGACGGCAAACTCGAGTGCAACAAAGCAAGGAACAGAGGATGGTTCAATATCAAACAAGCATGGTTGAGTAGGAAATGAACAAGTCTGCAAAAGTCAACTAGAATGAAATATATACTTGAAATACACTGAATCAAAATTTTCGAATATATATTTGAGAATTAAACAAGTCAAAATTCATATAACCATCAATCAAAAAATCGAACGGTAAAATGAAAGCATCTGAAAAATTTAAACTAAAATACTCAAATAGAAATATAGGATTCAATCCTTATAAATACCTCCCAAATCATCACTGACAAAAAAGAAGTCGAGTTCGAATACATAAATCAAAAAGGAGAAAAAGTTTGTACCAAAAGTCACAACCAAAACCAACTTGATGATGAAGGAACCAAGAGCAATCAAAGCAACAAGATCGATCGATAAGACGTTTAAGTCGAGCATATTTCTTCAATCGATTAACTAAAGGAATCGACAGCTTCAAATCAAAGAACCCAAATTTCAGATCGCAAAGAAGCTATCGAAGGAAGAAAACAAACATGCTAAGCATTTTTCTTCTCTATTTATTTTTAGTTAGTTGGACCATACCTTTGTTTGTTAGGGTTGTTCATTTTTAGTTGTATTTTATTTTAGATTTTTATAAACTATAGTTTGTAACTAGGATCGAACTACGGGGCGTAGTTTGGGAATTCGCAGCTCAGGATTTGAGTTGTGGTAAGGTTTTGAGCGTAAGGTTAAAATAATCAGGTTAGCGATAGTCATAAGTTTACAGGATCTGTAAGTGGTTTATTGTTTAATTCTAGTAAAAACCTTGGGGGCAGCAGTGGGTAGGTTTCGCTGAAGCTGGGTAAAATTGTATGTCGCTTTTATTTCCACATTTACTCTATTATTATCTATGCTACAATTTTTATTAATCTTGTGAATTTATTATAAATGATATCCACCCCACCTCTACGGTTAATTTGATCCTACAGTATATATAGGAAGGATATGGGATCCTAATTCATTTTACGTTTATTTCTTTTCATCTTGTAGCTGCCACACAACCAAAACTCCAAAACTACATTCTTTTTCTCCTTCTTAAATCTAAATCAAATTCCTCTAAATAAAATTGAAAATCAAATAGAAAGAAAGAGAGAATCAAATCCAAACATTAGCAAACTAACTGAAGGAGTCGAGATGCCAAATCCAATCGAACTAGAGAAGAAGATTTGAGGATTTCTTCAAAGGCGGCAAAATAAGATGAGTGGGTTTATCTACGAACTGAACATGTTGTTAGATAAGCAATAAATTTCACTTATACATCTTTTTTTTAAATATAATTTAAGAATTGAATTGATGATCTTAATTGATAATTTATATGAATTGGATAAATTGAAAAACCCTGTATCACTGATTTGACGATGAAATCGATATAAATTTAGGAGAAGGGAGAGTTAACTTGGATTAGTTTGACATATGCATAATTTATTCAAAATCTTATAGAAATGATTTACAAAATAATTCTATAACCATTAGAGATAAAAAAATAGTTTAACTTTGTGAATATATAAATATTTATATAGTTTTTATGATTAAATTATAATATTTACATTGGAAATAAATTATAATCAAATTGATTGGATTTATAATCTATGGAATACACTATATGATGTTAGTAAGTATAAAAAAAATAAGAGAATGAACCTAGAATGAAACCTACATCGTACTCGAAGTCCAAAAATAAAACAGAATGAAATAGTAAACAAAAATGTGCGAAATGGTGAAGATTGGAGCGCTAGGATGCACGTTATAGGCAAGGATTCGAGTGAGAAAATTTCCAATTGACTTGTAAAAAAGTCAAAAAGAGGCAAGGAAAAAGATAAGAATTCAAATCGACTAAAAACAATGTTTTAGTCGATTGAAAAAACAACCCGGTGCCTGCTACAGCCATCAAGTCGATTGGAAAAAGTTTCAGTCGACTAGTGACATTTTCCAACAAACTTAAACCCATACTATGCCAGGTTGAACGTAGACCTGCTGCATGCCATGTAGAGATGTCTTTCGGGATTTATTTCCCGCTTATTTGATGTTCCGGAGTTCATGTAGCTTCATGATGTTATATAACACGATACTCAACACAGCGTGTGATTGTAGCACGATTAGTTGCTCCCATTTTTACTATATTATAATGGTTACATATTTTACTTGCAGACTACATGAGGAGAACATAAATAACCATGTTAGTAGGTTTTACATCGTTAGGGCGAATGTACTTATGGGAGAAGTCAAATTGCCTATCAACCCTTCTATGCTGTTAGTTGAATGATATGGAGTGTAGGACACGTTTACAACGAGATTGTTAACTCGATGCTTTGATAGAAATTTTACCATCGAGATTGTATGCTCGATGTGTGTCTTAGGCATCGTGATTGTACTCGATGTATGCCTTAAGCAGTTTTGTGACGCCCCACCTCTATACTCACACTAGCCAAGGACACTACGGAGTAATGCCATCGACTAGCGCGAAGAATAAGGCTGTTGAGGAGCGACCATCTGTGTAATTGATTTGTGCGAGTACCAATATGTCAAATAGTATGTCATGTATTTCATTTCAAGAGGAAATCTGGCATAGCAAATACAAACACAAAGCTACTACACAGTGGCTATGCGGCCTTAGGAAACAAATATAAAATAAGCATAACATAAATCAGACACAGATATTCATATCACTAAGGCGGAAACAAATATGAATATAACACATAGAAGTGAACATCAAAGTAGTAGTCATACAAGATCCACTACATCATAAAAGAATAGGTACAAGTGCTAGACAAAAGAATATGTATACATCAAGAAGTCTCTATCTCAAATGTATAAAACCAAAAACTACTAAGCTAAAGTAGTTAGCCAAAAGTCAAAAGCTAGTCCCTGCTAAGAAGTCAAGTGGAAGCACCTGAAACACCTCGGCCCGACCAGAGTATTATTTAAGAAGAAAAATAATAAATGGATCAGTCTAGCTGTAAATATCATACAAGATGAGATAGGATAAGAGATATGATAAAAAATATATGATAACAATAATGTCATACTGTGACAAGTATATATTTGATAACAATGAAAGTCATATAATATCTCAAATATCAAAAAATAATATCATATTCTTTAGCTTATTCACCAAAACTTAAATATTGATAAAACATATCAATGAAAATTGCAAAAATTGGTGAAACACAAATTCCAGAAATCAATTATTAGAAATCCAGGAAACACAAAGGGGGAGGCCTATCACAAACGGGAGCATGAAAACTCACCAACACGTGTATCACAAATGGAACGATATTCCATGGCCGCTAACCCATCAAATTTGAGCCAAAGCTCTACAAACGGCCCAAAGACCATGGGTCGCTACCCCGCCAATTTGAGCCGAAACTCCACAAACGGGGTTTAGTCCCACACGCAAACAAAGAGACATCGCACATCGCTAGTCTAACTCACAAATTGATCCTCATCGATCGATAAGTGTAAATTACACTAAGCTAGTAAATAAATAAGTTTAGCTTCATGTCTCATAACCACTGGCTTAACTTAAATATTTACGAACAAATTAAAGATTTCCATTCGAAAATTGTCACGAGATTTCAATCGAACAAGTCTAAGAATTAACCGACGAAGTAAACTCAAGCGTTTCATACCACTTGTTTTGCTATATCGTTTAATTGGATTTCTCATACAAATGAGGTAAAGGTTTGTATATACTAATAGATTGGAAAACGGTTTTAAAAACGAGCTTTGTATTAATAGTAACGTTGAAATCATTTTTTGTGAAAGAGTTTGAGTATTTACTACTAGTATAGAAACCTTTGTATTTTAAAGTGACAAGTCACATAAATGATTGTAAAAACAATCTATCACCAAAAATTCACATTCATCGACGTGAATCAAAACCATGAAAATCGATATCAAATCCATCAAACGGATATTCCCAAAAATCCAGAAAAGAACTCATCAAAATCGAAAATAAATGACAACAACCAACCGGATCAACAAAAATCGATTAAAATGGAAACCCACATAAAAAAAGGCAGATTGGCTGAATTTAACATCGCCAGACGTCTTAGCTGAAGGTTTGGTATTTTTCCAGATCACTCAGATGTTTGAGCCGTAGGTCTGGAATGTTTATTCCTTTGCCTTAGACGTCTGAGTGTTTTACCAGACGTTTGAGCTAAAGCTCAGGGCAAAATTTGCCTAGGCCATTGATGGCCAAATTATCTCGGACGCGATCGTACGAGCAACGATGGCTAGGGATTTCTGCCAAGCAACAACCCAGCCCTGTAGGCTCTTCAATACACTCCAAACAACATGTCCAAACATCCATAGTAGGATTTTCAAAGATTTTGACTTCAAAATACCAAAATTGGAAAATTCACCAAACCAATTCAATTCAAAAGCAACTGGACATGAAATAGATGTTAGGAATTCATACCTAACAACAATGAAAGCTATAGACATAGATGTGAGTTCAAGAACTCACCTTTAAATTCAAAAACAACAATCGAGAAGCTCTAAAACAAAGAAAGATCAATCTCTCTTCAACTTCAACTCTAGAAGTGTAACAACCTGCATATTTTACGATTGTATATTTAAATGTTTTATTTAAGTATAGCATCGTTAGTCGGATTTGAGTCTGAAATGTTACTTTTTGTAAACAGTCGAACTGGGGCTCAGACCACTTCCATTGAGTCCAAAACAGCGTTTATAACTTTTTTGAGTATAAACATCGATATGTTTGGAGTTGAGTAGAATTTTGATATTTTCATTTAGTGTTTTGGGTTTGGGTTTCAGCCCACCAACTCATCTAATACCCTAACACTCCATTCCCTCAACTTTCATTCTATTATTTTCCTAACACTCGCAAGTTAAAGGAAAAATGGGGGAAGAGAAAAGGAAATTAAAATTCCAAACCCTAGTTTGATTTGGAAACTCAAGTTCTTGCTCCAAAATCAAAGAGAAGCTTATGTAAGCATCCTCTTCATCTTCTCCACCTCTATCTCTATTCAATTTCAGAAATTCCTAAATCCTAACTTTGGAAATATTTTCTTATTAGCTTAGATGAGAGCTTCTTGAGTTGAAGTTGAAGAGGAAATGGCCTTTCCTTTGTTTTAGAGCTTCTCGTTCGTTATTTTGTAGTTTTAAAGGTAAGTTCACTACACCAGAAAAGCCATTTTGCCACGGCTCTGGACCGTGGCTAAATCATTTTGCCACGGTCCAGAGCCGTGGAAAAATGGGGAGTGGCAAAAATTTTGCCACGGCTCTGAGCCATGGCAAAATTAATATTAGCCACGGCTCAGAACCGTGGTTAAATATGAATTAGCCACGGCTTAGAGCCATGGCTAAATATTGCATTTGCATTTAAAAAAACCCACCACAAAACAGCCTACATTAAACTCAAAACAAATGGGTTAAAAACACCTCGTCTCAAATTTAAAACAGCTTACATTAAACAACACAACGGTGTCTTATCTCAAACAATAATTCAAGATAGACTTCTTGTTCCTTTACTTGAATACAAAGTTCAAACAATTCAACAATTACAATACTTGAATACAAAGTTCAAACAATTCAACAATTACAATACTTGAATACAAAGTTCAGTACATGGTTACATACACAAAAAAGCAGCAGCACATAGTTAAAGCCTTCTTGTTCCTTTACTTGTAGATGGTTGCATTGCAGCCCATTCCTCC
The DNA here is from genome assembly GCA_030737815.1 of Allium fistulosum. Taxonomy (NCBI): domain Eukaryota; kingdom Viridiplantae; phylum Streptophyta; class Magnoliopsida; order Asparagales; family Amaryllidaceae; genus Allium; species Allium fistulosum. Next base: position 1,044,225,578 of record CM060905.1, read on the forward strand.
CACTCCAGGATCTCTTCTAGGAGCTCTTTGATTTTCCAGGTGCTGGTATTTATTAGTAAGGCTCTGTGCCAAAAAGATGCTCACTACTTTTAGATTGAACTTCTTGAATTTTGAATGATTGACCAAAACTGCCTCTATGGCCTTGCTTGTTGTTGAACTCTACGCTTTACAGGAACTAATCTTTTCAATGCCTCTGGTGCATACGGGTTATATTAAAGCTTACATCTCTACGCCATTGTATCGTGTATATTTGTACATCAACTGAAGTGTACCTAGTGCAAATTAATAGCCATGATTGGCATATTCTGTTATTTAATTTTTGATGCTGTAAGCGCTTGATTTCAATACTGTTTAGACATTGCATCAAATGATTCTGTGTAACTTTTATGTCACTGTATTATTTGCTATCTTAGTAATATGAACACCTACGACACAAACCTGATAGTGATAAAATAAATCTTACTGATAAACTCCAAAATTTTATCTGTGCCAATGTCAGTTTATAGTTATTAGGTGACACAAAGTGTACCAACCAGTCTGTTTGATTCATGGTTAATGTCAAATTCAGACCACAATATTATTTGTAGTCTACTTAGCATATTCGTGTCTAAAAATGTTAAAATTTGACCCAATTATATGTAGATTTAAAGTTCGATATATAATATAAAAATACAGTAACTTCATGCAACCCAGTGCTTATTTTTTGGTATCTAATGGAGTTTGTGATCCGCCTGTGTAACAAAATAAAAGTTGGTCTTTCTTTTCCACAATAAATACAACCGTATCATATTATCTATCAACTTCAGTTTAGCTGCATTTACGTTTTATTAGAAACTTGCCTCCAACTCAAAACAATCTATTTAGAACCCATACTCTCTGTTTTTGTGAATATCAATAGTAATGAAAATCAAAATGCAAGACATGAAATTATTCTATGTGTTAACAAAGTTTGTTTTAAGACAATTATCATACATGTGCAGTCTTTGATAAGTACAAGTAGACTTATCTTGCTCGTTTATTTTTTGTAACTTTGATGTTGGAATCTCAATCTGTATTTAGACACTATTGGAAATATAAAAACTTTCACTGAACTTTGTCTCTCTAATTGTACTCATATGATCGTCTTTCTTTCCTCATACTACCTAATAGTTATGTTACAAAATGATATTTAAAAAAAATATTAAAAAAAAGTGTGTGTGGATGGAGTTAATGCATAAATCACTCTTAAAGGGTTCGGCAATTGATAATTTTTCTTTGAATGAATATATTTTATGGTAGAAATGACAAGTTTTCGAGGTATGCAAGGATTTGGGGGGATCTGGATCATACAGTTCATAATCCCAGCAAAGCAAACATCAGCAAATTGGTCAAAAAGAAACCTCCAAATTCTCATTACTAACAGAAACAAAAACAAGAAAACAAATCTTAAACTCATACCATTAACCCAGCAAAGCAAACATCAGCAAATGATAGCAGAAAGATTTTATGCCCAGGATTAACAAAAGTCATGCATGCGATCGATTGTCGCAAACGTCCATAAGACTATCAAAATCAACGGATAATACCCCCAATTATTCAGTGCCTATAGAAGTTAAAAAAGGCAGAATCAGTATGATGCAAAACATATAAGAGTGAAGCAACACAAATTTTCATGACCGTACTTTGTTACAGATGCAAGCACAAACAGTTAAAATTACTAAAGCAATTAGCCATATTACTCTCACTAAATTAAGGATTATGTAAATTACTAATATATTATTCTCATAACAACCAGTTACTAAAATGGAAGAGATGATGTATATTACCTTCAGTAAGCTCTCTAGTGAGGATACACCATAACATGTATGTTTAGTAAATGTTCCTTTGAACTTCTCTTGCAAGCGAGAATTTTATAGAGTTTTGGGAGAAATTTGGAGAAATGGTACCTGCTCGTCTCCAACTTCTCTTGCAAGCCTCCAACTTGCTTGACCATCCTAAAGAAAGTAACAAATTGACAAGCTTAAGTCCAAGTTTGGCAAAAGTAAACGGTCAGATGCTGAAATCTGGAATAGCAAAAGGAACAAAAATGGCTATTGCTGAGGGTAACCCATAGTCACCCCTAAGAAAAGCATTGATTAACTCTGCTACAGAGAAAAATAATCCACGTGTTGTACCTATGAAACGAATTTTTTTTTGAAGACTCTACAAAGCTAAATCCTTTAAACCGTGTCATGGAATCACCTGCTGAAAGAAAACATTCAAGCATTCATCATTTAAACATTGTAAACTAGTAACAATATGTTGCTTTGAAATTTAAATAATTTAAATAATTATGTTGTCTGTTTGAAATTTAAATAATTATGTTTGTACTTCAATCAACTCAGAGTCAGAATTGCATGAGTGTAAGTGTTGGAGGTTAAGTGCTAGAAGGATGCAAATATGCAACATACCTGTAAGAATGATACATGCAGCGGCATATTTTTAACTGTATGTATATGTTGCTTTCAGGATCAAAGCTACCATCAGTATCTGTAGATTCTTTGCGTCAGTATTATAACATCGACTTGGTCGGACCTGCACATAGAGCCATGCAAGATGTTACGACTTTAGCGCACGTGCTTCAGAAAATGACTTTCCAGCTTAAACTCACTGTTCCAGAACTACTTGAAAGATCTTTCCGGGCATCTAATATAACTAAATCAACCCCTTGATTTTCTACTTGTATTTATGTTTATTCTCATCATAATTTATATTTGCTAGAGCAGCTCACTGTTTGAATTAATTAATCTATCACTAATCCCTTAGCTAATCTCATGATTTGGCTAATTAAAGTAGAAATTTTGGTTGCTATTGGCTAAGAAATTAATTAATGCTGGGTTTGAACTATTTTTGGAAGTGTGATAATGAAGAGAGATTGTTCCATCAGCTCTATATATTGGATTCCTGAATCAGTGGACAGACAATAACAAGTACGCTTGGATAGTCATATATGTCTATGATCAGACCATACATAGTCTTCCTGAGATGCTATCAGGGATATAATGGTACAACTGAAATGGCACAAAATCGTATAGAAAAAATTTTGTGCCCCAAAAATGCCCATGACGACATATTTTTTAGCAATAAATAGACGACCGAATCAACAAGTGTCATAACAACAACAACTTGGAGTGTATGTTATGCAACTCTGAATCAAAACTATCAAATCATCTCGTTTTCTATTGCACCTACTCAAAATTTAGTTTAGATCATCTTGTTGGCTGTCTATACATGCAGCTTAAGAACAATTCGACAACTGAACTAATTCAAATAATGGAGCATCTCACCATTGATCATCAACATTCGAGCTTATCAAAAGACATAATTACCTATTAAATTAGAGTAAAAAATACCCAAACAAAATGAAATTGCATAACTTTAATAGGTGAAGTGCCACAAAATGCAGTACAACTCCTCAGGCTAAGTTAAGTCGGATCCAAGCATTAGACTAGTCAAAAAATACCACCAATATTTTACAATCATACTAAGTAACTGGGAATATGCTTTTTTTTAACAGAAAAAGATTTCATCTCCATCATGAGAAGATGTTCATCGGTAACATACCTTTTAGAGCAGCAATCTAAAATGTAATTTCAAAATGAAAAGAGATTCAATTCAAATTTTCCAATCATCAAGAACTACTGACCTTATTATACCTGCATCATTTTCTCCTTCATTTAGTGCACCTTCTAGACCTTCAAACATTTCTTGCTTTTACTTGTCTATGATCCATCTATCTACCAGTCTTCTATACCTAATTATCGCCATCGAGAAAGATGCAAAGAAGTTGCATATATTCGTTGCCAGTCAAAATCTGAAGCAGGGAAAAGAAAGAAATAAAGAAACTCCCAAGATATTGCCGTATATCTCATTCACTCACATAGATGCACAAGATGAACAGATATATACAATGCACAAGAACCAATGCATGTGGAAATTGCATGTGATGATCAGCAAGTGCATATATACTCATAATGCAAACAACAAAAGTGTCCCAATGTATAGGGTAACTAAAACAGGTTGATTACAAGAAAGAGAAAGGTTCCATGCATTGAAGTAATTGGTATTATTATCTCATATTGTGATTACTCAACTACTTTTTCCAACCTGGCCTCTGTTTCTCAATGTGATCCAACTACTATTCAATTCTGGGATGCATAATTGTTCAGGTCCTTTTATTTATTTCTTTGGTTAGAAATAATAGAGTGTTGTATAATGTGTAGTTCAGCATATTTCAGACTATACAATTATAGAATAGGGGGTCCCTTATCCAACATCAAAGGACAAATTGTTTGGTAACATTTTGTACAAGACTACTAAATAGTGAACCAAAGTCAGTAACTGACCCTCTTTTGTTACTGAAGCCACTAGCTAAAAGAAAAGATTGGTTTAATATGGATATACGGATTTAATGCCCTCTCCATTAGCTCACACCATGTATGTCCTTTTTTGAGGCCCATTTTGTAGTTGAGTTGTCCATAGATATTTATTGCTGTTAGGAGAACAAATAACATATACCGGAGATATCCACACTGACTAAACATGGGAACTGCTTTTGATAATTTACTTAAAATGATCTGAATATAAAAGACAATACAGTAGAATAACCGATGCTTGTGGATTGATCCAAAATTAGATAGCACTTATGATATATTGGAATAATTTCATGTCCTTTATATAAAATAATTGGTCGAGTAAATTGGCAATACATTAATATAGCAAACAAAGAAATTGCCCCAAAAATATTGATAATTACCTAGGGACAGAGTACGTTTGCTATATAGGTCGTTATTAACAAAAAAAAAAGCACAAATAAGAGTCCATTCAACTCCCGCAAAATTTGTAATTAAATCGACTGATCTTATTTGTTCTATGTTCAAGCAAGAAGATGAGCTTGCTTATTTGTGGTTTTTTTTCACAAAAAACAATAAAACAGAGAACAGATCTTTCTACCACGTATATTCTCCGTGCATTTTCCATATATGGTGAGAAACAACATAATTCACGATAACAGTAGAAACAATAAAAATTAGCAGTAAATCGAAAGGGAATATAGAGATTTCTACCTTTAATGACCATCGGCTCAGATGTTGGGATACAAGTCTACATTCTTGCAGCTTGTTCAGATACGCTAATTTCACTTGTAGACCACTGGAACAGAGTTAAGATGGTGGAGCTGGAGGCGAATCCGGCATCAGCGATGGCGACTTCGCTTCTGGTGCTGGCACAGGAACGTCCACTGCAGGTGATGGCGCTTCCACTGGAGAATCCGCTGCAGGCCCTGGTGTCAGTGTCGGAGCTTTACCAAACAACTCCGTCGGCAAAATAATGTTATCCACGGTGATTGAGAGTACGAGCTATTCACATTTACGTCGGCGCGATGGGGATTTGGGTGTAAATCGATGAGAATTAGGGCGCGGGATGGAAATTTTTTAGGGAGGGTACGCGGGTTAATTTTGGAAGGGGGCGTTCATTTTACTGGGAAGGGCGTTAGCTTGATTGAGATGTATATACGGTAAAGGGTGAAAAAAAATTTGATAACATTGGAACGGTTTACGGCCGTGGCAATTACGGCTGTGGCTAAATTGCCACGGCCCGAAACCATTGTAATTTATTTTACCATGGCTCAAAACCATGGTAAAATTGCCATGGCTCATGACCGTGGCAATTTTTCCGCATTGGGGTGTGGCAAAATAGGCAGTATGGTGTAGTGGTTTTTGAACTCACATCTACGTCTATAGCTTTCATTGTTGTTAGGTATGAATTCCTAACATCTATTTTGTGTTCATTTGCTTTGATTTGAATTGGTTTTGTGAATTCTCCAATTTTTGGTTTTGAAGTCCAATTTTATGAAAATCCTACTATGGATGTTTGGACATGTTGTTTGGGGTGTATCGAAGAGCCTATAAGGCTGGGTTGTCACTAGGCGTAAATCCTTATTCGTCGTTGCTCGTCTGATCGCTCCCGATACGTTTTGGCCACTTGGGCCTAGGCAAATTGTTGCCCAGACCAAGTGACCAGACGTCTGGTTTGGACCTGGAGAGAAAAATATAAGCACGCGGAATATAAAAGAAAGGGCAGAGACTAATTCCATACGTCTGTAATTTAAGATCAGACGTCTGAATGTGTCTCAGACGTCTGACTTGAAGTTTCAGACGTCTGGGGGTTCTCTGGATTATTTCCAGAGAACAAATCCAGACGTCTGGATTCTAAACCGGACGTTTGGTTAGTTTTCAGACGTCTGGAATTGAGCAGTTTGCCTATTTGCTTATGTTTTTGAGTGGATTTCCTAAATTTTAATCGATTGTTGTTGATCCGGATAGTTGTCATCACTTATTATCGACTTTGATGACTTCTTTCTTTGGATTTTTGAGAATATCCATTTGATGGATTTGATATCGATTTCTATGGTTTTGATTCACATTTTCGAATGTGAATCTTTGGTGATTGATTGTTTTTACAATCATTTTTGTGATTTGTCACTTTAAAATACAAAGGTTTCTATACTAGTAGTAAATATTCAAACTCTTTTACAAAGATGTTTCCAACTCTATTTTAATACAAAGCTCTCTTTTAAAACCGTTTTCCAATCAATTAGTATATACAAACCTTTACCTCATTCTTATGAGAAATCTAATTAAACGGCTTAGCAAAACAAGTGGTATGAAATGCTTGTGTTTACTTTGTCGGTTAATTCTTAGACTTGTTCGATTGAAATCTTGTGACAATTTTCGAGTGGAAATCTGCAATTTGTTCGTAAATATTTAAGTTAAGCCAGTGGTTATGAGACATGAAGCTAAACTCATTTATTTACTAGCTTAGTGTAATCGACACTTCTTGATGATCGATGATGATCATTTTGTGGTTTAGACTAGCGATATGCGATGTCTCTTTGTCCGCATGGGGGACTGTACCCCTTTCTGTTGAGCTTCGTCTTATTTTTATAGGCTAGCGACCTACGGGCTTTATGGAGTTCAGTTCATCGGGCGTACCGTTATTGTACTACGTCGTTGTTCCGGATTATTTGAGTTTCAGGTTCATTGGGCATACCGTTATTGTACTACGTCGTTGTTCCGGCTCATTTGAGTTTCAAGGTTCCTCGGGCGTACCGTTATTGTACTACGTCGTTGTACCAGCTCTATGGTTAGCAACCATGGGATAGCGACCCGTTTGTGATACACGTGTTGGTGAGTTTTCATGCTCCCGTTTGTGATATGCCTTCCCCCCTTTTGATTTCTGGATTTCTAGTTGATGATTTCTAGAATTTGTGTTTCACCAATTTTGAAGATAGGCATTAAAGGGCTCTATCAATATTTGTGTTTTGGTGAATAATTTAAAGAATGTGATTCTTTTTGGATGTTTGAGATGATTTGAGATATTGTATGATTTTTGTTGTTAATTGATGTATACTTGTCACAGTATGGCATTATTGTTATCATACGTTTTAGTTATATCTTTTATCCTATCTCATTTTATCTGATATTTATAGCTAGACTGATCCGTTTATTATTTTCTTCTTAAATAATACTCGGGTCAGACCGAGGTATTTCAGGTGCTTCTGCTTGACTTCTTATCAGGGTTCGTCACCTGACTTTTGGCTAACTACTTTAGCTTATTAGTTTTTTTGTTAGTATACATTTGAGATAGAGACTCCTTGATGTATACTTATTCTTTTGTCTAGCACTTGTATCTATTCTTTTGTGATGTAGTGGATCTTGTATGACCACTACTTTGATGTACACTTCTATGTGATATATTCATATTTGTTTCCGCCTTTGTGATATGAATATCTGTGACTGATTTGTGTTATGTTTATTTCTATATTTGTTTCCGAAGTCCGTATAGCCACTGTGTGGTAGCTTTGAGTTGGTATTTGATATGTCGGATTGTTATATTATCTGACATATCGGTACTCGCACAAAGTAATTACACAGATGGTCGCTCCTCAACAGCCTTATTCTTCGTGCAAGTCGACGGCATTACCCCATAGTGTCCTTGGCTAGTGTGAGTATAGAGGTGGAGCGTCACAGCTTGGTATTAGAGCCAAACTTCGGAACAATGTAGAATAATCTAGCAAGGATCATTGTCCTAAGTCTTTCTTAGGAATCGTGCCATAGGATTTAATTCGAGTCATCGTACCATTCTATCCTATTTCTTTTTATGATGCCTTATTTTATCAATCAAGTTTGTTTGATATTCATTTTGAGAATAACCTTTTTCCTCTTCTTTCTTTCTTTCTTAAAGAAGAGAAATGGTTAGACCAGGCTGTCCTAGCGCCGGTCAATCCAGTGTTACTCCTCAGGATGGAGTATTTATGTCTGCCCAACAACTTTTAGATCTTGTGAAGAATGCTCAAGCTATCGGACCCATTCCAGAGCCTACTCATCCTAAATCTGGGTTTGCACACTTGTGCAGTGATTATACCAACTTGGGTGGAAGGCCATTCAAGGGTTCCGAAAGCGTTATAGAAGTCCAAGCTTGGCTTAGAACATGCGATCGCATCTTTTCCCACATGAATCTTATTGATCTACATCGAGTCCAAGTGGCTTCTAGCACGTTCCACGAGAGAGCATTAGATTGGTATGAGCTTCTGATCTCGGAGATTATTGAAGAGGACCTTACTTGGGAGCAATTCCGGGGAAGGTTCGAGTTGAAATTTGTGCCGGAAGCTGAAAAAGTATCTTTAGCCCGACGCTTTATTGACCTTGTTCAAGGTGAATCTTCTGTGACGGATTACGTCGCATCTTTCGAATCTCTATCTAAATATGGGGTCGAGTATATTAATACCCCATTGAAGAAAAATCAGAGATTTGTTTATGGGTTGAATAAGAACCTCAAAAAGCCATTACTTCTGAAACTAGAAGTTTCTTTCGATTAGCTTGTTGATATCGCTCTTCGACTTGAAGAGGCCGATAAAGAAAGTGATGTTGAAGTTGTGGGTGCCAAACCAAACTTCAACAATAACAGAAGATTCCTATTAAGTTCAAAGGCTCTTATCCCAACAAGAAAGGGAAGCAAGCAACTTCGGTAGCAAAGACTTCTACCTCTAGTCATTGGCAATGCTACAGTTTTTGTTTCTAAGGACCATTATGCAATTAGTTGCCCAAAACCTCTTTTTTGTCGTTATTGCAAAAGTTCGGGTCATCTTTTATCTTCATGCCCCAAACTTCCAATCAAGAAAGAGGGAAAGTTAAATGTGGTGCAAGCCCCTAGTAACACTTCTCGTGGTCAAGGTATTTCTCATTCTATCCTTGATGGCATTATTATATTTCATGATTTTCCTATTCGAGTTCTTTTTGATAAGGGTGCATCTCACTCTTTTATATCAAAAGAACTTGTTGATGCATTATCTTTGAATGTTATTGGCTTGATGACTTCATTGGGAATTGCGAATCCGGTTGGTGGATCCGCAACACTCAGTTTACTGTGTCAAGATGTCAAAATTATTTTATGTGATTATGCTTTCCGAGCCGATTTGCATGTTATGCGTTACTTAGGTTTCAGAATGATTTTGGGAATGGATTGGCTTAACCGATATGAAGCCCATATCCTATGTCCTGAGCAAACTATATATCTTCGACATCCTCAATCTGTTAAGCAGATTTCTTTTGTTCTTAAAGATTCAGATTCCAATTTAGGAGCATCCTTGTATTCACTAAATCCTCATGATGACGATAACGATGATGAGGAGGATGTCATTTCCCTCATTCACGTTGTTCATGAATTTCTTGATATATTTGAGCCCGTTTTAGGATTACCACCTAAGCGAGCAATAGAGTTCAGAATTAATCTAATCCCTGGAGCTCTACCTATGACTCGTCCTCCTTATCGTATGTCCAATAAGGAAAATAAGGAGATGCGTAAAAAATTATCTGAATTAGAAGCGAAGTATTTTATTCAATCTAGTTCCTCTCCATGGGGAGCTTCAGTTATCATTGTGAAGAAATCCGATGGTACACTTAGGCTTTGCATTGACTACCGCAAGCTTAATGATCTCACCATCAAGAATGAATATCCTTTACCTCGGATTGATGATTTATTTGATCAATTTAGTGGTGCTAGAGTCTTTTCACAGTTAGACTTAGCAACCGGTTTTCATCAGCTCTGTATTGCAGAGGATAGCATTCCTTTGACATCGTTCCGTACTCGTTATGGATCATATGAATGGCTTGTTATGCCATTTGGTTTGACGAATGCTCCAGCTTATTTCGTTGACCTTATGAATCGAGTTTTCAAAGACTTCCTCGATCGATTTGTTCTCATCTTTATCGATGATATTCTTGTTTATTCTAAAACCGAGGAAGAGCATGAAAATCAACTTCGGATTGTGTTGGAAACTCTTAAGAGCAACCAATTGAAAGATTTTTTTTCTAAATGCCACTTTTGGCAATCGTGTGAAATTTTTGGGGCATATTATTTATGAATCTGGAATTTCTGTGGATCCTTCAAAGATTGAAGCGATTCAAAATTGGAAGAGACCGGAGAGTGTGACAGAAATTCGTAGCTTCCTTGGGTTGGCGGGCTATTACTGTCGGTTCATAAAAGACTTTTCTAAAATTTCCGTACCTCTTACTAGTTTGACAAAGAAGGGAGTTAAATACATTTGGTCAGACAAATATGAAGCTACGTTTCAAAAATTAAAAGAACTCCTTTCTGATGCTCCTATTCTTGTGATTCCCGAAGGGAACCAAGACTTTATTGTTTATACCGATGCTAGTCGTGTTGGTTTGGGTGTCGTTCTCATGCAAAGGGAACGTGTTATCACTTATGCTTCTAGGCAATTAAAGCCTACTGAGACTAGATATGCCACTCATGATTTAGAGCTCGCAGCTATTATTTTCGCTCTTAGAATTTGGTATCATTATCTTTTGGGAGAGAAATTTGTTCTCTACACCGATCATAAATCTTTGAAGTATTTATTTTCTCAAAAGGAACTTAATTTGCGTCAACAACGTTGGCTCGAGTTCCTTGCATCTTATGATCTTGATATTCTCTATACTCCCGGAAAGGGAAATCGTGTTGTCGATGCCCTTAGTCGTAAACAACAAGCGGTTGTTTCCATGATGATATCCGAATGGAATGATCTCGAGACTTTATCCACTTGTGAGATTCGAGATCGTGAATCTAATTCAAGTTCATCTCTTGTTTTGTGTAGCCTTGAGGCTCATCCTTCTCTTTTAGACCGCATTCTTGAAGCTCAAAAGCATGATCCCGAATAGGTTCTTCTTAGCCAAAGTTATAGCGATAAATTGATATTGAAGGTTTGGAAGACTTTGATATTGATGTTCGTGGCGGTATTCGAAAATTTGGTAGACTTATTGTGCCAAATTTTATTGATCTTCGTAAAGACATTTTAGAAGATTCTCATCGTTCTAAATTTACCATTCATCCCGGTAGTAGTAAAATGTACGCGGACATGAAGCGACTTTATTATTGGGATGGAATGAAATCTGATACTGCTAACTTTATTAAGCGTTGCATGACTTGCCAACTCGTTAAGGCCGAACATTAAACGCCCGATGGGTTATTGCGATGGACATTCCAGTTTGGAAGTGGGATCAAATTTCCATGGACTTTATTGACGGTCTTCCCTGTTCTTGTTCGGGTCATGTTAGCCTATGGGTGATAGTAGATAGACTTACAAAATCCGCCCATTTTCTTCTCGTTCGGTCCAATCAGACCGTACCTATTTTGGCTAAACTCTATGTCAAGGAAATTGTTAAATTGCATGGAGTCCCTACTTCTATTCCTAGAGATCGTGATCCATTGTTTACTAGTGGATTTTGGAAGGGTCTTCAAAAAGCTTTGGGAACAAAGCTCAATTTTAGCACCGCTTATCATCCTCAGTCCGATGGACAAACCGAGCATGTGAATCAAACTCTTGAAGATCTTCTTCGTGCATGTGTTCTTGATTTTGGTGGAAGTTGGGAGGATCATATCTCTCTTGTTGAGTTTTCTTATAATAATAGCTTCCAATCTAGTATTGGTATGGCTCCTTTCGAGGCACTATACGAAAGGCCATGCCGATCTCTTTCATGTTGGCTTGAAGCCGGTGAGAAGCTGGTTTTAGGTCCATATTTTATTTGTGATGCCACAGAAAAGATTGATCTTATTCGTCATAGAATGAAAGAAGCTCAAAGTAGACAAAAATCCTATGCTGATAACCGAAGAAGGAAATTGGAATTTTCTGTGGGAGATTTGGTGTTCATTCGTGTTTCACCTATGAAGGGTGTTGTGCGTTTCAGTCGATCGGAAGAATTAGCACCTCGATACATTGGTCCATTTCCCATCACCGAACGTATTGGTTCCATGGCTTATCGCCTTTTATTACCGGCTCAATTTTCTACTATTCATGATGTATTCCACGTCTCTCAACTACGAAAATGCCTTAGGGATTCCCATTCTATTCTTGAGCCCGGTGTAATTGAAGAAATTGAAGTTTCACCAAATTTGACTTATGAGCAACATCCTATTCGAATCATTGCTTCGGAGGTTAAACGCCTTCGAAATAAAGATGTTCCTCTTGTGAAAGTTCTATTGTCCTCAAATCCTAAGGATTGCTCTTGGGAATCCAGAGAATTCATCGAGCGAACACATCCGGACTTACTCTCTCGTGCTCTTTAAAGGTGAACTTCTCATTTCAAAATTTCTTCTTTTGTGTTGTTATGCCTTTGTATGGTTGTTACTTTTTATTTCTTTTCCTTAAGTATTGCAAGGACGCAATTTTTTTAAGGAGGGGAGTCTGTAACAACCCGCATATTTTACGATTGTATATTTAAATGTTTTATTTAAATATAACATCGTTAGTCGGATTTGAGTCCGAAATGTTACTTTTTGTAAACAGTCGAATTGGGACTCGAGACCACTTCCATTGAGTCCAAAATGGCGTTTACAACTTTTTTGAGTATAAACATCGATATGTTTGGAGTTGAGTAGAATTTTGATATTTTCATTTAGGGTTTTGGGTTTGGGTTTCAGCCCACCAACTCATCTAATACCCTAACACTCCATTCCCTCTACTTTCATTCTATTATTTTCCTAACACTCTCAAGTTAAAGGAAAATTTGGGGAAGAGAAAAGGAAATTAAAATTCCAAATCCTAGTTTAGTTTGGAAACTCAAGTTCTTGCTCCAAAATCAAAGAGAAGCTTAGGTAAGCATCCGCTTCATCTTCTCCACCTCTATCTCTCTTCAATTTCAGAAAGTCCTAAACTCTAACTTAGGAAATATTTGCTTATTAGCTTAGATGGGAGCTTCTTGAGTTGAAGTTGAAGAGGAATTGGCCTTTCCTTTATTTTAGAGCTTCTCGTTCGTTGTTTTTTAGTTTTAAAGGTGAGTTTTTGAACTCACATCTACGTCTATAGCTTTCATTGTTGTTAGGTATGAATTCCTAACATCTATTTCGTGTTCATTTGCTTTGATTTGAATTGATTTTGTGAATTCTCTAATTTTTAGTTTTGAAGTCCAATTTTATGAAAATCCTACTATGGATGTTTGGACATGTTGTTTGGGGTGTATCGAAGAGCCTATAAGGATGGGTTGTCGCTAGGCGTAAATCCTTAGTCGTCGTTGCTCGTCCGAGCGCTCCCGATACGATTTGGCCAATTTGGCCTAGGCAAATTATTGCCCAGACCAGGTGACCAGATGTCTGGTGACCAAGTCCAGACGTCTGGTTTGGACTTGGAGAGAAAAATATAAGCACGCGGAATATGAAAAAAAAGGGCAGAGACTAATTCCAAACGTCTGAAATTTAAGATCAGACGTCTGGATGGGTCTCAGACGTCTGACTTGAAGTTTCAGACGTCTGGGGGTTCTTTGGATTATTCCCACAGAACAAATCCAGACGTCTAGGTTCTAAACCAAACGTCTGGTTAGTTTTCAGACGCTTGGATTGAACCTCCAGACGTTTGGAATTGAGCAGTTTGCCTATTTGCTTATGTTTTTGAGTGGATTTCCTAAATTTTAATCGATTGTTGTTGATCCGGATAGTTGTCATCACTTATTATCGACTTTGATGACTTCTTTCTTTGTATTTTTGGGAATATCCATTTAATGGATTTGATATCGATTTCTATGGTTTTGATTCATGTCTTCGAATGTGAATCTTTGGTGATTGATTGTTTTTACAATCATTTTTGTGATTTGTCACTTTAAAATACAAAGGTTTCTATACTAGTAGTAAATATTCAAACTCTTTTACAAAGATGTTTCCAACTCTATTTTAATACAAAGCTCTCTTTTAAAACCGTTTTCCAATCTATTAGTATATACAAACCTTTACCTCATTTGTATGAGAAATCTAATTAAACGGCTTAGCAAAACAAGTGGTATGAAACGCTTGCGTTTACTTTGTCGGTTAATTCTTAGACTTGTTCAATTGAAATCTTGTGACAATTTTCGAGTGGAAATCTACAATTTGTTCGTAAATATTTAAGTTAAGCCAGTGGTAATGGGTCATGAAGCTAAACTCATTTATTTACTAGCTTAGCGTAATCGACACTTCTTGATGATCATTTTGTGGTTTAGACTAGCGATATGCGATGTCTCTTTGTCTGCGTGGGGGACTGTACTCCTTTCTCTGGAGCTTCGTCTCATTTTTATAGGCTAGCGACCTACGGGCTTTATGGAGTTCGGTTCATCGGGCGTACTGTTATTGTACTACGTCGTTGTTCCGGATTATTTGAGTTTCAGGTTCATTGGGCGTACCGTTATTGTACTGCGTCGTTGTTCCGGCTCATTTGAGTTTCAAGATTCCTCGAGCATACCATTATTGTACTACGTCGTTGTACCGGCTCTATGGTTAGCGACCATGGGATAGCGACCCGTTTGTGATACACGTGTTGGTGAGTTTTCATGCTCCCGTTTGTGATAGGCCTTCCCCCCTTTTGATTTCTGGATTTCTAGTTGATGATTTCTAGAATTTGTGTTTCACCAATTTTGAAGATAGGCATTGATGGGCTCTATCAATATTTGTGTTTTGGTGAATAATTTAAAGAATGTGATTCTTTTTGGATGTTTGAGATGATTTGAGATATTGTATGATTTTTGTTGTTAATTGATGTATACTTGTCACAGTATGGCATTATTGTTATCATACGTTTTAGTTATATCTTTTATCCTATCTCATTTTATCTGATATTTATAGCTAGACTGATCCGTTTATTATTTTCTTCTTAAATAATACTCGGGTCAGACCGAGGTATTTCAGGTGCTTCTGCTTGACTTCTTATCAGGGTTCGTCACCTGACTTTTGGCTAACTACTTTAGCTTAGTAGTTTTTTTAGTATACATTTGAGATAGAGACTCCTTGATGTATACTTATTCTTTTGTCTAGCACTTGTATCTATTCTTTTGTGATGTAGTGGATCTTGTATGATCGCTACTTTGATGTACACTTCTATGTAATATATTCATATTTGTTTCCGCCTTTATGATATGAATATCTGTGACTGATTTGTGTTATGTTTATTTCTATATTTGTTTCCGAAGTCTGTATAGCCACTGTGTGGTAGCTTTGAGTTTTTATTTGATATGTCGGATTGTTATATTATCTAACATATCGGTACTCGCGCAAAGCAATTACACAGATGGTCGCTCCTCAATAGCCTTATTCTTCGTGCTAGTCGACGGCATTGCCCCGTAGTGTCCTTGGCTAGTGTTAGTATAGAGGTAGGGCGTCACAAGAAGCTCCAATCTATGATCAGTGCAAATATTTCCTAAGTTAGGTTATAGGAAATTATGAAAATTGGAGAGGGATTGAGCTGGAGAAAATGAAGAGAATGCTTACCTAAGCTTCTCTTTAATTTTAGAACTAGAGTTTGAATTTTCTAAGAACCTAGGGCTTAGGAATTTTGATTTCCCCTCTTTTCCCCCATTTTTCCTTTTGCTTTGAGTGTTAGGAAACTGTGAGTGGAATGAATGAAGAGGAGAGGAGTTAGGGGTGTTTTGTAGAAGAGTTTGGGTTACCCTGTTGGGTTAGTGGGCTAGAACACAAACCAAAGCCCAAACAAAATACCAAAATCCTAATCAACTTCAAACATATCAATGTTTATACTCAAAAAAGTTGTAAACGTCGTTTTGAACTCAGTGGAAGTGGTCTTGAGTCCGGATTCGACTGTTTACAAAAAGTCACATTTCGGACTTTAAATTCAACAAACGATGCTATATTTAAATAAGTCATTTAAATATATAATCGTAAAATATGAGGGTTGTTACAGACTCCCCTCCTTAAAGAAATTGCGTCCTTGCAATATTTTAAGAAGAAATAAAGAGTAACAACCATTTTGTGACATAACAACATAAAAGAATTTTTTTAATTAGAAGTTCACCTTAAGGAGCACGAGAGAGTAAGTCTGGATGTGTTCACTCGTTGAATTCTCTGGATTCCCAAAAACAATCCTTAGGATTTGCGGACCATTGAACTTTCACAAGCGGAACATCTTTTTTACGAAGGCATTTAACCTCCGTAGCATTGATATGAATAAGATGTTATTCATAAGTCAAATTAGGTGAAACTTCAATTTCTTCAATAACACCGGGCTCAAGAATAGAATCGGAATCTCTAAGGCATTTCCATAGTTGAGAAACGTGGAATACGTCGTGAATAGCAGAAAATTGAGCCGGTAATTGTTTCATGGAGATTTGACCAGGCAACTAGTGCTCGGCATCAGGTAGCACTCGGCATCAGAGAGTGTTCGGCATCTAGGAGTACTCGGCGAAGTACTCGCATCCAGTGGAACTCGACATCAGAGAGTGTTCGGCATCTAGGAGTACTCGGCGAAGTACTCGGCATCCAGTGGAACTCGGCATCAAAGAGTGTTCGGCATCTAGGAGTACTCGGCGAAGTACTCGGCATCCAGTGGGACTCGGCATCAGAGAGTGTTCGACATCTAGGAGTACTCGGCGAAGTACTCGGCATCCAGTGGGACTCGGCATCAGAGAGTGTTCGGCATCTAGGAGTACTCGGCATCTGGTGTACCCGGCATCCATGATACTCGGCATCAGATAGTACTCGGCGTCAGGTAGTGCTCGGCATCAGCTGGAGCTCAGCGTCAATTAGTATTCAGTGCCCATTAGAACTCGACGACAGAAGTACTCGGCATCCAGAAGACGTTCAGTGTGCATAACTACTCAACGTGACAGTATCGTTCGGCCTGCATGCATTGTTCGGCCAAGAGCTTCGGACAGAGATACGTTCGGCTTCAACTGCAACCATCCTGCACTTCCCACACATCAAAGGTACCATTCGGCATGGAAGGGACCGTTCGGCATGGAAAGGATCGTTCGGCATTATGGTGTTCGGCATGCCTGGTTCGGCAAGCATCAACCACTGTACTCGGGCTAGAGTGTTCGGCCACCAAGCCTACTTGGGAAGTCCAACCCATATTTGCCTATAAATAGAGGGGCAGGGTCACAGTGAAAAGGGATCCTTTTTTGGGAGAGAACACTGGGGAAACTCTGCCATCTTGGAGACTCAACTCCTCTACTTAACAACTTCATTCAAGCATTTGATTCACGAATTGTATTTGTAATCATCTATTAAGAAGATCAATAAAGTTTAACCTCAAAGTGGACGTAGGCAATTACGCTGAACCACTATAAATTTGGTGTTCTTACTTTCTGCATTTAAAGTAGCATTCTCTTCCCTGTTTAATTTGTTTTCATCACTTATATCTCTACACAATCTTTCTCTAAGAGGTTAGTGACCAATTTTGGTGCTAACACTTTGGTGCTTTCACTGAGAATTGAATTCTCAGACCTCAAGGATCTGCTTTGAAGCTACTGGATTGAAAAAATCCCCCAAAGAAGATCCGACTCACCGATAGGACATCCGTTGATTCTGCTCAAGGTTCATACCAATAACTCTACAATGGCAAGACAACGTACCAGGTCAGCTTCTCATAATGCGGATGTCCACGAGACTGCTAGCGTGCAACAAGCAGGACCTAGAAATCAACCAACAATTCTGGATGTAGGAATTACTGCTCAGGACCAGGCTCCGGTTGTCACCAGAATAGAGTTCAATGACTTGATGAGAGAACTCAGAGAAAGCAGGAGACAACTAGGAGAGCAGATGCAAGCTAACGCCAACCTGATGGCACAACTCACTCAACAGCTGCAACAGAATGCTGGGGGCAATCCCGCTCCTTATTCCTCATCTGACAGCTCTACTTCCTCTGATGAACCTCCCAGGCGCAGACGCCGTAAGACTGAAGCTGCGCGAGCAGATGATGCTGTTCAAACAGCTGGAGACCGTGACCAAGCAAGAGCTGGAAACTTCAGGACCGGAGTGCAAATGGAGGATGGAGACCCAGACCATCAAAACGCTAACGGTGTCGAACCTCAAGACGCACGATTGGAAGATCGCCAGGAGAGGAGGCATCAGCATGGACAGGCGCGTAAAACAGACTCTAACCTTCCGCCTTCCATACAGACACCAGATCTGACAGCCATGATCAGGCAATTGATGAAAGAAAATCAGGGCTTATCGAACGATGATTATGGAGTGTCAAGAAGTCACACTCCGTTCACGGATGTTGTGTTACAGGCGGCGTACCCTAGAAAGTTTAGTATGCCAACTATCCCTGCGTACGAGGGAAAGACTGACCCCAGACAGCATGTCATGAGGTACGAATGGATGATGGATTCAGCTAGAGCAAATGATGCCACCAAGTGTAGATGCTTTCCAATTACTCTATCTGGGATCGCTACTATGTGGTTTACCCGACTTCCTCCGCGGTCTGTATCCAATTTCGAGGAGTTGGCAAAGAAGTTTATTGACTAGTTCAGGATACACACTACTCGTTCGAAGGACGTAATGTCTCTGTCAAATGTAATCCAAAGTCCCGGGGAGTCATTGAAGGAATATTTACAAAGGTTCCATGTCGCGGCAACTGAAGTCAGTAATCCCAATGATCATGCAATTCTAATGGCTGTGATGAGAGGTGTGGATCCGGAGTCTGAATTTGGAGACTGGTTGGCAGGAAAACCTCCGACCACACTAGAGCGTTTCTACTCAAAGGCACACCAATTCATAAGGAGAGAGGAAGCCAGGTGGGTAAGACGAGATAAGGCACCAGGACCTGTCCAAGAGTCCATGAAAAGCAACGTTGCTGTGAAGCAGTCCGGAGACAGCTCGGGAAAGGTCCAAGTCAATGTCCAGAATAAGCCTGGGCAGCCTAAGGAGTCCGGAGGAAGAAATCAAGGGAAGAAGAGAGAAGCGGGGAAGTGGAAGTCGAGAATTCCAAGCTACAGCGAGTATACTCCACTGAACGCGCCACTTGAGAACATTTACCTATCCACCTGCAATACTCTTCAATACAGAAGGCCACGTCCAAAAGAATCAACCGAGGAACAGAAGCGGACCGGGAAATATTGTCGCTTCCATGAAACTTATGGGCACAATATGGAAGAGTGCAGACACCTGCACGACGCTATCGAGAAATTGATCAGGCAAAAAAAGTTGCAAGAATTTGTGAAGGATCCACAGGAAGGAGGATATGGAACGTCCAACCCAGGTCGCGCACCAGCCCCGCGTCATCCCGAGGAGCCTGTCCGACCCGTAGGTAGACTAGTCATAAATACAATTATCGGCGGACCTCACCCCGCAGATAAGAATTGGCAAGAGATGGAGCGATATGCAAGTTCCCTGAAGCATGCAGATTTTGAGTGCTGTTCGAATGTGGAGGATGGACCCCTGCTAAGCAGCAACGCGTAATGACAGACGATATAGTGTTCAGAAACAGAGACGCTGATCAGGTAGAGGCTCCGACCATCGACCCGATGGTCATATCTACGACGATCGGACCAGCATATGTAAAAAGAATTCTGATCGATTGCGGAAGTTCTATCAACATAATCTTCAAGAAGGCTTACGACCAAATGAAAATGGAAACAAAAGACTTGAAACCATCCATAGCTCGTATTCACGGCTTTAACGGCGCTGCGACTGACGCAATGGGGTATGTCGAGTTACCAGTAGAACTGGGACAATGCGAGCGTCGGAGAGTGCGAATTCTACCCTTTGTAGTTTTGGATGTGGATTCTCCATATAATGTTTTCTTGGGCCGGCCGGCCCTAGCTGAGTTTAGGGCAGCGTTAGCCCCGTGGTGTTTAACTTTGAAGTTCCCAACTGACAAAGGAGTAGGTGTTGTTCATGGTGATCAAGCAGCTGGTCGCTCCTGTTATGTGGCTGAGCTCCGAGAGGCCCAGCAGAGGGAGAAGGGAAAGGTTGCGGACAATCCCGTCCGCATCCTTAATATAGATAATTGACAAGTAGTGCCCGAGCCCTGGCTCGGGCACAGTTCTCGGATCTTCAGAGACATAGATCCGAGAGACGACGATGAGAAACCCAGGGAAGAAAAGGCAGCACTGGCCGAATTAACAATTGATATCTCAGTTAGCCGAGACGACCCTTCGCGAATACTAAAGATCGGATCACAGCTTGGCCCCACGATGACTGAAGACCTTAGCGACTTCCTTCGGGCGAATCTTGATATTTTCGCCTGGACGCATTCTGATATGTGTGGGATTTCTCCCGCCATCACGAGTCATATGTTGAACATAGACCCGAAATGCATTCCAGTTAAACAAAAGAGGAGAGGAATGGACCTGGAGAGGGCCGCCGCTCTTGGAGAGGAGGTGAACAAACTCAAAGCAAATGGGTTCGTCCGCGACGCCCTCTACCCTGAATGGGTATCCATCCCCGTGCTGGTAAAAAAGGCGAATGGGAAATGGAGGACTTGCGTAGATTATTCCGACTTGAACAAAGCATGCCCAAAGGACAATTTCCCGTTGCCTAGGATCGATCAGTTGGTCGACTCCACCGCAGGACACGAGCTGTTATCATTCATGGATGCATACTCAGGGTACAACCAAATCCCGATGCATATTCCAGACCAAGAACACACCAGCTTCATTACAAATGTCGGACTATATTGCTATGTAGTGATGCCCTTTGGATTGAAGAACGCAGGAGCGACTTACCAGCGTTTAGTGAATCGAATGTTCAAGGACCAACTGGGTAGAACGATGGAAGTCTATGTGGATGACATGCTCGTGAAGTCACGACGGTCAACCGACCACATTCGAGACTTGGCTGAAATGTTCGACATACTCAGGTTTTATGGGATGAAGATCAACCCTTTGAAATGTTCCTTCGGCGTTGCATCGGGGAAGTTTTTGGGATTCATCGTCAATGCTAGAGGAATCGAAGCTAACCCAGAAAAGATCCAAGCTATTCGAGATGTGCAAGTGCCCAGGACTATAAAGCAGGTACAGAGCTTGAACGGAAAAGTAGCTGCGTTAAGTCGATTCATATCCAGGGCAACTGACAAGTGCATCCCGTTCTTTGATATAATAAAGAAAGGAAAGAGGAATTTCGAATGGACGCCCAGTTGTGAGGAAGCATTCCGGGGTCTGGTGAGGCATCTGGAGAGTCCACCAATGCTGTCAAAACCAGTAAACCACGAGATGCTGTACGTATACTTGGCTGTATCCCCGCATGCGATAAGCACGGCTTTAGTTCGTGAGGAGGATCGAGTCCAGAGGCCGGTGTATTATGTTAGCAAGCGTTTAACGGGGGCAGAAAGAAATTACCCTAACATCGAGAAATTGGCTTATTGCTTGGTGATTGCGTCACGTAAGCTGCGCCCATACTTCCAAGCACACTCAATCGATGTTTATACCGATCAACCCCTGCGGCAGGTACTC
This sequence comes from Allium fistulosum, assembly GCA_030737815.1. NCBI lineage: Eukaryota > Viridiplantae > Streptophyta > Magnoliopsida > Asparagales > Amaryllidaceae > Allium > Allium fistulosum. The sequence continues at coordinate 1,044,247,306 of CM060905.1, forward strand.
CAACGACCAGAAACTTCTGGAAGGTTGCTAAAATGGAACATCGAGTTAAGCCAATTCGATATCGCCTACTTGCCACGGAGAGCCGTACAAGGGCAAGCATTAGCAGACTTTATTGCTGAGTTTACCATGCCCGTCGAACCGGGTAGTCACGACGTCATTCCCCCCGTTCGATGGAAATTATACACTGATGGGGCATTAAACGACCGTTGCTCCGGCGCGGGCGTAGTTCTTATAACTCCGGAAAACCAATCAATCTGTTATGCTTTGAAGCTCGATTTACCAGCCACAAATAACGAGGCAGAATATGAAGCACTCATCGCTGGCTTGAAACTCATCGGGGAACTCGGGATCAGATCAGTTGAAATCTTTTGTGACTCACAGTTGGTGGTTTACCAAGTGCGGGGAGACTACCAAGCAAAGGGACGAAAGCTTGCTCCGTACCTTGTTCAGGTCCAAGAACTACTATCGAATCTTGAGCACTATGACATTTCACATGTCCCGCGCGAACAGAACAAAGAAGCCGACTTATTGGCTAAGTTTGCGAGTACCGGTGATGCACAGCAAATGGGATTGTATCCCGTTGAAGTCTTGCATGCCCCGAACATAGACGAGATGAAAGTCGATCGCGTGTTGGAAACGGAAATCGAGAAGGAATCGTGGATAACCCCATTCAAACTGTACCTGACGACCGGGGCATTACCAGAAAAAAGAAGCGAAAGACGGCAGGTCCTTCGAAAGGTCGCGCGATACGTAATGCAGGATGGATCAATGTATCGAAAAGGATTCTCAGTCCCATTATTACGATGCATCGCTCATGATGAGACAAAGCGGGTCTTAAGAGAGGTTCACGAATGGGAATGTGGCGACCATACTGGGGGGCAAACGCTAGCAAAGAAGATCCTCCGCTATGGATATTACTGGCCAACCGTAAACTGGGACGCCGCAGACTATGCAAGAAAGTGTGACAAGTGTCAAAGATATGTGAAAATCCCGAGGACTCCATCAACGGAACTCACACAAATGGTTAGTCCTTGGCCATTTGCAATCTGGGGAATCGACATAATCGACTCTTTGCCTATATCCAGAGGTGGCGCGAAATACGCGATAGTTGCAGTCGACTATTTCACAAAATGGGCTGAGGCAGAACCTTTGGCCACAATCACCTCTAAGAAGGTCGGTAACTTCGTTGTACGAAACATTATATGCCGCTTTGGCCTTCCTCGCACCATCATTACGGACAACGGGACGGAATTTGAAAGTAGAGAGTTCAAAGAGTTCTGTCTAAAGTATGGCATCGAGAAAAAGTTCGCCGCCGTTGCACACCCGAAGGCTAACGGACAAGTCGAGGCCGTTAACAAAATAATCAAGTCCATACTGAAGAAGCGTCTGGAGAAGGTTGGAGGCAAGTGGGTAGATGAACTCCCGACAGCATTATGGGCGTATAGAACTACCCACAAGTCCGCGACCGGCCACACTCCATTTGCCTTGGCATACGGCTCTGAAGCCGTTATACCCGTGGAACTTGAAGTTCCATCGCACCGAGTGACATACTATGATCCCAAGACGAACCATAATCTCTTGTTGGAATCACTGGACTGCATCGATGAAAAGCGTAAAGAAGCTGAATTAAGGGCGGCAGCGCATAGACACCGAGTCAAGCGTTACTACGACGGCAGAGTCCGCCCAAGGATCTTAGATGTGGGTGATCTCGTTCTGAAACGAGTCTTCCCGGTACCATCACGTATGAATCCCAGCTGGGAAGGTCCGTACGCCATTGAACGGAAGCTTGGAGAGGGAACATTCAAGCTAGCGACCGTTGATGGCACGACGCTCCCCCGAGCATGGAACAGTGAACATCTGCGGCACTATTACATTTAGCATGTTTTCTTTCTTGTTTTAGGCACTGTTATTTCCTATGTGTTTTCGTTCAGTATTAGCTTAGTTTCTTTTTAACTATGTAATCAAGCAGTCTAGTTGTTTTTCATTAATAAAGGCTTGAAGCCGTATTTTCTACGAATCACTAATGTTTCTATATCTCATGATCGGATGATGAATTACATTATCATATACGATATACAGACTCGTATAAACGATTCCAAATCTCCGAATCCCCAGAGCGTGGATCGGAGTACTCTAAGTCCCCGGAGCGCGGACTAGAGTATAAACGACTTCAAATCTCCGAATCCCCAGAGCGTGGAGCGGAGTACTCTAAGTCCCCGGAGCGCGGACTAGAGTATAAACGATTTCAAATCTCCGAATCCCCAGAGCGCGGAGCGGAGTACTCTAAGTCCCCGGAGCGCGGACTAGAGTATAAACGATTCCAAATCTCCGAATCCCCAGAGCGCGGATCGGAGTACTCTAAGTCCCCGGAGCACGGACTAGAGTATAAACGATTTCAAATCTCCGAATCCCCAAAGTGCGGAGCGGAGTACTCTAAGTCCTCGGAGCGCGGACTAGAGTATAAACGATTCCAAATCTCCGAATCCCCAGAGCGCGGATCGGAGTACTCTAAGTCCCCGGAGCGCGGACTAGAGTATAAACAATTCCAAATCTCCGAATCCCCAGAGCGCGGATCGGAGTACTCTAAATCCCCAGAGCGCGGACTAGAGTATAAACGATTTCAAATCTCCGAATCCCCAGAGCGCGGGTCGGAGTACTCTAAATCCCCAGAGCGCGGACGAGTATAAACGATTTCAAAATCTCTGAATCCCCAGAGTGCAGAGCGGAGTACTCTAAGTCCCCGGAGCGCGGACTAGAGTATAAACGAATACAAACCTCTGAATCCCCTGAACGCGGATCAACTTACTCTAAATCCCCGGAGAGAAGATTTAGAAAAAAGTCCAAGTACTCGAGAGATGTGGAACGAGAAATATGCCATGCCTGGAGATGTTTGAACGACACAAAAATGGACTGCGAGATAATGCAACTCGTAACAAGTGGAGTTATGACTACAGTTAGTCAGCAAACCAAAGAAAAGCAAGAGAATCATTCAAACAAAAAAGAAACTAAACTTCATTCAGTAGTTCAAAATGGGGTTACACAGTTACTCCTACAAAATTCAGAATCCAGAACCTATCTATACAAACTGCAAGCCACAAAAAATAAAAGCAACGACAAGACTTAAGCAAGAAGCTCGTCGAACGAGTGTATCGATTACTTCTTCGTTTTCTTCTTCTTATCTTCCTTTGTTTTTTTCGACGACTCCTCTCCCTCACGCTTTTTCTTGGATTTCTTGCTTGCCAAAGAAGCGGAGTCGGGAGTAGGGGACGGAACATCCAGTGGTTTAACCTGCCCAGGAGAATGATTTTCAAAGGTCTGTTCCGAGGGACGGTGAGTTCCAGTATTTCGGGTTCAACTTTGACCTTGACCTTTTTCTTCTCCTCTGCGGCGAGGCGGTCCTTCATGCTCACCTTTGAGGTATGCTCAGAGGCGCCAGTGATTTCGATTTCGTCACTCCCTTCAGCAGGAGATGAAGTGTCAAGCTTATCATCATCTAGCGCCCCAATCACTTGAGCATCGGGACCAGGAATTACTCCCGCATGAACAGCATCACTTGTTTTCTCTGCCTCCTCCTTGGCGTCATCGCTCCTCGGAGTTGGCTCGGCATCAGAGCGGCCTGCATGAAAACATAAAGAATGAACGTTAGAACGAATAAATGCTGGAAGATAACAAGATCTTTTGACTTCTAGAAAAGAAGAGTTTCCTACCGGGTTCTGGTTGGCTATCGGTTGCGCGTGGGGTTTCACCCTCTAGAATAGGAGATAGCACATGAACGCCAAGCCCAGGATCTTCAAGATCATAGCCGGCATGCTGCTCAAATGGGTCAAGTGTCGGCCGACCGGCCGGTTGAGCAGCGGGAGGAGCATCAATATGAGGAGCCGTAGTCTCAGCCCCAGACGGGCCAGCTTCGTCACTTTTCTCTTTTGGAAGGGGAGAGCCTTTGTTATAGAGCGCCAGAGCTGCGGACAGATCCGTTGGCTCATTCCCCCTAAGAAACTCCTTCACCAAGGCATCCTCATCGACCTCCTCAGAGCCCAACTCGATTTTCCTGATCTTTACTAAGGTTTCCCAGGCCTCAGCTAGGGATTCGAGATAGCCATCACCCAAGAATGTCAAGTCACGATGCATAAGGACGCGGGCTCAATACTCAGCAATCAACGGGTCAAACATGCGTTTGACCTCTTCCCTGCCGGCTTCTGCGGCTGCCTCGAGGCGAGAGTCAATCTCCTTCGCAGCTTTTCTTTTGCCCTCCTCACGGGCTTCGTCCTTCATTTTCTCAACCCCAGCAAGTTCATCATCGAGCTTCATTTTTAGGAGATGAGTAGCAACGATCTCATCACAGTATCGTTGTGATTCTTCTTGAGCAGTTACCTTGTCCTCCTTTTCCTTGGAGAGTAATTCTTTCAGCTCTCTGACTTGTATGGCGAGCGCGTCCCTTTCTTTTTGAATGGAATCTTTTTCTAGGGCAAGGGCACCGCTGCGCTGGACTGCTTCATCAAGTTCCTTCTTGTGAGCCATCTCTAAACGAGTAACTGCCTCAGCGGTATCTTTTGCGCTTTGTTCAGCGGCTTCCAGCTTTGACTTGTACGAAGCGAGCTCCTCGTCCTGATGCTTGATGATGTTCTTGTCGCAGCCAGCCTCCAAATTCAGGCGATCAATCTCATATTGACGCTCAACGGACACCTCCGAGATCTTTTCAACCAAGTGTACAAACGCGTCATGTTGAACATAGACGTCGTTATTGCAGGCAATGGCACTCTACTTCACGTGACCGGGAATATGGTGAATAGCCGGGAGGAACTTCAGACCGTCAAAGCAAATTTTTGGAAACTTGGCCTTAAGATCGACCATCTTTTCCGCTACAGTTGGATCAACCGCGGGAGTAGGGGGAGGAGGCTTTGGAAGTTCCTCTCTTTTTCGTTGCTCCCGCACTTGCCTTGTACTCGATGAACCGGAGTGTTGTTCTCGAGGAGCATCAGATTGGTAACCCTTCTGTGAAGATTTCTCTGTATCCGGCTCAGTTGGAGGAGGAGGATCACGGGACTGTGAAGATTGAGAATATGCCTTCTTACGGTGAGACGACTCGTGGGGACGATTGTCTCTATCTTCATAATCATTTCTGTCCCTGCGTCTGCCTAAACCTGAGTCCCGTCCGGAATGATGAAATATGGAAGAGCCATGAAGGCGATCGAATCCATGAGAGCGTCCCATGTCACCTACAAAGAATGGAGATAACAACGAGTTAAGAAAAATCCGGGAAATAAGAAAAAACTTAAGGTGTATGATGGAATGCGTATGTGCGTGTGTGTCCTAGTGTTCCCTCCTACAGACCGGTTCTTTTATCTTTGCTAATCGGAGTATTGTCTCCCTGGACTGGGAGTTGAACTCCCGCATTGCCTCTAGCGGGCGAAGAAAGCTTAAGGGCTTCAAGATCGTCAAACCCGTAATTAAGTATGTCGTCGGGGATAGAAAGATTCGACAAACCCCTCAGAGAACTTTCCAGGTGCTATGAGGAAGCCTCTTTCTTGGGTGGGAAAGGCATAACTTTTGAAGTGCCACCGACTTTCTCCTTCCGAATACTGTATCTTAACCTCTTCTTTCCCTTCGAAGGGGAGGACGACGTTTCAATGTCATGAACTTCGGCCGCCGGATTCCAAGCAGGACCCACATTCTCGCCTTGGGTCTCTGGAGCTTCGTCCTCTTTGCGCTCACCTTCTTCGTGCGTATCGGGAGTGTGGCGTGATGACGATCCGACCTGTTTTTTCCCTTTACCGGATGCTGGCTTGGGAATGGAGACGCCCTCCGGGAGGCTGATCCGACGACCTGGGGCTAGCAAGCCGAACCTTGACAATGATTCGTTTGAAATGATGACCCAAATGTCTCGTTCCTCGGCAGGAAGAGCTCTAATGGCCTTGACGGCCTCAAAATATCCCCGGCCCTCCGGACGTGGGCTGATACCTAAAAAAGACGAAACGGGGAGTTAGAAAAAGCATGATTCTGATTAATCACGAATGATGATTCAGTGGAGAGACTTACTGCCTTCAACCCATCTCCTCGCAAAACCAGGAGGGCAGCGCACGTAGAACCATTCCTGTTTGTACAAGGCGAATTTGCTACATGCCCCTGTCAAGATCTGGCATTTGTGGTATGGCTTAAGGAACATGAAGGAAGGGCTGTCTTTCCGCCTCTTGATTATATAAATGTATCTGATGTCGCCAGGAGTTGGAGGTCTGGAGAAGACAGCCATGAAGAGTAGGTAGGTCCCATGTAGAAACGCGTAACCATTCGGGTGCAACTGCGACGGAGCAATGTCGATGTACTGTAACACGTCCCGAAGAAATAGGTTAAACGGAGGCACGCTACCCATCCAACACATGAACTTGTTGCAAGTGGTGTATCCGACTAGGGGCAGGTGACGGTGATCATGTCGCGAAGGGACTAGCACATCAACGAAAGGAATCCCGTGGATGTAACATATCCGTTGGAGTGCGGCTTCATTGATCTTCGAAGCCTGTGAATCGATTGGATTGTCTAGTAGAATCGTTGCCTCCAGGGCATCGGGTGCTAAGTTATGAGCAGGAGAAGTCGACGGATTAGAAGTATCAGCGGTTTCTCGCCTAGATGACAGCCCAGGCCTATCAGATATAGTGGCGGAGCTGGACTTTCTTGACATCCTCAATAAATAACGAACCTGGCTAAGTGCCTGAGAAAACTATACTTGAAAAACGTCGAGCGTTAGAATTAACAACACGAATTTTCCCCCCACGTGATGTGTGAACTAGTGCAAGCAATCGTGTACAAGTAATAAGAATCTAGAGATTTCAAAAGTATAAAAGTGAGCTGTGAATCATCGCCTTCGAAGACCGTCATCGCTGACCGTCTCAAAAAGCCAGCCTCGTGGTGATTACAGTTCCAGATTCAGAAAATATATAATTGATAAAGTGTTCGGCAATCGTATTGTTCGGTATAGGTTTTGTTCGAAGGGGATTGTTCAGCCTAAGTATAGTCCGGCATGTATGTGGTTCGGCACGTCAGTTGTTCAACATATATACTGTTCGGCATTTAAGTAGTGTTCGGCAATTGTATTGTTCGGTTTAGGTTTTGTTCGAAGGGGATTGTCCGGCCTAAGTATAGTTCGGCATGTATGATTGTTCGGCATGTCAATTGTTCGTTCGGCATTTCCAGTGTTCGGCCTAAGTATGGCTCAACATTTATCATTGTTCGGCATTTAAAAGGTGTTCGGCAATCGTATTGTTCGGTATAGGATTGTTCGGCATTTGGAGTGTTCGGCCTAAGTATAGTTCGGCATGTCAGTTGTTCAACATTAAGTATTGTTCGGCCTTAGTTTGTTCGGCTAAAGTAGCACTCCACCCTCGATTATAGTTCCACCCTACTCCTTCTCTATCTGCGCCGAACAACAAGAACAGATCGCTCGGCGAAGATTACGCCGTTCAACACCCCATCTTTCTTTTTCTTCCAGTCTTGTTCGGCACGAAGGAACTAGGCCTAACTACCTTGCACCGTTCGACAACTCCAAATATGCGAGCCATTTCTACTCGACACACATCAATACAATTCCACGTGACCCTCTCGGCTGCACATAAACCTAAATCTAGTGTTGAAGTAATTTGATCATGGAAGGGATGATACCTAGTTCGAAGATCGAAGCTGAGGAAAGATCGATTAGGCTTTAGATCTAATAGGCTGGCGAGAATTACAAGTCTCTAGGGAGTGACAGAAATGAAGGTGTAAAAGGAAAATAGTGGAAGGATGCCTGGTTTTATAGGGAGAAGATAGAAGTTGAAAAGGCTATATCCGGTAGAACCGGTCAAAGTCGTAGCGTTCGGCTTCAAAGCGAAGCGTCGCTCGGCACATGAGGATTGTTCGGCTTCGAACGCATCGTTCGGCATCCAAACCACGCTCGTCTCACACCTCCGTCACTAATATTCTCGAGAAGGCGTCTCTGAGGTAAGCTAAACTAGATTCAAAGCGCATCACGTTCGGTCACATAATACACTTTGGGGGGCAAGTGTTTCCTGGAGATTTGACCAGGCAACTAGTGCTCGGCATCAGGTAGCACTCGGCATCAGAGAGTGTTCGGCATCTAGGTGTACTCGGCAAAGTACTCGGCATCCAGTGGAACTCGGCATCAGAGAGTGTTCGGCATCTAGGAGTACTCGGCGAAGTACTCGGCATCCAGTGGAACTCGGCATCAGAGAGTGTTCGGCATCTAGGAGTACTCGACGAAGTACTCGGCATCTAGTGGGACTCGGCATCAGAGAGTGTTCGACATCTAGGAGTACTCGGAGAAGTACTCGGCATCCAGTGGGACTCGGCATCAGAGAGTGTTCGGCATCTAGGAGTACTCGGCATCCGGTGTACCCGGCATCCATGATACTCGGCATCAGATAGTACTCGGCGTAGTACTCGGCGTCAGGTAGTGCTCGGCATCAGCTGGAGCTCAGCGTCAATTAGTATTCGGCGCCCAGTAGAACTCGGCGACAGAAGTGCTCGGCATCCAGAAGACGTTCAGTGTGCATAACTACTCAACGTGACAGTATCGTTCGGCCTGCATGCATTGTTCGGCCAAGAGCTTCGGACAGAGATACGTTCGGCTTCAACTGCAACCATCCTGCACTTCCCACACATCAAAGGTACCATTCGGCATGGAAGGGACCGTTCGGCATGGAAAGGATCGTTCGGCATTATGGCGTTCGGCATGCCTGGTTCGGCAAGCATCAACCACTGTACTCGGGCTAGAGTGTTCGGCCACCAAGCCCACTTGGGAAGTCCAGCCCATATTTGCCTATAAATAGAGGGGCAGGGTCACAGTGAAAAGGGATCCTTTTTTGGGAGAGAACACTGGGGAAACTCTACCATCTTGGAGACTCAACTCCTCTACTTAACAACTTCATTCAAGCATTTGATTCACGAATTGTATTTGTAATCATCTATTAAGAAGATCAATAAAGTTTAACCTCAAAGTGGACGTAGGCAATTACGCTGAACCACTATAAATTTGGTGTTCTTACTTTCTGCATTTAAAGTAGCATTCTCTTCCCTGTTTAATTTGTTTTCATCACTTATATCTCTACACAATCTTTCTCTAAGAGGTTAGTGACCAATTTTGGTGCTAACAGTAATAAAAGGCGATAAGCCACGGATCCAATGCGTTCGGTGATGGGAAATGGGCCAATATATTGAGGTGCTAATTTTCCCGATCGACTGAAACGCACAACACCGTTCATAGGTGAAACACAAATAAATACCAAATCTCCCACAGAAAATTCCAAATTTCTTCTTCGGTTATCAGCATAGGATTTTTGTCTACTTTGAGCTTCTTTCATCCTATGACGAATAAGGTCAATCTTTTCTGTGGAATCACGAATAAAATCTAGACCTAAAAACAGCTTCTCACCGGTTTCAAGCCAACACGAAGGAGATCGGCATGGCCTTCCGTAGAGTGCCTCGAAAGGTGCAATACCTATACTAGATTGGAAGCTATTATTATAAGAAAACTCAATAAGAGAAATATGATCTTCCCAACTTCCACCAAAATCAAGAACACATGCACGAAGGAGATCTTCAAGAGTTTGATTCACACGCTCGGTTTGTACATCGGATTGAGGATGTTAAGCGGTGCTAAAATTAAGCTTCGTTCCCAAAGCTTTTTGAAGACCCTTCCAAAATCCACTAGTAAATAATGGATCATGATCACTAACAATAAAAGTTGGAACTCCATGCAATTTAACAATTTCTTTGACATAGAGTTTAGTCAAAAGAGGTACGGTCCGGTTGGAGCGAACGGGAAGAAAATGAGCGGATTTTGTAAGTCTATCAATTATCACCCATAGACTATCATGACTTGAACGAGAACGGGGAAATCGTCAATAAAGTCCATGGAAATTTGATCCCACTTCCAAACTGGAATGTCCAAAAGTTGCAATAACCCACCGGGGCTTTGATGCTCGGCCTTTATGAGTTGGCAAGTCATGCAACGCTTAATAAAGTTAGAAATATCAGATTTCATTCCATCCCAATAATAACGTTGCTTCATGTCCGCATACCTTTTACTACTACCAGGATGAATGGTAAATTTAGAACGATGAGAATCTTCTAAAATTTCTTTACGAATATCACTCATATTTGGCACGATAAGTCTATCAAATTTTCGAATTCTTCCACGAGCATCGATTTCAAAGTCTTTCAGACCATCAATATTATTTTTATCCTTACAACTTTGGCTAAGATGAGCCAATTCGGGATCTTGCTTTTGAGCTTCAAGGATACGGTCTAAAAGAGAACTGTGACGCCCCACTTCTATGCTCACGCTAGCTAAGAACACTACTGAGTAATGCCATCAACTAGCACGAAGAATAAGGCTGTTGAGGAGCGACCATCCGTGTAATTGCTTTGTGCGAGTGCCGATATGTTAGATAGTATAATTCCTTTTAAGAGGAAATCCGACATACCAGTACAAAGTCAAAGCTACTACACAGTGGCTATAACATCTTCGGAAACAAATATAGAAATAAACATAACATAAATCAGTCACAGATATCCATATCACAAAGGCGGAAATAGATATGAATATAACACATAGAAGTGTATATCAGAGTAGTGGTCAAACAAGATCCACAATATCACAAAAGAATAGATACAAGTGCTACACAAAAGAATATGTATACATCAAGGAGTCTCTATCTCAAATGTATAACAACAAAAACTACAAATCTAATGTAGTTAGACAAAAGTCAGATAATGAGGATCCCATAAGGAGTCAAGCAGAAGCACCTGAAACATCTCGGTCTGACCCGAGTATTATTTAATAAGAAAATAATAAACGGATCAGTCTAGCTATAAATATTAGACAAAATGAGATAGAGTAAGAGGTATGAAAAAAACATGTGATAACAATAATGCCATACTGAGATAGTATATATATTTGAAAATCAACCATTAATCATTCAATATCACAAGAATCTTCTCAAAGATCAAAGAAAAATGAATATCATATTCTTTATTTTTATTCGCCAAGTCACAAATGTTGGCAAACATCTCAATGCCAATCGTAAAAGTTTGAGAAACACAAATTCACCAATGCAAAAATATTGATAAATCTTATCAATGAAATCACGAAAATTGGTGAAACACAAATTCTAGAAATCATCAATAGAAATCCAGAAATCACAAAAAGGGGGGAGGCCTATCACAAAACGGGAGCATGAAAACTCACCAACACGTGTATCAGAAAACGGAACGTTATTCCATGGTTGCTAACCATTAATTTTGAGCCGAGGCTCCACAAAACGGCCCGAAGGCCATGGGTCGCTACCCCACCAATTTTGAGCTGAAGCTCCACAAAAACGGGGTTTAGTCTCCCTCGCAGACAAAGAGACATCGCACATTGCTAGTTTAAATCACAAAATGATCATCATCGATCATCAAGAAGTGTCAATTACACTAAGCTAGTAAATAAATGAGTTTAGCTTCATGTCCCATAACCACTAGCTTAACTTAAATATTTACGAACAAATTGTAGATCTCCACTCGAAAATTGTCACAGGAGTTTCGATCGAACAAGTCTAAAAATTAACCAACAAAGTAAACGCAAGCATTTCATACCACTTGTTTTGCTAAGTCGTTTAATTGGATTTCTCGAACGAATGAGGAAAAGGTTTGTATATACTAATAGGTTGGAAAAACGGTTTTATAAACGAGCTTTGTATAAAAAAAATAGAGTTGAAATCATCTTTATAAAAGAGTTTGAATATTTACTACTAGTATAGAAACCTTTGCGTTTTAAAGTGACAAACCATAAAAATGATTGTAAAAACAATCAATCACCAAAATTTCACGTTCGAAGACGTGAATTAAATCCAAAGAAATCGATACCAAATCCATAAAAATTGTTATTACCAAAAATCCATAAAAAGAAGTCATCAAAGACGATAATAGTGATAACAACTAATCGGATCGACAAAAATCGATTAACATTGGAATTTTACTCAAAATTAGGCAAATAGGCAAAACTGGGAATTTCCAGACGTCTGAGGGGTTGTTCCAGACGTCTGGATTTGGTTTCTGGAAATATTCCAGAAAACCATCCAGACGTCTGAAGCCTAAAATCAGACGTCTGAAATCCTTTCAGACGTTTGGGGGTAAATCCAGACGTTTGGTTTTGGTTTCTGGAAATATTCCATAAAACCAACCAGACGTCGGAAATCACAAATCAGACATCTAACATTCTTTCAGACGTCTGGAATGATAATTCAGACGCCTGAAATTAGTCACTGCCCTTTTTATTTTTCTGCCGTGTATTATTTTTCTCTAGGAGGCAAAACCAGACGTCTGGCATTGGTATCCAGACGTCTGAACACCTAGTAAAGGCAACAATTTGCCTAGGCCATAATGGCCAAATTGATTCGGGAGCGATCGAGCAAGCAACGACGACTAAGGATTTATGCCAAACGACAACCCGACCTTATAAGCTCTTCGATACACCCCAAACAACATATCCAAACATCCATTGTAGGATTTTCACAAAAATTGGACTTCAAATTCAAAAATTGGTAAATCAACCATATCAATTCAAATCAAAAGCAAATGATCATGAATAGATGTTAGGAATTCATACCTAACAACAAAAATAGATATAGACAAAGATGTGAGATAAAAATCTCACCTTTTACACAAAAAAACAAGTAGGAAGAAGCTTGAAAACAAAGGAGGATCAACCACTCTTCAATCTCAACTCTAGAAGCTCCAAACTAAGATCAAAAGCAAGTATTTCCTAAGTTAGGTTATAGGAAATTTCTGAAATTGGAGAGAGGTTGAGATAGAGAAGAAGAAGGAGATACTTACCTAAGCTTCACTTTGAATTTGGAGCTAAAACTTGGATTTGCTAAAGAAACTAGGGTTTAGGATTTAAATTTCCCATCTCCACCACCATTTTTGCTAAAGCTTAAGTTGTATGAAATATCATGAAGTAAGGAAGAGGAGTGGAGTGGAGTTGGGTTGATATGTTAGGTTAATGGGCTGAAACCCAAACCCAAAGCCCTAAGTGAAAAGGTCAAAATTTTAGCTAGCTCCAAACATATCAATGTTTATACTCAAAAAGGTTGCAAATGCCATTTTGGACTCAATGGGAGTGGTATCGAGTCCAAATTCGGCTGTTTGCAAAAAGTAGCTTTTCGGACTTAAATCCGACTAATGATGTTATATTTAAATAAAATATTTAAATATATAATTGTAAAATATGCGGGTTGTTACAGGCTCCCCTCCTTAAAGAAATTGCGTCCTCGCAATACTTAAGAACGAAGTAAAAAGTAACAACCATAAAAGCATATCAACACAAAAGAAATTTGAAATAAGAAGTTCACCTCAAAGAGCACGAGAGAGTAAGTCTGAATGTGTTCGCTCGATGAAGTCTCTAGATTCCCAAGAGCAATCCTTAGGATTTGAGGACCATTGAACTTTCACAAGAGGGACATCTTTATTTCGAAGGCTTTTACCTCCGAAGTAATAATACGAATAGGATGTTGCTCATAAGTCAAATTAGGCGAAACTTCAATTTCTTCCACAACACTTGGCTCAAGAATAGAATTGGAATCTCGAAGGCATTTCCGAAGTTGAGAAACGTGAAACACGTCATGAATAGCAGAAAATTGAGCCGGTAATAAGAGGCGATAAGCCACGGAACCAATGCGCTCGGTGATGAGAAATGGGCCAATATATCGAGGTGCTAATTTTCCCGATTGACTGAAATGCACAACACCCTTCATAGGTGAAACACGAATAAATACCAAATATCCCACAGAAAATTCTAATTTCCTTCTTCGATTATCGGCATAGGATTTTTGTCTACTTTGGGCTTCTTTCATCCTATGACGAATAAGGTCAATCTTTTCTGTGGCATCCCGAATAAATTCTGGACCTAAAACCAGCTTCTCACCGGCCTCAAGCCATCAAGAAGGAGATTGGCATGGCCTTCCATAGAGTGCCTCAAAAGGTGCCATACCAATACTAGATTGGAAGCTATTATTATAGGAAAACTCAACAAGAGAAATATGATATTCCCAACTTCCACCAAAATCAAGAACACATGCATGAAGAAGATCTTCAAGAGTTTGATTCACACGCTCTGTTTGTCCATCGGACTGAGGATGATAAGCGGTACTAAAATTAAGCTTCATTCCCAAAGCTTTTTGAAGACTCTTCCAAAATCCACTAGTAAACAATGGATCACGATCGCTAACAATAGAAGTAGGGACCCCATGCAATCTAACAATTTCTTTAATAAAGAGCTTGGCTAAAAGAGGTACGGTCCGATTGGACTGAACGGGAATAAAATGGGCGGATTTTGTTAGTCTATCAACTATCACCCATAAGCTATCATGACCTGAACGAGAACGGGGAAGGCCATCATTAAAGTCCATGGAAATTTGATCCCATTTCCAAATTGGAATGTCCAAAGGTTGCAATAACCCACCGGGCCTTTGATGCTCGGTCTTTACGAATTGGCAAGTCATGCATCGTTTAATAAAGTTAGCAATATTAGATTTCATTCCATCCCAATAATAAAGTCGCTTCATATCCGCGTACATTTTTCTACTACCGGGATGAATGGTAAATTTAGAACGATGAGAATCTTCTAAAATGTCTTTACGAAGATCAATAATTTTTGGCACAATAAGTCTACCAAACTTTCGAATACCGCCACGAGCATCAATATCAAAGTCTTTCAAACTTTTAATATTAATTTTATCCCTAAACTTTGGCTAAGAAGAACCAATTCGGGATCATGCTTTTGAGCTTCAAGAATGCGGTCTAAAAGAGAAGGATGAGCCTCAAGGCTACACAACACAAGAGATGAACAAGAATTGGATTCACGATCCCGAATCTCACAAGTGGATAAAGTCTCGAGATCCTTCCATTCGGATATCATCATGGAAACAACCGCTTGTTGCTTACGACTAAGGGCATCGGCAATAAGATTTCCCTTTCCGGGAGTATAAAGAATATCAAGATCATAAGATGCAAGGAACTCGAGCCAACGTTGTTGATGCAAATTATCTTCCTTTTGAGAAAATAAATACTTCAAAGATTTATGATCGGTGTAGAGAACAAATTTCTCTCCCAAAAGATAATGACGCCAAATTCTAAGGGCGAAAACAATAGCTGCGAGCTCTAAATCATGAGTGGCATATCTAGTCTCGGCGGGCTTTAATTTCCTAGAAGCATAAGCAATAACACGTTCCCTTTGCATGAGAACAGCTCCCAAACCAACACGACTAGCATCGGTATAAACAATAAAGTCTTGGTTCCCACCGGGAATCACAAGAATAGGAGCTTCGGAAAGAAGTTCTTTTAGTTTCTGAAAAGCAGCTTCACATTTGTTAGACCAAATGTATTTAACTCCCTTCTTTGTCAAATTAGTAAGAGGTACGGCAATTTTAGAAGTCTTTTATGAATCGACGATAATAGCCCGCCAATCCGAGAAAGCTACGAATTTCCGTCACACTCTCCGGTCTCTTCCAATTTTGAATCGCTTTAATCTTTGAAGGATCCATGGAAATTCCGGATTCAGAAATAATATGCCCCAAAAATTTCACACGAGATTGCCAAAAGTGGCATTTAGAAAATTTTGCTTTCAATTGGTTGCTCCTAAGAGTTTCCAACACAATCCGAAGATGATTTTCATGCTCTTCCTCGGTTTTAGAATAAATAAGAATATCATCTATAAAGATGAGAACAAATCGATCGAGGAAGTCTTTGAAAACTCGATTCATAAGGTTAACGAAATAAGCTGGAGCATTCGTCAAACCAAATGGCATAACAAGCCATTCATAAGATCCATAACGAGTACGGAACAATGTCAAAGGAATGCTATCCTCTGCAATATGGAGCTGATGAAAACCGGTTACTTAGTCTAACTATGAAAACACTTTAGCACCACTAAGTTGATCGAATAAATCATCAATCCGAGGCAAGGGATATTAATTCTTGATGGTGAGATCGTTAAGCTTGCGGTAATCAACGCAAAGCCTAAGTGTACCATCAGATTTCTTCACAAAAATAGCTGAAGCTCCCCATGGAGAGGAACTATATTGAATAAATTGCTTCTCTTCCAATTCGGATAATTGTTTGCGCATCTCCTCATTTTCTTTATTGGACAAACGATAAGGAGGACGAGTAATAGGTAGAGCTCTAGGGATTAGATTAATTCTGAACTCAATTGCTCGCTTAGATGGTAACCCTAAAACGGGCTCAAAAATGTTAGAAAATTCACGAACAACGTGAATACGAGAAATGACATCTTCCTCATCATCATTATCGTCATCATGAGGATTTAAAGAATATAAAGATGCTGTCAAGTTGGAATCCGAATCTTTAAGAACAATAGAAATCTGTTTAACAGATTGAGGATGTCGAAGATGAATAGTCCGCTTAGGACATAGGATATGGGCTTCATAACGGTTAAGCCAATCCATTCCCAAAATCATTCTGAAAACAAGGTAATGCATAACATGCAAATCGCTCGGAAAGCATAATCACATAAAATAATTTTGACATCTTTACAAAGTAAACAGAGTGTTGCGGACCCACTAACCGGATTCGCAATTCTCAATGAAGTCATCAAGCCAATAACATTCAAAGACAAAGCATCAACAAGTTCTTTTGATATAAAAGAATGGGATGCACCCGTATCAAAAAGAACTCGAATAGGTTGACCACGAAACATAATAATGCCATCAAGGATAGAATGAGAAATACCTTGACCACGAGAAGTGTTACTAGGGGCTTGCACAACATTTAGCTTTCCCTCCTTCTTGCCTTGAAGTTTGGGACAAGCAGATATATAATGACCCGAACTATTGCAATAGCGACAAGCAAGGGGCTTTGAACACTTATTTGCATAATGATCCTTAGAACCGCAGTTGTAGCATTGCCCTCCACTAGAGGTAGGAGTCTTTACTACCGTTATTGCTTGCTTCCCTTTCTTGTTGGGATAAGGACCCTTGAGCTTATTAGGCCTCTTCTTGTTGTTGTTGAAGTTTGGTTTGGCACTCCCAACTTCAACATCACTCTCTCTATCTGCCTCTTCAAGTCGAAGAGCGATATCAACGAGCTGATCAAAAGAAACTTCTAGTTTTAGAAGTAAAGGCTTTTTGAGATTCTTATTCAAGCCATAAATAAACCTTTGATTTTTCTTCATTGGGGTATTTATATACTCGACCCCATATTTAGATAGAGATTCGAAAGAAGCGACGTAGTCCGTCACGGAAGATTCACCTTGAACAAGGTCAATGAAGCGTCAAGCTAGAGATACTTTTTCAGCTTCGGGCACAAATTTTAACTCGAATCTTCCTCGGAATTGCTCCCAAGTAAGATCCGCTTCACTAATTTCAGAGATCAAAAGCTCGTACTAGTCTAATGTTCTTTCTTGGAGCATGCTAGAAGCCACTTGGACTCGATGGAGATCAATAAGGTTCATGCGAGAAAAGATGCGATCGCATGTTCTAAGCCAAGCTTGGACTTCTATAATGCTCTCGGAACCTTTGAATGGCTTTCCACCCAAATTGGTGTAATCACTGCACAAGCGTGCAAACCCAGATTTAGGATGTGTGGGCTCAGGAATAGGTCCGGAAGCTTGAGCATTTCTCACAAGGTCTAGAAGTTGTTGAGCAGACATATATACTCCATCCTGAGGAGTAGCACTCGATTGATCGGCACTGGGATGGCCAGGTCTAACCATTTTTCTTCTTTAAGAAAGAAAGAAAAGGAGAAAAAGGTTATTCACAAAATGAATATCAAAATAACTTGACTGATAAAACAAGGCATCATAAAGAATATAGGATAGAACGGTTCGAAGACTCGAATTAAATACTATGGCACGATTCCTAAGAAAGACTTAGGACAATGATCCTTGCTAGATTATTCTACATTGTTCCGAATTTTGGCTCTGATACCAAGCTGTGACGCCCCACCTCTATACTCATGCTAGCCAAGAACACTACTGAGTAATGCCGTCAACTAGCATGAAGAATAAGGCTGTTTAGGAGCGACCATTCGTGTAATTGCTTTGTGCGAGTGCCGATATGTCAGATAGTATAATTCATTTTAAGAGGAAATCCGACATACCGGTACAAACTCAAAGCTACTACACAGTGGCTATAACATCTTCGGAAACAAATATAGAAATAAACATAACATAAATCAATCATAGATATCCATATCACAAAGGCGGAAATAGATATGAATATAACACATAGAAGTGTATATCAGAGTAGTGGTCAAACAAGTTCCACTATATCACAAAAGAATAGATACAAGTGCTACACAAAAGAATATGTATACATCAAGGAGTCTCTATCTCAAATGTATAACAACAAAAACTACAAATCTAATAAGGTAAGACAAAAGTCAGATAATGAGGATCCCATAAGGAGTCAAGCAGAAGCACCTGAAACATCTCGGTCTGACCCGAGTATTATTTAATAAGAAAATAATAAACGGATCAGTCTAGCTATAAAAATCATACAAAATGAGATAGAGTAAGAGGTATGACAAAACCATGTGATAACAATAATGCCATACTGAGATAGTATATATATTTGAAAATCAACCATTAATCATTCAATATCACAAGAATCTTCTCAAAGATCAAAGAAAAATGAATATCATATTCTTTATTTTTATTCGCCAAGTCACAAATGTTGGCAAACATCTCAATGCCAATCGTAAAAGTTGGAGAAACACAAATTCACCAATGCACAAATATTGATAAATCTTATTAATGAAATCACGAAAATTGGTGAAACACAAATTCTAGAAATCATCAATAGAAATCCAGAAATCACAAAAAGGGGGAGGCCTATCACAAACGGGAGCATGAAAACTCACCAACACGTGTATCACAAAACGGAACGCTATTCCATGGTTGCTAGCCATTAATTTTGAGCCGAGGCTCCACAAAACGGCCCGAAGGCCATGGGTCGCTACCCCACCAATTTTGAGCCGAAGCTCCACGGAAACGGGGTTTAGTCTCCCTCGTAGACAAAGAGACATCGCACATTGCTAGTCTAAATCACAAAATGATCATCATCGATCATCAAGAAGTGTCAATTACACTAAGCTAGTAAATAAATGAGTTTAGCTTCATGTCCCATAACCAATAGCTTAACTTAAATATTTACGAACAAATTATAGATCTCCACTCGAAAATTGTCACAGGAGTTTCAATCGAACAAGTCTAAAAATTAACCAACAAAGTAAACGCAAGCGTTTTATACCACTTGTTTTGCTAAGTCGTTTAATTAGATTTCTCGAACGAATGAGGAAAAGGTTTGTATATACTAATAGGTTGGAAAAACGGTTTTATAAACGAGCTTTGTATAAAAAAAAAGTTGAAATCATCTTTATAAAAGAGTTTGAATATTTACTACTAGTATAGAAACCTTTGCGTTTTAAAGTGACAAACCATAAAAATGATTGTAAAAACAATCAATCACCAAAATTTCACGTTCGAAGACGTGAATTAAATCCAAAGAAATCGATACCAAATCCATAAAAATTGTTATTACCAAAAATCCATAAAAAGAAGTCATCAAAGACGATAATAGTGATAACAACTAATTGGATCGACAAAAATCGATTAACATTGGAATTTTACTCAAAATTAGGCAAATAGGCAAAACTGGGAATTTCCAGACGTCTGAGGGGTTGTTCCAGACGTCTGGATTTGGTTTTTGGAAATATTCCAGAAAACCATCCAGACATCTGAAGCCTAAAATCAGACGTCTGAAATCCTTTCAGACGTCTGGGGGTAAATCCAGACATCTGGTTTTGGTTTCTGGAAATATTCCAGAAAACCAACCAGATGTCTGAAATCACAAATCAGACGTCTGTCATTCTTTCAGACGTTTGGAACGATAATTCAGACGTCTAAAATTAGTCACTGCCCTTTTTATTTTTCCGCCGTATATTATTTTTCTCCAGGAGGCAAAACCAGACGTCTGGCATTGGTATCCAAACGTCTGAACACCTGGTAAAGGCAACAATTTACCTAGGCCATAATGGCCAAATCGATTCGGGAGCGATCGAGCAAGCAACGACGACTAAGGATTTACGCCAAACGACAACCCGGCCTTATAAGCTCTTCAATACACCCCAAACAACATATCCAAACATCCATTGTAGGATTTTCATAAAAATTGGACTTCAAATTCAAAAATTGGTAAATCAACCATATCAATTCAAATCAAAAGCAAATGATCATGAATAGATGTTTGGAATTCATACCTAACAACAAAAATAGATATAGACATAGATGTGAGATAAAAAATCTCACCTTTTACACAAAAAAACAAGGAGGAAGAAGCTTAAAAACAAAGGAGGATCAACCACTCTTCAATCTCAACTCTAGAAGCTCCAAACTAAGATCAAAAGCAAGTATTTCCTAAGTTAGGTTATAGGAAATTTCTGAAATCGGAGAGAGGTTGAGATGGAGAAGAAGAAGGAGATACTTACCTAAGCTTCACTTTGAATTTGGAGCTAAAACTTGGATTTGCTAAAGAAACTAGGGTTTAGGATTTAAATTTCCCATCTCCACCATCATTTTCGCTAAAGCTTAAGTTGTAGGAAATATCATGAAGTAAGGAAGAGGAGTGGAGTTGGGTTGATATGTTAGATTAATGGGCCGAAACCCAAACCCAAAGCCCTAAGTGAAAAGGTCGAAATTTTAGCTAGCTCCAAACATATCAATGTTTATTCTCAAAAAGGTTGCAAACGCCATTTTGGACTCAATGGGAGTGGTCTCGAGTCCAAATTCGGCTGTTTGCAAAATGTTGCTTTTCGGACTTAAATCCGACTAATGAAGCTATATTTAAATAAAATATTTAAATATATAATCGTAAAATTTGCGGGTTGTTACAAGAACGATGAGCCTCAAGGCTACATAGAACAAGAGACGAACATGAATCGGATTCATGATCTCGAATCTCACAAGTGGACAAAGTCTCGAGATCATTCCATTCGGATATCATTATGGAAACAACCGCTTGTTATTTACGACTAAGGGCATCGGCAACACGATTTCCCTTTTCGGGAGTATAAAGAATATCAAGATCATAAGATGCAAGGAATTCGAACCAACGTTGCTGATGCAAATTAAGTTCCTTTTGAGAAAATAAATACTTCAAATATTTATGATCGGTGTAGAGAACAAATTTCTCTCCCAAAAGATAATGACGCCAAATCCTAAGGGCGAAAACGATGGCCGCGAGCTCTAAATCATGAGTGGCATATCTAGTCTCGGCAGGCTTTAATTGCCTAGAAGCAAAAGCAATAACATGTTCCCTTTGCATGAGAATGGCTCCCAAACCAACACGACTAGCATCGGTATAAACAATCAAATCTTGGTTCCCTTCAGGAATCGCAAGAATAGGAGCATCGGGAAGGAGTTCTTTTAATTTATGAAAAGAAGCTTCACATTTGTCTGACCAAATGTACTTAAATCCCTTCTTTATCAAACTAGTAAGAGGTACGAAAATTTTAGAAAAATCTTTTATGAACCGATGGTAATAGCCCGCCAATCCAAGAAAGCTACGAATTTCCGTCACACTCTCCGGTCTCTTCCAATTTTGAATCGCTTCAATCTTTGAAGGATCTACGGAAAATCCGGATTCTGAAATAATATGTCCTAAAAATTTCACACGGGATTACCAAAAGTGGCACTTAGAAAATTTTTCTTTCAATTGATTGCTCCTAAGAGTTTCCAACACAATCTGAAGATGTTTTTCATGCTCTTCCTCAGTTTTAGAATAAACAAGAATATCATCGATAAAGATGAGAACAAAATGATCGAGGAAGTCTTTGAAAACTCGATTAATAAGTTCAACGAAATAAGCTGGAGCATTCGTTAAACCGAATGGCATAACAAGCCATTTATAAGATCCATAACGAGTACGGAATGATGTCAAAGGAATGCTATCCTCTGCAATACGAAGCTGATGAAAACCGGTTGCTAAGTCTAACTGTGAAAAGACTCTAGCCCCACTAAGTTGATCGAATAGATCATTAATCCGAGGCAAGGGATATTTATTCTTGATGGTGAGATCATTAAGCTTGCGGTAGTCAACGCAATGCCTAAGTGTACCATTAGATTTCTTCACAAAGATAGCTGAAGCTCCCCAAGGAGAGGAACTTGAACGAATAAACTGTTTTGCTTCCAAATCGGATAATTGTTTATGCATCTCCTCATTTTCCTTATTGGACATATGATAAGGAGGACGAGTGATTGGTAGAGCTCCAGGGATTAGATTAATTCTGAACTCAATTGCTCGCTTAGGTGGTAATCCTAAAACGGGCTCAAATATATCGGGAAATTCACAAACAACGTGAATGAGGGAAATGACATCTTCCTCATCATCATTATCGCCATCATGTGGATTTAGAGAATATAAGGATGCTATCGAATTGGAATCTTAATCTTTAAGGATAATAGAAATCTGCTTAACAGATTGGGGATGTTGAAGATGGATAGTCCTCTTGGGACATAGGATGTGGGCTTCATAAAGATTAAGCTAATCCATTCCCAAAATCATTCCGAAACCTAAGTAACGCATAACATGCAAATCTGCACGGAAAGCATAATCACATAGAATAATTTCAACATCCTTACAAAATAAACTGAGTGTTGCGGATCCACCAACCGGGTTCACAATTTTTAATGAAGTCATCAAGCCCATAACATTTAAAGAAAAAGTATCAACAAGTTCCTTTGATACAAAAGAGTGGGATGCACCCGTATCAAAAAGAACTCGAATAGGATGATCACGAAACATAATAATGCCATCAAGGACAGAATGAGAAATACTTTGACCAAGAGAAGTGTTGCTAGGGGCCTGCACAACATTCAGCTTTCCCTCTTTCTTGCTTTGAAGTTTGGGACATGAAGATATATGATGACCCAAAGTTCTGCAATAGCGGAAATAAAGGGGTTTCGGACACTTATTTGCATAATGGTCCTTAGAACCACAATTGTAGCATTCTCCATGACTAGAGGTAGGAGTCTTTGCCACCGAAGTTGCTTGCTTCCCTTTTTGTTGGGATTAGGACCTTCGAACTTACTGTTGAATTGCCTCTTCTGGTTGTTGTTGAAGTTCTTCTTGGCACTCACAACTTCAACATCACTTTCTTTATCGACCTCTTCAAGTCGAAGAGCGATATCTACAAGCTGATCGAAAGAAACTTCTAGTTTCAGAAGTAAAGGCTTTTTCGAGGTTCTTATTCAACCCATAGATAAACCTCTGATTTTTCATCAATGGGGTATTAATATACTCGACCCCATATTTAGAGAGGGATTCAAACGCGACATAATCTGTCACAGAAGATTCACCTTGAATAAGGTTAATAAAGCATCGAGCTAAAGTTACTTTTTCAACTTCCGGCACAAACTTTAACTCGAACCTTTCCCTGAATTGCTCCCAAGTAAGATCTGATTGGACAATTTCTAAAACCAAAAGCTCATACCAATCTAATGCTCTCTCCTGGAGCATGCTAGAAGCCACTTGGACTCGATGTAGATCCATAAGATTCATGCGAGAAAAGATGCGGTCGCATGTTCTAAGCCAAGCTTGGACTTCTATTACACTTTCAGAACCTTTGAATGGGTTTCCACCTAAATTGGTGTAATCACTGCACAAGCGTGCAAACCCAGATTTAGGGTCGGTAGGCTCAGGAATGGGTCCGGCAGCTTGGGCATTCTTTACAAGATCCAAAAGCTGTTGGGCAGACATGAATACGCCATCCTGAGGAGTGGCACTAGATTGACCGGTGCTAGGACGGCCAGGTCTAACCATTTCTCTTCTTTAAGAAAGAAAGAAAGAAAGAAGAGGAAAAAGGTTATTCTCGGAATGAATATTAAACAAACTTGATTGATAAAACAAGGCATCATAAAAGAAAATAGGATAGAACGGGTCCTAAGACTCGAATTAAATCCTAAGGCACGATTCCTAAGAGAGACTTAGGACAATGATCCTTGTCATAATATCCTATATTGTTCTGAAGTTTGGCTCTGATATCAAGCTGTGACGCCCCACCTCTATACTCACACTAGCCAAGGACACTACAGAGTAATGTCGTCGAATAGCACGAAGAATAAGGCTGTTGAGGAGCGACCATCTGTGTAATTGATTTTGCGAATACTGATATGTCAAATAGTATGTCATGCATTTCATTTCAAGAGGAAATCTGACATAGCAAATACAAACACAAAGCTACTACACAGTGGCTATGTGGCCTTCGGAAACAAATATAAAATAGGGGGAGTTTGGCACAGGTCCCTAATAAGTTTCAAAATACACAAAAACCCCAGTAAAAAAAGTTTGTAAATTAGGTCCCTAGAATTAAGTTACTGAATAATGGCATACACTTATGCAATTATTCAGTGAATAATTGCAGAAATTTATGCAATTATATCAAAAAATTACAAACATTTCCACAACTATTCACTAGAAAAAAAATTGCGGAAATTTCCGCAATTTTTTCAAAAATTTGTGGAAAATTCCGCAATTATTCACCAAAAAAATTGCAGAAATTTACGCAATTATTCATCGAAAAAATTGCATAAATTTATGCAACTTTTGGATATAATTGCATAAATGTCTGCAATTATTCAGTGAATAATTGCATAACTATATGCAATTACTTAGTAACTTAATTCTAGAGACCTAATTTACATACCTTTTTTTACTGGGGTTTTTGTGTATTTTGAACATTATTAGGGACCTGAGCCTAATATTCACTATAAAATAAGCATAACATAAATCAGACATAGATATTCATATCACTAAGGCGGAAACAAATATGAATATAACACATAGAAGTGAACATCAAAGTAGTGGTCATACAAGATCCACTACATCACAAAAGAATAGGTACAAGTGCTAGACAAAAGAATATGTATATATCAAGGAGTCTCTATCTCGAATGTATAAAAACCAAAAACTACTAAGCTAAAGTAGTTAGCCAAAAGTCAAAAGCTAGTCCCTGTTAAGAAGTCAACTGGAAGCACCTGAAACACCTCGGTCTGACCCGAGTATTATTTAAGAAGAAAAATAATAAACGGATCAGTCTAGCTATAAATATCATACAAGATGAGATAGGATAAGAGATATGACCAAAAAAAAATGATAACAATAATGTCATACTGTGATAAGTATATATTTGATAACAATGAAAGTCATATAATATCTCAAATCTCCTTAAATATCCAAATAGAATATCATATTCTTTAGCTTATTCACCAAACCTCAAATATTGACAAAACATTTCAATGCAAATTGCAAAAATTGGTGAAACACAAATTCCATAAATCAATAATTAGAAATCCAGGAAACACGAAGGGGGAGGCCTATCACATACGGGAGCATGAAAACTCACCAACACGTGTATCACAAATGGAACGCTATTCCATGGTCGCTAACCCATCAAATTTGAGCTGAAGCTCCACAAACGGCCTACAGACCATGGGTCGCTACCCCACCAATTTGAGCCGAAACTCCATAAACGGGGTTTAGTCCCTCACGTAGACAAAGAGACATCGCACATTGCCAGTCAAAATCACAAATTGATCCTTATTGATCGATAAGTGTAAATTACACTAAGCTAGTAAATAAATGAGTTTAGCTTCATGTCCCATAACCACTGGCTTAACTTAAATATTTACGAACAAATTGAAGATTTCCACTCAAAAATTGTCACGAGATTTCAATCGAACTAGTCCAAGAATTAACCGACGAAGTAAACTCAAGCGTTTCATACCACTTGTTTTGCTAAATCATTTAATTAGATTTCTCATACGAATGAGGTAAAGGTTTGTATATACTAATAGATTGGAAAACGGTTTTAAAAATGAGCTTTGTATTAAAAGTAACGTTGAAATCATTTTTTGTGGAAGAGTTTGAGTATTTACTATTAGTATAGAAACCTTTGTATTTTAAAGTGACAAATCACAGAAATGATTGTAAAAACAATCTATCACCAAAAATTCACATTCATCGACGTGAATCAAAACCATGAAAATCGATATCAAATCCATCAAACAGATATTCCCAAAAATCCAGAAAAGAAGCCATCAAAATCGAAAATAAATGACAACAGCCAACCAGATCAATAAAAATTGATTAAAACGGAAACCCACATAAAAACAAGCAGATTTGCTGAATTTAACAGTGCCATACGTTTGGTTGTTCTCCCAGACGTCTAAGCTGAAGGTCTGGAATTTTTCTAGATCACTCAGTTGTCCGAGCAGTAGGTCTGGAATGTTTATTCCTTTGCCTCAGACGTCTGAGTGTTTTACCAAACGTCTGAGCTGAAGCTCAGGGCAAAATTTGCCTAGGCCATTGAGGGCCAAATTATCTCGGACGCGATCAAACGAGCGACGATGGCTAGGGATTTATGCCAAGTGACAACCCAGCCCTATAGGCTCTTCAATACACTCCAAACAACATGTCCAAACATCCATAGTAGGATTTCAAAGATTTTGACTTCAAAATACCAAAATTGGAAAATTCACCAAACCAATTCAATTCAAAAGCAATTAGACATGAAATGGACGTTAGAAATTCATACCTAACAACAATGAAAGCTATAGACATAGATGTGAGTTCAAAAACTCACCTTTAAATTCAAAAACAACAATCAAGAAGCTCTAAAACGAAGAAAGATCAATCTCTCTTCAACTTCAACTCTAGAAGCTCCAATCTATGGTCATATGCAAATATTTCCTAAGTTAGGTTATAGGAAATTATGAAAATTAGAGAGGGATTGAGATGGAGAAGATGAAGAGAATGCTTACCTAAGCTTCTCTTTCATTTTAGAACTAGAATTTGAATTTCCTAAGAAACTAGGGCATAGGAATTTTGATTTCCCTTCTTTTCCCCCATTTTCCTTTTGCTTTGAGTGTTAGGAAATTGTGAGTGGAATGAATGAAGAGAAGAGGAATTAGGGGTGTTTTGTAGAAGAGTTTGGATTACCCTGTTGGGTTAGTGGGCTAGAACACAAACCAAAGCCCAAACAAAATACCAAAATCCTAATCAACTCCAAACATATCAATGTTTATACTCAAAAATGTTGTAAATGTCGTTTTGAACTCAATGGAAGTGGTCTCGAGTCCGGATTCGATTGTTTACAAAAAGTCACATTTCGGACTTTAAATTCAACAAACGATGCTATATTTAAATAAAACATTTAAATATATAATCGTAAAATATGAGGGTTGTTACAAGTTTACCATTGAGATTGTTTAGTCGATGTATAATTAGGTGATTTATTATCAGAACCGTATACTCGATGTATTATATTGTATATGTGGTTTATTATCAAGATTGTATACTTAATGTATTACTAGGTTTACCTAGTTTCTAGATGCCCAACCTTCAGGTGAAATCTATGTGGGCTATTATTGGACTTAAGCATATTATAGGTTGCCAACCTATATCGTGTCATTTGGCTAATTTGTAGATGTAGTACATGCGTATAAATAAACAACCTTAAGTTATGTAAATTATAAATGGTGATCGTTGTGAAGTGAGGCTTCGGTGATAATTAGGATGACGCAAGACCTTAGGGACGGTCGTGATGATGCATGACGTGGTGAGACCTTGGAGATAGACATGGCGATAAGAGACCTCAAGGGTGGCTACCATTGTGTGTTTACTTTGTGCTTACTATGGTTGTTGTTATTGGTGTGATTGTTGGATGTCTTGTGATATTGGTATTTTTGAGATAGGTACCCTGACACCCATAATATACTTAGTGTATTATACCCCTATGACGATAATAGTAGTATAACATATATTGTGTTATGTGCTAACTCTTTGGATATAAGGACAAGTCAGGTATGATTATCCACATCCTATGTCTTTTATTATATCAGTTTTCATAGTATTTTGAGATTGTTTTTCACTCATACCAAACTACTGTCTAACTTGAGGTTTTATGCTTTTTTATCTTATTATCTCGAGTACTCTTAAATGTGTAGACTAGATAATAATTTTGACATTAGCGCATTGAGTTGTTCAGTGGATGTGCAGGAAGCTATCGTTATTATATTTATTACTAGAGTTTGTTTCTTATTCCACTATGCAGCACTGTGGAGCTTTATCAGTGATTTACTTATTTAGAGATAGATTTCCTTTGAGTTTATTTTGATGATGTGTAAACTCTACTCCATTTTCTTTGTACAACTATTATGAACCTTTCGCTTTGGCATTTATTTTGGTTCATTTAGTTATACTTATATGTATTACATGGTTTATATATATATATATATATATGTTGATGGTATATTTTATTCGATGCGTTGTAAGATATATGACATGTTATGATTAGATTTAGCAATTTCACCTTTGATAATCATCATTCATCGGTCTGGTACCGTTATAGCGTGCTCTTCAAGTATATGGGTGCCGAAGGTGCAGGGCAGTCATCACATAAGGGCTTTTATAAATGGTGTGGGGATGCATATGAGATGTTACTATTATAAGAATTTGAAAAGGTGCGTCTGAAGAATGAAGTGGAAGGAGTTTGACTCAAAGAGACACGATAAAGAGACGGGGAGTTTGAAATTCTTCACGATAGGAAACGTACATAGGTTAGCCTATATGAAATATACAAGTCGACATGTGACTCTATATAGGTTGACCTATGTATTTCATAACTGTCGACATGTTTATGGTCGTACCATAGTTTAATTATATACTCTATGCTATTTTCTACTTAATTTTTGTCTGAATCTTTCTGATAATCAAAAAATTCTGAATATTTTTGAAAAATTTGTTAAGATGCGTTGAATGATGAATCAAAATTTTGAGTGATTTTGATATCATTTGTGGATTTTAATAAATCTAAACTAGAAGGACTCGATAAACAAAATATTTGACTTTGTACCTATTTGTCCATCTTTGAGTATTTCTTTAACTCTGACATATTTCAATAGATTTGTTAACTCCAATAAATGTCTCTTACAGCTCATTCACTATCTGATAAATCTTCATTTGCTTTAGTTTGACTTTTTCAGCTCGTATTACAATAAATCGCATTGACTATAATATTCGGTCTCCTTCTTTCAGATGTTATTTTTCTCCTATGCTCAGAGCTTAAAAGATATATTAGTAGATTTGTTGTATGTTTGTTGTCATCGAAATACCGAAACTATGGTTTTAACATACATATGTTTTTATAGTTATATAATATCTTATGACTTGCATATTGTAGCCGAAGACCTATGTATCGCCGCGACTTCAAGATTGAGGAAGGAATTTGCTAATAGTTCAACTTGTTCTTGCTGAAAAATGATGCTCAACTTGTTCGTTAACATGTAAAGCATTAAGATTATTGGCAACTTATTCTTATTGATCTTTTTCAAGTAATAATCTTCTCTTGCATCATTACGATGCATTAACTGGTTGTTGATTAACACAATCCATCTTTAACTAAAGAGTTATAAAATGTCTAGCAATAAAGCAAATCACCTCAAATAAAATCATCCCCTGCACATTGGGGAAAATTAAGGGTGTGTTCTTGTGCAAGCGAATGGGGCAACTCGAAAGAGGCAGCCCGAAAGGGGCATTCTGAGCAGGGCACGAATGAAGTAAGTTCAGTGAAAGATGAATGAGTTTTTATGCTATGAAAGGGGCAACAAATGGGGAGTGGTTGTTTGTATATATTGTATTATTTATTTTAAATTGCTTTAAATATTTTTAAATAAATGTTAGCAATTGATTTAAATTTATAAGTTAATGTAAAAATTATGAAACTAAAAACCAAATACATTAAAAAAGGAATTGGTATACCAAAATTAAAAGATACAACGGGCATAATACAAATGCACGAAAGAAAATATAAAATGGAAAATAATAGAGTCAAAATGAGTAATGATTTTTTAAGAAAATGATTGTCACTTCTGACACTACAAAGTGAGTACAGAAATGGTATATGTTGTCATTGTAATTTTTTATTTTTACGAAAAAGATCACATTAGTTTTAATATTATTTTATTTTTCTTACAAAAACCGTTTAGTTTTATTATTATTTTTACTAAATTTATAAATTATAAATATTTATAACTTTTAAATTTATTATTATATATTATTAATTTAAACTTATATCATATTATCAGTTCAAAGCTATTATTTCATAAAAGAACACATCTAACACGTTTTTCTCAAACGGTTCAATTTCTTCGCGTTCCGGTAACGGATCAAATAGGGCTTTGTTCCTTTCAGAATTTTCAACACGTTCGAAATGCTTGTCTACTAATGCGACCTAAAAGGAAATAACACTTTGAATGTAGTTAAACCGAACACTATAATGCATTATTCAAATAATCTCAATATTAAAAAAAATTAAAAAATCAAGCTAACAATGATAAATACTTCGAGGCTCAAAAATTACTGAGAAAAAATAATTAATAAATCTATATAATTTTGCACAATTTATTAAATCAAACTCATAATTCCTATGTAGGAACACAAACTAGAATGCACCCTCCCAAAGAAGAAGCATGAGATATTATTTTCCCATCTCTTTTGCTTTCTTACTACATAAAACCTCTCAAATGGTAAAGATGCTTAAGGAAAGAGGTGTAAATAATGCAACATGTTTGGCAACTACTTGTAACTAAGCATGTCAATGGTACAAGTTTCGGCCCGAGCTAGACCCGAACCCGCCTTGTTAATACGGGTATGGTTTTGCCCTAATTACCCAGGCCCGGCCCAGTTACTATTAGGGTTGGGTACGGTTTTATAAAACCCCGGTCTAATTTGGGTCCAATCTGGTTATTAGTTTTCCATAGCATTAGAACATCAGTGTTTATATTATTATTTTACCATTTTATTTTTTGCATGTAGATGTTTTTGTTTACTATTGTTGTGAACTTGGCTACGTCGCCACCCAATTTGCATGTTAACATTGTTTGTGTGTAAATTTTACAAAAATTACAAGTTTAAAGTATGATTTTAGCACAAATATTATAAGTTTGATATAAGGTTATTATATCCAATGGGTCAAGTTCGTTCGAGTATTGGTTCTGAAGTACTCTGGGGATTAGGGTCGGGCTCGGTTTTTATTATCGTAATCGAACTCGGATCCAGATTTTAAGATATTCGGATCGAACTCAACCCATTGACAGGCCTACTTGTAAATAGTCAAAACCATTCATAAGTCATTTATTTTAATTTCAGTCTTTTGACACCTTCTTATAACGAGCCTAAAAAAGTGACTACCAAATACAAACGTCAGAAGTAACAATTTATTACTTATAAACCGTGAAGGTATTAGTGTGTAACACATGCATTGCACACGGTAATATTATTAAAAAGTAGTATTTACATTTTAATTATTGCTAAAAATATATTTTATTACGCAATATATGATAAATTTGTTGTGATGTATTAATTATAAACTAAAATGACCTGCAATGCTCGGATATAATGTTGAGGGTTCAATACTCGCTAACACTATATCTCTATAAAATTAATGTTTTAACTCAAAAAAATGATAGATTAAATTTTTTAACACTATATTTATTTATTTATTTATTTATGTTATGCGATATATATTCTTTATATGTATGAATGAATTAATAACTTCACCCATTTTGTTAATATGATTGTTGGGTATATTAATTTTTTAAAGGATTTATAAATGAATTAATGAACATTAAATACTTGACTTTATTTGAATAATTTGAATTAATTATCAACATAACTAATTAAATAAAAGAAGATAAATGTAAAAGGTTGAATAAAATTGAGAAGAGCTTTATACAAATTTGTAGTTAAGAAAAGCATAGATCTTATGGTTAACTTATCTTAATGTAAACTTCTTTTTTGAATCAGGCATATGAACTTTTATTCATTATTAAGTTTTCATTTTTAAACAATTTTATCCTTGTAGTTAACCATGTAGAAGGGTCATACTTACAACTTTTATAATTGCAAAATAATGTTATGTATCATTTAGTTGGGTTGTGAGTTGGGTATGGTTTGATAACACATTTAAAATGAGAATGTTTATATAATCTAATTTTTATCAGTGTAACCTATGCGTTCACATCATAATGTTGTAGAATATAAATTTGTCTTTTTAAAGTTTTTAAAAATGAAATTATGTTATATAATGTAGGATAATTTTCTTGAAATAAATAAATTAGAAATTAAAAGAGTTATTATTATTCATGTATACAATTTATGTTATAAATTTAAATATCTTTATTTATCTAAATAAAGAAGAAATAATTTTATCATTTCCTCATATACATGAATATTGTATATATTGAAATTTTGGTATTTTTAGGATTTATTAGATGGATTAATAAATATTAGTTAATCATATTTACTTAAATAGTTTAGATTTAAGATTACACAATTAGTTAAATATATGGACTTGAATGTAAAATATTAGAAGATAATTAATTGTGAAGGGTTTCTAAGTAATTGTAAAAAAAATTAAAATTTTAGGTATTGGAAGTTAATAGAATTTTATAGTGCAATGTATGATAGATTCATTTAGTAAAAAAAATTATAAAATAGATTTGTTACTGTCATTAATGTATATAATTTATGTTATGTGATTTATATATATGTTACGGCACGCGCTTCGCGCGTGAATTATTTTCCTTATAAATTGCATATGTTTAAATCAGTCAAAAAAATGATTTTTTTATTTTCAAATGATATTAAGATTTGTATATTTGTAAAGAAGTATTTTGAATTTGTAAAGGAAGTTTAATTTTAGATCCTATTTTTAAAAACGTTTTGAATTTTTAAAGCATGTTAAATTGTTAGATCTTATTTTTAGGTGCGTTTGAATTTGTAAAAGAAGTTTAATATTAGATCCTATTTTTAAGTGATTAAGATTGAATAATATATAGAGGGGCGTTTTTGGTAGTTCACATTGATACAAAAAAAGTGTGACACCAAAGCTATTACAACTATTATGTGGGTGGGTCATACTTACAACTTTTATAATTGCAAAATTATGTTATGTATCATTTAGTTGGGTTGTGAGTTGGGTATGGTTTCATAACATGTTGAAAATGAGAATGTTTATATAATCTAATTTTTACCAGTGTAATCTATGCATTCACATCATAATATTGTAGAATATAAATTTGTCTTTTAAAAGTTGTTAAAAATGAAATTATGTTATATAATGTACAGTAATTTTTTTAAGATAAATAAATTAGAAATTAAAAGAGTTATTATAATTTATGTATACATTTTATGTTATAAATTTAAATATCTTCATGTATCTGAATAAAGAAGAAATAATTTTTAAGGGGAGAACGCATGTAACACCCCGAAAATGAACCATAAATAAATGAAGTAAATTAAATTAAATGTGAAATGGTAGAAAATGGAAATTTTATAAATGTTGGATTTTGACCATGAAAGTTATATTGTTGCATTCATAGTGAAACTCTGACTGTTTTCATATATAATATGTTGAAAATGGAGCTCAAACAAGGAAGTTACGAGCTTTTGAACTTTTCAGGTTTAAATTAATTTAATTCGAATTCTAATTCAAATGAATATATAAATTTAGGTTTTGAATTTCAAAAATTAGCTTGGGGGTTAAGTAAATGTTTGAATAACGCTTAATGATAAAAAATTAATTAAGGAATAAAATAATACGGCAACGGAAACAAAAATAAACGCCCATGAATAAAAAAGCGATCGACCTGAATAGGTCAACCGGTCGACCGTAGCGGTCGACCGGTCGGCCAGGGGAGGTCAACCGCTAGGCAACGAAAGTTGCTAGTGGCGGCTAGGGTTTTATGTTATGTTCTATTCGGTTGTGCGTTCCAGATTTACCCATTTCCTACCTACTTCCATCCTATGGTTCTGGTGCGTTTCAACTCCTATAAATAGAACGCTATCCTCTCCACTTTTATTTGTATTATTTTGCGGAATACGATGAAACTTTGTCATTGCTATCTCTCTAATAAGATTTAGAAACTTCATTGAAAATTCAGGTAAGGATTCAACTTATTTCTTCCTCCAATCTATTCTTATCCTATTCTTCTCCAATTATTCTGAATCAAATGAATATATATACCTCTTCCCTGCTGTGTGTTTATATATAAATATATCAAAAGAGAGAGATTCTGGAAGAGATCGGAAGGCTACAGATCCATTTGAGTAAAGCTAAGGCTAATCTGTGAGTGGAAACCTTAGTATTTTTTTTCAGCAATTGTTTATTGTATTACTTTTAGATTTGAATATGCCTTAGGGATTTTGGAATTTCGAAAATATGATAGATAAAATCCCCCTAAATTCCCTTTTATTTTGAAGTGTTAATTCTATGTTGAGATTCTCAATTATTTACATTAATTTGATGGGATTTGTTTCGTTTATGAAATTTTTGATAATTTCATAGTCTATTTCACTTCTCCTTCTTCTTTAGGTCAAATTGTGATCCTTCAATAAAATAAGGGGTTTAGATTAAGAATTCTATTCGTAGTTCGCACCACTTATTCTTATCTATTTCTTTGTACAAGAGGAGTTGAATATAATATGGGGTTTAGATTGCAATTCTTATTGTTTAAAATATTCCATTGAATTGGTGTAATAAATTGAGTTTCTATTTTTATTTACAAGTCTATTATTGCAGTTTTGATTATGAATATTTATTCCCTATTTTGGACATTAGAATTCCATGAAATCTTGGGAAATTGAAGAAAAAGGACTTATAATAATAATTGGTTAGGGAATTTACATTTAACGCTAGCTTTACGTTTAGAACTTATTAAGCATGAATATTTATTTATTTCTACTTACATAATTAACGTATAACTATTGCGTATATAGCGTAATTAATTAGGCATTTATTTTCATTTTATTTCCCCTATTAGAAAAGAAATTGATTTTGAGGTGAAAAAAAGAGGAAACTCTTCTATAGCCTAATTATTATTTTAAAGGCGTAATAAGGAAGATTCCTTATAAGGCCTTATTTATGAAACGACGAGATGAGTACATACATATATAGAGAATAGTTAATTTATGGGTAAATCATAGGGATGCGAGGTCAATAGAGTTACAGGACGAAAGTCTACCCTTCATTTTGAGGCTACCAGCAGTTGTGTACATTTTTATTGATGTGAGATATCCTTATGATAAATATTTGTAATGACACGAGGTTAGTTCCAAATCTAGTAGGGGAAATCTACCCAACTAATCTGGCTACCAGTTCCTACGAATAATGGACTAGTGTAAGACGTCATTATGGGTATGGATCATAAGGCAAAGGGTCTGCTTTGGGGTTTGAGATATTAAGTGGTTGAACCCGCCTTTTTCCCCAGATGAAGTATTAAAT
The DNA here is from genome assembly GCA_030737815.1 of Allium fistulosum. NCBI lineage: Eukaryota > Viridiplantae > Streptophyta > Magnoliopsida > Asparagales > Amaryllidaceae > Allium > Allium fistulosum. Next base: position 1,044,282,691 of record CM060905.1, read on the forward strand.
GGCCAAGGGGTTACGTTAGGTGGTATCTCTATAGGGGTCCGCTTCTGGAATTAGGCCTTAAATGATGGAGTCTGCCTATTTTCCACTTGGAAGTATTAAGTGGCCTATGAGATTCCATATGATGTCAGCTAGATAATACCATTGAGGAGCAAGCTTCTGGAATTAGCCCTTAAATTATAGGGTCTATCTATTTTCCACTGGGAAGTATTAAGTGGCTTGGGTACCGTCTCTTACATTATTACTATTTATGACGTATGATTGGAATATGGGATTTACTTCAAGAATGGAAGGTATTAAGTAGTTGGACCCGCCTCCTTTCCTTATAAAGAAGTATTAAATGATTTTAAGGGTTTTATATTCGTAGACATATTATTATTTTGAAATATATTGCCCAAGTACTGAAAAGGTAAGACTCGATGTTTTTATTCACTAAACACTTGTTGTTTTGACTTCCTCCTCGTTACAACATAGGTTAAGGGCGGAGTGATGGCAGTGATGATGCTTAAAGATGGAGAAGCTTAGCTTGTGGCAGTATTTGTTATTATTATTACTTGCTTTTATGTGTACCCATGTATTTAGACAATTGTTGTAACCGATATTATGTTACTGATTTTAATGGAATTTTGTATTATGATGTTTTTATGGTTTTGATAAATGGGTACACTTTGCTATTATATTTTGTTTCATCCGCTATGAGTTCTGAAAGATTAGTTATGGCTCTAAACTGTTATTTTCTTTTTACTACCAATAGCTTGCCTTAGAATGGATCTAAGTTTTGATGAGCCTATTCTGGGTCGAAATTTAGGCATGTTCCGGGGTGGGTCGTTAAAATTATAGTTACAGAAGTTTACCTTTCACGAATACTGAATATAAACAACAGTAGCGAAATTGACATGGGGCCTTTCACCGCATGATATTCATGATATTACACAGTGATAAATGAAAACGAATATATTTTTAAATCTCTCAATGAATTGGCTTTACATTTCTAATAAATGTGATCTTATACATGTATGTAAAACATTATGAATCAAAATATATGTTATACTTTAAATAAAAGTTCATAATTAAAGATCAGAGTATAAACATGAGCAAGGAGATTTTGTAAAGATGATCAAAAAATAGTACAAATATAAAATCTTAACTGTTGTAATAAAGAATCCATAATATGTTCAATATGATCAAGTTGAAAGTAAGCAATGTTTGCAAAAGTAGATTTTTGTAGAGAAACAAAATCAAAATAAAATCACAGATAAATAGCAGAAGCATGTAATTTAGAACTTGCATTCGATTTAACAACAGATAATGCATTATTATTTAAAATCTAAAATTTTATTCAATCAAAATGGCAAGTCAGACAATTTCAATTTTTTTAATTACAGAAGACTATTATTAAAATGAAATCAAAATTGCAAGCTGGATCCAATCGAAAATAGAAATTCAATATACGGCGAATAAAAAACCAAATAAGAACTTACAAATTGAATAAACCATTATGGACACTGAAGTAATTTTAATCTAGGGCATGTCAAGCATCAGGAACTGGCAATGATCTCAAATGAAGGGAAAAAAATCTAATCTGCGTTGTTGAAATGGAATATAGCAGATTATTAAATACATGATTTATTTTAGAAATATAAATGAGTTAGTGGGGATAAAATAGAAGGAAAGGCTTGATCATGGATTATCTATCGTGGGAGCAGTTGTATTAAAAATGGAGTGATTCACATAGGTTAATGGCGTTAAGTACGTGCTTAGTTGTTGAAACATGAACCATCTGATGCCTTTCAATTTTTAAATCTCATCCATTCTTTGTCTTTTAGTTATCCCACCGTTAAATTTAATGCTTTTTGTTATATATATATATATATATATATCTGTGTGTGTGTGTGAATATCTATATTTGTGTATAAGCATGTTGCGAGCATCTCATGTAGCCATAGCGACTATCTTGTTTGCTAAGATGCGTGAGACGATATCAGGTTGAGTAATCACTTTGGTAAAGCCTGAAACATGATTTATGTAGTGGAAGTGTGTTTGTGCGCATATGTGTGTATAAAAGTGCACAAATGGGTGTTTTGGCAAATTCATAGGCACCACATAAGGAAAAAAGGTTGGCTGAGTTAATTTCGGTGTGTTAGAGGAGGCCGAGAAGCTAAAATCATCCTATGGAGCCCTAAGCATAAAAGAGTGGATTTCATATCGAAACCGATTCGAACACAAAAGGAACCACTTCAAAAATATAAATCAATAGACTCCGGAATAGGTCCGCTGTGGTGTAAGCAAACTAGAGGAGCAAACAGCTCATCGGTTGAAGCAACGGAGGAAACAACGCATGAATCGACGGTCGGTGTGGCACGAGAGGTACCTGCCCAAGCTTGCTGCCTGGGACAGGCTACCATCGGTCCACGAGTGGCTATACCACTGGTGCACCGATGGGGTGTAGGCCTGGGCGGTAAGCCCAAGTAGAATGCAAGTTGGAGGTGTTTTCCCCTAGATCCAAACACGATTCGCCGTATGGCTTTGGCATGACTTCGGGGAGGCTTTGGGCTACTAGAGAATATGGAATGCAAGGCAAAGCATGGGATTCAGATATGTAAATAAATTATTATATATGTCATCAATAAAGCATATGGGTACACGGTAGAGGAAGCAGTCGAGGCAAGGGATGCGGTTCATGGGATATACCTATGCAACAATAGTAGAAGATTAAGATAACAATCGAGGAATAATCGAACATGAGCTCGGTACGATGATCAGTTGTATGGTCACGTACGATGAACGTATACAATTGGAAAGAGCACATGATGACAAGGAATTGGTACCAAATTCAGTAAGATATGCAAACCCTTGACGGCAATGATTGGTACAAGATCGGGCAGACATGTAGATATTTTGTTAGTATTAGTTTCATGGTTCGGAGCACGATTGTGCTTGAGAGATTAGTTAGGGTCATAGTAAGTGCACGATGAGAGAGTCATGGAGATGCGACTAGATTCCAGTCATTGTGTGGTTCCAATGCTATGCATTCGTTTATACAATTCATTTTATGGTTTCGGGCCAAGCCTTCGGGAGGATCCAGAGCAACACTTAAGGGATACTAATATCCGGTAGCAGTAGCATAGATATTGATGCTAGGGAGCACTACTATAATAGGGATTTTCATTAGTACCAAGAGAGCGATATAGGTCTATATGGGGGTACTTGTGCAATAAAGAGCTCATATCAAGACGCACTGTTTCGTTCGTGGACTCTCAAAGGGTAAGAATATATAAATCCAAAGATCACATAAGGTGTAGTTGCTCCATAGATATTTCGTTCAGTATGGGACGAAGATAGATATTCCTTATTTTGCACTTACCGTTATGTTGTGTGTTATTAGTTTGTTGACACTACTACTGTGCATTTTGCAATAGACTCCATATGTATAAGGTTGATGTATTACGACTTTCTTTATTGATACTTATTTATCAATTACTTCTACCGGTGCAGTCTCTTATATATTGTTCATTATATTATGTTTATGCATATTTAGTATACGATATGTTATCAACCCACTACGATATTCTATCCTTGCCTTAGTTTGGTGTTTTGTTTTAATTTTACCCCGACAAATTGTCTTTTGTGGTATTCGGGATTCGGAAGTTGTCATTCGACGTTGCTTCAAGGTATTACGAGGGATGGGTTATTACATTTGATATTAGAGCTTAGGTTCAATACTTAGGACCAAGTAGACCAGTTTGAGTAAAAAAAATCTACTAGAAGGAGATATGTACAGAGAGCGTACTTGTATTTTTCTACCGTATAATATTACATACTTGTCTTTTGAACTTTGATTTAATTATATTGCTAATTGCTAAGGTATCTTCGTTCAGGCTATCAGTATGAGCAAACATGATACGAAGCAGCTATGGTTGGTGTTGAGGGTGGTGTAGCAACTAAGAGGACTTCCATTTAGACTTGATGCATGAGTTTCCCAGTTGAGTAGGGTTGGTCGATGAAGTATGACTTGGATTTGCATCCAAGTAGGATTCGGTGGAGGCCCAATCATAAGCAAAGACTGAGCGGTTGACTTATACATTTTGCATAAAGTCTTACATGTTAGAAGTGTTTCTCCTTGTGTTTGTAAACCTTAGTTGGTGGGATTAATCCCTTGTATTGAAAAGGTGTTATTTAAGGATAAGTCCATTGACATACCAGTTCCTAATTTGTAGTTCGATTGTAGGGTTTCTAAGTGATTTGCACCAGTTAGACAAAGATTTTTCACTTGATTTTTAAAGGCGAGCACTTGAGGGATTCTTGAGGTGACTTAAAGATTTTCGATGTGTAACTCTAGTCGTGTAAGGAAATTTCAGTGGTCGGACCAAGGAACCAGATCGAAGTTCGCATGAGAGGAGTTAGGTGGTCGGCCCTAGTTTAACAAAGAAATCGGGCGAGTGAACAAAAGATTAGATCAAGTATCATATATTATTTTAAGATAATCCTTATTTGTTGTAAAATTATTTATAATATAGCATTCTTAATATTTCTTATGATAGTTCGGAAGAGGACTTCTTAACTAGTTTTGTGATGATTTGGATAATTTTCTGAGTGGTGATATGATACTAGCCTAGGTGAGCGTCGTGGTACACTTAGTATATAATCCTTATTAACATTGTGCGGTTGAGGTAAGTTTAAACCCGAGCAATCCCAAGCATTTGTAGATTGTCATTTAATAATGATTTAATTCATAAAATTTTCTCCTTTAAAGAATGAGTTTTTTTTGGAAGGAAAGGAAAGTTGAGACTTAGATTGTTGGGTATATTCGAGAATTTTGAGGAATGGTGATCCATCATATCATGTAAGTTTTCATTTTCATAGCGGGAGGTGTAATAGTCTTTCATGTATTGTATTCATGAAAGGGGTTGCAACATTTAAGAATTTGGTTCATCTTAGGTGTCGAATAAACTCATGGGAGTTTATAGTTTGACATGCATGGTTCGACCATTGTTGGTTATCGTGCATGTTGGTATAGAATCTTTTTTTTGTTTGGTTGTTTGTGTGACAATAATTTTTTCTTGTTGATTGTTTGTTATCCTTTATTGATGTTTGTATTGCTTGTTGTTGCTTGACGATTGATTGTTCCTATTTGTTGATTGTTGGATTGTTTTTAATTGTTGTTGTTGGTGTGATTGTTGATTATTGTTGCTTGTTATTGTTTTCCATTACTTATTATTGCTTGTTGATTGCTTATGTTGCTTTTTGATTGAATGTTGCTTGTTGTTGATTGTTGCTGCTTGTTTTGCATGTTGGTTGCTTGGATGCAAGTTATAATTATATGTTATAGCAAGTTCAGAGAGAGATAACTACGGTTATTTAAAATAGATCAAATATTACCCATGCCTATTGTGGGGTTGAGATGAGATCTATACGAGTCGATTGCATTTTGATGTGACTCGGAGTATGTGGTATATTAAAATACTGACTCATTTTAGTCTACTCTTAATTGATAGTCATGTATGATTGTGGTAGTACTTGTTACTATACTAAGATTATACATGTTTAAATTTTTTTTATTGTTGTGTTGGTGCATAATTCTATTTGTATAGTATAATTAGGTACTTGAGAGCAGAAGTTTTGCTATTTAAATGTTTATTGTTTTGATTTGCATTTAAATGGCAAGAAGCTTTCTTGAAGGGGCACGTGCTTTTGGGAAATGTGGGATAATGCAGGTTATTGCATATTTCCTGGATGCAAGATGCATTCTAATTTGGGAGTCTCCATAATTTAGCAACATATGGGAAGTAATACATAAATTTTCCAAAGTTGAGGTTAGGGAATTCTGGTCTGTCTTGTTACTTTGTTATACTCAAAGAAATTTCGAGGATGAAATTCTTTTAAGGAGGAAAGAATGTTACAACCCGCAATTTCAACGACTGGATATTTAAATGATTTATTAAAATATTTAATCGTTAATTAACAGAACATCCATTATGCTTAGTTTTTTTATAGATGGATGAATTGGGACTCGAGACACCCACCATTGGGACCGTAATTCCGTCTTGAGGAAAATGAGCATAAGCTGGTTTTGTTTGGAGTCGATTAGTTTTTAAAGTGAATATTAATTTCATGTGGATGGAATGAATTTTGGCTAAGGCACATTAGCCTTCTTTTAAGCTGGGTAATCCCTTCATTACTTTCATTTCATTGTTCATTTCACGTAACATGTAACATTCTGTAAAATTAACACGAAAATAATTAAGAAAATTTAATTAATTAATAGTAACTCTAAAAATATAAGTTTAGCAAATGTCGGAATTTGGCTACGGTGCTTGCACTATTATATCTAGGCAATCTTCTAAGTAACTTTTATATATAAAGCTTCGTGATCGAAGTTCAAACGAAGAAGTTATCGACGTTTGAAAATTGCAGATCGAAAATAATCCAAAACGTTTTAAGATAATAAATATTATTAAGCTTAACGTTAAAGAAAACGTTAAATAGAAAACTTAATGTCTAATAAATGTTAATGTAAATAAGCGATTGGGACCACACCGATCGACTGGTAGTGCTATGATGGCTAGGGTTTTGAGCAGCCTGAATGACCCAGATTTGAAATTATTAAAAGACTACCGATTTGACAGTCATGATGCATCCAAGTAACTATAAATAAGAGTCTACCCCCTCATTCTTTTCATACAAATCTAAAGCCAAGAATGACATTCTTCCAGTTCTCTTGCTCCACGAAAAAATCTCTTTAACTCAACATCAAAAATAAATAAATATCTTCAAGGATTAAGAGAAGATTTGAAATAAGCAAGCCAGAGAGAAAGGTAATAAATTATATATATGCCTCTTCCCTAATCTATAAATTCTGAATCTAATATGTATAAATAAATCGATTATATGTTATAATATAAATAAAGGATAAATTGAAGGAAGAGATAAGGCTATCGCACAAAGCAAATCTAAGGAGATTCATTGAGAATTATCTGTGAGTGGAAATCTTAATTTTTCCCTAATAGTATATTATATAGTTTAATGTTTGGATTTGCAAAAATTTATCAACCTGACACCCCAAAATTACTCTACAATATATGTAAATCTTGAATTGTTTGGAATCCTAGTTGTTTTATTTTAATCTGGTAAAATTGAATTCATTGATATTTACAAAATAAATATTTTGTATTCTATTTGATTCCACTTTTCAAATTTTGAATGTAATGACAAAGAATTCCAAAACAACGTAATAGAAAGAGGTGCGCAAAGTAGGAAGAAATAGATTTTTCCTCTTATCCGGACCTAGCACCGTCTATTTTGACAATTAAAATAAGTATGATTTTCTTTGTCAATTTTGCTATTCATTTAAATGTTGACCAGAATATAAAAGATTTGTATTGTCAATCTACTTCTTTGGAAATAAAGACCATAATTCCACTATATTAACACAAAACAAATTATATGTTTTAGATTCATTTTTGTGTAGCTAATTTATTTATGATATTTGCTTTTATGTGATTGCCGACTTCTACAGTAATTGTAGTTATGAACATTAAAAATATTACATTCTGAATAAAAGAGGGACAAATTATCTGAATACACACAAAACTAATAAGGTATAGTTCAATATTTGGCATAAATATAATAAAACATATTCCTATAAACTTCGAAACTGATAGTTATAATTTTAAACCTATAACGTATATAATAATTAAGACATTAAATAAAAAAACCGATAAATAAATGGAAATTAACAATTAATCTAATAAAACGAGTTAGGGTCAATTATGGAAGTTAATCCATAGACAAAGGCGAAATAAGGAGTTTCCCTTATAGGGCCATTATGGGTGAGGTGTATATATATTATGTATGTGTGTGTGGGTGTGTATATATATGTATATATATATATATGTATGTATGTATGTATATTATACATGTATGTTGGTATAGTTCTGTATTAAATGTTAAGGAGTGGAAATATGGCTAAGTTATATGGATGCGAAGTCAGATGAAAGCACATAGAAGTCTGCCCAACTAATATGGCTACCGACGGTGTGACTTTAGTAACCGATGTAGGACATCGAGTATAATAAGTACCCACAGTGGCCGCAAGGTTAGTCCCAACTTTGTAGGATAAGTTTGCCTAGCTGATTTAGCTACCAATACCTATAAATAGTCGAACTAATGTGGGACGTCATGGTTGGTTTACTGGTCATAAGGGTGGATATCCTAAGATGGGCCTACTTCGGGATTGGGGTATTAAACGATGTGTTAGGGTCTTCCTCTCCCTAGTTAAGAAGTATTAAATGGTCAGGATTATCTTTTAGGTGCATATTAAATGGATGGGATTATCTATCATGACCATGAGGTTTCCCAAAAAATCATGAAGTACATTAGACACTCTAGACCCATCATTTCATGGTATCTTAAGGAGAGTTATGTAACTCTTTACATTGCTCAACAAAGTTACATAAACATTCTTACTTATGTAGACGTACATAAACACCACCTTAGATATTATATAGCTTGAGGTTTCTCAACAATCATAGATATGTAAGGTACTCTATTTATATTATAAATGATAGCGAGCATTATTAATTTAACTTTGTAATTTAAATTAAACTTTGTAGAGTATCATCGACTATTTAAGGGAGATGAGTATAATGATTATAACTTATGATGTCTCATATCTTTTACGTACATCCAATGTATACTCCCTTAAGTCTCATGGGTTTATCTAACTTCAACCTCTTGTTTCCTTTATACATAATATGTATGTATGTGTACCTTTAATTATTATAACATTTATAATTTATTAAGATATATATATATATATGTATGTATGTATGTATGTATGTACATTTAATTATTGTAACGTTTATACTTTTTTTTTGGCAAGGCCGACGGGGTTGAATGGACCCCGACCATATTTTATTGCAACACCTAAGAGTACAAACAGTAGCAACAACATGAGCAACTGCTCACAGAAAACATAGAAACTAGGTGCTACAAACACAAGGAAAATACAAGAAGACAACAAAGAAAATAGGAACACATGAGTTACAACAAGTTGTATCTCATGAATATACCCGGATCAAATGAGAAGAGCAGATCCAAGGAACATTTAATTTCGTGCAGTATCCAGGGCTTTAATATTGCATCGCCTTTTGCATTGTTAGCATAAAAAATTCTTGTATTTCGCTCTCTCCAAACAGCATTGATGAAGCTTTTAAGCACTACTATGAATATTCTTTTTTGTCTCTCCTTTCCCCTCGTCTTAGCATGTATACATTCCCACTCTATAAAATTGTCATGTGCGGGCACAGTACTATGTATCCTTGTCATGATATCTATCCAGATTTGTTTTATTACTGAGCATTCAAAAAACAAATGCTCAGCAGTTTCAGGTTGGTCGCAGCAGAATGAGCAGTAAATGTTCAGATTCATTCCCATACTTACAAGTCTCGCCTTAGTTAGAATAGCTCTTTTTAGAACCTTCCACAATGTCAAGTTCTCTCGCATACTGCTATCAGAAGACCAAGCACACTTCCACCATTTGCATGTTGGTTTGACACTGTTCCGCTGCATGAATTCATAAGCATCTCCAATTTTATAAGATGCCCTCTTGTCTCCCCAAACAATTCTCGCAAATGTAGTAGAAATCGGGGTGAATTTTCCTATCTTGTTCCATAGGTTTTGGACCCTCTAGTTAGAAGAGAAAGTGCCCAGCCCAAGAAATGTGAAGAGAACATCCCTAACTTTCGTTGCAGGGTGCACTCCGGTTTGACTAATTTCGTTGTGGGTAAGATGTCGACTCAGAATGAATCCCTTCTCCAGCCAGGGATCATCCCAAAAGTTAACACTGAAAATAGGATCAGTGTTCATTTGTATCATAGGGAGAACCAATTCTTTAAGCTTGAAGAGGCACTGCCACGTCCAACTTAAGTTTTGTGGCTTATGCATATTCCAGATACTCTTTCCTTTAATCACATTTCTCTCTGACCACTTAGCCCAAAGACTGTCTGAGCAATTAAACAAGGTGTCAACATGTTTAGCAATAGCTGCTTTATTCCACTGCTTGAGATTCAATAGTCCAAGCCCTCCCTTGTTCAAAGGTTGCTTAAGAGTACTGAACTTAATAGGAGCAAGGTATCTGTCCATAGTTTTTCCCGTCCAAAAGAATCTCATTATTGCTGTTCTAATCATCTTTATTAACTTGAAGGGGAGAACATAGGTTCTAGCCCAGTACACTTGCATTGCAAAAAGAACAGACTTGATTAAAGTTAATCTACCAGCTTGGCTAAGCTTTCTAGTGGTCCAGCAATTCATTTTCGATGTTATTTTCTCAAACAGCGGGAGACATTGATTTGCTGTAATTTTAGATGTATTTAGGGGCAGACCGAGATAAGAGACAGTGGATAAGTTAAGAGATAGGCCAGTGATCTGAGTAATCTGATGAAATCTATCCAAACTCACACCAGCAAGTTTAATATCAGATTTTTGGAGATTAACCTTTAGCCCAGTCATCGCATGAAATTGTTGCAGCGTATTCATAATATTTTGAACAGTATTGAGCTCAGGAGCACAGAACATGACAAGATCATCTGCAAACATAAGAGCAGAGATTTGTGGGTCTTTACACGAAGGGTGTAGTTTAAATTTTCCTTGCTGTATAGTTTTGTTGATCAACCTGGTAAGAAGCTCCATAACCAGAATGAAGATATAAGCAGATAACGGATCACCTTGCCTTATTCCTTGTTTGCTAGTAAAAAAACCTTTCATTACACCACTAACATTGACAGAGTACGTAGGAGTTGATATACATTCATAAATCCATGCTATAAAATGTGGGGGGAAATTCATATAACCCATAATTCTGACAATGCTGTCCCATTGTAACATATCAAAGGCTTTCATGATATCGAGTTTCAACATCGCTTTTGGGGGAGAATTTGATCTATTATACCCTTTTATTAGTTCATGAGCAAGAAGGATGTTATCAAGTATATTCCTTCCAGGAAGAAAAGCAGCCTGATTAATGGATACTAAACGAGGAAGCACAAACTTTAATCTGGTCGCAATAACCTTCGCAATGCATTTGTATATAGTGTTACAGCATGATATAGGACGAAAGTCTTTAACATTTTGCGCATTCTTGAGCTTGGGGATTAGGGCAATATTGGTGTAGTTAAACGACCGGTAGATTTTACACTTCTTGAAGAAAAGGGCTATTGCATTACACACATCAGTAGAAACTATCGACCAGCAAGAGGTATAGAAAAATGCATTCAAACCATCCGGGCCTCCACACGAGTTAGTTTTAAGAGAGAACATCGCCTTAACAATTTCATCATTTGTAACTTCAGAACAGAGAAAGTTAAAATCATTTTCGTCAAGTCTTGGCAATATATCAGAGGGAATATTATCAATATCAGGATTGAAATTGGTAGAGTTGCCGTACAATGTCGAGAAATATTGTTCAAAAGCTACCTGCACACCATCAGTAGCAGTTTGAAGAACTCCATGTGTATCTATTACAGAGGCAATATTCTCCTTAATCTGCTTATTTTTCAGGCTTGCATGGAAGTAAGCACTGTTTTTATCCCCTTTTTCCCACCATTTAATTCTTGACTTTTGTCGTATCATATCACTTTCCTTGGCTAAAGCATCATAGTATTGCTGAGACAAAGTTGATTCGGCAGCAGAGAGTTGAGCATTGTTAACATCAGCCATCATAGCAATTTGAGCTTCAGCAAGCTTCATTTGAATAGATGTACTCATCCTATCTCCTTTACCATACTTCTTATACGCCCAGAGCTTTAAGACATCCTTCACTTCTTTAATTTTTTCCTGTAAAACAAATAAATGATTTCCAGATTTAGTTTTGTTCCATGCAGCGGTAACAGTAGATTTAAAGTCCGGCTCAAGAGCCCATGTATTAAAAAATTTAAAATTTGTTTTTGCTCTCTTGTCCACTCCACGGAGATGGATGATTTGAGGTGAGTGATCAGACAGGAGAGGAGGGGGAAGGAAGTTGTAGAGGAGAGGCCATTTGTGAAGGGCATTTTGATTGGAGAAAGTATGATCTATTCTAGAAAAGGTCCGATTACCATTTCTTCTTTTATTATTCCATGAGTATTGCATTCCCACAGTTTTAACAGTGACAAGGTCCGCATCAATAAGCGTTGTATTTAGAGGTTGTATCTCACTTTGGGACAAAGGATTCCCTCCAACTCTATCAGAGAGGTTATAACAGCAATTAAAGTCACCAAAAATTAACCATGGATGGGTGGATTGCCTAAGAGCAGGAATGACAGCATGTAAGGAGCTCCTTGCAGCGGCAGAGGAGGCTGCATAAATAATGGTTACATAATAAGTTGAATTATCAGCGCTGTCCTTAGCATGACAATGTATCAATTGGGCAGTGGATAGTATGGGAGTTAATTGGAGCTGAAGGGGGTTATAAAGAATCATAATTCTCCCATACTGAGATTCGTTCAGGTTGTGAATGAGCTTCCAGTCCGGTTTTATGTATTCAGCTGCCTTGATTGTTAATGGAAGATTTAGCTTTGTTTCTAGAATCGCCAGTAACGTCAAATGTTGCTCACTAATGAGTTGTTTACATTGATCAAGCTTGATACTGTTGTGTGCCCCTCGTATATTCCATGCTCCAATGATCGACATCATTATAGAGCACGAGCATTGAGCATTTCTATCTTCATTCTCCTAGTTACTGCTTGCTTCGAAGTCAAGTAATTAGGAATAGTTGCTGAAAGTGGGGTTACTTCATTGCTTGTTGAACTAGCTATCGGAGAGGAGGATTGCTGGGACAGAGATGGAAGGGTTGGAGAGGAAAGTGGAATGGGAGGGGAAGAGAGGGTATGGGATATTGGAGGAGGTTTATAGGCCTTTGGTGGCTGGATATTGGAGTAAGACTGTGGTTGAGATTGATTGTGAGATGCATTTGCAGGTTGGCATGTTGTGTCATCTGTGCATGTTTCCTGAACATTGTGCATGTTCTTTTCCCTCTCTTCAGTATTCCTGTTCTTCTTTCCTTTACTCTTCTCGCTTTTTCTACTCATTACGATTGACCCTTCTTCATTTTCCTTATCTTTCCCTGTTCCACCATCATTATTTCCACTATCGTTTGCTACTTTGCCTCCAGTGTTGTGTTCTTGCTGTTTTATTTGTATTGTGTTTTGATTCTTTACTTGTTGCTTATTTTTGCTGCTTTGACTTCCTTGCGATATTCTATTTTGTGTTTCACTTGGAGTTTTTCCCTCAAAATCTCTCATTTCTTCACTAGTTCCTCCATTCTCTAAAACACTTTCTTCCTATACTTCTCTCAAGTGTTCAGTATCTTCTAAGTCCAGCAGCACAGCGAATTTATTAGATATCGGGACAACTTCAATCAATTCCTCATCTAAATAATTCTCATCTCTCTTGGTTCTTATTTCATTGCCCATTTCTACTGTTGAAGTTTGTCTATTGTAAGCTTCACTTTTATTGCTACATTCTCCTTTCTCTTTTCTTATTTCACTTTGCTCCCCGATCTGCTCTATCTCTTCTCCCTTTTCATTCATTTGCTCATCACCAGCTTTGTTTATTAATTTCTCAATCACTTCCATCTCTTTTTCACCTCTAATTAATTCCCTCTTTGACTCCTTTATTACATTTACTCCTTTCTTTTTGTTCACTCGTTGCCAACTCTTGACATTCTGCCTTTGGAGTGGTATGAACTTTTTATTACCCCGGGCAGTGTCTTCATCATCCTTATTGTTTACCTTCCTTCCATTCTTTTTTAACTCTATCACTTTGTCTGTTTCACTTCTATCTTTGACGTCACAGCAGTTAGTATCATGTCCAAACTTTTTGCATAGCACACAAACATCTGGTCTCCATTGGTACCGAACGTAGATTCTTTGAGAGCCTCCTTCAACAAGTTTTACCAAGAAATCATCTGCTAGCTCCTTATTTGGTTTTACTTCTATTAAGCATTTAGCATAGCTCAGTCTATTTTGCGTCTCTTTCATTTCATCCATACACAGTAGCTTGCCTAGATGACTGCTCAGCCAGTTGATACCAAGGGGAGACCACGCATATAAGGGGATGTTATACAGGTGAACCCAAACAGGAACAGCGGTGACTGAGCCGATGATATTGCTGACAGTAGCATCATAAGGTTTTATGATGAACATTTTGTTTTTTATAATTACAGGGTCACTCTGTAGGATATTACATCTATCTTCTTCAGAAGTGAAGTTAAACAAGAAAACTATACCATCAGATTTAACTTTAACAGATCCTTTAAGCTTCCAGATAGACTTTAGCTTCTGAATTACTGCTGTGTATGAAAGTGGCTTATCTAAGAAGAAGCCAACCAAGGTATCATTCCATATCTTAGCACCAGCTTCTAGGACTTCCTTTGGCGGCACTAACAAATTGTCTTCATACTCAGGAGAGAGATCAACAGGAATGTACTTCCCAGCATTTCTTGGTTATGCTTAAACAAGGAAGTCCATTTCTGTTCACCAAGGGTTGGGACAGTGGAAGGGGCTGGAAAAGGGGATAATGGAGGCCTAGAAGGTTGAGGGTCAGGAGGGTCTAGTGGCGAAGGTAGTGGAGGAGAAGGGAGAGAAGTGGAAGGTTCAGCAGTAATGGGACATGTCGAGGAAACCAGGGAGGGTTGAGCTGGAATGATGGGACAAAGGGACGGAAGTTCAGGAGAGGATGATGGAATGACAGAGCTGTTGAGGTTGATAGAGATGGGAGCAGTACAAACGGGGAAGAAGGTAGGTATGATAGGGGCGTGGGGAGGGTCATGTGGAGGGACATGGATAGCAGACATGAGAGGACTAGGTATGAGTAACGTTTATACTTTATTAAGATACATACATACATGTGTGTGTGTGTGTTCATATGTATTCTTTCATTAATTAAACAATTTAATAAATTTATACATATAGCTTTTATATTTATTTATTACAATTTAATTTTAAATTTACATTATATAATTATTTAATTTAAAATATTTTTAAATTAATTTTATAATGTTCAAATATGATATTTGAATAAACCTAAGACTCATAAACACTTTTGAGTCTTCCACAATGGCATACCCTAAAAACAAATCATTTTGATGAGCCAGGTAAAGATCAAAAGATTGGGAGGTTCTCCACTCAAGAGTGGTCCTTAATTAAAGTAACATTCTTCTAATTTTAAGCAACTTTCTAGAAGTAGTGCCTAATGTGTTGGTCAATTATTCACACAAACACAATGCGAGCTCTAATACCATTGTTGGATCAGGTGCATTGGCAATGGGGTAAAAGGGGGTGAATTTTTTTTTTTTTACCTTTTATTAAATTGTACAATATCTTATTTTGTGTTTCTGTAAATAATTTTGTGTTAATATTAAATCAAATTCAGTATTAAATTAATAAATGAGTTTTGATAATGTTTTGATTTAGTTCATTCTTATTTGTTTATATTAATGTTTAGAATATTATTTATTAGTAATTAAATTAAATTTATTTTTATCTTATTTTTTAATATTTTGTGATATTCATATTGATAATATGAACATGACAACTAAATATACAAACTATCCTAGAGGTTCATAGGAAAAATTAATGGTTGTGTCCTATGATCAATAAGATTTCTTTTTGAATTATCTAGAGAACCAAACTTCGCTCGTAAACTATGGGGAAGTATGTTCCAGCCAAACACATACTCTAAGTACTTGTTATAAGATTGTCAGTTTCGGGGTTTAAACTCGTGACCTTTGGCTCGTATTCTAGACCATTAACCAGCTACGCCAACCCTATTGGCTACGATTAATAAGATGTTAATGTATGACGAGATAATGTAAAATAGATGTTATAAAGATATCATATTAAATTATACTAATACTATTAACAAATGATAATTAAAAAATTATTCGGCTAGTTGAATTTTAACTAATTTTTTTTGAAAGTGGATTAAATAAAATTTATATTAGTAAATAAATACACACACATACACATATGTATATATGTGTATTTATGTATGTATTAAAAATATTTATTATTTAAATAATAAAAATAAATGAATTCCAAAGATTTTGGGCAAATCCAAAGATAAATAATTTTAATAATATATAATATGTACAAATATATGTATATATAAACATATATATACTTTAATTTATTTTTTTATTATTTAAATAAAATAAATTTAAAATTTCAAGTTTTAAAATATTTTATTCAAAACTAATAAAAATATCTTTTTATACTAAATTTTTTTATGTTGTAGCCGCCAACGATAAATGTTTTTTATAACTGGAGCGATAAATTTTATTTTAACTAATTAATTTGGTCGAAAAGTTTTGTATTTCAAAAATTCAAATAAATTTGATTTTAAAATAATTTTGACATGCTAATGAAATAATTTTTTTTACTAACTATAATCGAAAAGGAGAATATTTTATTTTTATAAACATCCATAAATTCAAAAACGGTAAGAAGAAAAAAATAATTTTTTTATAAAACAAAAATCATAACTTTTCAATAAAATATATTTTGTTTAAAATATTATATATATATATATATGATAATAAGAGTGTAATTTTATTTAAGGAGGGCATTCATTTTGATGTCTTGATGGTTTGAACCCATGACCTCTAGGACCTTAGCCTAGAGTGTCATTCCACTACTACTTGAGCTAATGGTCTTTAATATATATTTTTTAATAATAAGGGTGATACATAATTTAAGTAAAGCACTCATTTGGTGTCTCGGGGGATTGAACCAAAGATCTCTAGAACAACGACTATACCACTTGAGCTAGTGATCCTTGACTGGTCTTTAATATATATAATATTGTTTTCATTTTTTGAAATTTTTTTCAAAAATAAATTTTAGCATATATATATATATATGTTTGTATAATATATGTGTGTGTGTGTGTACGTATATCTAGCTGCATTTAAATGATTTAGATAATTATATGTACATACGAAATTAAAAAAATAATCAAAACAAATATGGCTGAACATGCTTAATGTGATCATGGTGATATAATATAAACATTCATACATACATGTATTAATAAAACGAGTTATAAAGTATACCTTTTATCCAAGAGTCATGCCGAGAGCCTAACACGTTGTTTATCTAGAATTTCCTCTCAGAGCTACACAATCTCCTCCTTTTTTTAGTTTGCAAGGCCGAATAGATGACTTCACCATTAGGTAGGGGATAGGTGGCTAACAAAGAGAGAGAGAGCGCATGGAAAAAAGTGTCCTAAAATAGAGTGGAGGCTATCTTATTTATAATCAAGGGTTTGCACCCCTTTCTCCACTATTTTCTCTAACTCTTGAAGACTTGGTAAATAGGGATGGCAATGGGGCGGGTCTAGGGTCCAAACCCGGTTGACCCGCCCCTGTTTTGGCCCGCCTAGACCCGCCCCATTGGGTCATTGGGGCGGGTAGACCCGTGACCCGTTCTTGAGAGCTCCGGGTCTAGGGTCGGGGCTTGGCTGACCCGCCCCAACCCGACCCGCACTGCTGAGATCTCATAAAATCGGCTTAGTATTATAATGATGGTTTGTTAATACACACACATGTATTTATGTGTATGATTCTGACATGGATATTATAATGTTCCAATCAATAAGCTATAAAATTTTATAGTATTAAGCTGCATCATTGATATTATACAATAACATATGCATATTTTTTTGAACTATTTGGTACACCATATTTTTATTATCTTCCCTTATCATTGGAAATACATTGTTATTAGTATTTAATGTATCATTTAGTAACAACAAATATAAATATATGTACATAAGTACACAATTTTGGATCGATAAAAAAACCTCATCGGGTCTCGGGGCGGGGCGGATC
Source organism: Allium fistulosum (assembly GCA_030737815.1). Classification (NCBI taxonomy): domain Eukaryota; kingdom Viridiplantae; phylum Streptophyta; class Magnoliopsida; order Asparagales; family Amaryllidaceae; genus Allium; species Allium fistulosum. The sequence goes on from CM060905.1 coordinate 1,044,300,554, forward strand.
TACCCTGACCCGTATGGGTTTCGGGTTCGGGGCAAAATTTCGGACCCGCATCGGGTCTACGGGGCGGGTCCGGGGCGGGGTCTAAAAAACCCGGGGCGGGTCTGGGGCACAGGAAACCCGCCCCAACCCGCCCCATTGCCATTCCTATTGGTAAAGCCTTCATTAGCCCCTTAATGTGGTCGGCCTTGGTGTTAACCAAGCAAGGTTAAACGCCCCTTTGACTCTAATTTGAATCACCTTTTAGTTAATTGATTTTTAGCTCTTAAATTGATCGAATTGTTGTACAACTTTTACACATCATTCTGTCTGATTTTAAGCTATAAACAATTAGAATAGCCATAAAATATTAATACAACATTTGTATTGATTTATTAATTTAATGATTATAAAATAATTTTGCCATTGGTTGAACTTGGAAATGATTAACAACTTGGTTGTATTTACTCTATGGTGTGAACTTGATCCACGGTCAATGTTTAAACAATTCAAATACTGAAGCATGTGCGGACTTTGTTGAAGCATAGTATAATGCTAAGTTCAACGCTTATAGACCATTTATGCAAATATTTCTGATCTAAAATAAGCTCATCTAATAAAGATAGTTTGTACACATTTTCTTTTCGTCATCACTATGTCACTTAGATAACTATAGTTTGGTGTAAGATCAAAAACTCTATTGATATCCATGTTAATTTCATAGGTCATTTTAAAGTCCTTGTTTCAATCCGATAACATTTTTAAACCAACAAGAGATAAAGCTACAAAGAAGAAAAAGAATGTGTCAATTAATATAATAGGACCTGACAAAGTTAGCCTAATATATGGTCCCCTTTTGGTTCATAATGAACATTTCAGACCAATAAGGGTTAAACATTTCAGGAGGCATATGAGCTTTTTCATTCTGAGTCGGGACTCGCATGTCATCAAACGGGATCCCGTGTTTGGCACAAATTCTACGGAGAGAGGCTTCATTAATTTTTGAAGCCATAGAATCCCTCAAGTCTTCCAAAAATATCACATCTTCTAGAGTGTCGGGAGCAGGGTCTATCACTTCTGCTGGAAGGGCAAGAACGACAAAGAAAAGGTCGAGTGATGGACATGAACTTTTCGGTTGTTTAGCTTGATGTCTAGGGGAGAGTTTATCGGAAGCAGCTGCAGAGCTCGATTCGTCACTTGTACTGTTGTACTGTGAAATCTGTTCAGAAGACATGGTAGTTAAACCCCTCCAATGTTTGGAACCCATGATTACTAAACTCAGTAGATAATCATCATTAGATAAAAAAACCCTTTTCCCCCATGCAAAGTGTGTGCAAGTGCAGAGTGATGCAGTATCGTGAAATGTAGTGAAGAATAGTTCAGAATTAAAGACTATGACTATGACGAGACTCTAGGGTTCAATCGGAGTGACCATCATTGCTGACCATCTCAACCGATTCTCTACGTCACTGGCTAAGGATTCAATCTAATCATCGGGATCAGTTGTTGGCATGTTGAAGTTCGAATTATGCATTCAGAAGTGGATGAGCTTTTAAAAAAAATTCCAAGCCATAGGCAACAAATATAAATATGCAGACGATTAGTCAAGTTCGTTCCTCAGTTCGATTATCACATACATCTGAATATATTATCCATTTCATATGCAAGTCATGTGACCATTCAAGCATTCAAGGCTGAAACTCAATACAAAGTTCTAATTAAGATTTGAGGATTTTAAGTATGTTCATCAAAGTTAAGCCAACAACCGATCGTTAATGATGTTACGATCGATCTATCCCAATACGCATAGCCGGTCGTTTCTATACGATCGTTTCGCAACCGATGATCCTAGCAACTCCAACCGATCGTTATCCCATATTGATCGTTATGATCGATCCAACCTTCGACTCCAATTCCATACTTCACTTCAATTTTAGACACCAAACACCGATCCAAAAAACGATCGGCCAAAACTCTGCCCAAAAACGACCGGCCAAAACTCTGCCCAAAAACGACCGGCCAAAACTCTACCAAAAAACGACCGGTCCAAATTCTCTTCATTTTTTCAAAACCAATCCATCATAACGATTGGTTGAACTCCGTTTCATTCCCCTATGCTAACAACTTCACCACACCAATTTCGTTAGAAACGATCGGTAATAGTCCACTTTTTTGAACTCCAGGAACGATCGGATGGAATCGATCTTCCACCCTCAACCACTAAAGCAAACGATCGGTACAACCATGATCGTTTCTAACGCTCCATCACCATCTCAAAAAAACTTGATATTATCTTCCATTTCGAAACACAAACGCCACCGTAACCATCACACTAACATAAACAACTCGACCCGATCGATGCCATTTACCCCTCCGTTACGACCAATCGAACAACCATGACCTGGATCATGAAATGAGAACGAGATCCCATCAACTCGTCACTAAATTATTACAAGTAAGAGAAGTTCGACCTACCTATGTCAAAAATTGAAAAGTGGAGGCGATTTGGATTCGATTGTGAAACAAGATCTGTAGGAGATGGCGGTGGTGATGGTTGATGTAGCAAGGAATCGAACCGACTTATGAAGATAGTTACGAGAAGAATATGGAGTTGGATCGGGAAGCTCGGTGTATCAATGGTGAAGGAGAAGATGAAGGGGTTTTCTTTTTTTGGTTCGGATAGCAACAATAGAAAATGAAGTGAGGAAATGAAAAATGTTTAAGTATTCCATATTTATACTTAAGAGTGGACCGAACGAACAAAGCCTACAGTTCAATCAAATGGCCAAATCAGAAAACGAATGGGTGCGATCGTTCTATGATGGATGTAGTCGATCCTTCTCTTTAATACGCAGTGCAATTGGTTCGTTCAACACATGCTTGGATCATGTATGATCCAAAACTAATGGCTTTGGAACGATCCACCATCTTCTTTCTTGGGTTTTTTTTAAAAAAGAGGGAGGACGATCGGACATGATCCAATCTCAAATGAATTTGACCCGATCCGTATTGAAAATGGATCAAGTACGATCCATTTACTTGATGGATTCATGCTGATCCATCTTAAAAAAAAGAAAAAAGAGACGAAACATATGTAGAAAGTTGACAACAATCCGTGAACGTGCAATCATGATCGGCAATCAGGGATGAATATGTATACGTGCTAGTGTACATCCCAAATAAATTTTGATTTCTTAAAATCGACCGAAACTGAGTTCTCACTTATATTAATCGAAGGAAATTTTGAACCAGTCAACCGAGGCCTACGGATTCAGTGAAACGAAGACTTAAATGATCACCATCAAGACATGACCCAGAATTTATACTATTGGAAACCGATCAATCGTTGTGTCAAATAGAAAGAGATGTGACTCTTTAAGGAAAGCAATTCATTCAAGGGATGACTACTGTTCGAAAAACTGGATGGATTCCTTCCCGGCGACTCTAACTCGCATTGACTTAAAGCAAGTCATGCTGAAACAAGACGTACTTTGAGGGGCAAGTGTTATCCAGCCTTTTGGCCTAGCTATATTCGGACTGACTAGCCAAGTTAGACTCGACTATCATCGGAACCGACAAGTCAGATTAACAATCATGAAGCCCAGAGATCAAGCACAAATGATAATATGAAGTAATGGCAAAGAGAAAGCAGAAAACGGACTCAATAGAACGATTAAAATATGAAAATATAACATTTACTAAAAATGGATCGGGTATAATCCATATTCACCAATTATGGGTCGTACCGTATCGATATTATAGTTCAACTCAATGGAAAACGATCGGTATCTCAAAATCTACAAGTCAACTGCACATGAAACTTTGTGAGCATTAATATATTGAAGAGTGGAGCCCACCATATCGATCGCATGTCGAAAGGAGCTCATAAAATGATCAATGCCGATCGTTATTGCAAGTAATGTGTAACACCCCAGAATTTTGGTAACATTATTTAGGATATTTAATTAGCTAAATTAAATAAAATAATGTGTCGATTATGGGATTGAGATTTGATTTAATTAAGGGGTAGCCGTGCCATTTTACCTATGAATTAAAATAAGAGTTAAATTAAAATAGAGGAGGGGTAAAAAATGAAAGAGGTCATTCCTATACCCCTAAACCCTTGGTCGTGAATGCCTACACGTCCATTTCATTTATCAAAAAAATGAAAACTAAGGTCGAACACCATTAACAAGAAAGAGGCATGCTCTGAGATGATGATATACCATGATGCTCGGGTTTATGAAATTTCTTTTTTCTATTTTCTGTGAACTCTAGTTTCTTTCTTGGTACTACGGACATTTGATTTCCTTTATTGTATGGACTTTTATTTTATCAATGGAACTCTGTGTTGATTGGATTTGGAATATTAATGTAATAAATAGTACAGGTCACACGGTTACGGTCCCGATCGGAGAGATGGGGCAGAAATCGCATGTCACGAGTCCCTTCACTGGAGAGCGATGGAGTAGACTCTAGCATGGAATGGACCGAAGAATATAAAGTCCTCGATCGGAGAGTCGAGGCCGGAGAATATAAAAGTCCTCGATCGGAGAGTCGAGGCCGGAGAATATAAAAGTCCTCGGCCGGAGAGTCGAGGCCGAAGAATATAAAAGTCCTCGACCGGAGAGTCGAGGCCGGAGAATATAAAAGTCCTTGACCGAAGAGTCGAGACCGGAGAATATAAAGTCCTCGACTAGGGATCGAGGCCAGAGAAGGATACACCGTGGATTAAGTCCTTGACCGGAGAGTCGAGGCCGGAGTAGGATAAAATAACCCGAATTTGAGTTACAGGACTAGAGAGGTCCTAGATCTGGGTATGGACCTGGTGAGGTCCCGGATATGGATTATAGGACTCAGCGAGGTCCTGACTTTGGATATGGACCCGGTAATGTCCCGGATACGGATTATAGGCCCCGGCGAGGTCCCGGCTCTGGATATGGACCCGGCGAGGTCCCAACTATGGAATATAGGACCTGGAGAGGTCCTGGGCTTGGATAAAATTATCCGAAGAGATTGTGAATTCGGTTAATGGATACATAATGAATTAGGAATTGGATATTGACCTAGAATAGTCATGGATTTTGTTAATGATCCGGAGAGATCATGGATTCGATTAACGTATCTAAGGCTATTCAAAATACACCTTCCAAAGAAAGGAATGTTTTGGGAGGAAAATGTTAACCCGCCTTTTGGCAAGGCCGTAGACAGGCTGATTTAACTAAATCGGTTGCTCGGTTGTCGAGACGGGAATACGATGGGTTTTAGTCAATTGGATGGATAGACAATCAATCATGGATGGAAATCATGATTATAAAACCGAGATTCGGCATATTCGATGGACAAAAGTCGTGGGATACTCGAAATACGAGTTTTGACAAAAGTTGGAGTCTCGAGTGGGTCGGCGTGTTGGAGTCTCGAGTGGGTCGGCATGTTGGAGTCTCGAGTGGGTCGGCATGTTGGAGTCTCGAGTGGGTCGGTAGGTTGGTAGGTTGGAGTCTCGAGTGGGTCGGTAGGTTGGAGTCTCAAGTGAGTCGGCATGTTGGAGTCTCGAGTGGGTCGGCAAGTTGGAGTCTCGAGTAGGTCGGCATGTTGGAGTCTCGAGTGGGTTGGCATGTTAGAGTCTCGTGTGGGTTGGGTCGGCATGTCAGAGTCTCGAGTGGGTCGGCAAGTTGGAGTCTCGAGTGGGTCGGCAAGATGGAGTCTCGAGTGGGTCGGCAAGTTGGAGTCTCGAGTGGGTCGGCAAGTTGGAGTCTCGAGTGGTCGGCATGTTGGAGTCTCAAGTGGGTCGGCAGGTTGGAGTTTCCAGTGGGTCGGCATGTTGGAGTCTCGAGTCGGTTGCCAGGTTGGAGTCTCGAGTGGGTCGGCAGGTTGGAGTCTCGAGTGGGTCCGTAAGTTGGAGTCTCGAGTGGGTCGGCATGTTGGAGGCCCGAGTGGGTCGGCAAGTTGGAGTCTCGAGTGGGCCGGCAAGTTGGAGTCTCGAGTGGGTCGGCAAGTTGGAGTCTCGAGTGGGTCGGCATGTTGGAGTCTCGAGTGGGTCGGTAAGATGGAGTCTCGAGTGGGTCGGCAAGATGGAGTCTCGAGTGGGTCGGCAGGTTGGAGTCTCGAGTGGATCGGCAGGTTGGAGTCTCGAGCTGGTCGGCATGTTAGAGTCTCGAGTGGGTCGGCATGTTGGAGTCTCAAGTGGGTCGGCATGTTGGAGTCTCGAGTGGGTCGAGTGGGTCGGCATGTTAGAGTCTCGAGTGGGTCGTCATGTTGAAGTCTGTAGTGGATAGGCATTTTACGTACTCCAGGAAAGCACTGGTCGACTATATGGACTCGACTATGGTCCTAATGGGCCCGGATCACTTAGGAAGCCTAGTAACTCGGATTTTGCCTATAAATACAGCAAGCGGGGCTTTTGAAATGGGATCTTCATTCTGTTTCCCTTCTTCTTCCTCATTAAGGCTACTCTGCCATAATTGTTTTGAACACTCTGGATTGTAACTGTAATTGATTCTCATATCAATAAAAAGGAAAATTTAGGAGTGGACGTAGGCCAGAGTCAGCCGAACCACTATAAATCCACTGTTTTTTATGCTTTCTTTTTAATTTTTACTGCTTTTCATATTTATACTATCTACATACACTCTATCTATTATCTGTGACTGTTAGTTGGTGCTTTCATTTACTTTTGGGTGTTAGTGACCAATTTTGGCGCTAACAATTTTACTTAAAACAAAATTTTATAACCGTGAGAAGCAAGGCCAGCCATTAGGAAGAAGAGAAGAGAAAATCAACTTAAAGCTTAGGATTCAAGTTAGAAGGAAATAATCTCAACCAAACTTCAATTTCCTTATCCAATCTAAGGTGAATAATAATTTATACATCTCTATTTTAGTTTTATGATCATATGGTTTCAGATTTTAGGGTAAATCTATTTTTATGATATATTGAATGATGATATGCTTGAATCACGATTTATATGGATTAAACAAGTTTGCTAAAAAAGGTGATATATACGGTTTTAGGGTAAAACCAAGATGAAATGATTTTTAAATGCCATGGGAAAATTTTATGTTATAAAAAACATGACTTTGGAAATGGATTTCAATTTCCATAATTTTCTGAATTTATGTGGATTTTATATTAATTTCCTAGTAAATAAAATGATTTATTGCGTTATAAATTAATTACGGCTAAAATAATAATTATTTGGGTTCAAAATTTTTATATGTTGGGAAACATATTAAAATAGTTTTTTTGAGATTTTTCCAAATTTTTCCTAAGTGATTTGATGAATATATAAAATTATTTAAGGTATAGGACTTGAATGTTTTATATATTTAATTAAGGAGAATGGGCATTTTATAAAATAAAATTATTATTTAATTCTGAAATTAGTGGCAGCATTTTCTGAAAAGTAATGGTTAACCAATGAGAATTTGATAAACCAGGGCAAGTTAGTTGAAAAGTTATCTTCTTTAAGTTAAAAACAAAAAAATCATGCTTTTAGCATGTTTCAGCCATTTTAGGCATCAAACCTTCCAGCCCAGACCTTTTGACAAGGTCGAGAGGTTCATAGCTTTCGACAAGGTCAAACCAATGCATATGGTATTAAGTTATTTGTTACGTAATGAATTGGATAGAGTCGAAAGGTTGGTTGCCAAAGAGGTTGAAGTGTGTTTGTTTTATAAACCAAAGATAGCTTGCTTTGCTTTCAAATAAGAGCTTTTGACCTGGTTTCTTTCGACCAGGTCAAACGTTTAAATTAAATGTTTAAAACCTTTGGACACGGTCGAAAGGTTACTGCTGTTTTATCACTATTTTGTTTTGAAACCTTTCGACACAGTCGAAAGGTTACTGCCGCTTTTGTTTTGTTTTGATTTGAACCTTTTGACAAAGTCGAAAGGTTTACTTGTTTTAAAATTAGCCGCTTCTCCATGCTTTCGAAAATCCTAAATGTTTGCAAGTATGCATATCATCAAAATATTTTGAAAATGTATGTTTTAACCCTTGTGAATGCAAGAGCACAGTATATGGCTTTATAAAGGTTTTAGGATACTAGTGAAGGGAAAACCCATTCCGCTAGGCGACGTGGTCTCACTAGATATCTAAAAATGATTGAGATGTTAGATTATTATTCATACCAGGCTTTATGTTTGACTCGAAGTTTTTGTTTTCCCCTTAAACTCTCGGATACTCAATTGATTTTGAGTAGTTTGAGGTTTAGGGTTTTTAGGTTCTCTTCTTAGACGAATAAAGCTTCCGGAGGCGTGCAGGAGGCAATTAGTTATTTAGAGTTATCTTTTTTCGCAGTGTATTTGGATGTAAAGGCAGATTTATTAGCCTTATTATATACTCTGATCAATCAAGGGTCATATGTCGCTCTTGGAGTATGTGTAATAGTTATATTTTGCTGAACGTGGCTAACGTTTTTAGGATCTATTACTTAAATAGGAAAGGAGAAACCAGGACAGTCATATGTCGCCACGTGTCCTTCTTAAACGATTCCCTTTCATTCTCAACTTTTATCCCTAAACTGTTCTTCTCCTCATCCTCTAACTCATGCCCGTCTATTCCATTTTCCAATCCACCCAACCGCCTAACCTTTTCCTCCACATTCGCCCTCTTCTCTCCTCAGCGTCCGCACCCCCCTTCCCATCCACGATCCGTAAATCGACACTGCCCGTCGTCTTCACTTCTGTTGTTAAGCCCCGCCTTTTCACAACTACCCACACTCGGTTCTCCTAATCCTTGCGCCTTACTCCCCAACTGCCTGCTTACCTACCCTCCGCGTCAACCCGGCTAGGATTGCCTGCTGCGACGTGCTGCGAGGCGGTCTAACCCTTCGCTCCAAAATAGGTCAGCAATTTTTTTTTAATTATTTTCCCCATTTAGGGGGTAGCTATAAATCCGTCATCGAACAAACTAAGATATATTCTTTTTTCCCTCCAACCATCAATTTCAGTCCAAGGCAGATAATCATATCCAATCTACCGAAAACATTTTCTATGGGAAAGTGATTTTCCGCATCATCCTATTATTTTAACACCACTTTAACTGCACTGTATTTTACTGCACACTATTGGACTTGACGTTATTGTTTACGTGCATTATGATCTGCAAACACCTCTGCTTCTATATGTCCTCCATTTCAATTCCATAACTGTGTATGTAACGACCCAGAATTTCGAACAAATTTAATTGAGAATATTTAATTAATTTTAAATATTTGAACGATGATTTAATTTGAATCCCCGATATAAATTTGAAATTTGCGATTAAACTTTAAAACTTAATCTATTGAATGCTGAATAAAAATTTGAATATTCAATTTAAAGTTGAAGTAAAATATTTTGAAAGCTTTTAAAATTCGTATTGATATTACTAAAGATAACAGAAGCTTCAGAATTGAGTTTGAAAATGATTTGTTCAGTTTTGAAATTGTATCGTTCGAACCAATATTTGAAAATAGCGTTCCGGGGCACAGTCTCGGAATCCGACGAAACCAGTTCCATTGGATCTGTAATATTGTATTATTATCGGATTTCAAATTTCGTAATATTTGGATTTGTTATGTGAGCGTACGACGAATAAACGCGTTAAATTTTAAAACGGATTCAATTTAAATTTAAATTTAAATTGGTCAACACGTCACCACGTTTTCTCCCCTAAAATCACGCCTAAGATTGGGAAAGAGATCGTGCAACCCATGTTCTATCTATTTTAAATTACCATCTTCCCTCGATCGAAAATTTACAACCGAGATTCAAAAGAAAAAAAGAAATGGCCGATACAAAGAAATACCTTTCTTCTCCCTCAGTTAAATTCACAAATAAAAATTCAAATCGATATACAAAAAAAAATGGCTGCCGTTGTTTTCACTCGAAATCGAAATCGATTTCTATCCATAGCCGAGTGATTCCAGAAATATCGCGAGCCTCCCTCCTCATTCTCGAATTCATTAATCAAGAGGGAATGTTGTTCGCGTGCGAGCCTAGGGGATGGGTTCGAAGATGATGTAGGGTTTCACGAGTTCGATTCGTGCGCGTTGTTCTGGTGGATGTCGCGAGAAGGAAGTGCGGCGGCGATGGCATCGCATGGGTTGGCGCTCGCGCACGCGTACGTGGAACTGGCAGTAGATGTCGAGGCAAATGGTGGCGCTGTCTCGCAGTTCAATGGCGGCTCGTGATCAGAGGAGCTGCGTTCGAAGACGGGGAAGACGTTGTCGCGACTCGCGATTGAGGCATGGTGAACACGGCGACGCGGCGATCGAGGATGGAGCGGGGTTGCGTGCGGGTAGTAGATGCTAGCCTAGGTTACCAATGTTAGTAAGGTATATCGTTTCTTTATAAATTGATTTATTCTTACAGTAAAGTTATTATTGCAGATATATATATATATATAATTAGAAATTTTAAACCCTATGTAGATTATTTTGAAATTAAAAATAAATATTATGTATCCACAAGCATGTTTAACAGTAATTTATTTAAATAGGGGTTTATTTCTAAGATTCAAATAGTTGCTAATTAAAGGGAATTTAGTTTTAAATTTAATTTTCAGTTAAATCAATTTTAAAAAGTGATTGGTTTAGAGAATTAAAGGTATTAGATTAAATTAAATAAATCTATTTAAAAAGAGAAATTTAATAATTAGTTAGATAAATTTATTAAAGAAAAAAATTGGTTATTTAATTGGTTCGAATGTTAATTTAAATTGTATAAATGTTTATACAAGGTCTAAAAATGAAGAAATGGTCGGAATGGAAAATGGATTGCAAATTAAAGCTAAGGTGAGATCTTCTCACTCAAAATAAATTTGGTATTGCAGTTATTTATTGATTGATATGATTGCTATTGGATATGATATTAGATATAGTAGGATATATATCTATATATAGCAATATATTCATATTGGCATATGTATATATTGGATTGATTGATTTCCCGCCTCGTATAGCGGATGAGACCCTATTGCGCCATTAGTAAGCGGATGATTTTATAAAACCTATATACCGCGATATTCCACCTCGAAGTGGAATTGGTATTGTGCTAACGTCTGTGGATGCAGGGAAACAGGTTGGAGGGATCCAACTGGATTCCTCACCAGTATTTATTTATTTACAGATATTGATGTATATTCTGTTATCATATGTTGATATATGATGTTTGATGTTGTGATTGACTAATTGGTGCTGTTGCATCATCGGATTCAAGTTTTAAAAATAACGACTTTTAATTTAAAAGGATTTTTAAAGTGATCTTTGAAATTATACGTTTTATTGAATTTTTGAAGTGATTTATTTTAAATAGATAAACGTTTAAAATTTTAAAGTTATAAAAAGTTAAGATTTTTGTGAAATATAACCAAAGTGTGATTTTTGAAATGAAAGTTGATTTAATTGTAAAATGGGTTAAATTGAGATTTTTAAAGTATTATAAAAGATGTACAGAAAAATTGATATATTTATCAATTAAAATTATTGGAATTTTAAAACGAGTTTTTATAAGTGAACATATGAATTTTATAGAATTTCAAATTGTGAAGATATGAAATTTATAGATGTATAAATTGTGAAGTTAAAATGAATGAAATTGTATAATAGAAGATTTATAAGAAATTAACTTATAAATTGGATTTTTGCCTACAAATGGAATATTGATCGAATTTGTTAATAAAAAAGATTTATAAATCAAAGTTGTTATAAAAGAGAAATAGAATTTATAAACGTGTTTATAAATTCGAAATCAATTGAAATTGATAAATTGAATATAGAAGATTATTAAACAAGATATATTCGCGATTTTGGATAGCGAATTTTTATTGAAATAAAATGTGTAGAAAATAGTGAAATTTGGTTAAGTGAATTATATTCACGATTTTGGACAGTGAATATATTATTGAATAAAATGAATGTGTTTTGGGAAAAGATATTACGAAATGAAGTAATTGTTTTGAAAGATGTTTTAAAACAGGTTAAATATCGAAATCATAGATTTCAACATTCATTGTTGAAATAGACATTTTCGAGGAGTAAGGAAATGGTGGACTATAACACACTGTAGTTATAGTAAATGATTTCCTAAAGGAAATGTTTTATATAGTATTGGGATTTATATATCTATCTTAATTTTCGAATCCCTATACTAGTGATTTTGAGCCGTCGTAACGATGTTTTACGTAACATTCGTTTTGACTCAAATTAATGTTGTTATAGTAAATGGTTTCCTTAAAGAACGAAATATATACTTAATATTGATTTAAGTATATCGAATATTTTCCAAGTGTTGAAAATAAATAGATTTGTGAAACACTTATTTTTAAATAAGTATGGAATTACTTTTCCAATATGATATGAAATGTTTGTTAAGAATTTATCTTTGTAAAGATAAATTGAAAGTGAATATTGAAATCGATTTGAAAATCGTATATCAGAAGATATTTTGAAATATAAATTCACTATGGAATTTATAAAAGAAAGGGAAGTTGTTTAAAAATAAACGTCGATTTATTTTTGAAGTGTGGAAATTTTATATCTAATAAAGATATTTTGGAAGATAAATAATTTGGAAAATTATTTGGAATCTGATGATGTTGCGCATCCTTATTGATAGTTAAATAACCGACTATCAATAATTACCTTGAGTAGGTATTTGTTGTGAATTGAATGAATTTGAATGCCACACGTATTTTTGAATAAACGCTCACTATTTGGGTTAGCCGGGAAAGGACCATGGGGTCGTATAACCCATTCCGAATATGTGATACGTCGTTATGAATTGCATTCGAAGATCGGTGTTGAAGACCGGATATTTTTGAAAACGGAAGGATTACCGTCGAGTTACTCTACATCGGCTGATCTTCGGTTTAGAGGATTTATCACCCGTAGTGACGGAAGTCCGGACGTGATTAGAAATTTATCCGGATGTGCAAGGGCTTCGTGAGAAGTGCCTTCGGTTCTGTTCGATCCCGGAACAGACTTGTATGGATTGTGTGTCTGACGTTACAATTTGAGATAAAAAGCTGATTTCTTTCAAATACATTTCTGTTGGTGGCGGAGAATTTATTCTCTTAGCTTAACACCCTTCTCTGAGACGTACGAGCTCAGAGGTTATGTAGTTGAAATTTATCAGCGATATATCCCAATTTGGTAACGTGGCATACTGAGTGTTGCTGTGAAATGATCAGTGTTTGATCATTTGTGATATGATCATTTGTTTGATCTTATATCTTTGTGATCATAGGTTGATCATTTGTTTGACCCGAAGCATGGCTTTGTAGAAAGCGTAGCTTTGTGGACGAGACTTCGTCGAGCCTCACACCCCGGAAATGGTCAAAACAGGAAGGATGCAGCAAGGTTCTAGGGAGTAGCGCCCCTTAGTGTATGTCATTCCTTCTGGATAAAGGTGGTATCATGGTATGGAGCCCAGATACCTAACCTCTGTGGTTGCTGCAAATTTATTACTTTGTGGTTGTTGCGAATCGGGGATCCTCGGGAAGATCGGTGACGATCGGGGGATGGCATACGCGTGTCAGTAGTTACCTATTTTTGTAGAGGTAACCCGGCCTTGTGTTGGCAGAGATCCGGTTAGGTTCTCGGGTCGTCTATTCCAGGGACGTACCCATCGTGGATAGGAAGTTCCTTAGCCTGACCATTTGTTGGAAATCCAAAGAAACAATACGAGCCTTGTACGGTTTTAGTTGTAGAACCTGCCATCTAATATGGCAGCTATAGCAAGCATACTATAATGGTACCTATGCTGGCTAAGATTTATATTCTACTTTCGAAATGTTTTCTACACTATGCACTAATAATAATATCAAAAATGATTTGATTTTGCGTAGTAAGCATCTTTGACTATCATAAGAAGAAATCTCCTCCAATTCTGCGTTTGCATTGTGTGTGTGGTGGGAGGTCTTATGGTAGTTTCATTTTCCAAAAGCATTTCGAATTGACTTTAAAATTATTTTGTTGTTATAAAGAATAACTGTTTTACGATCTCACACCAGTCACCATGACTGACTCGGAGTTTATTGTTTCCCTTCTAAACTCTGGGTGCCCACCCATTTCCACACGGGCAGTCTAGAGTTAGGTTATCAGGATATTCTAGATATTCTGGAGCTTTGGAGATAAGCTGGATGGCGAGACGTAGTATTTGTATCTGATAGTATTTATTCCGCTGTGTATTTTGTATGAGGACAAGTTATATAACTGTCCATTGTTGTATATTGACTCTGATGATTGATGTATGTATAAAATGATATAGTTCTTTGTTTAAAGATTATTCAATTATCTATTATATGTTGTTCCGCTGCGATATGTGAGATTCTGATATTGTTTTCTGTTCTGATGTTGTTCTGTTGTTCTCCTCTCTTCTCTTCTTTCTTCTTCTATCTTTTCTTCTATTTCTTTTTCTTAAAACCCCTCAGGGTTCGTATTTCCGTGCATCTTGGGTTAATCAATGGAATTTAGTGTTTAATCAAGGGTACGGATTTGCGGGATTTGACAGTGTATGTTATATGAAAATGTGAGAGAACATGTGTAAAATTTAAGAGCTTTTTACTTCCAACTAACGGGAGGTGCGTACATGAAACGGTCAGTGGTAAAGCAAAATTGTGGAAGTCAATTAGCCGGTCATCCTTATTTTTTTCCACTGTGTTCACATTCTAAATGGTTGAACATAACAATGGTTTACGGCAGTTATATATTTCCCTTCCATTTGTACAAAGAATTTCATCTGTTTCTCATCCACCCTTACATCCCCCTTACGCTGTTTTCACTACATTATCTTTGCCAGATTGGAAATGTCAGTAAGGCATTTACAGTTTTCTTGCAATACAACATTTTACCATTTGAAAATTATGTATGTAGCAAGTTTATGAAGCATATATGTAATAGTTTATTAGCATTAGCTCAGTTAACTACAGTTAAAAAAAATGGTGTCCGACACCTTTGGGTGGGAATTATTGTTCCCTCTTTGTTGACCTACAATCTCCAATTTGTGTATTATCACAACTCAATGATATGATTTTAACATGCAAAAAGGTCAACAAGTAATTTGGTCATTTCTGACAGCCTGTACGTTTATGGTATAGATAGTACCGTTAACAAATGTTTGGCAACTAATATACATAACACTGGGGACATGATGCCTTTCTCTCCTGCTCACGGTTCACCTTTGTACGTCTATATTTTGTCTTCTTAGATGTGTCATTACAGTTAACCAAAATATGATATATACTATGGTATATTTTCCAACACAGCACATACAGCCCGGTAACTTGCGCTCCACTGTCTTTTTTAGGAATTCAAATGGGATGATACCGTCTGCTGAATAGCGATGACTCATGACTCCTGGAAAGGTATTTATCTGCTGACCCATTCCCTCTGATTCTATTCATACTCATTTTTGTCCTCCTGTAATTACTCTTCAACATAGTTTTTCCTCAGAATTTCGTATGAATGGGTTTTATTGAGTTCTTACTGCTTTTATTCATTTTTATACTCAGAAGATAAATTTATTTTCATTTTCCACTGCCTCTTCGTATTATCCGGTCCTATCACTGGCACACTGTTATTTATACATTCACACACACACACACCCCCACACATATATGGAGACAGACGGAGAAGTGCAACTTACTTTTTCACTATTTCCACTGAGCAATAAATATCGCACATGGTTAATAAGAGTTCACATTGATCGCGTCATCTTACTCATATCATACTGGTATTAAATTTAGTCTGTAGTACACGCGTTTACTCTGCTTCAGTCCTGCCTGCTGGGCATTGTTTATTTCATATTTTTTCATGGTGCTTCAACTGAACTAAATTAATCACTATTTTAATTTTATGAACATGTCCAAATACATTTTGTTCCAAATTTCCCAGCATTTTTTTCCACGTCACTCTGTAGTGCAATTCTAATACTATGAATTATTTGATTATACTGTTCGATATATACATAAATATAAGTTTTAATCACTTATTATTTGTAACATACATATATGTAAGACTTTGATAACTAATTTAAATATATAATTATTTACGGAGACTACATTGTAACAAACTGCTGTTATATTACTTTGATTTTTACCGCTTAATGTGTGTTATCTGTATCTCATACGGAGATACAGGTTTACGGACATCGTTTTATAAACTAATAAGTAGTGTACCAAATATCTATCATTGTACACAATGATTGTTTAAGACCAAAAATCAATATCTACTTTTGCTTAGTTCCACCTGTATATTGATAGGCTGATTGTGTTTTACAAATATATAATATGCTTGATAACCCCATGTCTAAGATTTAAGCGGTATGTTGTCAGCGACTCAGCAGTGGACAGTCATCAAACTAGCCAGAATACCAGTATGTATGTGGTTTTACCATTTAAAAGAAATATAAATGGTTAGCTGTCGTATTTCAACATTCCTGTCCAGTAGAAATACACATTATTTTACTACTGTCTTTTATGCCTGATATGTAAATGAACAAATTTAGTACCCTTATGACTTATCAGCAGAAGTTTGGCTATGTGCAAGAATGAGCTTAGTCAGATCAAATCGGTAGTCAACGTTTGGGCAATGTGGTCGATCATGTTGGTAGTGCATGTCAAAGTGGAATAAAAGTAAGACAACACTTCAACACTTTGAAGTTCGCTTCTTATCGTGCTGGTTCAAAACAACACTTGCCTGTTGAAGAGGCACTCCTGGTCCAAAGTGCAGTATTTAACTGGACAGACGGACGTTCAGGTATACGTAACGTTCTGCAATACAACGGTTGATCTTCTGTAATCGTACCTTCTAAATTTTTAATCATTGTGTAGTTCACAATGACGGTTTTACCTTGCACAACACACTACTCCATCATAACTGTCTCTCCTCTCCATTTGCAGTCAGCAAAAACGTGGATCCTTGATAATTGCATCACTTTGTTACCAACACTGGCTTGCTCATTCCTTTCTCCAAATTTGGTAAGATATAAGTTGATCTCATTTTCTGTCGGAATTGCTACTGCTATGCGTTTATTTATCATCATATTCCAACTCACTATTTGGTGGATAGTCATACAGTAATTTTGTTAAAGTTTTTCTTCTTTCCAAACAACTTTACTGTTCGGCTTATATTTTCGTACAACCTACTGTTCACAGTACGGACATGGATGTACATATTCATCCGTGCTTTCATTAGGTAGACCAACTGTTCAGTAAAGGTAAGTGATGTTATGTCTCTACATCTACGGAACAGATGAAATTTTCAAATTTCAAATAACACTACTAATAACAATCAAAGCAATGCGACAAACAGTTGGCAGGTTCATGATTTCGTACCGATTTTAAATCTGATATAGAGGTTCTAGGAGGGGAAAAAACATAAAACAGAAGTGTAGATTTAAGAATGTGCCCTGTCAATTTCAAAAGCGACCATACATTAAATCTATGCTTACTGAATATCACTACTTGACTAGATTAAGACTGTTTTAAATTTTTCTCCTTGCTAAACTTTAAGCTGTACTGTTTTCTCCTTTCTGAAGATTGCTTATCTGATCATTCGAACAACTATTTTTAGTTTTCTTTACTTCACAACTTACTGTTATAGCATAAAGCAGGTTAGAATTTACCAACCACTATTAATTACTAATTCTGTTTTCTACCTACATAAATACTTTGTTATCTGTAGATCAAATAAAAATTATCCGTAGGATGATGTTGTACTGAGAGGAGTAGAACGGTGTAAATCTTGATAAGTAAACGGTAGTTGGAGGTTGAAACATGATAGTTTGCTAATTTGATCACGGATGTGGGAAGTAATCATGTTTAAGAACAATAAGTTTAGGAATATGAATATACAGACCTAGAATATAATTTGCTCTGTTCTGCTCAGCCTGCACAGTTTGCATCTAAATTGACTACTGAAGTAACATCAATACCACTGTCGTCGGAATTCAGTCAGGTTTTGACGTTGTGTGGTTAGTTAAATGTTTAAATTCCTTTTGACAGATGATTGCCGTATCAACTACTCCTATTTTCTTACCGGATGCTAGATTGACATCTGAATGTTCAATAAATCAAATGGTAGCTGTACTTTTCAATTTTTATTTCATCAGTTTGTGACTTCACTGTTTCGTTCAAACCATATAAACGGGTTGTTTTCTGTCTGACGTTCCATGTAGAAAATACTGATTGTATTCTAAAACCGTCTACTTTTATACTTATGTACGTCATTATTGCGTAATATTCCTCCTGCTACTTGTTTTTTAATTTACATGTCCTCCTGATCATATTTTCCTACACAAGCCTGTCGGCTAAACTGGATTTTATTGTACTGTATGATTGACTGGTAGACTACACACTTTGTATGTAAATAAGCATGTCGAATTCTGTCCCTCACTGCTGTCACAAGTTAAACAATTTGCACTGAAGTAGTACCATATGTATTTGTAATCAGTAGGTAATGCTACTTATGCAGGCTGTACATACTACAGACTGTGTGCCTGATGATTGTAACCCCTTGCAGGTCTTTTGCTTAATCAGAGATTATGGATACCATAGCTGTGGCTAGGAATGCTAGAGCTGAAAGAAGAGGTGCTATCAACGTGAGAAAAAGAAAAGGTCTACAGTTTTACAGCAGGAGGGGACAACGATGGAAGATACAAGCCAGTCCCGTGGAGATGTGTCATATAGGCCAAAGATAACTTCAGGACGGAGTGGCTGTAATGGTAGGTTCTGTCGGTGTACATATTGTTATTTCATTCACGTATTAACAGACTACAACTACTGCTTTCCACTGTAACAAAAACAGGGGAAAAAATATGGAAAAAATGCCTCACCGAGTTCACGCATCAGTGTGTTTGCCAAAAAATGCACAGGTAATGGTGTACTCTTATTCTTCCTGTCTTTTACGAACTATAATATAACCTGGAATAACCCATTTACCTGTTGCATTTTTAACATATTTACGTTTGCTGATATCCACATGAGATATTTAATGGTTTACGCAGTAAAGTTCACTTTGCTGTTAATCAAATTACAACGGTTCCTCTACAACTTTGTTTACTCTTGGTACGTGTATAGTACGCATTCGTGTTAAGAACACTGACTCATAAACTGTTAAAACAGGAGCTGCGGTGCAGCCATGGAATTTTGGTGGTCCTACCTATGTTTGCTCAAGTTGTAATGCAACAGTTTGGTACGAAGAAAGGAACAGGAAGTCAAGAAGGCCCGTGAATCCAAAGTTTTCTATTTGCTGTAAGGGCGGTAAAATTAAGTTACCACGATATAAAAAATGCCCTGACTATTTACATAACCTGCTTGATTACAATGATGGCCGTGATAGTTCTAATTTCAGAGAGAACATACGGGTATATAATGGGATGTTTGCATTTACATCTATGGGTGGGCGTATTGATAATTCAGTGAACACAGGTCGGGGTCCTTATGTATTTAGAATTAGCGGGCAGAATTATCATAAAATAGGCTCTATGCTACCCACCAAGGGGCAAGCTAAATTTGCACAACTATATATCTATGATATAGCCAATGAGGTTACAAACAGAGTTAATGCGCCTGGATTGTCCGCTAGCCAGTCTACAAACCCTCATATTATTAAAAATTTAATATCTATGTTCAATGACTGTAACGAGCTGGCTAAGGTGTTCCAGATGGCTAGAGACAGGTATGAGAGTAGTAGTTTGACCAATGTTTCGCTCCATTTATTGGAAAGGAGGGATAGAGATGGTAGGCAGTACAATATACCAACTACTTCTGAGATTGCAGCGTTGGTTACAGGGACTAGTAGCCGAAGTGAAGGTTATAGGGACATCATAATCGAGGAGAAAAGTGGACTGCTTAAGAGAATTAACGAGAAACACCCCAGTTTTATGGCCATGCAGTATCCCCTCTTATTTCCCTATGCAGAGGATGGTTACAGACTGAACATACCTTATCAGTCTGTCGAACCAGCTGATATCCGTAAGGACGACATGGTAACCATGCGTGAATATTATGCTTACATACTGCAATACAGAGAGGGAGATGGTAATACCTTGCTTTATGGTGGGAGATTGTTCCAGCAGCTAATAGTTGATGCATACTGTTGCATTGAGGAGGACAGATTGAATTGGATTAGAAATAACCAACATAACATCAGGTCTGAACTGTACAAAGGGCTAAAGGATGCGGTTGCAGCGGGTGACACATCGGCTTTGTCTATTGGCAGGAGAATGGTTTTGCCTTCTTCTTTCACTGGTGGGCCTAGGTATATGATTCAAAACTACCAAGATGCAATGGCAATTTGTCGATGGGCTGGTTCTCCAGATTACTTTATCACATTTACATGCAACTCTCAATGGCCAGAGATTAAAGAGTGCTTAACCACAATTCCAGGTCAAAGGGCAGAAGATAGACCGGATATAATTTCACGTGTTTTTCAAATCAAGTTGCAGCAATTAATGCATGACATAAAGGAAAAAGAACATTTTGGAAAACTAAATGCAGGTCCGTCACATCATGCATTGAAATTTCGTTCAACATAGTTACATACACTAAAAATATCGATTAATTCTGGTAAATATTTTTACAACTTTGTACGCTATTGAATTTCAAAAGCGTGGCTTGCCTCATGCACATATCTTACTGTTTGTACGGGGGGAGGACAGACCAAAAACGACAGCTGAGGTGGATAAGGTGGTCAGTGCATAATTACCAGATCGTGAGGCAGATCCTGTTGCATACCAATCAGTCAGTCAGTTTATGGTACATGGACCGTGCGGCGTTCTTAATCCTAACTGCCCATGTATGATAAAGGGTAAATGTTCAAAACATTACCCAAAACGGATTAATGATGAAACGACGTATGACAAACATGGTTTTCCAAATTACAGAAGACGCAACAATGGTAACTTTGTCACCACATTATCTGGGGTTAATCTAAATAATTGTTGGGTAATACCGCATAATGTCAGTTTAGTTGTGAAGTATCAAGCACACATTAAAGTTGAGATATGCAATCGTGCGAAGTCTGTTAAATATTTGTTCAAGTACATTCACAAAGGCCATGATAGGGCTGCTGTTGTAATTGAGGAAAACAATGTTACAAACCAGAATTTTGTTCGAGCGGTGGATGAAATAAAGACTTATATAGATTGTCGTTACATATCAGCTTCAGAAGGAAGTTGGAGAATTTTCAAATTTGATATTCACTATCGAAAACCTGCAGTCGAACGATTACACTTTCATTTACCTGAAGAGCAAAACGTTGTTTTTCACGATGACGATAATTTGGCTGAGATAGTATGTCAACCGGCTGTTAACAACACTATTTTCATTGAATGGATGGAAACTAATAAAATTAGCGAGGAGGCATGAAAGTTGACATATGTAGATTTTCCTACAAAATGGGTATGGAACAAAAAAATTGGCAAGTGGACAGCACGGAAAAAAGGGGACACAATAGGTAGAGTTTATTTTGCTTATCCAACATGCGGCGAACGATTTTATTTACGTCTGCTGTTAAACATTGTCAAAGGACCAACCAGCTATGAAGAGATAAGAACCGTTAATTCCGTTGTTTACGACTCTTTTAAAAGTGCATGTGTTGCACGCGGATTACTTGAAGACGATAATGAATGGAACATAGCTTTAACCGAGGCATCACGTTGGGCAACTGCAGCGTCTCTACATGAACTTTTTGTTATGTTGCTGCTTTTCTGCAAAGTATCCAACCCAATACAACTTTGGAATAGAAATTGGAAAATGTTGGCGGAGGATATTGAATGGCATCGACTTCGTACGTACAAACAACAAACTGATTGTTTTGATGACTGTCAACTTAAGTTGGAGACCGTACGTGAATTAGAAAATATAATGAGTAAAAGTGGTAGATCTGTAGCAGAATTTAACTTCATCCCTTCATCGGACGTTATTTCAATTTTCACAGGCTAGTGTAGCTTACTAACAACTGAAAATGATTATGATATGGAAATGTTGAAAGCTGAGTCACAACCGCTTTTGTTGTCTTTAAATTTTGAACAACAAAAGGTATTTAACATTGTATGTGATTCTGTTGAGCGTAACAAAGGTGGTTTCTTCTTTGTTTACAGAAGTGGGGGTACAGGTAAAACTTTCCTATGGAAAACCATTATCACTTACTTCAGAGCAGAAGGGAAGATTGTTTTAGCTGTTGCTTCTTCTGGTATAGCGTCCTTACTTTTACCTGGCGGTAGAACCGCCCATTCAAAATTCAAAATTCCACTCATTGTGGATGATAAGTCAACATGCAATATATCAATATAATCTCCTTTAGGCCAGTTGCTCAAATCTACTGATTTAATTATTTGGGATGAAGCACCTATGATGCATCGTAATGCCCTTGAGGCATTTGAAAAAAGTTTACAGGATATAATGCAGGTTGGTACTGATGACGGACCTTCCAGGCTTTTCGGAGGAAAGACAGTTTTACTGGGAGGTGATTTTCGACAAACTTTGCCAGTAGTTCATAAAGGTACTAGAGATATGGTGGTCTCTGCTTCCATCAGCAATTCGTATCTATGGGCAAAGTGTAAGGTTTTCATCCTCACAAGAAACATGAGACTACAACATTCAACATGCAACTACCATGAAATGGAGAAAGTTGAGAAGTTTGCACAATGGGTGCTTGAATAGGAGATGGAAACGTGGATGTTGTTTCACTATAAGGTGACGATGATCCTTCTTGGATTACTATACCTTCTGAATATCTTATCGACGTTGGAGATTGTGGTCTTAAAAATATGGTTGACATGATATATCCTGATTTGCATAATAGTTTACCAGACAAAGAGTATTTACGCACACGGTGCGTGCTCGCTACGACTAACGAATTTGTTGAGGAAATTAACTCCTACATCCTTTCTCAAATTAGCGGTGAATTAAGATCTTATTTCAGTGCTGATTCCATTAGTCCTTCGTCTGAACAAGTAGACGATCAACATACCCTTTATCCTACCAAATTTCTTAACACTCTAAAAATATTTGGATTACCTAACCACATTCTGCAGTTGAAGATAGGAGTTCCAATTATGTTGTTACGAAATTTGAACCAGAGGTTAGGCCTTTGCAACGGAACACGGTTAATTGTAACTCAACTTGCTGAAAGGGTTATTGAAGCAGAAATAATTACGGGTACTAATATCGGTACAAAGGTTCTCATTCCTCGCATCATCCTTACGTCTGCGGATACAAAATGGCCATTTGTGTTACGTAGGTGACAATTCCCCGTGAAGGTTTGCTTCTCAATGACGATAAATAAAAGCCAAGGACAAACATTAGAGAATATAGGCATATATTTGCCCCTCCCTGTTTTTAGCCATGGTCAGTTGTATGTTGTCGTATCATGAACATCTTCGTACCAGGGTATTAAGTTTTTAATTGGTCAGTTGGAGAGTGGACGTCGTGGGCTAACCAAAAATATTGTTATAAAGAAGTTTTCAACGGTTTATCAGGTAATCACACCTTACATCGTTTACTACATGCATTTTACTACTGACTTTCACAATCAATTCTGTTAACTTTCCTCCTTCTGCTTTCAGGCTGAGGTTACGGAGGGAAAAAATGCGGTTACATGACCGGTTTCTGTTGTATCTATTTTTATGGACTACCATCTATTCATCTACACACTGCAAATTCATTTGTCACTATTTCCTGCACTCTCTACCCTCACTACTACTATCTGAATTTGTACTGTATCTTTTTTTTCCCCTGAACTTGGATATTTGTAACTAACTGGTATGATATATTCATTCTTACCACAGCTCATTACCTGTTCTGGCTGTTTTCTCTTCCACACCTACATTTTCAAATGGTCTCTGTTTGCTGCTCATATGTAACGATTATTACTAACACCGGTTAAATGACGGTATGTGTGCACAGTCTGTCATACGTTAAAACCTTATTACTGTCCACCGTATTGGAAAATGTAGTGGGTCAATTACATCCAATATTCACACATTTATTTCTCACTAACTTTGAGTTAAATTTAAATTCTACGCTATCAGTCTGTCTCCACTTTATTGTTCACTACATATTCTGTTTCAAGCTAACAACACTAACCTCCCATTCTACACTTATGACCTGAACGTGTCATCCGTAACTGCTATTACGTACAGTAGCATGGCAACAATACAGATTTCTCCACTGACCCCTACTATTCCAATATGGCCGGTTTTGCGCATTACTTAAATATTTATAATTATTGGTTGAAATTATAGACAAAATAATTGGTGACAAGGGAATCGAGCTCATCAGGATTATCATTTTCTACATTGATTTTGATATTATATAGTTGTTTCACTTACTGTTTGTACAGTTTTATCGTAATGAAAAAAACTGAACACTAACTTTAAAACATATAAATTACAAGTAATCAGCACAACCATTACTTAGTGCTTATTTATCCACTATGACCCATACCACCAATCAAGTTAGTTTAAAATCCAAATTGAATATTCATTATTATTCAAACTATATAGTCTACTGTTATGCACATTTCAATACTATGAATTTAAGTTTACGATCCATTTAAGTATTTGACTGCTTATTTGCAGCAATTTACTTCAACGTGTTTTTCTACCACATTATTGAATACTGTTACATGTTTTACTTTTACTGGTATACAGTCAATATTAATTCATCTTCCATAGTTCAAAATACTGAACGATTCTCAAGTGTTGCTCCTCACATCTTATGATTACTTAATTTGGATGTTCGTTAACATTCACATCGTACATAAACACAGTCAGGGAAACCTTTTTTGGGTATATGATACTGTCCTCATTTATAAACACTTATAGAGCACTACTAATTAGGCAATGAATTATAAATATTTACTCTATGAAATAAATTAATAATATAGCATTCATTTAGTTACAACCTCGTGGCTTCAAAGAATTAACAATTTATTACTGTCAAAGTTCGTAGTAATTAACAGCGGCTCTAAATTTTTTTCCCTTCAGACTGTTTCTTTCTTACGTTCTTCGTTTGATATTTCATCAAAATTTGATGGAGCTCAACACTAACAAATGCTCAAAATCCAGCTACAAACAATTTATTAATCACAAAGTTCATTCATCTTTCGTCTACTTCATGATGTGTGAAAAATACTTGCTTAAAATAACTTTTTTTAGAACTTGACATTATATTTTAAATTATAGGACTTGACAGTATGCCGAACAGTGACAATGCAGGAAGATAGAATCGTTGTTTATTCTTACTTTTGATGTTTCCATAATTTTATAGCGTAATTTTCTTCGTTACAATTTTATTTTTCATTACATTCGTTCTTTGAACACCATTTTTTAAATCCTTCATCCTCACCTATTATCCATATATATATAAACAACATTTATTGTATGTTCATAAATTATGGCTACAGTTGCAAATGATATAAAATATGTGTACATCCATGCAACTACCATACACAATTTGTGGGCAAATCTGTATATGGATTCTTTGGGCATGAATGAGAAGTATATTGTCCAATGGAGGTGGAAAATGAAATATTCATTTTATCCTCAATGTATAGCAGTAAATTACAGTAACTAACGAGAAAATGTGTAACATGAATATAAAGCAAGGAAAATTCTGTTGGAAGAGATGGCGATTATCGGTAACCTTCTATGGAAGACAATTTTCTGCTCTTATATAAATAGATAATGAAATTTGTTTTTACAAAATATTTTTCTTGTCATTTACCAATTCATTTCATTAACAGGTTCATGTTGGTTGCTATTGACATGAGTATCAAAGGCTTGCTTGCAAATTGCTCAAGTTGATTATATCTTTTTGATAAGTTCAACTTCATCATCTATCCACTGACAATAACATTCTGATTAATGTTCCACAGCTGGCACATTTTCGTAATATAGGACAATTTGTGTCCATTTTCAACTTAAACTTAACGAATTTTTTGTGCATTGTACAGTTTTATTGAATTGCTAGGAAGAGAGACTGATAAGGATAGGGATAGGGCAATGAGTTCTTGAGAGAAGATCATGCTCCTTGTGCGCTTAATGCTCAGCAGGTATTTTATTCTATACGTCTCTATTTTCATAGGAATTATGGGGTTGTTTGTTTACTCAGCTGTTGTACTATCAGATCGACTGCGGATTGATATGAAATAGTTCTGTGAATGTATAACAATACAGTTATGAATGGTTCCACATGCAACCTAATACGTACTCCATTTTACTCAAAAAAATCAAAAGTTAATCCATTTCATCCAACTGATCAGAAATACATTACCGAACCGATCAGCAATACATTGCTGAACAGAATAAAAAGCAACTCTGTTGGTATAACAGTGGGTATCTAACACATTGGATTACCAATACAATGTCGACTAACCATTTTTTTATGAAATCAACTATATAATAGGTATTTATAATATTGGGCTTTACGAAGTAGAGAGCGGCCAGTAAACTTAGGATTGCGTAAAATAGAACTGGTACTAGGTGCACTTAGCACAACTTGAACTTATTTGCAGTCGACTGTTGGATTCACGAAATAGGGAACAATAGTTGATTATGTAAAAACTTTACAATTTTTTGTTTCATTCTATAACTTCTACATTATGATCTCATATTTGTTCATCAGTCATATATCAACAAGTCAATTTCAAATTTTTTACAAGTGCATCGCATGTACTGCTTCAAACGAACAAGAACTAATTGGTTTAATATTGCATGTACTCTGCACGCCACCTAGCCTCAATTTCTTCAGTCTGTGTGTGATAACATAATTAACATATCTGCAGTTATATATCCTTTCTCCTGCTCTTGATTACTACTATACATATATGGTTTTAATTGCACCACGGCTGTCCATGGCTACTTTGGACAATTCTGTTAATCGACGTGTTACAAACACTGTATAGAACGTTGACATCATGATGCATCCCCACTGTCATCAGAGTTTGTGTCCAAACTGTCCACTTCTCTGATAATCATGTGTCACCACGCTTCAGGCAACCAGTATATACTGTCCGGTATACTTTTAATTGAACTCCACAATTTTTTCTCTTTATTTGACCTTTCCATTAAATGTCCCAACATGCGGCAGTGCTATGCTCCCTCTGTCTACAAACTGTAGAACGCAAAAAAAGAACAGCTAGCAACCCGCTGAAACGGAAACATGGCTGATCCCGTAGTCTTGAACGAAAGATGCACGTGACGTAGGAGGTCGATGTACTGACCTTACCACAATACCAGCTCATAACATATGGCCAAATGTACTAACATATTACTGCTGTATTCAGGCTGAGTGAAGACGGAGTAAAGGTACGCCAACTAACTGTGGAAGCAGTTCGGACAGTAACAGGAAGAAGAAGGCGTCCAGATGGTGGACACACCTCAAATGTTTTGTCAACGTCTTCAGTCCTCAGTATGTATGTATTATTATCATTAAATTGGATGAATAAGTATTTTAAGTCCCAATATTTTTTCCCTTAGTTGCCCCCAATCTTCTTTTCAATAAAGTACACACTTTTTTCGTGATATAGAATGAAGGATGAATTGGTAATGATTCCCATATTTAACTGTCCTGTTTGAGTACGTACGTGGATACCAATTTGTATAGCAGAGCAAACTTTATGATAATATTGTTATCTTCAACTGGATGGTGTGAAAATTATTTACTTTCACTCTATCAAAATCACACAACTCATTCTCAGAATCGCATTCTTTGATATTAAGATTTATAGTAATATACCAATGACTAAAGTAATATTTTACTTTTTACCTGTTTCCTGTGATTTATACGTTCAAAACGTGTTGTTTGTTCAGCTTTAGTTAAATATAATTGTGCATGCAGATTAGTGTACACCCTCTTATTATTTTCATGTATTTTACATGATCATGCACATACTTGCTTATTTTTATCCTCCCTAACCATCAACTGCATTACCGCT
Source organism: Allium fistulosum (assembly GCA_030737815.1). Taxonomy (NCBI): domain Eukaryota; kingdom Viridiplantae; phylum Streptophyta; class Magnoliopsida; order Asparagales; family Amaryllidaceae; genus Allium; species Allium fistulosum. The sequence goes on from CM060905.1 coordinate 1,044,328,458, forward strand.
TTTCCCTATGTGCATGTACTACCGCACTGCTGTTTCACATGTTCCTCTATCATCATTACGTATGAAATAAAAAATATAACTGACTTCAAATATGGTGTACAGGCAGTACAGCTGTAATCCATCCACGAACTCCAACTATTTCACATACCCACAACTGTTATCACCAACTACTAAACTGTTCAAATGCACGTAATTTTTTCTCGGTTGCAACTGTCCTTTGGATACAGTTATTTTCCCACAGTCAACCGATCAAACCCATTTCCTTCGGTAACTACATCCACTACGAATAGATACAAACCAACTGTTGTACACGTGTTCAAAAGATGGCTTTTCAAAACTGTGCATCAGTTATACTGTTCACTTTCCAACTACAAATAATTCAGCATGTTCATTTGTTATCCACCCTACGCCTCAGCAAATTGTTCTCTCCCACTGTACACTACTCCCCCGGTACTTCCCTCTCTCTGAACAAAATAAAATTCTTTCAGCCGCTAAACCTTCTATGCCACATACTCCACAACAGATATCAAATTTCTACCTGTTCTACTACTATTCTGTTTGCCACTGTTGTTAACCTTTCTTATATTTCTTTCACCAGATATCAGAATGGCAAACCAATATCAACTACTGTCTGAGTTACAAGTCGGTCCAAACTGGGATCGCATACATGTCCGACTGTCTAGGATGTGGAATTCAATCTCCAAAGCCGCAAAAGAGATTTACTCGAAAAATCTTCATCTTCTTGATGTAAAGGTAATTAAGTCGTAAACCCACTTGGTATCTTGACATTTTATTTACCACTTACTTTTATTCCGCAACTGGATCATACTTTACTGTACCGCAGGGCAACCAAAAGCATGCTGTCGTGCCAAAGAGTTTGGTGGACAAATACTCACAGACTTTTGAAGAGCAATGTTTATACGAGATTGAAACATTCAATGTCTACCCTTCGCAGCATACGTACCGTCCTATAGATGAGGAGTTGATGATCATCCTTCGTAATGACACCAAAGTCAAACGGCTGCCACCAACACTGTACGATATTCCTAGATACAAATTTGGTTTTGTCGATAATGAAACTCTTGCTCAACGCATAGATAAGGTGGCTCAACTTACAGGTGCACTCACTTATCCTACTACTACACGTCATACACTATCACTCTACCGTTTCCACTAACACTTCTAATCAGATTTCTTTTACATTCCTCTTTTTTCATCTTCCTACCAGATGTTGGTGGGGTACTGCAAGGCATTTCAGATGTTATCCAACTGACAACAAGGACCGGATGTCAAACATCTAAAAGAGAGATTACTGTTTACACTGGACGGTTTAACATTTATCACTATGTCACATTTACGTCTACATATTTGCTTGCTAACACTCTCCATTCCAACTTTTACACAGTTTAAAAAATACATCTATTACTTTGTGGGCTGACAAAACTGACCTCATAGATGTGACTGCTATTGAATCGGAAAAACAACCACCGTCGGTAATATTCACTTCTATGGTAGTCAAACTGTTCAAAGGTAAACTGTCTTTACTCCTTTATATTTCATTGTCGAATATCAACCTTCTCTCTAAACTAATAATTATAGGAGAGTTTACATTTTCATCCACCAATGCTACACAAATATACTTCAGCACTGACTGTCCAGAGTTAGCAAAATTACTTCCCGGGTATACCTCCATTTAATTTCTAACAACTACTGCTGATGCGTACACTTCGTCCACAGCCTCATTGCTACTGTATTACATTTCAGTGTCACTGACAGTGAAGGCAGTACCGTTACATCGATCGAGCGTCAACGGCCTACACCTTCAGCTACTTACGACCCAGAAATTAGAAGTACCATAGCTAATATGTTAGACGACATACGATCCAATGACTGCCACATAATTCAATATCTTTTAATTCTAGCATTATGTTATCTTTACTTTTTGATTAACATTTTTCAACTTCTCCATCCTTTGCAGTCAAAGAAGTATGTCGTAAATGCAACTTTGATGAGAATTAACAGATCATCAGGCTGGAATTATCTTTCATGTCTCAGTTGTAGGAAGACGGTGACAAAGGAAGCAACCAGTTTTAGCTGCTCTAAATGCAATAACAATATTACCCATCCACTTAACAGGTCTGCATAAATAAGTTTACCATTTAATTTCAACTCCCTTACATTATGTTATATCCTCACAGGTATAGGATATCTATGGAAGTTTTTGACCATACCGACACTGCGACTGTGACTGCTTTTGACAAAGATGCTGCCTACCTCCTCAAACGGAGCGTCGACAAGATGATGGATATATCCAAAACGGTACACATCTTACACCTACACAATTTTATCAATTTACAGTACTAACTTCAAATTGTCTAACCTTAGCACGCAACTGCTATCCCACTCCTTCCTCCACTACCTCACCCTACCTAACACTACCTTTTCTTTTTCTTTAGACCAACGGTGACGAACTGATTGGTAAACTGTTCACCGGCTTGATGGGTACGGAAGCTCGGTTTGAATTCAGACCGTCAAAGTATGACATAATGAATTATGGAAAATCACTCACTGTTAGTAGAGTTTCACATATTCACCACCCTTACAACCCCCTACCTGATCGACCTGACCCCTTGGAACCAAAGGATACAAAAGAAGGTGATGGTACACAGCTAACTGCTGAATCCAGCTCTGTCGCAACAATTGGTACGACTCTTTCTCAAAACTATATCCATTCTTCTTACAATATCTTACATACATTTTACCTACAGAAACTTTGCTATTCTTACTCAGGTGTGATGAACAGAGAAAAGATTAAAGTTAAACAGGTATGTATTCCAACCCACACTCCGCCCTTATTTCCACATAACACAAAAACTAACAAACATATATACTCCACATGACTGTAGGAGACTGAGGAATGTTTACAGGATGGCAGCATAACCGAACACACCGTCGGACGGGAGAATGAACCTAACTGCCACATCCTGCCTGATGGTAGGCAGAGAAAACATGGACGACTGACTGGTAGTAAGAGGAAGAAGTAGGCAACCATGTGGGAATTGCATGATGAACCATCGTACGTCCACAACATACCTCTGTCTTCCCCAGTCCTAAATTCTGTGTTATGTTTACAACTGTCCATCTTTATTTATTGCTGTACTTATTTCGGCCTTCAACTACGCACGACAAAGGCGTCTCTATTTTCTTACTGTATCTGTTTATGTTAGTTTAAAGATGTGCACTACTGTTTGTACCACTGTATTTTCATCCAGTGTAATAAATGACACACTTTTACACTGTCCAACTATGTACCGTGTATATACACTTCACTTTACTCTTAACCACTGTTAATATAAACATTCTACAATACTACAAACACTGTTCCCCATCCGTACCTGCCAGCGGTCTTTCCAGCATGTTTAAGATGGTTAGACTCACTGACCCTCTTACTCTCCCTTTTATTACAAATATGAAGGACAATTTGCAGTGATTAGAAAATAAACTTTCTGTACATAAGATAATTACTCACCATGCTGTACAGAAAGTAGATGGTGACAAGGTCCACTATATATGTGCGCTTCCTACAACTCCGTACTATAAATTTTCAAAGAAGGGTTCCCACTGTACTAAACAAATTAAATTGGCAATGAACTGTCATTTCAACCGTTCTGAATGAATCAAAATGCAGTATGAGCTATCAATTTTGTCCACCATTTTCATATGAGTCACTTGCTATATCCCTGTACCATTTTAGGTGGTTTTTATCACCATTATATATTATGCGACGTGGATTTCAATTGCAAACGGTTGTAATTTTTTAACACATATCTTTGTAATTGTACTTATTCAACTAATCTGAAAGCCAATAATGAAAATACAAAGGATACTTGCTATATATTGGATTTCTTTGTAACTTTTCAGTGGTTTTGCATATTTAGTTAATTAAACTATATCTGAAAGCCAATACTGAAAATACAAAGGATACTTGCTATATAATGGATTTCTCGAACAGTGTTCATGGTATGGCCTTCTGTTCATGTTACTAACATAGACAGATTATATTTTCATATTTAAAATATAAATAGTATTTAAATCATATACTGATAAAATTGTAAATGTCAAGCCAAAATTCTACTTTAGCTCCCAAGTTGTTTTCATTGATGACTGTATAAGGTTATTTCAACTGGATAGAGAAGAGTGCTCACAACATAATGATTATGCAGCTTGATAAAGGTAACCAAATGGATGATATGATAACAGACTTAATGAAGCAAGAGTGAGCCATGCATTAAATAGAAACATGAGAAGCTCATCCAAATACGACTTGGGGAAAAACAATAAGGAAGACAGAGCTACGAAGACAAAGTATATGGTGATGCGCGGCTTACTTCAACCAATCTCCAACCCTTACATTATATATTCTATAATTTTGTACAGTCTATAATTTAATTTTATGTCAGTATGGTTCTCCCCTACTGTACCGTCTGTCCTATTTGTGTTTCATAATGGTTTGTAAATTTATTTCAGTTTGGTTGAAATTCCTATAAAAAAAAGCAACTATAGCATACTTTCTTATTTCCATTTTAGTTTTAGTTTGTTCAACGTGCATTTGTACATTATCTGTACGGCATAATACATTATTTCCTGCACAACCGAACCTATTACTCTATATTTCTATTGAAGGTTGTCTTATGTGTCAAAATTCAATTCCCTTTAGCAAACTTTATCGGTCCTTTTCTAATATTCATATTTTCTCATTTTGCATATTTCCTTGAAATTACTATTACATCCAGTAACATATCTGTCTTTATACCACACCGAATTGAGATGACTACCATACTCAATTAGGTTGTTTTCTAGGAAGAAATATTTACTGCCTTACAAATATTTAGTAACCAATCACTTTTCTTTCAATAGATGATTCAATCGGTAGTCTGGTTCATTTTGTGCATGTATGTCAACTGCTTGCTCTTTTCAGTCCAAAATCTATTTTTTGCCACCTTTGTGCTTTTGCAAAAATTATGTGCATATCAGCCATTTGAATTAAAAATTATACAATAGTAATCATCGCATTTTTTTTAAATAATCATTTTTATTATTCCCAGTATATACCTAGCCTTAAAGCTTAATGTCTTCCAAAAATAACTTTTGACACGTTTACTGGTACAAACTTGCTAACTTGCTTTGATTACACAAAATGGAAAATCCCTACAATACCTTGAGCAAATATAAGTCAACAACAATAACAATAATAATATTTACATATACGTCTCATTGATGTAAGAATGAGATACATTAAACATTAACAAAAACTTCAAACTTTCGCATCTACCCGTGTGCGTAGCACGGGCCACACACTAATGAAAAAAGTCAACGTATTTATTAATAATAACATTCAGCTCTTTACTTTAATTACAATTAAAAATCAACGGTCATCGTATTCTCCACTGCCTTTGATTGACGGTGCCTCTTCGTTGGGTTTCAACGCACCAATAACTGTTAACAATTCATTTTCAACTTCTTCAACACCTTCTCTGATTTTCACTGTCATTTTCACAATGTATAATTACCCATCTTCACTCGGTTACAAAATGTAAACTTAGTTATTTTCAAACCCAACCACTTTTCTCACCGCTTTGTGTTTACCAAATGTTTTAATTTCCACAAACTTGAGACTAATATATTTTTTCAAAAACCAAACACTAAACAACTAAAGGACCAACTTATTCGTACATATTTTTTCACTTTTCCAACATCAACTTTCAAATCAAACAGCATGGTATACCAAAGCGACATGGTGGGAATAAAGGAAAGATAAGAGGACGAATAACGAGTTTCCAAAAACAAAATTTTATTAATCCCCACTTTTTCAGGACTTAAAAAATCTCTCTCTAACGCATTCCACGTTCCTTACTCTCCAACCACTCTTCCACCACAAAATACAAAACATAAACTAATAACTTAATTACCAACAAAACGGGCCATAATAAATTATACCTTCACCACTTAACAACTACACATAAAAGGATTTAGACTAAATAGATTTAATTCAAATAAGATAGGTTGATTTTCCTAAACAAGGTTTTCCCTTTTTTATTACAATACTCCATTCGTGCAAATGAATAACTGGAGATACACTATTCTGCACTCTGGTTATGTCCCCACTTCAAATTTTTAACACTATTTTATTTTCTCACAACATTTTCCAACTACCTCAACACTGAACATAAAGCTGAACGGGTTAAGAACCAGCACTGCACATGACCTCTACATACTGCTTTAACATACATTCGGACTACATCCAATTGGACCTACAATTACAGGGAATTACCAGCACTGCCCGTGTGCGTAGCATGGGTCACGCACTAGTTATGTAATGAAAATAAAATGTTTTGAATGGAATATGGAAATATGTTTTGAATTGTTAAATTTTTTCCATATTCTTGTGATATGTGTATGAATGAATCTAGCACCGTCGTATTTGGTCGTCGAAGAGTAATAACTATGGATGGCTGCAGCATCCGTAGCCATTAGTTTTGGGCCTTCACATAGGGGATGTTACAAGTTGGTATCATAGCATAGGTTTATGATAAAACATTAAATAAACCAAACATTTTCAAACATAATCCTATTGAATTAAAGAATAAGATTGGGGTTTGGGTTAACGTTATAGTAACGTATTTGTATTTGCTATATATATATATATATGTACGTATTCCCCTCTCTCTTAGACCATTCTTCTGTATATTACTAAAGCTCGTACGCAGATTACGAGAAAGAAAGATTTGGAAGCAGGAAACGGAAGAGGAAATCTAGGTGGAGGAAGCACCACTACTAATGGAAATGCTCGACTTAATACTTAGAGAAACCAAGGTCGATAGGATAATGCTAACCAAAATGCTGAGGCCAATGTAGGAACTGGAAATCCGCCAGTAGATGCGGGGATGGTGTATTAGTTGTTGGCTAATCTTTTGCAAGTGGGTGCTGCTGGTAATGTTGGTGGAGCTAATCCTGTAGTTCCAGCTGGTTATATTATGCTAAGCTAAGTAGAGACTTTATCAGTCTGGGAGGAAAGCCGTTTGTTGGAATAGAAGATGCTGTTGAAGTAGAGAACTTGCTGTTGAATTGTGAGAGGATCTTTACAGATTTAGGCTTGAATAATGGAGAGAAGAGAAGACTAGCCTCTAGATAGTTGCAAGGGTTAGCACTTCATTGGTGGAACGGTGTGACGGCTGGAGTGCCAAAGGAAGAGTTGACTTGGGTTGACTTCAGGAGAAGGCTTGAGTAGAGGCTCTTGTTTGAGGTTGCCAAGTCACCATTGATGAGGAAGTTTATGGATCTTGTCCAATGAGATATGTCTGTGATCGAGTATGCTGCTAAGTTTGATGAGCTATCTCGATATGGTTATGCTTTAGTTGACACGGATGTCAGAAGGAATGAAAGATTCATTACAGGATTAAGGCCAGAGCTAGGCAGAATGACTATGGCCCATATCCGAGATTCTTCTAATGTGGTGGTGGAGATGGCCATTTGCCATGAGGAAATGCTTGCAATTTCAGCTAGAGAGAAGCCAATTGAATCCCAGGGTCCTCTGGTGAAGAAAAAGGAAGTTTTTCAAGAAGAAGGGTGCTTAGAAAGGAGGAGCAGCCAAGTAAGGGAAAGCATATATAGTTTGCTACAAGTGTGATAAGAAGGGTCACTATGCAAATGAGTGTCATTTGGGAGATGGAAGGTTGGTTGTAGGGAAGCAGAATGTGCAATGCTATGCAACCAGATGGGGCATTACAAAAACAAGTGTCCTGAAGCTGCCAAGGCAGGAACAGGAAAGGTCTTTGCTTTGGAACCATCATCTTCTAAACCAACGGCCGTTGAGAAAGGAAAGTCTGTAATGGAAGGTATGCTTTTGATTCATAGCATACCAATTAGGGTATTGTTTGATTCCAGAGCATCGTATTAATTTATATCTCAGCATTTGGTTGATAGGTTATGTATAGAACTCACATACCTTGTTACTTCGTTAAGGGTTGCAAATCCAATAGGAGGGTATGCAACTCTTGGGATGAGATGTGATCAATTAGAACTTGATTTGTTAGGTCATAAGTTTGCATGCAGCTTGTATGATTTTGATTTCGTAGATTTTGGAATCATTTTGGGTACAGATTGGTTGGGTAAGTATGAGGCTAGGATATTTTGCCAGGATCGGGAAATCTTATTGAGGCACCCAGATAGTCGTAACCGAATCATCTTCTCAATGGAGAATTCCAGTAGAAGTGTTGGTGCTTTGTTAAGTGCCATGGAGGTTGGAGTTGAGCTTAGTCAGGTTCGTGTAGCAAGAGAATTTCCAGATGTATTTGAGCCGGTTATCGGATTACCCTCGAAACGAGCTGTTGAGTTTTGAATAGACCTTGTACCGGGAGCTAAACCCGTCAGTAGACCACCTAGAAGAATGTCACTGGCAGAGATGAAGGAATTGAAGGTGCAACTAGTGGATCTTAAGGGAAGGAATTTTATTAGGCAAGATGTTCGCCTTGGGGAGCGGCCGCGGTGTTTGTAAAGAAACCAGATGGATCGTTAAGGATATGCATCGACTATCATAAGTTAAACAAAAGGACGATCAAGAATAGGTACCCTCTGCCGAGGATAGATGATCTGTTTGATCAATTGTGTGAAGCTAGAGTATTTTCCCAATTGGATTTGGTGACGGGGTTCCATCGGTTAAGAGTGGCGGAGGATAGCATTCCTTTGATGGCATTTCAGACTAAATATGGGTCGTATGAGTGGTTGGTGATGCCATTTGGATTGACAAACGCACCTGCTTTCTTCGTTGATTTGATGAACCGGGTTTTCCGAAACTACTTGGATATGTTCGTGTTGGTATTCATAGATGACATTTTAGTATACTCAAAAGATGAAAGAGAGCATGAGATTCATCTTAGAGTGGTGTTGGAGACGCTGAGGTAGAATCAGCTAAAGGCGAAATTTTCCAAGTGTCATTTTTGGAAGAAAGAGGTTAAATTTCTTGGTCATGTGTTTTCAAAGGAAGGATTGTCAGTTGATCCAATTAAGATCGAGGCAGTCAATAATTGGAAGAGACCAGAGACGGTAACCGAGAAAAGGAGTTTTCTTGGACGTGCTAGCTGTTATCAGAGATTCATCAAGTACTTCTCGCGGATAGCAACACCTTTGACTAAGTTGACCAGGAAGGACGTGAAGTTCGTTTGGTCCAACCAATGTAAGGAAGGATTCCTTAAGTTAAAGCACTTGTTAACCATTGCGCCAGTGTTAGTAGTCCCGGATGGTAACCAAGGGTTAGTAGTATACACTGATGCATGTGGCACTGGATTGGGAGCAGTATTGATGCAGAATGGCAAAGTTATTGCTTATGCATCTAGACAGCTCAGATCGCATGAAGTTAGATATCCTACTCATGACTTGGAGTTGGCGGCGGTGATTTTTGCCTTGAAGATTTGGAGGCATTATCTTTTGGGAGAGAGATTTGAGTTGTATACTGATCATAAGTCATTAAAGTATTTATTCTCTTAGAAGGAGTTGAATATGAGGCAGTAGAGATGGCTGGAGTTTTTGGCTGCTTATGATTTTGGTATAGAGTATACTCCTGGGAAAGGAAATAAGGTAGCAGATGCTCTCAGTAGAAAACATTAGAACGTGGCGTTAGTGATGTTGGCAGAATGGAAGGATCTAGAAGCTTTAGCCAGTTGTAGTGTGCAGTTAAGATCGACTGCTAGTTCTAGTGGAAGTACTGCCATGTTATCTTATTTAGAATTTCACCCAGTGCTGATCGAAAGGATAGCTTCTAAGCAAAGAGAAGATCTAGTTTTAGCCGAGAGGATTAGAAGGCTTGAGGAAGGATCGGAGATTGATGACCTAAAGGATTTTAGTCTTGACCAAAGAGGATGGTTGAAAAAGAAGGGACGACTCTGCATTCCAAATATAGAGAACTTAAGGAGGAAAGTTCTAGAGGAATGTCATCGATCGAAGTTTACGATTCATCCTGAAGGAACCAAGGTGTATAAAGATATGAAGAGGAGCTTTTATTGGGAAGGCATGAAGAGGTATGTTGGCTTGTGGGTTAGGCAGTGTGTTAACTGACAACAAATGAAAGCCGAACATCAGAAGCCAAGTGGGTTACTTCAGCCTTTAGATATTACAGTCTGGAAATAGGATTCGATATCGATGGATTTTATAGATGGGTTGCCAAGGTCAAGGAGAGGAAATGAAAGCATATAGGTTATAGTGGATAGATTGACAAAGGGTGCCCATTTCATTCCAGTAAAGTCAACTGGGACGACACCTATTTTGGCGAAGTTATTTATGAAGAATGTGGTTAGACTGCACGGGATTCCTAGTAGTATTATCAGTGATAGAGATTCTTTGTTTACTAGTGAGTTTTGGAAGAGTCTACAAGAAGCTTTAGGAACAAAGCTCAACATGAGTACCGCTTATCATCCACAGCCTGATGGGCAAACGGAAAGAGTTAACAAAGTCTTGGAAGATTTGTTAAGAACTTGCGTATTGGACTTTGGTGGATCTTGGGAAGATCACCTGCATTTGATTGAGTTCTCCTATAATAATAGTTATCAGACTAGTGTAGGAATGGTACCTTTTAAAGCTTTGTATGGAAGACTATGCAAATCGCCAGTATATTGGTTGGAGACTAGAGACAGATTGGTCTTAGGTTCAGATTTGGTTAAAGAGGCATCATAAAAGATTGAGTTAATCCAAGGACAGATGAAGGAAGCTCAATCTCGGCAGAAGAGTTACGCGGATAAGAGGCGTAAAAAATTAGAGTTATCTGTGGGAGATAGGGTTTTCATTAAAGTATCACCAATGAAGGGTGTAGTAGGATTTGGAAAGTCGAGAAAGTTGGCCCCGAGGTATGTTGGTCCATTCCAGATTATAGAAAGGGTTGGAAAGATCACTTACAGAGTAGAGTTGCCGAGCAGTTTGGCAAGTGTCCATAATGTATTCCATGTGTCTCATCTTCGTAAGTATGTGCATGATCCAGAGGCTACTATTCCTCGGATATAGTTGGAGAATTTGGTAGTAGAGCCAGATTTGACTTTTGTTAGACAACCAGTTTGGGTTGTAGCGAGAAAGGAGAAGAAATTGATGACCAAGACAGTCAAGTTGGTGAAGGTTCAGTGGAACAACAACAAGAAAGACTGTACTTGGGAGACGGAGGACAGGATTCGAGTGGCTTATCCTGATCTTTTTTAATGGTATGTCTATAGTAGATTTACATAGATTGGTTGCTATGAGATATTACAGATGATTGCTATGTTTGCTAGTTAGTCCTTACTGAATTTGGAGGATGAAATTCTTTAAGGAGGGGAGCCTGTAACACCCCAAATTTTATTGACATTATTCAGGAGATTTAATTAGAATAAATTAAATAGAATAATGTATATAAGGAGATTGAAGTTGATTAATAAATTAGGTGGCCGTGCTTATTTAAAATCTAATAAACTTGTATAAATGGTTAGGAAATTAAACATAAGGGCATTAGGGTAACTAACCATACTTCCCACCCTTAAACTATTCCCATTAGGTCATACACGTTCATTTTACTTAAAATAAAATTTTATAACCGTGAAGCAAGGCCGGCCATTAGGAATAAGAGGAGAAAATCAACTTAAAGCTTACGATTCAAGTTAGAAGGAATTAATCTCAACCAAACTTCAATTTCCTTATCAAATCTAAGGTGAATAATAATTTCTACATCTCTATTTTAGTTTTATGATCATATTATTTTGGATTTTAGGGTAAATCTGTTTTTATGATATATTGAATGATGATATGCTTGAATCATGATTTATATGGATTAAACAAGTTTGCTAAAAAAGGAGATATATACGGTTTTAGGGTAAAACCGAGATGAAATGATTTTTAAATGCCATGGAAAAATTTTATGTTATAGAAAACAGGATTTTGGAGATGGGTTTCAATTTCCATAATTTTCTGAATTTATGTGGATTATATATTAATTTTCTAGTGAAGAAAATGATTTATTGGGTTATAAATTAATTACGGATAAAATAATAATTATTTGGGTTCAAAATTTTTATATGTTGGGAAACATATTAAAACAAATTTTCTAGGATTTTTCTAGATTTTTCCTAAGTGATTTGATGAATATATAAAATTATTTAAGGTATGTGACTTAAATGTTTTATATATTTAATTAAGGAGAAAGGGCATTTTATAAAATAAAATTATCATTTAATTCCGAAATTAGTGGCAGCATTTTCTGAAAAGTAATGGTTAACCAAAGAGAATTTGATAAACCCAGGCAGGTTAGTTGAAAAGTTATCTTCTTTAAAAACAAGAAAATCATGCTTTTAGCATATTTCAGCCATTTTAGGCATCAAACCTTCCGGCTCAGACCTTTCGACAAGGTCGAGAGGTTCATAGCTTTCAACAAGGTCAAACCAATGCATATGGTATCAAGTTACTTCATACGTAATGAATTAGACAGAGTCGAAGGGTTCTAAGTCGAAAGGTTGGTTGCCAAAGAGGTTGAAGTGTGTTTGTTTTATAAACCAAAGATAGCCTGCTTTGCTTTCGAATAAGAGCTTTTGACTTGGTTGCTTTCGACCAGGTCAAATGGTTAAATTAAAGGTTTTAAACCTTTGGACACAGTCGAAAGGTTACTACTGTTTTATCACTATTTTGTTTTGAAACCTTTCGACACAGTCGAAAGGTTACTGCCGCTTTTGTTTTGATTTGATTTGAACCTTCCAACAAAGTTGAAAGGTTTACTTGTTTTAAAATTAGCCGCTTCTCCATGCTTTTGGAAGAGTGCCTTCGACTTAGGTCATTTACCCTTGTTCGCTAATTGAAGTATGCCTAAAGCTTTCGAAGCAGAGCTTTCGACAAAGTCGAAAGGTAGCTTCCAATGAAGTCGAAAGGTTTTTTAAATAAAATTTTCTACATGTTTTAAATTGAACCCAGTAAGCTTTCGAAAAGTTTATGTTTAAAAGGTTGAATGGTTTTGAGAGGTTTGAGTTCCAATAGTTTCAAAAGGTTTGATTTCCAATGCTTTTGAAAGGTTTACTTTAAAATGGTTTAGAAGAAGCTGTGCTTCCAGACTTACTTAATGATACTTCAACTAAGTAGAAAGGTTTCGAAGGAGGTGTTTTAAAGTATGATAAAGGCTGGAACCTATTGTTTTAAAATTTATGATTTATGCTTTCGAATGGGTCGAAAGCAAAGCTTTCGAAGGGGACACTTTCGTAAGGGGTTGATTTTTTTTATTTTAACCTTATGAAATAAACGTTGTTTAACCTTGGGGATACTGGGATGGGTTTAATGAGTTCAACACAATAGTTGGGGATATCAACACTTATATGTTTTGACAATCATTGGGGATACTAATGTAAATTATAAATGGATATAACCTAAATTAGGGATACTAATGGCAATAGGTTAATCATGTGGATAGCATGAGATAATTATATTCATATGGATAGCATGAGTTAAATGGTCGAGTGATGGGTTCATGGTTATCCTTGGAAAACTATGGGATGTATGATGGATAGTCAACATCAAGTTGGAGATGGACGGTCTCCATGTGATCGAAGAAGGGTTCATAGTAATCCTAGGAAAACTACGGGATGGTTGATGGATAGTCAACATCATGTTGGGGATGGATAGTATCCATATGTTTAATGAAGGGTTTATGGTCATCCTAGGAAAACTATGAGATGTGAGATGGATAGTCCACATCCGCTTAAGTAAAATGAATATAGGATGGATGGTCCCTCTTTGAGGCAAATTAAAATCTAATAGGGGATGAGAAAATCCTAAATGTTTGCAAGTATGCATATCATCAAAATATTTTGAAAATGTATGTTTTAACCCTTGTGAAAGCAGGAGCACAGTATATGGCTTTATAAAGGTTTTAGGATACGAGTGAGGGGAAAACCCATTTCGCTAGGCAGCATGGTCTCACTAGATATCTAAAAAGGATTGAGATGTTAGATTATTATTCATACCAGGTTTTATGTCTAACTCGAAGTTTTTATTTTCCCCTTAAACTCTTGGGTACTCAATTGATTTTGAGTAGTTTGAGGTTTAGGGGTTTCAGGTTCTCTTCTTAGACGAATAAAGCTTCTAGAGGCATGCATGAGGCAGTTAGTTATTTAGAGTTATCTTTTTCCTCAGTGTATTTGGATGTAAAGGAAGATTTATTAGCCTTATTATATACTCTGATCAACTAAGGGGGCATCTTCATATGTCGCTCTTGGCGTATGTATAATAATTATATTTTGCTAAACGTGGTTAACGTTTTTGGGATTATATAATGAAAATGAAATGTTTTGAATGGAATGTGGAAATATGTTTTGAATTGTTAATTTTTTTCCATATTCTTGTGATCTGTGTATCAATGAATCTAGCACCGTCGTATTTGGTCATTGAAGATTAATAACTATGGATGACTGCAGCATCTGTAGCCGTTAATTTTGGGCCTCCACATAAGGAGAAGTTACATAATCCAAATGGTTTTGATCGAGATGTTTTTCAACAGTTTCGAAGGAGTAAATTTTCGAATGGTTTCGAAAGGTTTCCACATGTTTTAAATTGAACCGAAAGTGCTTTCGAAAGGATTGAATTTTGACTGTTTCGAAAGGTTTTAATGAATGGTTTCAAAAGGGGTGGTTCCCCAGGGTTTCGAAAGGATTGAAAGGAATGTTTTTTCCTATGTTTTCAAAAGGAAATATTTAAAGGTTTTAAAGGTTTTAAAGGAGGATGTCTAATGTTTTGAAGCTTTCGAAAAAAAGAAAGGTTTCCCTAATGTTTTCGAAAGGCTTTTAATGGTTTCGAAAGGGTCACTTTCAATGGTTTTGAAGGGGTTACCTTCAAGGGTTTCGAAAGGCTTGTTTAAAGATTTTAAACAAAGGTTTCAAATGTATTAAATAGGCAATATAGCCTAAGTATTTTCAAGTTAAAAAGGGTTTTAACTTGTTTTGGAAGGATAGTTAATCCTCATTAAAATTCATCAAAATTATTTTGAGTAAAGTATATATATCATGGCAAAATAGCTTAGAGTAAAGCTAAGAATATATTTTCCTTATATAAGTATGATAAAAAAAGGTTAAATCGTTTTGAAATGGTTTTCAAGGAAAAAGATAAAGGGTAGTTAACCCTAAGAAAATGATTCAGACAGTTAGTCCATTTTGATTCGGACAGTTAGTCTGGTTTGCTGGCAGTCTGCCTAGTTTTATGGACAGATAGTCCATTTGTTAGCATAACAGACTTTGCTATTATGTTGTGGACAGATAGTCCACTTATTACCTGTTTTATGGACAGATAGTCCATTTATTAGCATAAAGGATATTGCTATTTTGATATAATCAGTTTGGTTAACCGGTTTGGATGTAGGCAAGGATTTACAAAATATATGTTTTAAAGAGGATATTAGTGAGGGGAATCCCGTTCCGCTAAGCAGCGTGGTATCACTTAATATCAGTAAACCGAGATGTAACAGAATTATTCACACCGGGCTTTATGTCTGACTCAAAGTTTTTGTTTCCCCTTAAACTCTCGGGTGCTCAAAATTGATTTGAGTAGGCCGAGGGTTAAGGTTTTCTGGTTTAGAAATTTTAGCAAATAAAACTTTCGAAGACGAGCAGGTGGCTGACGTATAGCTGATTAGGAGTTACAGATTGTTTTGTTTATTTCTGCTATGTATTAAGTCAGATATGACTATATTGCTTTGATCAACCAATGGGGCATTGTCATATGTCGCTCTTGGCGTATTTTGTAATGATTATAATTAATCTTTACCTGGGAAACAATGGGATTATTTAACTTGGATATGGATTTATTTTGAAATGTAACATGTATAATGTTGTTTTTGGAAATTTGTGATTTTTTTCATATTCGAGTGCTTTTGATATTATAGATGCCATTATCATTACCGTATTTTATCACCGGAAGTTAATAATATGGATGATTGTAGCATCTGTAGCGCTTAGCTTTTTGCCTCTAGATACGGGATGTTTGAACTTGGAATCAAAGCATGGTTTATGAAAAACTTTAAACTAAAAAAATGGTTTTTAAAACATAATCCTAAGGAATTAGAGTAAGATTGGGGTGTGGGATAACGCTATAGTAACGTACATGTATTTGTTATATATAAGTATATGCTTTATCTCTAGTCTCATATCCTTGTTAGGTTATTTTTCTATATCTTGTAAGGTTTGAATACAGATATGGAAGGTAGAAGTGGAAGAGGGCACCGATGGGAATGCCAAACCTAATGTGAGGAGAGGTCAAGGTCAGGCACAAGCAGAGAATGTAGGTGCTGGAGTCCCACAAGTGGACATGGGAGCTATGTACCAGTGTTTTGTGAATATGATGCAAGTGGGAGTTGCAGCTGGAGTGTTAGGAGGATAAGCTATAGGGGCAGGAGTTTCGGAAGTCGGGTTGTTAACCATTATGCTAAGTTGAGCGGAGATTACGCTAAGCTTGGAGGGAAGCCATTTCTGGGAACATAGGATGCTATAGAGGTAGAACATTTGTTGCTGCACTGTGAGGGAATCTTTGCAGACTTAGGGCTCAATGATGAGCAGAGAAGGAGGCTTGCATCCAGACAGCTTCAGGGAGCGGCTTTGTTTTGGTGGAACAGTGCGACAGCTAGTGTGGACGAGGAAACTTTGTCATGGGTAGATTTCAAGGGAAGGTTCTAGGAGAGGTTCATGTCTGCAACGGCATAGTCTGCTCTGATCAGAAAGTTAGCTGAGTTAGAGCAGGAAGAGATGTTTATTCTGGAGTATGCTATAAAGTTTGAGGAGTTGGCCAAATATGGGTATGCTTTGGTGGATACAGTAATGAAGAGGAATAAGAAGTTTATCAGGGGGTTGAAACCTGAGTTAGCTAGGGCCACACTACCTCATATTAGAGATCCTTCTGACTTTGTAGTAGAGATGGCCTTAAGACATGAGGAGATTCTTGATTCTCTAAAGTAGAGTAAGGCTAAAGAAGTCCAGGTGTAACGACCCACATTTCTGACCGTTCAAGTCGACAATAAATCCACACATGTCGGCTCAAACAATCCAAAATACAGATAGTTATTGGGGTTAAATAAGAAAAGAAAGGAAAGAACAGAAACAAACACAGAATCTTGCAGCGGAAGGGACAAGATATAATAATAAAATAACATTTCATGAAGCTGTTAAATAAATATTTCTGATTATTATTATACATCATAAATCAGAGTTACATACATATCAGAGATAAAACAACAATGCAGCGGAAAAATAATACAGTAGTAGAATACAAATGATGTAATACCAAACTCCGTCTTCGTCCTTCATAATATACCTTCAACCTAATCTGAAATGCTCAGGCTGACCCGAGCGTAATGAAAAGACAAAACACTCGAGTTAGGACTAAAATATCTCATGTAAGTCAAATCGAATAAGAAATATGAGTGTGACGGCATCAGAGATGTTTACGGGGTTTGACATCTCCTATCCAATGTCAACGTGAGTGCAATAACTTAAGAGATGTTACGGGATTTTCCATCTCTCAAGGATCCGTTAAACTATCTACTATGTAGTACAATACGCTATTATAATATGTCTACATTAAAGTAAAAGTATTAAAATAGCGTTAAGCCATGGCCCATTCCACCCTTAACACATTTTTATTCCCAAGAGCATATACAAGACCGTAGTTTCCCCAAAACCGGAAGTCACCAGAGGGCAATCCATATACTAAAGGTACAAACCAAAACGTAGTGGTAGCGAATAGGATAATCAGTATGACAAGGTACATGAGGCGATACCAACTAGGATACAAGTAGTTGTGTCATCCGGACTGATGTTGGGCATAGCAGCTACTACCCCAACACCGCGAAACAACACTCGGTGGAAATTTGGGCTAAAGTTGGGTGTCGTCCAGTTTCAGTTCCAAACCGGAACGTCTCGGCGACAACAGAAAATCAAAGTGAGTGTTTATACGCTCACAATTGACTAAAATAATTTTTGTTAGTTAAATTTATATTCTGAAGTGATATGAAATTTATTGGCTGTTGTTTGGTAGGTTTAATTATCATCTGTCTTGATATGTGAATTAATTGATAGAATTTAAATTGACCGTTAAAATAAATTTAAATTTAAATTGGCAGTATATTATTCGATATTGATAATTATAAAATTGTTGTGAATGTTGTTGGCTTTATGGTTGATTGGTTGTGATGGATGCTATTGGTCGATATTGGTTGTTTATTTATTTTGATATATCATGCTATCATCATGTATATTGTTTATTGCATATAAAACTGTAAACTGAATCATTTCGAATAAATTAAGGAATAGGTTGAAATGATATACCTATGACATCTATTTGGATTGAAATGATATATATCCATCCTTGAAATTAAAATTGAAATAATTATCCACTTGGCCATAGGTTAGAAAATTATATACGGACACCGGATTGGTTAAATTAAATGATTTTAAAAGTTGTTTTGAAATTATTTAAATGAATTGATTTTAAGAATAAAATTTAATTTATGGAAATTGAATTATTTTGAATTGAAGCTCGAGATGTTGGAATTTAAACTTGGTAGATGAAATTGTTTAATTATTCGAAGTTTAGATTTTTAAGAAAAAGATTGAAATACGACGTAAATTTTCGAAAGTTGATTTGTTTTAAAAGATTGGACTTTTAATCGAACTCTGAATATTTCTAAAAAAATTTATATGAAATGATATTTCAAGTTTGAGTTTGGAATTGAAAATTGATTTGAAATTGAGATTTAATTAATTTGGAATTTAATTGAAATTCAAAGAAATTTGTGAATTGGACTAAATTGAAAATGTTGAATTAAATTTGAAGATAAAATTGATTTGAATAGGATTTGAACTAAAATCGATTTGGAATGTAATACTTAAATGAATTCTTGAAATCCGAATGTTAATCTAAGTTATTGAATTGGAATTGTTCCAGAAATTAAGTAAACTACTTAATACAGATGTTTAATTTGAAGTATATTCTAATTTGAATACGAAATGGTTTTAACGCGAATCTTATATTCTTATATAAATATATGAGCTGTTTTGAAATGTGAAATATTTAAAGTTTCGAAATATATTGAAAGTGAAATTGTTTATTTTGTGGTTCAAATATGTATTTGAAATTGATAATTTGAAATGGTTTATTGAGAAACTAAATCGAGTTGAAAATTGATTTTGAAATCGAAATGAGATATTGAGGCGAAAAATGATCTTGAAATCGAAATGAGATATTGAGGCGAAAAATGATTTTGAAACGGAATCTTACATCTTGAATAGATATGATGATATTTGAATGGATTTGATTTTGAAGCTAATATGATATTTTGATATCAATTATGAATCGATTTGAAATGTAAAAGAGCCACCGGTGTAATAATACGTAGTTATTAAAGAGACCGGGATCGGATATGGACATAATCTCTGTCGATACCGAAAACCACTTTAATAACTAATACACGCGGAGTGTTGATCCAGAATGAAGTGGATGGTTTTGGTGAACGCGTTGATTGAAGAAAGAGAACGATTTTGGATGACCCCTGACATGACTAAAACAGGAACCCTGCCGGGCCATTGAGGTTCGCCACCTCTAGCGGACACACTTCTTCGTTACCATATCTATTACTTTTGTGATTCGATTTGGGTGCACCCCTCGATTATGGGAGTGTTGTTTCGCGGTGTTGGGGTAGTAGCTGCTATGCCCAACATCAGTCCGGATGACGCAACTACTTGTATCCTAGTTGGTATCGCCTCATGTACCTTGTCATACTGATTATCCTATTCACGACCACTACGTTTTGGTTTGTACCTTTAGTATATGGATTGCCCTCTGGTGACTTCCGGTTTTGGGGAAACTACGGTCTTGTATATGCTCTTGGGAATAAAAATGTGTTAAGGGTGGAATGGGCCATGGCTTAACGCTATTTTAATACTTTTACTTTAATGTAGACATATTATAATAGCGTATTATACTACATAGTAGATAGTTTAACGGATCCTTGAGAGATGGAAAATCCCGTAACATCTCTTAAGTTATTGCACTCACGTTGACACTGGATAGGAGATGTCAAACCCCGTAAACATCTCTGATGCCGTCACACTCATATTTCTTATTTGATTTGACTTACATGAGATATTTTAGTCCTGACTCGAGTGTTTTGTCTTTTCATTACGCTCGGGTCAGCCTGAGCATTTCAGATTAGGTTGAAGGTATATTATGAAGGACGAAGACGGAGTTTGGTATTACATCATTTGTAATCTACTACTGTATTATTTTTCCGCTGCGTTGTTGTTTTATCTCTGATATGTATGTAACTCTGATTTATGATGTATAATAATAATCAGAAATATTTATTTAATAGCTTCATGAACTATTATTTTATTATTATATCTTGTCCCTTCCGCTGCAAGATTCTGTGTTTGTTTCTGTTCTTTTCTTTCTTTTCTTATTTAACCCCAATAACTATCTGTATTTTGGGTTGTTTGAGCCGACATGTGTGGATTTATTGTCGACTTGAACGGTCAGAAATGTGGGTCGTTACAGTTGGTATCAGAGCTTTGGTTTAGCGATAAACCTTGGCTCTAGTGGGGAATAACTCTTTGAAATAGAGATAAACTATATGAATGAGTTGAGTGTATATGAGAGAGCGTATTTGTAATTTTGATATAAAAATGATTTTATATTGTGTTAATTTGTTCTGTTGAGTATTTATGAATTCTCGTTGGTACTTGGGATGCCAAGGCATCGATAGGAATTTCTAAACACTCGAATAGGACAGATTGACATAATATTGTTTTGGATTATATTCTATATATAAAAGACTTATCTTGAAAATTTATAAATTTTGATTGTATTGGTTGTTAGGAAATGATAATATTAGATTATCATCGTTTATTGTTGATTAGTCAATATTTCTAACTATTGACTATTGGATGATTTTAAGAAATGAAACTTGTAAATATGATTGACAATGAATATAAATGGTAAATAAAATGAAATAAAAATGAATTTAAATTAAGATGGAGAATTTAAATTTCGGTGTTTTGAAAATTTATTAACAAAAATTTGAAATGTATAATATAAGTATTATATGATAGTATATTCGATTAGAAATTGTTTTCAAAGGATTTCAAATGAAGTAAGTGTTATACTCCCCTCTTGACACTAGAGAATGATTTCGGTGATGAGTGCACGCATCATCGATGTTTATTTTCGAGAGTCTAAGTGGGGGAGATCACTTAATAGCTTTTTCTAAACCCTGTTTTGATTCAAATTGAATTTTATTTTGTATTCTCTATAGTATGACTTGATACACATTAATATAAGTATATATTATTTCAAACTTGATTTGAAATGAAACCGGAGATGGAATTCTTAAGTTCTTTAATATTTAATGACTTTAAACTATTGAGATAAATAAATACTTGAATCATTACGAAACTTCTGAATTGTGAAATGAGAAATGAACCTAAGAGCTAAGTGAAAATATCAATTGAAGTAGAAATCCTTAGAATTAGGAAATTATGAATTTAAAATAAAATTGAAACTGTAAAACTCGCATAGTATTAAATTTCATTCTATAGCATAAATATAACTTACCAAAATATTTAAGAAGTTCAAAAATGTTATATGAATTGTTAATTGGATAATATACAAGTTTAGGTTTGAATAATGAAATATGCGTTTAATTAATGGTTTGCAAATATAAATAAAATTGTTAGTAAATAATTGGAATTTAAATTAACATTTAAAGGTGATTCACCATTATGTAATATAAAATGGAAATACTATATGTGAATGTAAATGTGAAATTAAATTATAGTGAAATTTAAGTAATGACTTAAGAATTAATTAATTGAAAATTCAACTTTGAATGAAAAGAGGTTGTATGTTGTTTAACTACATTCTATTTGCATAACAAAAACTTACCAAATACTTAAAAAGTTTAAAATGCTAATAAGGATAAGTAGAGGAATAATATACCAGTGTGAGAGTGAATAATAAAATGTGAAGATCTATTGATAGTTGTAAATATAAAGGAAATTTAAGTTGTAAAATGAATTAAATTTAAAATTAATTAAATATATAATTAGTAAATGGAAACTAATTAAATTTGAATAAAACTAAATGTCAATAAACTTGGAAGTGTATGAAATTAAAATTTTGACTTGGAAATGTATAATTGATTTATTATAGATTTGGATGGATGATAATTGATTAAATAGAATTCATTAGTGTTAATGGAATTGAATAAACGGAATAAAATTTTAAAATAATTAAATTCAAATTTGAAGCATAGAGAAATTAAATATAATTGAATTCAAATTAAATTGAAGCAAATTGACTTGAATTTAAATTATGAATGAAACAAACTTGAATAAATCGGAAACAAATCGAATGTAAACTTATTTCCTGGATATATAAGAAAAAAAACGACTTTGTGTTTATGATTGTTTCTTTAGAAAATTTGAAGTTTGATGGTTTGTGCTTTGAAATAATAAAAGCAAATTTGGGGAAAAAAAAATCCAAAATTGTCCAATATATGCTGGAACGAAAACAACCATAACTTTTAAATGTTTGAACGAAATTCGACGATTTTGGAATTTTAGGAAAGCCTAGAAACTGTGCTACATCTTTTGTTTAGAATGATTTGATAAATACCTTCATCCACTAGGCTTAAAACACCAATATTAGTCGCTAGCCTGTGCGGAGTAGAAATCTGAAGCACCTTAGTATTCTCGCCATAACATTTTACTGGTGTATCAAATTTTGATGATCTTGCACTTTCTGGAAAGCTTAGAACTTAAGCTAAAACTTTTGTTTTAAGCATTTGGTGTTTTGCTGTCGTTTAGAAGGTCAAAAACATGACCAAACGTCGCTGACCTGCGCAATTCATTGCCAGGCTGAGGCGTATCTATTTAGTAAAACGGTCGTAACTTTTGAACGGAAGGTCCGAATTCAATGATTTTGGACATTCCGGAAAGCCTGAAACGAATGCAACAACTTTTGTTTAGATTCCATTATCAAATTTTATCGTTTAGGTGACCAAAAACTGAGATTTGTTTGCTTTCCTGGAATTGGAATTTTAGTTTTGAAGCTAAACATGTTATATGTGTGTTGTTTATGATAAGTATATCGATCTATCTTTATATGCATGGTTCTAACTTGGTTATTGAGCATTTTAGTAGGTAGCAAAGGGGTTGCGCTTCGCTTGTGGAGCTCGCTTCTGCGCTTAATGCAAAATGTAAGTTAAAATGCTAATAAACGCTAAATAAAAGGTATGTTCTCGGATTATAGTTTATGTTGTGGTATATTATTGTGTTCCCCATGTTTTGGGATGCCTCATTCTTGTAATGAGATGTATATCATGCAATTATTACTACTGTGAAATTTTCGGTCCTAGCCGCGCAAAGGAGGTGCTGCCGAAATTTTTCAAAAGTCCGGGAGTTAGAAAATTTTGTGAAAAAAAAATCCTATAACTAAATTTTGCAAATAAGTAGAATATTTTGAATGAATTATATCTAAATGATGGTTTCCCCTTCTCCGTTCCTTTTCGAGGATGAAAAGTTTTAAGTGGAGGAGAATGTAACGATCCGTATTTTTAACACTTTAAAAATACGAATTAAAATGAAAATTTTGGATAAAAATCCGAAGAAAATAAAATTTTGTGTTGTTAAATGTGAATTACAAGTTAAAATACAAAATTTTATTCTGAAATAACTTATTTATAAATTAAATATGGATGTTAACTTGTAGTGAATGTAAATAATGAATTGAATTTGATTGTAAACAACGAAATAAATAAAATGTTACATTTAATATTGAAGTTATAATATGAAATCAACGTAAATGAATGTAATTTAATATTACTGTGAATTTAAATAAGATGATAGCTGAAGAAAATGAAAATAAATGAATTATAAACTATTGATAATAATGTATAAGTAAATGGTTGATTCAATAATGAAAGTGTAAATCGAAATAAAAGTATTCATGTGGAATTAAATAACTTGAATTTGAATTACAATATAATTGAACGCTGAATCTAATGTAATCTTTTATACTGGATTTATAATGGAAAACCGCATTGTAAAAGATTGTTAATTATTGTGAAATTAAAAATGAAATTTGTGAACAATTGAAATTTGATTTAAAAGTTAATAATTTAAAATTGGGAATTTTATATTGAAATTAAACAGTCGAATAATTTATTTTTCGAATATTGGATTTAATTAGACAATTAAATCGATAATTTAATAAGTTAAATTTCAGAAATAATTGAAAATCAAGTTGAATATGATTGAAAATGATTTGTAAAATTTTATCTTATCATATTGGAGTTATAGTAATGTTATAGAACTTTTAAAATTGAATTTAAAGTTAATTTGTGAAAATTGAATATTTTAATATTTAATTATCGACTGAAAAATAGCCATTTTTTGAACAGTCTCAGAATTGAACGAAACATGTTCCATTGGATCCGTAATAGTTTGTTATTATCGGATTTCAATTTTTGTACCAATCGGAGTTATCGTTTGACCGTGGCAGCTCGAAACGCATCGAATTGTTTTTAATATTAATTCGGCAAGAGAAAATAGTCATTTTTCAAAAAGTCTCGGATTTCGACGAAACTAGTTTCATCGGATCCGTAATGTCATATTATTGTAGGGTTTCAAATTTCGTGTCAATCGGGTTTACCATTTGTCCGGGGCGAGCCCAAACGCACAGAAATTTGATTAACCGAATTAATTTTAAATCGATCGTTTATTGCCGTAACTCGCACAGATGATCGAATTAGCTTCCGAAACCTGTTCCATTGTGTTCGGAACGTGGGATAAACCCTAGAAATGCCAGCCGGCACGCTTCGTTTGGAGTTCGGAAAATCCGGGATGAATAGTGTCGCGTATTTTTCTATAAAAGCCCCTCACTTTCTCTATTTTCCAAAAACCCTAGGGTTTCAGCCCTTAGCCGCCACTTTTAATTCAATGGCCAGAAAATTTCGAAACTTCTTCCTCATTTTCCTCTCAATCCATCAACAATTAGCAAAAGTCGTCAACTACAAAGTTGTAGAGGACGATGAGAGCTTCAAATCCATACGGAGATGATCGAAAACGGAGCAACGAATCAACGGGAAATCGAGCTCGAAGTCGCTGTGTTTTTCACGCAAATCGAGGTGATGGGTGGAGCCGAGTTCAACCACCTCCTGGCCGTGGGTAGCTCTTGCGTAGGCGCTTCTAACGTAGGTCTCCGATCAACTTCTCGTCGAGTGATGGTGGAGAAATCGTCGGTCAAAGGTTGGAAGGAATGGGTTGAGATTGTACGTGCCTTTCACGTTTTGGAGAAGATGGAAGGAAGGGCCCATATCTGCAGTAGAGAAAATGGAGGGCTGAGATTGAAAGTTGGGTTTGAAAAAAATATGTATATATATTTATATCAGGTAAATAGGCACAAGGAAGAAGTTGCAAAAAAATTTAGTTTCAGGGACAACAAGTTTGCTTTTTAGTCTGAAGGACACTTTTTAGTGTAAACTGAAAATGATAGTTACAACTATCATTCTGTGATTTACACTAAAAACTGTCCTTCAGCCTAAAAAACAAACTTCTTGTCCCTGAAACTAAATTTTTCTCTAACTTTTTCCTTGAGCCTAAAAACCCAAATATATATATATATTTAAATTCGTGTAAACTTTAAAATAGCATAACTTTTTCATACGAGGTCCGATTGAAACGAAACTTTTTGCGTTGCGATCGTAATGACGAGAGCTTCGAAATGAAACAGGTTTGGATGGATTTGGAGATGGTGGAAATTTGGGCTAAAGTTGGGCGTCGTCCAGTTTCAGTTCCAAACCGGAACGTCTCGGCGACAACAGAAAATCAAAGTGAGTGTTTATATGCTCACAATTGACTAAAATAATTTTTGTTAGTTAAATTTATATTCTGAAGTGATATGAAATTTATTGGCTGTTGTTTGGTAGGTTTAATTATCATCTGTCTTGATATGTGAATTAATTGATAGAATTTAAATTGACCGTTAAAATAAATTTAAATTTAAATTGGCAGTATATTATTCGATATTGATAATTATAAAATTGTTGTGAATGTTGTTGGCTTTATGGTTGATTGGTTGTGATGGATGCTATTGGTCGATATTGGTTGTTTATTTATTTTGATATATCATGCTATCATCATGTATATTGTTTATTGCATATAAAACTGTAAACTGAATCATTTCGAATAAATTAAGGAATAGGTTGAAATGATATACCTATGACATCTATTTGGATTGAAATGATATATATCCATCCTTGAAATTAAAATTGAAATAATTATCCACTTGGCCATAGGTTAGAAAATTATATACGGACACTGGATTGGTTAAATTAAATGATTTTAAAAGTTGTTTTGAAATTATTTAAATGAATTGATTTAAAAATAAAATCCAATTTATGGAAATTGAATTATTTTGAATTGAAGCTCGAGATGTTGGAATTTAAACTTGGTAGATGAAATTGTTTAATTATTCGAAGTTTAGATTTTTAAGAAAAAGATTGAAATACGACGTAAATTTTCGAAAGTTGATTTGTTTTAAAAGATTGGACTTTTAATCGAACTCTGAATATTTCTAAGAAAATTTATATGAAATGATATTTCAAGTTTGAGTTTGGAATTGAAAATTGATTTGAAATTGAGATTTAATTAATTTGGAATTTAATTGAAATTCAAAGAAATTTGTGAATTGGACTAAATTGAAACTATTGAATTAAATTTGAAGATAAAATTGATTTGAATAGGATTTGAACTAAAATTGATTTGGAATGTAATACTTAAATGAATTCTTGAAATCCGAATGTTAATTTAAGTTATTGAATTGGAATTGTTCCAGAAATTAAGTAAACTACTTAATACAGATGTTTAATTTGAAGTATATTCTAATTTGAATACGAAATGGTTTTAACGCGAATCTTATATTCTTATATAAATATATGAGCTGTTTTGAAATGTGAAATATTTAAAGTTTCGAAATATATTGAAAGTGAAATTGTTTATTTTGTGGTTCGAATATGTATTTGAAATTGATAATTTGAAATGGTTTATTGAGAAGCTAAATCGAGTTGAAAAATGATTTTGAAATCGAAATGAGATATTGAGGCGAAAAATGATCTTGAAATCGAAATGAGATATTGAGGCGAAAAATGATTTTGAAACGGAATCTTACATCTTGAATAGATATGATGATATTTGAATGGATTTGATTTTGAAGCGAATATGATATTTTGATATCAATTATGAATCGATTTGAAATGTAAAAGAGCCACCGGTGTAATAATACGTAGTTATTAAAGAGATCGGGATCGGATATGGACATACTCTTTGTCGATACCGAAAACCACTTTAATAACTAATACACGCGGAGTGTTGATCCAGAATGAAGTGGATGGTTTTGGTGAACGCGTTGATTGAAGAAAGAGAACGATTTTGGATGACCCCTGACATGACTAAAACAGGAGCCCTGCCGGGCCATTGAGGTTCGCCACCTCTAGCGGACACACTTCTTCGTTACCATATCTATTACTTTTGTGATTCGATTTGGGTGCACCCCTCGATTATGGGAGTGTTGTTTCGCGGTGTTGGGGTAGTAGCTGCTATGCCCAACATCAGTCCGGATGACGCAACTACTAGTATCCTAGTTGGGATCGCCTCATGTACCTTGTCATACTGATTATCCTATTCGCGACCACTACGTTTTGGTTTGTACCTTTAGTATATGGATTGCCCTCTGGTGACTTCCGGTTTTGGGGAAACTACGGTCTTGTATATGCTCTTGGGAATAAAAATGTGTTAAGGGTGGAATGGGCCATGGCTTAACGCTATTTTAGTACTTTTACTTTAATGTAGACATATTATAATAGCGTATTGTACTACATAGTAGATAGTTTAACGGATCCTTGAGAGTTGGAAAATCCTGTAACATCTCTTAAGTTATTGCACTCACGTTGACACTGGATAGGAGATGTCAAACCCCGTAAACATCTCTGATGCCGTCACACTCATATTTCTTATTCGATTTGACTTACATGAGATATTTTAGTCCTGACTCGAGTGTTTTGTCTTTTCATTACGCTCGGGTCAGCCTAAGCATTTCAGATTTGGTTGAAGGTATATTATGAAGGACGAAGACGGAGTTTGGTATTACATCATTTGTATTCTACTACTGTATTATTTTTCCGCTGCATTGTTGTTTTATCTCTAATATGTATGTAACTCTGATTTATGATGTATAATAATAATCTGAAATATTTATTTAACAGCTTCATGAACTGTTATTTTATTATTATATCTTGTCCCTTCCGCTGCAAGATTCTGTGTTTGTTTCTGTTCTTTCCTTTCTTTTCTTATTTAACCCCAATAACTATCTGTATTTTGGATTGTTTGAGCCGACATGTGTGGATTTATTGTCGACTTGAACGGTCAGAAATGTGGGTCGTTACACCAGGTTTGGGTAGAATCAGAAGAGGAAGTTCTTTCCTAAGAAAGGTGCTTAGAAGGGTGGAGCAGCTAAGAAGGGGAAGTCTGAGATTGTTTGCTTCAAGTGCGACCAGAAGGGGCACTTCGCTAATGAGTGTCGTGCTGGAAAGGCAAAGGAAGTGGCTGGAAAGAAGAATGTCAGGTGTTTCAATTGTGACCGGATTGGCCATTATAAGAGCCAGTGCAAGGAGCCCGCTAAGGATGGGAAGGGCAAGGTGTATGCGTTGGAGCTTGTTGCTTCTAAGCCAACTGCTCAAGAGAAAGAAAGGCTGTTTTGGGAGGTACGCTTCAGATTCATCGTATGTCTATTAGCGTTCTATTTGACACTGGTGCATTACAATCTTTTATATCTAGAAGTTTGATAGATAAGCTTAACCTAGAACCCACATATTTAGTTGCTTCCTTACGGGTTTCTAATCTAATAGGAGGATATGCAACTCTAGGTTTGAGATGTGATCAGTTAGAGTTTGACCTATTAGGCCATACTCTTATTTGCAGTTTGCATGTGTTTGATTTTATGGGGTTCGGGATTATTCTTGGGATGGATTGGTTAAGTGAGTACGATGCTAGGATATTTTTTCCAAGATAGGAAAATATCGCTTAGACACCCTAATTGTTGTGATCGGATAGTTTATACCATAGAAGGTTATAGCGGTGAAGTGAATGCTTTGTTGGGTGTTATGGAATTGGATGATGAGTTGAGTCGAGTTTTCATGGTTAGAGAATTCGTGGATGTTTTTGAGCCTGTAGTTGGATTGCCGCCGAAACGAGCCATTGTGTTTTGGATAGATTTAGTTCTGGGAGCAGAACCAATGAGTAGACCACCAAGCAGGATGACCCTGACCGAGATGAGGGAGTTAAAGGTGCAGTTGGTGGAATTGGAAGGCAAGAGTTTTATCAGCCCGAGTAGTTCGCCTTGGGGAGCAGCCGCAGTGATTGCTAAGAATTCAGTTGGATCGTTAAGGCTATGTATCGATTATCGTAAGTTGAATGAGAGGACGATAAAGAATTGATATCCATTGCCGAGGATTGACAATTTGTTCGACCAGTTGAGTGGAGCCAAGGTATTCTCGCAGTTGGATTTAGCGACAGGTTTTCATCAGCTCAGAGTAGCAAAGGATAGTATACCTTTGACGACATTTAGGACCAGATATGGGTCGTACGAATGGTTAGTTATGGTGTTCAGACTGACTAATGTGCCAGCTTTCTTTGTGGATTTGATGAACCGAGTTTTTCAAGAGCACTTGGATAGGTTTGTATTGATTATCATAGATGGTATCTTGATATACTCTAAAGATGAAAGAGAGCATGAAGTTCATCTTAGAGTGGTGCTTGAGACGTTGAGGCAGCATCAGCTGAAGGCGAAATTTTCGAAGTGTCATTTCTGGAAGAAGGAAGTGAAGTTTCTTGGTCATGTAGTCTCATTGGAAGGATTGTCAATAGATCCGACTAAGATCGAAGAGGTGAACAGTTGGAAGAGACCCGAGACAGTGACAGAGATAAAGAGTTTCCTTGGGTTGGCTGGTGATTATCAGAGGTTCATTAACGATTTTTCACGAATAACGGCACCGATGACCAAGCTAACAAGAAAGGATGTGAAGTTTGTGTGGACCGATAAGTGTGAGGAAGCATTCCAGAGTATGAAACACTTATTAACCCATGAACATGTGTTAGTTGTTCCGGAAGGGAATCAGGATTTGGTGGTTTATACAGATGCGTGTGGAACAGGACTAGGAGCTATGCTGATGCAGAGAGGTAAAGTGTTTGCCTATGCTTCTAGACCGCTTAGACCGCATGAGGTCATATATCCGACGCATGATTTGGAATTGGCTGCAGTGATTTTTTCATTGAAGGTGTGGAGACATTACCTTTTAGGAGAAAGGTTTGGTTATATACAGATCATAAGTCACTGAAGTATTTGCTCTCAAGAAGGAGTTGAACATGAGACAGTAGAGGTGGTTAGAGTTTATTGCCACTTATGATTTTGGGATTGGTACACACCGGGGAAAGGCAACAAGATCGCGAATGAACTTAGCAGAAAACATCAGAATGTAGTGTTGGCAATGATCGCTGAGTGGAAATATTTGGAAGCAATAGCAGATTGCAGAGTGCAGTAGAGATCTGAGGCTTGATCTAGTGGAGAAACTATAGTGTTATCTTGTTTGGAAGTTCGACTGGTGATGATTGAAAAGATAGCTTCTAAATTGGAAGAGGATCCGGTATTAGCTAAGCGGATTAGGAAGTTAAGAGATCGAAACCGAGAGCGATGACTTGAAAGATTTCAGTCTTGAACAGAATGGGAGGTTGAGAAAGAAAGGAAGATTATGTGTTCTGAGTGTGGAAAACATAAAGCAAGAAGTCTTAGAGGAATGCCATCGTTTGAAGTTCTCTATTCATCCAGGAGGTACTAAGATGTATCTGGATATGAAGAGGAGTTTCTACTAGGAAGGTATGAAGCGGGATATTGGGTTGTGTGTAAAGTAGTGAATGATTTGCCAACAGGCAAAAGCCGAACACCAGAAGCTAAGTGGAATTCTTCAGCCGTTGGATATTCCGATATGGAAATGGGATTCTGTTTCTATGGATTTTATTGACGGGTTGCCAAGGTCGAACAGAGGAAATGATAGTATATGGGTCATAGTGGATAGATTGACCAAGAGTGTCCATTTCATTCCAGTTAAGTCAACCAGAACGGCACCTGTTTTGGCAAAGTTATTTATGAAGAATGTGGTTAGACTGCATGGAATTCCTAGTAGCATAGTTAGTGATAGAGATGCCTTATTCACTAGCAAGTTCTGGAAGAGTCTGCAGGAAGTATTTGGAACCAAGCTCAAGATGAGTACCGCTTACCATCCGCAAACAGATAGCAAATGGGGAAAGTTAACAAAATCTTAGAGGATTTGTTAAGTGCTTGTGTTTTAGATTTCGGAGGATCATGGGAATACCATATGCATTTAGTCGAGTTTTCGTATAACAACAGTTATCAGACTAGTATTGGGATGGCACTGTTTGAAGCTTTTTATGGAAGGCCATGCAAATCTCCCGTATGTTGGTTAGAGACCGGGGATAGGTTAGTTCTTGGTCCATATTTGTTCAGAGAAGCTACAAAAAAGATTTAGGTTGTTCAGGCTAGAATAAAGGAGGCTCAGTCTAGGCAGAAGAGTTATGCTGATAGAAGATGGAAAAATTTAGAGTTCTCAGTTGGAGACCAAGTTTTCGCCAAAGTGTCACCGATGAAGGGTATGATCAGATTTGGGAAATTAGGAAAGTTAGCACCGAGATTCGTTGGACCTTTTCCTATTGTTGAAAGGATTAGGAAGCTCGCATATAGAGTTGAGTTACTGAGTAGTTTGGCAGGATTCAACGATGTTTTCCATGTTTCTCATCTCAAAAATTGTGTTAGAGACCTGGAGACTACTATTGCACCGACTATGCTAGATGATTTAGTGGTAGAACCGGATTTGACTATAGTGAGGAAGCCAATTCGTATTGTTGCGAGAGATGAGAAGAGTTTTAGAACCAAGACGGTCAGATTAGTCAAAGTCCAGCGGAGCGACGATGACAGGGACTGTACTTGGGAGATTGAGAGCAGGATTAGAGATACTTAACCTAACTTGTTTAATGGTATGTTTTACCTTCTTGTTTGATTTGTTGTGTACCTTATCGTAATTTCGAGGACGAAATTCTTTAAGGAGGGGAGCCTGTAACACCCTAGATTTTTGGTAACATTATTTAGGATATTTAGTTAGCTAAATAAAATAAAATAAAGTGTTGATTAGGGGATTGAGATTTGATTTAATTAAGGGGTAGCCATGCCATTTAACCTATGAATTAAAATAAGAGTTAAATTGAAATAGAGGAGGGGTAAAATAGGAAAGAGGCCATTCCTATATCCCTAAACCCTTAGTCGTGTACCCCTACACGTCCATTTCATTTATCAAAAAAATTTAAAACTAAGGCTGGCCAACATTAACAAGAGAGAGAGAGAGAGGAAGAAGATAGAGAAAAGCTAAAAAAAGCTAATTCAAATCAAATCCATTCACATCTCAATCTCTTTAATCTCGAAAGCTAAGGTGAATAATGTTTACATCTCAAATTTTTATTATTTTCGGTTTTAAGATGAATTTCGAATATTTTGCATTGATTTGCCATGTTTTTGAACGATGGAATTATTATATATACTTATTGATGAATTATGGTTGTTCATATTGAATTTATGATATGTTTTAAGATGAAAACCCTATAAAATGACATCCAAGTGCCTTGCAAATTTTTATGAAGATCCTAAATGATATTTTAGAGATGGGTTTTCATTTTCAGAATTTTCTAAATAATTGTGGAATTTATATGAATTTTCTAGTAAAAAAATGTTAATTTGGGTTAATAATTATTTACGGTTAAATAATAAAAGAATTGAGTCTAAAAATTTTATATGTTCGAAAACATATTAAAAGAGATTTTCTGGAATTTTCGTAGATTTTTTCTAAGTGTTTTAATGGTTACATAAAATTATTTAAGGTATGAGGCTTAAATATTTATATAATCAAGGAAGTAGAAGGGGCTTTTTGTAAATTAATTTAAATTTGTTAATTCTGGAAAGTCGGCGGCACTTTCGAAAATTGCAGTATTTTTTACTGGTAAAGAAAGAGGCAACCAATTAAAAATTAGACACGTGAAGCAGGTTAGGTGAAAAGAACTATTTGCAACATGTTTTATACTGTTTCAATGCTTTCGGCACCAGGTTCCACCTCCTCATCTTTGCTTCCGACATAGTCGAAACCAATGCATATGGTATCAGAGAACTAGTACGTAGTGAATTGGATATAGGCGAAAGGTATAGAGTCGAAACCAGAGGTTTCGAAGGGGTTGAGGCATTACTTTGTTTTAAATTAAAAATGCGCATGCTTGCTTTCGACTAAATGGCTTTCGACTGAGTAGCTTTCGCCTCAGTTAGCTTTCGACTGGGTTTAATGGATTTAAAGAAATGGTTTCGATTGGGTTGCGCTCTTGTTTTAAATGTGTACTTTCGACTAAGTCGAAGCCTTTTTTACTGCCACTTTCTACCTTTCGACCCATATGGTTTCGAAAGGGTTGTTTACTTTGATTTCCAAAATTTTGGCCACTTCTCAAATGCTTGCGAATGGATGGTTTCGACACCATCACTTCTTTACTTAGGAAATGGTTTGGAATGGTTTCGAAACATATGCTTTCGACTTAAATGTTTTTAAGACCCTTTTTCTACGATTGAAGTAAAACCCAAATGGTTTCGAAAGAGATAGTTTTAAAAGGTTTCGAAGCAGATGCTTTCGACTTTAATGGATTTCTGATCCTTTTGCCCTACTTGAAGGCATAATCCAAATGGTTTCGACCGAGATGTTTTTCAAAGGTTTCGAAGGAGTAAATTTTCGAATGGTTTCAAAAGGTTTCGAAAGGTTTCCACATATTTTTAATTAAACCCAAGTGCTTTCGAAAGGATTGAGTTTTGAATGTTTCGAAAGGTTTTAATGAATGGTTTCAAAAGGGTTGGTTCCCGAAGGTTTTGAAAGGATTGAAAGAAAGGGTATTTCCTATGTTTTCGAAAGGCAATATTCAAAGGTTTTAAAGAAGGATGTCTAATGTTTTGAAGCTTTCGGAGAAAAGAAAGGAAGGGTTTCCCCAATGTTTTCGAAAGGCTTTTAATGGTTTCGAAAGGGTCACTTTCAATGGTGTCAAAGGGATTACCTTCAAGGGTTTCGAAAGGGTTGTTTAAAGGTTTTAAACAAAGGTTTTGAATGTATTAAATAGGCAATATAGCCTAAGTATTTTCAAGTTAAAAAGGGTTTTAACTTATTTTGGAAGGATAGTTAATCCTCATTAAAATTCATCAACATTATTTTAAGTAAAGTATATATATCATGGAAAAATAGCTTAGAGTAAAGCTAAGAATATATTTTCCTTGTATAAGTATGATTTAAAAGGTTAAATCATTTTGAAAAGGTTTTCAAGGAAAAAGATAAAGGGTAGTTAACCCTAAGAAAATGATTCGGAAAGTTAGTCCATTTTGATTCAGACAGTTAGTCCGGTTTGCGGGCAGTCAGCCTAGTTTTATGGACAGATAGTCCATTTGTTAGCATAACGGACCTTGTTATTATGTTGTGGGCAGATAGTCCACTTATTACCTGTTTTATGGACAGATAGTCCATTTATTAACATAAAGGATATTTCTATTTTGATATAATCAGTTTGGTTAACTAGTTTGGATGCAGGAAAGGATTTGCAAAATATATGTTTTAAAGAGGATATTAGTGAGGGGAAACCCGTTCCGCTAAGCGGCGTGGTTTCACTTAATATCAGTAAACCGAGATGTAATAGAATTATTCACACTAGGCTTTATGTCTGACTCGAAGTTTTTGTTTCCCCTTAAACTCTCGGGTGCTCAAAATTGATTTAAGTAGGCTGAGGGTTAAGGTTTTCAAGTTTAGATATTTTAGCGAATAAAGCTTTCGAAGATGAGCAGGTGCCTGATGGATAGCTAATTAGGAGTTATAGATTGTTTTGTTTATTTCCACTGTATATTAAGTTAGATTTGACTATATTGCTTTGATCAACCAAAGGGGCATCATCATATGTCACTCTTCGCGTATTTTGTAATGATGATAATTAATCTTTACTTGGAAAATGATATGGGATCATATAACTTGGATATGGATTTATTTTGGAATGTAACCAGTAAAATGTTGTTTTTGGAAATTTGTGATTTTTTTCATATTCAAGTGCTTCTGATATTATGGATATCATTATCATTACCGTATTTTGTCACCCGAAGTTAATACTATGGATGACTGCAACATCTGTAGCGCTTAGCTTTTGGCCTCCAGACATGGGATGTTACATAATGTGGGATCGCAATCGATAGTGTGACTTCTTCTAGATCTGGAGACTCCACTGCCGAAATTTCAAGAAGATATTTCGTCGACTTCCCCTATAAATATAGACTTGATTGTTCATTTTCGGGATTTTAACGCTGCTGTTTCCTTGATACTCCATTGTAACTATGGATCATACCCGATCCATCTCTCTGTACCCAGCAATTCAAGTGATTAATAAAGTTATTTCTTCAAAGTGGACATAGGTTTTCGACGCCAAACCACTATAAATCATTTTGTTCTTGTTATTGGTTAGTTTCTATTATTTAATTGCATGTTTCCTCTATTTTCGTTTATTATTCTCCTTTATTTCTCTACAAATTCGGTATTTGGTGTTTGTGCCAATTTCTGGTGAAAATAATAGATAAACCTACCCTAGCATGCGTAATGCTAAACTACCATGTATGATATAATAGTGAAAGTAAATAATATAAATAGTAGGCCTTACCATGTGAAGAGCTCCGGATATGTGGCCCTCGTACTCTCAGTTTTCCATGCGCAATTGCCTTCATTTTCACCTCATTGAACGTAAACTAACTCCACCATCTTCCTCCTAATCTGTTTTGTAGTACGTTCGACAGTACGAATCGACCTACGAGGTTAGAAGCTTCTAGTTCAATCTCGGTATCATCAAGCTGACCCGGTGCAATTGTTATGCCTGAGTCATGCACAAACTTTCATGGATGGGAAACATGGAAGATTTTGTGCACACCCGCCATCTTGTGAGGTAAATCGATCATATATGCTAGGTTCCCAATCGTTTTTGCTATCGAAAAAGGACTTACGAATCTTGGTGCCAACTTCCCCTTGCTACCGAATTGAATAACATTTTTCAAAGGAGAAATCTTCATAAATACCATATAGCCGATAGAAAATTCCAAATTTCTATGTCTTTTATCAGCGTGACACTTCTACCTATCATGTGCAGCTTTAATTTATTGCCAAATGATCTCTATCTTCTCCGAGGTTTCTCTAATCATATCTGGCCTAAGTATCAGTTTCTCTTCCCCTTCCCGTTGGCATGAAGGGGCATAACACAATCGACCATACAATGTTTCATATGGTGCCATACCGATACTAGACTGATAGTTATTATTGTATGCGAACGCTACCAAATGCAAATGATCATCCCACGAGCCTCCGAAATCGAGAATGCAAGCTCGAAAGAGATCCTCTAGTATACGATTCACACTCTCGGTCTGCCCATTCATTTATGGATGATAAGTCGTACTAAGATGCAGCTCGGTACCCAACGCCTCCTGTAAGCTCTTTCAAAACCCACTAGTGAACAACAGGCCTCGATCGCTCATAATGCCCTTTGGTACACCATGAAATCGTACAATCCATTTCACATACAACTCAGCTAGTTTGGTTGTCGTTCTGCTTGACTTGATGGGTATAAATCTGGCACTTTTCGTCAATCGATCGACTATGACCCAGATGTTGTCATACCCTACTCGAGTCCTTGGCAGTCCATCAATAAAATCCATCGACATCTACTCCCACCACTTGAAAACTTCAAGTGGTTGCAATAGACCACTCATTTTCTTTTGTTCTGCCTTCACCAACTGGCAGTTCGTACACCTCGAGATGAATGTCCTGACATCCTTCTTCATTCCCTTCTAATAGTAAGTCTGCCTCATATTACGGTACATCTTATTATCGTCGAGAAGTATGTTCAACCTATAATGGTGGCACTCTCACGGCACCTTGTCTCGCAATTTGTCAACATCGGGAACAAACAATCTCCCATCCTTACGTAGCCAACCTTCTTGGTCGAGCCCGTACAACTTCATATCCTCAGAGTCTACTCCTTCTAATTTTGCCATGATCTCAGCCAATCTAGCATCTCGCTTCTGACTGGCACCGATTCGCTCGATCAAAATAGGTCTGATTGTCAAAATTTCCAACATCTCTAGCTCTAACTCGCAATGAGGTATGAAGTCATAACCGGTAATATACTCTAACTGTTTCCACCCAAGGAACATCGCCCCCAAACTAGCATGTCTTCTACTCAACGCGTTGGCGACCACATTCCCCTCATTAGGCGTGTATGAAATGCTAAAGTCATAGGAGGCTAAGAATTCTAACCATCGCTGCTGTCAAAGGTTGAGATCCTTCTGAGAGAAAATGTACTTTAAGGATTTGTGGTCCATGAACAGCTCAAACCTTTCCCCTAATAAATATTGCCTTTAAATCTTCAAAGAAAACATTATCACCGCCAACTCTAAATCATGGGTTGTATACTTCCTCTCGTGCGGCTTCAGCTGTCAACTAGCGTAAGTGACAACTTTTCCCTTCTACATTAATACCACACCTAATCCAATACCACAAGCGTCTATGTATACTGTCGCTCCTCATTCCCGCTCAGAATGGTCAGTACAGGTGCACTCGTCAACCTTTCCTTCAGACTCATAAATGCCTGCTAACATCTAGCATCCCAAGTAAAAGTCTAATTTTTCTTTATCAAATTGGTTAATGGTGTGGATACCTTTGAGAAGTCCTTGATAAAGCATCTATAATATCCCGCCAGTCCTAGGAAACTCCTATCTTCAGTAGCACTCTTGGGTTGGCTCCAATCCTAAAATGGTGCCACCTTGGCAGGATCTACTGTGATGCTCTACTCAGAGATGACATGTCACAAGAATCTCACTTCCCTTCACCAGAATGACATTTTGAAAACTTTGCTTTCAACTTTTGCTTTCGCAACACTTTGAGTACAATCCTCAAATGCGCCTTGTGTTCCTCTTCCATCCTAGAATAGATCAACATGTCATCCACAAACACAAGTACGAACTTGTTGAGCTGATCCCTAAAGACACGGTTGATGAGATCAACAAAGTATGTCGAAGCATTGGTTAACCCGAACAACATAACCAACTACTCATAGAAACCAAATGGCGTACGAAATATGGTGATTGGCACACTCTCCTTCGCTACCCACAACTGGTGAAATCCCATAGCCAAATCCAATTGTGAGAGCGCCTTCGCACCATGGAGCTGATCGAACACGTCATCAATACGTGGGAGTGGATACCTGTTCTTCTTCATCACCTTATTCAGCTCATGAAAATCCACACGCAACCTTAGAGAGTCGTCCGCCCTAGTGGCGAAAACTATGAGTGCACCCTACTTAGATATGCTCTTACGAATGAACCCTCTTTTTAATAGGTCATTCACTTGCACCTCTAACTCCTTCCGCTCTCTAGGTGCCATACGCCTTAAAGGCATAACTATAGGTCTAACATCCTTCATCAAGCCTATATGGAACTCGATCTCCTTACAGTGGTAATCCATTCACCTCCTAAATTACGTCTGGATACTATCTAACGATAGGCATAGATGACAACTCATCCTGTGGAACCTCAAGCGAATATAGAAAGCTAACCATATCCCATCCTTCAGTAGGCAGCCAATCACTACCGTCCGCCCTTCCACAGCTCCAATTGTCACCAACAGCTTCTCCCAATCCGCTACTGCCATATAGTTCCTTAGCCAGTACATTCCCAAGATAATCCCGAACCCAACGAAATTTAGAACAAAACAATTATAAACAAAAGAGAATCCATGACTCGAAAAGACTAGACCATGACAAACCATACACAGGCTAGTGGAGCCTCCGATAAGGTTAGCCATAATCAACAGTCAGTCAACTCTCAATCCTAGTCTATCTACTAGGTCACTAGATATAAAGGAATATAAGGTCCCGGTATCGGATAAAATACGTATGGGAACATCATAAAGGGAAAACATAAATGACAACACCCTTCCCCTTCTCCTTTGCCAAGGAAGCACTCGACGAAGTCGGAACAACGTCTAAAGCATATACCTTCACCACATGTTTTTGCTGCGCTAGTTCTGTACTATTCTTCAGTATATGCCTAGGCTTGCCACAGTTGCAGCACTTCGTCTTCCCATCAGTTTTGCAATCTCTAATCAAGTGACCCTTATCTCCACAACCATAGCAAATAGGATCCCACTTAACCTTCTTCTGAGCATCCTTTCCCTAAGATTGCTTCCTCTTTCCAAACCACCTCTTCTTCTTGCCTCCACCACCTTGTTGCAGTTTAGGCTCTTCGTTAACAACAATAGCTGATTTGGACTTAGGGTATAAACTCTTCTGGCGAAGAGCTTTCTCGATGAGTCTCCCAACAGGCTCATCGATATGACTCACTAGCTTCTCCCCTAAATAGTCATCCAAACCCATAATAAACTTCTCATTCTTCCTTAATGGAGTGTCGATAAAAGACATCCCATACTTTGACAAAACGTCGAACTCGGCAATGTATTCAGAAATAGACATATCTTCTTACTTTGAATCGGCGAATCTTCTGAATAGCACCGAACTCTCGGTAGTTGGAACAAACTTCTCCTCAAACCTAGCCATGAACTAGTACCAAGTGAACTAATCCTCAGTATAGCAATAGTGATGGCATTCCACCAGTTCATGGCCCGCCCTTGAAGCTGTCTAGAGGCCAGGTTCCTCTTCATGGCACCATCAATCTCTATATCACCAAAGATACGTTCACAGGTGTCTAACCAATCCTGCACTTCGATGGCAGACTTCATTCCAAGAAATGACTTGCCTCCCAAAGTAGAGTAATTTTTGCATAACTTGACGAAGTCAGCCCTCGGCGCTTGCACTTGAGCACTGCCATCAACAACAGCATTCGGAGCGGCCGCTCGGGAATTTTGAAGCATGTTCTCTACCATCGCATTGAACATTCCTTGCGAGTCAGCATTTGTAGTCCCTAAACCCGCACCTTGCTCAACTCCAGAGATGGAGTTCCTAACCGTGTTTCTTGTTTGCTGGCTCATTCTCGATCTGTAACAAGAATGATCAGTCTCTCAAAAAGAAAACTATGTCAATGGTACTCATGTGTGCATGCGACTTATATATTGTATATACTAAATGTGACGACCACCCTACACCATCGACACCTAATATAAATAAGATAGTGCATTGCTGTCGTGCCGATCGATGTAGAGCACTCATCAAGGGTTAAAATGAAACAAAACATCACAGAATCTGTAGTATATCTCATAGTGCATAAAATAAAATATAATATCACAACTATAGAACAGAAGAGGCGGTAATAAGTAAGTGATCCAAATATCAGAGTACGGATACACAAAGTTAGACATCATGAAAAAGAGTTTATACAACACAAGTAAACTCATATGACTGTCTCATAGCAATATTAATAAGCAGCACTGCCAAGGCTCCACAGTGTTGCACAACGAAATAACGTAAAAATCCATGAATATAATACAAGATAGTTCCCTCCAGCTCGTCGTCTGCATAGCTACTGCATTGCACCTAGATCTGCTATCTAGTCTACTCATTCAAGAGCACCCGAGATAATAAGAAGCAAAGCATAAAACCTCGAGTCAGACAACAGTCTAGTGTGAGCTGTAAATGAATCTCAAAATACTATACAAGTCAATATAGTAAAAAACAAGGTACATGAATCATACCTGACATGTCCCTGCATCCAAAGAGTTAGCACATAATAACATAATATGCTACTCTAAGTGTCATGAAGGCATAATACAACGAAGTATGATAATGGGTGCCCAGGTATTCCTATCTCCAATGACTACCTTAGATTGATAGACTACAGAGCAAACAATCAAAGCAACCATAACATCCATCAAACAATCATCATTATCACTAAATGTACTCTGGATACATGATAACTCGTATGACCATTCTATTGCCAAGGACTGATGGTAATCTCAATTTTCAGAGTACTCTCTATAGCCTAAAGATGATACTAGACCCATTAAACTGGTCTAGGGTACATAGATCCATTCAACCAATCCGGGGTAACTTTCAACATACCCATGAGCGTCCTTACGATACCTCTGCTTGAGTACAACAGAAAGTACTCTGAGTATCAACGATCCCTTAGTATGCATATCCGAGCACTTTCCTTTGCTCCAACCAGCTTCCAATATCCTAGAGGAACCATTATACATTCCCCCACTCAACAACTCCTTTCAACATTGAGCCGTCACCTTCGAGGAACCATTTTACATTCCACATTCTACAACTCCTTTCAACATCGAGCCGTCATCTTCGGAACCTAACTCCATTCAACGTCGAGTTACCATCCAAAGATTCTAACTTTCATCATGTTGTTACATCGCTATTAGTCATTATGCGAACAAGCCAACATCTCTAGCACGACCTTAGAACCCCTATATCTATCCTCAGAAGTCCAATCCCCATAGGACCAATGAGGAGAACTCGGTACCACCTCTTAAGTCAGCACCGACTTCTATATTTGGCAAATTGGTAGCCAAGTCTTTTTCTCGTTCCACTCCTTGCTTTTATTGCTCCTTGCCCATATGCTTTGATCCCTACCTCTCTACTCAAAATCTAGTCGTTGTGTCTCCAAAGCACCTTACCTTGAATCCTAGAATCAAGTCGTCATAGCCTCAAGCACTTAGCCAATCTCCAACCAACACCATAGGAAAACTTTACTAACTATAGCCTCCCTCTCACCTAAGTCGCCGACGACATGGACTAAGCCACAGATGTCGGTACCGACCTCTAATGTCGGTGCCGACTTCTGTACCGAGCAAATTGGAGCTTGCAGTTTGAACTATGAGCTCTTCCTCTGCTCCAGGTTCTGCCTTCCAAGCTTCATTCAATTCCTCCCAAATTTGCCTTCGATTTTGCCCAATTTCCTGTCCTATCTACCTAACATTCAAAACACTAGCAAACAACATAAAAACACAACATAAAATCATGGAATAGCATGCATATACATCCATTTATACAATCAATACATGATAATATGATAGTCAAACTAGTTTTGCTCTAAATCTAAGTTTTACATTAGTTTATGCATATGAATGATGGAAATTACACTAACATGTGGGTATGAGCAATTAGATTGCAAAACCCATTTTTAAAGTCATTTCAAATCTCATATTTCTGGTCATAAGCATGTGTTGACTAGTGGTTAAAAAGAAACACTTTTTCGATCAAAATCATGTTAAAAACAACCATTTTAACTATATAAACAAGTATAGATGAGTGAGTGGTCAAGAACCACTCACCAAATACTTAAAATACCTAATTTCTTCTTTAGATATGAAGTGGACGGCAAGGTAGAAGGACCCAAATTAATAAAAATGATAATCTCTAGCTTCTATATGCTAATCCTATCTCTAATCAATGATTTAGCTAAGAGTAGTAAGGAAAAGATGTGATTTTTGACGAAATTAGGGTTAATGGAGATTTGGATCTGTTTTGGTGAAATGGAAATGACTTAGATCACCTACAACCTCCTATTTGCACAAATTTTGAAGTGGGTTAGTGGGCCTTAGCACGGGCTTAGTTAATTACCCGCTAAAATAGGCCAATAGCAGCCAAAACTTAAAACTGCTATAACTTTCAAATAACAAGTCTATTTTTCTACTATGACCACTCTATGAA
Organism: Allium fistulosum; assembly: GCA_030737815.1. Classification (NCBI taxonomy): domain Eukaryota; kingdom Viridiplantae; phylum Streptophyta; class Magnoliopsida; order Asparagales; family Amaryllidaceae; genus Allium; species Allium fistulosum. Next base: position 1,044,371,381 of record CM060905.1, read on the forward strand.
ATGAGAAGCTATCATCCTAAAGCAATGAAAGTGGTTTGAAATCCTAATTCGGCTTGTATCAAAAATTATAGTCCAAATAAGATTTTCAAGGTCAAAATGATCACATATAAATTCGGCAAAAATCATAGATATGGAAAATGTCCTTAAGAGTCATCTCTTAAAATCTTAGAGTCATATGACTTCATATGAACAAAATAAAATTATTTCACGATCTTTCTATAAGTAAAATATGGGTCGTTACATGATAGAAATAGGTGGTGCAAACTACAAATAATTCAATCATACTTTACACACCATTTCTAATTTATTTTCCTTTTTGAACCCTTTAACACTCCAATTCAAAATAGGAAAATAGGTTGAATTACCATAGATTATCTTATTCTAAACAATTAATTAGATTCCAATATATCAATACGAGAAATAATTATAGTATCAACATATACAAAGATTGATATTTACTTAGGGAAATTTTAAGTGTTTTAGATGTTGTGTTTTCGTTTACTGAAATTTCTCAAGGCATACATTAAATCAATAAATACTATTCAATTATAAAAATGTGAAAAACTTGATATTTCCACTCACGGAGAATTTTTTACTTCCTAACTGGATTTGATTCCACCATGCTTAATTCTCTTTCAGATCTCCCTCTTTATATAACAAAGTGAGTTGTAATTAGAAATTAGACTTAAAATTAGAAACTAGTGAGGAATAGAATCAGAAATTAAAAGAATTAAGCATCTAAACAACTTACCTGAAAATCCTAAATGATTCTGAAATCTAAAGAAGAAGAAGATGATGAGATCTAATTTATACCGCTCATAATTCTCGGTTAGATCGTCCTCTTTTTGAATATACAACAAATAGATTAGATTTAGAAATTAGAAGATAGAGAGAAGAAGGATTAATTTGAATTATATATTAGAAATTAGAATTACTTACCAAAAAGTTTACTGTTTTTGAAATCCTAAGGGGAAAGATTTTGACAGAGCTTCGCCATTGCTACAGAAGTTTTATGAAGGAAAAGTGAGGGTCTATGGGTCTATTTATAGATGTAGGAAGAAATAAGAACCGTTGGATCGATTTAAAACAAATCTGGCTTGTTTGGCAAGGGCGTTATTGCCCTGAAATGACCTGATCAGTTGACCACTATAATAGGAGCGGTCAACCATACCTATTAAGGTGGTCGATCGGCCCCTTTCAGCTAGTGTCATTTGGTTCGTTTCCGTTTTTGTTTAATTTATTACTCATTTTAATCTCAATTAATCACTGTTAACTTTAATTTGTCCTTAATGTTACTTCCAGCTCAAGTAAACATTCCAATTATAATTTCAATCTTATAAAATTCTCCCAAAATTCAAATTTTACACTTTAAATTCATTTTAAATTATTTTAAATTTGAAAACTTCAAACGTCTGTAACTTTTTCATACGAACTCCATTTTCAACATATTATAAATGGAAATTAATCAGAAAACCTCCACGAACGCAATGGTGAAACTCACATGGTCAAAATTTGAGATTTGCAAAAAACATTTAACCTTATTTTAATTACTTTATTTCTTATTAAATTTTATGGGGTGTTACATTCTCCCCCCTTAAAATAGATTTCACCCCCGAAATCATCAAGGGACGATAGTGTAACACGCACTCAACAACCATGTTATACGACCAATTTATTTACAATAATCTACATAACCATTTACTCAACCAAAAATGTAATGTGATTATGTATGCAAACAACTATAGGTGAACTCAACCCTAATGTGAATGCAAGATTGTGACATATAGGCATGTATGCAAGCATCCTAAATACACATATTTATATATGAGTACAAAAACAACAGTAAAAAGTGTGGCAATCATCTCCTACCATCCAGTCTAGCAACCACGTTGCAACCAAAAACCTATATTTTTGGAGAGAAAAGTTTACCAGAGAAAAGCTCGGGATGAGAAACATTCGCCTTTTCTTCGGTTTCTCATGTGCTTTCTGTTAGGTTATCTCCCTACCTACTCAAACCAACCTAATTTCTTTGTTACGAAGCTTCTTAATACCATGCTCCACTACGCGGGTGGGAGCACGAGGGGGTGATAGACTCCGTTTCAGCATTGATTAACCGATCATACTCTATTACAGAGGCAATGTTGTGCAGATATTTCCTCAAGTATGGAATATGAACGAAGTTATGGACTCCAGCTAACTAGTCCGAAAGCTCCACCTAATAAGCAAATTTCCCCCACCCTCTCTAAAACTGGAAAAGGCCCAACGAACCTTGGCACCCACTTCCCAGATGTACCAAACCTCACAACCTTTCTAAAAGGGAAAAACCTTAACGAATACCATGCCTCTAACTGGAAACTCCAATCTCTTTCTTCGCCTGTTAGCATAGGACTCCTAACGGTCATGTGCGGTCTTCATTCACCACCTAAACACTTCTACCTTTTCCAAGGTCCTCCATAATTGATGATGCAAGTTCTCAACAAATTTTCTAAAATTCTTGTTCACCTTTCCATTTAACCATCGGTCTACAGGTGGTAAGCGGTGCTAAGATCCAAAGTCGTTCCCAAAGCAAATTGCCAACTCCTCCAAAATTCCCTAGTGAACAAAGGGTCTCTATTACTAATAATGCCAACTGGAACTCCATTTGGTTGCACCACTTTCTTGACATAAATTTGTGCTAAAGATACTACAATCCTATTACTTTCAACGGAAGTAAAGTGAGCCAATCTACTACAACCTAAATAGCATCATTACCTCTAGGAAACCCATTTGTAAAGTCCCGGGATAAATGCTCCTATTTCCAAGTTGGAACCTCTAATGGTAACAACAACCCTCCGGGCTTGCCTTGCTTAGCCTTTACCCTTTGGTACGTCAAACATCTAGAAACAAATTCTACGACTCTCTCTTTATCCTTGACCAATTAGAAAATTATCTTGATATCCCTATACACCTTTTCACATTCGGGTGAATGGTGACACTCCATAAGTTTTGAGTTTGAAGCATTCTAATCTAATTTCCCTATTAACTTCCAGTTTTATTTTCGATTTTCCATTCTAATCTCATACTTAAAATCAAAACGGTAATAAAATAGGAACATACCATATACCATATCAAATTCTTTACCCTAAAGGAGACAATTAGCGATTTCAACCCAAAAAATCTAAAAGAAAATTTTGCTGGAAGCTGCCCTTAACCATTAACTGCTGTAATGATGTTTGGTCCTAATGCTCCTTACCAATTTAAGATGGACATTCCTAGAATGTCATTCCACCATTACATGCCTTTCCTAATTATCCTTCTTAGTTCTAATAATTATCTGTTACCCATAATAATTTGCCATTAATGTAAAAATCGACAATCTCTAATTAATCCTTATTTAATCTATTTCAATCTATTACCTATTACAAATTTTACTTATTATGAGTATTCAATTCCTCCATAATTACTACATTAGCTTCTTTAATCAGTCCCTTATCTAATTCCTTTTTATTCTCTATTAATTACAAATTTATTGCCCATTAAATCTATAATTAATGTCCATCAATCCTAGTCTCGTAATTACTACGATGTTTATAATTAATATGAATACAGTTGTTAATTACACTATTTATATAGTCTTATTTCTGATTATTAAAATCTAAACTATAACATTCCTTACCGTATCTTATTTTATCAGAGTTATCATTCCAAAAAGGATTACCGTTATAATCTTTCATAAATTAACCACAAGTGATATTTTTGCTTTATTTGAAATTACAAGGAATTATTTTCTTTATCTTTTATTGAAACAGACAGTGTAAACTACGAAAAAAGAATATTCATATCTTACACATCTCTTTCTCTTTTAGCATACCCTTTGTAAATTCAAATGCCGCTCTTTTATACATTTAAGGAATTAGATAATTAGATAATTTATGGAAATTACACAGAGCCTGCTCCCAATAAACCAAAATATGGAAATTCACATTCCAAGGGCAACCTAATTTACAACCCAATTATAGATTTAAAATATCTTAATAAGTTTACCAACATTATACAAAATAAATATTAGGACTGATTTTAAATTTTCAAATCAGGTTGTACATACTAATCTTATTTTATTCATATCCTGAAGCCTTTAACCTTTCTTTTCTAGATAGTGATCCCTATCTACTCCATAAAATATGAACTTAGAAATCCACATTACGGCAGTTTGCAACATTCAAAATTTAAACTTGCAAAAGAATTTCCACATCTCAAAAGAAAACTTTTAAGCGTACTTTTTAAAAGAATTTCCAACTTGTAAAAATAGTTTAGGGAACTGAATTCCCAAATGCATCTAAATATCATATTTTATTTTATTCCATATATCTATTCCATTTTTATTAAACATTTCCACAAAACCTTCCAAAAATATGTTGATCCAACTTTATACACTTTCTAAAACATTTATCGCTTTATTCTTAACCCCATATTTAATGGTTCTAAAATTGTTTAGTAAAATAATTTCCCTTCTCTAATACTTCTACTTCAAAGACTTACTTCTTTAAAAGTAGGGTCCTTAACCCAAAACATTCAAAAACTCAATTGCTAAATCAAATCATCCAAAATTCAAAAAGGATCGGTTAATGCCAAAAAGAAGCAAAGTAATCTCTCTTTTCCAAAAACTTTCTACATCAAAGATTTATTTCTATGAAAGTTAGTCTTTTATTTCAAAATATCCAAAAATATCTTCTATAACTTTAAACAATGAAAAGTGGAGTAGACAAAGGTGACTTCCATCCTATTATTTTCCTACTATATTTTCATCACTTTTCTTATTATCTCTAACTAGATTAGTAACCCATATTTATAAGTTACTAATGCTTTCCTATCCAAATCTCCCACTATTACCTTTGTTTATATTCTCCTTACTTAATGGCTTCTACATATTTTTAATTAAGTTCCATTTTTATTTTTTTTAAAGGATTTTTAAAGAACTTCCAAACTTATGAAATAGGAAAAAAATCATTAAGTCCAACTTACACTCTATTTACATTTATTTCAAAAAGAAAAATCCCTTTATCAAAAATCTTTAAACCGAAAACTTTAACCCATCCAAAATTTAAACTAAGAGTTCAAAAAATGAAAAACCCTTTTTACCCAAAACTTTCTATTCTCACACCTTTTAACCAGAACTTTTGACTCCACAACTTCTTTTTAAGTTATGATTTTCTAAATTTCCTTACTTTTTCAAAACAATGACTTCTTAATGGATATTTTTTTAAACTCCATCCAAAACATTTCAAGGAAGTTTCCAATAAAAATCTTTATACCAACTCCTTCACGTAGTGTTAGATTCTAGAAAATCTTTGTTTTCAAAACAACAACTCCTTAATAATTGTCTTCTCTATTACATTATCTTCTTCTTTCATCCATTACTTCTCGATGTTTACAACTATACTGCTTTGTAATAATTAATTACTACCTAACATGCTTATTTACTATTTCTATAAATATTGATTGTTCATAAAAAAATGATTATTATTCTAACCTGACAATCCCTAAAGAAATTTATTTATTCATTTATAATCTTTCCTATTAAAACCCCTTTACCTCTCCATAATTATCCTAATAGTCATTTTAATAAGCCCAATTATATCCTTATTAAATTATTGCAACTCCCTATTTATTGCACACTTATTATCCTATTAATTTTAGAGTTACAACCTTTTCTACTTACATTCCTTACAATACGATCTTTGTCACGCATTCCCTGCTCTATTCATTTTTACAACCCATAGTTGCATTGCCTATCCTTTCAGAATATGGTCGCAACTACATCTATGGTCGAAAACTATAGAGTAAATTCAATGAAGTATACATATTTATTTATTGTAGATTTTTGAAAAATACTTTCAAAAATAACAAGTACACCACTCATATGTATACCTATCCTCATTGATAGGGTAACCTAAGCTCTAATACCAGCTGTAACAAATCTCCTCAATACGGATCTAGTTTCGATCCAATAAAAGCCCATCGAACCTTAGACCCATCTTAAGATGAGTTGTTAGGTTGATAAAATTAAAAACAATACAAAATACATAAAGCTATCTATCTATACTTTTAGAATCTCACAACGTAGTGGATAAAATATATATCAGAAACATGTACCCATTTCATAAAGAAAATCATTTCAGAAACATAACATGTATTACAACATGTTTACACAAAACCTCCATAGTACAATATGTCAAAATAACTAAAACTGTCTGAACTAGTTATAATAAAGATACTTAAAAATCATAATTAGATAGATAACTACCACAACTCTTCATCACCACATTCGCCTTCTAAATCAGCATTACTCTCTCTAACATGTGTTGTAATGAGGAGTAGGTCAGAACAACGAATGTCCGGTGAAATGAAAATCTAAAGCTTTACCATAATTGTACTTGGACAGTATTATTTAAATAAGAAATATGTCTTACATATAAAATCATAACATACGTATAAAGTCAACTGTAAGTCCGAAGGCTCTTCCAATCCAACTATATAACATTCGTGTAAGGTCAACTGTAGGCCCGAAGTCCCATCCAGCCTGACTACACAAAAGTCAATAGTAATCCCGAAGGCCCTTCCAGTCTGACTATACAACTCTAACGTAACAAACGTTTATGATGTAAGAGGAAGTACCCAAACCACTTAATACCTCTTTAATGAGAATTAGGCAAACTCTGATCATTTAAGACCTATAAAATAGATAGATACCCATCATTTAAGACCTAACCCCAAGGTGGGTCCCTACATGGTTCTTCCTCACTAACACCATAAGAATTCCTATTAGGCCACTTAATACCTCATTTAAGAAAGAGGCGGACCCTGCTATAGCCACTTAATACTTCAAACCCAAAGCAGACCCATTTGAAAGATTTCACCTGTCACATACAAAACGCAATTTATGACCCATAACCCACTCATGACGTCTCAAATTTGTCTAACTATTCATAGGTACTAGTAGCCAGATTAATTGGGCAGGTTTACCCTACAGAATTTGGACTAACCTCGCGTCCACTGTGGTTATTTATTATAGGCAATGTTTCACATTAGTCCACAAACCTACACCATTGGCAGCCAGATTTGACTGGGCAGACTTCCACGTAGCTTTGGACTAACCTCGCATCCTATAACTTAGTTATAACTTATATGTATATCCACTATAAACATAGATCATCCTACACTAATAATAATTGAGGCCATGCAAGGTATCCCCTTATTACGCCCCTAATTAGGGATTAATTTCCCTAATTTACACTAACTTCCTTCCTACGAATAATATTACTTAACTATTCTAATAAAACTAATTATCACGTTCAATATGCTATAATCAACACGTTATATTATATACATACATACATACATACATACATACATATATACACATGCGCGCGCGTGGAATTTAGGGTTTAACCATTACGTTACAACAATTCGACAATAAGTCACTTACAAGGTATTTTGAAATATCAATCTCACACAAATCTATCTTCCAACAAGAATCGCTACTACCCATAGCCAAATAAAATAGATCTGTACAAACATGGAATACCTATAACTTGTTCCATATTAATACATTAGAATCCATTTTCGATTTTAAAGAACAAATCCTCACAGATTAGATCGCATAAGTTCAATTCAACCTTTATATACATCATTTTGGAGTGAGAAAGGAGTTCCTTATTGATTTAAGTGAAAAAAATAGGTGTGCAAACTACAATTCAAGAAAGGGAAAATAGGTTGAATTGACCGTTGATTATCTAATTCTAAATATATACAAAGAATTATACCTACTTTGGGAAATTCTGAGGGTTTTAGATATTATATTTTCATTTATCAACATTTCCCAAGGCATACATCAAATCCAAATAAATACTGTTCAATTACAAAAGTATGAAAAATGTGATATTTCCACTCATAGAGAATTGTTTGCTTCCTACTTGGATTTGATTCCACTGTGTCTAACTCACTTTCAGATCTCACTCTTTATACAACAAAGTGAATTGTATATAGAAATTAGATTTAGAATAAAAAAACAAGAGAGGAGTAGAATCAGAAATTAAAAGAAATAAACATCTAGACATCTTACCCGAAAATCCTAACTGATGTTGGAATATAAAGAAGAAAAAGATGATGAGATCTGATTTATATCGCCCCTGATTCTCTGATAGATCTTCCCCTTTTTGAATATACAACAAATAGATTATATACATATAGATTAGATTCAAAAGAAAATAGAGAGAAGAATGATTAATTTAAATTAGAGATCAAAAATTAGAATTACTTACCAAAAAGTTTACTGTTTCTAAAACCCTAAAGGGAAAGATTTTGACAGAGCTTTGCCATTTCTACATAATTTTAATGAAGGAAAAGTGGGAGGTCTTGGGGTTTATTTAAAGAGATAGGAAGAAACGAGAACCGTTGGCTCGGTTTAAAACAAAATCGAAAATTTTGGCCAAGGCGTTATTGTCCTGAAATAACCCAATCGGTTGATTGCTATAGTAGGGGCGGTCGACCGCTGACGGTCGACCAGACCTATTAAGGCGGTCGATCGGCCTCTTTCAGCCAACGTTGTTTGGTTCATTTCCCTTTTTGTTTGCTTTATTACTCATTTTAACTTTAATTAAATCACCGTTAACTTTAATTTCTCCTTAACGTTACTTCCAGCTCAAGTAAACATTATAATACAAATTTCAATCCTTTGAAATTATCCTAAAATTCAAATTTTAAATTTATTTTAAATTATTTAAATTTTGAAAACTTCAAACATCCGTAACTTCTTCGTACGAACTCCGTTTTCAACATAGTATATATGAAAATTGATCAGAAAATCGCCACAGATGCAATGGTGCAACTCTCTTGATCAAATTTCAACATTTACAACATTTTCAATTTTTAGCTTTATTTTAATTACTTAAGTTCTTATTAAATTTTACAGCGTGTTACAGTGTCTCTGTCTACATTAGAGACAAAATATATCTCAGTTGCATTAGCATGTTCATAGGTTATCTATATGCAACAAACTTTAAAAGATTTTGGTTTGAATTTAAAACAATTGTCAATATATTATGATAATACTAGTGCAATAAATTTGTTCAAAAACCTAACACATCATGCTAGGACCAAGCACGTAGACATAAGACATCATTTTCTAAGAGACAACGTAAATAAAGAAGTTATTTCACTCAAATTTATAATACTGAAAATCAAATAGCTAATATATTGACGAAACCTTTATCTCAAACATCTTTTATTAGACTTAGAAGAGAGGTAAGAATATGTTCTTTCACTGAAATATAACCATAATAGCATTTAAAATTCTAAATTTAAATGAAAATGAAAATCAAATTTTCCTACATGTCAACATACATAATCTTATATGTTGACAGCCGGTATTTTGAAAACTAATTTTCTCTCTTAAATTCAAAATTTGAAATCTAGTTATATAACCACCAAATTTCGAATTTACTCTTATTTCTCTACCTTCTTCATTCTGTAAACTCCAAATAAAATAAAAAACAATGAATTCTTCAAGTTCTAAGAGATCAACACCTTAGACTTTAATTCCTCCACTCTAGGTCCCTTTCAAAACACCACCATCGCCAAAGTTATCAAAATAGAGGATGATCTGAAGCATGTCATCAACATTCTTTCAGAAATAGAGGTCATCCAAGTACGCCTCTTAAAGGAACAATAAAAGCAAGGGTGAATCATTCGCAACCTATAGAAGCATTCGTTGGATAATGAAGCTAATCTAATAGTAATTGAAGAGGAAACTCCAAATCTCGTTATTCACAATACCATAAATGATAAAGAAGAGGAGGAATAAAAGGAAGAAGAAGATGATGCTACAGATGATGACGAAGTCAACTGTATAGGAGAAGTTTCCTTTGATCGTGAGGGAAATCTTGTGGAACAAAAAGGAAACTTTTGTCTCCATTACCTTTATTTCCCCATCCATAAGTCTCCCATTACCAAAAGGAAGCATTAACTCATATGTTTGGATTGTCTAGGGTGGATTAATAATGTTATTGTTAGGCTTTTTTATTGACTTTTTTGATATGTATGCTTGGATTGTTAGTTTAGTTTATATAGTTTGAATTGAATAAATAAATAATGTCTTATCTTACTTAAATGTCTTTAAAAAAATTGATTATTATATATCTTAATATATGTCATGATTATATCATATTGCATCTAAATATGTCTCATTTAATGTCCCTATTTTATGCATTAATTATTAGTTGAATTATTCGTATATAGTTAAACTCATATTGCTTATTATATCACTTAAATTATTGATTTTAACTTCATAGTTTATAAGTACATCATTTAACGAGAGTTTTATTTTTCACCCGTTTTTCTTGATGACAAAGAGGAAGAAAAATATAAAATATATACATGCGTATATTTAAGGTACGTTATGTAACTTAGGGGGAGTTATATTGTAACGACCCGTATTTTTAACACTTTAAAAATACGAAATAAAATGAAAATTTTGGATAAAGAAAAAAAATCCGAAGGAAATAAAATTTTGGGTTGATTAAATGTGAATTACAAGTTAAAATACAAAACAGAATTCTGAAATAACTTATTTGTAAATTAAATATGGATGTTAACTTGTAGTGAATATAGATAATGAATTGAATGTGATTGTAAACCAAATTGGTTATGATTGTAAACAAAGGATAAATAAAATGTTACATTTAATATTGAAGTTATAATATTGAAATCAACGTAAATGAATGTAATTTAATATTACTGTGAATTTAAATAAGATGATAACTGTAGAAAATGGAAGTAAATGAATTATAAACCATTGATAATAATGTATAAGTAAATGGTTGATTCAATAATGAAAGTGTAAATCGAAATAAAAGAATTCATTTGGAATTAAATAACTTGAATTTGAATTACAATATAATTGAACGCTGAATCTAATATAATCTTTTATATTGGATTTATAATGGAAAACTGCATTGTAAAAGATTGTTAATTACTGTGAAATTTAAAAATAGGATTTGTGAACAATTGAAATTTGATTTAAAAGTTAATAATTTAAAATTGGGAATTTTATATTGGAATTAAATAGTCGAATAATTTATTTTTCGAATATTGGATTTAATTAGGCAATTAAATCGATAATTTAATAAGTTAAATTTCAGAAATAATTGAAAATCGAGTTGAATATGATTGAAAATGATTTGTAAAATTTTATCTTATCATATTGGAGTTATAAGAATGTTATAGAACTTTTAAAATTAATTTTTGAGTTAATTTGCGAAAATTGAATATTTTAATATTTAATTATCGATTGTAAAATAGCTAATTTTTGAACAGTCTCAGAATTGAACGAAACAAGTTCCATTGGGTCCGTAATAGTTAGTTATTACCGGATTTCAATTTTCGTATCAATCGGAATTACGGTTTGACCGTGGCAGCTCGAAACGCATCGAGTTATTTTTAATTTATAAAATCGTCGAGTTAAAAATAGTCATTTTTCAAAAAGTCTCGGATTTCGACGAAACCAGTTTCATCGGATCCGTAATGGGATATTATTGTAAGGTTTCAAATTTCATAATTTTTGGATTTACCGTTTGTCCGGTACGAATTAAAACGCATCGAAATCGGTTTAAATCGGTTTAATTTAAATCGATCGTTTATTGCCATAACTCACGCATACGATCAAATTAGCTTCTGAAACCTGTTCCATTGTGTCCGGAACGTGGGATAAACCCTAGGAACGTCAGTTACCGCGCGAGATTCGGAGTTTGGAAAAGCCGGATAAATAATATTCGTCGTTTCCTATAAATAGCCTTTATTCACAATTTTGCAAAAAGAAAAACAAAAACCCTAGAATATTTTTCAGGCCATTGGTTTCTAGGGTTTTTGTTTCCTCATTTTTCTCTCAATCCGTTGACAATTAGAGAAAGTGTTCAACAGCAAAGTCGTAGAGCTCGAAGAGAGCTTTCAATCCATACGGGGTTGATGGGATATAGAGTGACGTGGAGGACGATGGGTGGCCGCGTTCATCAGGGAGTTCGGCGCATTTTTCGAGGCTCATTCATAGCTGATCTTCACAAGGCTCCAGCCGAAGGTGGAGAGAGGGTTGGCGAGTTGAACGGCATCTCCTGATCATTGCATTGTTCGTCTTGGTGGCCGAAAATCTTAACCCTAGTTGGAGATAGTATGGGTTTTTTTGTGCGTTCTTTGAACTGGAAGAGGAGGATGGGAGTCACGGCCTTGATTTGCCTAGAGGAACGAACGGCCCTGATAGCGTTAGGTTAAAAATTAGAAAATAAATTTGTAAATTATTTTATTTGAATTTGTACGATATTTAAAACGACATAACTCTTTCATGCGAGGTCGGATTGTGACGAAACGAATTGCAACGAGTTCATTTTGTCGAGCTCTACGCTATGGAGCTGGATTGGAATCGTTTGGAGCTAGAGAAAATTTTGGGTTAAATCGAACGTCGTTCGATTTGATTTAAAATCGGAAAATCAAAGGTGAGTGTTTATAACGCTCACAATGTACTAGAATATTCTCTTGCTAGTTAAATTTGACATTATGAAGTGATATGATTTTATTGGTCATTGTTGATAAATTTAATTGTCATCTAGATCGTCGTTGAATTTAATGTTAGAAATTAAAATTGACAGTTAAATTAAATAGGGATTTGATTGCAATTAAATTACCTGACATTGATAACTATGAAATTGTTGTGAATTGTATTGTCTATTGGATGATTTATTTCGATGGATGCTATTGGTTGATATTTAATTGTCTGGATGTTTATTTGCTTATATATATATCCTGTGATACATGTGACACTGTGATCGGTTTAAGTGATATATATTCATCCCTGACATTTAAACTGAAATAAATAATCACTTGGCCATAGGATAGAAAATTATATACGGACACCGGGTTGGCTAAATTAATTGATTTTAAAAGTTGTTTTGAAATTGTTAAATGAATCGATTTTAAGAATAAAATCCAACTTATGGAAATTGAATTATTTTGAATCGGAGCTTGAAATGTTGGAATTTAAACTTGATAAACGAAATTGTTAATCAATCGAAGTTTAGTTTTTTATTATTAAAAATTGAAATACGGCATAAATTTTCGGAAGTTGATTTGTTGAAAGATTGGACTTTTATTCGAACTTTGACTATTTCTAAGAAAACTTATATGAAATGATATTTTAGGTTTGAGTTTAGAATTGAAATTTGGATTCAAAAATTTGGTATTGAAAGTAAATTTGATTTAATGTTTAATCGATATTTTGAAATTGGATTTGGAATTGAAATGGAAATTAATTTGGAATTGGTAATTAATCTAAAATTGGTAATTAAAAGTGAACGGAATTTGTTTATTGGGATCAAAATTTATATGGAATCAAAATTCATTCGAGTTGAAATCGGAATTGAATCGATTAAATCGAAATGGAAATTGGAATGGATTTGGGTAGGAAATTGGGAAGTTGACCGGTTTGACTTTGAAATTTTTCTTAATGAATATTTTAGTATAAATGATTTAAAATCTATATTCTTTAAATATTGAAATTATTTTGATTTTCAAACTGTTTTACTATATAAACCATTTTTATATTCAAATTATTTTCGATTAAACTATTTAAATATTTTCTATTAAACTATTTTAACTATTTTAATTATTTAAACTACTTTTAAACTACTTAAACTATTTTCTAAAATTTTCAAGCTGGTCAATAAGGTGAATTGTTTATATTTAAATCTTGGATTTAAATACGAATTGGGTTAAATGAAGTGGCAACCTAAATTGAAATTCGAAATGATTTTGGAATCGAAATGAGATATTGAGGCAAAAATGATTTTGAAATGAAATCGATTATTTTGAATAAATATAATGATATTTGAAATGGATTTGATTTCTGAAGCGAATATGATATTTTGATATCAATTATGAATCGATTTGAAATGTAAAAGAGCCATCGGTGTAATAATACGTAGTTATTAAAGAGACCGGGATCGGATATGGACATACTCTCTGTCGATACCGAAAACCACTTTAATAACTAGTATGCGTGGAGTGTTGATCCAAAATGAAGAGGATGGTTTGGTGAACGCGTTGACTGAAGAAAGAGAACGATATTGGATGACCCCTGACATGACTAAAATAGGAGCCGCGCCGGGCCATTGAGGTTCGCCACCTCTAGCGGACACACTTCTTCGATACCATATCTATTACATTTGTGATTCGATTTGGGTGCACCCCTTGATTTGGGAGTGTTGTTTCGCGGTGTTGGGGTAGCTGCTGGCTATGCTCAACATCAGTCCGGATCACGCAACTACTAGTATCCTAGTTGGTATCGCCTCATGTACCTTGTCATACTGATTATCCTATTCGCGACCACTACGTTATGGTTTGTACCTTGAGTATATGGATTGCCCTCTGGTGACTTCCGGTTTTGGGGAAACTACGGTCTTGTATATGCTCTTGGGAATATAAATGTGTTAAGCGGCGAATGGGCGTTGACTTAACACTATTTTGATACCTTTACTTTACTTTAGACATTATCTATATAGCGTATCTTATTGTATATATAGATAGTTTAACGGATCCTTGAGAGATGGAAAATCCCGTAGCATCTCTTGAGTTATTGCACGCACGTTGACACTGGATAGGAGATGTCAAACCCCGTAAACATCTCTGACGCCGTTTACACTCATATTTATTACGATTGATTTAACTTTCATAAGGATATTTTAGTCCTGACTCGAGTGTTTGGTCTTTTCATTACGCTCGGGTCAGCCTGAGCATTTCAGTTTAGGTTGAAGATCATTTCCTTGGAGGACGGAGACGAAGATTTGGTATATTATCTACTACTATTATATTCATTCCATTCCACTGCATTGTTGTATGATATTTGCTGTGTATGTAACTATGATAAATGTTGTATAATAATAATCAAATGTATTCATTTCAAATGTATTCATTTAATTAACAGCTTCATGAACTGTTATTTTATTATCATACTTTAGCCTTCCGCTGTGAGATTCTGTGTTGTTTCATTTCCTTTATTTCTTTTCTTTTCTTTTCTTATTTACCCCAAATTAACAATCCTCCATTTTGAATGGTTTGAGTTGACGTGTGTGTTTGATCATCGACTTAAACTGTACAAAAAGGCGGGTCGTTACATATATCAAGTTATGTTATATTTTATATACAGGAATATCTAATGGTTGTCATCTTCAAAATGAGGGAGATTAATAATACCTCAATTGATGATTTTGATGATGACAACCATATAAAATATATATACACTAATGTTTTGCCAAGTTGTATAGTATATAGTGCAGAATATTACACAGGTGCTGAATTGAAGACTGTATAGTATAAAGACTCATGCTAAAGAATTGAAGACTCATGAGTTCAAAGACAAAGAAATGAAGAGCTCAAGATTATAATTTAGTGTTTAGAGTCATTAGAATGTATTGTTAGCAATCTTTGATCCTTATCTCTAATTTTCGATCCTTGATATTTTAAAAATTATTATTAAAAATTAAAAATATATTAAAAAGTTTTTATAAAAAGTTTTTAAGGAGTTCAAAATATTTAAACCAATATTCAAATTATTTTACAGAGTATAGAATTTTTAAAACAATTTAAAAGAAAACATTTTCAAATTTCACTAGGATATTTCTATATGTCGACATATAAGCTGCTAATTTTTTTTAAAATTTTGAATGGAAGTGTCTTTTGAACACAACCCTTCACGAATAGATACATCTATTCATTTACTATATAAAAGGGAGTGTAAATGAATTTTTAACTGATTAATTACTTACTTTCTTCCTAATCCTTACTCTCTTGAAAATTCTCTTGAAAACTGTACTATATTCTATTCAAAATCATATAGAATCAATTCATACTTCATTGTTTTGATTCATTAGTACTTACATTGTTTTACAAGCATCTCTCTCATTTCAAAGATCAAAGTGCTATTTAAGAGGCTATACGATCCATTGTATCCAACGCACAACTATTTGTCTTTGGAAAAACATCAACTCTACTCTTGTTTGTGTGGTTGTGCTTGTAGCCTGTTCAAATCAAGTGAGTTTGCCCCCGGACTCGCAATACAAGAGGGTGTGTCTCGTAGCCTTGAAATCGAGATTATAATTGGTTTGTTTGCTGCTGTACAAACTAGGCGCTTGAAAAGAAATCTGTATAGGAAATTGTACGGAACTTGATATAGGAGAAATCTGAACTGGTATAAAATCTATGTTGTCATCTCTCTAACACTTTACTTTTTACTATATTTCTTTTATACTTATCTATGATTGATTGTTAGTATAAATCTATTTTGTTACTCCATGATTTGATATTAATCCTAAAAGAATTTTAAAAAGATTTACATAAATTAGAAAACACTATTTACCCTCCCCCTCTAGTATTAAATTAGACTTAAGATCCATTATTCCATAACCAATAGTCAGTCCCTCAGTGAATGGGTATGCTACTATGCTTTAAGCATCTACTCTGTCAATTAACTCCCTTCGATGCTGGTAAACTACATTTATCATATAGAACAACTAAGAGTATGTTTCTAAACTTCCAGTGAGCTCTAAATTCTGCTAGAACTATATCGTGACATAGTTATCATAAAACAATGTTATATGATTCTCAACATTTGGAATCACCCTCAGCTCAATTATAAATTTATGCATTTTTACTTATATACATGTTTTTATTACGGAGCTATTCAAGGCGATGTAATTAGTCTTTTTCATTGAATTAGCCATAATCTTTCATTTGGAACATTTTCGACTTATGGATTCTTAAATTGAATTTATTATTGACATATTATATTCAATATCACTTATGAAGTTTGAGTCCGAACACTCCTTTATAAGGAGTTCGTTGTTTTTGTAAACAATTCTCTAGTATTTCGTAAATACACGAGAACACTCCAAACTATCATTTAGTGATATCAATTTGGATTTGACATTTGCCTCATGTATCAAATACATAAACAAGTCGTGACATTGTAGACAACATAACATGTATGATAATTCCTATTGCTAATACATAAAGAATCCATCTTACATGTTCCGTATTAAACATTTTAATAAAGTGTCATTATATATCGTTTTGGGACATTCCCAATATCTTTTATACTTACTATAGAATACATCATTTACAAATCCAACGCTGAGTATTAAGACAACTAAAGCTGATTTTAACATAAGTACATCTTAACAATCAGTAGTGCATTATTTACTTATGATTTAGAAATATCAATGACCTTTTAACATTCTTTCTTATGAACACACGCTTCCCCTACATTTTGACTGAAATCAAACTATTTAATATTTCTATCAAAATACTTATTCGATTTTGATTCTTATAAAATGATACTTTTGTATCATTTCTTGGATCATATCCAAAACCTCACAACCTCTGTATCGCTCCCGCTAACTTCGATACACTTTGGTGTGCAAATAGTCTATTTTAAATCATTATATAGAATTTTTTATTTCAACGCATATGTATCAAAACACCGAGTCTTATCAAGTGATAATCTTGTGAGTAAATCCGAAATAACTTGATCACATTGAATGATGAATCTATTATGCTAATTTCAACAATTGAAATTTACGAGATTATTCTTATCAACATTTCTCATTTGATTCCAACGACATTAGTCTTGCTCATAAAGGCACAATTGCGGCCGATGGATCACATCCCTTTGGTTACGACTATCAAAATCATATTTTGATAATGTACTTGGAATTCTTTCGGATTTACACATAATACCATATCATAGAGTCAACACTCTTAATGGTTTAATTAAACAACTAGGGATTATATTTTCGACATCGATAAGAAACTCATAGTTTCTCTTCAATGTGCGAGAATACTTATTAGGCACTCTAATGGAATATGTTCGTTTAGGTTAGTAATCTCATTTTACCTCATGTAATTAGTTTTATCTTCGGATCGTATCCAGTTCCATTTTACTACCAATAATTTCTCAAAGAAATTCCTTCACTATGAAGTTGGTATTTCTTGAAATAACAATTGTTTCTCGATGCAATGGAACAGACATTCATAAACATTTTCTGAATTTCCTTATATATAAAACTAATTTGGTTTTAGTTTACAAAACATATGTTCAAAATATAAATATGTTATCCAATGACAGTCCTTCCTAAACTCCTTTTAGGGAGATTCATACAAGATCCCTCACGAATAATTATTACGTGCAGGCTTTCGACTTGCACAACCTGCTAACTCCTTGACCTAGGATATGTTAGGGCTTCTTATAAACTCTTGTCTTGTATGATTTTGTAAACTATTATTTAGATGGAATAATATTAATCTTGTGTACTACTCTTAAGTACATGGCCTTATGGAAAGAAATTAACTCAACTTCACTTGCAATTAATCATATTTCGTTCGACAAAGTTTGATTGCTCCTTATTGATGCATCATTATGTATCATAGGGAAGAGTGGATTTGAGTTTGAATCTTTGTTCATTTTAAGGTACGTTCGGAACTCTTTCCAATATACTCACCCATTTGATCAAATCGAATCATTTCTCTCGCATGTTACATTACTTACTTCTGTTTTAAATTCTGGCTTATCATAAACTTATACATGCGCATGAAATATACATGTCTATGTCTATGATAACTTATCGGTGAACATAATGAAGTACGTGGAACTGTTTTGTATTAATAAACTTACGATTGCATACATTTATATGTGTAACAACCTATAATTTTTAACAAATATTTAATTGAATTTATTTGAAACTTTGATTTTAAATCATTTAAATTTGAAATTTTGGAATTTTATAATGAAATTTTGGGATTTATTGATAATTTATTTTCCATATATAATAAAATAATGATTTTCTGAAAATTTTATATTTTGGTCAACTGTGGTCAAACTTTGACTTTCAGTTGAAATTTCTAAATTTGAATTTTAAATTTCTAATCTTTTTCTTTGAAACAGCATTTGTTTTTTATATTCGTTCTGCTTTTCGTTTCGTCAAATTCTGTTTTATACTTTTTAAATTTGATAAAATTCAGCGTTTTACACGCAATTATTTTCTGTATTTTTATTGTCTATATTTTCTATGTTTATTTCTATTTTATTTTAGTTTCGGACTTTGTTTGTTTTGTTTGAGTTTTGAACTTGTTTGGTTTTGGGCTTGACAAATGGGCTCGGAAATTCAAGAGACATAAGTTTCTTTTCTTTTAATGTGATGTGTGCCTCTTCCTTTTCCTTTTCTTAGCCGTGTGTTTCCATCTCATAGCCGTACATATCATTTGGCATTCCCATCTCTCTTTTCTCATTTTTCATTTCCTAACAAAAATTTAAAGTAAGTTTTTCCATGGCTTCCTCTTCTCTTTTCTTTTTCTCTTTTCTTTTTCTTTTGTTGCAAGCAAGTTCGGCCATCACCATTCCCATCCCTAAGCCGACCATCTCCTCCACTACACCACCAACCATGACCGGCCTCCACCATCCCACCATCACCCCATGTTGTTGTTGTGACCCATAGATCCAAATCCATCACCATACCATACTTGAAACCATAGCCGAACCCAATATAAACATCACCTTCCTCTTGTTTGCCTCGGCCATCCCCTTGTTCACCACCTTCCTTAGTTTGGCCGTGACCATCCCCTTGCCAAGCCTTCATTTCAGATTTTCCTTGACCCCTAGCACCTTATGACCAAACCCATGTTAGCCATAGGGCCGAACCATGTTGCTAGGCCGAACCACCAAAGCACTTGACCCTTCATTTCCCTTTGACCTTTAGCCTCCCACTTGACATTTGGTTTGCCAACCCTTCACCTACCACTATGCCGTGCCTATTTGCTACCCATGGCTGAGCATACTTACCTCTAAACCAATGTGGCCGAGCCTTGTGTGATGATGGTCAAGCCCATTTATGTAGTGGCCGAGCCCACTTGTTTGGTTAAGCCACTTTGTTCCACTTTTGTTCATATTTTGCTTTGTTTAATTTATATTCTTTTGTGTTGAATCATTACTTATATTTGTTTGTATTTATTTGTTTTCAAGATTTGAATCTTGGCTCTACATCTCCTCTAATCTGATTCGTGCTTTTTCGGAGTTTATTCTGTGTTTTGAATTGTCATCTCTAGCTTTATAAGGTGAGTTATCACTCTCGACTTCGTACTTATAAAACTGTGAAACAAAGTCTGGTGAATTGTAGTAGTGATATGCCATGTTGATAGTAGATTTATATATGCTAGTGATGTGATATTATATGATGTTATAACCTGATTATATACCTGTTTAATCACCTGATATGACATGCTATGCTTTACTGGTTATTTTATATTTCTGTTTCTCACACTGCAAGTTCCCTCACTATGGGTTGAAATGATACATACCCAAACGGAATTTAGAATAGGGAAAAGTCATTATGAGCTGAAATGATAGGCTCGAGTGATTTTTATTTGACTTGGGATTGCGGGTTCGAAATGATCAAACCCTGGTTTTTATATTTCGGATTGAAATGATATATATCCGTATTCACTTGACCTAGGTTAGGAAATATTATACAGACCCGTGGTTAATTTTAAATATATATATTTTCTAAAAATTTCTAAGTATTTGGAATTTAAATTATATGAGATTTTAACTTAAATTGGATTTAAATGATTTAAATAAATTTTATAGTGATTTTATGTAAGTTAAAATTGTATAAGTTAATAAATGATTTAAAATGTAAATTAAAATGTTGATTTAACTTAATAATTGAAATTTGATTTAAAAGGGAATTGTAGGCTTAACTTAGTAATGAAATATTTTATGTATGCATTGGATATTTTTAAAAGTAAATAAAATATCAAATCTTTTGTTAAAAGTAAAGTTAAGAAATTCAAATGTAATTTTGACTTAATAAATGAATTATGGTTAAATTTGGATATTTTATTTATAAAATTTTATTTTATTTAAATCATAAGTGAAATGATATCCAAATAAATAATTTTGAAAAGTGATACATGTTTTATAAGTTAAAAATGGTGAAAAACTGAAATTATAATGTTTCTGAAATGTTATAGTAAATCTCAGATTTGTATTGGCAGCATTTCTGAAATGTTGTGGTTTTAAGGTAGCATTTTATAAGTGCTGCTATTTCTGAAAATGTACTGTTTTTCCAAATACTACTATCTGTACAGTAGCGGTTTCTAAGTGCTACCATTTCTGAAAATGTACTGGTTTCTGAAATAATACTATATCTGCAGTAACGTTTTCTAAGTGCTGCTGTTTCTGAAAAAGACCATATATCTGAAATACTACTATCTATACAGTAACGTTTTCTAAGTGCTGTTGTTTCTGAAAGATGATATTTTCGAATGCTAATATATGTATTATCACATTTTCAAAGTGCTACGAATGCTAAAATTACAATGTTTTTGAAATTGTTATAATTGAATGAATGAACTTAGAAATGCTACAACTTTGGAAATGAATATTATTTTTGAAGGATATTGACATTGAATTTAAATGGTTCAAATAAATATGTTTTGATTTGAAATATAAACCATTTTGAATTTATAACCACGGGTTATAATAACGATTGGTTGTTAAAGAGACCGAGATCAGATATGGACATACTCTCTGTCGATACTAAAAACCACTTTAACAACTGTATACGCGGTGGAGATTCCAGAATGAAGTTAGATGGTGGCGACGATTCTATTTTGAGGTATAAATGTGGACCCGACTCCCGTGAGTTGGCATAAGGTGGCTAAAACATGAGCAATCGACGGGCTAATGAGGTAGCTCCTCTGATCGGACACATTCCATCGTATACCATTCTATTACTTTATGATTGATTGGGTGCACCCCTTGATTCGGGAGTGTGGCTCGAGGTGGGCGATTGCTGCGGCTCTGCGTTACCACCGGCCCAGAAGTGTAATTGGTATATCTACCCTGGCATTGCCTAGTTGTGCCGTGTCACCTACCATAGCGTGCTTTACTACGAGTTTATTTTATACCATACCTATGGAGTGCCCTCTGACGACGCCCATTACGGGGGAGATTACGGTACTGTATCGACTATGGGAATATAAAAATGTGTTAAGGTGGAAAATGTAAAGCCTTAACGCTATTTTGATAGTTTACTTTACTTTAGACATTATTATAATAACGTATCTTACTACATGGTAGATAGTTTAACGGATCCTTAAAGGATGGACGATCCCAAACATCCTTTAAGTTATTGATGCATTTCTATTACAGTTCACTTGAGTTGATTTACATTGTACAAGTATGTATGTCCTGACTCGAGTGTTTTGTGTTTTGATTTACGCTTGGGTCAGCCTGAGTATCACAGCTTTGGATTCATCTTCTGGAGCTAGAGATTTGCTGGAGTTTATCTGTCTATCTAGTTGACTATTTTCCATTTCAGTTATTTCCTATTCAGCTTTGCTCATGTATTTGTGAACTTATGTATTCAGACTTCTGTTGTATCTGTTTTGAGACTATGTATTGTAGTAGCTTCATGAACTACTATGTATTTTATTTCCGCTACGAGTTATTCTAATATTCTATGTTTGTGATTCTGTGATTGGTTTTATTTGCTCCAAATTTATTTACAATCTATTGTTTTGAATTATTCAAGTTTGACATGTGTGGTTTTATTGTCGATTTGAATGGTCCAAAATAGTGGGTCGTTACAATATGTATCAATTCGAAGAGTTCATCAACTCCTATGATGCTCCCACTAATTTGGGTACATAGCCCTTAATTGTTTGAGATATAATTAACTAGTACCATATAATTCGTAATCATATAATAAAAAAATTATTTCTCAAAACTACGGCTTAGTTTATAATACCAAAATAATTGTAGGTAATTTTAGATACTTCGGTATTTTCTAATGCATCACTTTTTTGTAAAAGAAATACCACATTATAGTTTTATTTCATAACAAATATTCAAAATATTATCAATTAAATATAACTATGTCTATTTTTAGTCGACACCGAAAAATAGTCATATTTCATAATTAATGTTCAGCGTGTTTTATGAAAATAATTTTCATAATTTGAGGCAATTAGTAATTATAATATGGCATGCGCCCACTATATCCGTCATTACTATAATAGCGTACTAAATTCAGAGATCTATCATTCACTTAATATAGATTATTTATTTCATACACTGTAACTAGTTTACAGTCAAAAGTTCTTTGATTAAATATCTTGAACTCAAAGAAATAAATCTCATAGAAAAAAAAATTCTATATGAAAATACATTTCGGAATAGAAATCATATTTCTTATTCTAATATTAAGTATCAATTATTATTTTACTTCTCGTGTTTGATGTTTCTTTATGAAGCAGAAGTGACCATTAACTCTATTCATCCCAACTATACCTTTAATCACATCTACTCTTATACGTTTGTTTTCTTTCTAAATGATCGAACCATTTAAAAGAAAATCCTTACTACAACATCATAATGAACTCTTTACCAAAGTGTGCTCGAACATCCTTAACATTTATGGACATCAAATATGTTGTACTTTGCATAAACTGATCAAGCTGACATTTTAGTGATCGAATTCTAAGATCTTTCTTGTAGTTTTGGTCTAGTGTTGCATTTAACACAATACGATCCTTCTTGTAATCAATCAAATTGAATACTCGATCGCACAATACTGTTTATTGGCTTATTTCGAATGAAGTAACTTCATCGAAGTATCGTACATTACAAACTATGACCATTCCCCACATAATGTATGGGATAGTATACGAATCCAATATTCACAGTCTTGTATTGCTTTAGAGTTCGAAAATCAATAGAATGTAATACATGGTTTTGATCAAATAAACGTATAAGCGACCGAATTACAAATGTATTTAGTAGTTGTAAAATCAGGCACTTGCATGGGTATTGAAATGCTAACATGCAAGAAGCATTTATTAGTAACTTCATATTATATTTCTATTTGTCAATCTTCAATTCAGGTTAATTGTATACCTTAATTGATAAACGTTTTATCAATCATCTTAAATTCACAAATTCATCACTGTAGATTATTATAACATTATATAGCATATATTCTTACAATATTAGAAAGGTTAAATGTTATCATTTCATTTTTCTAATAAGGCTCCCACTAGTGTTTTATGTTTCACCAAACCCTAAGTCGAAACATAAAATTCTTTCGACTTCACTAATAGGTGTTAGAACTCATACGTCTTGGAATTCTGACCTTGAGTTTGCTCAACAAGTCATAGCTCCACGAACGATGGATAACTTCTTATCGGTTCTTTCATATACAACTCATAACCCTTGGTATCTTGTCCTACTTTCACTTCGACCTTGAATTTTTCTTAACAAATCGAAATGAAATTATTCACCCGTACCTACCATATCACGACGACCTAAGTATAGTATATGTACCTTGAGTTTTCTCAACAAATACATATAGTTAGCTTACCTGATCTATTCAATAAATTAATAGTACTACAAATAATAACCCTAGCTTATGTTTTTTCAACAACTAAGGAGTATGCAAGTAATTTATTAATATATATATATGTGGTAGAGGACAATATTATACTGAAGGTTCATAATCTGCAATATATTATATTTAGTGATATAGACTTAATACTGTATTTCTTATGGAATACCCTCGTTGTTCAAGTATCAAACACATCTGAAATCACCGTATACGTAAAATACGTATGTATTTATCCCTTAAGCCTATTTGGGTTTCTTTGATGTTCCACCTTTAGTTTATATATTCATATTATATAAGTTTTATTAATTGTATAACTTTTATATTTTAATTAACTTATAGAATAGCCTTAGGTATAACAATATATTAATTAAATCTTATTTAATTAATTTTATATTATTTTAATATAACATTTATATTAAATATTTATTATATACTATAACCTTTATAGTACCACACATATATCTTATATATAAGTATATTTATTTAATTAATTAACCTTTAATTTATTTATTCAATTAATTAACCTTTAATTAATTTATTTAATTAAATAATTTTAATTAAATTATATTAATTTCAAAATTCAATTCATATACATACATGTATACTTATGTTATTTTAAACAATTTAAAACAACATAACATATATCATAATACATAATACATATATACATTTATTAACTCATTAACTTATTTAATTAATTAATTTTACTAATCTTATTAATAAATTTTAAATTTTCAAAATTAATATTTATTTTCAAAATTTTTGAAATTATTTTGTTATATTACAACTTTTATAATATTTGTGTATCTTATTTTAATTTTAAATCTTATATTTTAATTTTCAAATAATTTTGAAAATTAGCCCAAGAGCCAATTCAAATTCTGGCATTTTCTATTAGGGACAACTTTTGGGCTATGAGCTTAATAGTTAATCAGAACATGACTAATTTAGACCGCATAAGCTACTGGGCTCCGATACCATTGTTGGAACTGGGATGCCCCCAAGGGAAGTTATAGGTGAATTTCAAAATAGTTTACCTTATTGGGCCTATGAAGTCTAATTTATTTAGAAAATTTCTAAATTTTATTTAAATAAAATCTCTTATTTTGGTTAAATTTACAAATTACAAAGAATTTTATTTAATTCATATATAATACATATAAATGCACACATATGTATTATGTACATATACGTATGTGTGTGCATGTGTAACATGATAATGTTAGTACCTTAGGCATTGATTTTGTTGACAACAACTATATGACATTATATAAAATATAGATACTAATGTTTTTATCAAGTTATATATAGTATATAGTGTAGGATATTAGACAAGTATTAATTAAGAAGATTGTACGGTATTAAGTGAAGATTCAAGAGGCTGATATAGAGATTCAAAAGTTAGAGATTGAAGACTCATGAGTATTAAAGAACTCGAGAATTCCCGAAAAAATTATGGAGTCATAGAATTTTTTGTTAAAACCCCGATAGCACTTCTTTGATCCTTCTCTATTCTGCTTTTCAAATAGTTTTTAAATATTCTAAATTTCAAAAATGATTTTAAAAAGAATTCTTGTTTTTAAAATGATCTCTCAAAATAACCTTCAAAATATTTTTAACTTTTGATTTATAAGATTATTATATATTGAAAAATTAAGTTTTAAATTAGTTTATATTTAAATATACTTCTAATTTATTATACTTTGTTATAGTTTTGATGATTTCTAATATTTATAAGTATATTATAATATTTATAACTTTAAATATATTCACTCATACTTCATATATATTATTTATTTTATTTCAAAATAAATTTATATAAAATCCTTTATATATTTAAAAATATTTCAAAATAATTTTATAAAGTTTTGATACGATTAAAATATATATAAACTATGTTTAAATAAGTTCACAAAGTATAAAAATATTTTACAATGTATAACATTTTCAAAACATTCTTTAAAAGGTAAGTTTTCAAAGTGTAAAGGGATATGTCGACATACCCTCACCCTATATGTCGACATATGGACCATAGATCTAAATTGAAGCATCATTTCGTCGTATCTCTTCGCGAATGGACATGGCTATTGTGTCTCTATAAATAAGGGTTACTATAAATAAGGGTTCAAAACCAATGAATTTTCTTTAATTACTTTCTTATATTTTCTCTCCTCTTTCACTCTCTTATTTTCTAAAAGAAAGTCTACTCAAATTCAATCAGAATCAAATTAAACTCCACTGATTTGATTCTCTATTGAGTACTCTTTGATCTCTCTCATCTCTCTCACTCAAACAAGGTCAAAGTGCTATTCAAGTGGTTATAAAATCATTTGTATCCAAGATCAATGATTTGTGTCAGTAAAACTCTATCAAATCATACTAGTATATTGGTGGTTGTGATTATAACCCGTGCAAATCAATTAGGTGTGCTTGGTGACCCAGAAATTCAAGTGGGTATGCTTGTGGCCCGTGTGAATCAAGTGAGTCTACCCATAGCTCGGAAAGTTTAGATGGTGTGTCTCGTTGCCTTGAAATCGAGATTGTATTGACTTTGCTATTTGAAAAGACATATCTACAAGGAATTATACAGAACCAGATGTAGGGTGACTATGAACTAGTTTAAAATCCTGGTGTGTTCTTTCCTTTTTACTTTTACTACTTATGTTTTAATCTATGTTTGAATCTGCGATTTTTAGTTGCATTGTTTAATCTATAATTTTAAAAGAACTCAAAAAGATTCACAAAAATTATGAAACACTATTCACTCCCCTCCCTCTTCTAGTGTTAAATTAGCCTTAAGATTCATCTTCTGCCAAAAAAATAGATAACCCATGTAAGGTATAACATGCTCGTATATAGATGTTGGGATTTACATCGCAATAGATATGTTAGCTCATCTGATATGTATTGTATGTTGTCCAAATATATGTATGTATTTAAACTTGTTATTTATAAAAATATTATAAATCTTAAATAAATATATATATATATTTGTATGTATGTATACGTTAATTTTATTTAAATAATTTTATGAGAATAAAATATTTAAGCACACATACACATATATATATATATAACTTATATGTATGTATATATGTATGTACATATTAATATATATTAAAATAATACAGACACACGCATAAAAGATATAAAAAAATTAATTATGAACTAATATGTGTGTGTGTGTGTCTATATATTGTTTGAACCTCCATTTAATGTTTCAATGACAACAACTATACAATCGTATATATTATATACATCTTATCAAGATAACAGGTATATATTACGAGAAGACATCATGCTCAAAGATATTGGGACTCGAAAACAAATAAAGATCTATCGACTATACTATAATTAGTAAGGTTATTCTAGTGTAAAGAGTATTAGATAAAACATTGTAAGGTCTCCTTGAGTATATATGCACACACGATCACACATGATTTCATATACACTAAACATAAAGTGAAAAACTGCATTGACCATTCATAGACATCTGAGAAAAAATCACAGACATCTGTAACAATCCTCAAAAAATCATTTCCTGAAGCCACAGACGTCTGAGGTTTTCCCACAGACGTCTGTCATTTGAAAAACTACAAAACTTTGAATAAACACCTCTGTTGAACTAATAGAAATCAACTCTTCATCGAAAGGTTGCAGACATTAAAATAATTAGACCTTATCTAACAGTAACAACTCTTCATCTGCATCTCTTTAAACCTATAAATGCTACCATGGTTCAAATTTAGAAATCAACTGAATTGAAATAATTAAAACTATTCTCTCTTGATTTCTTATTACTCTCTTTTGCATACATTGCTTACATACTCTCAATCTATCATAACCAAAATATAATTTTGGTAAAATCACTTTCTACAACTCAAAGCATTCACATTCACGTTGCATATTTAATATTTTTGATCTTTTAATAATCCTACATATTCCTACATATTGCATTCACATTCACGTTGCATATTTAATATGTATGTAGGAATATGTAGTGATTTTTTCTAAGATATGTAGGAATATGTAGGATTATTAAAATACGTATGTAGGAATATGTAGTGATTTTTTCACGTTGCATTCACATTCATGTTGCATTCACATTCACGTTGCATCTTTTTCATCTTTTAATAATCCAATTTCTAATTCTGATCAATACAAAGAATCAAAAATATTAAATAAGGAATATGTAGGAAAGTTAACTAGATCAGAATTAGAAATTGGATTATTAAAAGATGAAAAAATTATCTTAGAAGAAGAATTAGAAATTGTTTAAAAAAATGCAACGTTATTATCTCAAAATGACAAATTATTAAATGATTCAGAAAATTATAAGTTAGAAAAAGTTAATCTGGAAAAGAAAACTAGAATTACAAGCAAATTTAGATTCTAGAAATATTGAAATTTATGATCTTAAAAGTAAGTTAGATAAAATAACAAATAATGCAACAAAATTCAACAAAGGAAAACAAAATTTAGAAAATTTGATTATGATATCTAAATCATCTGAAAATTGAAATGGATTAGGCTTTAAAACAAACAAAAGTCAAAGAAATACAGCACATTATACACAAAATTCAAAAAGCCAAAGTTAGAAACTAAGTTTAAGAATTCATATACAAATATGGTCAAAATATGGATTCCAAAAACAATTAATAAACAAATTATACAAAAATATATTGATGAATACTTACAGAAAGTTGTATATAACAAAAGTTACATTTCTAAAGGAACCAAATCCTCGTGGATATGGCTACCTTCCTCCACTAACATGTAGGACCCTAATCAAAGAATGTGGGTACCAATTAAATTTTGCTTATTTTGCAGGTAACCAAAATCAAAATAAAAAATAAAGAGAAATGGATAATTGATAGCGATTGCTCTAAGCACATGACTGGAAATGCTAATATGTTATCAAATATAACATATATCGATGGTGGCACTGTAACATTCGGAGATAACTCAAAAGAATTTGTCATCGGCATTGGAGAAGTCATCAACATCAGTATTTCTAACTCTCCTATAATTACAAGTGTTTTATTGGTAGAAAATTTGAAACATAACTAATTAAGTTTAAGTCAATTATGTGATAAAGGATTTAAAATTGATTTCGAGAAAAATAAATGCAATATTTTTTATCAAAATAAAATTTTAATTTTTGAAGGATTTAGAAATCGAAACATATATAGTTTAAACATGAATGTCAAAAACAATACTAATTTATGCTTAGCCGCGAATCATGATGATCCATGGTTATGACATAAACGTTTTTATCATATAAATTTTAAGAATATCAACAAACTAGCTAAAAATGAATTAGTTAGAGGATTGCCTAAAATCAACTACAAGGTTAAAAACCTATGTGACGCTTGTCAATTTGGTAAATTAAAGAAAAGATCCTTTAAATCTAAAAAGGAAATTTCCATAAAGCAACCTCTCAAATTACTCCATCTAGATTTATTCGGACTAACTCAAGAAAGTTCAATAAATCATAATAAATACGTTTTTGTAATTATTGATGATTTTTCAAGATATACTTGGACATTGTTTTTAAAAAATAAAAGTGACACATTTGAAATGTTCAAAAATTCTGCTAAACGAATAAATTTTTTAATGAATTTAAAAATTAAAAGTATACAAAGTGATCACGGAGGTGAATTTGAAAATGAACTATTTATAAATTTTTGAAACAAAAAGGAATTAGTCATAATTGTTTGTTTCCTCGAACACCACAACAAAACGATGTTGTAGAAAGGAAAAATCGAACTTTACAAGAATGTGCACAAACTCTACTAAACAGATGTGAAGACCCAAATTATTGAGATAAAAATAATTTTAATAAAATCAGAAAATGAGAATTTTTTTTAAGAAAAGAAAAATATAGTTTGACAATAATAATATTAGGAGTAAGTGAAATGATTAAATAAGAGGATAGAGATTTTTCAATAAAATATAATGATCCAATATGAGTGAGTTTTTATATACAGATATCTCCTATATATATATATATACATATATATAAATATATATGTATTAGATATGAGTAGCCAAAGAAGTATAAAATGATAAAGTCCTTTTGATAACTAAATTGCATGAGAACCAGTTTAGTATTATTGTGCATAAATACTTTCTTAAAAATAAATCAGGAAATAAATGGTTTGAAATAATATAAAAGAACCATTCAGGCCTAACGAGGTATACAATGTATCTGAGTCACACAAAGATGATGTGTAGGTGGATCATGCAAATAGCATGTGCACAGAAAAGCAGAGAAGCAACTGCTTTTACTAGAAATAGAAATCAAGAGAAAATGGCGCATTTAGCCATAACAACACACACATAATTCTCTGAGTAATGTGAGGATAAAATGGGTTTTTCCTTTAGTAAAACCCTAGCAAAATGATTTAAATCAAGAGGGAAGCAGAGGTTTTCTCTGAGGGAAAACAGAAACACACTAAAAAATAATAGAAAGGAGAGCTCACCCTGTTTCCAAGCTAAGGCATTCTCGGGGAAGAGAGGAGGAAGGTGAGTGATTAATCACTTATGATCTATAAGGCATTAAGACCCATGTTAAGGGCAGCCAAGTTATTTTTATATAAACACTACATTATGTTTTTTTTCTGATTTGATTTTATTCTCTGGATGAAAATATGTTGATCATGGATGGTATTCTGGTTGGGTTTTTGGATGAGATTTAACCTGTTTTGACTTGTTGTGATGGTTTCAGTTTTTGTTTTAAAATAATAGATAATCAAACAAATACACTAATCACAGAAATAGATTTTATATATGCTAGTTTTGATGTGAAAAATGAATCAAATGTTTTACTGTGGAATAGGGTATCAATGAAAGAAAAGAAGTAGGCAGTGTGAATAATGAGATTCATGCTTATGTCTAGTCTATATTAAAAATGATATGAACAATGCAATATTACAAATATGTGCTGATTTGTTCAGATCATAAACCAATAAGTTTTTATGGGTTTTTCTCAAAAACCATTCCTTATGTTTACAGTAAAAGAATAAATATAGTTATGCATATGACTTCTTCAGATTTATGTAAGCAATGGAAAATTTCTAGAAATAAAAATATAAGCAGGTTTTTAGAAAAATGTGATTAAAGCAAAAATGACTTTGAAATAAGGTGTGCAATTTTACATGAATGCTTTGTATGTCTGGATATGATCTTTGGGTGATTTTAATAATTCTTGACCTATATAAGGAAGGAAAGAATACGAGTATTTCTGGAATCAAAAGAAAAATTCCCCAGAAAGAAATAAATAAGCATGGTCTCTAAATTATAAAATAATTTAGGAGTAGTGCCTTGATCTACTCATCAGCAGGTGGTTGATGGGTATGTGCATGACTTGTTTAAGTCCTGTAGGCCTCTGTGTAAAGGGTTAACAGAACTGAGCCCCTTTACAATGCACACATGGTGTTCAATGGCAAGAGTTCAGACCAAACAAAATGAAAAGATGAGAAAGAGAAATTATGCTATGGAATTAGGGAGTTAATCCATAGGAGTTTGTACATGTACAACTGAATAAAGTAAGTGGATGAATGCTTGGGTGTATGTTTATAAAGAGAAATTATGCTATGGAATTAGGGAGTTAATCCATAGGAGTTTGTACATGTACAACTGAATGAAGTAAGTGGATGAATGCTTGGGTGTATGTTTATAGATAAACTTAAATATACACATTCTCAGATTTTAATTGGGATTTGAATAGCATTTAATAGAAAAGTTCTCTGTATAGCCATAAGAATTTAAAAGGTATTTTGCATACTTGATTTCACTCACACCAGAATTTATTTCTGACCCTATTTGTTGCCTTTGCAATACTTGGGGTGTCTCATTTTATTGGGGCAGTTCAAAGTTTTGCTGCAGGGAAAGATGCATGAATTGCTTGCTTGCTTGCATGGATAATTGGAGATCTTGAGGAATTTAAAGTGAAGTAGCAGTGTCATTGTAATAAATAAGTTAGACAAACCCTAATATGTTCTAAGTATTTTCATGAGTGTCTTTTGCTTTGTTATCTGGAAAAGAGTATGTAAGAAGAAAAAGAAACTTAAATGTTATATGTGTTTGTGAGCTGTGGACTTAAGTAACAAGTTCTGAAATAGTTTTAGTAGATAATGCTGAAGGAGAAGATGCCATTTAATCTGATGTGTGAACATGTTTTTCTTGACAGTCATGAGGCACTTCAATTATGATACTATAAAACTGATACTAGGTAGGAAATATCTGATACTATAAAAACTGATACTAGGTTGGAAATTTCTTATACTATAACTACTGATCTAATACTAAGTAGGAAAAATCTGATACTATAACTTCAAAACTGATACTAAGTGGCAAGACAAAGATTAAGAGTAGAAAGCATGTATACCAATCAGTAGGCAGGGAAATGTTGCAAAGTGTTTATAGGTTCAGAACACCATTTCTATAAGTTTTAGTCCAGAAGAGTGCAAATATCTTTCAAAAACCAGATTCAACACTTTTCTAGCTCCGGATATAAGAAGTTGTATGATTTATAAAGTAGGTCACAACACCATCACTCATGTGATGATTATTTGCTCAGTTAACCAGGAAATATGCATTTTGTCTGTCATGATTGGTTTGTGCTTGTTGTGTCTAGACCTTGATCACACTTGTTGTTTTTCTCTGCTTAGACTTCAACCTAGTTTATCACCTCAGTATTCATATGATAAGTATCAAATCACAGAGAATTCCGGAAAATTAAATGTATGACTTGTAAACCCAAAGACCAATTAATTTGAGAAGTAAGCAAGAAAATAATAAGTGGCAATATTTGAATTTAATATTAATCAAGCTTGAGATCAAAAAGGAGACTGTAAAAAAAATAGAAATGGCTATGTGACACCAATTCTCTGAAATATGAGAAATATAGTGTGATTGAATTTTCCTTGTTAATTTTAATACTCTGATAAGCAAGGAAACATTTATATATCTTCATATATATAAATGACTTGAATTGACTTATATACTAATATTTTTATATTGGTAAGAATTTGGATCTTGGGGGAAATGAATTAAAGAAGTGATCACTTGATTTGGAAAAAAAAATCTCAACAGTAAATCACTGAAAAATAACAATCCAAAAGAAGTGGGTCACTTTAACAGAGTAACCTACCAAAGAATTTATGGGTCGAAACTATTGCTACTGCTTGTTGTATTAAATCGTGTAACACCTAGACCCATGACTAAAAACACATGCTATGAAATATTTTTTAACAAGAAACCGAAAGTATCGTATTTTCGTGTATTTAGGTCAAAATGCTTCATATTAAACACTAAAGATTATCTAGGAAAATTTGATTCTAAAGCAGATGAAGGAATTTGTGTTGGTTATTCGGATCGAAGCAAAGCATATACAATCTTTAATAAACGAACAAATATTATAGAAGAAAGTCTTCATGTCTCATTTAATAAAAACTTTAAAGATAATAAAAATGACGATGATGAAGAAATTATAAATAAAACTAATATACCTATACATGAAAATAATAATAATAATAATGTCAATAACAATAATGATAATATGATAACATCATCACCTAGAACATTAAGAGACCATCCTATTAATAATATTATCGGGAATTTAAATACAAGAGTATCAACCAAAAAACAGTTAAATCAAATGAGTCATGTTGCATTTATATCAAATTTAGAACCGAAAAATATAAAGAAGCATCAAAAGATGATTTTCGGATTATTGCAATGCAAGAAGAATTCAATCAATTTGAAAGAAATGATGTTTGGGAACTTGTACGAGACCAAACGATTAATCTATAATTGGAACTAAATGGGTATTTAGAAATAAGGCAGATGAAAATGGAAATATTGTACGAAATAAAGCAAGGTTAGTGGCTCAAGGATATAATCAAGAAGAAGGAATTGATTATGACGAAAAATTTGCTCCTGTAGCACGTCTCGAAGCAATACAAACATTACTGACTTTTGCATGTCATCATAATTTAAAAAAAAATCAAATGGACATAAAAATTGGATTTTTAAACGTATTTATAAAAGAAAAAGTATATGTTGAACAACCTCATTTAT
Source organism: Allium fistulosum (assembly GCA_030737815.1). Taxonomy (NCBI): domain Eukaryota; kingdom Viridiplantae; phylum Streptophyta; class Magnoliopsida; order Asparagales; family Amaryllidaceae; genus Allium; species Allium fistulosum. The sequence continues at coordinate 1,044,405,985 of CM060905.1, forward strand.
TTGTTCACGAGAAATATCCAGATCATGTATTTAAACTTAAAAAGGCCTTATATGGATTAAAACAAGCACCTCGTGCTTGGTATGAAAGATTAAAAACTCATTTACAAAATTCTAGTTTTTAAATTGGTAAAATTGATTCCACATTATTCATAAAACAAGAAAATAATAATATTTTAGCTGTACAAATATATATTGACGATATCATATTTGGATCCACTGACGAAAAATTTTGTACTGAATTTTCTAACATAATGAAAGATGAATTTGAAATGTCACATGTGGGAGAATTAAACTATTTCTTAGGTGTTCAAATAAGACAATTAGAAAATGGAATTTTTATAAATCAAGAAAAATACTGTCAAGATTAATTAAAACGTTTAGGAATAGAAAATATTTCAAGTAAACCAACTCCAATGAGTGCTACTCTACATTTAGATAAAGATGAAAATGGAAAAGATTTCGATCAAAAATTATGTCGAAGTATGATAGGATCTCTGTTATACTTAACAGCTAGTAGACTAGATATTATAATGAGTGTATGTTTGTGTGCTCAGTTTCAAGCACAGCCAAAAGAATCACATCTAAATGAATCTTAAGATATTTAACAAACACTAAGGATTACAGACTTTTCTACCCAAAAGGAAGCTCGTTCGAACTCGTGTCATATAGTGATGCCGATTTCGACGGTTGTAAAACAGAAATAAAAGGGACAAGTGGCACATGTCATTTTATTGGTCAGTCTTTAGTTTCATGGTTTATAAAAAAGAAAAACTACATTTTGCTCTCAACATGTGAAGCAGAATACATCTCAACGGCTTTAGCATGTGCACAAGTAATCTATATGCAACAAACTCTTCTAGATTTCGGTAAAATCATAACAAAATCTCCTATATATTGTGACAATACTAGTGCCATAAATTTATCAAAAAATCCTATTAACCATTCTCGAACAAAACATATTGATATTCGTCATCATTTTCTACGAGATAATGTGGAAAAGGGAATTATATCACTGGAATTTGTATATACTGAAAATCAAATAGCTGATATTTTTACTAAAGCATTAAGCGAACTAACTTTTATTAAATTAAGACGAGATCTAGGAATATGTTCTTACAGTGAATTAGTTAACTAAATCTGTAGGATTAGATTTGTACACTTAAATTTTTTTTATAAAAAAAACTCATATAAACCTACATAGAATAGAATTTGTACACTTAAGCTAATACTAACCACATAAAACTTAACTACCTTCTGTTAAAAGTTATATGGTTAAACTTATTTTTCTAAAACAAACTTCTAAGTATAGTAAAAACTCTCACTTATAAATAAATCGGTTTATTTTCCTCCTAACTAAATACAAATAGTTTATTAAGACCATTATTACTCAAAAAAATTGTCTTCCGATCACGACTCCACTTATTCAACTGTCGACTATGAATCACCCTCATCAAACAGCACATATGCTTCAAAAACTAAATCATCATCTCCATCAAATCACTCGACCTCTTTGAACATTATTGCAACATGAAACGACCCGCAGTCCCGTACCCCTTGAATTGACATTAATCTCCATCATATCAACCCAAGAAGAATGGAAATACGAACCATTTGGGTTAAAGAAGAAAGAGGTAGAAGAAGAAAATAGAAGACAACATCGAAATCTAACCATCGAAGCGGAATAAAATATAATAGAGAATAACTAATCTTTACACAAAAACAATCTGTTTATACATTACATCATCAGAGTACATATAACACACAACTGGACAGTAATCACAACATGTCCTCACAAAACTGAATACACAGTACGCACAACATAGCGGAATATACATCAAGTACGAGTGATACGTCTCGCCATCCATCTCGTCTCCTGAGCTCCACGGCATCCTATCCTGTATCTGTAATACTCGGTCTGACCTGAGCATTATAATAAAATAACACCCGAGTCACTCTGGAAAACCAGCGTGAGAAAACACACTCAATCGGATTATTAAAGTTTTCCAAACCTTTTGAAAACAAAAGCATCTCGTAAGACCACGCCACAAATAAACATGTCGGGTTTTTACCTTACGATAGCCAAAACACTTTTTATCAAAGTCGTCTGATATTATAATAGTGTCTATTGAAAGTAAAATAGAATCTAGCTGAAATGCCTGCATCTCACATTTCAGCAATAGTTGGGCACAATCAAAACCGTACAGGCACGTAAGGAGAATGGATTTCCAACGAATGACTAGGCACTGGGGTACCACCTGTCACAGTACCTGGTCTAGATCAGCGTACCGAGGACCACGCCCGATCCCCTGCAACACAAGACCGAAACTACCTAAGGGTAATTCCGAGTAAGATCACCCCACGGTTGGGATCAGCAACTGCACCACTAAGCTGAATATAAAAAGGGACATCTACACAGGGATGACCTCACCCTAATGGGCGCTACCCATATAGCCTTGCTGCATAACCCCTGATTTTCAGTCATTCCCGATTGATGAAGCTTGAGGCTAAGCGTTACCTTTTTAGAACGCATCTCTTAGAATGCCCATCGTCCACCTGACGATGTTCTGAAAGCATTCATCCATACAAGTCCGTCCTAGGTCCGAACGGAACCGAAGGCACTACTCCTACTACATCCATTTTGGAATCACCCTCAGGATTAGTAGCGACTAGCCCTTGCACTTCACTATACCATCTTTGATTCCAAACTCGTTTTTCCACGAAAACGTACAAACCAGATCAAAGTGGTTTTCGAGAAATTAATCTCGATCCCGGTCTCTTCGAAACGATCAGTGCATTGGCCAATATTGATAGTCGGTTATTTAACTATCAATTAACATTCACAAACATCCATCAAACAATAAATAATTACCCAAATTATTTATAAATCTCAAGATATCTTCACAAGATATATTTCCAATTTCACCCTTGAAATAGTTTTCAAACCATCTTCCTTCATGGAATAAATTTGCCAAATATTGTTTTTCCAATGAAAATAACCAAGTCCAAACATTTTAGATTTTAAAATAATCTAAATCGCTTTATTCTAAAATATACTTTTAAACATTTAAATTAAACTAATTAAACACTTATTCAAAAATATGTATTTTAAAATATTTAAAGAAAAACTACTTTATAAAATATAAAACTAATTTTGAAATAAAAGTTAAGTCGCACTAAATTTTAAAATAAGAGTTATGAAATTCTATACAGGTTTTCAAATAAAACTTTAACTAAACCATCTTTAAAATAAAACTATTTATAAAATATAGATATTTATAGTTATCCTTTTTAAACGTAATACCCATTTACCCTTTTAAAATAATTACCACTAAAACTAACTTAATAAATCTTTACCTTTAAAAATTTAACAATTTAATAATTATTTCTTAAAAACATTCCTTTAAACAACTTAAACTTTTAACTTATACTTAAAAGTTTGCTTTGAAAACGTACTTGGCTTTCCAGGGAAATACACTTCTCTTTCACACCTTTTAAAAATAAATCACTATTTATTTTTAAACAAAATTACCCATTTCATTAATAAATTCCCACCGTGAATTTATTCTTCCAAATATCCACTGATATATTACTTCACTTTTATAAACTCAGTTTATAAATTCCAAAATCTCACTTCTCTTTTAAATTCCAATTCCAAACACTGAAATCAATTTTCAATTGATTTTCAATTTTCTTTACTTTGAAATAAATTTCCTTACTTGCTCCATTTATTTCAAAATCCATTAACTTTCAGATTTTTATTTCTTTATTATGATTTAAAATTCTTTTAACTGAAAATACCAATTCCAAAATATTATTTTCCTTCAAATTCCTTCTTTATCCTTTCAAATAAATTTAAACCTTGAATTTTTAAAATAAATTCTTCATTCCTTTAAATAATAATAACACTTGAGATTTTACAACAATCACTTATTCCCATTTATTCAAAAAAAATCTCATTTCCCATACTCGAAATTTTATTTATTTGAATTCAAAAGTCTACTTTTATTCCTTTCCAATTCATTCTTTAATTTATCCAAATTTCTATAATTATTTACTTAAAGTTTCCTCTTTTATTTTCTTTCAAAAATCCAAATCTATATATTTTGATAACTCAATGTCCAAATATATCCAATCAAACCATAGCATCCAACATTCCAGTTATCAATATAATTCATCACAGAATGTCTAATAATCATAACACAGAATATTAAACAATCTAAATAAATTTGAGGAATCTAGTTGGATCCCTCCAACCTGCTTCCCTGCATCCACAGACGTTAGCACAATACCAATTCCACTTCGAGGTTGAATATCGTGGTATATGGGTTTATAAAATATCATCCGCTATTATGCGACGCATAGGGTCTCATCCGCTATATAATGTGGGAAATCAATCACTCCAATATATATATATATACTATTATATATATCATATCACATCCAATCAATTCAATCATTAAACCAAATATTTAAATTTATCCATTTAAATTTAAATAATAATCCAGATGAGTGAGATTAACTCACCTTTGACTTTTAAATTTGCAATCCCATCCAAACCGGCTCGTCTTTCCACGATTTTGGACCTTGTATAAGCAATTTATATGATTTATTAATATTCGAATTAATCAAACAATTAAATTTCCATTTTCAAATTTAATTAACTAATGATTTGGTTTAAAACTGATTTTCCCTTTAATAAATCTTTTAGTGTTTAAGATAATTAAATAAGTTAGTTAAACCATTTTTCACCAAATCCTTACCTATATATTTCTGTCTTCATATTTTAAATTTTATCAGTAAGTTGATTGTACATTCTCATATCTATATATACACATATATTCTAATTACAGTAAATGATGTATGTTTATATCCTAATGATCATTGTGTATATATATTAAATTAAATAAAAAGAAACAAACTGCTACCTTACTCGAACAAAAACGAACCCAGATCGAAGCACAAATTTGGTCATCGCAACGGCCGGTCTTGCGAGCATCACGCGAGCCACTCCTTTGCCTGCGCACCCTACAAACCCACGCGCACCTCTCCTCCATCGCAGCCTAGTCACCCAAATCGAATGTCGCCGCCACCAGTTGCCCCATCTCCACGTCACACTATCTACCGAGTTCGAACTCTGTAACAACCCGCATATTTATCGATTTTATATTTAAATATTTTATTTAAATATTTTAGTGATAGTCGGATATTAGTCCGAAAAGCTACTTTTTGCAAACAGTCAAATTAGGACTCAAGACCACCCCCATTGAGTTCAAAATGTCGTTTGCGATCTTTTTGAGTGTAAGCTTCGATATGTTTGGAGCTAGTCGAAAATTTGACCATTTTCACTTTGGGATTTGGGTTTGGGTTTGGGTTCAGCCCACTAACTAACTTATACTCAAACCTGAACCTCTTCTCCTCATTCACTCTCACTTCCTCCTCTTTTCGGTTCTAAAGCAACAATGGTGGAAGATAATGGGAAATAGAAATTCAAAACCCTAGTCTTCATTAGCAAATCCAACTTCTAGCTCCAAATTCAAAGAGAACCCATTGGTAAGCATTTCCTTCTTCTTCTCCAACTCTTTCTCCTTCCAATTTCAGAAATTCCTAAACCTAACTTTGGGAATGTTCTTCTTTTAAAACTTAGATTGAAGCTTCTTGAGTTGTTATTGAAAAGGAATTGATCTTGGCTTGTTTTAAAAGCTTCTTCTTCATTTGTTTGGGTTCAAAGGTGAGATTTTTATCTCACATCTTAAACTATATTTATCTTCGATTGTTAGGCATGAATTCCTAACACTTATTCTTGTGCAATTGCTTTTGGTTTGGATTGATTTGGTGAATATTCCAAATTTTTGTGTTTTGAGTTCAAATCCTTGAAAATCCTAACCTTGATGTTTTGATCATGTTTTGTGATGCAACGAAGAGCTCATAGGGCCGGGTAGTCGATAGGCATAAACCCTTAGCGCCATTTGCTCAAGCGGTTGCAAATTGGTCGTGTTTGGCCATTGTTTGTGGTAGGCTGGGAAGGGGCTGGAAATAGGTCCGGCCGACCGCGCTCTGTAGCTGGCCAACCGACCTGCTTCCAAAGTGAAAAGCACTTCTCTGCCTCAGGGTTTGGTCGACCGACTGCAGAGCTCAGTCGACCGACCTACTTCCCGAGAATTTTCCAGAACAGGGTCCGGTCGACCGAGCCCTGTAGCAGGCCGACCGACCTGCTGCTATTTTGCCTATTCCGCCAGTTTTGCGTGGTTTCCAAATTTAATCGATTTGTGTTACTTCCCTACTTGTTGTTATCATTTATTGCCAACTTTGATGACTTCTTTTCTTTGGGATTTTTGGAATATCCATTTTGATGGATTCGGTATCGATTTCTTTGGATTTTATTCACATCTTCGAATGTGAATTTTGGCGATTGGTTATTTCTACAATCGTTTTTGTGATTTGTCACTTCAAAAATATAAAGGTTTCAATACTAGTAGTAAATATCAAAACTCTTTCATTAAAACGATTTCAACTCTATTTTGTTACAAAGCTCTTTTTCATAAACCATTTTCCAATCTATTAGTATATACAAGCCTTTACTTCACTCGGATGAGAAATCTAATTAAACGGCTTAGCAAAACAGGTGGTATGAAACGCTTGTGTTTACTTCGTCGGTTAATTCTTGGACTTGTTCGACTGAACATTTTGTGACAATTTTCTAGTGAAGATCTACAGTTTGTTCGTAAATATTTAAGTTAAGCTAGTGGTTATGGGACATGAAGCTAAACTCATATATTTACTAGCTTAGTGTAATTGACACTTCCTATGATCATGACGATCATTTTTGTGATTTAGACTAGCGATTGAGCGATGTCTCTTTGTCTGCGAGGGAGACTAGACCCCGCTTTGGTGATGTTTCGCCATCACATATATGGGGTAGCACCCCATGGTCTTCGGGCCATTTCTGTGTGGAAATTTAATGGATAGCTTCCATGAGATAGCTTCTCGTTCCTGTGTGACGTGCGTTGGTGAGTTTTCATGCTCCCGTTCATGTGTTAGGCCTCCCCCTTTTATGTGTTTTTCTGGATTTCGTGTGATGATTTCTGGAATTTGTGCTTCACCAATTTTCATGATTTTCATTGATATGATATCAGTTTTTGTGCATTGGTGAATTTATGTGTTATTGACTTGTTATGAATACAAGTTTAGGGTATGATACCCTATTTTATCTTTGAGAAGATTCTTGTGATATTGATTGATCTTTTGTTGATTATCATTTACATACTTATAGTAGTATGCTGTTATGGTTGTTACTTGTTCATGCCATATTATTTATCCTATACCTTATCATCTGATATTTATAGCTAGACTGATCCGTTTATTATTTTCTTATAAATAATACTCGGGTCAGACCGAGATGTTACAGGTGCTTCTGCTTGACTTCTCTTCAGGATTATTCTGACTTTTGGCTAACTACATAGATTAGTAGTTTTGGATGTAAACGTTTGAGATATAGACTCTATGTTGTGTACTTATTCTTTTGTATAGCACGTGATGCTATTCTTTTGTATTATCGTGGATCTTTCTGACCACTACTCTGATGTACACTTTCATGTGTTATATATTTATTCATATCTTCTTCCGCCTTTGTGATATGGATGTCTGTGACTGCTTTATGTTATGTTTATTTCTATGTTTGTTTCCAAAGATTATATATAGCCACCGTGTGATAGCTTTATGTTTGTATCGGTATGTCGGATTTCCTTAAAAGATATGCATGCTATTCTATCTGACATATCGGTGCTCGCACAAAGAAGTTACATGGATGGTCGCTCCTCCACAGCCTTATTCTCCATGCTAATTGATAGCACTACATCGTAGTGTTCTTGATTAGCGTGGGTATAGAGGTGGGGTGTCACAACTTGGTATCAGAGCCAAACTTCGGAACAATGTAGAATAACTTAACAAGGATCATCGTCCTAAGTCCAACTTAGGAGTCGTGCCTTAGGATTTAATTCAGGTCTCCGTACCGATTTATCCTATTTCCTCTTATGAACCCTTGTTTTATCTATCAAGACTTGCTTGATATTTATTTGGAGAATAACTTTTCTTCTTTTCTCTTCTTTAAGGAAGAGAATGTCTAGACCAGGTCGTCCCAGAGCTGGACCATCTACTGTTACTCCCCAGGATGGAGTTTTTATGACCGCTCAACAGCTTCTTGATTTAGTAAAGAATGCTTAGGCAGCTGGCCCTAATCCGGAACCAACTCACCCTAAGTCTGGATTTGCACGTTTGTGCAACGATTATACCAACTTGGGCGGGAAACCATTCAAGGGTTTCGAAACTATTATCGAGGTCCAGGCTTGGTTAAGAACATGCGATCGAATCTTTTCTCGCATGAATCTTGTCGATCTTCACCGTGTTCAGGTGGCCTCCAGTATGCTCCAAGAGAGAGCATTGGATTGGTACGAACTTCTTATTTCTGAAATTAATGAAGCAGATCTCACCTGGGAGCAATTCCGGGAACGCTTCGAATTAAAATTCGTACCTGAAGCAGAAAAGGTGACATTGGCTCGTCGTTTTATAGACCTTGTTCAAGGTGAATCCTCCGTGACAGATTATGTCGCATCCTTCGAGTCACTGTCTAAATATGGGGTTGAATACATCAACACCCCATTGAAGAAGAACCAGAGATTCGTCTATGGCTTAAACAAGAATCTCAGGAAGCCATTACTTCTAAAGTTAGAAGTTTCTTTCGACCAACTTATTGATATCGCTCTTTGTCTTGAAGAGGCTGATAAGGATAGTGATGTTGAAGTGGTGGCTTCCAAACCAAACTTCAACAACAAGAAGAGGCCAAACAAATTCAAAGGTCCTTATCCCAACAAAAAGGGTAAGCAAGCAACTCCTACTACAAAGGCATTTTCCCTCAGTGATAGGAAATGCTTCAACTGTGGTGCTAAGGGCCATTTTTCGAACAAGTGTTCAAAGCCCCGCTCTTGTCGCTATTGTAAGAGTCCAGATCATTTTATGCACTAATGCCCTAGGCTTCAAGATAAGGAGGGAAAGTTAAACGTTGCTCAAGCCCCTGGCAACACATCTCGCGGTCAAGGTATGTCTCATTCTGTCCTTGATGGCATCATTATATTTCGTGATCAACCTATTCGAGTTCTTTATGATACGGGTGCGTCCCATTCTTTTATATCAAAGGAACTTGTCGATGCTTTTTCTTTAGGTGTTGTTTCTCTAATGACTTCTTTGAGAATTGCAAATCCGGTTGATGGATCCGCAACAATTAGTTTGCTTGGTAAAGATGTCGAGATTATTTTGTGTGATTTTTTTTTCCGAGCCGATTTGCATGCTATGCGTTACTTAGGCTTTGGAATGATTTTGGGTATGGATTGGCTTAATCGTTATGAAGCTCATATCCTATGTCCTAAGCGGACTATTTATCTCCGTCATCCACAATCTGTCAATCAGATTTCTATTGTTCTTAAAGATTCGGATTCCGCTTTGGTTGCATCTTTATATTCTTTAAATCCTCGTGATGATGATAATGATGACAAGGAGGATGTCATTTCTCTTATTCGCGTTGTTCGTGAATTTTCCGACATCTTTGAGCCCGTCTTAGGACTACCACCTAAGCGAGCAATCGAGTTCAAAATTAATCTTATACATGGAGCTCAACCTATTGCCCGTCCTCCTTATCGCATGTCCAATAAGGAGAATGAAGAGATGCGCAAACAATTATCCGAGTTAGAGAAGAAGCAACTTATTCACTCTAGTTCCTCGCCTTGGGGAGCTTCAACTATTTTCGTAAGTAAGTCCGATGGTACACTTAAGCTTTGCGTCGACTACCGCAAGCTTAATGATCTTACTATTAAGAATAAATATCCATTGCCTCGGATTGATGATCTGTTTGATCAACTTAGTGGTTCTAGAGTCTTTTCACAATTGGACTTGGCTACCGGTTTCCATCAGCTTCGTATTGCAGAGGATAGTATAGCTTTGACTTCGTTCCGTACGCGTTATGGATCTTATGAATGGCTAGTTATGCCATTCGGTTTAACGAATGCTCCGGCTTATTTCGTTGACCTCATGAATAGAGTTTTCAAAGATTTTCTCGATCGGTTTGTTCTCATCTTTATTGATGATATTCTTGTGTATTCCAAAACCGAGGAGGAACATGAAAAGCATCTTCGGATTGTATTGGAAACTCTTAGAAACAACCAATTAAAAGCGAAATTTTCTAAATGTCATTTTTGGCAATCTAGTGTGAAGTTTCTCGGTCATATTATTTCCGAATCCGGAATATCAGTGGATCCTTCAAAGATTGAAGCGATTCAAAATTGGAAGAGACCGGAGAGCGTGACTGAAATCCGTAGCTTTCTCGGGTTGGCAGGTTATTACCGCCGTTTTATAAAAGACTTTTCTAAGATTGCCGTGCCTCTTACTGGCTTAACAAAGAAAGGTGTTAAATACATTTGGTCGAACAAATGTGAATCTTCTTTTCAGAAATTAAAAGAACTTCTTTCTGATGCTCCTATTCTTATTATTCCCGAAGGGAATCAAGATTTTGTTGTTTATACCGATGCTAGTCACGTTGGTTTGGGTGCCATTCTTATGCAAAAAGAACGTGTTATTGCTTATGCTTCTAGGCAATTGAAGCCGGCTGAGACTAGATACGCCACACATGATTTAGAACTCGCGGCTATCGTTTTCGCCCTTCGAATTTGGCGACACTATCTATTGGGAGAGAAATTTATACTTTATACTGATCATAAGTCTCTGAAATATTTATTTTCTCAAAAGGAACTCAATTTGCATCAACAGCGTTGGCTCGAGTTCCTTGCCTCGTATGATCTCGATATTCTTTATACTCCCGGAAAGGGAAATCGAGTTGCCGATGCACTTAGTCGCAAGCAACAAGCGGTTGTTTCGATGATGATATCCGAATGGAGGGATCTCGAGGTTTTATCCACTTGTGAAATTCGAGATCGTGTCTCCGATTTATGTTTATCACTTGTTTTATGTAGCCTTGAGGCACATCCTTCTCTTTTGGACCGCATTCTTGAAGCTCAACAGCTAGATCCTGAATTGGCTTTACTTGGCCAAAATCTTAAGGATAAAACTGATATTGAAGGTTTGAAAGACTTTGATATTGATTTTCGTGGTGGCATTCGAAAATTTGGTAGACTTATCGTACCAAATACTGGAGATCTTTGTAAAGATATTCTAGAAGATTCTCATCGTTCCAAATATTCCATTCATCCCGGTAGCAGTAAAATGTACGCAGATATGAAGCGACTTTATTACTGGGAGGGAATGAAATCTAATGTTGCTAACTTTGTTAAGTGTTGCATGACTTGCCAACTTGTTAAGGCTGAACATCAAAGGCCTGGTGGGTTATTGCAACCATTGGAAATTCCAGTTTGGAAGTGGGATCAAATTTCCATGGATTTTATTGATGGCCTTCCCCGTTCTCGTTTGGGTCATAATAGCTTATGGGTGATCGTTGATAGACTTACTAAATCCGCCCATTTTATTCCCGTTCTGTCGAACCGAACCGTTCCTTTACTGGCCAAACTCTTTATCAAAAAAATTGTTAAATTACATGGAGTCCCTACTTCCATTGTTAGTGATCGTGATCCATTGTTTACTAGTGGATTTTGGAAGAGTCTTTAAAAAGCTTTAGGAACGAAGCTTAACTTTAGCACCGCTTATCACCCCCAGACTGATGGACAAACTGAGCGTGTGAATCAAACTCTTGAAGATCTTCTTCGTTCTTGTGTGCTTGATTTCGGTGGAAATTGGGAAGATCATATTTCACTCGTTGAATTTTCCTATAATAACAGCTTCCAAGCTAGTATTGGTATGGCACCTTTCGAGGCACTCTACGGAAGGCCATGCCGATCTCCTTCTTGTTGGCTTGAGGCCGGTGAGAAGCTGGTTTTAGGTCCAGATTTTATTCGGGATTCCACAGAAAAGATTGATCTTATTCGACATAGGATGAAAGAAGCCCAGAGTAGACAAAAATCCTATGCCGATAACCGAAGAAGGAAATTAGAATTTCTGTTGGAGATCTTGTATTTATTCGTGTTTCACCCATGAAGGGTGTTGTACGCTTCAGTCGATCGGGAAAATTAGCGCCCCGATACATTGGGCCATTTCCTATCACTGAACGCATTGGTTCCATAGCTTATCGCCTTTCATTACCGGCTCAGTTTTCTGCCATCCATGACGTGTTTCATGTTTCTCAATTACGGAAGTGCCTTCGGGATTCCGATTCTATTCTTGAGCCCGGTGTCGTAGAAGAGATTGAAGTTTCGCTAATTTAACTTATGAGCAGCATCCTGTTCGAATTATCGCTTCGGAGATCAAACGACTTCGAAATAAAAATGTTCTGCTTGTTAAAGTTCAATGGTCCTCTAATCCTAAGGACTGCTCTTGGCAAACTAGAGAATTCATCGAGCGAACACACCCGGACTTGCTATCTCATGCTCTTTGAGGTAAACTTCTTATTTCAAATTTCGTTTGTGTTAATATGCTTCTATGGATGTTACTTCTTATTTCCATCTTATATATTGCGAGGACGCAATTTCTTTAAGGAGGGGAGTCTGTAACAACCCGCATATTTATCGATTTTATATTTAAATATTTTAGTGATAGTCGGATGTTAGTCTGAAAAGCTACTTTTTGCAAACAGTCAAATTAGGACTCGAGACCACCCCCATTGAGTTCAAAATGTCGTTTGCGATCTTTTTGAGTGTAAGCTTCGATATGTTTGGAGCTAGTCGAAAATTTAACCATTTTCACTTTGGGATTTGGGTTTGGGTTCAGCCCACTAGCTAACTTATACTCAAACCTGAACCTCTTCTCCCCATTCACTCTCACTTCCTCCTCTTTTCAGTTCTAAAGAACCAATGGTGGAAGAGAATGGGAAATAGAAATTCAAAACCCTAGTCTTCATTAGCAAATCCAACTTCTAGCTCCAAATTCAAAGAGAACCCATTGGTAAGCATCTCCTTCTTCTTCTCCAACTCTTTCTCCTTCCAATTTCAGAAATTCCTAAACCTAACTTTGGGAATGTTCTTCTTTTAAAACTTAGATTGAAGCTTCTTGAGTTATTATTGAAGAGGAATTGATCTTGGCTTGTTTTAAAAGCTTCTTCTTCATTTGTTTGGGTTCAAAGGTGAGATTTTTATCTCACATCTTAAACTATATTTATCTTCGATTGTTAGGCATGAATTCCTAACACTTATTCTTGTGCAATTGCTTTTGGTTTGGATTGATTTGGTGAATATTCCAAATTTTTGTGTTTTGAGTTCAAATCCTTGAAAATCCTAACCTTGATGTTTTGATCATGTTTTGTGATGCAACGAAGAGCTCATAGGGCCGAATAGTCGATAGGCATAAACCCTTAGCACCATTTGCTCAAGCGGTTGCAAATTGGTCGTGTTTGGCCATTGTTTGTGGTAGGCTGGGAAGGGGCTGGAAACAGGTCCGGCCGACCGCGCTCTGTAGCCGGCCGACCGACCTGCTTCCAAAGTGCAAAGCACTTCTCTGCCTCAAGGTTTGGTCGAACGACTGCAGAGCTCAGTCGACCGACCTGCTTCCCGAGAATTTTCCAGAACAGGGTCCGGTCGACCGAGCCCTGTAGCAGGCCGACCGACCTGCTGCTATTTTGCCTATTCCGCCAGTTTTGCGTGGTTTCCAAATTTAATCGATTCGTGTTACTTCCCTACTTGTTGTTATCATTTATTGCCAACTTTGATGACTTCTTTTCTTTGGGATTTTTGGAATATCCATTTTGATGGATTCGGTATCGATTTCTTTGGATTTTATTCACGTCTTCGAATGTGAATTTTGGCGATTGATTGTTTCTACAATCGTTTTTGTGATTTGTCACTTCAAAAATATAAAGGTTTCAATACTAGTAGTAAATATCAAAACTCTTTCATCAAAACGATTTCAACTCTATTTTGTTACAAAGCTCTTTTTCATAAACCATTTTCCAATCTATTAGTGTATACAAGCCTTTACTTCACTCGGATGAGAAATCTAATTAAACGGCTTAGCAAAACAGGTGGTATGAAACGCTTGTGTTTACTTCGTCGGTTAATTCTTGGACTTGTTCGACCGAACATTTTGTGACAATTTTCTAGTGAAGATCTACAGTTTGTTCGTAAATATTTAAGTTAAGCTAGTGGTTATGGGACATGAAGCTAAACTCATATATTTACTAGCTCAGTGTAATTGACACTTCCTATGATCTGACGATCATTTTTGTGATTTAGACTAGCGATTGAGCGATGTCTCTTTGTCTACGAGGGAGACTAGACCCCGCTTTGGTGATGTTTCGCCATCACATATATGGGGTAGCACCCCATGGTCTTCGGGCCATTTCTGTGTGGAAATTTAATAGATAGCTTCCATGAGATAGCTTCTCGTTCCTGTGTGACGCGCGTTGGTGAGTTTTCATGCTCCCGTTCATGTGTTAGGCCTCCCCCTTTTATGTGTTTTTCTGGATTTCGTGTGATGATTTTTGGAATTTGTGCTTCACCAATTTTCATGATTTTCATTGATATGATATCAGTTTTTGTGCATTGGTGAATTTATGTGTTATTGACTTGTTATGAATACAAGTTTAGGGTATGATACCCTATTTTATCTTTGAGAAGATTCTTGTGATATTGATTGATCTTTTGTTGATTATCATTTACATACTTATAGTAGTATGTCGTTATGGTTGTTACTTGTTCATGCCATATTATTTATCCTATACCTTATCATCTGATATTTATAGCTAGACTGATCCGTTTATTATTTTCTTATAAATAATACTCGGGTCGGACCGAGATGTTACAGGTGCTTCTGCTTGACTTCTCTTCAGGATTATTCTGACTTTTGGCTAACTACATAGATTAGTAGTTTTGGATGTAAACGTTTGAGATATAGACTCTATGTTGTGTACTTATTCTTTTGTATAGCACGTGATGCTATTCTTTTGTATTATCGTGGATCTTTCTGACCACTACTCTGATGTACACTTTCATGTGTTATATATTTATTCATATCTTCTTCCGCCTTTATGATATGGATGTCTATGACTGCTTTATGTTATGTTTATTTCTATGTTTGTTTCCGAAGATTATATATAGCCACCATGTGATAGCTTTATGTTTGTATCGGTATGTCAGATTTCCTTAAAAGATATGCATGCTGTTCTATCTGACATATCGGTGCTCGCACAAAGAAGTTACATGGATGGTCGCTCCTCCACAGCCTTATTCTCCGTGCTAATTGACAGCACTACATCGTAGTGTTCTTGATTAGCGTGGGTATAGAGGTGGGGCGTCACAAACTCGAACTAGCCTCGCCCTACAATACGAGCACACCGCCCCTCCAGCCACGTACGAACGTGACTCAGTCGCCCCTCGATTGACAGCCGCTCCTCTCTTATTTTTCGAATGAGTTCCCGTTCGATTCGCGTCCTAGATCTGACAAGGAAAGGCCGCGATTTCGATTCAAAATCGAATTTGATTTCGGTTAGAGATGAAGAAAGGAGCGCGGTTGTTTCGCGATTTTGGAGGGTTTGATTTCGATCTGCAAATGTTTTTCTTCGAACGCGATTTTATTTTTATCTTTTCGTTTTAAAAGAAAGATGCAGCTGAAGTTCTTTTTAAAGAGAAAGATACAAGTTAAAAAGGATAAGGATCACGTACACATCGCTCATTTGATTTGATGGAATTTTCAGCTGAAATGAAATGCTTGAATTTGACAATATATATTAATTTAAATTTTCAAATAACTCAATTTAAGCAGCCTAAAATCTTGACCTCCTATCGAGGTGTGCCGCCAGTCGTTTATAAGGTTTTATCCCTATTTCGAACGCATTGGAAAAGGTTTCGAATCCTAATTCGATCGTATGGAGAAGATAGCTTTTAGGACTCATTTATTATATTAAATTTTCGATATAAATTTCAGTGCGTTTACCTGCCGTACGGCCACACGATAACTCCAAACATTACGAAATTTGAAATCCGGTAATAATACACTATTACGGATCCGATAGAACTGGTTTCGTCGAATTCCGAGACTGTGCCCCGGAAGACCATTTTTAAATATCGATTTAAATGATAAAATTTTCAAAACTTAACAAAACACTTCCAAATTCACGTTTAACACTGTTACTATCTTCAGTATTATCAATTATAAATTTTCCGAGCCTTCAAATTATTTTTAACAAGCTTAAAACTCCAGATTCAACATTTTACCCAACTTCAAATTATTTAATTTAATATTTAAATTACCAAATAAATAGTGATATTTGAAATTCAAGTTAAAAATTAACTTTTGAATATTTAAAATCAATTAAATATCCCAATTTCATATATCCAAAAATTGCGGGTTGTCACATTCCTCCCCCCTTAAAAGAATTTCGTCCTCGAAATTGCTAGTTAAGAAGAATGGTCCAATACACGTTTACTTTTTCCCAAAACCAAACAGTTTTCAACAACTTCTCAAAACAATCTTTTATAAAAGATACCTTACCTCTCTTATTAACTTCCAAACTCAACCATAACTTTCCAACAATATTACTTACTCAATTATTTCAAATTTAAAACCAAATTTTGAATTATCGTAATTTTCTCAAAAAAAATTTAACTCGCTAAATTTTTTTGAAAAATTTCGCCAGCGTCTCCTTTGCATAGCTAGCTCGGTACAACTACAAAATGCCTCTACGGGCCCCAAATTTCAAAAGAAAACAAAAAACCAAGTGGCTAGATAAGAAAATCATCAAATTTCATATGCCAATTTAAAATACATACCTTTTTGTCGGGCCATACAAATTTATCTTCTGAAATCAAAACCAATTTCCTTTTGCTTTTAAAACACCTGTATATCCTACTTAGCAATAATATCCAATAACAGAATCCAAGATCATTTTATACACTTCCTTTACAAATTTCTAATATTTGCTTTACTTAAGCCCGTACGATGCACATATATCATCCGTACGCAATATCAAATTCGATCGCTCACTCGATCACACAATTCTAATCCCGAACTAGTATCGTCCACCCGATTCTCTAGTGCGGACACAAATCTGGTTTCTTGATCAGAAACCGTCATTCTCCTTGAAATATCCACAAACTATGATAGAGAATTTTGCAGAATCAATCAAAAATCCATATCCAGGGTTCGCCGTCGAAAATCGAGTGAAAAATCCTAACTCGGATTGGTATAATTACCTCGAAATTCTGTGCTCGAATCTGGATCAAATTATTATGCGAATAAAATAATATACATACAACTTACGTATTTATATCCATTGATTATTAACTATATCAATTTCACTTTTATTCACATTTATTTTAATTCATATCCACTTATCCACAATTATCCCCTTTCACAAATTTACTTAACCTTTATTCCAAAATTACTTAGTATATTCTCAATACCAAATTTACTTAAGAATTTCATCCTTCATTTCTTAAGTTCAGTATAAATATTTCTTATATTTATTATTACTACTTCACTACTGAAGTTTATATTCAAATTGAGTTCCAATTCCATATAAATTTCAATTTGCTTCAATTTATTAATTATTTTCAAACTTCAATACTTTTTCCCAATTTCCATTCAGATTTCCATCTTCAATTCTACTTGAATTCAATTTGTCTTCAAACTCTGAATATTGAATTTTATCCACCTTATCTCAATCCATATTTAATTAATCATTCCTTTTAATTAGTTTCACTTACTCATTTATTTTAAACGTAAAAGTTTTGTTTCCAAACTTAAATTATTTTAGTCCTCCTCGAACTAATTTTCCCAACTTCACTTACTTTACATACACAATTTCAAATTAGATTTCAATATTCAGTTTCAATTCTCTTTGCTTACCCATTTTAAATCATTCGCCGTTAGTGAAAATTTTAAAAATTTTCTAACTCCCAAAATTTTGGAAATTTTTTGGCAGAGTCTCCTTTGTACGGAGGAGCTTTTGCAATTTGACAAGAGATATAAATATGTATACATTGACCCACACGGTCGAAAAAACAAAAACAGTTCATATTTCCTATTTTTATTGCGTAGGCGTACCTTACTTAGCATTTTAAAGCAAAGCGGTTATTTATTTTAGCAATTAGCGCAACCAAATCCAGCCACACGGCTTCCTTGTACCTGTACTTACTCAATTTAAATATGTAAGTGACAAATATATGCAATTTACTAGCATTTCACTTATATTCAAATAGCTAACACATAGATTTCATAAGTAATGCATGTGGTATACATTCATAAGCATATATGCAAGGTTTCGACACTAGTTTTAAATTGTTTGCAACCAAACCACATACCATTCCATTCAATTCGAATAGTTTCCAACTTAATTTCTTACATTCAAGTTATTTTTAATCCAAACAAGCTCATATTCAATTCAATTGATTTCATAATCAATTTTATTTAACTTCTATCAACTCATAGAATTTATTTAATCTCATTTTCATCAAACGACAATTTATTTCTACGCAATTCAACTATATTCATGTGAATAAATAATTATTTAAGCTTATAACCATTTTAAATTGATTCCAACTCAATTTATATTTAATTCTTTCCATTTTAATTTATTCAAAACCAATTTATTTAGCTCGACACATTCCATGCTTGTATATTACTAACCACTCCCAAATTAATTTCACCCAAGCTTTTATTTAATGGTCTTCCATTCTTACTCGAAGTCGAGCTTCTAATTATTCTTAACTTAAGTTAATTTACTTCAATTTATCCCAATTTTGGATTTTATTTTATTTTCAAAATATCAATACTTTTATTCCGGCTTATTTATTCCTTTTTTTAAATTTTTATAAGCTACTCACTTATTAATATTCATACTTCTCCACCCATTTACAGTCCATCACATTCACATTTCCCTTACCTAGGGATTATATTTTTATTTCAATACAATTTTATTTAACTTGTAACGACCCGTATTTTACGGATCGGAACATCGTAAAACAGTTGACAATTGGTTACATTGTTGATAAGTCATTCAGAATTTTTCTAAGTCCTAAGTCGGTTTGGACGAGTTAAGAGAAGTCTGGGTCGAGTTGCCGACTTAAGAGATTAATTGGGTTAAGGTGGTGACATATGAGTTTTAGGCAAGAATATGGCTAAGTCCTAAGTCGTTCACGACTTAGTATAAGTCGTAAGTCGTATACGACTTAGGGGATAGGAGCTACCCAGGGAAATGGCGTGTTAAGGGTTTGGAGATAGGTCGTTTGAACAAATTAAGGGGTAGGCGCGACTTAAGGATAGTGGTGAGTTAAGTTGTTGCCGAGTTAAGTGTTTAAGTCGTTGCCACGTTAAGTCGACTGGGTGAGTTAGCGACCTAAGGAGTTAGCGTGTTAGCGACCTAGTGGTTACCGGGTTAGCATAGTTAGGTCGGCAACGACCTAGAGGAGCTAGGGTAGCAGGTTAGCGACTTAGTAGAGTGAGCGACCTATGGGATTGACCGACCTAAGAAATAAGCTAGTTAACGACTTAGTAGTTAAGTCGTTGGACGACTTAAGGAGTTAAGTCGTACGAGTTAAGAAAGTTAAGTCGCTAAGAGATAGGTCGCGAGATTGTTAAGTCGCGTAAGTTTTAGGTCGCGTGCCAGCATTGTTGAGTCGTTGGGGCGCGCTAAGTCGTAAGTCGCTAAGTCGCGCATAGGCTAAGTCGTTAAGTCGAAGACTATTATGCCGCGCGCTATGTTAAGTCGGAGACCCAGTTGAGTCGTAAGTCGTAGAACTGCTAAGTCGTATAGGAGTAGGTGTTAGGTCGCAACCGACTTAGGGGTTAGCTGCTAAGTCTTATGTTGTAAGTTCACTAAGTCACAATTTGTTAGGTTGGAGGCTTTGTTAAGTCGGAGGTGTCTTGGGTCGTAAGTCGGAGACGACTTAGGAGATAGCTGAGTTACGACTTAGTGGATTTTCAGCTATAAATAGGAAGGGTTTTCTCACTTTTTGGGATCCGGATTTCGAAGCAACGAAGTGCTGCCATTTTGAGAGCTCGACTTCTACACTTCTTCACTTCCTTTCTTCACTCTAATCTAGTGCTTCCTTTCATCCAAATCGAAGATCAAGATCGAAGATTCAAGAGCTTAGATTGAAGATCTTCATCCATTGAAGTTAGATTTCTTCGTTTGAAGCGGATTCGTGATAGATCAAGCTTGATCCTTCGCTGTCCAGATCTGAAGCGTGTTGATTTGAGGTTGTTTAGGTGATTTGGTGAGTGGTGATTATCTCTCACACGGATCCAAAGGAGTATATCGGATTGTTGGCTTGATTTGGTGTTAAAATAGTGATTTCTATGCATTTTTGTAAACCTAAGTGTAGATCCATGTAGATCCATTGTTCATGATGATTTGACAACCATTTTTGTATATGATTAACCTATGCAAGTTCATTCATCAAGTTGTAGAGATAATTCTCATGTTTTTATGCTTGTTAGACTTTCAACTCCTTAATTACGAAATTGCCATTATCGTTATAATTGTCCATTTTTCTTATATTTGAATGCTTGGTTACTTGGATTGATGTTTGACATGATTGATTGCTGTGAATTAGATGATTGTTGATTGGTTTTAGACAAGGTGGTCGAAGATGATTCAAAAGCTAAGGGAAAGGCTCTTGAATTGGGAAAGCTGCTCGTGGCATATGTAGCAGGATGATGAAGCTCTTATGCATAGATTTGATGATGTGATGTTGAGATGAGGCTTTGCGAGGATGTGATGAAGCGAGGCAATCATGAGATGAAGACTTGGTCTAATCCAGACGGGATCATTCCAAGCACGTTGGTAACTCGGTGATATGATTCGAGTTAAGGGTAATGGATGCTTGAGAGGCGCTCGAGCTAATATGGAAATAGTCGTCAAGGAGGATGACTAGGAGGCTTGGATAGCATCGTTGTTGAAGGTTCTAGCATGCTCTAAGCAAGAGTACGTTTGGGCAGATTCGATAGTCCCAACGGCCAACTGTTGATGGTCGAGTACTCTGGGCAGATTCGATAGTCCTAGGCACGGGCTGCGACGACGTGCGGGAGTTATGTCTAGAACCGGGGTTTCCATTAGCCCTTGACGGACGGCTGAAAGAATGTGCCGGTCATTCAATTAACGGTGATATCGAAGAAATGATAACAGTGATAGCCAGAGTCATGGATGTTTGGTTGTATCGTCATTCGGACTCAAGAGCGGTATTTTCTTGGTGCTTATCTGATTTAGGCCTTGGTACTTGGAAAACATCGCCCTTGACTCGAGTGATAGTAGATTTACTTTAAATTGTATGCTCTGCTATGTTTGCTTCTGCTTAGTGTGTGTCTGGGGGCTATCACTGTAGAATGAGGTTGGAGTGGGAGGGTTGTATTCCTATTCCTTTTCCTTTATGCTCTTTTGGTATGTTGTTAGTTAATTTACTTCTCACTAAGACTGTTGTCTGACTCAAGGCTTTATGTTTTTAATTCTTATTGCCTTGGGCTGTTCGTCCATTTTTGGGACGGGCAGACTAGGTAGCAGGTGACAGGTGCTGTTCTCTTCTCACGATGCTGATGTCGAAGACAAGCTGGAGGGTTACATATTATCTTCTTATTATATGTACTGGATGTTCCGCTGTTTTGTATTCTCTGAGTGTTATGTAGTGAGGCTTGATGTATTGGCTATTTGGATGCTTGTATTCAACTATTATGAAGTTTTTTTATATGATGGCATTTTATTCTGTAAAGCTTCACTATATATATGTTCTATTGTATTTTGTCCATGCGCTGTGAGTAATACGATAGATTCTGTTGTTTTAATCTACCCTGACAATCGTCCATGGTCGCCTGGCACACTTTACAGCGCACTATCACTAGATTCGGTGCAGGGGTCATGGGCGGTCGTCACATTTGGTATCAGAGCATTGGTTTAGCGATTTTACCCAACGCTCACTGACGTAACTACGTATGAGAGACGTAATTGTATTTTGATGGATGAATACTATATATAATATAGTAGCTTAGTAGAGTTGAGTCCTTTATGTAGTTGTTTCTCTAGATGTTCTAATCATTCCTTTTTATAGATATTGAGAATGAGTCGAAGAGGGAGACCAGCTGCTAGGGAAGGCCGTGCTACTGAGGGGGCTGCTGATTATGCAGCTATGTTCGAAGCTATGATTACTTCGATCATGAGAAGGATACCAGTTCCAGGGGCAGCAGTAGATGTTGGAGTTCAAGTCCAAACTCCGAAACTAGTGGATTTTGCTAAGTTGTGCAAGGATTATACTGCACTTAGAGGAAAGGTTTTCTTGGGAACAGAATCAACTATTGAGGTCCAGAGGTGGATAGATGCTTGTAGAAGGATCTTTGGTGATTTGGGAATTGAGGATGTGACTAAGAGGAAGTTGGCATCGAGACAGCTTCAAGGGAGAGCTTCTGATTGGTGGAACTCTATTACCATCACTACTCCGGAGGAAGAGATTACTTGGGAGCAATTCCAAGTCAGATTTGAAGCTAAGTTCATTTCTACAGCTCAGAAGTCTGTTCTGTTCAAGAAGTTTGTAGAACTCAAGCAAGGTGGAAGACCAGTTCTTGAGTATGTTTCTGAGTTTGAAGCTTTGTCCAAGTATGCCCAGTCGTATATTGAGTCTGCATATCAGAAGAATGAGAAGTTTGTGACAGGCTTGGACAGTTATCTTGGGAGACGGTTGGTGGATCATTTGGACGATTCATTTGAGAAGCTTGTGGAGAAAGCTCTCAGGCATGAGAGTCTGTTTCCTAAGGAAGGATCTTTTGTTGCTGTGACCAGGGAAGAGTCTAAACCACAGCAAGGTGGAAACAAGAAGAGGAAGCAGCAGCAACAGAAGGGTAAGGATGGCCAGAAGAAGCCGAAAGGCGAAGTGACTTGCTACAATTGTCAGCAGAAGGGCCATTTCTCTAAGGATTGTAAGAATCCGAAGGTACCGATGAAGTGTCACAACTGTGACAAGCCGGGGCATTTCAGGAAGAATTGTCCAGAACCTTGGAGGGACAAGCAGATTGTGCAAGCTTATGCTTTGGGAGCTGTTCCGTCGTCTTCGAAAGCTCCTACTGCTGAAGAGAAAGGAAAGAGTGTGGTTGTTCAAGGTACTCTTTTCCTATGTGGTGTTCCAGTTAGAGTTTTGTTTGATACTGGAGCGTCGCATTCGTTTGTTTGTAATGAACTCGTAGGCCGGTTAGATTTGAAGCCGGATATTGTTGATAGGCCATTGATTGTGACTAATCTAGTTGGGGGTTTGTCTTGTTTGTGTATGTTATGCCGTGGTCTAGTTGTATCGAGTCTTGGTTGCTCTTTTGTTTGTGATTGCTTTGATCTGAACTTTGCGGGGTTCGGAATTATTTTGGGTATGGACTGGCTTAGGAAGTATGCGGCAAAGGTTGATTGCGAGAGGTTGGAAGTGACAGTCGAGAATGTGGAGGGGCGAAAGGTTGTAATACGATGTAAGCATGAGGAAGGCGTCTTCATGAGCTTCATGTATTCGCTGGTTGTTCCACGGGATGGACTGTCATCAGTGCCGATCGCTAATGGATTCGAGGATGTCTTTGACGAAGTCAAAGGGTTGCCGCCGCATAGAGAGATCGAGTTTCGTATAGATCTAGTTGAAGGAGCCAGACCTGTTGTGATGCCTCTTAGGCGGATGGCGCCTAGGGAACAGCATGAGTTGAAGGTGCAAGTTGATGACCTTTTACAGAAAGGATTCATTCAGCGTAGTGTGTCCGAGTGGGGTGCACCAATTGTGTTCGCAACCAAGGCAGATGGGTCATTGAGATTGTGTGTGGATTATCGTGAGCTGAATAAGGTGACTAAGAAGAACAAGTATCCATTGCCGAGAATAGATGACTTGTTTGATCAGCTTCACGAAGCTAAGGTGTTTTCTCAGATGGATTTGGCAACGGGATTTCACCAGTTGAGAGTGGCTAAGGATAGTGTGCCGAAGACTGCTTTTCGAACACCATCGGGTTTCTTTGAGTGGCTGGTAATGTCGTTTGGGTTGACTAACGCGCCAGCATATTTTGTGGATCTTATGAATAGAGTGTTCAGAGATCAGTTGAACAAGTTCGTACTTGTGTTCGTGGATGATATTCTGATTTATTCCAGAACGGAAGAAGAGCACAAGACGCACTTGCGTATTGTTTTGGAAATCTTACGGAAACATCAGCTGAAGGCTAAGTTTTCGAAGTGTCACTTCTGGAAGAGTGAAGTGAGGTTCTTAGGCCATGTGATTTCTGGAAATGGAATAGCGGTTGATCTCGCTAAGGTGGCAGCAATCCAGGATTGGGTCAGACCTAAGAATGCATCAGATGTGAGGAGTTTTCTTGGATTAGCAGGATATTATCGACGGTTTATCAAAGACTTCTCCAAGGTAGCTGCACCGTTAACAGGATTGACGAAGAAGAACCAAGTGTTCAGTTGGGATGCTAAGTGTGAGCAAGCTTTCGGAATCCTGAAAGAAAGATTGACAAGTGCTCCTGTTTTGACTATTCCAAGTGGGAATGAGGAGATGGTGGTTTACACCGACGCATGTGGTACTGGACTTGGAGCAGTGCTGATGCAGAGGGATAAAGTTGTTGCATATGCAAGTCGACAACTGAAGCCGCATGAAAGGAATTATCCGACTCATGATTTGGAGTTAGCGGCGATTGTATTTGCTCTGAAGATGTGGAGACATTATCTATTGGGAGTTCGATTCGAGTTGTTTACGGATCATAAGTCGTTGAAGTATCTTTTCTCCCAAAAAGATTTGAATCTTCGGCAGCAACGTTGGCTAGAGTTTTTGGCATCATATGATTTTGGTATAGCTTATACTCCGGGAAAAGGTAACGCAGTGGCAGATGCGTTGAGTCGAAGACATGCAGGATTGGGAGCCATGTTTTTAGAATGGAAGAGTCTCGAGTATTTAGCTGGATTTGACTTCAGGCCTAGATGTGAATTGGAACCTGAGATGTTGGCAAACTTATCGATAAGACCTTCTCTTGTAGAAAGGATTGGCGAGAGCCAAAAGCGGGACGATAAGCTTGTCAAGATTATCCGTGATTTGGAATCTGGATTGGAACCAGAAAAGGATATAGGATTCGAGGTCGATCGAGAGGGTTGGCTTCGAAAGCGAGGACGACTAGTTGTTCCCGATACAGATGAATTGATGAGTGAAGTTCTGAAGGAAAGTCATCACTCGAAGCTGACAATTCATCCAGGTGGAAATAAGATGTATCGGGATATGAAGAGAACCTACTACTGGGAAGGCATGAAGAAGGATGTTGGGAATTTTATTTCCAAGTGTATGAACTGCCAGTTGGTAAAAGCCGAACAGAAGAAGCCTAGTGGATTGCTTCAGCCATTAGAAGTTCCTACATGGAAGTGGGAGCAAGTGTCGATGGACTTTATTGATGGATTACCTAGAACCAGAACGGGAAATGAAGGGATTTGGGTCATTGTGGATCGTCTGACTAAGAGCGCAAGATTCATTCCTGTTCGATCGACTAGGACTGCATCAAAGTTGGCTGAGTTGTATGTTAAGTGGATAGTTCGATTCCATGGTATTCCGAAGAGTATAGTGAGCGATCGAGACCCATTGTTCACTAGTGGATTTTGGAAGAGCTTCCAGGAAGTTTTGGGAACCGAGTTGTGTTTGAGTACAGCTTATCACCCTCAAACAGATGGTCAGACCGAGAGAGTCAACCGAGTTTTGAAAGATCTTCTTAGAGCATGTGTTTTGGACTTCGGAGGATCATGGGAAGATCACCTTCATTTGGTGGAGTTTGCGTACAACAACAGTTACCAATCAAGCATTGGTATGGCACTATATGAGGCATTGTATGGAAGACCGTGTAACTCTCTGACATGTTGGTTGGAAACCGGAGAAAAGCTGATACTTGGGCCAGAGATGATTCGACAGACTTCAGATTGTATAGAGATCATTCGGCAACGAATGAAGGCAGCCCAAGACCGTCAGAAGAGTTATGCTGATAAGCGTCGTAAGGATTTGGAGTTCGACGTAGGTGATATGGTTTTTGTGAAGATTTCTCCACTGAAGAATGTTATTCGATTCGGGAAGAAAGGAAAATTGACTCTGAGATTTGTTGGACCATTCCCGATCATCGAGCGAATTGGAAAGCTCGCATATAGATTGGAGTTACCAGAGAAGATGTCGAGTGTGCACAATGTTTTTCATGTATCATATCTACGGAAGTATGTGCATGACTCGAATACAGTGGTTTCTGCTGATAGCTGTGAAGACTTCGAAGTTGATCCGGTTGATAGAAGACCTCGTAAGCCGCTTCGTGTTGTTGAAACTGACACGAAACAGCTTAGGAGGAAGGTAGTTAAGTTGCTCAAGATACAATGGAGTGATGATGATAACGACTGTACGTGGGAGGTGGAAGAGAGGATGAAGGCAGCTCATCCTGAACTCTTCAAGGTATGGCCCTAAGGTGTCGTCTCATCTCACGATATTGTAACTTGTTCTAAGTTTTAGAATTCTGTACGCTAAGCTAGAATTGGATGTATGGTTTGTTGATTGCTATGGATGGTAGGCGTACAGAATAGTCTTCGATTGCTTTGTTTGCTTGGAATTTCGGGGGCGAAATTCCTAAGGGGGAGAGAATGTAACGACCCGTATTTTACGGATCGGAACATCGTAAAACAGTTGACAATTGGTTACATTGTTGATAAGTCATTCAGAATTTTTCTAAGTCCTAAGTCGGTTTGGACGAGTTAAGAGAAGTCTGGGTCGAGTTGCCGACTTAAGAGATTAACTGGGTTAAGGTGGTGACATATGAGTTTTAGGCAAGAATATGGCTAAGTCCTAAGTCGTTCACGACTTAGTATAAGTCGTAAGTCGTATACGACTTAGGGGATAGGAGCTACCCAGGGAAATGGCGTGTTAAGGGTTTGGAGATAGGTCGTTTGAACGACTTAAGGGGTAGGCGCGACTTAAGGATAGTGGTGAGTTAAGTTGTTGCCGAGTTAAGTGTTTAAGTCGTTGCCACGTTAAGTCGACTGGGTGAGTTAGCGACCTAAGGAGTTAGCGTGTTAGCGACCTAGTGGTTACCGGGTTAGCATAGTTAGGTCGGCAACGACATAGAGGAGCTAGGGTAGCAGGTTAGCGACTTAGTAGAGTGAGCGACCTATGGGATTGACCGACCTAAGAAATAAGCAAGTTAACGACTTAGTAGTTAAGTCGTTGGACGACTTAAGGTGTTAAGTCGTACGAGTTAAGAAAGTTAAGTCGCTAAGAGATAGGTCGCGAGATTGTTAAGTCGCGTAAGTTTTAGGTCGCGTGCCAGCATTGTTGAGTCGTTGGGGCGTGCTAAGTCGTAAGTCGCTAAGTCGCGCATAGGCTAAGTCGTTAAGTCGAAGACTATTATGCCGCGCGCTATGTTAAGTCGGAGACCCAGTTGAGTCGTAAGTCGTAGAACTGTTAAGTCGTATAGGAGTAGGTGTTAGGTCGCAACCGACTTAGGGGTTAGCTGCTAAGTCTTATGTCGTAAGTTCACTAAGTCACAATTTGTTAGGTTGGAGGCTTTGTTAAGTCGGAGGTGTCTTGGGTCGTAAGTCGGAGACGACTTAGGAGATAGCTGAGTTACGACTTAGTGGATTTTCAGCTATAAATAGGAAGGGTTTTCTCACTTTTTGGGATCCGGATTTCGAAGCAACGAAGTGCTGCCATTTTGAGAGCTCGACTTCTACACTTCTTCACTTCCTTTCTTCACTCTAATCTAGTGCTTCCTTTCATCCAAATCGAAGATCAAGATCGAAGATTCAAGAGCTTAGATTGAAGATCTTCATCCATTGAAGTTAGATTTCTTCGTTTGAAGCGGATTCGTGATAGATCAAGCTTGATCCTTCGCTGTCCAGATCTGAAGCGTGTTGATTTGAGGTTGTTTAGGTGATTTGGTGAGTGGTGATTATCTCTCACACGGATCCAAAGGAGTATATCGGATTGTTGGCTTGATTTGGTGTTAAAATAGTGATTTCTATGCATTTTTGTAAACCTAAGTGTAGATCCATGTAGATCCATTGTTCATGATGATTTGACAACCATTTTTGTATATGATTAACCTATGCAAGTTCATTCATCAAGTTGTAGAGATAATTCTCATGTTTTTATGCTTGTTAGACTTTCAACTCCTTAATTACGAAATTGCCATTATCGTTATAATTGTCCATTTTGCTTATATTTGAATGCTTGGTTACTTGGATTGATGTTTGACATGATTGATTGCTGTGAATTAGATGATTGTTGATTGGTTTTAGACAAGGTGGTCGAAGATGATTCAAAAGCTAAGGGAAAGGCTCTTGAATTGGGAAAGCTGCTCGTGGCATATGTAGCAGGATGATGAAGCTCTTATGCATAGATTTGATGATGTGATGTTGAGATGAGGCTTTGCGAGGATGTGATGAAGCGAGGCAATCATGAGATGAAGACTTGGTCTAATCCAGACGGGATCATTCCAAGCACGTTGGTAACTCGGTGATATGATTCGAGTTAAGGGTAATGGATGCTTGAGAGGCGCTCGAGCTAATATGGAAATAGTCGTCAAGGAGGATGACTAGGAGGCTTGGATAGCATCGTTGTTGAAGGTTCTAGCATGCTCTAAGCAAGAGTACGTTTGGGCAGATTCGATAGTCCCAACGGCCAATTGTTGATGGTCGAGTACTCTGGGCAGATTCGATAGTCCTAGGCACGGGCTGCGACAACGTGCGGGAGTTATGTCTAGAACCAGGGTTTCCATTAGCCCTTGACGGACGGCTGAAAGAATGTGTCGGTCATTCAATTAACGGTGATATCGAAGCAATGATAACAGTGATAGCCAGAGTCATGGATGTTTAGTTGTATCGTCATTCGGACTCAAGAGCGGTATTTTCTGGGTGCTTATCTGATTTAGGCCTTGGTACTTGGAAAACATCGCCCTTGACTCGAGTGATAGTAGCTTTACTTTAAATTGTATGCTCTGCTATGTTTGCTTCTGCTTAGTGTGTGTCTGGGGGCTATCACTGTAGAATGAGGTTGGAGTGGGAGGGTTGTATTCCTATTCCTTTTCCTTTATGCTCTTTTGGTATGTTGTTAGTTAATTTACTGCTCACTAAGACTGTTGTCTGACTCAAGGCTTTATGTTTTTAATTCTTATTGCCTTGGGTTGTTCGTCCATTTTTGGGACGGGCAGACTAGGTAGCAGGTGACAGGTGCTGTTCTCTTCTCACGATGCTGATGTCGAAGACGAGCTGGAGGGTTACATATTATCTTCTTATTATATGTACTGGATGTTCCGCTGTTTTGTATTCTCTGAGTGTTATGTAGTGAGGCTTGATGTATTGGCTATTTGGATGCTTGTATTCAACTATTATGAAGTTTTTTTTATATGATGGCATTTTATTCTGTAAGCTTCACTATATATATGTTCTATTGTATTTTGTCCATGCGCTGTGAGTAATACGATAGATTCTGTTGTTTTAATCTACCCTGACAATCGTCCATGGTCGCCTGGCACACTTTACAGCGCACTATCACTAGATTCGGTGCAGGGGTCATGGGTGGTCGTCACATTTGGTATCAGAGCATTGGTTAATCGATTTTACCCAACGCTCACTGACGTAACTACGTATGAGAGACGTAATTGTATTTTGATGGATGAATACTATATATAATATAGTAGCTTAGTAGAGTTGAGTCCTTTATGCAGTTGTTTCTCTAGATGTTCTAATCATTCCTTTTTATAGATATTGAGAATGAGTCGAAGAGGGAGACCAGCTGCTAGGGAAGGTCGTGCTACTGAGGGGGCTGTTGATTATGCAGCTATGTTCGAATCTATGATGACTTCGATCATGAGAAGGATACCAGTTCCAGGGGCAGCAGTAGATGTTGGAGTTCAAGTCCAAACTCCGAAACCAGTGGATTTTGCTAAGTTGTGCAAGGATTATACTGCACTTGGAGGAAAGGTTTTCTTGGGAACAGAATCAACTATTGAGGTCCAGAGGTGGATAGATGCTTGTAGAAGGATCTTTGGTGATTTGGGAATTGAGGATGCGACTAAGAGGAAGTTGGCATCGAGACAGCTTCAAGGGAGAGCTTCTGATTGGTGGAACTCTATTACCATCACTACTCCGGAGGAAGAGATTACTTGGGAGCAATTCCAAGTCAGATTTGAAGCTAAGTTCATTTCTACAGCTCAGAAGTCTGTTCTGTTCAAGAAGTTTGTAGAACTCAAGCAAGGTGGAAGACCAGTTCTTGAGTATGTTTCTGAGTTTGAAGCTTTGTCCAAGTATGCCCGGTCGTATATTGAGTCTGCATATCAGAAGAATGAGAAGTTTGTGACAAGCTTGGATAGTTATCTTGGGAGACAGTTGGTGGATCATTTGGACGATTCATTTGAGAAGCTTGTGGAGAAAGCTCTCAGGCATGAGAGTCTGTTTCCTAAGGAAGGATCTTTTGTTGCTGTGACCAGGGAAGAGTCTAAACCACAGCAAGGTGGAAACAAGAAGAGGAAGCAGCAGCAGCAGAAGGGTAAGGATGGCCAGAAGAAGCCGAAAGGCGAAGTGACTTGCTACAATTGTCAGCAGAAGGGCCATTTCTCTAAGGATTGTAAGAATCCGAAGGTACCGATGAAGTGTCACAACTGTGACAAGCCGGGGCATTTCAGGAAGAATTGTCCAGAACCGAGGAGGGACAAGCAGATTGTGCAAGCTTATGCTTTGGGAGCTGTTCCGTCGTCTTCGAAAGCTCCTACTGCTGAAGAGAAAGGAAAGAGTGTGGTTGTTCAAGGTACTCTTTTCCTATGTGGTGTTCCAGTTAGAGTTTTGTTTGATACTGGAGCGTTGCATTCGTTTGTTTGTAATGAACTCGTAGGCCGGTTAGATTTGAAGCCGGATATTGTTGATAGGCCATTGATTATGACTAATCCAGTTGGGGGTTCGTCTTGTTTGTGTATGTTATGCCGTGGTCTAGTTGTATCGAGTCATGGTTGCTCTTTTGTTTGTGATTGCTTTGTTCTGAACTTTGCGGGGTTCGGAATTATTTTGGGTATGGACTGGCTTAGGAAGTATGCGGCAAAGGTTGATTGCGAGAGGTTGGAAGTGACAGTCGAGAATGTGGAGGGGCGAAAGGTTGTAATACGATGTAAGCATGAGGAAGGCGTCTTCATGAGCTTCATGTATTCGCTGGTTGTTCCACGGGATGGACTGTCATCAGTGCCGATCGCTAATGGATTCGAGGATGTCTTTGACGAAGTCAAAGGGTTGCCGCCGCATAGAGAGATCGAGTTTCGTATAGATCTAGTTGAAGGAGCCAGACCTGTTGTGATGCCTCTTAGGCGGATGGCGCCTAGGGAACAGCATGAGTTGAAGGTGCAAGTTGATGACCTTTTACAGAAAGGATTCATTCGGCGTAGTGTGTTCGAGTGGGGTGCACCAGTTGTGTTCGCAACCAAGGCAGATGGGTCATTGAGATTGTGTGTGGATTATCGTGAGCTGAATAAGGTGACTAAGAAGAACAAGTATCCATTGCCGAGAATAGATGACTTGTTTGATCAGCTTCACGAAGCTAAGGTGTTTTCTCAGATGGATTTGGCAACGGAATTTCACCAGTTGAGAGTGGCTAAGGATAGTGTGCCGAAGACTGCTTTTCGAACACCATCGGGTTTCTTTGAGTGGCTGGTAATGCCGTTTGGGTTGACTAACGCGCCAGCATATTTTGTGGATCTTATGAATAGAGTGTTCAGAGATCAGTTGAACAAATTCGTACTTGTGTTCGTGGATGATATTCTGATTTATTCCAGAACGGAAGAAGAGCACAAGACGCACTTGCGTATTGTTTTGGAAATCTTACGGAAACATCAGCTGAAGGCTAAGTTTTCGAAGTGTCACTTCTGGAAGAGTGAAGTGAGGTTCTTAGGCCATGTGATTTCTGGAAATGGAATAGCGGTTGATCCCGCTAAGGTGGCAGCAATCCAGGATTGGGTCAGACCTAAGAATGCATCAGATGTGAGGAGTTTTCTTGGAATAGCAGGATATTATCGACGGTTTATCAAAGACTTCTCCAAGGTAGCTGCACCGTTAACAGGATTGACGAAGAAGAACCAAGTGTTCAGTTGGGATGCTAAGTGTGAGCAAGCTTTCGGAATCCTGAAAGAAAGATTGACAAGTGCTCTTTTTTTGACTATTCCAAGTGGGAATGAGGAGATGGTGGTTTACACCGACGCATGTGGTACTGGACTTGGAGCAGTGCTGATGCAGAGGGATAAAGTTGTTGCATATGCAAGTCGACAACTGAAGCCGCATGAAAGGAATTATCCGACTCATGATTTGGAGTTAGCGGCGATTGTATTTACTCTGAAGATGTGGAGACATTATCTATTGGGAGTTCGATTCGAGTTGTTTACGGATCATAAGTCGTTGAAGTATCTTTTCTCCCAAAAAGATTTGAATCTTCGGCAGCAACGTTGGCTAGAGTTTTTGGCATCATATGATTTTGGTATAGCTTATACTCCGGGAAAAGGTAACGCAGTGGCAGATGCGTTGAGTCGAAGACATGCAGGATTAGGAGCCATGTTTTTAGAATGGAAGAGTCTCGAGTATTTAGCTGGATTTGACTTCAGGCCTAGATGTGAATTGGAACCTGAGATGTTGGCAAACTTATCGATAAGACCTTCTCTTGTAGAAAGGATTGGCGAGAGCCAAAAGCGGGACGATAAGCTTGTCAAGATTATCCGTGATTTGGAATCTGGATTGGAACCAGAAAAGGATATAGGATTCGAGGTCGATCGAGAGGGTTGGCTTCGAAAGCGAGGACGACTAGTTGTTCCCGATACAGATGAATTGAGGAGTGAAGTTCTGAAGGAAAGTCATCACTCGAAGCTGACAATTCATCCAGGTGGAAATAAGATGTATCGGGATATGAAGAGAACCTACTACTGGGAAGGCATGAAGAAGGATGTTGGGAATTTTATTTCCAAGTGTATGAACTGCCAGTTGGTAAAAGCCGAACAGAAGAAGCCTAGTGGATTGCTTCAGCCATTAGAAGTTCCTACATGGAAGTGGGAGCAAGTGTCGATGGACTTTATTGATGGATTACCTAGAACCAGAACGGGAAATGAAGGGATTTGGGTCATTGTGGATCGTCTGACTAAGAGCGCAAGATTCATTCCTGTTCGATCGACTAGGACTGCATCACCAATCTTTTTAATTCAGTACATTGAATTGGTTTACTAACATATTTGAAAAATTATCAAACTTATTATATGCCATAAACATTCTTAGTTAAAATTCCAGAGTTTAAACAATCTTTTAGCATTTCAAACTCCTTCTGAAATCACCTATATCCAAAATTCTTTGGCAAATTCAATTATCCCTTTGGATTTCAAAACCAAAACCAGTTTGCAAACAATTCCAATTTAAAACAATTTGGCAGCAATTCCTCTTCTAGAAACTCGAAAATGAACATCGATGATGCTGCAGTCATCACCGAAGTTATTTTCCTGCGACCGAAAGAGTTCAGTGCTTTTACTTCCTTCAAAAGCATTTCAAATATTTTTAAATTCCAAATCTCTCCAGATTTCAAATCCAATTCAAAGAAATATTTCCAAAATAATACCACCATTATTTCTCCAAACCCTTGAAAATCATTTTCAAAGCCAAAGAAATTGAATTTTCTCAAAAATTTCAAATCCCAAATCCTTTCAATCCATATTCAAAATTTACTGTGGAATTTTTATTTCATTTTCAATTATAAATCACATTTATAATTCACATTTACAAATCCCATTTATTATATAAATTTATTCCTTAGCCTTTGTTTATAATTTTAAATCCTTAGTTCAATTTTCACACAACAATGATAATTCAACATTAGCATTTCCTAACAACCAAGCAACCATATATAACTGTAATAATTTACGGAAAATTATTTCTTTTATATACAGAAATACTTTGGGTAAAATTATTTCATTTACCCTATTTTAAACAATACTGTGTCGGTTTATCTCGTTAAGAGTTTAGAAACCCCTATCGATGTTGTGGCGTCCCACACATCGACCAGAATCCATAAACACTAACCGATAAGTCAACACAACATAAAAACAATTTTTATACTCACTAACAAATACGCACTCGTATCTATTATTACACTCGAACTCATTCTAGAGTACTACTGACTCTATTTATAATGAGTAATTCCCACCAGAGCTAAGGTTATCGCTAGCCTAAGATCTGATACCAACTGAAACAACCCGCAGTCTCGTACCCCTTGAATTGACATTAATCTCCATCAAATCAACCCAAGAAGAACGGAAATACGAACCATTTGGGTTAAAGAAGAAAGAGGTAGAAGAAGAAAACAGAAGACAACATCGGAATCTAACCATCAAAGCGGAATAAAATATAATAGAGAATAACTAATCTTTACACAAAAACAATCTGTTTATACATTACATCATCAGAGTACATATAACACACAACTGGACAGTATTCACAACATGTCCTCACAAAACTGAATACACAGTACGCACAACATAGCGGAATATACATCAAGTACGAGTGATAGGTCTCGCCATCCAACTCGTCTCCTGAGCTCCACAGCATCATATCCTGTATCTGTAATACTAGGTCTGACCCGAGCATTATAATAAAATAACACCCGAGTCAGTCTGGAAAACCAGCGTGAGAAAACACACTCAATCGGATTATTAAAGTTTCCAAACCTTTTGAAAACAAAAGCATCTCGTAAGACCACACCACAAATAAACATGTCGGGTTTTTACCTTACGATAGCCAAAACACTTTTTATCAAAGTCGTCTGATGTTATAATAGTGTCTATTGAAAGTAAAATAGAATCTAGCTGAAATGCTTGCATCTCACGTTTCAGCAATAGTTAGGCACAATCAAAACCGTACAGGCACGTAAGGAGAATGGATTTCCAACGAATGACTAGGCACTGGGGTACCACCTGTCACAGTACCTAGTCTAGATCAGCGTACCGAGGACCACGCCCGATCCCCTATAACACAAGACCGGAACAACCTAAGGGTAATTCCGAGTAAGATCACCCCACGGTTGGGATCAGCAACCGCACCACTAAGCCGAATATAAAAAGGGACATCTAGACAGGGATGACCTCACCCTAATGGGCGCTACCCACATAGCCTTGCTACATAACCCTTGATTTTCAGTCATTCTAAGTTGATGAGGCTTGAGGCTAAGCGTTACCTTTTTAGAACGCATCTCTTAGAATGCCCATCGTCCACCTGATGATGTTCCAAAAGCATTCATCCATACAAGTTCGTCCCGGGTCCGAACGGAACCGAAGGCACTACTCCTACTACATCCATTTTGGAATCACCCTCAGGATTAGTAGCGACTAGCCCTTGCACTTCACTGTACCATTTTTGATTCCAAACTCGTTTTTCCATGAAAACGTACAAACCGGATCGAAGTGGTTTTCGAGAAATTAACCTCGATCCCGGTCTCTTTGAAACGATCAGCGCATTGGCCAATATTGATAGTCGGTTATTTAACTATCAATTAACATTCACAAACATCCATCAAACAATAAATAATTACCCAAATTATTTATAAATCTCAAGATATCTTCACAAGATATATTTCCAATTTCACCCTTGAAATAGTTTTCAAACCATCTTCCTTTACGGAATAAATTTCCCAAATATTGTTTTCCACTTAAAATAACCAAGTCCAAACATTTTAGATTTTAAAATAATCTAAATCACTTTATTCTAAAATATACTTTTAAACATTTAAATTAAACTACTTAAACACTTATTCAAAACAGGAAAATAGGCATAGGGAAGAAGTTGCAAAAAAAATTAGTCTCAGGGACAACAAGTTTGCTTTTTAGTCTGAAGGACACTTTTTAGTGTAAACAGAAAATGATAGTTTCAACTATCATTCTGTGATTTACACTAGAAAGTGTCCTTCAGCCTAAAATGCAAACTTCTTGTCCCTAAAACTAAAGTTTTCTTCAACTTTTTCCTTGAGCCTAAAATCCCCTATTCAAAAATATGTATTTTAAAATATTTAAAGAAAAACCACTTTATAAAATATAAAACTAATTTTGAAATAAAAGTTAAGTCACACTAAATTTTAAAATAAGAGTTATGGAATTCTATACAAGTTTTCAAATAAAACTTTAACTAAACCATCTTTAAAATAAAACTATTTATAAAATATAGATATTTATAATTATCCTTTTTAAACGTAATACCCATTTACCCTTTTAAAATAATTACCACTAAAACTAACTTAATAAATCTTTACCTATAAAAATTTAACAATTTAATAATTATTTCTTAAAAACATTCCTTTAAACAACTTAAACCTTTAACTTATACTTAAAAGTTTGCTTTGAAAAGGTACTTGGCTTTCCAGGGAAATACACTTCTCTTTCACACCTTTTAAAAATAAATCACTATTTATTTTAAACAAATTTACCCATTTCATTAATAAATTACCACCGTGAATTTATTCTTCCAAATATCCACTGATATATTACTTCACTTTTATAAACTCAGTTTATAAATTCCAAAATCCCACTTCTCTTTTAAATTCCAATTCCAAACACTTAAATCAATTTTCACTTGATTTTCAATTTACTTTACTTTGAAATAAATTTCCTTACTTACTCCATTTATTTTAAAATCCATTAACTTTCAGATTTTTATTTCATTATTATGATTTAAAATTCTTTTAACTGAAAATACCAATTCCAAAATATTATTTTCCTTCAAATTCCTTCTTTATCCTTTCAAATAAATTTAAACCTTGAATTTTTAAAATAAATTCTTCATTCCTTTAAATAATAACACTTGAGATTTTACAACAATCACTTATTCCCATTTATTCAAAAAAAATCTCATTTCCCATACTCGAAATTTTATTTATTTGAATTCAAAAGTCAACTTTTATTCCTTTCCAATTCATTCTTTAATTTATTCAAATTTCTATAATTATTTACTTAAAGTTTCCTCTTTTATTTTCTTTCAAAAATCCAAATTTATATATTTTGATAACTCAAAGTCCAAATATATCCAATCAAACCATAGCATCCAACATTCCAGTTATCAATATAATTCATCACAATATCTTCACAAGATATATTTCCAATTTCACCCTTGAAATAGTTTTCAAACCATCTTCCTTTACGGAATAAATTTCCCAAATATTGTTTTTCCATTGAAAATAACCAAGTCCAAACATTTTAGATTTTAAAATAATCTAAATCACTTTATTATGCAATATACTTTTAAACATTTAAATTAAACTACTTAAACACTTATTCAAAAAATATGTATTTTAAAATATTTAAAGAAAAACTACTTTATAAAATATAAAACTAATTTTGAAATAAAAGTTAAGTCACACTAAATTTTAAAATTAGAGTTATGAAATTCTATACAAGTTTTCAAATAAAACTTTAACTAAACCATCTTTAAAATAAAACTATTTATAAAACATAGATATTTATAATTATCCTTTTTAAACGTAATACCCATTTACCCTTTTAAAATAATTACCACTAAAACTAACTTAATAAATCTTTACCTTTAAAAATTTAACAATTTAATAATTATTTATTAAAAACATTCTTTTAAACAACTTAAACTTTTAACTTATACTTAAAAGTTTGCTTTGAAAACGTACTTGGCTTTCCAGGGAAATACACTTCTCTTTCACACCTTTTAAAAATAAATCACTATTTATTTTTAAACAAATTTACCCATTTCATTAATAAATTCCCACCGTGAATTTATTCTTCCAAATATCCACTGATATATTACTTCACTTTTATAAACTCGGTTTATAAATTCCAAAATATCACTTCTCTTTTAAATTCCAATTCCAAACACTTAAATCAATTTTCAATTGATTATCAATTTACTTTACTTTGAAATAAATTTCCTTACTTACTCCATTTATTTCAAAATCCATTAACTTTCAGATTTTTATTTCTTTATTATGATTTAAAATTCTTTTAACTGAAAATACCAATTCCAAAATATTATTTTCCTTCAAATTCCTTCTTTATCCTTTCAAATAAATTTAAACCTTGAATTTTTAAAATAAATTCTTCATTCCTTTAAATAATAATAACACTTGAGATTTTACAACAATCACTTATTCCCATTTATTCAAAAAAAATCTCATTTCCCATACTCGAAATTTTATTTATTTGAATTCAAAAGTCAACTTTTATTCCTTTCCAATTCATTCTTTAATTTATCCAAATTTCTATAATTATTTATTTAAAGTTTCCTCTTTTATTTTCTTTCAAAAATCCAAATCTATATATTTTGATAACTCAATGTCCAAATATATCCAATCAAACCATAGCATCCAATATTCCAGTTATCAATATAATTCATCACAGAATGTCTAATAATCATAACACGGAATATTAAACAATCTAAATAAATTTGAGGAATCCAGTTGGATCCCTCCAACCTGCTTCCCTGGATCCACAGACGTTAGCACAATACCAATTCCACTTCGAGGTGGAATATCGCGGTATATGGGTTTATATAATATCATCCGCTATTATGCGGCGCATAGGGTCTCATCCGCTATATAATGCGGGAAATCAATCACTCCAATATATATATATATACACTATTATATATATCATATCACATCCAATCAATTCAATCATTAAACCAAATATTTAAATTTAACCATTAAATTTAAATAATAATCCAGATGAGTGAGATTAACTCACCTTTGACTTTTAAATTTGCAATCCCATCCAAACTGGCTCGTCTTTCCACGATTTTGGACCTTGTATAAGCAATTTATATAATTTATTAATTTTCGAACTAATCAAACAATTAAATTGCCATTTTCAAATTTAATTAACTAATGATTTGGTTTAAAACTGATTTTCTCTTTAAAAAATCTTTTAGTGTTTAAGATAATTAAATAAGTTAGTTAAACCATTTTTCACCAAATCCTTACCTATATATTTCTGTCTTCGTATTTTAAATTTTATCAGTAAGTTGATTGTACATTCTCAAATCTATATATACACATATATTCTAATTACAGTAAATGATGTATGTTTATATCCTAATGATCATTGTGTATATATATTAAATTAAATAAAAAGAAACAAACTGCTACCTTACTCGAACAAAACCGAACCCAGATCGAAGCACAAATTTGGTCATCGCAACTGCCGGTCTTGCGAGCATCACGTGAGCCACTGACTTGCCTGCGCACCCCCACAAACCCACGCGCGCCTCTCCTCCATCGCAGCCTAGTCACCCAAATCGAATGCCGCCACCACCAGCTGCCCTATCTCCCGTCACACCATCTACCGAGTTCGAACTCGAACTAGCCTCGCCCTACAATATGAGCACACCGCCCCTCCAGCCACGTACGAACGCGACTCAGTCGCCCCTCGATTGACAGCCGCTCCCTTCTTATTTTTCGAACGAGTTCCCATTCGATTCGCGTCCTAGATCTGACAAGGAAAGGCCGCGATTTCGATTCGAAATCGAATTTGATTTCGGTTAGAAATGAAGAAAGGAGCGCGGTTGTTTCACGATTTTGAAGGGTTTGATTTCGATCTGCAAATTTTTTTCTTCGAACGTGATTTTATTTTTATCATTTTGTTTTAAAAGAAAGATGCGGCTGAAGTTATTTTTAAAGAGAAAGATACAAGTTAAAAAGGATAAGGATCACGTACACATCGCTCATTTGATTTGATGGAATTTTCAGCTGAAATGAAATGCTTGAATTTGACAATATATATTAATTTAAATTTTCAAATAACTCGATTTAAGCAGCCTAAAATCTTGACCTCCTATCGAGGTGTGCCGCCAGTCGTTAATAAGGTTTTATCCCTATTTCGAACGCATTGGAAAAGGTTTCAAGTCCTAATTCGATCGTATGGAGAAGATAGCTTTTAGGACTCATTTATTATATTAAATTTTCGATATAAATTTCAGCGCGTTTACCTGCCGTACGGCCACACGATAACTCCAAACATTACGAAATTTGAAATCCGGTAATAATACACTATTACGGATCCGATAGAACTGGTTTCGTCGAATTCCGAGACTGTGCCCCGGAAGACCATTTTTAAATATCGATTTAAACGATAAAATTTTCAAAACTTAACAAAACACTTCCAAATTCACGTTTAACACTGTTACTATCTTCAGTATTATCAATTATAAATTTTCTGAGCCTTCAAATTATTTTTAACAAGCTTAAAACTCCAGATTCAACATTTTACCCAACTTCAAATTATTTAATTTAATATTTAAATTACCAAATAAATAGTGATATTTGAAATTCAAGTTAAAAATTAACTTTTGAATATTTAAAATCAATAAAATATCCCAATTTCATATATCCAAAAATTACGGGTCGTCACATTCCTCCCCCGTAAAAGAATTTCGTCCTCGAAATTGCTAGTTAAGAAGAATGGTCTAATACCCATTTACTTTTTCCCAAAACCAAACAGTTTTCAACAACTTCTCAAAACAATCTTTTATAAAAGATACATTACCTCTCTTATTAACTTCCAAACTCAACCATAACTTTCCAACAGTATTACTTACTCAATTATTTCAAATTTAAATTTAAAACCAAATTTTGAATTATCGAAATTTTCTCAAAATTTTTCTAACTCTCTAAATTTTTTTGAAAAATTTCGCCAGCGTCTCCTTTGCATGGCTAGCTCGGTACAACTACAAAATGCCTCTACGGGCCCCAAATTTCAAAAAAAAACAAAAAACCAAGTGGCTAGACAAGAAAATCATCAAATTTCATATGCCGATTTAAAATACATACCTTTTTGTCGGGCCATACAAATTTATCTTCTGAAATCAAAACCAATTTCCTTTTGCTTTTAAAACACCTGTATATCCTACTTAGCAATAATATCCAATAACAGAATCCAAGATCATTTTATACACTTCCTTTACAAATTTCTAATATTTGCTTTACTTAAGCCCGTACGATGCACATATATCATACGAACGCAATATCAAATTCGATCGCTCACTCGATCACACAATTCCATTCCCGAACTAGTATCGTCCACCCGATTCTCTAGTGCGGACACAGATCTGGTTTCTTGATCAGAAACCGTCATTCTCCTTGCATAGCCACAAACAATGATAGAGAATTTCCAAAATCAATCAAAAATCCATATCCAGGGTTCGCCGTCGAAAATCAAGTGAAAAATTCTAACTCGGATCGGTATAATTACCTCGAAATTCTATGCTCGAATATGGATCAAATTATTATGCAAATATAATAATATACGTACATCTTACGTATTTATATCCATTGATTATTAACTATATCAATTTCACTTTTATTCATATTTATTTTAATTCATATCCACTTATCCACAATTATCCCCTTTCACAAATTTACTTAACCTCTATTCCAAAATTACTTAGTATATTCTCAATACCAAATTTACTTAAGAATTTCATCCTTCATTTCTTAAGTTCAATATAAATATTTCTTATATTTATTATTACTACTTCACTACTGAAGTTTATATTCAAATTGAGTTCCAATTCCATATAAATTTCTATTTGCTTCAATTTATTAATTATTTTCAAACTTCAATACTTTTTCCCAATTTCCATTCAGATTTCCATCTTCAATTCTACTTCAATTCAATTTGTCTTCAAACTCTGAATATTGAATTTTATCCACCTTATCTCAACCCATATTTAATTAATCATTCCTTTTAATTAGTTTCACTTACTCATTTATTTTAAACGTAAAAGTTTTGTTTCTAAACTTGAATTATTTTAGTCCTCCTCGAACTAATTTTCCCAACTTCACTTACTTTACATACACAATTTCAAATTAGATTTCAATATTCAGTTTCAATTCTCTTTGCTTACCCATTTTAAATCATTTGCCGTTAGTGAAAATTTTAAAAAATTTCTAACTCCCAAAATTTTGGAAATTTTTTGGCAGAGTCTCCTTTGTACGGAGGAGCTTTTGCAATTTGACAAGAGATATAAATATGTATACATCGACCCACACGGTCGGAAAAACAAAAACAGTTCATATTTCCTATTTTTATTGCGTAGGCGTACCTTACTTAGCATTTTAAAGCAAAGCGGTTATTTATTTTAGCAATTAGCGCAAACAAATCCAGCCACACAGCTTCCTTGTACCTGTACTTACTCAATTTAAATATGTAAGTGACAACTATATGCAATTTACTAGCATTTCACTTATATTCAAATAGCTAACATATAGATTTCATAAGTAATGCACGTGGTATACATTCATAAGCATATATGCAAGGTTTCGACACTAGTTTTAAATTGTTTGCAACCAAATCACATACCATTCCATTCAATTCGAATAGTTTCCAACTTAATTTCTTACATTCAAGTTATTTTTAATCCGAACAAGCTCATATTCAATTCAATTGATTTCAAAATCAATTTTATTTAACTTCTATCAACTCATAGAATTGATTCAATCTCATTTTCATCAAACGACAATTTATTTCTACGCAATTCAACTATAATCATGTGAATAAATAATTATTTAAGCTTATAACCATTTTAAATTGATTCCAACTCAATTTATATTTAATTCTTTCCATTTTAATTTATTCAAAACCAATTTATTTAGCTCGACACATTCCATGCTTGTATACTACTAACCACTCCCAAATTAATTTAACCCAAGCTTTTATTTAATGGTCTTCCATTCTTACTCGAAGTCGAGCTTCTAATTATTCGTAACTTAAGTTAATTTACTTCAATTTATCCCAAGTTTGGATTTTATTTTATTTTCAAAATATCAATACTTTTATTCCGGCTTATTTATTCCTTTTTTAAAATTTTTATAAGCTACTCACTTATTAATATTCATACTTCTCCATCCATTTACAGTCCATCACATTCACATTTCCCTTACCTAGGGATTATATTTTTATTTCAATTCAATTTTATTTAACTTAACTCTTTCCAAGTTGAATCCCATTCCACAATTTCCATTTTCGATAAAAAGTTTATTCCTAAACTTGTACTCCTTTTAGTTCCTTTGGCAAATTTACAATTCACTTTACGTGACACTATTTAAATTTATTTTATTATTCAACTTTAATTCCAGTTCTATTACTTAAAAATTTAAAAAAAATTGTTCTCCCACAAATTTACTTCTAATAAAATAAATATTTACTTTTATTTACTAGATTCAATTACATTCCATTTCTATTCAAATTTTAAACTTCCTTAAGTTTCCAACTTATTTAAATTTCATTCACCAATCTTTTTAATTCAGTACATTGAATTGGTTTACTAACATATTTGAAAAATTATCAAACTTATTATATGCCATAAACATTCTTAGTTAAAATTCCAGAGTTTAAACAATCTTTTAGCATTTCAAACTCCTTCTGAAATAACCTATATCCAAAATTCTTTAGCAAATTCAATTATCCCTTTGGATTGCAAAACCAAACCCAGTTTGCAAACAATTCCAATTTAAAACAATTTGGCAGCAATTCCTCTTCTAGAAACTCGAAAATGAACATCGATGATGCTGCAGTC
The DNA here is from genome assembly GCA_030737815.1 of Allium fistulosum. Lineage (NCBI taxonomy): Eukaryota > Viridiplantae > Streptophyta > Magnoliopsida > Asparagales > Amaryllidaceae > Allium > Allium fistulosum. The sequence goes on from CM060905.1 coordinate 1,044,449,570, forward strand.
ATCACCGAAGTTATTTTCCAGCGACCGAAAGAGTTCAGTGCTTTTACTTCCTTCAAAAGCATTTCAAATATTTTTAAATTCCAAATCTCTCCAGATTTCAAAACCAATTCAAAGAAATATTTCCGAAATAATACCACCATTATTTCTCCAGACCCTTGAAAATCATTTTCAAAGCCAAAGAAATTGAATTTTCTCAAAAATTTCAAATCCCAAATCCTTTCAATCCATATTTAAAATTTACTGTGGAATTTTTATTTCATTTTCAATTATAAATCACATTTATAATTCACATTTACAAATCCCATTTATTATATAAATTTATTCCTTAGCCTTTGTTTATAATTTTAAATCCTTAGTTCAATTTTCACACAACAATGATAATTCAATATTATCATTTCCTAACAACCAAGCAACCATATATAACTGTAATAATTTACGGAAAATTATTTCTTTTATATACAGAAATACTTTGGGTAAAATTATTTCATTTACCCTATTTTAAACAATACTGTGTCGGTTTATCTCGTTAAGAGTTTAGAAACCCCTATCGATGTTGTGGCGTCCCACACATCGACCAGAATCCATAAACACTAAATCGATAAGTCAACACAATATATATAAAAAAATTTATACTCACTAACAAATACGCACTCATATCTATTATTACACTCGAACTCATTCTAGAGTACTACCGACTCTATTTATAATGAGTAATTCCCACCAGAGCTAAGGTTATCGCTAGCCTAAGCTCTGATACCAACTGAAACGACCCGCAGTCCCGTACCCTTTGAATTGACATTAATCTCCATCAAATCAACCCAAGAAGAACAGAAATACAAACCATTTGGGTTAAAGAAGAAAGAGGTAGAAGAAGAAAATAGAAGACAACATATGAATCTAACCATCGAAGCGGAATAAAATATAATAGAGAATAACTAATCTTTACACAAAAACAATCTGTTTATACATTACATCATCAGAGTACATATAACACACAACTGGACAGTAATCACAACATGTCCTCACAAAACTGAAAACACAGTACGCACAACACAGCGGAATATACATCAAGTACGAGTGATACGTCTCGCCATCCAGCTCGTCTCCTGAGCTCCACAGCATCCTATCATGTATCTGTAATACTCGGTCTGACCCGAGCATTATAATAAAATAACACCCGAGTCAGTTTGGAAAACCAGCGTGAGAAAACACACTCAATCGGATTATTAAAATTTTCCAAACCTTTTGAAAACAAAAGCATCTCGTAAGACCACGCCACAAATAAACATGTCGGGTTTTTACCTTACGATAGCCAAAACACTTTTTATCAAAGTCGTACAGGCACGTAAGGAGAATGGATTTCCAACGAATGACTAGGCACTGGGGTACCACCTGTCACAGTACCTGGTCTAGATCAGCGTACCGAGGACCACGCCCGATCCCCTGCAACACAAGACCACAACTACCTAAGGGTAATTCCGAGTAAGATCACCCCACGGTTGGGATCAACAATCGCACCACTAAGCCGAATATAAAAAGGGACATCTAGACAGGGATGACCTCACCCTAATGGGCGCTACCCACATAGCCTTGCTGCATAACCTCTGATTTTCAGTCATTCTCGATTGATGAGGCTTGAGGCTAAGCGTTACCTTTTTAGAACGCATCTCTTAGAATGCCCATCGTCCACCTGACGATGTTCCAAAAGCATTCATCCATACAAGTTCATCCCGGGTCCGAACGGAACCGATGGCACTACTCCTACTACATCCATATTGGAATCACCCTCAGGATTAGTAGCGACTAGCCCTTGCACTTCACTGTACCATCTTTGATTCCAAACTCGTTTTTCAATGAAAACGTACAAACCGGATCGAAGTGGTTTTCGAGAAATTAATCTCGATCTCAGTCTCATCGAAACGATCAGCGCATTGGCCAATATTGATAGTCGGTTATTTAACTATCAATTAACATTCAAAAACATCCATCAAATAATAAATAATTACCCAAGTTATTTATAAATCTCAAGATTTCTTCACAAGATATATTTCCAATTTCACCCTTGAAATAGTTTTCAAACCATCTTCCTTTACGGAATAAATTTCCCAAATATTGTTTTTCCACTTAAAATAACCAAGTCCAAACATTTTAGATTTTAAAATAATCTAAATCACTTTATTCTAAAATATACTTTTAAACATTTAAATTAAACTACTTAAACACTCATTCAAAACAGGAAAATAGGCACAGGGAAGAAGTTGCAAAAAAATTTAGTCTCAGGGACAACAAGTTTGCTTTTTAGTCTGAAGGACACTTTTTAGTGTAAACAGAAAATGATAGTTCCAACTATCATTCTGTGATTTACACTACAAAGTGTCCTTCAACCTAAAATGCAAACTTCTTGTCCCTAAAACTAAAGTTTTCTTTAACTTTTTCCTTGAGCCTAAAAACCCCTATTCAAAAATATGTATTTTAAAATATTTAAAGAAAAACTACTTTATAAAATATAAAACTAATTTTGAAATAAATGTTAAGTCACACTAAATTTTAAAATTAGAGTTATGAAATTCTATACAAGTTTTCTAACTAAACCATCTTTAAAATAAAACTATTTATAAAATATAGATATTTATAATTATCCTTTTTAAATGTAATACCCATTTACCCTTTTAAAATAATTACCACTAAAACTAACTTAATAAATCTTTACCTTTAAAAATTTAACAATTTAATAATTATTTATTAAAAACATTCCTTTAAACAACTTAAACTTTTAACTTATACTTAAAAGTTTGCTTTGAAAACGTACTTGGCTTTCCAGGGAAATACACTTCGCTTTCACACCTTTTAAAAATAAATCACTATTTATTTTTAAACAACTTTACCCATTTCATTAATAAATTCCCACCGTGAATTTATTCTTCCAAATATCCACTGATATATTACTTCACTTTTATAAACTCGGTTTATAAATTCCAAAATCTCACTTCTCTTTTAAATTCCAATTCCAAACACTTAAGTCAATTTTCAATTGATTTTCAATTTACTTTACTTTGAAATAAATTTCCTTACTTACTCCATTTATTTCAAAATCCATTCAGCTTTTTATTTCTTTATTATGATTTAAAATTCTTTTAACTGAAAATACCAATTCCAAAATATTATTTTCCTTCAAATTCCTTCTTTATCCTTTCAAATAAATTTAAACCTTGAATTTTTAAAATAAATTCTTCATTCCTTTAAATAATAATAACACTTGAGATTTTACAACAATCACTTATTCCCATTTATTCAAAAAAATCTCATTTCCCATACTCGAAATTTTATTTATTTGAATTCAAAAGTCAACTTTTATTCCTTTCCAATTCATTCTTTAATTTATCCAAATTTCTATAATTATTTACTTAAAGTTTCCTCTTTTATTTTCTTTCAAAAATCCAAATCTATATATTTTGATAACTCAATGTCCAAATATATCCAATCATACCATAGCAACCAATATTCCAGTTATCAATATAATTCATCATAGAATGTCTAATAATCATAACACAGAATATTAAACAATCTAAATAAATTTGAGGAATCCAGTTAGATCCCTCCAACCTGCTTCCCTACATCCACAAACGTTAGCACAATACCAATTCCACTTCGAGGTGGAATATCGCGGTATATGGGTTTATAAAATATCATTCGCTATTATGCGGCGCATAGGGTCTCATCCGCTATATAATGCGGGAAATCAATCACTCCAATATATATATATATACTATTATATATATCATATCACATCCAATCAATTCAATCATTAAACTAAATATTTTAATTTAACCATTAAATTTAAATAATAATCCAGATGAGTGAGATTAACTCACCTTTGACTTTTAAATTTGCATCCCATCCAAACCGGCTCGTCTTTCCACGATTTTGGACCTTGTATAAGCAATTTATATGATTTATTAATATTCGAACTAATCAAACAATTAAATTGCCATTTTCAAATTTAATTAACTAATGATTTTGTTTAAAACTGGTTTTCCCTTTGATAAATCTTTTAGTGTTTAAGATAATTAAATAAGTTAGTTAAACCATTTTTCACCAAATCCTTACCTATATATTTCTGTCTTCATATTTTAAATTTTATCAGTAAGTTGATTGTACATTCTCAAATCTATATATACACATATATTCTAATTACAGTAAATGATGTATGTTTATATCCTAATGATCATTGTGTATATATTAAATTAAATAAAAAGAAACAAACTGTTACCTTACTCGAACAAAAACGAACCCAGATCGAAGCACAAATTTGGTCATCGCAACTGCCGGTCTTGCGAGCATCACGCGAGCCACTCCCTTGCCTGCGCACCCCACAAACCCACGCGCGCCTCTCCTCCATCGCAGCCTAGTCACCCAAATCGAATGTCGCCACCACCAGCTACCCCATCTCCACGTCACACCATCTACCGAGTTCAAACTCGAACTAGCCTTGCCCTACAATATGAGCACACCGCCCCTCCAGCCATGTATGAACGCGACTCAGTCGCCCCTCGATTGACAGCCGCTCCTCTCTTATTTTTCGAACGAGTTCCCATTCGATTCGCGTCCTAGATCTGACAAGGAAAGGCCGCAATTTCGATTCGAAATCGAATTTGATTTCGGTTAGAGATGAAGAAAGGAGCGCGGTTGTTTCACAATTTTGGAGGGTTTGATTTCGATCTACAAATTTTTTTCTTCGAACGCGATTTTATTTTTATCATTTTGTTTTAAAAGAAAGATGCGGCTGAAGTTCTTTTTAAAGAGAAAGATACAAGTTAAAAAGGATAAGGATCACGTACACATCGCTCATTTGATTTGATGGAATTTTCAGCTGAAATGAAATGCTTGAATTTAACAATATATATTAATTTAAATTTTCAAATAACTCGATTTAAGCAGCCTAAAATCTTGACCTCCTATCAAGGTGTGCCGCCAGTCGTTTATTAGGTTTTATCCCTATTTCGAACGCATTGGAAAATGTTTCGAGTCCTAATTCGATCGTATGGAGAAGATAGCTTTTAGGACTCATTTATTATATTAAATTTTCAATATAAATTTCAGCGCGTTTACTTGTCGTACGGCCACACGATAACTCCAAACATTACGAAATTTGAAATCCGGTAATAAAACACTATTACGGATCCGATAGAACTTGTTTCGTTGAATTCCGAGACTGTGCCGCGGAAGACCATTTTTAAATATCGATTTAAACGATAAAATTTTCAAAACTTAACAAAACATTTCCAAATTCACGTTTTGTAACAACCCATAATTTTGTGAATATTTTTAATTAAATTTTTATTTGAAATTTTGATTTTTTAAATCATTTAAAAGTGAATTTTTAGAATTATTCCAATGTAAGTTTGGAATTTGTTTGTAATTTATTTTCCAAATGCAATAAATAAACGATTTTTGAAAATTTTATATTTTGGTCAAAATCTGAATTTTCAGTTTAAATATAAAAAAATTGAATTTCAAATTTTAATCTTTTTCTTTGAAGCAGAATATATTTATGATATCTGTTCTGCTTTTCGTTTCGTTAAATTCTGAGTTATACTTTTTAAATCAGATAAATTACAGCATTTTTACACGTAGTTATTTACTGTATTTCAATTTCTAGTTTTCTATGTGCGTTTCTATATTTTTATTTTCTATGTTATTTTATTTTATTTTTCTATTTTGTTTATCGAAACTTTATTTATTGGATTTCACTTGTGTGTATATCTTTTCATAAAAGGCTTGGAAGAAATCAAGGAGACATGCGTTACATTTCTTTAATGCTTGCCTTTTTATTTACCTACCCTCTTTATTACTTACCCTAGCCATTCGTTCATAGTTGTGAATTGCTCTTATTAATCATGTACAAACATCTCAAAATATCCTCTTTTCAATTGCATTTAAGAATCATATATATATATATATATATACATATATACATACATACATATATATATATGTATGTATGTATGTGTGTTTCTTTCTCCTTATTTCTTACCTTTTATTTCCTAGCCTTTTTGTTTTTCTATCATTTACTCCTCTTTAGCCGTTCAAATCTTTTCTTGCCATCCACTCCACTTCATAATTCACGTACAAAATTTATTTCCCATCTCTCATTTTTCATTTGCATTTAAAAATAAAATATATTGTACGTTTTTTCTCCTTAACTTATGCATTTCCGTTTCCTTAGCATTCATAACTCCTTAGCTCTTTTTTTCTCTCTTCTATAGCCGTGTATTTCCTTTTTCCATACACGTACAAAATTTATTTCCCATTATGATTCACATATTTCACTTGCATTTAGGAATAATATATGTATAAGTTTTTTTTTCTCTTTATTTCTTATCTCTTTGTTTTCCTAGCATTTACTCTATCAAATCACATAAAAATCTTCTCAATATCTCAGATCCTCATTTGCCTCTTCTGATTGAAATATTTTACAGTAAGTTTCTTTTATTAAATAGGAAATAAATCCCACTCATTCACTAGCCTTTTTATTTGCTAGCCTTTCATTTTCTAAACCCTACATCTTAGCCATTCAAATCTCTTGAAACCCTAGCCGCCTTCTTTTTATTTCTTATTCACGTACAAGTTCTCATCCTCTCATTTTCATTTGCGTGAAGAAAATACAACAAGCTCTAGGTTATTTCCATGGCTTCCTTCTCTCTCTTTTTTCCCACTTTTATTTTATTTCCTCTTTTTTCCTTTTGTTTTCTCCTTGCATAGCTCAGCCTCCACCACCACAACATAACCTCCTCCTCACTATTAGACCATGGCAAAGCCCACTTGGTGGTTGAAAGCAAGGTTATGTTCTTTGATTCGTAATTGCATAGTTTAATTCATCTTTTGTTGTGTTGAATCTTATTCTTATGATTTGTGTATTTGTTATATACAAGATCAATATCTTGGCTCTCCATCTATTCAAATCAGAATTGTGTCTAGTCGTGCTTTCGTGCTTTCCGGATTTTTGTTTGTGTGTTTGCTTTGCAAACTTCAGCGTAAAAAGGTGAGTAATCACACCTGACATTCATACTTATATTATTGTGAATTGATAGCAAGTGAAAGTGTAGAAATAATTATATTATGTTATACATGCCTGTGATATATTTATATGATATTAAATACTGTTTATATGCCTGTTACATCATCTGTTATATTTTATTTTATTTTACTGTTTATTTATATTCTGTTCTCACACTACAAGTTCCCTGTAGAATAGAATCACTATGGGTTGAAATGATACATACCCGAACGGACTTTAGAATAGGGAAAGATCGTTATGGGCTGAAATGACAAGCCTAAGCGATTTTTATTTATTTTATTTAACTTGGGATTGCGGGTTTGAAATGATAGAACCCGGATTTTTCTTTGTAAATTACGGATTGAAATGATATATTATCCGTATCAATTGACCTAGGTTAGAAAATATTATACAGACCCGTGGTTATTTTATAAATTTTTCTGGAAGTTTTAAGTATTTTGAAAATGTAAATTTTGATATTTTAATTTAAATTTGGTTTTTAAAATGATTTAATAAAGTGAAAAATGATTTCATATGTATTAAAAATGTTAAATAAATAAATGGAAATTTGTGATTGGAAATATAAACGTGTAAAGTTCTAATTAATGAAAGAAATATGTAAAGTTTTAATTATGAAAGAAACGTGTAAAGTTCTAATTAATGAAAGAATATGTAAAGTTTTAATTATGAAAGAAACGTGTAAAGTTCTAATTAATGAAAGAAATATGTAAAGTTTTAATTATGAAAGAAACGTGCAAAGTTCTAATTAATGAAAGAAATATGTAAAGTTTTAATTATGAAAGAAACGTGTAAAGTTCTAATTAATGAAAGAATATGTAAAGTTTTACTTACTGAAAGAAACGTGTAAAGTCTTAATTAATGAAAGAAACATGTAGGTCTTAATTTGTGTAATATTGATTTAAAATAATAAATGCCCTTTTTGTAATAAAACGTAAATTAAAACGTACATTTGATAATGTAAGTTTAATTAGTGTAATATTGATTAAACGATAAATGCTCTTTACTGTAATAGAAATGTAAGTTAAAAAGTACATTTAATATGTAAGTTTTAATTAATGTAAATGACATATTTTAATGACTAAAATAATAAAGTTTCTTTATTGTAATGATAATGTAAGTTAATAAGGTACTCTTAACTTAACATAAGAATTTCAGCATTAAATTGGATATTACAGTAACAAAGTTTATTTAACTATAAGGCTATGATAAAATGACCATGTTAAAAATTTGTAAGTATATAAATACTTTGATTATATAAAATATTAAATTGGAAAGTATTACATTCCAAAAATGCTATGATTTCTTAAGGTTACATTACCAAAATGCTATGATTATTTAAAGGAAGATTTCAAGTTTAATAAATTAAAGGAAATATTCAGTGATTTTGAAATTTGGGTTTTATTGAAATGATATATTATTGAATTGGTTTTGAAATGGAAATGATATATTTTTGAATTGGTTTTGAATAGATATGTTTTGGGTTTGAAAGTATGTATTAGTTTGAAATAAATGATATGATTTTGAAATGGTTTAAAGGATGTATTTTGATGTAAAACATAAACTATTTTGAAATTTATAACCACGGGTTATAATAACGATTGGTTGGCAAAGAGACCGGGATCGGATATGGACATACTCTCTGTCGATACCGAAAACCACTTTGACAACCGTGTACGCGGTGGAGATTCCAGAATGAAGTAGGATGGTGGCGACGTTCTTAAGGTATGTTACGTGGACCCAACTCCCGTGAGTTGGCATAAGGTGGCTAAAACAGGAGCGATCTCGGACCAGTGAGGTAGCACCTCTTCTCAGACACATTTCTTCGATATTATACTCTTACTTGTGATTGATTAGATGGCCATCCTCCGATTTGGGAGTGTTGTTCGAGGTGGAACAGTAGTGGCTGCTATGCGTATCCATCAGTCCGTGTGCATAATTGGTATATCTACCCTGGCATTGCCTAGTTGTGCCGTGTCACCTACCATATCGAGCTTTACTACGATTATGATTTTAAGATCCGACTGCGTTAAGGTTCTCCATCCCCTTAACGCTATTTTCTATATGATTATACTTTACTTATTTAGACACTGTTATAATAGCGAATATTACTACATAGTAAATAGTTTAACGGATCCTTAAAGAATGGCGATCCCAAGCATTCTTTAAGTTACTTGTACCTTTATTACAGTTCACTTGAGTTGGTTTACATTATATAAGTATGTATGTCCTGACTCGAGTGTTTTGTGTTTTGCTTTACGCTCGGGTCAGACTGAGTGATACAGCATTAGAGACTCACCTTCGGAGCTGGAGTTTTGCTTTGAAGATCCAGATATCTATTCATTTTGTTATCCAGTTATACCTAATTTTCATACTGTTACTCCTGTTGTATCTTGGTATTCCTATTGTATCTTAATTAACTCTGATGTATTTATATAGTAGCTTCATGGACTACTATCTCTTTTACTTCCGCTGCATTATATTACTCTGTGTCTGTGATCTGTGATTATTTATTTACTGTAAATGATGAGTTTGCCAAATTTTTATTTACAACACGGTATTTTGAGCAATTCAAGTCCGACATGTGTGGATGCGAATGGTTGAAAATATCGGGTCGTTACACGTTTAACACTGTTACTATCTTCAGTATTATCAATTATAAATTTTTTGAGCCTTCAAATTATTTTTAACAACCTTAAAACTCCAGATTCAACATTTTACCCAACTTCAAATTATTTAATTTAATATTTAAATTACCAAATAAATAGTGATATTTGAAATTCAAGTTAAAAATTAACTTTTGAATATTTGAAATCAATTAAATATCCCAATTTCAAATATCCAAAAATTACAGGTTGTCACACAACACCTACGTATCACACCGGCTTTTCTCCTAAGGAAAAGAAAGCCAAACGATCAATTGGTCTGCAATCAACATCTCTCACCGACAAAGTTGATGAAATATATCACTATCAACAAGAAATGATGAGAATTCAACATGAAATGTATTACGAGCAATGACGTCAAGGATCTCATCTAAATTTTCTCGAAAAATGTATTCTAGCAATTTGTGGTCATTCACCAACAAAAAATTGCATACATCAAAAATCTCCGCAATTATAAGAAACTCCAATAAAAGCGTATAACATTACTCCAAGAAATCTATGCAAGCCAAGACCATCAAACCAAGATTGGATTAACACACCAGTTCGTCCGAGTTAGTCTCCACTAAAGCCGTTGATTGACGACACAAAGGTTGAACCGAATTCACGGGATATGCAACAAATTATAAATTCTAACCTCTCGGACAAAAACTAAATTTATCCTAAGCATTTTGTCAAAATAAGTTTCTTTATTAATTTTTAATCTATATATTGTTTTATTCTCTTGATATTTCAATAAATAAAGATTGATATTTGAATTTTAGGCAAAATTTCATAAGAAAACAGACTTTTGTGACAATACCATAGACGTCTATCAAAGGGTTTGGGAAAACTCATAGATGTCCACCTTATGTTTCTGTTTATTTTTACTGAAACCATAGACGTTTGTGGAAAACTCACATATTTATGTCGTATGTTTATGTTTACTTTTTACTGAAACCACAGACGTTTGTGACTCCACCATAGATGTCTGTATCTTCTCCAATCTTAATTTCTCAGCAGCTATATATGTATATGATTTTACCTCAATTTTAACTTTTGCCTCCAATCTACTTCCCAAATTCGGAAACCCTAGCCTCCATCAACTTCAAATTTAGAAATCGATGGCTCCAAAGAAGCAAACCATTTCTAAAAAGCAAAAGCAAGGACAATCTTTCTCCTCTTCTCAATCCCTTGTTGCCCAATCTCATATAAATCAATGACTTCGAAACAATCCCACTGCCATTAATCGGCTTCAGGTGCTTTCCAAGAAGAAATTCCATGCTGATCCCTTCTACGCCTTGGAAATGTAATAGAATACGATATTTAAGGATTAATAATGGATGCCGGTTGCCGCGACCTCATTAGCTATGATGAAAATAAGAAAATTATCGATCTTCTCGCTATCTATCTTTTCTATTCCAACTTATGTAGTTCGGAAATATGGAATCCAAAAAATGAAGATGGATGGATGTGGTTAAGTGATTATGGTAAAGAAGTAAAAATTGATGTATATATAGTTGGACGTATACTACGATGTTCTTATGAGGGAATCGATTTAACAGAAATATTGGATCATAGTCTTTTACCTCGAGATGAAGTTACCCATCAAATTTGGGAAGATAGGATGCCCCAATGGAAATCCATTTACCTACGACCACATGCTAGACTACTTAATAGAATGATAATCAACACAATCATTCCACGTTTAGGCAGCCATGAACAAATTTATCCAAATGACCATCGAGCTTTATATGCTATATTTGGTCATCTCCCAGTAAATTGGGCAAAATTTATTCACGATCAAATTAAGGGATTTTGGGCTCAACATCGTGGAACTATTGTATATGCTCCATACATTATGCGTATCTTGCAAAATCTTGGCGTTCCTTCGTACTTATCATAATACAAGGAAGTTCAAACAAAAGATAGCGGCCCAAGATATTTATCCTTGATGCAACTTCCCAAAAACCCACCTCCTATCATCCCATTCAATCAATGGTCTATCCAACAACAGCAACAAGTGCATCATGATCCTCAGCCTGCTCCTGCTCTTGCTCCTCAACATACTTATTCACATCGTCCTTCACAACAACCTGCCTCCTCCAGTTATGCTACCGATTATTATTCAGATTCGAAAATTCAAGAAGCTCGCATTTGTTGTGTAAAGGCTCGCAAATCCGCACCCCTTTGAGCCGACAATATTCCATACCAATTCAACTCAAAACGAGCGGAAATGCGAATCTTTAGGGTTAAAGAAGAAAGAGGTAGAAGAAGAAGATAGAAACAACATCAGAATCTCACAATCGCAGCGGAACAAAATATAATATAGAATGACATCTTTTAAATACAAGAGATCTGTATTGTTATATATACATACCATTTCAGAGTACAACAATCAATCATCACTTTGGACAGCTTATTATCTTTCCTTACACAGCGGAATAATAATCAAATACGGAAGTACGCTCTGCCATCCAGCTCGTCTCTTGAGCTCCTTAGCTTTTTAACCTGAATCTGTACAACTCGGTCTGACCCGAGCATCATAATAAAACAACACCCGAGTCAGTCTGGAAAACCAGCGTGAGAAAAACACACTCAATTGGATTATTATATTTTTGAAAATCTTTTGAAACAAAGGTATCTCGTAAGACCACGCCACAAATAAACATGCCGGGTTTTTACCTTACGATAACCAAAACATTTTATATCAAATCCTCTGATATTATAATAGTGTCTAAGTACAAATACTTATTCAAATAGCCGAAATTGTTACATTCATTAAATTCCAGCATAATAGGTATACAAACAAGTCCGAAGGCACTTATTGGAGATTGGGTTTCCATACAATGGCAGGGCTACTGGGGTACCGCCCGTCATAGTACCTGGCCTAGATCAGAGTACTGAGGATCATGCCCGATCCCCTGCAACACAAGACCGGAGCTACCCCTTACTGTATAGTCCGAATAAGATCACCCCACGGTTGGAGCGACCAACCGCCACACTATCGAAATAAAAAGGGACCTCTAGACAGGGGAAATCTTACCCTACTTAGGTGCTACCCACTTAGCCTTGCTGCACCTCCCCTGTTTTAGCCATTCCCGGTTGATGAGGCTTGAGGCTATGCGTTACCTTTTTAGGAACGAGTCCCACTTAGAATGCTCATCGTCCTCCTGACGATGTTCTGAAAGAATTCGTCCATACAAGTTGCCCTGGGTCTGGACAAACCGAAGCACCGACTTCATCATCTTCACGGTCTTCATTCGCTACGTTCAAACCGAATCGAAGTGGTTTTCGGATAATTAAACCCGATCCCGGTCTCTTCGAAACGATCAGCGTATTGGCCAATATTGATAGTCGGTTATTTAACTATCAAATAACATCCACAGCAAACATCAGACCTTAAATAATTTCCCAAATTATTTATCTCAAAAATATCTTCACAAGATATTATTTCCATATTTCAACACTTTGAAAATAGTTTTCAAACCCCTTTTATTCACACGGAATAAATTTCAACCCTTTTCAATACTTAAAATGTTTTTCCCACTTCATTTAATATTCAATACTTGAAAACTCTTCATTTTATTCCCTATTCTTTTTTTCAAAATCTTTTACAACTTTATTTGTAAATTTCCAAACTCATCTCACACGGATTCTATAAATCTCAGAATTCCTTAGTTAATTCCTTTTATATTTCCAAAGCCCTCCTTGCTTGTTAAAATCCCAGTTTTCACTTTTACTTTCCTTTGCATGAATTTTATTCCACCTTTTGAAACTCCTATCTTATACTTTAAGTTTCCATAAACCCCACTATAAGATCTTTCCTCTACAATCTTATCCAATTTTAATAAATTTCGCTTCTCGTCTCAAGAGGATTTTAAAATTGACTTTAAAACATTTAAAAACATATATACTTATAAAATATGAATAATGGTTTACTTTTTAAATATGGTTTTAGGTAAAACTAGAATATCAATATCTTAAAAGTATTAAAGTTCATATCCAGTTGCTAATTAATTTTCAAAGTTGGTTTATAAAACTTGAGTTTATCTCAACAAAAGTTTATTTTTACAAAATCCAATATTTCCCATTTCTATTTATAAAATCCTCTGGATTCGTATCCCATCGATCCTATCCAATTTATCACCATTCTCATATTCGAAATATATTCCACTATTTCCTTCAAAGTTATTTCAATTCCTCGATATAAGTTCTCACCATTTCACTTATATTTTTACAACATATCCACTGATATCTTTCTATCTCATTATAAACCCCGTTTATAATTTTATAAACTCCCCTGAGGTTTCCATTTATTTATAAAAACAATTTTATTTAAAATTCCATTTTAAAATTTTATTCTTTAATAAAACTCCATTTTTATTTCAAAACTAATTATCGATTCCAAATATCTCTTCGAACCCTTAATTTAATTTCAAATCCCCACTTAAACCAATTAAGTATAACCCAAATTAGATAATATATATTTATTCTATTTAATTCCCTTTAGGACAAATACAATGTGACGCCCCACCTCTATGCTCATAATAACAAAGAGTATTAAAGGAAATACTGTCTATTATTACGAAGAATAAGGCTGGATGGGAGCGACCATCCGTAATTGGCCTTACACTAACATTGGTTATCTCGATAGGAGTGGTACATTCTTTTTATTTTTCTTCTATTATTTATTTACTCCCATCAGACACACCCAATACTAGTATAAAACGAACTAGGACGGTTCATAATAGTTTAGGACATTAGATATAACAATAACACTGATAATATAAATGCGGAACACAGATAAAAACAAAAGTCTCAGATATATATAACTGATGTCAGTTAATACATAGTTGACACTATACATCTGATACAACTACAACTGTCGACTCTAGAAGTTATATATACAAGTACATTATCGACTAATATACATGAATACATATCATTCTATACAATGACACGACTACTACAAAATGACTGACAACTTCAGAAGATGTGAAAAGTCTTCAATCTCGAACAGCAACTCAAAGAAAGAAATCTACAACCTGAAATAACTCGGGTCTGACCCGAGTATTACATTCAAAAGAAAATAATACCCAGGTCAGTCTAATTCAAACCAGTTTATTAGTGCATATAGGCAGTAATAATCAAATATCACATAGACGACAGTCACAGAAATCTCGTATACCCAACTTCTCGATAAGAGAACCGGATAACGGCAGATATAACACTAAACAGTGTTAATCCACAAAACAGAAATCCAAAGCAATTTAAACAATTAAAACGTCAATTTAAAACTGTCAAATCTGATAGGGCTGCAGTACACGCACGCGTGTACTGCCTCGCCACTATCGCAGGAGATACACAAAAGCTCAATGAAAGTCACAATGATCGCAAGGTCAAACCCCGAAATCGGGTTTAACTCAAGTGCAATAAAATAATGTCACAAGGTCAAATCCAGATCGGATTCAACTCAGGTGAAATTCGAAAATCAAATTCGAATACAATTGAATGGTCAAAACAGTCCACACGAATTCAAGGAGGCACCAAACAACAAACAAAATGCGAAGTGTTCAAGGCGGGTCAGAGAAACCATGATGCGTCTTAATTCAAATATGCAAAGGAACACTGGGGTATAAACCCAGTATCAACAAGATTTCGAGTGAATGCAAGACAGTGGCCAGAAACTGTACGGGTAAAACTGCACCCAATTACAACTGTCCAGAATAAAGACCAGACCGGACTACATGAAATACAATGGAACAATGCAGAACTACTCCAGATAGGGATAGACATGTCAGAAATACCATCACCGAAGACGTGGTTATCCAGCTATCAAACAAATGCAAAGGAACAAAGCATGATGAAGCACAGAGACATATAGCAGTAATGTAAACAAACAAATGCAGACAACAGTGAATCAAGTCCAAGCAATACAAATATATATATATGTACACACATATATATCTGTATCAAACATACAGCTGCCATCAACATGAACCCAAGATCGTTACAATGCAAACTCAAGCTTGAAGACAACAGAAGTGATGTCAGAAGGCATACAGTTCAGACTATACAAATATCCCCAGTTCAAGTCCAACAAGATCAAGTTCATCAATGCAGTTCGACAAAGAGGTAACAAGCAACTACAGGGATGAATACAATGTCAAAGATCAAGGACCAGACTACTACATCAATATCAAAAACAGGTGAAGCAGCAATGTTAAAAGCAGCAAGACCACCAACATATAAACACCAAAACTGGACTCAGTGAAATGTACAAAGAATTTGTACAAACATCTTAAATCAATGAAACAGCACCCAAAAGTTCTCAAATCTAACCGGACAGCAAACTCAAACAATTCGAAAGTGCAACAGAGACTGGTAAAAGCTTAAAGGCATTTGCATACTCAAGTGCATCTGAAAATCAAAGCAGCAGTTTTTGAACAAAGATAGTTAAATGTCGAAGTCACATATGTTCAAGTCCAGCTATCCCCACAAAACAGGCAATGCAACATGCTCAGAGGCATCGTAACAATTTCAAAACAATGATACATAACTAAATCAAATAAGTTCATACTTTCACACAATCAAGTGACCAATGTCAAATGCAAATATCAACTTTGAACAAGACGTAACTGCCGAGGTCATGCGATAGCAGAAAGTAGTCAAGTTCAATGCAAATAGATGCCAGAAAGGAATTATTTTTGAGGAATGATTCTAACAATACCATAGCATAACAAAGTCAAAGTCGAATATGTTACATAATAACTCACAGCAACAATTAATGACTGGAGTCAAAATGAACCACTAACGAAAATATATACGATTTTTCCCCAAGTCATAAATCATCCCAAAAATTCGCACTAAAATCAGAATCAAGTGACCGATGTTAACAGAAATCAAAATCCTGGTGGCCACGAACGAAATCAACATCGTCCACTAAATTCAATGGTAACAGTTTCAACCCAAAACCATAAGCCAGTCAAGTATTCAACACGAGTGAATTGAAAACAACAGAGAAATCAACAACTTCGAACCACAATTTAACAGCCGAAGATAAAGTGAACGAAGTCATGTCAAACAGCAACAAAATAATACGAAAATAGCAGAATCATGGAGTTAAGAATTAGATGTGAGTGACAAGTATCACTCACCTTGTTTGGAAGCGAAGACGAACACAGTAACACGAAGTCGATCGAAGTTAAGCAATTCTCGAACAATCAACAAAGCAATCGTCATAGGGACGGCACTTCGAAAAGCCCAAAGTTCAGAGCGCAAGAGGAACGAAAGCCCCAAATTTGTAGAAACGAACGAGCACGAAGAGAGCCACCATTTTTTTTTCTTTCAAACGTTCGCTTAGGTTTTCTTTGAATGGGAAAAGATAAAGGAGGAACGGTTTATAACTCGAGATACCCAATACAACACCCATGGGCCAACATTCAAAGCCTAAAATATTTTCTTAACCAAATGTTTAAAAGAATTCAAACTGGGTTCAAAACTCATTTTAACAATTTGCAACTGAATTAAATCGTCATTTTGATGATAATTGAAATTACAAAAATCCCGGTTGTTACAGACTCCCCTCCTTATAAAAATTGCGTCCCCGCAATTTTCATAATTATAGTTATCAACTAGATAATTGAAATTCAGGAATCATAAAACAGCAAAATCTAATTATCACAAACGGTGATCATATTTCAAATCAATAAATATTCGATTATCAAAACGATAATCAAATTTCTCAAATCAACAAATATTCGATTATCAAAAACGATAATCAAATTTTCAAATTCAACAATTATTTGATTATCTCAAGCGATAATCAAATTCCAAATTCAATAAATATTTAATTATCAAAAGCGATAATTAAATCTCAAATCAGCAAATATTTAATTATCAAAAGCGATAATTAAATCTCAAATCAGCAAATATTTAATTATCAAAAGCGATAATTAAATCTCAAATCAACAAATATTTAATTATCTAAAGCGATAATTAAATCTCAAATCAACAAATATTTAATTATCTAAAGCGATAATTAAATCTCAAATCAGCAATTATTTAATTATCAAAAGCGATAATTAAATCTCATATCAACAAATATTTAATTATCTAAAGCGATAATTAAATTCGAAATCAGCAATTATTTAATTATCAAAAGCGATAATTAAATTTCAAATCAGCAAATATTTAATTATCAAAAGCGATAATTAAATCTCAAATCAGCAAATATTTAATTATCAAAAGCGATAATTAAATCTCATATCAACAAATATTTAATTATCTAAAGCGATAATTAAAACAACAATTCAACAATTATTTAATTATCTCAAGCGATAATTAAATCTAAAATCAACAAATATTTAATTATTTAAAGTGATAATTAAATCTCAAAGCACAAATATTTAATTATCTAAAGCGATAATTAAAACAACAATTCAACAATTATTTAATTATCTCAAGCGATAATTAAATATAAAATCAACAAATATTTAATTATCTAAAGTGATAATTAAATCTCAAAGCACAAATATTTAATTATCTAAAGCGATAATTAAAACAACAATTCAACAATTATTTAATTATCTCAAGTGATAATTAAAAGCAACAAATATCCGATTATCAAAAACGATAATCAGAACTCATATCAACAAATATCTAATTATCACAAGCGATAATTAGAAACAACAAATATCTGATCATCAAAAACGATAATCAGAACTCATATCAGCAAATATCTAATTATCACAAGCGATAATTAGAAACAACAAATATCTGATCATCAAAAACGATAATCAGAACTCATATCAGCAAATATCTAATTATCACAAGCGATAATTAGAAACAACAAATATCTGATTATCAAAAACGATAATCAGAACTCATATCAACAAATATCTAATTATCACAAGCGATAATTAGAACAACAAATATTTAATTATCGATACGATAATTAAATCTCATAACATCAGATATCTAATTACCTGCAGATAATTAGAAACAACAAATATCTAGAAATCAATTAAGAAGACTAGAAAATCAACATAAAAGCTTGGATCGATCCCATCAGATGGCGAGTTTTTAATTCGCCGCACGTGCAACAACATATGGCCGAAGCCTACCAAGTACTCAACATAATTTTTGGCGCCCATCAGATTGACCCGAAGGTCCGCAGAGTGACCCGAAGGTCTAGTACTGGTATTTGACCCGAAGGTCCATCATATGACCCGAAGGTCCATCATAGTGGCTCGAAAGCACACGAAAGCATCAAATATTTCAATTAACGAGTCCGGAATTAACCGAAATAGCAAACGCACATGTCCCATACCACGTGTTTTACTAAATCGTTTGATTCTCTTCATCGTTTCCTTGAAAGTGTGAAATCATCAAATTCATCAAAACAACAGATATTCAATTAACGAGTCCGGAATTAACCGAAATAGTAAAAGTGTGGTTCCATACTCCGTACTTTTGCTAAATCGTTTAAATCACTTCCTCATTCTTTTGAAAGCGCAAACTGTTAAAATTTCTGAAAACAATTTTATTTATTTTGTAAATAACAATCCACATTCTCAACTGGACAAGTCCGGAGTTAAGCGAAACAGTAAAAGAAAGGGGTCATAATCCTCGATTTTGCTGAATCGTTTAAGTCGCTTTCTCATTCTTTTGAAAACGCAAACTGTTAAAAATTTATAAAACAATTTTCATTTTAAAACGATTTTCCAATCACGTGATTAAAGCAGCAAATCAGTAACAATTTCGATAAGGAAATTGTGCTTCTCAAAATACCGTAAAAACGGTTACAAATCAGCATTGCGGTATAACCGCTTGAAAATCCACTTTTAAAAGTTTGACTGTTACTGAAGTCAAAGCAACAGTAATTTTAAAACATCAAATATCTCATCAAAATAATTCAAATCTAAATGTGACATCAGTGAATTTTCATTCATTAAAATTGTCAACAAAACACCGTGCCTCAAAAATTCAGCATTGGTGTAAAAATCCCGTTATAAAAATAACGGCAACAAAATACGTTTCATAACCAAGCATCGGTTCAACGTAAAAATAAATGCAGTAACGCGCAATTCAAATTTTTGCGCGTACTACAGAATGAACAAAGAAATCATTCGAAGGTATCTTCAATGAAGACAATTCAAAACAGCAAAATCTAATCAATAGATGATTAGTACAAAAGAAAGCCAGCGGAAATTTCAACAAAAATCACATATCTGCAATTTCTTCGAATCCTCAATTTGGATTCGAAATTCTCAAAGAAACAAATAATTACAGCTATGTAAACAACAATTGGAATTCATATCAATTTCGTATTTTGATTCTTAAATCAAAAAGATTATCAGTTGTACTCAGCGAAGACAGTTTCACTGTTTCCGCTGCACACTCTGATAAATAGAACACAAATCAATCAAATCATCAGAACACAATTTCATCCAAACAACAAAACACAATTCCACTTTTATTTTTAAATAACGATATTTAAAATTTCATCAAAATTTCAAAACTTTAGTTTTGACTCAAATCACAGATAAAACGTCGACTAATAGTTGTAACATATGTTCCATCCAAGTTATGTTTTATATTATGTCCTTAAACCCCAGGCTCTGATACCAACTGTGACGCCCCACCTCTATGCTCATAATAACAAAGAGTATTAAAGGAAATACTGTCTATTATTATGAAGAATAAGGCTGGATGGGAGCGACCATCCGTAATTGGCCTTACACTAACATTGGTTATCTCGATAGGAGTGGTACATTCTTTTTATTTTTCTTCTATTATTTATTTACTCCCATCAGACACACCCAATACTAGTATAAAACGAACTACGACGGTTCATAATAGTTTAGGACATTAGATATAACAATAACACAGATAATATAAATGCGGAACACAGATAAAAACAAAAGTCTCAGATATATATAACTGATGTCAGTTAATACATAGTTGACACTATACATCTGATACAACTACAACTGTCGACTCTAGAAGTTATATATACAAGTACATTATCGACTAATATACATGAATACATATCATTCTATACAATGACACAACTACTACAAAATGACTGACAACTTCAGAAGATGTGAAAAGTCTTCAATCTCGAACAGCAACTCAAAGAAAGAAATCTACAACCTGAAATAACTCGGGTCTGACCCGAGTATTACATTCAAAAGAAAATAATACCCAGGTCAGTCTAATTCAAACCAGTTTATTAGTGCATATAGGCAGTAATAATCAAATATCACATAGACGACAGTCACAGAAATCTCGTATACCCAACTTCTCGATAAGAGAACCGGATAACGGCAGATATAACACTAAACAGTGTTAATCCACAAAACAGAAATCCAAAGCAATTTAAACAATTGAAACGTCAATTTAAAACTGTCAAATCTGATAGGGCTGCAGTACACGCACGCGTGTACTGCCTCGCCACTATCGCAGGAGATACACAAAAGCTCAATGAAAGTCACAATGATCGCAAGGTCAAACCCCGAAATCGGGTTTAACTCAAGTGCAATAAAATAATGTCACAAGGTCAAATCCAGATCGGATTCAACTCAGGTGAAATTCGAAAATCAAATTCGAATACAATTGAATGGTCAAAACAGTCCACACGAATTCAAGGAGGCACCAAACAACAAACAAAATGCGAAGTGTTCAAGGCGGGTCAGAGAAACCATGATGCGTCTCAATTCAAATATGCAAAGGAACACTGGGGTATAAACCCAGTATCAACAAGATTTCGAGTGAATGCAAGACAGTGGCCAGAAACTGTACGGGTAAAACTGCACCCAATTACAACTGTCCAGAATAAAGACCAGACCGGACTACATGAAATACAATGGAACAATGCAGGACTACTCCAGATAGGGATGGACATGTCAGAAATACCATCACCGGAGACGTGGTTATCCAGCTATCAAACAAATGCAAAGGAACAAAGCATGATGAAGCACAGAGACATATAGCAGTAATGTAAACAAACAAATGCAGACAACAGTGAATCAAGTCCAAGCAATACAAATATATATATATGTACACACATATATATCTGTATCAAACATACAGCTGCCATCAACATGAACCCAAGATCGTTACAATGCAAACTCAAGCTTGAAGACAACAGAAGTGATGTCAGAAGGCATACAGTTCAGACTATACAAATATCCCCAGTTCAAGTCCAACAAGATCAAGTTCATCAATGCAGTTCGACAAAGAGGTAACAAGCAACTACAGGGATGAATACAATGTCAAAGATCAAGGACCAGACTACTACATCAATATCAAAAACAGGTGAAGCAGCAATGTTAAAAGCAGCAAGACCACCAACATATAAACACCAAAACTGGACTCAGTGAAATGTACAAAGAATTTGTACAAACATCTTAAATCAATGAAACAGCACCCAAAAGTTCTCAAATCTAACCGGACAGCAAACTCAAACAATTCGAAAGTGCAACAGAGACTGGTAAAAGCTTAAAGGCATTTGCATACTCAAGTGCATCTGAAAATCAAAGCAGCAGTTTTTGAACAAAGATAGTTAAATGTCGAAGTCACATATGTTCAAGTCCAGCTATCCCCACAAAACAGGCAATGCAACATGCTCAGAGGCATCGTAACAATTTCAAAACAATGATACATAACTAAATCAAATAAGTTCATACTTTCACACAATCAAGTGACCAATGTCAAATGCAAATATCAACTTTGAACAAGACGTAACTGCCGAGGTCATGCGATAGCAGAAAGTAGTCAAGTTCAATGCAAATAGATGCCAGAAAGGAATTATTTTTGAGGAATGATTCTAACAATACCATAGCATAACAAAGTCAAAGTCGAATATGTTACATAATAACTCACAGCAACAATTAATGACTGGAGTCAAAATGAACCACTAACGAAAATATATACGATTTTTCCCCAAGTCATAAATCATCCCAAAAATTCGCACTAAAATCAGAATCAAGTGACCGATGTTAATAGAATTCAAAATCCTGGTGGCCACGAACGAAATCAACATCGTCCACTAAATTCAATGGTAACAGTTTCAACCCAAAACCATAAGCCAGTCAAGTATTCAACACGAGTGAATTGAAAACAACAGAGAAATCAACAACTTCGAACCACAATTTAACAGCCGAAGATAAAGTGAACGAAGTCATGTCAAACAGCAACAAAATAATACGAAAATAGCAGAATCATGGAGTTAATAATTAGATGTGAGTGACAAGTATCACTCACCTTGTTTGGAAGCGAAGACGAACACAGTAACACGAAGTCGATCGAAGTTAAGCAATTCTCGAACAATCAACAAAGCAATCGTCATAGGGACGGCACTTCGAAAAGCCCAAAGTTCAGAGCGCAAGAGGAACGAAAGCCCCAAATTTGTAGAAACGAACGAGCACGAAGAGAGCCACCATTTTTTTTTCTTTCAAACGTTCGCTTAGGTTTTCTTTGAATGGGAAAAGATAAAGGAGGAACGGTTTATAACTCGAGATACCCAATACAACACCCATGGGCCAACATTCAAAGCCCAAAATATTTTCTTAACCAAATGTTTAAAAGAATTCAAACTGGGTTCAAAACTCAATTTAACAATTTGCAACTGAATTAAATCGTCATTTTGATGATAATTGAAATTACAAAAATCCCGGTTGTTACATACAATTTCCAATATAAATAATTTCTTTCAAATTTCCTTTTTGAATTCCTTCAATTTCATTATTTCTGGTATTCAAAATGTCCATTTTAAATTCCAATGTCATTTAACATTTAATAATTCAATTTACGACAACCATATCAATTTATCCATCATGTCATATATCAACATATATATATACATGAAAAATAAATATTTTTGAGGAATCCTGTTGGATCCCTCCAACCTGTTTTCCCTGCATCCACAGATGTTAGTCAACAAATAAAATACCAATCCCACTTCGAGGGGGATATCGCGGTATATAGGGTCATCCGCTATTATGCGGGGCGCATAGGGTCTCATCCGCTATATAATGCGGGAATATCAATCACTCCAATATATATATATATATACTACTATATATATGTAACCATCCAACAGATAATTATTTAATTCATCCAAGCACATCCAATAATTTAAATTTAATCATTTAAATTTTAATAGGGAATCCGAATGAGTGAGAAAATCTCACCTTTGATTTTTGTTTGCAATCCACTCCAATCTCGACTTGATTCACAATTTTCTACCTTGCATAACATTATTCCGTTGATTAACATTTGAATTAATCGAAAAATTAATTTCATTTAATAAATTTAACTAACTAATATATTAGTTTTAAACTAATCTTCCTTTAACGATTTCTAAAATAATTAAATAAGTTAATTAAATAAACTAAAGCCTTAATAAAAAAATTAACATAACCTAGTAAATTGTATCTTACTTTTCTTCATTTTCAAACTGCATATGAAAATAATCTATGTAGGTTTAAAAATCCAATTTTCATAAACTTTAAACATTTTAAAAATTCCTACTCTTCCCAAAATCTTATCTATATAAAATTTTCTGCTTTACTGTATATATTCATACATATATATTTGCTCTTTCTCTGTAAATATGTATATATATATATATAAAAACTTGAATTACTATAGATTATAAAAAATTTCTTTCTTTGTTCCAAAATTTATATGTATATATCTACCAGATTTATGTGTATATGCCTTACTGGGTATATTTTCTCTGATTTACATATTTATACACACATATAAATTTTTAAATCGAAAATAAAACAGCAAATAAACCTCACCAGACAACTCTGCTCAACCCTTCCCCCAACTCCTCGCGTTCGAACATCGCGAACCACCAAGTGCCAGCGTATTCGCCACCCTCTCGTCCTCACATGACTTCCAGGCGACTTCGACACACTGCACAGCCTTCAAATGCCACTACGTCCTCACCCATTCCCCTTCACGATCGCCACTGCACGTGCGTCTTCTTTACCAGCTACTTGCTCGCCGCGCCGCGCTCGCCCCACACATCCCTACCGACAGCCTTGACTCGAAAGATTGCCGTGCCACGATAACGTGATTCCAATCGCCGGCCTGCGCTTTCCCTGATTCAAATCGATTTTCAAATTGATCTTCGTGAGGACAAGATATGCGACAATCGAATTTGGGAACGAAGCTGTCGACGATTTTGAATGGAACGTTCGTTCGATTTAGCCTGGCACCATTTTTTATTATTCTCGTTTAATTCTGAAAGAAGGAACGAAGGCTCGAGTTTTATAAAAGAAAGGAAAGAGATTGCGTGAGATTCTAGGCTTGCATGTTGAATGCCTGCTACATAGAAGGCAAAAAGTGCTGATGGTGAAAGAAAGGCAGCTGATGGGAAGGAATTTCAGCTGTGTTGACTAGGGTATATATAAATATTAAAGTCAAATTCAAATGTCTTGATAAATGCAACTTAAAATCTCGACATCCTATCGAGGCGTGCCGCTAGACGTTTATAATGTTATACCCCTATTCTGAACGAAATGGGAAAGGTTTCGAGTCCTAACTCGATCGTATGGAGAAGATAGCTTTTTGGATTGGCTATTTATATTAAATTTCCGATATGATTTCAGGGCGTTTATATCCCGTACGATCACACGATGACCCCAAACGTTACGAAATTTGAAATCCGATAATAATTCAATATTATGGATCCAATGGAACTAGTTTCGTCGAATTCCAAGACTGTGCCTCGGAAGGCTATTTTTAAATATCAATTTAAACGATATAATTTTAAAATTAAACAAACCACTGTTAAATTCAATTTTTAACCCATCTATTATCTTCAGTATTATTAATATAAATTTTATAAGCCTCTGAAATATTTTTAACAAGCTTATAACTCCAGATTTTAGATTTTACCCAATTACCAGTTATATAATTCAAAAGTTGAATTTCCCGATAAATCATTATATCTTAGATCCTGAATTTATTTTATAAATGAAAACCATACTTTTCATATTCAAAAATCAATTCATAATCCAATTTAAATATTTAAACCCATTTAAATATCTCAAATTATCCGTTTAAAAATCTCGGTCGTTACATGTTGAATATGCAAGTACATGATTTTTGTTTGATGATAATAAACATATATTTATTCATTTAAATGTATTTGTTAACTGTACTATTTTATTTTTCACATAATTAAAAAAATATTTGTTGAATAAAATAAATAACGCAATTTAAATTCAAACAGACATTTTATTTAACAAATATTTATTACAATTTTTGAATAGTACAAAATTTGAGCTCTCACTATATATATATATATATATAATTTCAATTACAATACAATTTCAAATCACAACACAATTTTTTACATTTGCACCTCACTACATATCACTCGTTCACTCATATTTTTTCTTCAACTATATTCCAATTTGTATCCATCATCTGAATTATCTACAAAATAAACACTGACGCAGTAAAATTGAAAAAGAAATATTTTTTGTAGTGTAAAATAAAATGTGTTTTTGAAAATATTATTTGCCTTCATCATTTATTTTGAATTCATCTACACGAACAACTTGTGACATGCACAGTGTATCACTGTACATGCCAAAAGGCCATGCACACCGATATACACTTGATAGAACTGCATGGACAGGTGAGCACAAGGTCAAACCGAATCAAAAGCTAGGTTCAACTCAAGTGCAATACAAATAAAGTCACGATACGAGCACAAGGTCAAACCCGAGCCAAAGCTAGGTTCAACTCAAGTGTAATACAAAAACAAAAATACAAATGGTCAAGTGCATAACAATGGAGCAACAAATATATATGCAGCAGTGCATAGCATTTCAGTGGAGACTTGACTACACAGACCAACTCAATGTACACTTGAACCCAGACTCGTCAGAGAAACCAAAATGCACATGTCAACAGTAGTGACTTCAAGAACAAACAAAACCTCAAATGGCCAGACTCACAAGTCCAGTGACAACATGAACTGGTTCGAAGCAACATAACTCCAAACAAGCCAAAGCAATATGAATAACAAAAGTGTAGAGAATGACAGACTATTTCAACAAGGCTCAGTACAAAACAGAAGCATGGATGAGCATGATGAACTAAACCAAATCACATGTTCAAAGTGTTCAAATATACACACCAGACTCTAGAGAATGATGACATGCATCAGGCATCACAACATGCATCATATACATGAGGACTAGAGCACAGATGAACATAAGCATGCAACACAGTCTCGACCAAAACAACAAATCAGTTCAGGTCAAACCAGCACCAAAACAACAAATCAGTTCAGGTCAAACCAGCACCAAAACAACATGAACTCGTATTAAATACAAAGCAACCTGAAACCCAAATCAAAACAAAATAGAAAATGCACATGTATTCGAAGCAACCAACACAATGCAGACCAGCTCATATGCAACCCAGACTACAACATTAAAGGCAAAACCACACTAGTTCTATACATTTGAACAGAGGCCAGAAAATTAGTGCAGACCACAACTGAATGCACACCTCAAATGCTACATGAAACAAGACTACAACTCTATAAACCAATGAAACAGAAAACTACATACATATGAAACAGAGATGTGTGCATACACATTCAAAACCAGACTCGGTTCAACATACAACAGACATGAACCAAATAAAGCAGTGGAACAAGTCCAGCTACAACATGAACTAGCACATGTGGTCAGAAAACACAATAAACTGTTTGAAACAGAAATACACATACAAACACAATGAAGACAGTAGCTCGAATGAGCAAGTGCAGACTCAAATATCAATGGCATCAGGGCAGTGCAACAGTGATGACACAAGTGCACCACACTAGGTCAGTGCACATGAAAACAGGTGAATGCAACCCTTCAACCAAGACACAGTGCAGGTATACAAACTCATGCAAACAGGTGCAGGTATACAATAATCAAGTTAAGACTCCAAGAGGAACAAGTAAAGGCATCACAACATACATATATACATGTGTAAACACACACACACACACACACATATATATATATATATACAGTGGAAACCAATGCAAGCTATTGGACATAGAACTCCAAGCAAGTAGTGACAGTGATCAAGAGACAATCAAACAAGTGCAACAAAGCATTCAATCATGAACAATCAATGAAGCGAAGTGGACAGGCAACAATCGTACACATATATACATACAAATATGTATGTATATACATGGTTATAGTAAACACAGTTGTGAGTCACTATTCAAAGAAAAGCAGCAGTTTTTGTTTCTCAAATTAATCAAGCCAAAGAAGTCAAAGGTAAAACATAGATGAAAAAAGTCAAAGCACATTAGGAATTTCAATCTGAACATGTCAAATTTTAATAATAAAGTCAAAGCCGTGGTGGCCAAGGTGATAACAAAAATCGAACAAGTCCAAATTAACACAAATGGCCGAAGTCAAATCCCAGAAAAGAATGGAACAAAATCTAAAGCAAATTCATGAAGCCATGGTAACAAAGCAAAGAAATATTCAAAATTGAACCGGTCAGGATTAATCACAAGCAAACAAGCAAAATCGAACGACAGAGCAAAAAGTAACAAACGAATTCAAAAAATATATTCGAATGAAAATTTAGGGAATTAAACCCTATAAAAACCATTAACATCATCGGCTTTCAAATGCATCGAGTTCAAGCATATCAACGAGAGTAAGAAAGGAAATCACATACCAGTTATTGTTAGATTCGAACTCGATCGAGAAGCAGCAGCGAAAAAACGGAATCAATAGACGACTCGAGCCTCATTTCTTACAAGCATACCGGCAAAGGTTTCGAGCATCATTTTTCAAGCGGCGACTTCAACAAATTGGCAAAGCCCTAATTTATTTTGAAAGAGGAATGAACATTCTCGAGCAAAGGAAAGAAGTAGACATTAATTTACGAAGTAAAGGATACGGGCCGAAATAAAGAAAAGGGTGAAATTTTATATTGGGTCGGTTCTTTTATAATTGTTATTTAGGCTTAAATTTTATATAGGGCTTTGTAATTTGTTTTAAATTTGTATTTTTCTTTTAAACTTTTATTAAATTATAGTCGTGTGACTAGGGGACGAACTACGGTGGTGTAGTTCGAGAATTCACAACTCAGTGGTTGAGTTGTGGTAGGGTTTTGAGCATAGAGTTAGGTTAGTCGATAGCGGGTGTCACGAGTTTATGTGTGTAAGCGTCTGACTACTTAATTTCTAGTTGAAACCTTGGGGGCAGCACGTAGGCAGGGTTTTGCCGAAGCTGGGTAAATCTATGTTGTTCTATTTCAGCTTTTATTATTCTTCTATTATCTGTGCTACAATTATTTTATATATTTCCACATTAATTTTTTTAATTATTAGTATCACCCTATTCATCCCCCCTCTAGGGTGAAATCGATCCTTTAAGTGGTATCGGAGCTAGGAACAAAAGCCAATTTTTGTTTTAAATTTTTTTAAATGGCTTCTTTTAATAATGCTTTTGCTGAGCGTCAGTCCATAGTTAGACCACCAATGTTCAATGGTGAATATGCTTGTTGGAAAAATAGAATGAAAATTTTTCTGAAAACCATTGATGCTTGGAATATAGTTGAGACAGGATATAGGACACCAACTATAGTGGTAAATAATCAGGAAATATAAAAACCGATGGAACAATGGATAGATCTTGAAAATAAACTACAGAATGCTAACGCTAAAGCTATGAATTCTATTATTTGTTCATTAGATCAAATTGAGTTTAATCGTGTCTCACATTGTCTAACTACGCAGGAAATATGGCACGCACTTGAAGTGACTCACGAAGGAACATCTCTAGTCAAAGAATCTCACCTTGCCATGCTTAGTAGCGAATACGAGAACTTCACAATGGCCAAGGATGAAAATGTCAAAGAGATGTATGGACGACTTTCCAATCTAGTATACAAATCAAAAGCTCTCGGAAAATAATACACAGAATTGGAAATTGTCCGAAAAATCCTCAGAGTCCTTCCACGAAATTTTGAAGCGAAAGTTACAACCATTCAAGAATTAAAAGATCTGAAACAAATCAAAGTCGAAGAACTCATCGGAAATCTCACCACTTACGAGCTAGAAATCAAATTCAAGGAAGAACGTGAAGGAGGTGATACTCGAAAGAAATCAATAGCTCTTAAAGGAACAACGGAAAGTGATGATGATGATGGAGCAGCTGAGCTGGCGCTACTAATAAAGAGATTCAAAACGTGGAACCGCAAATATGGAAATCCAGCTCTAAATCAACAATTGAAAAGCAGAATAGTCAAAGCACTAGACAACTCAGAAGAGCATGATATCATTTGTCACAAGTGCAACAAACCCGGCCATATCAAGCCCAATTGTCCTCATAATCAACTCAGCCAAGGAAAGAAACCGAAAAGGAGAAGTTTTGCAGCCACTTGGGATGAAAGTGATGAAAGCACTGGCAGTGAAAATGAAAAAGAAAAATTGTGTCTTCAAGGAGAAATAACCGACAGTGATGGTGATGAGCCAAGCGAGGTATCAAAACTTACTCATTCGGAATTACTTATATATTTTCATGAGGCAAATGGCTGTTTCGAATGACTTAGGGAGAAGTATGCTAAAATTGAATCACAAAGAGATAGTTTAATAAAACTGAATAAACAGCTTGACCAATTGGTTAAAAACTATCAAAACAAGAGCCCTAAGTGTGATAAGTGTCCATCATTTGAAGAAGAAATTAAAAAATCAAAAATTAAAATTAAATCACTTGAAAATGAAATTCTGATTTTGAAAGAAAGTGAAAATACCATGAGAGTAAATTCTATTAAAAAGTGCACTCAATTATTGAATGAAAATGAATCTCTCAAAACGCAAGTCCAATAATTGTCTGCAACTTTAGGAAAATTTTCCAAAGGAGAAAGATCGTTAAATATGCTATTATGGAAACAAACTGTTAATACTATTAGACAAGGACTTAGGTATAGTCAATCTGAACGTGTTAGAGACGAAATTAATCAAGTCAATTCAAAATGCACGATTTGTGGAAAAATTGGACAGAATCACAATAATTGCTGGTATATACCCAAACGGATGAAAACCATTCCAATTTAGGTTACAAAAGGCACGAATATAAAATTCCTTAAAGTCAAACAAATCTGGTGCCAAAAGGAACAAATATAAATTGTCTTGGGTCTACACAAAATTATTTTTCAAAATACTTTGCCACTAACAACCATGGACCTATAAAAACAAATAGGTCACAAAAATCTTCTCTCGTATAGGTTTGGTGGCAGGCTAAGGAACAATAAGAGTAGTACCTGGATTCTGGCTATTCCAGGCACACAACAGGCAACAAATCTAAGTTCCTTAGCCTAGTACAAAGGTGATCGAATCACAATGGGTAACAACGAAAAATTATCGTGAAGGTAAAATAGGTAACGGTATATTTATCCTGAAGGATTTATTAAATGTGAAAATCTGCACCATAATCTAATTTAAATCAGCCAGCTATGTGATAATGAATGTTGATTATGATTCTGAATTATGCAAAATTGTTGGCAAATTATTTTTTTATGTCAAGAGCATTGTAAGTATCTCTAGAGTCTTTGAACTAGTTTGGACTAATGATGTTGCTTTATTGGTTGATAATTATTCTGGATACACGTGGATATATTTGACCTGACATTATATTTTGTGTTTACTTGTATACACTGTTTCAATTCAAATCCAAAAGAATTTCATTTAAAAGTTGTAAAATGATTATAAGGTATTTGTTGCACATCTCACGATTTGGTCTTTGATATCCATCTGATAATTTTGAGTTAAAGCAAAATTCGGATGCAGATTATACTGGTAGTCTAGTTGTTAGGAAAATTACTAGTAGAACGTGTTTTATGTAGAGACATCACATTTTCAAAGAAAATATCTGCATATTTTTCATTTCAACTGATTTTAAATTAGCAGACATTTTTTCAGAAAACCTCTTCCAGAAAATAGTTTTTGTTGACTTCGTTTCAGATTAGACATTTTGGAAATTTGATTTTACATTTATTTTTGGATTTGATCTTAAATGAATAAATTAACTAATCTGACTCCCTACTGATTATCGAAAAGATAAATAGTGATGAGTGTAGATATTAATCAATATTATAACTTGAGAAAGTATATTTAGTAAATTTCTTTAAAAATTTAAACAAGATTTATAATAACTTTTGTTGGTAAAAATTCCATGACCATCTCTATTTCTATCATATTTCTAACGACCATCACTCATCAAAATCCAATACAGTATGTCAATATGTGGTATTTTAAACAAGAAATTATTCGTTTTTATTTTGTTTATTTTTTCCAATGTATTCACTCTGGTTTAAAAGTACTCACGGTTATGCGTGGGTGAATTACTTGGAATATTTGTATATGTGCTTTCAGGCTCATTTAAAAGTCCTCACAGTTATGCATGTATGGAACACATATCAAAATTGGTTATTGAAATAGATGAGTTGATTCTAATCCCATTTAAAAGTCCTCATGGTTATGCGTGGTTAGAAGATACTTGAAATTTGTTTTTTGTTTTTTAAAAATTTGGTAATACTACTAATCTCATTTAAAAGTCCTAACGGTTATGCATGGTTAGTAGATATTCAAATTCCTGATATTAATATACCAAAAATAGACACAACTATATGGTTTTATATACCAACATCACCCCTATCATTCTAAAGTGGAATATGCGCCTAACGGAGTATTTATGATTTTTTTGATTTTTTATTGAAATTTAATATTTATACTTTATTGGGTATTAATATTGTATTAATGTCTATCATTTTACCTCTATTTTTCTAACACTATTACTCTTTTGCTGATAACAAAAGGGGGAGAGAAAAGTTAAGATTTTGGTTGGCAAATAATTCAAAGTCATATTTTTTTATTTGCATATTCTCATCTAAGTTTGTTTGCATATTGTTATTTATTTTCATGCATATATGAAGGGGGAGCTTTGGTGTAGAGGGAGCATTCAAATAGGGGGAGCAAATAGAATGATCAAATACATTTAATAAATTTAAAATCTTAAATATATGTTTGTTATCATCAAAAGGGGAGATTGTTGAATATGCAAGTATATGATTTTTGTTTGATGATAAAAAACATATATTTATTCATTTAAATGTATTTGTTAACTGTACTATTTTGTTTTTCACATAATTAAATAAATATTTGTTGAATAAAATAAATAACAAAGAATTTAAATTCAAACAGATATTTTATTCAACAAATATTTTATTACAATTTTTGAATAGTACAAAATTTGAGCTCTCACTATATATATACTAAATTTCAATTACAATACAATTTCAAATCACAACATAATTTTTTACATTTGCACCTCACTACATATCACTCGTTCACTCATATTTGTTCTTCAACTATATTCCAATTTGTATCCAACATCTGAATTATCTGCAAAATAAACATTGACGAGGTAAAATTGAAAAAGAAATATTTTTTGCAGTGTAAAATAAAATGTGTTTTTGAAAATATTATTTGCCTCGGTTATTTGGGTTGTCCGTCATCATTTATTTTGAATTCATCTACACGAACAACTAGTGACATGCATAGTGTATCACTGTACATGGCACAAGGCTATGCACACCGATATACACTTGATAGAACTGCAGGGACAAGTGAGCACAAGGTCAAACCGAATCAAAAGCTAAGTTCAACCCAAGTGCAATACAAATAAAGTCACGATACAAGCACAAGGTCAAACCCGAGCCAAAGCTAGGTTCACCTCAGGTGCAATACAAAAACAAAAATACAAATGGTCAAATGCATAACAATAGAGCAACAAATATATATATATATATATATGCAGTGCACAACATTTCAGTGGTGACTTGACTGCACAGACCAACTCAATGTACACTTGAACCCAGACTGGTCAGAGAAACCAAAATGCACATGTTAACAGTGGTGACTTCAAGAACAAACAAAACCTTAAATGGCCAGACTAACAAGTCCAGTGACAACATGAACTGGTCTGAAGCAACAGAACTCCAAACAAGCCAAAGCAATATGAACAACCAAAGTGTAGAGAATGACAGACCAATTCAACAAGGCTCGGTACAAAACAGAAGCATGGATGAGCATGATGAACTACACCAAATCACATGTTCAAAGTGTTCAAATATACACACCAAACTCTAGAGAATGATGACATACATCAGGCATCACAACATGCATCATATACATGAGGACCAGAGCAAAGATGAACATAAGCGTGCAACACAGTCTCGACCAAAACAACAAATCAGTTTAGGTCAAACCAGCACCAAAACAAAATGAACTTGAATTAAATATAAAGAAACCTGAAACCCAAATCAAAACTAAACAGAAAATGCACATGTATTCGAAGCAACCAACACAATGCATACCAGCTCATATGCAACCCAGACTACAACATTAAAGGCAAAACCACACTAGTTCTATACATTTGAACAAAGGCCAGAAAATTAGTGCAGACCACAACCGAATGCACACCTCAAATGCTACATGAAACAAGACTGCAACTCTAAAAACCAATGAAACAGAAAACTACATACATATGAAACAGAGATGTGTGCATACACATTGAAACCAGACTCGGTTCAACATACAACAGACATGAACCAAATAAAGCAGTGGAACAAGTCCAGCTACAACATGAACTAGCACATGTGGTCAGAAAACACAATAAACTGTTTGAAACAGAAATACACATACAAACACAATGAAGACAGCAGCTCGAATGAGCAAGTGCAGACTCAAATATCAATGGCATCAGGGCAGTGCAACAGTGATGACACAAGTGCACCACACTAGGTCATTGCACATGGAAACAGGTGAATGCAACCCTTCAACCAAGACACAGTGCAGGTATACAAACTCATGCAAACAGGTGCAGGTATACAATAATTAAGTTAAGACTCCAAGAGGAACAAGTAAAGGCGTCACAACATACATATATACATGTGTAAACACACACACACACACACACACATATATATATATATATATATGCAGTGGAAACCAATGAAAGCTATTGGACATAGAACTCCAAGCAAGCAGTGACAGTGATCAAGAGACAATCAAACAAGTGCAACAAAGCATTCAATCATGAACGATCAATGAAACCAAGTGGACAGGCAACAATTGTACACATATATACATACATATATGTATGTATATACATGGTTATAGTAAACACAATTGCGAGTCACTATTCAAAGAAAAGCAGCAGTTTTTGTTTCTCAAATTAATCAAGCCAAAGAAGTCAAAGGTAAAACACAGATGAACAAAGTCAAAGCACATCAGGAATTTCAATCTGAACATGTCAAATTTTAATAATAAAGTCAAAGCCGTGATGGCCAAGGTGATAACAAAAATCGAACAAGTCCAAATTAACACAAATGGCCGAAGTCAAATCCCAGAAAAGAACGAAACAAATCTAAAGCAAATTCATGAATATGTTGTAACAAAGCAAAGAAATATTCAAAATTGAACCGGTCAGGATTAATCACAAGCAAACAAGCAAAATCAAACGGCAGAGCAAAAGGTAACAGACGAATTCAAAAAATATATTCGAACGAAAATTTATGGAATTAAACCCTATAAAAACCATTAACATCATCGGCTTTCAAATGCATCGAGTTCAAGCATATCAACGAGAGTAATAAAGGAAATCACATACTAGTTATTGTTTGATTCGAACTCGATCAAGAAGCAACCACGAAGGAACGAAATCAACAGACGACTCGAGCCTCATTTCTTACAAGCATGTCAGCAAAGGTTTTGAGCATCATTTTTCAAGCGGCGACTTCAACAAATCGGCAAAGCCCTAATTTATTTTGAAAGAGGAATGAACATTCTCGAGCAAAGGAAAGAAGCAGACATTAATTTACGAAGTAAAGGATACGGGCCAAAATAAAGAAAAGGGAGAAATTTCATATTTGGCCGGTTCTTTTATAATTTTTATTTAGGCTTAAATTTTATATAGGGCTTTGTAATTTGTTTTTAATTTGTATTTTTCTTTTAAACTTTTACTGAATTCTAGTCGTGTGACTAGGGGACGAACTACAGTGGTGTAGTTCGAGAATTCGCAACTCTGTGGCTGAGTTGTGGCAGGGTTTTGAGCATAGAGTTAGGTTAGTCGATAGAGGGTGTCGTGAGTTTCAGTGTGTAAGCGCCTGACTACTTAAATTCTTGTAGAAACCTTGGGGGCAGCACGTAGGCAGGGTTTTGCCGAAGCTGGGTAAATCTGTGTTGTTCTATTTTTGCTTTTATTATTCTGCTATTATCTGTGCTGCAATTATTTTATATATTTCTGCATTAATTTTTATAATTATTAGTATCACCCTATTCACACCCCCCCCCCCCTCTAGGGTGAAATCGATTCTACAGCATTGAACCAATGCAAAATGAATCACTTCGTGATTTAGCGCTTAAAATCAAAAACTAATCACGGTCAACCAGTGGGTTTTGAACAAATAGATGACTGTTTTGGAATGTTCTTTTTTGACGAGGATGACTAAAATGGAAAAGACTTTAGAAAGGTTGTTTCCACTTTAGGAAAACTTATGAGAAAAGTCTGTGGTAGATCATCTTCTCGCTCATCATCTTCGCCATCACCTACACCACCTCCTCGAGCACAAACACCAGTTTATCAGCCTCATACTTCTCCTGAAGGAACTTCTCAAGTCAGAGGAAAGGTTGTTGTGCAAGAGCAACTTGAGGAGGAGGAAGAAGATAGTGATGATATGTATGTGTTTGATACTCAGCAATTTCAACATCAATTATACATGGCGTTCCAAGGACTCCCATTCAAGAAGATGAGGAGTATAATGATAAAACCAACTAGCTAGGAACATACGACCAAGATCCTTCGTCTTATTGGGAATATTATGAAAATTATGGAGGCCTTTCTTACTCTTCCAATTAGTACAACTAGCATCTCTTTTAGTTATTTTTGCCTATTTTATTTAGCATTTATGTTTATGCTTATCTATTTAACTTTTAACTCATGTTATATTACTTTAGTCTCTGTTTCTACTTAGACTTACTTATTTACTTTAATTGTTCATGATCTTATCTATAACATGCTATTATCTAAATATCCTATGTCCTTTCTTCAATTTTGATAATGACAAAGGGGGAGAAATTTATGCATATACATAGGGGGAGACAAAATTTACTTTATGCGAACATTCTCTATTTTGATTAATATTTCTTCTATTTTGATTGTATAGTTGACATCATCAAAACGGAGGAGAATGTTAGAACCTCCATTCAATGTTTCAATGACAACAACTATACAATCATATATATTATTTACATCTTATCAAGATAACAGGTATGTACTACGAGAAGAACCAAGCTCAAAGATATTGGGACTCGAAGACAAACA
The DNA here is from genome assembly GCA_030737815.1 of Allium fistulosum. NCBI lineage: Eukaryota > Viridiplantae > Streptophyta > Magnoliopsida > Asparagales > Amaryllidaceae > Allium > Allium fistulosum. The sequence goes on from CM060905.1 coordinate 1,044,486,736, forward strand.
AAGATCTATCGACCATACTATAATTAGTAAGGTTATTCTAGTGTAAAGAGTCTTAGATAAAACATAGTAAGGTCTCCTTGAGTATATATGCACACACGATCACACATGATTTCATATACACTAAACATAAAGTGAAAAACTGCATTTACCAATCATAGACGTCTAAGGAAAAATCACAAACATTTGTGACAATCCTTAGGAAATTATTTCCTGAAGCCACAGACATCTGAGGTTTTTCCACAGACGTTGTCATTCGAAAAACTACAAAACTTTGAATAGACACCTCTGTTGAACGAATAGAAATCAACTCTTCATTGAAAGGTTGCAGCCATTAAAATAATTAGACCTTATCTAACAGTAACAACTCTTCATCTGCATCTCTTTAAACCTATAAATACTACCATGATTGAGATTTAGAAATCAGCTGAATTGAATTAATTGAAACTATTCTCTCTTGATTTCTTATTACTCTCTTGTGCATACATTGCTTACATACTCTCAATCTATCATATCCAAATTATAATTTTAGTAAAACCACTTCCTACAACTCAAAGCATTCACATTCACATACTCAAAGGAGATCATAGGAAGTATTGTACTATCAGTCAAAATCCATGTTACTTGGGATGCAAGATTGTCAAGATATACTTATGTATTAGCCTATTCCTCCGGGCAAAGCGAGGGTTAGTTGGTTAAAGGAAATACCGAAGGGGAGCTAGGGACTAGATGTAGGACAGGAGGTCCGAACCAGTATAAAATATCCGGTGTGATCATTTTTATTATTTATCTTATTTATATTTAATTATTGTTCTCTGCTTAATATAGTTAGTAATATACAGCCACTCGTATACATATAAGTTGCATTATCTGTAAATATCCTATAGACTTTCATATATATATATATATATTACAGTGACAAAATAATTTTTTTTAATATATCTTTACTACTAATAATGAGAATTCCTTGAATAGGAATTCAACTGTGTCTTTTTGAAATATCAGAAATACCCCTCATTATAATAATGAAAATCGTTCACTCTATCTTTATCTTTACTACTAATAAAGAGAATTCATTGAATAGATTTACTCAGTGTCTTTTTGAAATTCCAAATATACCCTTTTACATCTTATAGAGAAATAGTATTCAAATATGGGAATATAGCCTGTTATTTTCTAAGTACAACTGTCAATCCCCATGGAGAACTACAGTGTACGTTCACAAGATGAAGTATCCGAGTGTTTCATATTGTCCGTAATTTAGGTGGGAGTTAATCGGTCGAAGTCTCGCCGGATTCCGAGTTAGTATGAAGAAAATATTGCAGTCTGAAAAAAAAATAGCGGCTTCTGCACTAGGCGGAGTTCAAATATGGGGATGTGGTAGCCTCTTATTTTCTAAGTACAACTGTCAGTCCCTATGGAGAACTACAGTGTGCGTTCACAAGATGAAGTATACGAGTGTTCCATATTGTCTGTAATTTAGGTAGGAGTTAATCGATCGAAGTCTCACCGGGTTCTGAATTAGTATGAAGAAGTTATTGCAAACTGAACAAAAAAAATAGCGGCTTCTGCACTAGGTGGAGTTCAAATATGGGGATGTGGTAGCATGTTATTTTCTAAGTAAACTGTCAGTCCCCATGAAGAACTACAGCGTGCGTTCACAAGATGAAGTATCCGAGTGTACTATATTGTTCGTAATTTAGGTGGGAGTTCATCGGTCGAAGTTTTGTCTGATTCTGAGTTAGTATGAAGAAGTTATTGCAGTCTGAACAAGAAATTAGCGGCCTTTTCCTAGGCAAAGTTCAAATATGAGGATGTAGTCTGTTATTTTCTAAGTACAACTATTAGTCACCATGGAGAACTACAGTGAGCCTTGAAGTGGGGATATAGCATGTTATTTTCTAAGTACAACTATCATTCACCATGGAGTACTACAGTGTGCGTTCACAAGATGAAGTATCCAACTATACCGTATTGTTCGTAATTTAGGTGGGAGTTCATCGGTCGAAGTATCCCCTAATTCCGAGTTAGTATGAAGAAGTTATTGCAGTCTGAACAAAAAAAATAGCGGCTTTTGCACTAGGCGGAGTTGAAATATGGGGATGTGTTAGTCTGTTATTTTCTAAGTACAACTGTCAGTCCCCATGGAGAACTACAGTATGCGTTCATAAGATGAAGTATCCGAGTGTTCCATATTGTCCGTAATTTAGGTGGGAGTTAATATGTCAAAGTCTCGCCGGATTCCAATTTAGTATGAAGAAAATATAGTAGTCTTAATATAAAAAATGGCGGCTTCTACACTAGGCGGAGTTCAACTATGAGGATGATGTGCCATGTTATTTTCTAAATAAACTGTCAGTCCCCTAGGAGAACTATAGTGTGCGTTCACAAGATGAAGTATCTGAGTGTACCATATTGTCTGTAATTTAGGTAGGAATTCATCGGTCGAAGTTTTGCCTGATTCCGAGTTAGTATGAAGAAGTTATTGCAGTTAGAACAAAAAAATAGCGGTTTCTGCCTAGGCGGCGTTCAAATGTGGAGATGCTACTATCAAATCTAATTTCACAGGTACAAATAAAAATGCATGCACATTGTGGTTAAATGCAGGCCCACTTGGGCGTGCATATGTACTCGTATATATAACATTTTCATTATATATATATATATATATTCACAAGCATATTTATACTATCTAAATACACACACAGATATATATATATATATATATATATATATGTATTAAATACATACATACATATTAATCAATAAAATCAAATAATACCTTTTAAAATACTTCTAAATCATATGCATGACACAATAAAATTTTATTATAAATTTTATTATGTTAGTATATATATAAATCGATTAATTAGTCGAAAAATAATAAAATATTAATAAAAGATGTTTTCGAAACATATTATTTGGATTTTAATTTTTAGAAAATCTAGCATGATATTGATAGGTTTGGAAAAAATTCCATAATTTTTCTGGGCCAAAATTTATTTTTATTAATTAATTATTTTCGACCGTATATTATAATAATTTTTAAAAATAGGAAAAATGATTTTGTTAATTATCATTTTCATCATTTTCTGGTTGAGATCCTATTTCATGATAAAATAATTTTATAAAATCTAAAATTTAATTTTCAAAAGATATTTTATTTATATAAATTATTTACATAGTATATTAATTTAAATAATATTACATAATAGTAAATGATTATTAAAAATATTTTATAGCTACCAAAAATTATAATTACTGTAAATATACATGTATAAAATATATGTTTAATTATTAGCATGAAATGATGATATAATTAAATACAAACCATATAAGACTAATTAAATAATATATTAATATATATATTAATTAATAAAATAATTATTATTATAAATAAAATTATTATGCTGGCATATCTGACTTATATATGGGGAAAAAATTGTTTTTTATAAAATGTATACATACATATAACCAATCTAGAATGTGACAATATCAATGCATACAAGAATCGTCACATAACCTTTTTAGCAAGGCTAGCCGGCTTTATAGTGGGTTGTGCCACTTTTATTAATAATATAAAACAAGTGTTTTGCATATATATATATATATATAATAGCTATAGCTGGTTTTATAGTGGCCATACCATTGAATAAATACAATGCAGGTGAGAAGCAAAAATGCCTTAGCAGCTAAAAAAACTAAGCTAGTCTCCCTCATAGGAGGAAGATCCACTACCCTCATCCAAAGATTCAGACTTAATAACATGATAGTACCCAGAGAATAGAGAAGCTAACATGGAAACAAAATCGACAGATAAAGAACTATAAAGGAATTTTCTGTCTAATAGGGAATCTGAGGTAATAGTGTGATTCAGTTCACCCAATTGACTAATAACCGAGAGTACAAGGCCTTCACCCTTAACATGGTAATATAGTCTCCTATCTTCATCATCTCCACTAACATACTTATAAAACCTACCCCCCTTATGGTCAAATCTCATCTCGAAAGGCTCATGAATCCAAGCCTGCTCAAATGAGCCCCAAAAGAAATCATCCAAGGAGGGAGCCAAATTCAGAAGACTCGCTGAGCTGACCTCAACATCAATAGAGTGAACATCAATGATTGCATCAATAGAACGAACATCAATGATAAGGGACACGATCGTTGTGAGTCAGCGGAATAGGGATCTTAAGGCTAAATTAACATTAGAGGAGGGGTGAATAGTATATAATCGATTATATGAATATTAATCAAATTCTTTAAGATTTTACTTGGAATGATAGAATTAACAATCACAGAAACAATCGTAGAATCAAAGTACAGATAAAAGTAAATGTAGTAAAATTATAAAGGAAAGAACACACCGGGATTTTATACTGGTTCGGAGTTACCCTACATCCAGTCCCACACAATTCCTTGTATGGATTTCTTTTCAACTAGTAAATGCAAATACAATCTCGATTTCAAGGCTACGAGACATACCCTCGAGAATCCTGGTCTTTGGATGGAGCCACTTGATTTTCGGGCTACAAGCACACCCACTAGATTTACGGGCTACTAAGCACACCCAATTGATTTTAACAGGCTATAATCACACCGACTTAGATTTCAGGAATACCAAGCACACCATAGAGTATAAGAGTATGTTTTGATAGAGTTTACAAACTCAGATCTTGATTACAGTTGATCCTATAACTCTTGAATAGCACTTTGATCTTGGTTTGAGTGAAAGAGATGAGAGAAATCAGAGAGTATATGAAAGAGAATCAAACTAGCAATGATTGAATTTGATTCCGGTTGAATTTCGATAGAGTTTCGATAGATATTATTTAGAAATCAAGAGAGTGAAAAGGGAAGAGAAAAATAAGAAAATAGCTAACGAAAATTCGTTTGGAAGCCTGGTATATATAGGAAAACAACAGTCATGTCTATTCGCGAAGAGATACGACGAAAAACACTTTCAGTCAAATTTGAATTTTGAATTTTATGGCCACTATGTCGACATATATAGATAGGATATGTCAACATATCCCTTTGTATTTTGAAAAACACCTTATAAATTTTTTTTTGAAAATCCATTGCTTTGTAAACAATTTGATGCTTTGTAGAATCGTTTAAATATAGTTTATACACATTTTAATCAAAATGTAACTTAATAAAACTTTATAAAATAACTTTTGAAAGATTTATTAAGAATATTCAGTATAATGAAATAATATATATATAATCAATATAGTTATAAATTATTAAAGTATAAACAAAAATTCAATATATATAAACTTAAAAACACTAAAATAATAACTTTATAAGTATAAGAGATTTGAAAATCATTTTGGGAAATATTTTGAAAAGATTGTTTTAAAAACAGAATATTTGAAAAACAATTTAAAACAAAATTAGAGAAGGTGAGAGAGATCAAGAAAGTGCTATCAAGGTTTTAACGTAGATTCTATGACTCTATAACTTATCTGGAATATCTTGACATCTTGAACTCTTCAATACTCATGAGTCTTAATTCTTGAACTCTTGAAACTCTATATCAGTACCTTGAATCTACTCTTGATACTGTATAGTCTTCTTAATTAACGCATGTCTAATATCCTACACTTATACTATATATATTTTTACAAAACATTAGTACCTATGTTTTATATAATGTCCTATAGTTGTTATCATAAAAACCAATACATAAGGTACTAACAATTATAGGAGGCGTAGACACAACAACATCAGTTGATCGAACATCAACAACATCATCAGTTGATCAAACATCAACAACATCATCAGTGGAAACTACCACGTCCACAGGCAAGGTAACAGGAGATGAGATCAAAGTAGTAGGGCAGACTTTCGGAACCCACTTCATGAAAGGACGAGGAAGTACGATCCTATCAGAAAGTGGAATAGGAGCAACAACAGATAATAGAGAACAAACTTCCATAAGATGGCCAAATAACTGACAAGATGTGCATATATCTGGTTTCCAATTATACCGAACAACAACCTTGGCATCAAGCCCCTTAGCGATTCTAACCTTAAGCAAAGAAGGCAAAGACCTCTTAGGACTAATCTTAATCAAGCCTTTGGCATACACCAATATTTTCCTATGCCTTTGCCTTGTTGGACACCAGGTAGTGATAATGAAAGGCTTCCCATCTATTAGTATCAGATCAGCTTTTAGAACATGTTGTCTTTCGTCACTTCTTGAAAATTTAAAAAAGAACATCGGATTATCAAAATGCACACTAAGTCCACCTCTAGGCTTCCAAACTTGAATACATTGCACTTTAACCATATGATAAGGAGGGTTAGAATCCAAGAAGAAACCAACCAGATACTCAGACCAATAATCAACGCCCGCTTGCAAAACTTTGATATGAAGAATCATCACTCCGTTGATCTCGACATTGTCAATAAAATGGGAAGAATAGACCCCAGCATTTTTTGGAAGTTTAGAAAATAATGATGACCACATAGGAGTCAACAAGAGCATGAACTCCAGGAAGTAAAACCTATGGCTGAATATTGTGATCGACATTTCCACAAACATCATCATTGCATGCAATAGCTCCAACCATATGAGCGATATCAGCATTCCTGTGCTCGACCTCAATCTCGACAGCCATGTCAGTTCCAACATTACACTCAATTTCAGAATTAACATCACCAAGGACTGGCCTAACTATTTCAGACCACTGAGGAATATCACATGTGGCAACAACATGAATGAAAGGCGAAAGCGACGTTCCTTGTGAGCGACTGTTGACAATACCAAATACAAGAGTTGCAACAGCATTAGACTTCGAATCCAAGACAGTTACCAAAGTGCGCAAAGGTGTTGCAGGGCTCGAGCGATAATCTGGAGTAGTAGGCCTCAACTGTGGTGTTCCCAAGGACAGACGATCGATCGAAGATCCAGTAGCCAAATGAACAGAGGCAGTAGTATATGGGGCATTGAAGATTGGCCAACGAGTTAGATATATGTAACAAATTACATAATTTCCATAGGGCATACCCCTAACTTTCTCAAAGACGATGGGAGCATCTATAGTATGTTCCTCATATGCCTATGGTGGTTAGGCACGATTTTATGGTGACCCGATCTCAAATTGACTTGAGGAGTGGGAGTAACACTTTACGAGCGTCATGGGCTACATATTGGATCCACTTGACACATACTAGCCAGAAGTTTGATTTTTATCCTTTTGCTATTGCATATCATGCTTCCAGATAAATAATTGCTTTGCATACACCAGTCTTTCTTCCTATTTGGTATTTGGGAGAGATGTTGGTTTCAGACGACCAGTTAGATACATGTACCATGAGATCCTCTATTATGCGATGACATGTTTAGGGAACATCGGACTATTGGATCGTAGCATCTATTGACACTACGACATGTTGGATAGGTAGATGCTTCAATATTCTTCTTAGCTGATGGTGATCTCAAATAACATGTTACAAACATCATCTTTTCTCATGCACCAGACCATTACACATTAAATTGGATACTTCATCTTTTCTCAAATGTGTTATGGCGTTCGATAGTGATTTCGAAGAGAAAGAGATTCTGCGAGAAGAAATGAGGAAATGGAAGAAATAATAGACCTATGCAAAGAAGCTTATGGTTCAACATCTAGAAAGAATGGTGGATTAGTCTTTGGTCAGAAACATATAAATCATAATCATTTTTCATTCCATAAAATTCTCATTCAAAGGCTACTTCAACCCAAATTCAACATATGAGCCAGATATGTTTCAAAAAATGTTTAGAATGCGAACAGTTATTTTTGAGGATTTTGGCTGGTATTCAGAACAATAATAAATACTTTATTCATAAGCCAAACGCTTCAAAATTGCAAGGTTTAACCGGACATCTAAAAATGACTACGGCATTAAGGATGTTTGCTTATGGTACCCATGCGAATGCACTAGATGATGCATATCGGATGTAGAGAGTGTTACACTAGAAACTCTAGAAAAATCTACCAATATGTTAGGCTTATACGGCATTAAGTACCCCGTGTCTCCAAATGAGGTTGATGCTGTGAGGATTAGAGAAATGTATGAAAGCAGAGGATGACCTGTAATGGTGGGAAGTCTCGATTGTATGCATTGGGAATGGATGAACTGCCCCAAAGCATATCATGAAGCTTATAATGGTAAAGAAAAAACCAACTACTATTTTGGAAGCTGTTGCTTTGTACAATTTATGGATTTGGCATGTTTTCTTTGGAATGTCTGGTTCTAAGAATGACTTAAATATTATTGAGAGGTTGCATTTATTTAATGATCTAGTGCTTGGCAAAGTCACTCCAATGTTATTTACACTTAGCCAACAATTACAAACATGGATATTATCTCAGAGATGGGACATATCCACAATGGAGCACCATTGTGAAGACATGTTAAAATCCAATAGCATCGAAGCAGGAAAAGTTTGCTGAGATGCAAGAGGAATAAAGAAAAGATGTAGAAAGATCGTTTGACATCCTTCAATCTAGATTTACAATAATTAATAATCCTTTTAGATTATGGTCCCGATCCAGGATGTCCACAATCATGTTTACGAGTATCGTTCTACATAACATGATCAATGAAGAAGAAAGAGATACGGACAAGACCTATATATAGTATGAATACGATGGTGCAAATTATATACTAGAAATATTCTGAGATAACATTCTTGTCACTAAGAAGCTTTGAACATCCACTTGGAACGACGACTTTCATTTCAAGACACACAACTACACAATAGGCTTTAGAAAGATCTTATGAATCATATTTGGAATTACTTTGGAGATTGTTAGCTCACTTGTAGATCTAATGGACCATGTGTGTATGCCTATTTATTTTTTGTTCGTACTTTCTTTTGGTTAACCCTAGTATTGTTTTGCCTTACAAAATCAACCATCGTGTGTGGTACTTTCTTTATATGGAATCTAAAATAGTATATCATTTTTTTTAAAGGGTGTATGGTCCAAGGACCATACAGCCATACTAGATATATGTGTTTGTGTGTGTGTGTATTAATAAATTAAGGTACAAAAGTCCATGACCCAAAGGACCATCCAACAAACAAATACGAAGCCGACATGCCTAGCTTGATAGCATGATGATAAAAAAAATAAGGCTAACATGTCTGGCGAAATAGCAAACAACGTACAATATACCAAAAGTATAAAATGCAAACTAAGAAATGAATGACATAAAGAAATAACCGATGAAGTTAGATTCTAGTGCAACGATGGAACCAAGATAAAATCTCAGGCATGTACCCGGGAGTGCGGGGAAAGAAGATGAATTTGTAATCCCAGTCTTTAACAGCTAAGATTGCTTCGTTATTAGCATCGGACTCACCATCGTTGTAGAAGACCAACTCATCATTTAAGAGCCAGTAAAAAAGCTCCCTCTCATTCTTTTCGTCATTAGAAATCCATTTTGAGAAAACCCTTCATGTTGAGTGGTAGCAGAGGCCAGTTTCCGTATGCATCTAGGTTCCGTCTTTCCTATCACACACTAAAAGAGTAAGTTCTGCAAGTTTGGCTTCTAACTCCTGGTCTAAAGGCTTAGCACTAGAAGGGTCATCAATCAAGGCATGTACATATCACTTCTTAAGAGATGTGATAAGGGTAACAATGATAGGGTCCGAAGGTAAATCGATGTTGTAGGCAGTCTCAGGTGTGGGAGGAATACCAGTAGGCAGCGACGACTGGCATACCAACCCAGGGGAGGAAGTGATGGGAAATAAGGGAACTGCGGAAAGCTGGGAGGGTTGGGATGCTTTGACCTGCCAATGTTTCCTAGGGGCCTTAGGCAAGGGAATCTTAGGGGGAAGGCTGCAAATATCAGTACCAGAGTGAAGGCGGCTGGGAATCTCATGGCCAAAGAAATGATAGAGGCCACAGATAAGCGGCTTCCACTAATAAGAAACGTCAATGTGGGCAACCCTCCCCTCGCTAAGAGAGACAGTGATTCAAGACGGCAGTTGCCTCTTAAGGAAAATCTTAATAAGAGCCTTAGCATAACGAAGAAACTGCAGGCGCTCGGTAGAAATGTCGAAACAAATCAACTGCTCAATATGGTTGGCGATCTAGTTTATTCCCTTAAGCGTTGAAAAATGGATGTAATATTTGAGATGTGAGCCCAAATATGAATAGATAGAACTGTAGGATCGATTTCACCCTAGAGGGGGGGATGAATAGGGTGATACTAAAAATAATAAAAATTAATGCGGAAATATATATAATAATTGTAGCGCAGATAATAGTAGAATAATAAAAGCAGAAATAGAACAACATAGATTTACCCAGCTTCGGCAAAACTCTGCATATGTGTTGCCCCCAAGGTTTCTACTAGAAATTAAGTAGTCAGGCGCTTACACACGTAAACTTGCGATACCCGCTAATGACTAACTTAACTCTACGCTCAAAACCCTGCCACAACTCAGCCACTGATTTGCGAATTCTCGAACTACACCACCGTAGTTCGTAACCTAATCACACGACTAGAAAAATACAGTTTAAAAAGGAAAATTACAACTGAAAATAAACAAAACAAAAAAACCCCTATTTAATATTTTAAGCCAAAAATGAAATATATAAAGGCCGGCCCAAAATAAAAGAAACGTTTCCCTTTATTTCTTTTCACTGTGCAAAACTTCGACCGCTCCTTTCTTCGTTCCTTCTCCAATAATTAGGGCTTTGTGAAATTTGAAGCGCCGATTGGAAAATTGATCAATCAAAATCGCTTTCACTTGATTTGGCTTTGATTCACTGGCCTTGATAATTCGCGGCGGTTTCAATCTGTGTCGAGCTCGAGTGTTATGGTTTGGTACGTGATTTTCTTGTTTGATTTTGAATTTTCTCAACTTCGATTCGAGTTATAAAATTATTTTTGATTTAAGAGTATACTCTGGATTTTTGTCTTGAACTCGAATGCTACTGCCGATGATGATGACTGGGTTTAAATAGGGATGAAAGCCTTATATTTACGTTCGTATAACTCCATTTGAATTCTTCAAACACTTTGCTTAGCTGTTCGTATAACTCCATTTGAAAAATAAGTGTAGACCCAAGACAATTTATATTTGTTCCTTTTGGCACCCAGATTTGTTTGGCTTTAAGAGATTTTATATTCGTGCCTTTTGGAACCCAAATTGGTATGATTTTCACGTGTTTGGGTCTATACCAGCAATTATTGTGATTGTGTCCATTTTTTTCACAAATCGTGCAGTTGGAATTGACTTTATTAATTTTGCTTCTAACACGTTCAGATTGAATATACCTAAATTCTTGTCTAACAGTATTGACAGTTTGTTTCCTCAATAACATATTTAGTGATCTTTCTCCTTTGGAAAATTTTCCTAAAGTTGTAGACAATTGTTGGACTTGTGTTTTGAGAGATTCATTTTCATCCAATAACATGGTGCATTTTTTAATAGAATTTTCTCTCCTTGTGTTTTCACTTTCTTTCAGAATCAAAATTTTATTTTCAAGTGATTTAATTTTAATTTCTGAATTTTTAATTTCATCTTCAAGTGATGGACACTTATCACACTTAGGGCTCTTATTTCGATAGTTTTTAATCAATTGATCAAGCTGTTTATTTAGTTATATCAAACTATCTTTTTGTGATTCAAGTTTAGCGTACTTCTCCCTAAGTCATTCAAAACAGCCATTTACTTCATGAAAATATATAAGTAAATTCGAATGAGTAAGTTTTGATACCTCGCTTGGCTCGTCATCATCACTGTCAGTTGTTTCTCCTTGAAGACACAGATTTCCTTTTTCACTCTCACTGCCAGTGCTTTTATCATCTTCATCAGTTTCATCCCAAGTAGCTGCAAAACTTCTCCTTTTCGGTTTCTTTCCTTGGCTGAGTCGATTCTGAGGACAATTTGGCTTGAAATGACTGGGTTTGTTGCACTTGTGACATATGATCTCCGGCTCGTTTGAATTGTCTAGTACTTTGACTATTCTGCTTTTCAATTGTTGATTTTGAGCTGGATTTCCGTATTTGTGGTACCACCTTTTGAATCTCTTTATTAACAGTGCCAGTTCGGTTGCTCCATCGTCATCGTCGTCGTCATCACTTTCTGTTGTACCTTTCAGAGCTATTGATTTCTTTCTTGTATCACCTCCTTCACGTTCTTCCTTAAATTTGATTTCTAGCTCATAAGTGGTAAGATTTCCGATGAGTTCTTCAACTTTAATTTGTTTTAGATCTTTTGATTCTTGAATAGCAGTCACTTTTGCTTCAAAATTTCATGGAAGAATTCTGAGGATTTTTCGAACTATTTCCATCTATGTGTATGGCTTTCCAAGTGATTTTGATTTGTATACTAGATTAGAAAGTCATCCATACATTTCTTTGACACTTTCATCTTTTGCCATTGTGAAGTTTTCATATTCGCTACTAATCATGGAAAGGCGAGATTCTTTGACTTGGAAGGTTCCTTCGTGAGTCACTTCAAGTGTGTGCCAAATTTCCTGCGCAGTTAGACAATGTGAGACATGATTAAATTCAATTTGATCTAATGAACAAATAATCGAATTCATAGCTTTAGCGTTAGCATTCTGCGGTTTATTTTCAAGATCTGTCCATTGATCCATCGGTTTTTCAATTTCTTGATTATCTACCACTATAGTTGGTGTCCTATATCATGTCTCAACAATATTCCATGCATCTATGGTTTTCAGAAAAAATTTCATTCTATTTTTCCAGTAAGCATATTCACCATTGAACATCGGTGGTCTAGCTATAATGACCTTCAGCAAAAGTATTATTAAAAGAAGCCATTTAAAAAATCAAATTTTTAAAACAAAAATTGGTTTTTGAAATATCAAATTTTTTTTAAACAAAAAATGGTTTTTGTTCCTAGCTCCGATACCACTTGTAGGATTGATTTCACCCTAGAGAGGAGGTAAATAGGGTGATACTAAAAATAATAAAAATTAATGCGGAAATATTTATAATAATTGCAGCACAGATAATAGCGGAATAATAAAAGCAGAAATAGAACAACACAGATTTACCCAACTTTGGCAAAACCCTGCCTACGTGCTGCCCCTAAGGTTTCTACTAGAAATTAAGTAGTCAGACACTTACACACGTAAACTTGCGACACCCGCTAATGACTAACCCAACTCTACGCTCAAAACCCTGCCACAACTCAGCCACTGAGTTGCGAATTCTCAAACTACACCACCGTAGTTCGTAACCTAGTCACACGACTAGAAAAATACAGTTTAAAAAAGAAAATTACAACTGAAAATAAACAAAACAAAACCCTATTTAATATTTTAAGCCCAAAATGAAATATATAAAGGCCGGCCCAAAATAAAAGAAACGTTCCCCTTTATTTCTTTTCACTGTGCAAAACTTTGGCCGATCCTTTCTTCGTTCCTTCTCCAATAATTAGGGCTTTGTGAAATTTGAAGCGCCGATTGGAAAATTGATCGATCAAAATCGCTTTCACTTGATTTGGCTTTGATTCACTAGCCTTGATAATTCATGGCAGTTTCAATCTGTGTCGAGCTCGAGTGTTATGATTTGGTACGTGATTTTCTTGTTTGATTTTGAATTTGCTCGACTTCGATTCGAGTTATAAAATTGTTTTCGATTTAAGAGTATACTCTGGATTTTTGTCTTGAACTCGAATGTTACTGTCGATGATGATGATTGGGTTTAAATAGGGATGAAAGCCCTATATTTACGTTCGTATAACTCTATTTGAATTCTTCAAACACTTTGCTTGGTCGTTCGATTACTGATTGATTGTTGGTGATGATATTTGACTTGTTCGTTTCTGATACTTTAACTTGTTTGAATTGTTAGTTCCATTCTACTCTTGTTCCATTCTTTGCTGGCACTATAACTTCGGCATTTTGATATTTGAGTTAATTCAATTTTCGATTTTCTTCTTTTATATGTTTTGACTGGTTCATCGTGTGACCCTCTGTGACTTTATTTGAACTGCTCCCTTGTTTTGTTACTTCGACTGTATATATCTCGAATTTTCATTGCACTTCATGTTAGTGTTGATACTTTGAAATTTTCATATTGGATGCACATTTTGGTCTGGTTCAATTATGAACTGTAATCACTGCTCCATTTGTTGTCACCTCTGTTTCATTTGATTCTTCATGAATTCATGTGTGTTGTCACTGCATATATGTGTGTGTGTGTGTGTGTGTACATGTGTGTTTGCGCATGTATATATGTATGATTGCCTGTACTTGATTACTGTCACTGTTTTGTGTTCACTTATATGTGTTCACAACTGTTTTCTTACAGTCTAGTTGGTATGTTGATCTGGTTCACTACTTTGAATCTTCATGTGTATGTTTGGACCGCTGCATCTCTCTATAAAATTGTATTTATGTGCATTGTGAACTCGAGTCTCTTTGTTTCGTATGTATGTACTGTGTATATACATGTGTGAACATACATGTATATACGTATGTTGTAGCTTGATTTTAGAGTGGTCTGCATATCCAGGCTATGTTGTATGTGGTTCCATTATGTTTTGTACTCCTATACATATGCACTAAAGTATGGTCTCAATCATGTTTATGTTCTTTGTATGCATATATCTGGTTCATGTTGAGTTTTGATTGCACTGGCTTGTGAATTGTTCTTGAACTTGTGCAATGTTGGTTGTCCAGTGATTGTGGTCGAGTTTGGTTGTGGTATTGTTGTCTGGTTTGGTCTGGTTCTCTTGTTCATGTAAACATGTTTGTCTGGTGTGTATTGTTTGCTTCGACTGCTTCCTTTTGAAATGCTTTCAGGTTGACTTTGTGTCCACTGCTCTATTGCATCATGTACTTCATGTTGTCTGGATTTGTGATGGTTTGTTAGGTATGTTCTTTATTTTCCTTGACCACCATATATACTTGGAGTCTTCTTATCACCATGCCCGATTGTGTACATTTGATCTGGTCTTTGGTTCAGATTACATGTGCACTGCCTTGAGTTGAATCCAGCTTTGGCTTGGGTTTGACCTTGTGCTCACCTGTCCCTGTAGTTCTAACACGCAAGTGTATATCGGTGTGCCAGGGCCTTATGGCATGTACAGTGGTACACTGTGCATGTCACAAGTTGTTCGTGTATGATGATTTAAAAGAATATGATGACGAACAACCCAAATAACTGAGGCAAATAACATTTTCAAAAACATACACTTTAATTGTACACTGCAAAATATTTCTTTTTCAATTTTACTGCGTCAGTGTTTATTTTGCAGATAGTTCAGATGCTGGATACAAACTGGAATAGAGTTGAAGATAAATACGAGTGTTTGAGTAATATGTAGTGAGGTCAACATTGTAAATTGAAATTTGTGATGTAATCGAAATTGTAATGTAACTAAAATTGTGTATATATAGGAGAGCTCAAATTTGTATTATTCAAAATTGTAATAAAATATTTGTTTGAATTTAAATTCTATGTTATTTATTTTATTCAACAAATATTTATTTAATTATGTGAAAAATAAAATAGTACAATAACAAATACAGTTAAATGAATATATATGTTTATTATCATCAAACAAAAATCATATACTAGCATATTCAACAAAAACTTGTTCATATGCAAGATCGACAGAACGGGACCATTGGGTAATGATAAACATTTTAGCCTCAATAATAATAATATGGTCTGATTCCAAAATATGAGTTCGCTCATGAGGAGAGGAGAATTTAAAAAAATACAACGAGTTGTCATATCTAACATTTACCGTATCGTGCAAATGCCACAAACCAAGGGCGTGCCTTTTGACAACCGAGTAATGGGCAGCTTCATCAAGAATGAAGCCAACCAAATAGTCTTTCCAAAATGTAATTCCAGCATCAACAATTTCTTTAGGGGAGGGACAGGTGTATCCGCAAATTCTACATTATACTGCTTAGGCACAAAAGAGCCTGCATTGCTAGGCTTTTTCTTAAACAAAGATGACCAAGATGGTTTGCTACACTCACTATCAGAATCGGAACAAGCATTTAGTTTTTCGAAAAAGGAATCGGCAGGAGTTACCTTAGAAGTCTCCGAGCTATCCACCAAAACAACACCATCTCTTGCAAGACAGCCATCAGTCACCAGAACAGCACCATCCGTGGAAGCCGACTGACTTGGAATATCCTTAGAGCATTGAGCAACTATCTTCTCAGCAAATTCCTGACCACCACAATCACTTGCAAAGAATGACGAGGTAGCAGCTATTTTATTAGCCCCCAACAGAGGGGCCTCTGAGCTTTGCTTGCGGGAAGGCAAAGGCGGGAAGCTCGTAGGGTCCAAAAGCGATACCATCGGCACTGAAAAGATGATCGAAAGCTAGGGACGAGCGTAGACGAGTGAACTTCACGACTTGAAGAAACACGATTTGAAGATTGGGGAGACAAAAAATGATAATCGCAATTTGAGGGCTGAAACCCTAGTACGAAAGTCGCCGATTATTAATTAAGGGGAAAAACATTTGTTTCATATTCCTTTCTTACCAGCTCACGAGGCCTAAAATAGTAGATCGTTAATCAATGACTGAATATAACATATTTATATGGATACAAAATAAAGTGCTAATAATATAAATTGTTAGGTTTAAAATAAACTAAATTGGAGGGAACTTAGTCATCATTATTCATCTTTTGCAATCCATCCAATATTGAACTTAAACTTCAACCATTCCCATCAAATCCTTTTCCAATAATCGATTGTTTATATTTTTGATGTTTGGTTACCCTTTTCAATGTTCAAGATCCAACTTTAGTTGCTCAATTTTTGCAAACTTTCGCATTACGTTAATTTTGTCCTAGGCATCTTGGTTCTATATTGATGTCTTCTTTCATGAATTTCATGGGTGGCGTGCACTCGAGAATTCAAGCCAGCTTCGGCCATATTCATCATCTTTGTTGTTTTAGACCCCACTAGTCTAAAATCTTCATCGGGTCTTTGAGTGAACACATCCACCTCACTTTCTCATTCAAATGGCATTTCTCTACCCGATGAGTCTCTCGAAGTAGAGCGATATAAAGATTTTGTTGCTTTTTCATCCCCTTCTCCTTTGTTTGAACGTCCCGCAAGCTCTTTGCATTGTCAAAATTCCACATCGGATGACTTGGCAACAACTCGTAACAATTTCAAATTGATAATAGTGTGGTTTTTTAACATTGTTTTCCTTGCAAAAAGCTTTGTGAATTCCTCATTCGTCATTCTTTTTCGATAACAAAAGAAACCAGAATAAATATTAAGATTTTACATTAACAAACAAATGAAAATCAAGAAACATACCAAACGATCATCGTCTCCAATTCCACTGGGGTTCGCTTTCTTTATTTTATAAATCCGTGATTCGTAAAATTGAATTTGTCGATTGATTTTTTCAAAATCGTCTTTGAATCGCTGACAATGAAGGTGTGTTGTCCGAATATTTTATGTTGTATGTATTCATTATTTTTCTTCAAAACTTTTCTCTACTTCGGTCATTATCCCTAATCGAATCTTTGAAATAATGAGAGTAAATGTTGTACAAGTCGTAGTCTACGTCACTTCATCATGCTAACTAAGAGGAGTATCATTTTGCTCATTATCGTCTTCGAAAAAGTATTGAAAATTAAAAGGATGTGTGAACCGTTCAAATGGTGAAGATATTTTGAAGATTAAATTGATATAAGATCATTGTGATCAAATAGAAGAACAATTGAATATTTTGATGTATTTTTAAAGATTGAAAGTGGATTATTTATTGATTTAGAGATGAAGTAGACGTTGGGTAGCCATTGGAAATAGTCGTTGGATCCTAAGTGTCTATTTAATAGACGTCCAGTTTCAGACCTATTAAATAGTCGTCTACGACTAATTTAAAATACTGAATCGATCCCTGAAGATTACACGTAATATTAAGCTTAATTCATGCCGTTGGAGTGCAAGAATGATGAATGTTGAATGTAAAGGCCGAATATGTCTTCATTGGAGATGCTTTAAGAGAAAAATTTATTTTAACTTTGACGTTGTTGAAAACATATTATAAAAATAAACATGATTTTCACTAGGTTAGATTCCTGTGTTTACGCACATTTAAAGTAGACAAGCACGAATTTTTTATTTCTTTTCAATTTCGCTTGTGCATTTTCAAAATTCGCAAATACAAGATGCTGGCATTGTGAAAATCTAAATCTATTTTTGTAACAAGTTTCCACCGAAACGAAATAAGTTTTCCTTTCAAGTCCAATGTTAAATATGTATGTATCTTTAATCAAACTTTAAGAAACATCGCATCTTCATTGGTGTTGAAAAACACGGTATCATTTTCCAAATAGAAACTGAACGTTTTTAAATGATACATTTAACACTAGAAAACCGATTTCAAACACAACTATAATTTAAAAACAACCAGTGGTTGGAAATATACAGCTGCAGTAGATTCAGATTTACACAAACATGTTGGTTAAAAAACCAACGTTCACTTGCTTTATTACTCAAAGTATAGAACACATGGTTGTATATCTACATCCATATCTGTAAAATATAATTCGGATTTCCACATCAACTCATCCCATTTAGACGTTTTTGTACTTTTCCAAAACACATGCTAAAGGATTCCAATTCATCAGGTATCCATTGAACGACCTACGAAGATAATAATCAAAAGCACAAATCAGTTTCAGTGCCATTCTTTAACCCAAAAACATCAGAGGGTGTAGTTTCACAGCAACATAACATCTAAATCATAATAAAACAATGAACTTCATCTTATTGATGCACATGAATTTGAAATTATCATTTTAGAATATATGCACCGGTCAGATAGTTTCTTTGGATGTGAATACCAACAAAAAAGGGAAATAAATTGCGATATATAATAATATTTACCATTTCGTATTGTTTACATGATTGTATAGCCAGGACCTCCACCACCTTCTGGTACTGTCCACTCTATGTTTTGGCTTGGATCTTTTATATCGCACGCCTACGATCAATCAAAAGTGAAAAAGATGATAAACGACTTCTTTTAATGTACTCGAGATAATAACTATAGTTGCTAATTCAACAACAATGATGATTGTTCTAATCTGAGCTGACTGACATATAAATACAAGGGAATAAGTTCATACATACAATGATTTCTTACCTTGCAATGGAGGCAATTCTGTGCATTTATTTGGAGTTTCAGCACCCCAATCTTCTCATCATGAACATATCTTTATAGGAATCACATATACAACAGAGAGAAAACAACATAAGTTTGTCGATTTTTAATTGCTAATAAGAGGAACCGCAAGACAAAATTGAAAATAAACGAAAAGATGCAATTTTTAAAGAGGAGAGGTATATTAGTACTCATAAACACGAGCAGGACAATATCGAGACTCGGGTCCAGCGTATACTGGAAGATTCAAGCGTTCTGGAACTGCAGGATCCCTTAACTTAAGGTGAGCTGGCTGATCATGTTCATGATTCGTATTGCTCCTACACAAGAAAGAATATGGCTGACGATATCGAATTTTTAAAGGTGATCTTTCAAATGACTGTTGTCGACTGAAATATCAAGGACGAATTTTTGAAATGTGCTCAATATAACAACTTATTATACGGACAGTTTTGCAAATACGGTTATAATTGTAAAGTAGGTTGGTTTTCACTCAGCCAAAATTTGTACATGCACACTTCGAAAATGTGCATGTACAAATTGACATTGTTAGCATCAAATACTCATTTACAAATTCTGGCATGGTGAAAACCAATCATATTTTTACATCAACATTTTTTGCAAGCCTATTCTTGCAACAGATTTTATATTGAGCACATCATAAAAATTTGTCCTAAACTAGATAAGGCAAATTCAAAAAGAAATTGTGGTGTTCTCTACTAAACTTTCCTACGATTAAATTTGGCAAATTTAATAATATATGCATATTTATATTATTGCTTTTCCAAATTAAAAAGTCGAACAAACCTGTATAATGAAGTTGGCACATCAAAAGACACTATATTATCAGGTTTTGGATACTGGATAGGTGTATGGATGCTGGCAACCTGCACATTAGAGAGAGTCTAAAATCAAATTTAAATACATAATATATATATATATATATATATATATATATATATAAAGCTTGCCTAACCAAAGCACTAAGATGCTAATAAGTTATGCAATGATCGAATTCCAGCAACGGCGATAAATTGTTATCCTAATTACCTTAAACATGTGTTATGAAATGGATGCATATTCCCTTGAGAGTTTACATATGGTGTCCCGTGTTCGTGTTTCTGTATTATATAGCATGCAGGATGAAGTTCTGCATCCCCGCCTTTTATAAATTCTCGAGCTTTTATAAATTCTCGAGATCCCCCATCATGTGTGTGTGTGTACTGTGTCCGTGTTTCTGTATTGTATAGTATGCAGGATGAAATTCTGCATCCCCGCCTTTTATAAATTCTCAAGACCCCCCATTGTGTGTGTGTGTGTGTCATCAAAAAGTTTCAAAAAGGAACAAATTTTTTGTAGATGTTATCGATTTGATACTAGACCATTCCAACAAGAATTTGAGCAATATCAAAACAACTCACTTCAAAAAAGCATAACCCAATACGAGTAGTAAAAAATATAGTTTGCCAGTCCATTTGTAATGTAATTTTGAAGCAGTTACAAGTTTCTAAATGGTTCATTTTCTGTGAAAATGATCTCAATTGATATAGATTATATCCACATATTTTATTTTGTTCAAAAACTAAAAAAAAGTTGGTAAGAAGTGAAATTCACAGATTAGTTTGGCCATCCTTATTTATGTGTGATAGGAAGTGTTACACAGTGCACAGATTTGAATTTCATAGGGTCAGTGCCCTATAACATAAACGCGAGCGCGCACGCACACACAAACACATGCGCGCACGCATGCACCTAGATATAATGATATATTTCAGAAGATGAAATAAACTTACATCTGTTGCTTCATGATCAGGTTTTCCATGTTTTAGCGTGATAGGTAATTTTCCTCTACCAATATATCTAAACCAAACAACCAGTGTAACCAATTAAACAAAATATAATAAGCAGTTTAATACTCAGAATGCACAAAATAATGTTAACTCACTTCTCCAGTGCAGAGAGGACCAGACCAGGAATTAGACCATATTCAAATGCCTATAAGAAAAGGAATATACAAGGCAACATATATTTGTCAAAAAGTACCAAAGTATAGATAATAAACCTGCACAGTTTAAATCTCAAGTTTTCTGATGATTAGGTCATCAATTTATTGAATGTTTGGAAAAAACATTGCTAGCTACTACACAAAAGATGACATGACCATAAAATGTAAAGTTTTATGTCTGGAAGCGGACATCAAAATTCATGGCTACATCTTCATTTATGATAAAGGTAAAACTTTTCACTTAATGAAACAATTTATAGTCTTCAAAGAGATATATAAAACTTGGCAATTTAAATTATCGTATATGACTGAATTATAACTGAAAGAATTAACTGGTCTGTAATTTCTTGCTTTGTAAAGCTCTTCCCAAATCCATGATGTCTTCAAATTATCCCAATATGCTTCCATTGGAGCTCCTTTGGATAAAACATCAAAAGCTGCTTCAGCAGCCAGCATACCTGATCAAGAGGTATTTTTTACATGGGAACCTCAAATAATTAGAGATAAATTGCATGCTACACGCAGATATATATATATATATATATATATATATATATATAATGCATACCTGATTTCATTGCAGTATGTGTTCCCTTTATTTTAGGTACATTCAAGAAACCAGCGGAACATCCAATAATTGCTCCTCCCGGAAATACTGGATATGGGATCGACTGAAAGTTACACATATAATAACAATCAACTGTACTTGAGTACGAAGTTAACTGATATTTAGTCACCGTGAAAGGGTGAAAAATCACATTTAATGTGCAACCATAAATATATAGATAATGTGCCAATGCTGGTATTATAGTTAACTAGCCAATGCCATTGCACTGAAAATACATGTTCTTATACATGTGAATCAAATTTCATGTGGTGTAGAAATTATTTGACCTCCTTTTGATGGCTGTAAAATAATAATAATAAACATTAGTTTCTTATAATATAACATTTTATGCTGAAGAAAAGCATTTATAAATTATATATGACTCGTGTCAAAAAAATTAAAATTGTGTGTCAAGAGATAAACAAGTTAGGTTATCAAAATACATCGTAAAGACATCTAAGTGTTGTAAAAGGCGCAACATGATGTACGTCATGGAACATATGGCAGTGTGGAATCATAGTAGTACATATTTCTTTTATGGTGTGACATATATAAACAGACACAAAATGATGCCTATACTATAAATGGCGTGCAATGCAGAAAAGATGCATCTTTTTATTCTTAATATTTTCCCTTATTTATTTTTATCCTTTTGTCAAGATCTAAAAGTTAGTCCAACACCGCTTAAAAGGGTTTGGACATCTCCAACGGAGGCTTCTCGAGACACATGTGCCCGCTGGGATTATAGGCCGCATCGAATGCTCAAAGAGAGATAGAGGTCGACCAATGTTGACGTGGGAGAAAGTAGTAAAAATAGACTTGAGGGATTGAAATATATCCGAAGAGTTGATGTCCAACAATAGTGTGTGAAAGTTAGCAATTCACGTACCAAAACCATGATGTAGGAATTTTTTACTTAGGGTTAGTTCAGGGGTAGTGTTATAAATTTTAGATTATAGGACTAGTGAATAAGAGCCTAAGACATAGTGTTTGGTCTTCGATCTCTAATACTATTAGTATTGTTATTGTTATAATCATGTTTTTTTTTCTTATCTATTTTTATTTATTATTTTATTTTTATTTTATTTATTTATTATTATTGTTTATTTATTTAATTATTTTACTTTATTTTATTTTTATCTTTATTTCTATTTTCACCTTTTTTAAAATTAAAAAAAAACTATTATTGTTATTTTTAAATTGACTTTTGTCATTTAGTTTTGGGTTCCATCTCTAGAAGGTCCCAACTTGTTTGAGAATGACAGCTTAGTTGTTGTTGTTTATCAATATCTAAAAGTAAAAAAATATGTTTTATATTTTAATAGCATGTTATACTTTTAAGTGTTTTATATTATTAGTTAAAAGGTATAAATGATTATGTTATACTTGCATTATTGCATAGTGTTTTATATTAGCATTATCCTTTTCTTATTATTATTTTTTTCATTTTAAAATGACCCTTATTTCAAAGTCTATGATTATAACTTCATATTTGTCAATATTTTTGCTAAATGATCTAGCACTATTTGTTAGGTAGCCTTTATTAAGAGGACATTGAATTTAATATCAGTTTTGTTTTATCGCCCTTCTTTTTTTTTTTTGAAATGTGCATATTGTATGCCACGCTGAGCATCAGGTTCCAAGTAGCTTTTTTCACATTTGTGCATCATAAATAACCACGGCATCAGCACGTTTACTATTTTTTCCTTTCCATATAAAATGACTATTTTATTAGAGATTTTAATATTTTAGCATTATATTTGTTGATTTTTTTGCAAAACGATGTGGAACTATTTGCCGGGTATCCTTCATTAAAAATAACATAATTTATATTAGCTTTGTTTTACTGTTTTCTGATGTATAGCAAAAAGGAGAATTAATTTGTGTTCAAATAAATACATGCTATTTTCTCCAAAGAGCTTTTGCACCTTTGTGCATCAGGCGTTGTAAATAATTATTGCATCAGCAAGTAGCATTTGGTGGAAAGTTGTTTATTTCACCCTCATTGCAAGAGAGGGTAGCTCAGTTCCGAGAGCACCAGACGGAGAGAATGTGTTCAATCCACACTAACCGTATGCTGAATGTTGTACGAGCTAAAATGACACGTGTGTTCATTCCACCTCACCGTTTTTCAAAAGGTTATCGCTATAGATGTTCTTCGATACAGCAAACAGTTTATACAAAATGTAGTGATTCGATGAATAGGATATCAAATGGGAACATCTCTGTTGAGAGTGTTAAACTAAAGATCTGAAGATCATGTGCTCCATCCATGCTTGCCACTATTTGAATGTTTCACCAACTAAAATTAATTCCATAGCTATCAATGGCGCACGGCGCAAGGCCTTCCCGGAGCCTTGACGCATGGCAGGGCAAATGGCACGCGCCTTTTTAATTTACTGTGCATGTTTAGAATTTTTTTAATAAATTTAATATATATATATATATAAGTATATGTATATATATATATAAGTATATGTATATGTATATATATAACAATTAATTTAAAAAGTTCAATATAAATTATTATTTTCCTTAAACATATGTAACAAAGATATTTTTAGACATTTGACAAAAAACATCATCAAATATAATATCATAAGCATAAATTTTCAAGCATAATAGTCGTCGAAAGCTAAAATCCAAGATAATAGTACAAATTACCGATAAATTAGAAATTAGAATCCGATTTAACAATCGTATTTTCTATATCAATATCTACATCATCAGATTCATAAGCTTCAGAATCTTCCATCTATCTCATATCGATGGTGCGACCATAATATGAGCAGACAGTTCGAAGTTCATTGGAGATTAATTTTTAAAAAAAAGCATCCATTCAATATTATTTGTTCGGTACAACAGTAATTAGAACAAATAGTTCAAAATTCGTTCGAGATTAATCTGGATAATGCGACCATTCGATATTATTTGTTTGATGTTGGGGCGGTAATAAGACCCATTGGGTCGGATCGGGACCCGACCGACGGATCTCGATTCTAGTCGGGCTGGGTTTTACGAATTTAACTTGTATATTTTAAAACATTGACCCGACTTAGATTCGGATTGGGTCGGACCCGATTGAGTAATAACACTAAAAATGCATATATTTTCTCGTTTTTTATCTAATATTCCGGATAAGATCGGTTCTTCATGTTATTTTTGTCAACTAGACCCGACTCGACCCGGAACCCATTGGGTTCAAGTCGGGTTTGGATCGGTTTGGTTCAGATTTGTGGATCTCAGTTTTAATTGCCCATCGCAGTTCGGTGTGACAATAATATAAATAAAAAGTTCAAAGTTTGTTGGAGATTCGTTCGAAATGTAATCGTATCATTATATAAAAAATATATAATACATTCAATTATTGTTGAAGATTAGTTCAGATTGTGAAAAGTAAAAAATAAATAAAAATAAAATAAAAAACAATAAATGACGAAAAGACGTACCATTTTAGCATTGCGCCATTTGCGTCATTCACTGCGCCTTTTCATGTGCGTCGCACCATACAAAATAAAGGTGCAAATGTCATATCATACTGTGTCGTGCCTTGCATCATGGCCCGCGTCGTAGCACGCCTTTCATGACTATGCTATCAAAAAACTAAAATTACATTTAGAGGTTGCTTGCTCCTTCGATCATCACTGCACTTTTGATATATTTCTTAAGTTCTTCAATACAGCTAACGATTATACACTAGATAGCAACTCTAATTATAGAACAACCTATGCAATTAAAGCCCCGCAAATTCCTCATTATAGCGCATAACGCTCTTCGACCGCTACGTTATTTCAATTTAGCTCAATTAAACAGTAGATCTGCTTTAAGTCCCGCTATTTTTCGCTTCACCTGCTAAATCAAGAGACTTTTTAGCACTCGTTTTAGCAACATTAATATATGAATGTTGATTTGACTAGTTCTCGTTTAAACCAAATCAACAAAGTTAAGATAAAAACATAATTTTAAGGTATGAGTGCTTAATATAAGTTATATGAGATTAAACAATATTTCTTTTTTCTATACAAATGATGTGAAAATGAGAATAAATTAACTTTAAATATTTAGTTTTATATCTAATAAAGTTTTTTGCACCTTCACTGTATCCCCGCTTTATCTCCACTATAACTTTTTGCACATCCACCGTTATAGAACCGCTAAGCGCTTTAACTGCACAGAGAACATCACATGATGATAGCTCAGCTGGGAGACCGTCGCATTGAAGATTTGACGATTGTGTGTTCAATCCACATTCACCATGAACATACCACTCTTATGGTGATGCGCGTATGAAAAGGTGAAAATGGCATGCACGGCAGACTTTTTTCTTTTTACTAATGTTTCATTATATTGTTTTTTCACTTTTATCAAGATCTAAAAAGGCATAAAAATATCTCTTTATTATTTACTTTTGCTTTATATTTAATACCATTTTATACTTGCACTATTTGGGATGTATAAATAACTGTTTTATACTTCCAAGTATTTTATATAGCATTATTCTTTTTTTTATTTTTCTTTTAGAATGACTTTTGTAGTGGAATATTTTAAGCTAGTTTTGTTTCATTAATTTGTATGTATAACAGAACAAGGTTATCGTCAGATTTTTCTTCCAATAAATGCACAATATCTCAAAAAGGTGCATCAATGTTTTAGGAAGCTTTTGCGTCTCTGTGCCCGGTAAATAACTATGATGGGGTATAACGGGTCACATGGGAAAATATATTAAGTCCTGGTGCAAAGCTACTGCATTTATATATAAAAGAAAGTGGCAATTAGCGAGACATTCTTATTTTGAAACTTAATTTAAACCCACCCCTTCTCAATCAAATCTTTCAAACTATCCCCTATAAATTATGTCCGATACAAACAATCATTTTTTCTTTTTCACAGATTAAATGTGTAGTGAACCTCCACTTTGAGGAAAAATCAAAAAATAATGATATTTTATTTTCGAAAAATTGCAGTTTTTATTGGAAATATTTACTGAAAAAAAGTGCAAATATTTTTGCCAAATGACTGCAAATATTTACAAACATTGGACTAAAACTTTTTTCCATCGATTTGATCATTTTATGTTTTTCTACGTTTAGATGAAATATATGTGAAGAGAAAAACGAATTAAAAACTGGTATTGCAGGTTGATTCTCGATGTTTTTCCGTGATTTATGCCTATTTTTCGAAAGAGGGATTTTACCTATTTTGAAACTTTAGAAGAGTGTTTGCTAAAAGTTTCTTAAAAGAAATGATAATCAAACGAGTGAATTGCACAATTGCACCTGAAAGCCGCCCTCGTTTAAAGTTCGTGCACCATACTGAAGCACAGTTCCGCCTTCCAAGAGCTTTCTGATGGCTGGATGGTTCTTGAATTTCTATATAACAGTATGTTTATTTTATAGCACAGCATATTGAAAAAAGAGACAGGATAACATTTGAATTCAAGTGGTGATAGCTTGTTATCAGAATAATGATTATATGATAAATTCACATTTAAGAGAATATGTTCTGTTTGCATTTATAATAAGAAAAACAATTGATTTATTATAATCAAATATAATTTGCACTGCTAATTACAATAGTCAATAAATTTTATTATTGTAAATAACTTTTCACATGTGATAATCTAGCTATAGTTCCAACATACCTGAAATTCATCGTATGGGCTCAAATAAGGATTACGATAATCTAACGCAACAACCAGACCAATTGCTATCTGCATATGAAACAAAAGGAAAGTGCCATTGGCATTAGTTTAAATAACAAATTACGTAATTCAACCAAGGTAGTCGTCGGCAAATAGAGCAAAATAGCTCAAGGCTTGCGCTATGTACTATTTTGCACCATAGGGAGCGCCATCTTGTTCACTTGTGTAAAAAAAAATTATACAGTTTATCAAATATATCGTGCTTGATCGAAATTTAATGTTATTTTTTGCAGATTTTGTGTCATATGCAAACTGTTCAAAACTCAAGTACAAGCACTACCATACTGTATGCATGTACTAAACAGTTTTTGATGCCAAATGTAATTATTAGAAAAAAAATAATGATTCCATATTGTACATTTAAAATAATTGATAGATATTATATTTTTGTCTTAGAGGACTTGAAATTTACTCTTATATTTATGAATTGTGATGTCATAAGATTTACGGAAAAAAAATGCATAGGAAATATGATTTTGCACAACATATGTAGGATTTTCTAATGACAAGAACTAAGAAAGGATATAAATAAGAAAAATCACAAATTGAAAATTTGAAGGTCTAATGAAAAAACATACCATAAAGACTACAATGACAAGCTACAAATAAACTAAGTCAAACATGATTCAAGTCTAAGATAACAAAACTTAGAAATTACATTATACTTCTAAGTTTCTAAAGCCTAATTACTGATGTCATCCAAATCGTAACTATCATCATCATCCTCTAAATCATATATATGTGTGGAATGAGTCGACTTTTACCTTCTCTTTCGTTGAAATTGATTTGTGAAAAATGAAAAAAAAAAAATCTGCCTAGATCGGAAGCTTTAAGCTTTAGTAACATGAGCAACAACAGCAGGAATTACAAAATAAATGAACCTCTTAAATAATTATTTTATTCTAAATAGGCCAGTTTTGAGGTTTTCTCAATGTATATCCCTAAAATAAAAAATAATAATAATAATGCGCTATTTTGGGCAATTCAACATTTTGCGCTTTGAAAAAATAGCATTTTATTTTGCTCTATAGCTAACACGTGTTATTATAGGTTAAACAGCGCATACCCTGCGCTATAGGCAATTTTGCACTATAAAGCGCACTGATAACTTTGGGTTCAACAAAAAGGGCATGACATGATACAGGAAACAGGAATCATTTTTATTCATACCTCAAGGATACAATAAATAAGAAAATGATTTCCTTACAAAAATTGTTGTTCGTTTTAAAATTGGCATATGTTATTTAGATAGAAAAGAACTATACGTCATGCATGATTCTTTTTTATAGCTAAACCAAGCAAATAGAAAAATTAAGTTAAACAAAACGATAATATGAACCACAAATCCATCAATTGTCAACTGTAATAGAACTAAAAACATCAAATCAATTAGGGCCAAGTTAAAAACTTTAAAACACTAGTCTCATAAACAAACCAGAAAACTGAGTCACAGCCCTAAGGCAATGAGATATTCCAGAACAGTGACGATGGAGGAGCGATGGAGACAACAATAGTGTCGCAAATACGGAGAGTGTAAGTTAAGGCAGCCAGGTGCAGGCAACGAGTAATTTGTTTTCATTAAAAAATTTCATGGAAGTAAGTCAATATAGGAAGCAACAAGTTCAAAACATAACTAGGTCTTGTCAATGGATACGGATAGTGCCGTATCCGCATCCACAGCCTGAATCATTTTTGGATATCCTTATCTACAAATAGTGTACGGACATCGGATTTCATCTATCCATGCCAAAATTAATAAATCTAAGAAAATAAATAGAAAATTTCGATTCAATATCAAACAGTTTAGTACCAATGTTTGTGAAAATACAACAAATTACTAAAAGAATTGATTTTAACACACACACACACACACTAACACGGGCGCGCGCACTCATTTTTTCCCTTCCATATGAATTCAGTCGATAAAATATTATATTGAAATTTTGTTTTGACGTTAAATAGCATGTATTTCATAGTGACATGTAAGTCAAATATACACAAAATTACTATACATATAATCATGTTTTAATTATAAAATTAAACCTACTGATTGATCTCAGGCAGAAGATAGATATATACCATAAACAAGGTACAGAAAGTAGAGCGTCAAGATCTACTCTTAAATTTTGCATCAATACATAAGACAATTAGGATTAAATTTATCTCAAGCGGTAATTTTGAAATTGAAGTTTGTAATGCAAAAAAAAGAAAAAAGAAAAAAGACATTTGATCCTTCAGAAACAAAAAACAAATATATGTATATGTCATGCAGAATGAATGTCAGATATTTCAAATACAGGACTGTTATGATCAAAATTAGTATTGAGTGGTTGAAGTTGACATTTTCGTTAAAGTTACATAAAAACTATTTGTCAGTTTCCACCATATAGCAGTAGTGGCAGTAGTTTATTCTCTAACTCTGGAGTTATAACTATAAGTATGATTGCTGACAATTCTTCTTCTTCCTCCCTCCCCCTCCCCCTCCCCCTCCCCCTCTCTTTTTTTTTTTGGTGCACACACGGTTTTACATTGTAGTAACTTGCTGGTCATGAGTATTCCCTAATATATTGGTTTTTATTAGAGTTAATGGACCAACATGCACACACACATACAAATACACATGCACATACATATACATATACATACGTAGATGTATATATGCATGTATACATGTTTATACATACCTACATACATATATATGCATAAGTACATAACACGTGTGTGTACTATATTGGTAGGGTCTTCTTATTACAGGGAAAGAGGGAAAAAAAATTCCTGTCCAATACCCTGAGACTAGGAATGGTCGAAAAACATATATTTTCCTATTAAGTCCAATAATTCTATAAATGAATTTAGTAATTTTGCAAATAAATCTAATATTTCATCACAAATTCCTTATGTTTCCGTTATGTTAAATAAATTTAATTTTAATAATGTTTTTTATCCTCTTTATTATATTATTATGTAATTCAATTTAAATATACTACACTTCTTTATAAAAATATCACACACACACATATTCGCGCGCGCGCACATGTGTGTGTGTATAGGCAAGCATCGGCTACATCTCTATTCCCCCCGATTTCACAACATTCTCATTTAAATAATAGCATACAGTGTGAGAAATAATAATTAATTAAATGGGACTGCGTGGTGGAAATCATGGGGATCTAAGGTATAGTAAAAATGAGGTGTGGTCGATCCTTATTCATATATACATATACATATATATAGACACACATATACATACATATATATATATATACACACACACATATACATATGGGTAAGGATCGGCTACGCCTCATTTTTTCTACACCTCAAATCCCTTCCAATTTCAATCACATGTTCTGGTTTAAATAATTATATTTTCTCTCTCTTGTCACTTCATTCTATTATTTAATTCGAAACATGTGGTGAAAATCAGAAGATTTGAGATGTATCAAAAAATGAGGTCTAGCCGATCCTTGCCCACACACACATACAAACAATTATAGCAAACATAAGTAGTTTTAAAAAAAGGAATTGTTTGCAAAATTGTTGAACTTATTTGTAAATCATACGAATATTGTATTTATTTGCTAAGTTTTTTTATGTATTATAAATTTTAACATAAATTAAAACTTTAAACACTCAATTTTAACTTTGATTATAATAGTGTCATTTATCATAAATATTATCTTGTAAACTAGTAAAAATGGCGTCTTCTCAAGATCATCGTTCTCAAATTCCATCGTCTTCTGGAAATTCTTTAATTCAAAAACACTCTAATCTGCCTAATTGTTTCTCTTTTCCCTATTCATATTCTCAAGCCGTTAAGAATTTCTCCCCTTCTCAACCTCAAGAACAGATTATTCGCAAATCAAAAGATAAGTGGATCGATTCAAGGAAAGGAAGGTTTTTTTGTTTCAGATGCGGGGATTTAAATCATTTCGCTAAACTATGCCGAGACCCAATCAGATGTTTTGATTGTGGTATTTTTGGGCATAAAAGAAAGGAATGTACTATGAAGTCGGTCTCCTCTGTCACTTCTTCTTCTTCGACTAATCATGGGTTTCAGTTCGTTTTGAAATACTTAAGACTGAAGGGATTATTGTTAGAATATCAATGGTATATGAGAGATGTTGGTATCAAATATTTTGAGGAATTATTGTATCATTTTGACATTATTAACGAGCCAAATATAGGTAAAGGATATAAAGAGAGATTTGGTAATCCAGAGGACTATTTCGGCAAATCAGATGCGGGTGTTGTTAAAAGGAATATTTCTACCCCAAGTTTGGTTAATCATGGATTCCAATTCGCTCTGAAATTCTTGATACTTAGGGGAATGCTGATCGACCATCTCTGGTTTAAAAAAGATGCAGAAATCATTCTTCTTGATGATCTGTTTTACCATTTTGAAAAAATTAATGCGCCAAATATTGGTATAGGCTTCACTGAAAAATCTGGTAATTCTATGGAGTCAGTTGGCATTTCTGTTGATTGGATAATGTCTGATGCCACAGAGGATTCTATAAAAGACTCAAACATCTCTATTGCTGATAGAGAAGTCAATTTGGGTTTCGATCCCATGCTTTTAGATCCTTTTGTTTCTTCATGTTCTGATGTGTCTACATTATCATCGTGCGATCTGGAAATTGTTGAAGAATTGTCAGAAGAAGCTGAGCATAGAGATGTCTTCACTTTTATTAGTAGTAAAGGTCGTAAAGCTAAAGTCTGTGATCAGAATAGTTTTGAGATCGATATTTACAACAAATTTGA
This sequence comes from Allium fistulosum, assembly GCA_030737815.1. Classification (NCBI taxonomy): domain Eukaryota; kingdom Viridiplantae; phylum Streptophyta; class Magnoliopsida; order Asparagales; family Amaryllidaceae; genus Allium; species Allium fistulosum. The sequence goes on from CM060905.1 coordinate 1,044,518,960, forward strand.
TTGTCTTTCTTCGAGTACAGATTCAGATAGTCCAGATGTCGATGGGTTTTTGATGGTTAACTCTGAACATCTTGTTGATGTATTACTGTTTGATAACACAGAGGTACAAGACAGTAAGAGTTTGTATGATGCGAGTAATAGTTTTGATAAAGAGTAATAGTTTTGATAAAGTGTTGGAATCAGCAAGTTTGTGTTTGATTCGATCATCATCCTTGGTAAACGAGTCAGTGATATCTCATGAAGATATATCCTTTGTTAACTTCTCAGAACTGATCATTGATAATTGTAACTGTTTCTTAAGTGACATCCTGGAATGGAATAATGATACTATAGCAGTGGTTGACTCAATCGAAGAAGAGTCTGTTGCTTATCTTGACAAATATGTTTCCTGGCACAGTACGGATCTTGAATCAACTGGTTCAGACGAAGTTTTTTATTCAGGTGATGTATACTTGTTTGAGCTGGATGTTAGTCGTGACTGGTTATCGTTTTTTGATCAGAAGTGGGTTGATGACATAGCCGTTGAACTTGAGTCTCGTTTTGATGGAGTGTATTCTTATTCATTCTTTATCTCTTTAGCTGAAGTGCACGTTGTTGCAGCTGTGCATGGTGCATAGCTTACACATATAGTTGAGGATGAGTTTAGTGAACAGGCATTAGTTCACTTGGGTTTTGGTTCTTATATTACAGATGAAAAAAGAAATGAATTTAGTTCTGTGCTCTGAAAACGAAGCAGAATTTGATGTGTGGTCACTGGTGGGGATGGGTTGTTTTGAAGATGAGGATTTTATAATAGAGGAGAACAAACTGCTTTTTCAAATCTCAAATGTAGAAGAAGATGTCTCTGTTGCTTCTGGACCATTCATAGATAGAAACAGAGATTATGGAGATAGTTCTGTTCCTTTGACCATTGGTGAGGGGAATTTAGTAGATAATTCTTTAGAATCTGAAGGGATCATGTGTGGTAGCAGCCTAGTTTCTTCTTCGTCAAAGAGAGGAAAGTGCAGGAAATCAGTAGTATCTAGTGGATTGGTTCGGCGTAGTGCAAGAATTCGCTCCTGTCAGACTTCATCTATAGGTGAGTTACCTGGATCGAGTGCCACGAGTGGTGCTGCGTATCCAGGCTCAGGTATGAGTTATACTTTGGGTAGCACGTTCTCTTTATATGCATTAGGCAGTTTATCATCTGCTGAGTTTAGTCGGATAGCTAATGATACATCTTTTATCTTTTCTGATATTGAGATTGATCGGGATTATATTAGAGCTAAGGAATTAGAGAGGGCTAGTACTGTTATTTCATGAGGATTATTAGTTGGAACATTAGAGGTTTAAACGATTTGAACAAATGTGATAAGGTTAGAGTATTTTTTAAAGACTATTCTATAGATATCGCTTTACTTCAGGAAACTAAAATTAGCTGTCCTGATATTCGTTTCTTTAGAAGATTAGGCGGATATCATTTTAGAAAATGGATTTTTCTACCTTCTGTGGGTACTTCAGGGGTTTGATGATAGGGTGGCGTGATAATTATTTTAAGTTGCTTCAATGTATTACTATGCAGCATTCCCTTCATATTATTCTTATTAATCTTTCCGATAACTCTTTTTTAAATATTTCTAATATCTATGGGCCTAATTCAAAAATAAATCGGAGAATTTTATGGAAAGAACGCCTAGATTTTAGATCCTTGGCTCCGGGTTCTTGGATATTGGGGGGCGACTTTAATGTTACTCGCTTCATAGGAGAGCGTTTTCCTAGGAATGGGGATTACTCTGCTATGGAGGAATTCGACCAATTCATTATTAATTCCAATTTGATTGAGGTCCCTCTTTCAAATAGAGAATTTACTTGGAGTAATGCAAGGGAGTCTCCTTCTATGGCTCTTCTTGATAGATTTTTCGTTAGTGATGAGATCGATGATAAATTTCCAATCTGTAGGTAAGGCTGTCAATGAGTACCCGAAAAATCCGAAATCCGTCCGTATCCGTATCCGAAATATGAAAAATTATCCGATATCCGAAAAAAGGATACGGATACGAATATGGCCATATCCGTATCCGATAATTATCCGTTCGGTTTTTATCAAGATTATAGCTATTTTTTATGTATTTTAGTACATAAAATGATTGTCGTTTACTATTATATCCCGGTAAAAAAATTAATATGTATATAAAAAAACAAATTTTACCACTTAAAATTATATTTCTTAGTGTATTTATTATTTCTATATATTTAGTACAAAAACGAATATATGATAAATCAAAATTTTCTATTTATTTGTTTAGATTTATCAGTTGTAAACTGATCGAAGAATATCCGATAAATATCCGATATCCGTCCGCATCCACGGATACGGATATCCGATATCCGAAAATGATTTCGGATACGGATACGAATATAGCATTATCCGTATCCGAAAGTATCCGTTTACAGACCTATCTGTAGGGTCACTGGTTTACCTTACATGTACTCTGATCATTGTCCTATTATCCTCACATGTGATTGTCATAGAGTTATTATTAATAATTTTAAATTTGAAAAGATGTGGCTTTTGGAATCTAACTTTGTGAATTTAATAAATGGTAAATGGCTTTCTTTGAGTTTCCATAATATTAAAAATAAGGATAATTCTGCAAAATCTTTTGTTTCAAAACTTAGGGATCTTAGGATTTTTCTTAAAAATTGGAACAAAAATGTGTTTGGCAATATAAAAATCAAAAAAGATAATATCCTTAATGAGATGCTTAAAATTAGTAAGATAGAAGAATCTAGACAACTAAATTTAGGAGAACGTAATGTTCTAGCTAATTTAAAAGATGAATTAAATTCTATTTTAGAAAAAGAGGAGATTATGTGGAAGCAAAGATCCAGAATCCAATAGATCAATGAAGGAGATAACAATACTAAATTTTTTCACAAAATAGCTAATGGTAGAAAATGTAGTAACTCTATTATTGTTAATAACGAAGAGTTAGTTGACCAAAAGGATATTAACAAGGCTTTTACATACTATTATAATGATATTTTTGGCACTAAAATCAAACATAGAATCAATGTTAGATGGAAAGATCTATATCCTTCTGATTCTATTGTTGATTTATCTGAGCTAGATGATCCTTTTACGGTAGAGGAAATTAAAAAAGCTATTAATGACTTGCCCGGCGATAAATCACCGGGTCCAGACGGGTTTCCAATTTTATTTTATAAAACTTTTTGGGACGTTTTAAAATTTGATTTAGTCAATATGTTTAATGACTTTTATAATTGTAAGTTGCAATTAGGGAGATTTAATTATGCTAATGTTATTTTGTTACATAAAAAGGTTGGAGCTAAAAACTTAAAAGATTTTAGACCTATATCATTGATTAACTGTTCAGTTAAAATCATTTCTAAAGTTCTAGCGAACAGACTTAGTATAAGAATGAATGACTTAATTGACTGTTCGCAATCGGCCTTTATTAAAGAGAGAAATATCACCGATAGAGTGGCAGTTGTTCAAGAATATATCAATCATTGTTGTAAGAATAACATAACTTGTGCGATTTTAAAATTGGATTTTGCAAAAGCTTTTGATTCGGTAGATTGGGATTTTCTTGTAGACATCTTTCATGCAAGAGGTTTTGGTCATAGATGGATTAGTTGGATTAAAAATTTGCTTAGAACGGATAACTCTAGTATTATGGTTAACGGTATATTAGGTAATAAAATTCAATCTAAGAGAGGTTTAAGGCAAGGGGATCCTTTATCGCCTTTATTATTTAATTTAGCTGTTGATGTCTTTGCTAAGATTATTAAAAGAGTTGTGGGTAATGGGGTTCTAGGACAAGTAGGCAATGACATTTTGTGTAATGGTACTTCGGTACTCCAATTTACTGATGATACTCTGCTTTTTTCTTCCCATTTACCTAGACACGTTATCATTCTTAAGTTTATCTTATACAGTTTCGAACTTTTATCAGGTTTAAAAATTAATTTTGACAAAAGTTCTATTTTAGTTTTAAATGATTTTGAAAAAGTTGAAAATTTAGTTGTTAATACTTTAAATTGCAAAACTATGAACTTTCCTTTCGATTATTTAGGTTTTCTGATTAGACCTACCAATCTAAAACATGAAGATTGGCTCATAATCATTGATAAAATTAAAAATAGGATCTCTAACTGGAATGGTAGATTTTTATCTAGAGCAGGTAGGCTAATATTAATAAATTTAGTTTTATCAGCCCTTCCGATTTATTGGATGTCCATGCATCTATTTCCAGATTGGGTTATTGACAAAATTGATAAAATTAGGAGAGATTTTTTATGGAGTGGGGATAACCCTAATAATAGTATAAAATGTTTAGTTAATTGGGAAACTGTTTGTAAAGCTAAAAAGGAAGGTGGCCTAGGAGTAATTAATTTGCGTAATATGAATATATCTTTACTAGGTAAATGGTTATGGAAATTTAAGGATATAAACGATAACGCTATTTGGAAAGAGATCATTTCTAAGTATTACTATAATGGTAATAATAACTTATATCAAATTGCTTCTCCAGCTACTCAAAATATTTCTAATTTTTTGAAAAACATTTTAAAATGTAATGAGAATTTTAACTTAGGTATTAATATGATAGTACATTCTGGGAATAGTACTTCTTTTTGGCATGACCGCTGGATTTCGGTCTTACCTCTTAAGTTTGAATTTAAAGAGCTTTATGATATCTGTAATTTTAAGTTTGCTTTAATAAATGAAGTTTATTCATCTGACATTGATCCTCCTTGGAATTTTAGTTTTAATAGTATTTTAGAAGGTTTAACCCTTAGGCAACTTTCCTTGCTTTATGCTAGATTAAATCTTTATAATATGGATAATGACAATGATATTATTAGTTGGGAATGGGATAAATGTAAAAAATATACTTTTAATTCTTTTTACAGATTTATTAATTTTTCGGGTACAATAAATAACTCTTTCAAATTTATTTGGAAAACTAATGCTTCTCCTAAATCTAAAATTCATATGTGGTTAATATTGCATGGAAAACTTAATACAATAGAACTTTTAAAGAGAAAAAACATTCATAATGATAATAAATGTTATTTTTGTAATTTGCATCTCGAAGATATTAATCACATTTACTTTGATTGCCTGAATTCTTATTATATTCTTAATAATACTCTTAAAATTTTTAACTTTAACATAACTACTAAAATTTCGGATTGTGACTTTTATTGGAATTTTTTTAGATTTCGTTTCAAAAAGAATATTAGATTCTTACTTGACACATTATGTAACAACCCGCATATCTATCGATTTTATATTTAAATATTTTATCGTTAGTCAGATGTTAGTCCGAAAAGCTACTTTTTGCATACGGTCAAATTAGGACTCGAGACCACCCCCATTGAGTTCAAAATGACGTTTGCGATCTTTTTAAGTGTAAACTTCGATATGTTTGGAGATAGTGAACTTTTTGGCACTTTTTCCCGCCTTTGACTTTGGTTTGGACTGCACCCCTTTAGTTCAACCCAACCCTCTTTCTCATTTGTTAAAACACTTCAAGCTTTGTCAAAAATGGTGGTGGGAAAGAGAAATTAAAACTCCCAACTCAAATTCTATTGCAAATCCGAGATTCAACATCAAATTCAAGTAGAAGATTGTGGATTCAAGCTTTGGATTGCTTCTCCTTGCTTTCAATCTTCATCTTCATCAATTTCGTGGAAAAGGTGAGATTTTTGATCTCACATCTTGCCTATGATTGTCATTGGACTGTTGGGAATGATTCCCTATCACTCTAGCATCAACATTTGCATTTGGTTTGGATTGGATTGGCGAAAAACTTCAATTTTCAATGTTTTGGTGATTTTCTGGCCTTAAGTCGTTTCTGGCCATCGCTAAGTCGTCCACGAGTTAAGCCTAAGTCGTAAGTCGTTCGCGAGTTAAGGGCTTAAGTCGTGCGCGTTGAAAAGTCACCGCCTTTGTATTTCTGTTCGCCTGTGCTAAGTCGTTCACGAGTTAAGCCATAGATCGTCCACGAGTTAACCCCTTAAGTCGTCCACGAGTTAACCCCTTAAGTCGTCCACGAGTTAACATCTTAGGTCGTCCCCGAGTTAAGACTTAAGTCGTTGCCTTCTGCTATCTCGTCAAGGCTTAGGTCGTTAAGTCGTTTGTTCCACTAAGTCGTTTAAGACTTAAGTCGTTGCCTTCTGCTATCTCGTCCTGGCTTAGGTCGTACTGAGTTAAGTCGTTAGGTCGTATAGACCTTTGTTCCACTAAGTCGTTTAAGACTTAAGTCGTTGGGTCGTACACCCTCTTAAGCCGTAAGTCGTTCGCGAGATAAGCAAGTACTAAGTCGTTCGCGAGTTAAAACCTTAAGTCGTAGGTCGCCTCCGACCTAATGTTTCCCCTGCTATTTCACTAGGTCGCTTGACCTTAAGTCGTAGGTCGTCTCCGACCTATGCCCCACTAAGTCGCATCCCACTTAGGTCGCAGGACTTTGTTAAGTCGTAGGTCGTCTCCGACCTTGTCCTTAGCCATGTTAGTTCGCGTGAACTCTTAGGTCGTATGACCTACTTTTCCTTAGGTCGCTGGACCAGCTTGCCTTCGCTAAGTCGTACCGTGACGGGGCGTTGCCCCGCACCCCGCCGTGGGCGCTGCCCCCTGGACCCCCGCGACCTGACCGGACAGGTCGAACCCCGTATTACTCTGCGTAGGCAATCTTATCTGAAAAGCATTCATCAGAACTTCCACTTTGATGCATTTTGAGCTGATTTCCTTGGATTTTATTCACGTCTCCGAATGTGAATTTTTGTGATAGATTGTTCCAACAATCATTTTATGACTTGTCACTTTAAAGATATGAAGGTTTTAATACTAGTAGTAAATATCAAAACTCTTTCATCAAATCGATTTCAACACTATTTTTAATATCAAAAGTTCGTTTTCTCAAACCGATTTCCAATCTACTAATATATAAGCCTTTACTTCACTCGAACGAGAAATCGACTTAAACGACTTAGTAAAACGAGTGGTATGAAACGCTTGCGTTCACTTCGTCGGTTAGCTCTTGGACTTGTTCGATTGAACCCTTTTGTGACAATTTCCTAGTGAAGATCTACAGTTTGTTCGTAAATATTTAAGTTAAGCAAGTGGTTATGGGACATGAAGCTAAACTCATATATTTACTAGCTTAGTGTGATTGACACTTCCTTATGATCATGACGATCATTCTTGTGATTTAGACTAGCGATTGAGCGATGTCTCTTCGTCCGTGTGTTCGGACTTGCCTTCGGGCCATCCGTGTGTTCGGAAAAATTAAATGGATAGCTTCCATGAGATAGCTTCTCGTCCGTGTGTTCGGACTTCCCCCTTTTAGTGATTTCTGGATTTCGTGTGTTGATTTCTGGGATTTGTTCTGGATTTCGTGTGTTGATTTCTGGATTTAGTGCTTCACCAACTTTTGTGGTTTTCACTGATATGATATCAGTTTTTGTGTATTGGTGAATTTGTGTGTCTTTACCTTTTTATGTGTTTGGATCTTTGAGAAGATTCTTGTGACATTGATTAATCCCTTGTTGATTATCATTTACATACTTATAGTAGTATGCCATCATGATTATTATATGTTTATGCCATACCCCTTATCCTATATCATGTCATCTGATATTTATAGTTAGACTGATCCGTTTATTATTTTCTTATAAATAATACTCGGGTCAGACCGAGATGTTACAGGTGCTTCTGCTTGACTTCTCTTCTGGATTACTCTGACTTTTGGCTAACTACATAGATTAGTAGTTTTTGGTTGTACACCTTTGAGATATAGACTCTATGTTATGTACTTATTCTTTTGTATAGCACGTGATGCTATTCTTTTGTATTATAGTGGATCTTTCTGACCACTACTCTGATGTACACTTTCATGTGTTATATATTTATTCATATCTTCTTCCGCCTTTGTGATATGGATGTCTGTGACTGATTTATGTTATGATTATTTCTATGTTTGTTTCCGAAGATTATATATAACCACCGTGTGATAGCTTTGTGTTTGTATCGGTATGTCGGATTTCCTCCTTAAAAGATATGCATTCTATTCTATCTGACGTATCGGTGCTCGCATAAAAGAAGTTACATGGATGGTCGCTCCTCCACAGCCTTATTCTCCGTGCTAATTGACAGCACTACATCGTAGTGTTCTTGGTTAGCGTGGGTATAGAGGTGGGGCGTCACACATTATTCATTATTATTTGTTGGTATATTTGGTTTGAAAGAAATCAAAGAATTTTTAATAATAATAGTAGTCATTTTAATAAATTGATTTTTATAATTTCTTTATTTTGTTTTAATTGGATTTCTAATCCCAAATATAAATTAGCTAATAATAATTTTTTTAAAGAGTATCTTAATAAGGTTAGTTACAATATTAATTCTTTTAAACATAATAATAATATATTTAATACTCACAATAGTATTATTAATATTTATACAAATTTATATAAAGATATCACTGTTAAGCATAACTTTCTCATGATTAAAGGTTCATAAGAATTCTTTTGTAGCTTAGCTTCACCTATTGTACATGTCTTTATAGGTTTTAGTATTCATGTAATTTAATTCTTTAACCTTGGTTCAATTAGTCTTATTTTGGTTTATATTAATTTCTTTCTTAATACATATATATGTATATAAATATATAAATATACATATATATGTATTAGTTTAATTTTTTTTTCTTAGTCACCTTTCAGACACAGGTTTGGTTTATAGGGAGTCAGATTCATCTTGCAGGTACTTCTATCTTTAGATTGCTGGATTTCGGATTGTTGCGAGGTCTTCAGAGCAGTGTTTTCCTCTTAGGGTCACTTGCGGTTCCATCACAGAGGAAGGTCACTTTCATCTATATCGTGGAGTACTATATTCAGCTCCACGCTGGAGTAGTTGCTTTTCCACTTTTTCAGATTCAGATGCATGGATTTTTTTTTAGTTTGTATCGATAGTCATCATCTTTGGATTTATCTTCAGCTTACTAGGTACTCCTAACACCTCAATATCGGATAGTGGCCATGCCGGAACTCGATATTGGGGTGAGATGGATGGTGGCCATGCCGGAACTCATCTTAGGGGTACTTGATTTTCTTTGATACTTGTATATTGCTTTTGTTACCTGCCAGGCATGTTGACAGCGCCTTTTCATTGTGATATATATAGTTGCATGTGTGCTCTCCTCTATTTATAGAGGTTCACACATTTTTCTCAAAAAAAAAAATTAAATCATAACCATCTTTTACATCATTCATATACATATGACATACACATACGTTTGTTTTTATTCGGGAGATCAGATGATTTTTTTTTATATTACAAACTTCAACTTTAACAACTCAAGCCTGATTATATTCGTCTAATGATTAAATATCAAAGTCAAATCTTAACATTCTACTTTCTACCACTCCTTTAAAAATGACGTGTACGATTCTGTCTCTCGTTTGAGATCAACCATAAAATTTAGTCCTAGAACTAAATCATGACAACATATATTGTTATTATTTATTATACAAATAACTAGTACATCACTTTGGAAAAAAAATTAGTATGTACTGTTTAATGGTTAAAATAAATCTTCAACCTGATTTTTCTACAGCTGTATATTTTTTTTGAATTGAATTAAAATAGAAAAAATAAAATCATATCTGCTTTTGGAAAACAAAAAAAGTTTGCTTAAAAAATATTTGGTTTATTTGCTAAACTATTTAACTTGTTTGCAAACTATATGGATATATAGGATTTATTTGCAAATTCATGGAATTCGCTTTAAATTTTTAATCATAAACCGCAAGAAGAAAAACCTCTTTATCATTGATTTGATTAAGAACAGTAGTGATAAATTACCTGCCTATCATTCATATGGTACAAAAAGCTTCCTCCATATGTATTCATATCTAATGGCCAACCTACTGTGTGCAACACCATACCTGGTACATGATTGGCTTCCTCAATTTCCCATACCTGAATCAAGCAAAATCTTAATAATGAATTACATTGAATTTGTATACTATAAATATTGAAATGAAACATATGCTAGAGAGAACTTAAGCAGGTTGAGCTGTTGAAGGCTAACATTTACACACCAAATTACAACATTCTGTATTTACCAAGAGATTTTCTAACTCGTAATTCGCGCGCGCGGGCGTGTGTGTGTGTGTGTTGAATCCAATATTTGTGTGTTTGTGTGTGTATAACACCAGATTCAACTAATTTTGTCTGTATGCTTACAGCAATGAAAACTGTAGATTAAAACTTTAATACCTCTTTAATCCCCAAGGCATATGTTTGATGTTGGCCTTGCCCTTTGTCTCTAAGATTATGATCTCTTATCAATTTCTAAAAGTTCAAAATGAGAAGTAGTGTATTAATTCGCCCTACAAGTTTGAATCCAACTGGCCAACCAAAAAAGTTAAAAATAGTTCCATTAAATGAACCTCTGATATTGAACCTCGACATCCTTCACCAAGAAGTGTAAGGCGTCCTGCATCATATAATATTCATGATCCTTAAGCACACTCAAACTACTGTGACTCAAACTTGAAACAAATTTGCTTAACAGCTAATAGTTTATAATACAACAAACAAGCAACACACTGATGGAGAAGCCACAATATTTTCAGCTGCTAAATAACGCACACGCCCACGCATGCACGCGCACACGAAATGTTAACTTATGCAGTAAGCCGGTAAGTAGTATGGAAAGAACACAACATCATCTTAATTTTAAGTTTGGGCAGAAAAATGATATTAAAGCAATAGATAGTCAAAGGATGAAATTCTAACCAATCACTAGGAAAAAGAAACATTAAAAAAAATGTTAAGTTTCTTCATGGGAGAAAGAAAGAACATGTGTGAAGTAATGAGCTTGCTTGATCAATACAGGGAAACTGTGAGTTATTGATGGTGAGATTACAAAATACACAACCATGTTCCACGAAAATATCATGTTATCAAAAGAATCACTGTCAAATCTGAAAAACAAAGAGGATTGCAGAAGTTGAGAACACATGCCTTTCAAGTCCACTCCCGGTTGATAAGTTTCCCTCATGGAGCCATCTTTAGCAATACCCATATCATTAGTTCGAATTCCGACAACTTCATGATTTTCATCATATAAGACCTGTAAACTTTCAAAAAATTAGAACCAGACATGTTCTACTCATATAGTTAAGTAGAGTTAAATGGTTGTGCAGTATGTACCTCACTAGCAGCAAACCCAGGATAAATTTCCACACCCATCTCTTCTGCTTTACTTGCCATCCAGCGCACAAGCTGACTCAAACTGTAGAAACATAATGCAGTAGTAGTTAAAGGAATATTAAGAAGGATCCATCACAAGAGAAACGTGAAATTTGCTAAGACCGTCATTCAAATGTCTTTTTTCTTTTATTATTATTGGAACAGTTGATTAAAAAGCAATGGAGAATTAGTACCTCAAAATCTCCACTGTAAAAAATTTACATACGAACTTTGCTCACAAATCTAAGAATTTACTTGATACATACCATATAAACAAATAAGGTAATTACCCATAAGCCAGTACGTACCTTATTACATAATTCCCTTTGTTGTTGAAAGGAGATGGCAGTGAAAAGTGACTTTGTTTCGTGAGAAACCAAAACTTATCCGAAGAGACAGGTGTATTGATAGGAGCCTAAAAGGTTAGTAAAGAGAAAGTAAATCGGTAACTTTATAACTTGTCGAAGGAAACTATTTTTATAATCTTGAATATCTGAGCAAAATATCTGATGATTAAAAGATCTCCAAACAAACCAAATTGAACTGTCAGATGTTACCTCTACATAGTAGCAAGTATGCATGTCTTATACTATAGTGGATGACAAACACAACTAGAAATACCAGTATAATACAACTAAAATTATCAATATAATCGAATAGATTAACAACATCAAAATGAACAGGTGAAACATGCATTTTCAGGTGTTCAATTAAGCAGTAAATGTAAACGGCAACATCTGGAATGATCCTTTCATATTTATATGCTAATATGCATTGTTGAGTTTCCAATATGCTATGATTATCTACATGTTTCCTCGTATGTGAAGCATAACCTGAATTATAAAGATTTATAGTCAGCTCAACATGGACTATTCACTAACAAGGATATATAGGATGTTTATCCAGTGAGTTAAGAAGCTCAAAGTAAAAAATTATTCTCTGAACTACGAAGTTCCATCGGGTTAATACAATCAACATATCGTTGAGCTTGTAACAAACATATCAAACGTGAATAGTGTGCCATTTGTACTGATAACCTTGACGTTCAAATCACATGCTGATTTTACTATTTATTTTGCCATTCCCGTTTATTCCAGGTTTGAAACTTCGATTTCCAGTCATTTGGAATTTCAGAAATTTTTGTTTAGTTTCATAAATTTGGAAATTCCATAGCGATGGAGGGAGGAGGAGGGGAGGAGGGGGTATTGAAGGGACACCATTATTTGCTAAAGTGAGGATTATTTTTATCAAAAAACTTGCATGATACTAGAGAATTAATCAAAAAAATGTTCCACTTAGTACATAATCTAATCTCCCCAAATATCTTCTTTTTTCCTCTTACATCAATATCAAATCAATAATTATCTAAGTTCTTTATTAAACCCAACGTATTTTTAAGCCTAATTATAACAATATATAATTCAATGGGCAACTAAGGTTGTTATGACAATCGTAAATTCACCATTACCATAACAATACCAACAATTGGTAACCAATATTGATTGCATCAATATACCAATGTTATCGGCATGGTAACGGTAAATTTAACATTGTTAATGGTAATATAAAGGTAAAGAAACGTCAAAACTAGTGTTAACGATAAATTTACCAATCATGTTAATTTTGTCTTTTCACTGTTTAAATTAATCCTAACCACTTAAACTTTTGGAGGTATATTGGTTATTAAGAAAATGTTTGTAGTATTATTTACGATGATGTTTCTTATTTAGTTTTATTATGTTCAAATTCTAAGATTAACAAATCTATTATTCAATATTGTTGTAAATAATTTATAATGAATTAAGAAAAATTTCTATATGAACTAAAATAAGTCAAAATGTTGATATAAATATTAATGGAGTTGAAATCAGGAATAAAAAATTTACTTTTTATCAATAATTTTTTAATGTTTTATGTACTGATAAATTTACTTTGAAATTATCACTATTCAAATCATAATAACAATTGTAAACAATATCAAATTAAATCTCATATATATATATATATATATATATATATATATATAAAAAGATTTGCTCGTGGTACATAAATAAGGAGCTTTCCCATGCTAAAACGTTTCTAATTTGAGAGATGAAAATGCCTAATCAAGTAGTCAAAAATCATCGATTTGGGAAGGAAATTACCATGCTCTAGGGGAAATGCAAGCCTATTCTATTCTCTTTTGATGATTTTTTTTCACATTGCAATTTATAGATTGAATGTCATGTATTATATTATTATTTTTAAATAATAGAGCATTACTTTTTGTGACAATGAAGAATACGAGCAGAATGAACGAGAAGGACGAATATAAAGGGTTAGTTAAGAGTAACATTGCAAATTAGTAATTTTATTACGATTGGATTCCAGACGCAATGGTGTCCCTTTAACAAATTTACGTTATACCTCTAAAAAATTGTCTCCCTCAACAAATAATGATGTCACTTTAATTAAGCCTTATATAGAAACATTAATAAATATTTCAAATCTACATTAAAATAACAAAACTAATTGAGTACCTCAATTCATTAGAGCGTGAATGTTGCAAAAAGTGTTCGCTTATGTGTATAGTAATTGGGCTAAATACATAAAATAGTCCAAATATGAAATGTTACCAACAACTCATGCATGTCCATTAAATTGTTAATCACATCTATAAGTCTGTACACTTCCAATGGGCCTTTAATCCATCATTCTATCGTTTCAAGCGTTCAATCAAAAACTGTAAGCAAAGAAAAAACTTGACTCGATTCAAAGAATCATACTTTAACGTCATCTCACGTTCCATGTCCAATTAGTTCTCAAAGCCTCCCTCGCTACTTACTCGAATCATAATTTTACAATTTCATCAAATTGAAGTATTTTAGATTGTTTGTTTGCATACTTCCTGCCTTTGGTATGATTGAATTCTATAATTATTGATGGATTTGCAATAATTATTGATCTTATTGATTTTTCTACAATAGAAATTTGGTTTTTTCCCCTCTTTCTAGTCCGAGATCAAATTTTCAATTTGATTCCATCCTCGGTCACGCTGAAATCGGGTTGAAATGACCAGAAAGGCCAAAATTCCAAAATGTCGAAACGGAATTTTGAAACTTGAAATGTACTAACTATTTTGTCTTTCACGAACGGAGTGTGCATTATTTTTTTGCATGCTTTGAGCATATGAGTTTGTACTTGAATAAAATTACTTAAATTTTTTTAAAAAAAATTGCCTGGTTTATTCAGCAATAATTTTTTATGAAATAAAATATTGTTTCTTAATACGATATTGAACTAAAAAGATGTCTTGATTAGTAATATTACAAAACAAAACTTTTTATGCATGTGTATGTGATTTTGATCCAATAATGTCCACAATACACTAACTTTGAGGACATGTGATTTGCTTTCTACTGCTCTCATGTTAGACACCTATAGTTGCATTATTTTGATTTAGTACAATAAATTTAATACTAAAAGAAAGGTTATTGGTCGATTTTCCACCACGTAGGAGTACTAGTATAAGAAGATGGTTTGCACAAAGCATTAATAACTAGTATCAGATGATATGGCCTAACACAATTGTATATTCATGTCATTTAGCCGATCCCGGTTCATTGAAACCCAAGGTTAAATTAGATGATGGTGATATGAATTGAATGTCATACAAAAAAAGCTAAACTTGAAATAACATGTAACATGTAGCAAATATGTTTGTTGTTCTTTAAATGCAATGACAATGGCAAATTGATGGGTGCACCTCTTCCTTCCTCCAATCTGGCATCAGTTCATCAAGTGCCCGTGTCTCAAACACGTTCCCTGACATAACATGTGCACCTAAGTAACCCAACATGTGTAAATATTAACCATCTGCCATTTTACCTTTATATAAGGTCATTACAAACCAAAATCAAATAAGGAAAAAGAACAGACCAACTTCAGATCCTTTCTCTACAACACAAACAGCAAGATTGTGATTTCTCTCGTTGCATAACTGCTTCAACCTGATAGCCGCAGACAATCCAGCTGGACCAGCTCCGACGATGACGACATCATACTCAATTGACTCCCTAGCAGCGGTCGTCTCATCGCATTTGCTGCAGAAGAAGCTTCTTTGTGTACTGATTCGTAATAGGTTGCAGATTGACTTTAATGGACTCCAAGCAACCTGTTGTGAATTGAGTTGTCGGGTCCGGGATGTTAGAGGTTTTAGGGCTCTTGAGAGAAGTCTGATCATGATTTGAGTCACGGGAAAAGACAAGTTCAGAGAAACGGATAATGATCAAGTATTAATAGAGTAGACTAGAAAGAAGAATCGTAAAAAAATAAAAATAAAATAAAAAAATAAAAAAAGTATATTCATAAACAAAATAAACGGAAGTAGGAAAAAAAAGCTATTGAAGTAGGCCTGATAATTAGATTTGTGCATGTACATAGTGGAAAAGGTGTGACCCTTCTAGCAAAGAATAGAAAGGTTTTTTTCTTTTTCTTTTTTCTTTTTTTTAAATTTTAGCTTACATCATTATGATTATAAAAGATCAGCACTAAGTCTCTTTCAATTTTCTTTTATAAATTATATTCCTATTTTCAAGAAAAAAATATATAATTCATGAAGGTATTTATGTAATTTTATTGATCTTAACATGTGTTTTTAGGATGTCCCTAATTTCCACATTTTTTTAACATTGTTCAATAATGTCAGCAAGTATTGATCTCGAGGATCGAACTCATAACCTTTAATCTTGTAATCTAAACCATCAACCAACTGAGCCAACCCTGTTGGCAAAGAGAGGATTTTTGATAAATCCTAAAATGTGGAAAACAAGCATGGTTTTTCCCATTCCTAAATTGTTGAAAACCATTCTTCAAGTTCATCTTCTTCTCATCTCCCGTGCATTTTGCAATATGTGTTGAAAATGCAAAACACAAAACTTGTTTTCAAACCAAACAGTACCTAATAGTTTTGAGTCGATTCTATTCTCCCCCAGCTCCCCCCTCCCCCCACCCCCCTCTCGCTTTGGTTTTTCCAATTCCTAAATTGTCCAACCATCTGTCTACTAACCCAATGCCATGAAAACATTATTCTCTCCTAGAACATGCACCAAGTCAACATACGATCCAAAACCACTCTCATCAAGCATGGTTCATTAGTGATGTTAACACTAAGGTACTTCGCATCATAAGGGCATCGTACAGTACTGAACCATGCTCCATATGATCGTGGTTTATTGATGAACCACGCTATCCTCGAGCGTGGTTCATTAATAAAGTACGCTACCCTTGAACGTGGTTCATTTTCGAACAGCGCGTGACATATTTTACTCTTTTATATTTAGGGGTAGTTTGGAAATGGACGATGGTGAAAAGTGAAAACTAAGGTGTGATGACTTTTTGCTAGCGGAGGGTAAAAGGAGGAAAGCGAAGGGGGAATAGTTACAGTTGAGCCATGGTTTTATTATTAAAAAGTAGCAACTGGTCACCGAAAGATATTACATACTTTTATAAAACCTAAGAACCTTCGAAAAAATTGTTGAATTTTAGAAAATATTTACTCTATCTTATTATCAATTTACTTATTTATCCATTTCTATTCAGATCCTTATTTTTAATATAAAATCATGAGATTTTCTCCAACTTCTAAAATATGTATTCTCATACTTCATTATGTTACTCCATGGACCTCTCTCTTCAAATTATTGTTATGGTTGTCTTGTATTTTGTAGGGAGTAAAACTTAACTTGAAGGTATGAACACCTTCTAATTTGGAATGACTTGACATGATTATTGTTAAACTAATTTTTGGTCCAACGCCCAAAATACTTTAAATAGATATAATATTTTTCTAAATTCCAAATATGCTCATAGTCAAATAAATATTAGCTAAAAGATATAAAATTCAAATTTATATGCAATGTTCTTCATTCATTAGCCAATACGTCAAAGATACAAGTCATCTCATTCTTCATTGTCCAAAATGTCAAAAATGGGGCTATATGCAATTTCCTTTTTTATTAGTCCTTATGTCAAAATTTCAAATCTTTTTCTTCGTAGGCTATTAAAATAGTCCTTGAGCTCTCATGTAAGCTTAGAAATATTAAGTCCTAAAAAATGATTTGTGCTAAGAAAGAGAAAGAAGAGAGTAACCTCTTCTTATGTGGGGGTATGTCCCTATTTATAGTAGTTTGAGAGGGGTGTGGCTTGCTCGTATTGGTCGACTGAAGTTAACACATATCGATGACTTGGCAAGATGGACGGTCCTGATGGTGCCCTTTTCATAATCCTAGGATTAGAGTAGTTGACGCAGTTCGCTATCTTGGTTGTGGCATTAACAAGCGTGGCATGGTTGCATAGGAATGCTTTGTAGTTTTTAACATAAACCCCCTCTCATACTAATGAACTAGCTTTTCATATAATTTATTTATCCATATCCTTTAATGTTGAGTATTGCTCACATCTCCTTCTCTTGAATACTATTGAATTGGTTTGCTTGATGAGAACCATACTCTAATAAGTATATCTCAATGCAACATCCTTAATGTCTCTGTTTCTTTAATATGTTTCTCCAATTTAAAGCATCTCTTCCTATATTTTTGATAGCTCTTTTGTATCGTCGGTAACTCCTTATATTGATGATAGCTCTTTGTATTAACCATGGTTTTTTCACTACTAGAAAACTTGCTATTTACTTATTTGACATTATCGACGCCTCGTCGATGCCTCTGATTTTGGGGTCGACATGGCGTTGGTAAGTCATAGATAATTCTTTCCTACACAAAATAACCGACGCCCTGCAGATTCCATTTTTCTGACGTCGTCGGAATGTCGACAAGGTGTCGCCCCATCCATACTTACCTCAGCTGACATCCCCTCCTGCATTACTTTTAGAACTAAAAAAATGAAAGCACATCACCTCTCCTCTTATCGCCTCCTTCCACCTCCACACCGCCGCAAGCCAAAGCCCCTCCACAAGCCCAGCGCCGCCTCCCCAAGCCGTCATCTTCCAAGTCCAGCTGTCATCTCATCGTCGCAAGCCTAAGCCGCCACCTTGTCGTCGCAACCCTAAGTTTTTGCCTCCCAAGCCTAGCCGCCACTGTAACAGCCCGCCTTGAAACAGGCCTAAATCCCGATTCAGGAAAGTCCCATCGAAACTTAGTCCCGTCTCAAAGCTGACTGTTGGTTGGTAAAAAGAATAATAGAGATCTATTTATTTATTCATTCAGAACTCACAGTGGAAGGATAAAATATAATAGCATAAACAGTACCCATTTTATTTCAAATATCACAAAACAAAACCTTAACATAATGTCAACAATAACTGTTACATCATCTTGTTCAAAAATACATTGTCAACTTTAAATTGGTACATCATAAAATAGCATAAATAGATAAATAGACTACTGCCACAAGCTCCTCTCATCATCATCTTCATATTGATTATTGTCTCCTTTCCTAACTAGTATTGTAATGAAAAGAGAATCAGAACAACAATGTCCGGTGAATAGAAAATCTAAAGCCTTTCTATATCAGTACTTAGACAGTATAATTTAAATAAGGATATGTCTTTCGCATTTAAACTATATTCAAAACCATTTAATACTTCATATAAGGGAAAGAGGCGGGTCCTCAAGCAACCACTTAATACCTTCAATCCCTAAAGCAGGTTCTTCCATAATCAATAACCCATAACCATCGTTATTAATACCTTTTAATGGAAAATAGGCAAACTCCGACCATTTAAGACCTCGATTGAAGTAGACCCCCATCATTTAATACATATTCCCAAGGCAGACTACCATAGGTACCTATCGAGCTAACATTCATAGAAATCTTTTAGGACACTTAATACTTCTATTGAAGCGGACCTTTTCGAGATATCCTCAACCGTGTCTAAACCCAATCCCGAACATTTAATACTTCATATAAGGGAAAGAGACGGCCCTCAAAGAACCATTTAATACCTCCAATCCCTGAAGCAGATCATTCGTATTATGACCCATACCCCATGGAGACGTCTCGTATTAGTCCGACTATTCAAAGGAACGGGTAGCCAGATTAACTACATAGATTTATCCTTTAGAATTGGGACTAAACTCGCATCATCCATAGTTACTTATTATAGGAGATGTTTCACATTAGCTCCAAAGTCACACAACCGGTAGTCAGATTAGTTGGGCAGACTTCTATGTGCTTGTGACTGACTTCGCATCCCTATAACTTAGTCATATTCCATAACACTCTCTATGTTTATTATCACACATCTCACCGTATTTATTATTTAGGCTTTATACGAAATCCTTCTTATTTCGCCCAATCAATTACTTTTCTAAGGGGGGTTTAAATAATAATTATTACCCTTATTAACTACGTCGTTAATACATTATAATAGTATGGTAATTACGCTAGTTTATATATATATATATATATGTATGTATATATATGTATATGTATATATATATATATGTGTGTGTATATATGTATATATATTAGTTTCTATGCGTATGGAGATTACGTCCTAAACTAACGTTCAAATATTAAATCTTCCAAAGCTATACAAGTCTCATTTCCACAATAACATTTCTACCATGAATCCAATATTCCAAAATCAAATCAATAGACTTGTACTTAGAATCTAAATCCAACTTATTTTATATTAAAACAATGGAATAAATCAATAATAACGAAAACTTACAGTTTAATTAATTTTATGCTTTATTCAACTTCTTTTACATGAAAGTAGACAAGAGAATTTTTATTTAGTTTGTAGAAATAGGCAGTGCAAACTACGAATAAGAATTCGTACCTTACACACCATTTCCTAATCAAATCCCTTAATCAGATTCAAAGAAATGGAATAAGAAGTGGAATAGAAGGTAAAACACATATATTGTAAAATCCACAAAAAATCTATTATTTTAATAAAAAACAATTAAGATTACAACCCAAGAATTGACATTTTGCTTTGGGGGAAATTTGGGGATTTTTAATGTGATGTTTTCGTAATCCAAATCTCCCCAAGGCATATATCAAATCCAAACCACACTATTCAATTACTAAAATAGAAAAACTAAGATTTTCACTCATAGAGGTCCTTAGCTTTGCCTTCTCTTGGATT
This sequence comes from Allium fistulosum, assembly GCA_030737815.1. Taxonomy (NCBI): domain Eukaryota; kingdom Viridiplantae; phylum Streptophyta; class Magnoliopsida; order Asparagales; family Amaryllidaceae; genus Allium; species Allium fistulosum. The sequence continues at coordinate 1,044,539,326 of CM060905.1, forward strand.
TGGCGCGCCCTCAATGAACTCTTTCAGGTCTCTTCCTTTTGATATAAATATATATAGCAAGGAATTTGTATATACATTAGATTCTGAAAATTAGAGGTTTGGAGGAGAATAGGTTGAGAAAATAAACAATAAACATAGATGAATATATATAATTTCTTTTCTGAAACTCTAATGGAGTTTTCTGAATCTATGAAGAGACGAACTGACAGAGCTTCATTAATGTTCCCAAAATATTTTGTGAATAAAAGTGAGGGGCAAGGTTCTTATTTATGGTGGTTGGAATGCACCAGAACCAGCCGATGAAGGTCGGTTAAAAAATAATAGAATCTGGCATGTTAAAATAACCAAAAACATAGCCACCACTTACAAGCAGTGATCGACCGCCACCTCCCACCAGTTGATCGCTAGCGGTCGATCGGTTGTGGTTAAGTGGTTGACGGCTCCCCTGTTTTGGGAACGTATAACTTTTTTGCCGTTGTTAATTTATTGTCTTCCTTAATTGTTATTTAACGTTAACGTTAATGTTAACATTTACTTTACCCCCAAGTATAATTACTGTTAACATTTGAATTTCAAATTTGGGATTAATTATTTATTTGAATTTGAGTTCTATTTAAATTATTTGAATCTAAAATTTCAAAAATCCATAACTTCCTCGTTTGAGCTCCGTTTTCAACATATTATAAATGGAAATTGATCAAAAAATCGCCACAAACGCAATGGCATAACTTTCGTGGTCAAATTCTTACTTTTACAAAATTTTCATTTTTACCCCTATTTTATTAATTAATTAATTCAATCTATTTATTTATGGTTGATTTTACGGGGTGTTACGTTCTACCCCCTTAAAAGGATTTCATCTCCAAAATCTTTCCAAGGGGCGAATAACATAACACGCAATAAACATCCATATTATATAACCATGTTATCTACACAACCATCTACTCAACCAAAAGTGCAATATGATTATGTACCGTAGACCTACTATAAGTGAACTCCATACTAGTGTGAGCGTGTGATCATGACATATACGTATGTATGCAAATACCCTAAACGCATAAAGATTTCACATGAGTGCAAAGTGATAGTGAAAAGTGTAGCAACCATCTTCTACCATCCAATTTATCAACCACGATGCAACCAAAAACCTAATTTTGAAGAGCAGTTTACCAGTAAAAAGCTCAAGATGAGAGATCCTCGCCTTCTCTTCAGTTTCCCATGTGCTTTCCGTCGGGTTGTCTCCCCATTATACTCGGACCAACCTAATTTCTTTATTGCGGAGCTTCCTAGTTCCATGATCCATAATGCGTGTAGTGGCATGAAATGTTATTGGCTCCGTCTCAGTATCCCCCAACTGATCAGGCTCTGCCACAATGGCTGTGTCATGAAGGCATTCCTTAAATGTGAAACATGGAAAACGTCATGGACTCCTAACAATCTATCCGGTAGCTCCACGCGATAAGCAAGTCTTTCTATTCTTTTCAAAATTCAGAAAGGCCCAACAAATATTGGTGCCAATTTCCCAAACTTTGCAATTTTCTAAGAGGGTAGACTTTGATAAGTACCGATTCTCCAGCCTCAAACTATAACTCTTTCCTTCTCTTGTCTGCATAGGATTTTTGATGGTCTTGTACTGCCTTCATACGTTGCCTGATCAACTCTACTTTTTTCGAAGTATCGCGAATCAAATCTTATCCAAGTAGAATTTGTGGTGGTTTCACACCGGCAATTTGTATGGCCTCCCATAAAGCATTTCAAATGGCCCATACTAATCGTCGCTTGGTTACTATTATTATACACGAACTCAACCAATGCTAGATACTACTCCCGGTGTCCTTTAAAATCCATGATGCAAGCCCTCAACAAGTCTTCCAAGATTCTACTTACCCTTTCAGTTTGACCATCAGTCTGTTGGTGGTATGCAATATTGAGATTCAATGAAGTTCCCAACACTGCCTACAAACTCCTCCAAAACTTGCTACTGAATAAGGGGTCCCTATCACTAACATGCTCACCGGAATTTCATGTAGTCGAACCACCTCCTTGAAATAAATCTGTATTAGAGACGTTGTAGTTATATTGTTCCTAACAAGAATAAAATGGGCACTCTTAGTAAGTCTATCTGCTATGACCTAAATTGCCTCATTGCCCCTCTGACTCCTAGGCAATCCTTTTACAAAGTCCATCGAAATGTGCTCCCATTTGCAAGTCGGAATCTCTAATGGTAACAAAAATCATTTGGGTTTCTTTTGCTCAGCCTTCATTCTTTGACATGTAAAACATCTAGCAACAAACTCAGCTACTCTCTTCTTCATTTCTGGCCAAAAGAAAATTCTTTTCATATCCCTATACATCTTATCTTCTTCGGGGTGAATAGTCATTTTTGAGTGGTAACACTCTGCAAGCACTTCCTCCAACACATTGTCAATCATTAAGATAGAAAGGCGTCCATCCCTTCTTAAACATCCATTCTCATCAACTGCATATCTATCGACGTGGGGAAAAAGATATCCTCTTCTCAACCTATCCAGATCTCCACTATTTTCTCATCCTTCCTTTACTCAAGCCCAATGCGGTCCATCAAAGCCAGCCTAACCTCCATAACTGCTAAAAAGCCTTGGATGGGTGATGTTGGTGGTTGAAAAGTTGAAATTTGAGAGGAAATCCAACTGCCTCCATTTATATATAGCACCTAAGGTAGCGTGCCTCCGACTAAGGGCGTCGACGATAACATTCCCTTTTTTGGGGGTATATTTCATACCAAAGTCGAATGATGTCATATACTCGATTCACCTCTGTTGCCTAAGGTTTAAATATTTTTGGGAAAATAGGTATTTGAGTGATTAATGCTCAGTACTCAACTTAAATCTTTCTCCTAAAAGATAGTGCCTCCACATCTTCAAGGCAGAGATAATAGCTGCCAACTCCAAGTCGTGAACTGGGTATCTCTTCTAACGGTCTTTCAGTTGCCTACTAGCATAAGCTACTACCTTTCCTTCTTGCATGAGAACTGCTTCCAATCATGCGCCGCATGCATCCGCGAAAACTATAAAAGGCTTTGTCCCATCGGGAATGGTACGCATAGGTGCACTTGTCAATAGTTCTTTAAGTTCTCGAATGGTTCGGTGCATTCATCATCCCAAGTAAAGGCTAGATTCTTCTTAGTCGGGCGGGTTAAAGGGACTATTATTTTTGCAAAGTTCTTTATGAACTTTCTATAATAGCCTACTAACCCGAGTAAACTCCTAACTTCTGTTTCACTCCTTGGAACTTTCCACTCTTGAATAGCATCCACTTTTGCAGGGTCCACCTCCAATCCATGCTCTGAAATGATGTGTCCAAGAAACCTTACCTCCTTCTTCCAAAAGTGGCATTTTGCAAATTTGGGTTTGAGTTGGTGCCTCCTTAAAGTATCTAGTATCTCCCTTAAGTGATTATCATGCTCTCCTTCACTCTTGGAGAACACTAAGATATCATCAACAAACACTATGAAGAACTTATTAAGTTGTCCCCTAAATACTCTATTGATCAAATCTACAAAGTATGTGGGGGCATTTATCAATCCGAAAGGCATTACCCCCCACTCATAGAGTCCATCTAGTGTGCGTAATGCGATCTTCGACTTGTTGTCCTCTACGATCCTCAACTGATGAAATCCAATTGCTAAGTCCAATTGGGAGAAGACTTTGGCTCCCATAAGTTGATCAAGCAAGTCATTTATCCTAGATAAGGGATACATATTCTTACTTATCAACTTGTTAAGTTCCCCATAGTCGATGCATAGTCTCAATGAGCCCTTTGCCTTAGTGGCAAAAACAATAGGGGCTCCCCACTCTGAAGTACTTCTTCGGATGAATCCTTTCTGCAACGGCTCCGAGATTTGCTTGTCTAACTCACGTCTTTCTTTGGAGGCCATGTGCCTTAATGGTAGAGCGACTTGTCAAGCGTCCTTCTCCAAATCAATTCTAAACTCGATCTCCCTTTGGGGTAGGAGACCTAAGACTTCCTTAAAGAATCGGAAAATTCTCGGACTAGGGGTACGAATGAAAGCTCAATATGAGATAGGCTCAGTGAGTACAAATAACTTGACTCGACTGAGTTTTGAGGTGTACAGCAGATCTCTAAGTCTCGTCCTCTACAACTCTTTAATCGTGCAACCCTCTAATCACAATCTAAAATTGCCATGTAGTATGATAACCAATCCATTCCCAAGATAAGTCCATACCCCTTAAAATTTAAAATGTATGCATTACATATGAAATCGATCAACGTCACATATGTCCACAACTAGGTCTTTACAAATTAAAGTGAGATGTGTCGATCCCCCAATAGGATTAGAGACTACTATTAGACTGGTGACAAATTGGGTTTAGAGATTTAAGGAGTTAACTATATTCCTAGCTATAAAGGAACGTGATGCTTCGGAATCAAATAGGGTACGAATTGCAGCCCCAAAAATAAGAGTTATACCTTCTAATGCTGACTTTCCTTGCCCTTTAGAGGGTGGTCTACTCGAAATAGGGGCAGACTCAATGGCATAGACTTGTCCACTCGACCCTTCCTGTGCCAGCTTCGGACATTGTTCTTGAGGTGCCTTTCCTCGTAGCAATGATAACACTTTCCCTTAAAAGCTTTTTTCATCAGACTCACCCTACATTCTTTGGCTACACGATCCTTCTTTTGGCATCTCTTACACACTTTATCCTCTTTCTTAAACTTTCCTTTCGACTTCTTATTCACCCAAAAGTTTCCGTTCTTGGTTTGATTTTGAGTAAGTCCTGCATTCTCCTTCTCCACCTCCTTCTCTTCCTCACTAGCCGTTTATAGCAAAGCCATCTTAACTAATGTCTCGTGTTAACATCAGGCACTCGGGTTAACAAAAATTCTCTAAGTGGTGAGTTTAGGACCTTCACAAACTTCATGGCCTTTTTCATAGGTGTATCGATCAAGCTCATCCCAAACTTAGCCAACTCTGTAAACTTACCAGTGTACTCCTTCAAAGTGGAGTCTTCATACTTAAGCTGTATAAATTTCTCTATTTGTAAACTTAGTTTTGTCCTTGACATAAACCTTGACTCGAATATGTCCTTGAATTCATCCCAAGTGAAAATCCTACCAACATTCTCCTCAAACACAATAATCCACCAATCTCGGCCTTTTTCCCTTGAGATGCCAAGCTTCCATTCTCCTCTTTAGTTGATCCTACCAACCAAGCTTCCAGAATATCTTCTCACAGTCATTTATCCAAGTCATTGACTGCACCAAACCCTCTGTTTTAGAATATACTCTTCCTCCCATATTAAGAAAGTCCTTACACATCTTAAGAAAATCAATAGGACGAAGTGCTACGTCGGTAGGTAGGGCAGCATGTGCCGTTGATGTAGCTTGACGAACAGGGACTTCACCTATTAGCCTGAGGTATTATTTAAACCATTCGGGTATCCCTCGAATGGTGGGTCTTCCTCGGGCAGGTTTCGTAGCCTTAAAAGAAGAATCATTATCGGTCATATCAACTATCTGTAGGTTGAGATTTTAGTTATTACTTCCTTATTATATGCTGAAGAGAAAGTTTTGCCATGTGTGTGTGTGTGTTTGTTCAATATATATATATTATGGGATTTTAGAAAACATTTTCAAAAATAACAAATACACCACTCATACGTATATTTTTTTCCCCATTGATCGGGTAACCTAGGCTCTGATATGAAATATAACAACCTACCTTGAAATAGGCTAAATTTCGACTTAGAAAAGACCAATCGAAACTTATACCCATTCCAAAGCTGGTTGTTAGTTGGTAAAAAGAATAATACAAAGCTATTTATCTATTCATTCAGAACTTATAGCGGAGGGATAAAATATAATAGCATAAACAGTACCCATTTTATTTCAAATTTCAAATGTCACAAAATAAAACCATAACATAATGTCAACAATAACCGTTACATCATATTGTTCAAAAATACATTGTCAACTTTAAATGGGTACACCAGAAAATAGCATAAACAAATAAATAGATTACTGCTACAAGATCCTCTCATCGCCATCTCCATCTTGTTCATTGTCTCCTTCCCTATCCTGTGTTGTAATAAGGAGGGAGTTAGAACAACATTGTCTAGTGAATAGAAAATCCCAAGCCTTCATATATCAGTACTTGGGCAATTAATTTAAACAAGGATATGTCTTTCACGTTTAAACTATATTCAAAACTATTTAATACTTCGTATAAAGGAAAGAGGCGGGCCCTCAAACAAACACTTAATACCTTCAATCTCTAAAGCAGGTTCTTCCATAATCAATAACCCATAACCATCATTGTTAATGCTACCAATACGAGAGATAGAACCCCAGCCTCTTGCTACATTGAAAATAGGCAAACTTTGACCATTTGAGACCTCAATTGAGGTAGACCTCTATTATTTAATACTTATTCCCAAGGAGGACTCCTCACGGGTATCTATCTAGTTGACATTGCATAGAAATCTCTTTGGACACTTAATACTCTTATTGAACTGGACCTTTCCAAGATATCCTCAACCATGCCTAAAACCAATCCCGAACATTAATACTTCATATAAGAGAAACAAGTGGGCCCTCAGACAACCACTTAATACCTCTAATTTCTGAAGCAGATCCTTTGTATTATGACCCGTACTCCATGGAGACGTCTCACATTAGTCCGACTATTCGTAGAAACTGATAGTCAGATTAGCTAGGTAGATTTACCCTATAGTATCAGGACTAACCTCGCATCATCCATAGTTACTTATTATAGACGATGTCTCATATCAGCCCCAAAGTCATACTGCTGGTAACCAGATTAGCTGAGCAGAATTTGTGAGCTTTTGACTGATCTCACATCCCTATAACTTAGTCATATTCCATAACACTCTCTAAGTGTATTATTGCACACCTCTTCATATTAATTATTTAGGCGTTATAAGAAATCCTTCTTATTTCGCTTAATTAATTACTTTCCTAAGGGGGGATTTTATTACCATATTTAACTATGCCATTAATACGTTATAATAGTATGATAATTACGCTAGTTTACACATACACGCATACATATATATGTATATGTATATGTATGTGTGTGTGTATAAATACGCATTTATTAGTTTCTATGCATGCATAGATTATGCCCTAAACTAACTTTCAAATGTCAGATCTTCCAAAGTTATACAAATCTCATGTCCACAATAACATTTCTACCATAAATCCAATATTCTAAAATTAAATCAATAGACTTGTACTTAGAATCCAAATCTAGTTTATTTTATATTAAAACAATGGAATAAATCAATAACAACGGAAACTTATAATTTAATTAATTTTATGCTCTATTCAACTTCTTTTACATGAAATAGATACAGGAATTTGTATTCAATTTGTAGAAATGGGCAGTGCAAACTACGAATAAAAATTCATACCTTACACACCATTTTCTAATCAAATCCCTTAATCAAATCCAAATAAAAAGAATAAGAAGTGGAATAAAAGGTAAAACACATATGGCAAAATCCATAAAAACTCCATTATTCTAATACAAAACAATTAAGATTCCAACCTAAAAATTGACATTTCGCTTTGGCGGAGTTTTGGGATTTTTTAATGTGATGTTTTCGTAATCCAAAACTCCCCAAGGCATATATCAAATCCAAACTGCACTATTCAATTACTAAAATAGAAAAAAAAAAAATAAGATTTCCACTCATAGAGGTCCTTAGCTTTGCCTTCTTTTGGATTTGACAGGCCCTCAACGAACTCTTTCAGATCTCTTCTTTCTGATATATATATATATATATATATATAACAAGGGATTTGTATGTACATTAGATTCAGAAAATTAAAGGTTTGGAGGATAAACGATTGAGAAAATAAACAATAAACAACGATAGATATATAAGATTTTCTATCTGAAACCCTAGTGGAGTTTTCTGAATCTATGAAGAGACGAACCGATAGAGCTTCGCTTAATTCACAAGGTGTTTGTTAAATCAACGGATGATAATACTTAAGATTATCATTCCCTTAATTACAAGCTAACACACTATTAATAACTATACCATTTTCGGAAGTTATTTCTTTATAAATAATACATAAGCTTAGGTAAAATTATTTCATTTATCCAAAATTTTCAAAATCAGTGTGTCGGTTCGCCTTGTTTAAATGTTTAGGAACCATCATCGATAATGGTGATCAGGCGCATCGATCGGGATCCATAAATCACTCAACAGATAAATCAACACAAAATATTTTATTAGTTACTAACAAATACGCGCTCATATACAATACTCTCAAACTCATTCTAGGGTGTTACTAACCCTATTTATAATGAGTTACTCGTCATAGGGTATTACTAACCCTATCTCTAACGAGTCTTACCCCAACAAAGCCTAGATGTTCGCTCAACCTAAGCTTTGATACCAAATGTAACGACCCGTTTTTCTATACCCTTTGAATCGACAATAAATCACACATGTCCAACTCAAATTTCACGAACAAGCGAATCATTAATGGTAGAAAGAAAAATAAAGATAAAACGGAACAGAAAAACAGAATCTCATACGAATGGAATAACATATATTATTTCAACAATAATCTTTACAGTGGAAAATTTTAAAATATATATCAGAGTCTAACCTAAATTCAGCCCAGACAGTTATAACACCCGCCCTTACAAATGCTGACAAAATAAATGCAATAGATGCAGCAGATAATACAATACGTCCATACGATGATGAAGATCTCCAGCTCTCCTCTCGAAACTCCAAGCATCTTCAGCTAATCTTGAAACTACTCGGATCTGACCCGAGTATTAAAAATACCCGGATCAGGCTTGATAAACCAGCGTGAGATACTCGAAATTTTAAACATATAGCTCATGACGATGTTATCAAAACCTTTGAAAAGAATGGTATCTCATAAGACCACGCCCACACATAAATGAGGACGGGTTTTTACCTTATGATAACCAAAACACTTTTATGACCAAAATAATTTGATATTATCTTTAATGACATTCTTTTGGAAAACATCTTTCAAATAAACTTATTCAAATAAGGTATCAATACCCGGACTAAGTCTAAGGGAATATATCCGAACTAGGTCAATGGAATATACCAAATGGAATATATGATACCAAAAGTGGTAGCTGAAATGTTTGTAAGTCATTGCAGCTATTTTGAAACTACAATCAAAACCGTAAAGCTCGTATTGGAATTGGATTTCCAACATGATAGGAAACCTCGATAACCACGCATAGCAACCGGAACCTGATGGTTTTTCATGCAAGGACTCACACACCACTATTTCTTATATTGCCACACTTCTTGATATCTGATGGCTTCTCATGCAGGGACTCACACGCCACTATACCATACAATAAGGGTCCCATCTGGACACCTTGGTGACCTACATCATACGCCGCCAGTCACCTTGAGGGATCATACGCCATCCTCATCATACTAAGCCTAAAATATGTAACATAGTTCCCGAATCATTTTCGAGATGTCAGGCTTAGAAGTGAGGTTACGCTTAACTTTAACAAAGCCGTGCTTTGCTATTCACAAAGCCATGCTTTATTCTTTCACAAAGCTCACTTCACTTAGAATGCCACATTGTCATTCCATAATTACACAACTAATTTCTACCAACGTATAACTCTTGAGCTCGTACTTCTCAGAAAAGGGTGTTAAGCTAAGAGAAGTTGTCTTCTCCGCCACCAAGCAGATAATACGTTGATAGAGATCAATTTATGTGATCAGAAATGCACTGTCAGACCCTCATTCATACAAGTTCGTTCTGGGACTGAACGAAACCGAAGGCACTCCTCCTATTATCATTAGTAGCGAGTAGTCCTTGTAATATGAAGATTTCAAAATATGATAGGACCACTGCTATAATAAATGTCTTTATATTGGGAGCTACCATGAGAATGTCAACAAGCAGTCCTTCCGCTAATGAAGATCTCCAGTCTTCAATAATCATCATCTTCAACATGCCTTTACTTCCGAATGTATACATTGGTTTGAAGTGGTTTTCGGATAGGAGTTACCCAAATCCGACCCCAGTTCCTTCGAAACCAATTATCAATAAAAATATGTTTAGTTCAAATGTGGATATCAATCATCAATCAATTACTTCATCTTTTATTTAAATCAAATAGCTTTCTTAGATATATTCTTTTCAATTTATTCCATTTTCTTTTCAAGAGTATATGGAACCATTAAGCCTTATTTATCAAATCATTTAGTTTATTTAAGTCTTTCTTAAATCTTGGAATAATTCCAAATTATTTTCTCTTCTACTTAGGAAAACATTTCAACATTATTTCTTTAAATCTTTCATTTAAAATTCCTCTTTAATCTTGGGAAATACCAAGTCATCTTATTTAACATCACGTTTAAACCTTTAATAAAGATTTTCTATTTCCAAATCCTCATTTAAATGGGTTAAAAATGATGTTATGTAAAACATCATTACAACAAACCCAAAACCATTTTATTCAAATCCTTGTTTACTCTTGGAAAACTCTTCACTTTTTACTTTGGGAAAACCTTTATAGAGCATTCGGGCTTTCCTTTCGATTTGTTCCACCCCTCGTCTAAAAGATAAAACAAAGGCTAGGTAAGTTCAGGGCACTGGTTGCTCCATTTCTAACTTTAGTTACACACCTTGTTTTACCGTTTAAGTCTCATAGGCGGAACAAATATACTAGTCTTTTTCGCATACTCAGTTTTTGTTAAGGATTATTTAAACTTCCCAATAATTATTTAAAACACTTAATTATTCTTCTAAAAACATTTATAAAAGATCATAAAGAGGACTGTTGAGTTTAAATCCATAATTCATAAGTTATTACAAATTGTTGCAAAAGCGTTGCAAAAAGTATTACAAAAGTGTTTTAAAAGCTATATTTTTCAAAATGACTTTTATATCATTTAGAAATCCATCTTTTCAACTTAAATCACTTTTAAATATTTAAAAATATTTTAGAATTTATTTCATATTTTTAAAATATTTAAAAATATCATTTATAAAGAAATTCCTTCTTGGATTCCGAACTGCAAAACCGCGATATTTTTAGAAAATTGTTTTGGACATATTTCAAAATCTACTTAATGAAATCTCGATTTTCTGTCTTCGTTGGAAAACTATGGATATAATAGTTCGGAAAATTCTTATCTCGAAGAATTCCGAGCTATATTCCATCTTTTACACTTGTTTGACTTTTAAGATGCGAAATCGCGAACTGCCGTTACGTGACGCGCCTATTTTTGACTAAATTTTCAATTTCTTTTCAAACTTTGGAAACATTTTTAAATGTTTATAAAATATTTCTAAATCATTTTAAACTCATATTAAATAATATTTTTATATTTCAAACTCATTTTTCATTTCATTTCGTATTATAATATTGTATTATTATAATATCATTTCCAACCTTATTAGATATTTTAAAATCATTAAGAGGCTAAATAATTTCCATACACATGTTTATATGGATTTAAATTCTCATTTAATTAACTATGGTTAATTTCCAACCATTTCTCTTATCATTTATCAAATCAAGTAATCATCCATATTAACAATCATGTAAACAACCAACTTTGCATCCAAGTTATCAAACATATTAATTATCTAAGATATTTAACTTTCATATTATTAAACTTGAAATTATTAGTTAATTCAAAAATGAGTACTCACTTTTAACCAAATTGATTAACTATCTACCAACATTGTTATCCAACCACACTTCACTAAACTAACCTATACTTCACTAATACATCGATAAACAACTCCACCACCCTGCCCATGCTCACGACCATCCTTCCTCATCCACTTTGCTCTCGGCCCAAACCTTCCTCCAACCTCTATAGCTCACGGCCATAGCCTCCCCATCCCAATACTCATGGCCTAAGGTCATTTAAAGAAGAAAAGAAGAAGAAGTGAATTAAGAAGAGGTTAGAGAGTTGGTGTTTAAGCACTCCACTATTTTTAACTCTCCTACCTCTCTTAAAAAAGAGAAGTCATTAATGAGCAAAAGAAAGCTGAAAAATGAAGAAGAAGAAGAATGAGAAGTGTGAAGAAAATGAGAAGAATGGATGGGTGTTTATAGAAAAAGTAAGGAGTGGTGAATTACAAAATTAACCTTTTACAAAATTACCAAAATATCATTAATTTATCTTACTTTTCCAATACTTACCATCACTTTGTCATATCACTACTTTATGTCTTAATCACTTAATGCACAAGGAAAATAAAGTAAAGATTTTATTTGATTTGACATGATTTTGTCCTTTTATGTTTACTTTTCTTAATGATTTTCTAGAAATTTCTAATCTTAATTAGCAAAAGTAAACTTGATTAGTTAATTGTTAATACTTAACATATTTAAAAATCTGTACATGTATATGTACATTAAGATGCAACAACGTTGCGGCAACTTTTATTCGACAAAACGTTGATTTTCGACAAAATGTTTTACGGTCACATTTTGACGTTTTTGTTAAAGTATTTATTCATGTAAACCAAACTTTAAAATAAATTTTTTATCATCTTTAAATAATTAAAACGAGTGTATTTGACTTATAAAATAATATAAAACAATATCAAAATTCATTTGCAAATATACGACATTGATTTTGTCAATGCACGACGAAATTTGTCAATCACTATAACATAAGTATATATATAGTTATCAAACTTTTACCAAACAATTATATAATAATTTTAAAAGTAATTATTTATCCTTAAAACAATTATTGGACCGTATATTCGATTTTGTCGAAAAGTGGCTTTTGTTAATTTTGTCAATGTTACGGTAAAAGTCCAAAATCTTTATTCAATTCTAAAAATAAGTTCACCATTCTTATTTATTATATAAAACATGATTATTTAAGTTTGAAAATTCTATCTTTGAATATTTAAATACATTAAATATTTCATTTTCAAAGTGGTAAAATTACAGGTCGTTACAGTGACCGAGGTAAAAAATGAAATTTAGCAGTTCATTTTTTATGTTTGAAACTCTATTGACCCATCATGGTTTGGGTTGCTCAAGTTCTTTGTTCAAAGTGATTATGTTTGCATGCCAATTTAGTAGAATGGAATTGTAAAAAACAATAATAAATATGCATTAAATTTTTCATTGACAAGTTATAACCCAAAGTAGAATATTCAAATATAATATTAGACTTTTATATAAATTTACTATATATGGATTTTGAACTTTGTATATACTAAAATCTATCATATCCATATCACTATAAAGATGTAGCAAACAACTCCAACTCCACTAATGCTAAGAACCTGGACAAGCCATGTTATTTAACTATGTACTATTTCCACCTACCGTATGTACTTTCTTTTCAACTTCCTTTTTGTTCCTTTTTGAAGTTGAAGTTTATGTCCATTTGTTTCCCATGTATTATTGTGCATATTAAACTACTATTTAACTATGTACTATACTATTGCTATTCATTTATGCTTTAAAATTATTTTTATATCTTGAACTACTATCTTAAACCATAGATATTTAAATAAACCTATTTCTCTACTTATGTCATTCTATTTAACGAAGTTTTATCACATCCACATACAATTTTGCATATGGAATTAAGGAATGTTGTTGTCAATAAATCTTTTTGAAATGGTTTGTACTTACTTTAAATAATTGTTTCAACTGGTTGATTAGACTTACAATTTGATATATATTCCCTATTTTGTATTCAAAAATTGTGCATAAACCCGTCTTTGTAATCAACTCTATTAAATCTATGAATGCAAGCATTTCATTTTACAAATTGTTTCACTTATTTCAACTTTGGCATGTGGTTTGTATCTATATCTTAATGGCCCGTGTTCCTACCTAACTTTCACCTTAAGATCTGTATAATATTCATTAATTGTATCAACAGAGTTTCACATCCTTTGACTCTTTTGCATAAGCACCTAAAGTTCTCACAAATGCGGTCTATATTTCTATTTCTATATAAGCTTATATATATGTATGTATGTATGTGTGCTTGTATACATATATACATATATATATACGTACATACATATATATATACATACATATATATGTATAAGGAGCATTCAATAGCACCCGAAAAGTGCAACACCTCATTAGCCCCCTGATTTCCACCGCAAGCTCCGAATTAAATAATAAAGATAGTGGGAAGAGAGACAAAACAATGGGTCCAACATTGACCCATTATGGGTTCCAATCTAATATATAACTGAGTTAAATTATAAATTTTGTTTCAATAAATTAAACAATAGTATGTCTGTATAGGTTAAATCAATCATTCACATGATGGAATTTCCTCCTCGGATCCTTTCCCTCGGTCGATGGTGTATATCCATCCCTACTTCTCTATCATTATTAATGGCACCCTCATAGATTTATACATAGCAATAGAGGCATTAGACAAGGAGATCCTTTATCCCTTTACCTATTTGCCATTGCTATGGTATTTTTATCCATAAAATTTGAGAGTGAGCGCATTTTAGGTAATATTAGTCCAACATATAATACAAATCTAACACTAAATCATTTGATTTGTATGGATGACCTTCTAATAATGGAAAAAGCAAATGAAGCAAGTGCTTTTGCAACTAGATAGTTTCTGAAATGTCTAGAAAACATTGCTAATCTAACTATCAATCCTCTTAAAACAAAACTATTTTTTAGTAAAGGGTAACTAATAAAGACAAAATACAAGAATTCATACAAGTACAAGTTGCCAATTTACTAATCAAATACCTTAGTGTGCCACTCTCAACCACAAATTAAAAACTATGGATTTTGATGATTTACTTGACAAAATCAACAAAAAATTAGATACTTGGAGTAGCAGATTTTTAAGAACTAATGGTTGACTAGAGCTTATAAAATTAACTATTCGCCTAATTGTTTAATTTGGGATGCAAATATGTCAAATACCTCAAACTATAATTAGGAGAACTGAACAAATTTCCTTTGGCAAGGAAAGAAACAAAAAATTAACTTGGATAGAGTAGAGTTTGTACACCAAAACCAAAAGGAGGTCCGAGATTATGAAAACTAGAGGAAATTTAAAAAGTGTTTGCAATAAAACTATTATGGAAATTTCTGCAAAATGATTCACTTTGGGAAAACTGGATGAGAAGCATATACTATAACAATAAAAAAAATTGGACACTCAATATTGACAATAACACATCGTTCACAGGGAAACTACTACTACGGATTAAAGAGGTGGGAAAGCAACTCTTCACCGGTAACATAGTTTAATGGGAGAAGTACAAATCTTTGGCTAGACCCATAGCTTAACGAACACTCCCTAGTAAATTCTCTTGGTGGTCTTTCACATCAATAACAAGGTTACACAATTAAAAAGTCAGCACCATCATTTCTAACGGCATATGGAATTTGAACTCTCTTGAACTACCACGCTACATTCATGAACAAGTTAGACAGATTAGAAACACGATAACAGATAGGAAGATTACTGGAGCTCGACTTCAAACAATGATATATTTACATTAAAGTCAGTATGGAACATCATTAGAGAGAAAACCAAGAAAAATAATGGAGTAACACTGTGTGGAATCCCTGTTGTGCTCCAAAAATGGCCACAACAACTTATTTTTCTCTTCTGAACAAGTTATCAACGAAAGATAGAATGTAAAGATGGTTAGCAAGCAATAATACCGTGTGTATGTTATGCAACTCTGAGTTGGAAAATGCATCACACCTCTTCTTTAGTTGTAACTATTCAAAAATTATTTTACAACAAATCTCAAGATGCTTAAAACTGCAAATCAATCAAACAGACTCAATAAATATCACTAAGCTAATTAATCAGATTGTGGCAAAGCAACAAAAACTAGGCTTAGCTAAAGCTTTAGGTGACAATCTAATCACAACCATGGTATGGCATCTATGGCAAGAAAGAAATCAAAGGATTTTTCAAAACAAGTCAATAGCTGCAAATACGAAAATTTGGGAAATCATCTATGATAGCAAAATAGTGCTAACAAAATCTAAGTATTATAGAAAAGAAGAAGGAAAAATGTGCTTATTTATGCCGCTCTTGACAGGATTTGTAAAGCAGCAATAATTGGCTCATCGTTTGAACAGACTACAGGACCACCGTAGCTCTCGCCATGCCAATTTTTACCTTGTCCTTGCCTAAATTCGATTGCTTATCAATGGAGATGAATTCAGATCTATCCCGTATGGTAATGCCAATTGAAAGCCATCTGTTGAAGTTTTTAATTGATTCTTCGGAGCAGTTAATTAATGAAGTTCATTAATTAGATGGCAGTTGCTATTGTCCCCAATGATAGAGTATTTGTAGCACACCTCGGTCTAAACATTTTTTTTTGTCATTTCCCTATTTACAATCTATCTTGTAATATGGTTTATTTAGGGTGGTGCTAAATAGTTCAATATACTCAAACTCTACTTTATATATAATAAAGTACCATTTTCTAAAAAAGTAAAAAAGATTAAGTCGATCAATAATTATATATATATATAATTAAGTTAAATTGTAAATTTATTTCAATAAATTATACAAGAGTTTATTTAAGTTAAATTATAGATTTTTTTTAAATCACAAAATAAATTAAACAAATATATAAGGTAAATCACTCAATAAATTAAACAAATCTATATATAATTGAGTTAAAAAATAAATTCTGTTTTAATAAATCAAACAAGAGTATGTCTATGTAAGTTAAAGAAGCCAATAAATTATATATATATATATATAATTAGATTAAATTATAAATTTTGTTTCAATAAATTATATAAGAGATTATTCGAGTTAAATTGTATATTTTTTAAATCATACAATAAATTAAACAAATATATAAGTTAAATCAATTAAATAAATGTATATATAATTGAGTTAAATTACAAATTTTGTTTCAGTAAGTTAAACAAGGGTTTATTCAAGTTAAATTATTATTTTTAAATCACCCAAAAAATTAAACAAATATACAAGTTAAATCACTCACTCAATTAATTAAACAAATATATGGTTAACGCAGATTTAAAAATTTTGTTTCAATAAATACAATAGTTGAAATAAAAAATTACTTGTTATTAACAAATAAATTTAGTTAAAATGTAGAGATCATCATTAGATAGAGCTGCTATAGTTAGTAATGTTATAGAAGAAGAAAATCGACGGTTGAAGTCATACTTCGGTAAGCTTGGGAAGAAGTTTGGATTACTTACAGATGCATTTTTGCGATGCTTTCCAAACGAGGACATTTTTTATGATGGTGATGGAGAAGGTGATGGTGGGCATGGTTCAATGGAGTAGGAAGTATTTGTGTTGTTATTGTTTGGATGTTTGGTTTGTATATATGTGATGATACTGCTTGGATATTTGGTTTGTATTATGATGGTATTGCTTGGATATTTGGTTTGTATTGCAATGGTATTGTTTGAATATTATGATATTGGATAATATATATGATATTATTATATTGGATAATATATTTTGGTATAGGAATTTGGTGGTATGTGATATTATGATATATGAGGTTGTGATTTCAATATGTTATGTTGAGGTGAATGTATATTATGTATATTTAAATATGTGACTGATGTTAGAAATGCAGTAGATATGCTGCAAATATGTTTAAACTGAGGTCTCGGCAGGACGTCTGAAGGGCGTTGGAATATCCAATTTTAATAATTTAATTTGACGTCGATAAGGCATCAAAAAGTTGTTGAAATTGTCGAAAGGGCATCGAAAAATCCAAGTTACACAATTTTAATACTGGTTGGCAAGGTTTCACAATGGGTTGAAAAAGGCATCTGTATGGCATTGTAACAACCCTATTTAAGGCGTCTTTTTATCGACCCCATTTAAAGCGTCAGTATGGCATTGACTAGTGCTGCGTCGATGACTTTGGAAAATTGCCTTATTTTTGTAGCGTTTGCTTACCACAACTCCTTTAGATAACTTCGGACCTTGCCCTTCTATAGCTTCGTACCTTGACCTTCGATAGCTTATGACATTGCCTTTCGACAGCTTCATACCTTAACCTTTGATAGTTTATGATCTTCCCTTTGATAGCTCCATACCTTGACCTTCAATAGCTTTCCACCTTGGCTTTCGATGGCTTCGTTTCTTGACCTTCGATAGCTTTACAGCTTGGCCTTCAATAGCTTCGTACCTTGACTTACGATAGCTTGGCATCTACGTTATCTTGAAATTTGATCTATGATAACTTAGCATCTTGGTTTATAATAGCTAGGCACCTTGTTCTACGATAGCTTGGCATCTTGATCTATGATAGTTTGGCATCTTGGCCCAGGATAGCTTGGCATATTAATCTAAGATAACTTAGATCTTGATTTACGATAGCCTGGCATCTTGATCTACGATTGCTTTGCACCTAATTCATACTTGAAATTTTTGGGTGTAACACTTTCCCCCATAAAAAGTTTTCTTATGTTTTAGCTTTAGCAAGCTTCTGATTTAGCCTTGCCTCTTCTTTTTGAATGGTCATTCTCTATTGCCATGTTTTTCATCATTGATAGCTTTGCATCTAGAATTACGATAGCTTGTCTTTTATGCTTACATTAGCTCTTGATCTTGAGCCAAGATATCTTGTGCATCTAGACTTACAATAACTTTTGAACTTAAAATTTTTGAGGTGTAACACAACTTTACTCCTAATCATTTTATCAAAAATGTTTATGAAACACGGTAGCTTTTCGTAACCTCTTTGAAATACACATGCACATATTGATAGAGTTAGGGGTATGCCTTAGGGAAATTATGTAATTTGTTACATATATCTAACTCGATGTCCAATCTTGTTTAAAATAAAAGGTGTTTTTCTTTCTATTATATACTTCTTATATAGTAATGTAAATAAAATAAGTAATTAATTTAAAGTATATAGGTGGAACAATCTTTAAATGGTATGTTATGTGATAGTAATTACAATGTGTTGTAATCATCAAAATTTTATCATACTGAAACTATCATATTGTTTTAAATATTCCTGTCAAGATGTTTTGAGAAATGATATCGATTCATCCGTTGAGACTAGAGTATGTAACGCTATTCAAAAGTTGGATAGTGTATTTCTCCTAGTTGTTGGGGGCACCAAGGAGATACTTACTAATAGTTATTGGAAAACTATGGAATGACTCACTTGAGAATTTTCAGTTGGTTAATATAACTAAGGTCAAACAAAAAATTTCGAAGCAACGACGTTACACAGTTCCCTCGACTTTAAAATGCTATGAAACTTCAACGTGGACACTCTACTTTGATTATAGTTAAATCATGATATAACGTCCATTAAACGACTATAGTTAGGTCTGAGTTGAAGCATTGGAAGTGCAACACTATTCAATGGAGAATTTGTCTCCTCAGTTATATGAGGTTGGTATCACGGTCAACCATAGTCAACTCAAAGTCAAAATCTTTGGCCAGAGTAGTGCGATTAATAATAAATGTTATTATTAAACCAAGGACTTTGTTTATGGACTAACCAAGTTAAATGTGGATGGTATTGGAATTTTGACCAAAATCAAATTCCAAAAGTCCTAATGTGGTATAGTGTTGACGAAGATAATTGGTGTAAGTAATCATTGCTAAAAGATACCGCTTTAGAAAATGTGAAATAACTAAAAAAGTCTGTGGATAATGAATTTGACCAAACTGTCATATCACTAGCTAAGGTGACGTGCGAGCATTAATATTTGAATTATTTAATATTAACTGCTGATTGAATTTACATCTCTGAGTCACACAACCATATTTATGAAGTCTCCGAAAAACCACAAGATTTGATTAATTTATAAACTATTGTAAATTGATTAATATTTGAGAAATATTAATTTTTATTTAATTTATTTAATGTTTGGGAGTTATTTGGAATTACTTGAATGCATATATAAAAGTTATATTTGTGCACATTGATATACGATATTTGTGTATTTTTAAACACGTTTAAATAAAAGATAATTGCATTAAGGGATTTATGGAAATTTTATACCATTTGATGGTAAGTAATTTTAGCCATACCATATGAATAGAGAGGAGTAGAGAAAGAGAAAAAATTAGGAGAATTGATTAGGTAAGTTTTAATTAAAAGAATGGGAATGGTTTCATTTTCTTCAAATAAAAACAAATCTACTAATTCATTTCTAATTGACGTTCATTCTTATTTACTATTCTCTTCTCTCCTTCTAACTTTCCATGGCTGAAAATAACATCAATGTTTTGAAAATTTTAGAAACTCCAATACCAAATGCAAACATCAAATAAAAAATAACATAAGTGGTTCATCCTTTTCTTGCAAAGCTAGGTGGTGATCTACATGAGATCTAAGGAGAAATCTCAAATCAAGGTGTTACAAAGGGCAAGACTTTTTTAGATTGTATGTTTGATGATCTACCATTCAAGTTGTGATCAACGATGACATCATCAAGGTATATCTCTTACTTATATTTTAATTCACATATATTGTTTTTTGAATAATTTGTAGAATGATTCCATATTCGCATATGTTGTCTCACCCATTTATCTATGATTAAACCGATGTGTTTTACTCATTAAGTAATACTGAATTATAGATCTTTGATTTAAAAAAACTAAAAAATTGTATTTGGACTCATATATATATATGATTTTGTATTTTTAAAGTCATTAAAAATATATTTCAATATCTCAAATCAACGTTTTAATTTGAATTTCAAAACTAATATTCAATATGTTAATTTACAAAATGTTTTGATTCTATATCCATAGTTGAATTGAAACTTAACATTTACAATTAAAGATTTCAAATTACCCATAACTAGTAGTTATGATTCAAATGTTTTGAATTTATTGTATTAAATCATTCATCATTTAAAATGTTATTTTTCCAAATATATACAAAAGTTGTAATTACAAGCGTATAAATTTTGGATTTGTATCAAATAAATGGTAATGAATGTAGTAGTAAATTAAGGAAAGTTGTCTTATAGAATATTTTCAAAATCAAAATCAGCTTTTATTGATATTGAATTTCAAATATAAAGTTTTGACTTTGTCAAACTAGAAAAAACTTTTGGCTAGAAATTTAATATGTACATGTGTATAAATTTACTTATTTTAAATTGTCAAAGAGGAATTTGAATCGCTAGATCAAGATCTAGTAAATGGTAATAAAGAAAGGAGTAAATTAAGGAGAGCTTGTCTCTTGATCTCCTTCTTATTAAAACCACATATGATTTCAATTTGTATCTTAACATATATAACTAAACGCACATACATTTAAATAATAATATTAAGACAACAAATGCGTATATGAATGACGAATGTGTCCGTTATAGATGTAAATCCCAACATCTATATACGTACACATTGACTATGCACACTTTATTATATGTTGCACATGCACTATATTTACACATGAGTATATCATGATATACTCAATGGTGAATCTGTTACATTAATTTCAACAAAAGAAATTCATGGCAATATTATTATCAATGTGGCTCACTATATTCTAACTGCATTTATCTTTCTCATAAAGACACATTTGCGGTCAATGGATCATACCCCTTCAGATACAATTATCAAAATCATATTTTGATAATGTATTTGAAATGTATTTCGGATTTGCGTATCGTACCATATCATAGAGTCAATACTCTTAATAGTTTAATTAAATAACCTAGGATTATTTATTCTAAACATTGATAAAAACTCATGGTTTCTCTTTAATGTACATGAATACTCATTAGACGTTCTAATGTATTTGCGTTCATTTAGGTCCAGTCAATTTCATTTCATCCATTGCAATCAGTTTTGTCATTATATCATATCCAATTTCATTTTATACCAATAATTTCTTAAAGAAATTCATTTGCTACGAAGTTTGTATTTTCTTGAAACAACATTTGTTTCTCAGTGCAATAGAACGGCCATTCATAAACATTTTATGAATTGCCTTACAAAACTAATTTTGCATTAGTTCACAATATATTTATGTTCACAACATAAATTAGTCATCTAATGACTATCGTTCCCAAAATTCTCTTGGGATGATTCATACAAAATTCCTTACGTATAATTATTATGTGTTGTCTTTCGTCTCGCACAACCTGCCAACTCCTTGGCCTAGGATATGTAGGATTTTTTATAAACTCTTATCTCGTATAGTTTTGTAAACTAGTATTAATTTTAACCTTGCATATTGCTCTTAAGTACACACCTTATAGAAAGAGTTTAACTTAACTTCACTCACCATCGATCGTGCTTTGTCCAACAAAGTTCAATTACTCCTTATTAATACATCATTATGTATTATAGGGAGGAGTGCCTTTGAGACTGAATTTTTATTCATATTAAGTACATATGGAACTCTTTCCAATATACTTACCCATTCGATCAAATTGAATCATTCCAGCCGCATGTTATTTTATTTACTTCCGTTTTATATTATATGAGCTTATCGTAGACTTATACATGCATATCAAATAATCATGTCCATGTCTGTGGTAACTTATCGGTGAATATAACGAAGTATATGGAACTAATTTGGTATTAATAGACTTATGATTACATATAGTTATATGTATCAATCCGAAGAATTCATCAACTCTTATGAATCTCCCACTAAATGGGTGCATAGCCTTTAATTATTTAAAATATAACTAACCAGTATCATATAATAAAATTATTTCTCAAAACTACGGCCTAGTCTATATTTTCAAAATAATTGTAAATAACTTTAGATACTTCGGTATTTTCAAATGCATCATTTTTGTTGTGAAAACAAATACCACATTATAGTTTTATTTCATAATGAATACTCATAATATTCATACTGAAATATAACTATATCGATATATAGTGCCTCATCGCATTTCACATTGTCATATAAGGAAAACTCCTTATTCCGCCTTTAATTATGGATTAATTTCCATACTCATCCTTACTTCCTTCCTATGAAGTTTAATGCTAATTACAAGCCTATTTATACTACACGATTAATACGTTATTAATTGTATGTTAATAATATATTTATGCACTACTATATTTATACGTACGTAATATAGGCTAACAAGATATTTCTAAGCGTGCGAAGATTTATGCTTCCTATACTAATCGTTAAAATGTTAAAACTTCCAAATGTATACAAGTCTAACTCCTTACATTAATTTACAAAATGGCTAATATCCTTAGCCAAACAAATAGACTTGTACCAATAAAATAAAATCAAATACCAAATTTATTTTATATTAATATTGCAGAATCAGCGCCTCTGTTTCAAGGATTAAAATTTATAATTTAAACTTTTTATATTCTATTCAACTTTTATATACATGGACTTGAAGTGAGAAAGGGATTTGTATTTAAATTAAGGAAATAAGCAATGCAAACTATGAACAAGAGAATTCGTTCCTTATACGCCATTCCTAACTTATTTTCTTTTTAGAACCCTTTATCACATCAATAGAGAAAGGTTGTAACTGGAATATAATAAAAAATATTCAAATTGCTATAACAAAACAAATTCTACTATTTTAATATAAAATAATGAGATTTCGACAACTATAAGAATTGATACTTCATTTGGGGGAATTTTTCGATTTTAGTTTTAGGGTTTTCGTGAACAAAATTCCACAAGACATAAAACAAATCCAAACTTCTATTATATAAATACTAAAATATGAAAAACTAAGATTTCCACTCACATGTAATTTGCCTGCCTTCTTTTGGATTTGATTAATGCCCGCTCCTAATTTCCCCTTCAGACTTCTTCTTTTGAAATATACAACAATTGGATTGTATATAAATTAGATTCAGAATTCTAGAATTAGAGAAGAATAAAAATAGAAAAACAAATATACATACCGTTTTCCCTTGAATTTGAATTCTTGAATCTAATCGTGGAAGAATATCGATGGAGTTTCGCCAGCGCTCCAAATATTTTTGGAAGTAAAAGTGAGGGGTTAGCCTCCTATTTATAATGGTTAGAAGGCAGAAGAACCGTCAGATTCAAGTCGGTTTAAAATAATAAAATTTGGGTCATTCGCGCCTAATAAAACCCTAGCCGTCGTCACAATGCCAGTCGACCGCTCACCATCAAGTGGTCGACCGCTAGCGATCGACCAACCATGGTGAGGAGGTCAACCATGAGGGTTACGGTGTAACGGATCTTAAGGTTACTTTAACACTAGAGGGGGGTGAATAGTGTTTTATAAATTTTATGAATCATTTTAACTTTGTTTCAAGATTTAACCAAATCACAGATCATTAACACCGATCTATACTAATGAAGCAGTCACATATGCAATCACAGATAAATATAAAATTAATAACAAAAAGTAAAATAGGAGAGAGGACACCAGGAGTTTTTATACCGGTTCGGATTAACCAATCCTACTTCCAGTCCTGTATAATGTATGTAAAGATTTCTTTTCCAATGCCAACTTTAAACAGGCAGCAAGCAAACCACAATACAGTCAATTTCAATGCAGTGAGATACGCCCTCCTGTCTCACGAGTCCAAGGTAAACTCTCTTGATTTATCGGGCAATAAGTTCACCCACTAGATTTAGATGGGCTACTAAGCCCACCCACTTGATTAGAACAGACAGCAAGCACATCTAGACAAATAAGAGTAGAGTTATTAATTTCCAAATACAAACAGTTGTACTTGGGATATAAGATTTCATATTGTCCTTCTGATATCGGTATGATCTTTGAGTTTGTAGAGAGAATGCTTCCAAAATAGTAAATAATTTGTAGAGAATCAATCTAATAGTGTATGGATTGATTCTATGTAGTTTTGAAGAATATAGTAAGTAGTTTTCAAGAAATATTTCAAGGGAGTAAGAAAAATTAGTTAGAAAATTCGTTTACACACCCCTTTATATAATGAATGAACAGATATATTGTCACGACCCGACTTCCTATGCCCAGGAAGACGTATCGTTTTTAAGAAAAGAAAGAGGTGAGAAAGTAGAAAAGATAGAGAAGAAGAAGAACAACAACAGAATCTCAACAACGGAACGAATAAAATATAATATATCACATAAATATTACATAGTATCATATACATCAGAGCTACACAGACAATACATCACAAAATAGACAGTTATAAACACCTGTCTAGTTAATACAACTCACACATCACAGAGATACAACACAGCGGAATATACAATAACACTAACACAGCGGAACCAATATATATCTACACGCTGAAGCCTCCTGCTCCATTGCTCCTCCAGTATTCGTCAAAGCTAACCTGAATCCCTTGACTACCCGTAAAAATTTGGGTACCCGAGAGTTTATGAAAAACAGAAATAAACTTCGGGTCAGACATGGGTCTGGTATGAGTAACAGGTTAAAGTTGTTTAACTTTGAAAATCATTTGAAACAAAGGTATCACGTAAGACTTCCCACACATAAACATGGAAAAGTTTTTACCTTACGCTAACCAAAACATTTCATAGGAAATCCAGTGATATTATAATAGTGTCTAGGGTTTTCAAGTAAATAGAAAATAGCCGAAATTGTTACATTCATTAAATTCCAGCATACTAGGTTTACAATCAAAACCGTAGGGTTTCGTAGGGAAATTGGGTTTCCAACAATGGCTGGGCTACTGGGGTACCGCCCGTCACAGTACGTGGCCTAGATCACCGTACCGAGGACCCACCCTAAGTCCCCTGCAACACAAAGCCGGACCCGTTCCTTACTGAACAGTTCCGAACGAGACAACCCCGGCAGTAGGACGTCAACAACTGCCCACACACCGAAATAAAAAGGGACATCTAGACAGGGGAAAATCTCGCTCTCAAGTGGGTGCTACCCACGAAGCCTTGCTGCACCTCCCCTGTTTTAGCCATTCCCGGTTGATGAGGCTTGAGGTCACGATTACCTTTATCAGAACTCATCACTTAGAATGCTCATCGCCCGCCTGACGATGTTCTGAAAGCATTCAATCCATATAAGTTCGTTCCGGGTTCGAATGAAACCGAAGGCATTATCTCGTTACACTCATTTTGGAATCACCCTCAGAGTTAACGACAATAACCCTTGCATTCTGAATCACCATCTCGAATCTATAAGTACTATCTCCGTCAAACTCATTACGGAATCACCCACAGAGTTATACTGACGAATAGTTCTTATACCTCGAGTCTTCACTTGCTCCACTTGAATTTCACGACCTAACGTTAATTTGGATCGATGTGGTATTCGGGTCTCCAGACCTGGAATCCCGGTATACGGAAACCCGATCCCGGTCTCATCGAAATCCAAACCGTGTCTTTTAAGGCCAAGTTGTTTTAAAGTTAAAACAATTCAATTTAATTATCTATATACACAGATAGATAAATTACAATATAACAATGGATATCACAACATCATCACTATAATCAGATAATCAATGTCATCTCAAACAAGCATCCAAATCACAACAGATATCACTCGTCTCATATCTGAGATCACAATCAATCAATGGGATATCAATATCATTCATAAGCAATGATTTATTATTCACAACTATAATTAATTTAAAATGAATTAAATTAATTACTTTTGTCCCTAATTAATTTAAAGTGAATTAAATTAATTACTTATCTATAAATCCTGCTTATACAACCATTTTCTAATTACAATAAGTAATTAGTCTTAATTTAATTCCACAGATTAATTAATGTAAATCATTTATAGTAATTAACATTTAATTACTTCATTTATTAATTAAATAAAATTAACTACATTTATTCTTAATTAATTACATTAATTAATCACCTCATTATTAATTATTACTTATTTTAACAATTCATAATTATATCATTAACTCTATAAATTAATGATCTCTAATTAATTTGTAAATTAAACTACTTTATTACTTCAAGTAATTTAATCTTTAAATCAAACAATTATTAATCACCCTGATTAATCACACCAGTAATTAACTCCCTTTAATTACTTATGAATTAAATTAATTATCCCATAATTAATTATCTTCATTTATTAATCCCTTGATTAATTTCAAAAGTAATTTCCCATATTACTTTATCTACTCATTAACTTGTATTAATCACATCCGGTGATTATCGTCTAATCACTCCTCTAAGTAATTTTGATCCCTTAATTACACCGAGTAATTCCGCTCATCGGATTATTAAATGATTTATAAATTTGATTAAGTTAAATAGATTCATTCATTTGATCATATCATCCAATTTAGTTCCAATAGATAATAACCCTTCAATTACTTTTGTTAAATATTCATTTAACAGTTTCAATGCATTATCCAAATTAATTCATCTAATTATTATCAATATTTATCACATTTATAAATCAATTTAAAATCCTTAGTTAATTTATTTTATTTACTAAATCAATTACTTGATTTCTTTCTTTTTGTAATTATTTTTTTTTTAATTACAACTTAATATAATTAAGTCGTCCTCTAATTAATTTATTAATTACTTCGATATTTAATTTATTCCTATAGAAATTAATTCTTAATTAACATTTCCACATCTTAAATTCCAAATTCCTTTTTTAATTTAAGATTTAAAGTGATTAATGATTTAAACATTAATCCAATATAAATTCACTTTAACATTCCTTTAAATAAATGTACCCAACATCTATCACTTACAAATGAAATTTATATAAAGAAAACTTTTAAAATTTAATTATTATGGAAAACAATTCTTTTAAAAATATATTTTTAACCTACAAATACATTTCTTTCTTTCAAAAAGAATTTCTCAAATTTCGTTAACATTTGTTTAAACAAATTTACTTTTTATAAAACTGTTTATTTAAACTATATTTACTTTAAACATTCAAAAATAAAATTAATTGAAATTTCCAAATTTGAATTCAAAGAAATTTTGAATCCAATCACTTATCTTGATTTTAAACCATTATTCAAAATCTTATTTGAATTTTAAATTAAAATTTTAAACCTGGAAAAAAATCAAATTATTAGAAACTGGAATCATTCTTTGCCTCGACTCACCAGCCTGCTCCGAGAATCCCCATTTCCTGCTTCGAGACTTTTCTCGTTTTACCCGAGTATTTCCCGAGGACAAATTTCACGCAACACTCAACAGTTTCGACCTGTAGCCATTTAACTACTTCGAGTTTCTTTCCCTCCTGACTCGCGAAAATCGCTCGCAAACTCGAGTGAACCCCTAGAAACAATCCCACGCAACACTCTCCAAAATCGACAGCCATCCCTATGTGCACGTGTACGTGCACAGGCGAAACGTTCGCCTGCAACCATCAACTCCAACGTCGGCATATCGATCACGACCACCTTCCACGATTCCGGTCACCAGTTTCTCGAACGAATCCCCCAGTCGAATTCGAGACTGCCTGTCACAAGAACAGGAATAACACCCCAAACTGGAACACCATCGAACTCGCCTCTCCGATCACCAGAGCCTTTGGGCTTCCGGCCACACCTTCGCCCTTCTTCCTACCTCCGATTCCCAGATACCGGTCGAGCTCGATGCCTTGTGGCATTCAAACGAGACCAATACAAGACCACAACAAAAAACTAGGTTTATAAAATAGATTTCGTCGCCGTTTCCTCCACGACGATCTGCAGCGCCTTCGACCATTTTTCCCTGCCTCTCCGTTCACTCCTCCATCACCACAGTGAACCCCAAACGTTCCAGTGTCCTAGATCGCCCAAAAATCGACGAAAACCCATTTTCGTTTTACCCAAAACTGCTCCCTAAATACTATGTTAAAAATGATGATATTTATTTTAAAAATCATGTTATAGGGTAGTGATTTAACCTGTGACCCTAAATCAACATTTTAAAATGTTTGAATTTTACCTATGATTCAAGTTTGCCTGTAGTTTTCAATTTCCAGTGATATTTAAATTTTATTTCAGCCTAAATAAATTTTATAAACTACACTATGATAAAATGAACAAGTTTTGTTTAAACATTACACCCTATCAATATCTAAATCAAAAGATATGAGTTATTAAACTAAAAACTGAAGCTTGAAAAAAACAAAACAGAGAGAACACAGATATGTATCCATGTACACATATTCAATCACTCAGGAAATCATATAAACATATCTATATCCTGATGTAAGCATGCAACCATCATACACTTAAGTAGTTTTTAACAAAAATTGTTACTCACCATAGTTTTGCAAAAGAACAGAGACTTGTTTTAGAAATCTGTCTTGAATTTGAAACTGGAAACATGCTTCTACTTGATCACCCTGCCCATTATCCTTCTTGTTGTTGTACTAGTTGCTGGTGTTGTATAATCTTTGTTTAAGTTTAAATGAAGTTTCAACTTAGTTTATTTAGCTCGAAAGAAATGAAAAGGTGATGGGAAGAAGTAGTTTACAAGCTGAAATATAAAACAGGGTTTCATCATTTTTTTTCCAAGACAGTTAACAGGTTGTACAAATTTCCAGAGATTTTTACATGGTTTGGTGGCTGAGAATACATTTTTATGCAAAATCGAATCGATCTTGTTGGCTGCTAATAAATGAAAGCATTGAATGCTATTGTCCTTGTGTCTTTTATTTTATACTTATCCTATCATTTTTCTATTCTTGCTTGAGACTTACTTCACAAGCTACAAATATATCATATTTTACTTTACTTTGATTCTTTTCTTTTTGCAGCCTACATACCCTTTAGATTTTCTAGTACTCGAATTTGCATGTTTTCCCATATTCGAATTATTTGTTTTCATGCTAACTTAGTTCTTAATTCTTAACTATGCAGATTATTTTAGAGCTGGCCAATCTTCTTATGTGTGCTATGCAATATGTATTACTAATTTGATAATAGAATGTAATCAATATTGTGTAAGTGAAATGTTGTTTGATTATTTAATATGTTTGTTTTATTATTTACAAAACCATGAATTTACTTATGTATATATTTGTACTGGTATTATTGTCTTGTTGTTTTACTTAATTGACACCTTGATATTTACTTTCTCTTGTCTGATATATTCACTTGGTTATTTATTTCATTGTTAACTTATTATCCTATTATTTTTCTTTAGTCAAATTGCTTTATAATATATGAGAAGTTTCATATTTTACTTCCATCTATTCATCTCATATGTTTATTTCTATTCTAACATAAGTGTATTATTTTATTCATTTTAAAAGTCTATTTGTAAAGATATTATATTATAAATAAACTCATTATCAAAATAAAATGATTTATAAAAGAAATTATCACTATATGAGTAAATTACTTATTTTATCAATCTATATTTAAAAAGAACAACAAAACTTCTGTTAAATTTAAGCTAAAATCAATTTTAAACAAATTTTAACTTATCATGTATATATATATCAAAATCAACTCACTATTTATTTAATAACTTTTAAAAAAAAAAAATATACATATTAAATCAAACCAAAATTACCAAAATATTAAAATAAGAAAATATATCTTCTTTTATTAAAATTCAAATCAGATCTTATCTATTTACAATATATACAGATTTATATATATATATATTGTAAACAGAAAACAATTTATTAGCCTTTAAAATATAAATTATCAGTTAAACATCTATTCAGAAGAAGATTATTAATCAAATCCAGATTTTATTAACAGTGATTATCATATCAATTTAATTTCTATCGCAGATTATTAAATTGATATTGTCAAAATTTCCGGGATGTCACATTCCTCCCCCCTTAAAAGAATTTCGTCCCCGAAATTTAAACAAAAGTAATTTAATAATCCAATTAAAGAATTAATTTTAAAACACAAGCATATATCATTCATATGTTAACAACCATAGCATCAAATCAAACAAATCTAACTATCTAGAAAAATTCTGGATAGAATTCTTTCGAGTTTCCCCGAGTATAAATACCGGGTTACTCGCTCTATAGAATCCAAACCATTAATACTACTAAACTACAGAGCTCCTACTCATCTAGATCTACACAACTAGACAAGATATCAGACTATAGACAAGTCTGACTCAACAACCAAAACTCCCGAACTGTAGGTTCTATAACCAGAGATAGATCTCACACGTACTCCCTCAAAGATACGTGAAATACACCGAATCCCAATCATCCCAACTGACAATTCAAATCCGAAGACTCAACACTTATCCTCAGAAGAACGACAGAAAAGATCCAAAATAACTCAGAATGGGCTTTTCACATCTTACCCAACTTATAGCTCCCTGAATCAGAGAAAACTTCAACAACAACGGAGTCTCCAACTTTGAATTCCAAATTCCCTCCATCTCTAATCCACAAAACTCTTCGGACGATCCTGGGTCTCCTACATCCTTACTGATCAACTCAACTCTGCTGATGCCCTTCAGAAACAAACTGGACCCAAAACAATCCAACAAAACGATCTTTTCCAAGATTAATCAAAACTCAAAACACAAACTCTACTCCACAATCAAAAGACAGATCCCACATCTCTCATCTGGAAGTGATAAAACAGATGCACTCCAATCTGGTCTCAGATCCTGAAAAATTTCCTGTAAAAATTCTCTAATCCAAACACTACAACTTCCATTTGCTTCCACTCTAAAACTGCTGCCACCATGCTTCCACTGCGCTACTCTGATATAGGTAGATGAAAACACAGATGATGCACACAAGCACAAACTTCCACTGATACCAATTGGGACGGACCTAGGCTTCGCAACCATCAGTCAGCAATCACAACTGATATGCTTCCCAACTATTCGGAAAATATGGCTCAATAGATCCCCAAATAAAATCCAGAAGTTTCTCCAAACTGAGCTGCTTCACCAAACTCAAAAATCATCCTACTACTAAGCTAAACTATCGGTATCACTTCTGAAATGCAGTCGATACCAACTCAAACTCCAGATGCCAACAAAATTCTGACTTCTAGAAGACACCAGAAAAATCCAAAACACAAGAGAATACTCAAGCTATCGCAAGTCACTTTTGCGATCCATCCAGCCTAATTCCAAAGAAAACTACTCTCTCGTCACAAATCAGAACAGCACACACTTCTATAGCCAATCCATCGAAGAAATGGATTCACTCTGCTACTCCTGAAATCTACTGCTATGCTAAAAGCTTCCTTGCCAACACACAGAACACCCTGAGTCACTCTGCTGACCCAAATGCCCACAAACTGCTAATCTAGAATCTCCTCAAGAAACTCGGACCACAAACCAACAGAAACATCCTACTGAACATAGCCGCAATATCTAAGCAGACACACTTCTTTAGCTTGTTCCAAAGAAATATCTTCGGAAACGTCCCTAGTCACTGTGTCTCATCACACAGCTACTATATCCTGAAATATCAAGATACCATCACTAGCTTCTGTCCATCCGATAGATCCCAACTCCAGCTCACCCAACTTACACTTCAAAGATAAACTCCAACCCTTAACAGATATCCTTCCAAAATCGATGAAAACCTTCATCACAACAAAACTAACTCGAGAAGGAAATTGGGCCTACAATCCTGACATACACATTTCCAATCTCAACAAATTCAACTATCAGTGATCGTGTTACACAGATCACTACCCTATCTACCTTTATACTTATATTGGATAACCTGAACAGGTAACCCAACCGATAGGTAGAAATAAATATAAATATATATATCAAAAATTACAAATACGCTCTCTCGGGATAGACACCACTCCAGAGCCTAGGTATTCACTCAACCCAGTGCTCTGATACCAACTGTGACGACCCGACTTCCTATGCCCAGGAAGACGTATCGTTTTTAAGAAAAGAAAGAGGTGAGAAAGTAGAAAAGATAGAGAAGAAGAAGAACAACAACAGAATCTCAACAACGGAACGAATAAAATATAATATATCACATAAATATTACATAGTATCATATACATCAGAGCTACACAGACAATACATCACAAAATAGACAGTTATAAACACCTGTCTAGTTAATACAACTCACACATCACAGAGATACAACACAGCGGAATATACAATAACACTAACACAGCGGAACCAATATATATCTACACGCTGAAGCCTCCTGCTCCATTGCTCCTCCAGTATTCGTCAAAGCTAACCTGAATCCCTTGACTACCCGTAAAAATTTGGGTACCCGAGAGTTTATGAAAAACAGAAATAAACTTCGGGTCAGACATGGGTCTGGTATGAGTAACAGGTTAAAGTTGTTTAACTTTGAAAATCATTTGAAACAAAGGTATCACGTAAGACTTCCCACACATAAACATGGAAAAGTTTTTACCTTACGCTAACCAAAACATTTCATAGGAAATCCAGTGATATTATAATAGTGTCTAGGGTTTTCAAGTAAATAGAAAATAGCCGAAATTGTTACATTCATTAAATTCCAGCATACTAGGTTTACAATCAAAACCGTAGGGTTTCGTAGGGAAATTGGGTTTCCAACAATGGCTGGGCTACTGGGGTACCGCCCGTCACAGTACGTGGCCTAGATCACCGTACCGAGGACCCACCCTAAGTCCCCTGCAACACAAAGCCGGACCCGTTCCTTACTGAACAGTTCCGAACGAGACAACCCCGGCAGTAGGACGTCAACAACTGCCCACACACCGAAATAAAAAGGGACATCTAGACAGGGGAAAATCTCGCTCTCAAGTGGGTGCTACCCACGAAGCCTTGCTGCACCTCCCCTGTTTTAGCCATTCCCGGTTGATGAGGCTTGAGGTCACGATTACCTTTATCAGAACTCATCACTTAGAATGCTCATCGCCCGCCTGACGATGTTCTGAAAGCATTCAATCCATATAAGTTCGTTCCGGGTTCGAACGAAACCGAAGGCATTATCTCGTTACACTCATTTTGGAATCACCCTCAGAGTTAACGACAATAACCCTTGCATTCTGAATCACCATCTCGAATCTATAAGTACTATCTCCGTCAAACTCATTACGGAATCACCCACAGAGTTATACTGACGAATAGTTCTTATACCTCGAGTCTTCACTTGCTCCACTTGAATTTCACGACCTAACGTTAATTTGGATCGATGTGGTATTCGGGTCTCCAGACCTGGAATCCCGGTATACGGAAACCCGATCCCGGTCTCATCGAAATCCAAACCGTGTCTTTTAAGGCCAAGTTGTTTTAAAGTTAAAACAATTCAATTTAATTATCTATATACACAGATAGATAAATTACAATATAACAATGGATATCACAACATCATCACTATAATCAGATAATCAATGTCATCTCAAACAAGCATCCAAATCACAACAGATATCACTCGTCTCATATCTGAGATCACAATCAATCAATGGGATATCAATATCATTCATAAGCAATGATTTATTATTCACAACTATAATTAATTTAAAATGAATTAAATTAATTACTTCTGTCCCTAATTAATTTAAAGTGAATTAAATTAATTACTTATCTATAAATCCTGCTTATACAACCATTTTCTAATTACAATAAGTAATTAGTCTTAATTTAATTCCACAGATTAATTAATGTAAATCATTTATAGTAATTAACATTTAATTACTTCATTTATTAATTAAATAAAATTAACTACATTTATTCTTAATTAATTACATTAATTAATCACCTCATTATTAATTATTACTTATTTTAACAATTCATAATTATATCATTAACTCTATAAATTAATGATCTCTAATTAATTTGTAAATTAAACTACTTTATTACTTCAAGTAATTTAATCTTTAAATCAAACAATTATTAATCACCCTGATTAATCACACCAGTAATTAACTCCCTTTAATTACTTATGAATTAAATTAATTATCCCATAATTAATTATCTTCATTTATTAATCCCTTGATTAATTTCAAAAGTAATTTCCCATATTACTTTATCTACTCATTAACTTGTATTAATCACATCCGGTGATTATCGTCTAATCACTCCTCTAAGTAATTTTGATCCCTTAATTACACCGAGTAATTCCACTCATCGGATTATTAAATGATTTATAAATTTGATTAAGTTAAATAGATTCATTCATTTGATCATATCATCCAATTTAGTTCCAATAGATAATAACCCTTCAATTACTTTTGTTAAATATTTATTTAACAGTTTCAATGCATTATCCAAATTAATTCATCTAATTATTATCAATATTTATCACATTTATAAATCAATTTAAAATCCTTAGTTAATTTATTTTATTTACTAAATCAATTACTTGATTTCTTTCTTTTTGTAATTTTTATTTTTTAATTACAACTTAATATAATTAAGTCGTCCTCTAATTAATTTATTAATTACTTCGATATTTAATTTATTCCTATAGAAATTAATTCTTAATTAACATTTCCACATCTTAAATTCCAAATTCCTTTTTTAATTTAAGATTTAAAGTGATTAATGATTTAAACATTAATCCAATATAAATTCACTTTAACATTCCTTTAAATAAATGTACCCAACATCTATCACTTACAAATGAAATTTATATAAAGAAAACTTTTAAAATTTAATTATTATGGAAAACAATTCTTTTAAAAATATATTTTTAACCTACAAATACATTTCTTTCTTTCAAAAAGAATTTCTCAAATTTCGTTAACATTTGTTTAAACAAATTTACTTTTTATAAAACTGTTTATTTAAACTATATTTACTTTAAACATTCAAAAATAAAATTAATTGAAATTTCCAAATTTGAATTCAAAGAAATTTTGAATCCAATCACTTATCTTGATTTTAAACCATTATTCAAAATCTTATTTGAATTTTAAATTAAAATTTTAAACTTGGAAAAAAATCAAATTATTAGAAACTGGAATCATTCTTTGCCTCGACTCACCAGCCTGCTCCGAGAATCCCCATTTCCTGCTTCGAGACTTTTCTCGTTTTACCCGAGTATTTCCCGAGGACAAATTTCACGCAACACTCAACAGTTTCGACCTGTAGCCATTTAACTACTTCGAGTTTCTTTCCCTCCTGACTCGCGAAAATCGCTCGCAAACTCGAGTGAACCCCTAGAAACAATCCCACGCAACACTCTCCAAAATCGACAGCCATCCCTATGTGCACGTGTACGTGCACAGGCGAAACGTTCGCCTGCAACCATCAACTCCAACGCCGACATATCGATCACGACCACCTTCCACGATTCCGGTCACCAGTTTCTCGAACGAATCCCCCAGTCGAATTCGAGACTGCCTGTCACAAGAACAGGAATAACACCCCAAACTGGAACACCATCGAACTCGCCTCTCCGATCACCAGAGCCTTTGGGCTTCCGGCCACACCTTCGCCCTTCTTCCTACCTCCGATTCCCAGATACCGGTCGAGCTCGATGCCTTGTGGCATTCAAACGAGACCAATACAAGACCACAACAAAAAACTAGGTTTATAAAATAGATTTCGTCGCCGTTTCCTCCACGACGATCTGCAGCGCCTTCGACCATTTTTCCCTGCCTCTCCGTTCACTCCTCCATCACCACAGTGAACCCCAAACGTTCCAGTGTCCTAGATCGCCCAAAAATCGACGAAAACCCATTTTCGTTTTACCCAAAACTGCTCCCTAAATACTATGTTAAAAATGATGATATTTATTTTAAAAATCATGTTATAGGGTAGTGATTTAACCTGTGACCCTAAATCAACATTTTAAAATGTTTGAATTTTACCTATGATTCAAGTTTGCCTGTAGTTTTCAATTTCCAGTGATATTTAAATTTTATTTCAGCCTAAATAAATTTTATAAACTACACTATGATAAAATGAACAAGTTTTGTTTAAACATTACACCCTATCAATATCTAAATCAAAAGATATGAGTTATTAAACTAAAAACTGAAGCTTGAAAAAAACAAAACAGAGAGAACACAGATATGTATCCATGTACACATATTCAATCACTCAGGAAATCATATAAACATATCTATATACTGATGTAAGCATGCAACCATCATACACTTAAGTAGTTTTTAACAAAAATTGTTACTCACCATAGTTTTGCAAAAGAACAGAGACTTGTTTTAGAAATCTGTCTTGAATTTGAAACTGGAAACATGCTTCTACTTGATCACCCTGCCCATTATCCTTCTTGTTGTTGTACTAGTTGCTGGTGTTGTATAATCTTTGTTTAAGTTTAAATGAAGTTTCAACTTAGTTTATTTAGCTCGAAAGAAATGAAAAGGTGATGGGAAGAAGTAGTTTACAAGCTGAAATATAAAACAGGGTTTCATCATTTTTTTTCCAAGACAGTTAACAGGTTGTACAAATTTCCAGAGATTTTTACATGGTTTGGTGGCTGAGAATACATTTTTATGCAAAATCGAATCGATCTTGTTGGCTGCTAATAAATGAAAGCATTGAATGCTATTGTCCTTGTGTCTTTTATTTTATACTTATCCTATCATTTTTCTATTCTTGCTTGAGACTTACTTCACAAGCTACAAATATATCATATTTTACTTTACTTTGATTCTTTTCTTTTTGCAGCCTACATACCCTTTAGATTTTCTAGTACTCGAATTTGCATGTTTTCCCATATTCGAATTATTTGTTTTCATGCTAACTTAGTTCTTAATTCTTAACTATGCAGATTATTTTAGAGCTGGCCAATCTTCTTATGTGTGCTATGCAATATGTATTACTAATTTGATAATAGAATGTAATCAATATTGTGTAAGTGAAATGTTGTTTGATTATTTAATATGTTTGTTTTATTATTTACAAAACCATGAATTTACTTATGTATATATTTGTACTGGTATTATTGTCTTGTTGTTTTACTTAATTGACACCTTGATATTTACTTTCTCTTGTCTGATATATTCACTTGGTTATTTATTTCATTGTTAACTTATTATCCTATTATTTTTCTTTAGTCAAATTGCTTTATAATATATGAGAAGTTTCATATTTTACTTCCATCTATTCATCTCATATGTTTATTTCTATTCTAACATAAGTGTATTATTTTATTCATTTTAAAAGTCTATTTGTAAAGATATTATATTATAAATAAACTCATTATCAAAATAAAATGATTTATAAAAGAAATTATCACTATATGAGTAAATTACTTATTTTATCAATCTATATTTAAAAAGAACAACAAAACTTCTGTTAAATTTAAGCTAAAATCAATTTTAAACAAATTTTAACTTATCATGTATATATATATCAAAATCAACTCACTATTTATTTAATAACTTTTAAAAAAAAAAATATACATATTAAATCAAACCAAAATTACCAAAATATTAAAATAAGAAAATATATCTTCTTTTATTAAAATTCAAATCAGATCTTATCTATTTACAATATATACAGATTTATATATATATATATTGTAAACAGAAAACAATTTATTAGCCTTTAAAATATAAATTATCAGTTAAACATCTATTCAGAAGAAGATTATTAATCAAATCCAGATTTTATTAACAGTGATTATCATATCAATTTAATTTCTATCGCAGATTATTAAATTGATATTGTCAAAATTTCCGGGATGTCACATATATCCATTCATGAAGAGGTGTGTCCAAAAGACACTTCTTTTCAAAT
Organism: Allium fistulosum; assembly: GCA_030737815.1. Taxonomy (NCBI): domain Eukaryota; kingdom Viridiplantae; phylum Streptophyta; class Magnoliopsida; order Asparagales; family Amaryllidaceae; genus Allium; species Allium fistulosum. The sequence continues at coordinate 1,044,577,855 of CM060905.1, forward strand.
TTGAAAAACAAATTAACGATCACTATGTCGACATATCTAGGACGGGTATGTCGACATACCTTCCTAGATATGACGACATACCCTTGCAAAATTTGAAAATGATTTTCTTTAAAATTGTTTTCAAACTAAATATATTTTTGTAAAATAATTTAAACATAGTTTTTAAGTACTTTGAACACATAAAAACTTTATAAAATATTTGTAAAAATATATTTTGAATTTTAAATAATTTATTTTGATAAAATATCAAAGATCACAAATTTGTGATAAAGATAAGAATCTGCTATTATGGACTTTAACAATTTATTCTAATGACTCATAAATATACATTAAAGTCTTGAGGTCTTCAAATCTTTGTCTTTAAACTCATGAGTCTTGATTATCTCTAAATCTTGAACTTTAGTCTTTATACTGATCGGTCTTCAAGCTTAATCATTATGTACCTGTGTGATATTCTGCAATATATACTATACAACTTGACAAAACATTAGTATATATATTTATGTTGTTATTGTCATAAAAATCAATATTTGAGGTATTAACAAACCGGTCCCTATATGGGAACGTGAATTTATTTTGTTTGTTATTTCTTTTTATTTAATTCTTTTTTAAAACCAACATTAAAGTTTTATTCAATGTTAAGTTCCCCTTAACGTTAAAAATACTTATTACCCTATTTAATTCTTTTACGTTAACGTTATTTAAATTCAAATTTTGAATTATTTTAAATTCGAAAACTTCAAACGTCAGTAACTTTTCAGTTTGAGATTTGATTACAAAATTTTATATATGAAAGTTGATCGAAAAATCACCACGAACGCAATGGTATAACTTTTGTGGTCAAATTCTGATATTTACAAAATTTCCATTTTTAGGCTTATTATTAATTAATTAACTTCTTATATATTTTCACGGGGTGTTACATTTATTCATCTCCATTTACATAGTTCAAGGTTACAAATCATCTCCAATGACCAATTTCTCATTTTTTTAATACCAAAACAAGTGCAAATTTCTCAGTGTAATTGTATTATAACATCTATATCATACTAAAGATGGCCTCTAACCTAACGTAGGCCATGATGAATGAAATAAGAGCATATATATATATATATATATATCATCCTTCCTCTCCACTCTCTTCGCGCTGATCGCTTTAGCCTTAATTAATGTTCAACTAGATGGAGTTTGCTCTTGGAATTTGAGATCTAGGTTTAGAAAAATGGGTTCTAGAAAGTGAGGAGTTATCAAGATACGTGGTGTACAGAATCTGAATGCCCATTTCTATTTTGTTTTGGTTCTAGTGGGCTTTAGGACCCAAATCCAACCCAATTCAAACTCGAACACTGATTCAGGCATAACTCTTAATCCTTTAATCCGATTGAAATGTTATCATAATGAAACTTGACTAGAAAAAATAAAATCTTTGCAATGATATGTGTTTCGTTGCCTAATTCGTTCATCTATAAATATTATAATGTGTAACGACCCGTAAATTTTAACTGTTTTAATAATGTGATTAATTGAATTTTCGTGAAATTTTAAAAATAAAATTTTCAAATAAAAATTTAATATTTGGAATACGTCTAATTGAACATAGCAAACTGTAAATTTTCATCTGAAAATATGAAAGTTTATTTTATCGTGTAATTCTATTTCAATTTATATCAGTTAATATTTGATGATAATAAAATGTTTTCCAAACCTGAATATTTTTCTATAGAAAAATTGTAAATCATCTTCTGAACAAGACGTCATATTTCGTTTCATCAAATTTGGACTGTTATTGCTCCGTCGATCTTATTTTCGGGGAAATAGCAGCATTTTGGTACCGATATCGACTTTTGATAGAATGATCCTACCACTGATATCTTTATACCGTTTTGATCGTCTCGTCATGCTGACCTCTACGGAATATTCGCTTGTGTGTAACGGTGTCCGTTACGCTGTGAAACCGACGATCGGTAGCCGTATCGATAATCGTTTCAGTCTTTTGCTTCCTTGTGTCTTTCCATTTTCCAACGTGTTATACTGATAGCCACTAGCTATTAATCATCCTCGGAATTCAGCACCTGGATTTCACTGTTTCCTATTCAAATTCATGACATGCCGGTTTCTTTATTTGCTTTGTCTCTTCTATTTCTTTATGGTTCGTTTAGAAAAGGAATTATATATTAAATACGAGTTCACTTTTATATGTTTGCTCCTATTCACTTTTCTTTTGCCTGAGACCCATCACTACTTGCGCCTCCTCTTCATTTTGTCAAACCCAACATTCCTAAATATTTTACATGTAGCCTTCGTTCTTCCCACAGAGATTCCCTTCACTTCCTAACTTCTCCCATGCGTGCCTCTCCACCACTACCGCACCACACCTCCACGTGATCAAACTCTCCTTCGCCTTCAGCTCCTCACGGCCTCAACTTCACCGACCCAAACCCGATGCTACCGTGGTCCCCTTCGCCTACGCAACCTATCTCCAACCCATCCCCGTGTCTTGCCTAGCCCAGACCACATCATGGCCGAATCTTCATCTCCAGCCGCCCCTAGCCCTCTCCGCCTCGTCTTCCACTCGTACCGCATCCCCTTTCTGCCGAGCTCAAGCATCCTTTACATATATTGTAAGTTATATATTTATATATTAGTTAGATATGTAGGTTTCTGTGTTTTGGGTCCATTGGTTTATATTTCACTTTTACAGTTTCAAAATATATGAATATACATAAGATCTGGTTTTAATATTTTAGTATAAAGGTATTTCATTGATGTATATATATATATATGTTTTAATATATCAGGTTTTGTTTATATTGCTAGTGTATATTTATATTACTTGTTTAAATTGCCTGTTTATTTAAAATTTACGTATAAGTATAGATATTTTATCATATATTTCTAAAGTCTATTATATTATGCATAACTTGTGGTTGTATATATGAAAGATGAATTTTGTTAGTGACTTGGCTGTCGTATATATAGTCTATGTTAAGTTATTCTCAATGTATTAGGCATATTTGTGGTCTGTTAGGTCATAAAAGTTATATAGGGAGTATGTGATCGGTTGGTAAGGCTTTTGTATATCTGTTTACACTTTTCTGTTAATGATTCATGGGTATATGTATAAAGATTGTCAAAATTGTGATTTATACATTTTTTTTGTAAGTTGTACGTCGAGTTGTTGGTCGTATATGTATTGGTGGAACATATACTATATATAGGTAGTGCATTTTGTTTTGTAGTCTGCATATAGGTTATAGATATGTTCAAAAATTTAAATTGAATCTATGTTAGTTATATAGACGATTTTCATCTGCGTACATTTATATCTAATGTATGTTAGTAAAGTATTATATGTAGTTAGCTATATTGATTTTTATGAAGTATTGATTTTATAACAAAGTAATAATTTCATACTTTCATTTGAATGAATATACTACAGTAAAGTAAGTCATACGTATGTGTTTTAAAAATTCTGCATTGCTTTCTAGGAATATATGATCTAAGTGTATATAATGTGAGTGTATGTGATCTGTCCATTTTGGGGTTATATATAAGTAGTTATTTCAAAAAAAATGATGTACATATGTTGATTTGAAATATATATATTTAGTTAATATGTGTTTAAAATTTATTTGTAAACAAATATAATGTATTTATCTTATTTTTAATATACGTTTGGATTTAGAGTATGACTTGATATATATATAGCTATAAATAATTATATATAAGTCACTCGTACCAATTATCTTCATTGATCCTATTCTGACTTGATTTCGTCAACTCCTATCTATCAGCTTTGATCATCGAATCGTGTCAATCTTGCTTTGCTTTGAAATTTGTAGCTTGTGCTGTTGTCAAACTCCTCTAACCTCGAAAGGTGAGCAATCACTCACGATTAATGTTCTTTTATTTATTAAATTTGATTTCAATTGAAACGACAATTGAAATATGCTGATGTTAGTTATTTACACTGTTATATATATACTATTACCTGTATCAGTTCACCTGTGGCACCTGACACCATTATCTGCCAATTGAAATATGCTGATGTTAGTTATTTACACTATTATATATATGCTATTACCTGTATCAGTTCACCTGTGACATCTGACACCATTATCTATTATTTATATTGATGACATATGTCTGTTATGTTATTATCATATCTGTTATCACTCTGCAAGTTCCCTGTTAATATAGAATTCACTATGGGTTGAAATGATACATACCCGAACGATCTGTAGAATAGGAGAAAATCGTTATGGGTTGAAATGATAAACCCAATCGATTTTCATTGACATTGAATGTGGGATTGCGGGTTGAAAAGATATATACCCGTATCTACTTAAATTGCGGACTGAAATGATAAATATCTGTATCACTTGACCATAGGATAGAAAATTTTATACAGACACCATTGGTCTATATATAAATATTTTGAAAATGATTTCTATGGTTTTGGAAATGAATATACGGTTTTTAATAAATATTGATTTTAAAGATTTATTAAAGTTGATAAATAATATGTTTAAGTATTTATTTAATATCTACATTTTCAAATATAGAGTTTATAATGATTGGAAATTGATTTGAAACTATATTTATTTAAGAATTTTACTTAAATAAGTTTGATTTGGAATTTATTAAATTTGAAATTTTAAAGATATGTTTTATAACTTGAATTTGATTAAAAGTAACTTAAATGAATATTTCAAATTTATATAAATTTAAATGGGATATTTTGTTTATTTAAATTTGTAAATTGAAGTTGTATTTAGATGTTATTGAAATGATTAAGTAAATATTTCAAAACTAAATAATAGTAAAGTGAATTTGATATATATATGAAATTATCGAATTTAGTTTTGAGATGTTGAATATTTAAAGCTTTGAAATATATTGAAATTTAAATGGCTTATTTTATGGTTCAAATATGTATTTGAAATTGATAATTTGAAATGGTCTATTTAGAAACCGAATCGAATTGAAATTGATGATTTGAGATTTGATTAAATTTGAATTTTGGAATCCGAGTTGAGTTGAATCGATTTGTGAAATTTGAGGAAACTATTTTATTATATATAGTATTTTAAATTATATTTAAAACTATTTTATATTATTTTATAAACTATTTTTAATATAACTATTTTTAATATAAACTATTTTAAATATACTTATTATTTTAATATAAATTGTTTTAACTTATAACTATTTTATATAAATTATTTTATTTTATAAACTATTTTATTATATACACTAATTTTAATATCTAAACTGTTTAAGAGGAAAGTGTTATGGATTCCAAAATGTTATGATTTCAAGCTATAGTTTCAAAGTGTTATGAATTTCAAGGTTTTGATTTCCAAAGTGTTTTGATTTTTAAAGACTTACGATTTCGAAAGCGATATATCTTTGGAAAGTGTTTTGATTTTGGAAATGGATTTATTTAAAGTGAAAATAATATCGTATGGATATGGTTTTGAAATGGCAATGATATTTAGGTTTGAAATATAAACTATTTTGAAAGTTTATTAAATGACCAATCAGTGTAATAATTACGTAGTTATTGAAGAGTCCGGGATCGGTTAGGGACATACTCTCTATCTAAACCGAAAACCATTTTAATAACTATTATACGCGGAGTGTGATCCAGAATGAAGTGGTTGGAATGATGACGTTGCTGGATTTGAAGAAAGAGAACGATAATGGATAGCCTTGACACTTGTGTCAAATTTGAAATGACTTAAACAGGAGCCATGCCGGGCGAGTGAGGTTAGCTACCTCTAGCGGACACACTTCTTCGTAAACTACTCATTACTTGTTTTTGATTGGTGCGCACCCTTGATTTGGGATTGTTGTTTCGCGGTGTTGCGATCGCTGCGGCGATGCGTTCTCACCAGTCCGGATCAGGCAAACGGTAGTTTCACTACCTTGGGTATTGCCTCATGTGCCTTGTCATACTTGTATCCTTATACGCGACCACTACGATTTGTTTTGTGTTATACCTATGGAGTACTCCCTGATAGCCCACTAGTTTACGGTGGAGTTTACAGTGCTGTATAGACTATGATGCTTATATAAATGTGTTAAGGGGGATAATGGTAACGCCTTAACGCTATTTTGATACTTTATATTACTGATAGACATTATCTACTTAGCGTACACTACTACATAGTAGATAGATTAACGGATCCTTAGAGGATGGTTATCCCAAACATCCCTTGAGTTACTTGTATTTCAGTTGTTATTTCACTTGAGTTGGATTTATTGATATAAGAATGTTAATCCTGACTTGAGTGTTTTGTTTTTCTTTACGCTCGGGTCAGACTGAGTGATACAGTATTCGAGGCTCACCTTTGGAGTTGGAGCTTCGCTTGAAGATCTAGCTATCTATCCAACTTTCAGTTATTCAGTTGATTCCAATGATGTATTCAGATCTTGTATTTGACTATTGTATTAAGATATCTATTGTATTCGAAACTTCTGTTGTATTTTGTTTAACTCTGTTATATATATATAGTAGCTTCATGAACTACTATTTTTTTTGTTTTTGCTGCACTGTTGTTATATTACTCTGTGTATGTGATTTTGTGATTATTTATTTACTGTATATGTTGAGTTTTGCCAAATTTAAATTAACAATCTATTATTTTGAATTATTCAAGTCTGACATGTGTGGATTATTGTCGATTTGAATGGTCCAAAATAGTGGGTCGTTACATAATGGATGCGTTTGGCATACATCCTTGGTAAGGTTTGAAAATACACAAAACATCTCTCCACGCACTCATAAAGACCCAAATACCCTTTACGTTTTTAACATTTCAAACGCGTATAACTTTCTGTAGAAACATCGGATCAGCATACCGTTTTCACCAAAAAATCAAAAATTTTATGATCTTTAAAATGAGATCCATTATTGATACCAAAAAATCATATTTGCAATAAAGGTGCAATTATTTCATATATTTGCCGATAATTCTACAAATTTTAAACATCTTCGATTTTTCTTCAAATCGGCAACTATTGCATATAATTGCAGACATTTCTACAATTATATGAAATAATTACAGATATGTCTGCAATTATTGCATATAGTTGCAGAAATGTCTGCAACTATTGCATATAATTACAGATATTTCTGCAATTATATGGTATAATTGCTGACATGTCTGCAACTATTGCATACAGTTGCAACTATTGCATATAATTGCAGATAGGGGCGCGCTGCCCCCTGTAAACCCCCAGCCAACTCAGCGCGGAGTTGTATCCGCGAATAGCTTGTCCTGCCATTGTTTTTACATATGCACAATGCTACTCGTTAGAAAGATAATAAAATTTGTGATTTAATGGTGAAAACGGTTTGTTAATCAGTCATTTCTACAGGAAGTTATTGCGTTTTAAAGATTGATAATTAATGGGTGCAAATTTTAATTATGGATGTGAGAATAACATGCATATATATGAAGAATCAACACTGTTACAATGGAGAAGAGAGGTATTATAGCGAAGAAAATTGTAGTATTTGAAAATGAGATGCAATTTATATCTTTTTTATGAGGATGATGTTTTGTGTATTAAGTTTGATTCTAAGGATGTGTCCCTTATTTTCAATATTATGATTTTGCTCTTTTATATAAAATTATAAGTTGTTAATTGCATTGTTGATTATTGAAGTTTACATGGTGCTACAATATTAAAAAGCAAAAAAAAAAAAAACAGGAAAAGTGTCACAGGTCCCTATTTTTGACGTTGTTATAAGAAAAGTTCATGTAGATAAGAGTATGTAAATTTAGTCCCTGTTTTTTAAAAAATAGAAAAGACAAGGTGTTTTGTATTTTTCTGACAGAAATGCAAGCTAACTTGCAATTTTTTGACTATGAATTTTTTTTGTTGAAAATTTTGAAAATTTTAAAACTTTTGAAAAATTTAAAAAGCGCAAGTTAACTTGCACTTTTTATCAGGAAAGCACAAGCTAGTTTGCGCTTTTTGATTTTGAATTTATTTTTGAAAATTTTGAAATTTTCAAAAAAATTTAAATTTTTGAAAAGCGCAAGTTAACTTGCATTTTCTATAAGAAAAACGCAAGATAGTTTACACTTTCTGATTTAGAAAAAAAACAAGGACTTAATTTACATATTAATTATCATAGGAACTTTTTTTACAACAACATAAAAAACAGGGACCTTCAGTGCAAAGCCAAAAAAAAAAACATTGGAAAAGTTGACAAATGAAATAAAGGGGAATGCACATATAGACAGGTAAAACTGAATGTCTATTTTGTAAACGCTTAAATGGTAGACGATTACAAAATGATATCTTCTTATGCATGGTCAAGTTGCAACCGCATGAAAGTAGCGACTTACAAAATAATTGTACATCCATTGAAGATTACTCTTCAGTACAACATGTTCTTATGAACATTAAACATTGCTCCAATCATTTTTAGATTCCATTGTTACCGGGTAAAACAAGTTGACATGGTTAACTAAAAAAATAACTCATTAAATAAATAGGCCAAAGTGAAATATATGGGATAAAACAAGATAAAACAAGGGGAAATTAGGATCGGTCCTCTTATTTTCAAACTTTCTCAAAGTCTTTCTCAAAAATAAGTTTCATGAAATATTCTTATTATTATTTTCAGTCAAAATGTACCGCGTAGACCATAAATATTTACAATTCTAACTGTAAATTTTTATAAAATATATTTGCAGTATAGACAACAAATATTTTTAAAATAAATGTTTTCAGGATTGATTGTAAATATTTGTAGAGCAGAGTGCACATTTTCGTTGAAAATAACAAGATAGCGTTTGTTTTAAAAACGAATTTTGTATTTTCGATTTTCAATGTGTATCTCAGATATGAAAAGAATGGAGTGACGACGAAATGGATGAAAGTAAGACGGATCAGAGGACGAAGGGGTTAAAGGGACGGCGGAAGAATGGATTGTTTCACGTGCTTGTGTTATTTCCCAAAACGCGGAAAAATAAAAAAAAGTTGTTTTCTATTTTGTATGTTAAATTCGTTTTCTAAATTGGTCGTTTTCGACAATATAAATGCGTCGTGTGTATTATTTTATGGACAAAAACCCAAAACTAAAAATAACAAACCAAATACTACCTAAGTTTTTCATGAAACATATTCTTAAAAGGGGTTCTTAGACTCAGGAAAAAAGTTAGAAAAAAATTTAGTTTCAGGGACAAGTATTTTGCTTTTTAAACTGAAAGACGCTTTTTAGTGTAAATCACATAATGATAGTTGCAACTATCATTTTCTGTTTAAATTAAAAAGTGTCATTCAAACTAAAAAACAAATTTGTTGTTCTTCAAACTAAGATTTTTTGCAAATTCTTCTCTGTGACTATTTTTCTGTTCTTAAAAAGGAATGAATTTTGAAACTTAATAAGGATGTACGTGTGTTATGCAAATGATAAATAAATTTGAAGTATAAAAACTGGCATGCTACATCTTCCACATTAATTTGCCAATAAACTTTTCCTATATGCACGTTACCGTTTTACTACTTCTTCCTCAACATTTCGATCTATATTCATCAAATCAAAACTTTCGATAAAAATTATACCGAAAATTAGTATAATCAAATAAATCTCTCATTTAGACATCGTCATTCTCTCTTTTTTTTTTTTTTTTCCAATCATGGGCTTGATCTCTGGAATGATAATGGGTGCATTGATTGGGATTGCTCTTATCGCAGGATGGAGCCGCATGATTTCACATCGCAGTATAAAACGCACAACAAAAGTAATTTAAAAAAAATATAATTTTGTTGCTTACATGATTTATATATGGATATATTTAGTAATTAATCGAATATAATATGTGCAGGCTGGAGATATAAAACTTTTAGGGATGCTCAACAGGGAGGATTTGAAGAAATTGTGTGGAGATAACTATCCTGAATGGGTTTCATTTCCTGTGTTTGAACAGGTACTTTCAACATATCACACATTTGATCGATTAGGTATATTTATTTGTTGATTTTAAGAAGTGATTTTGCTATTTTTCTGTCACACAAATGTTTTTATATATGTGTGCTTCATGTTTCCGTTTCCATAAGCAGTAGACAGGAAGTTTGTTGAAGCAGAGAAACACAACTTGTTGATGTCAACTATATTTTACAGAGAAATACATACATTTACATGCATATACATACAGCCATACAAATACATACATAAGTATATGAAATTGAAAGCAATTATGAGCAACATCAACACATCAACATAAATTGATTTCACCACAGAAGTAATTGGAGGAAATTGACAATGTTAGAATATGATCCTGATAGTGTATGTTAGGATTCATAATGTGTCCTGAACTACTTTGTTAAGAATATGGATAGGCAATCAACTCAAAATTAGTTCACTCGGGTCGCAATGGAAAAGTGTCAAAGCTGGTTTCAGACCTTGAAACTCTCAATTTCTATATTTTTGGTACTTGTATGTGTAAATTTTGATCATTTATGTAGATACACATCCATTGCAGGTGAAGTGGTTGAACAAGAACCTAAGCAAGCTATGGCCATTCGTTGCTGAAGTAAGATTAGTACCATTACATTATTGGTTTCTTTTTTTTCTTTTTTCCCTGCTTGTGTGTCGTGTTTGTTCATGCAAAAATGTATGGCATGACATAAATTTATTCTTTCCTTTATACTATCATCATTGATCATCTTGGCTCAGTTTAGTTCTGCTCTTTGTTAAATTAAGAAAACTTTTTTCTTTTTGGTCACATACATAGTTTCTCTACAAGTGAACTGTATATGTGTGATCAAAGCTAAATTATTGATTTTTCAAGCATGGGTGTGATGTTAGGCAGGGTCAATGGTAATAAAGGAGTCGGTTGAGCCACTGCTGGATGATTATCGTCCACCTGGAATTTCTTCACTTAAGTTCAGTAAGCTCTCTCTTGGCGTTGTGCCTCCTAAAATTGAAGGTATGTTGTATTTTATAACTTAGAGTATTGATCAAAGGTGTCATCAAGCTAAATAGTAAATGCTGCCCATCTCATTATCCTACGTTTCTGTGAAGGCATTCGAGTGCAGAGTCTTAAAAAAGGTCAGATTACAATGGACATTGATTTTAGATGGGGTGGCGATCCAAGCATTATTCTTGCAGTTGATGCACTTGTTGCTTCATTGCCCATTCAGGTCCTTTATGCTCCTAAACTCTAATACCATCCATTTACAAGGCAATTACCATTGTTCATCTATTGATTAAATAAAATGATCAATATAAACAAAGTAAATGAATGGATGAGATGCATTGAGGAATGAGGACATGAACACTTGAGAACAATGGAATCCATGTGAATATGAAACACATTTGGGTGATATCACTTTAGATTTCATCTCCTTGGATCTTATACTAATTAATTTTAGTATTAATTAATTAGTAATGAGTTAGACATACAAATTCTGGGGACAAGACATCTTTGCTCAAGCTTTATTGCACAGGAAAATAATCTCACGGTGCATTCTTTTTAACTACCAACTTACTATGATATGTTGGTTGGGGTGGGCAAAAAGACATTTGTTTCATAATAAAGATAGACTGATGCACTAATGGTATCTTGTACTTATAGTTGGTGGAAAGAAAATTCAGCATGTCACTGTTTATTTATCTGCAGTTAAAGGATCTCCAGGTGTTCACAGTGATACGTGTAATATTTCAGCTCTTTGAGGAAATACCATGCATTTCTGCTGTTGTAATCGCTCTTCTTTCAGAGGTATACTTCTTTTTTTACGTAGTAATGAATGGAAACTTAAATACAACGTCTTATAATAATTATGATGATAATGATCCACTTGTTTGTATCAGCCCAAACCAAGAATTGATTACACACTGAAAGCTGTAGGAGGAAGCCTAACTGCTATTCCTGGTTTATCCGATATGATAGATGTAAGTTTCTTATCTAATTTCCATTCCACTTATTCACTTATATTTCTGCATATTTTCAGTGTAAATTCCTTGGTTCATTGCTTTTTTTGAAACAGGATACTGTAAATTCGATTATTTCAGACCAGCTCCAATGGCCTCACAGGATTGTTGTTCCACTTCGCGAAAACGTTGACACCAGGTAGACCACTTTCTTCTACTTGATTGCCAGTCAGTTTCATTCGTCCATCGATATCAATTATATCAATAGCTTCTATTATGTAAAAAAGTTATAGGAAGGTAATGATATTTGGAGTAGTGGTAATGACCTATAGGCATTTCGTCAGTAACTTGTATAGTTAAACTTATATATATATTGACGCAGCAGCGGATAACAAAAATGATGAAACGGTGAAAGTAGAAATCGGTGGATTGAAGGATACCAAAGGTCCAAATCCGTTGATCCAAAGATGCCGGATTCTAGCTATCTCAAACACGTTGATCGCGCACGATACCGTGTTTAAAGATCTACAATTCTTCAGACGTTGATCAAGCGCACTTGATACCGTGAATTGGCTTCTACGATCGTTGATCCGAGCGCACTCGAATGCCGAAGGAGGAGATAGAAGATTACACTCAACTACCAATTTAAGAAGTGGCACAAAGCACACAAACAAATTTTATTCAAAATCAACTAACTATTACAAATAACCAACACCCCCTATTTATAGGGTTACAACTCACGCACTTCCATGACACAACACTTAGGTTGTAAACGACCTAACACATGAACGACCTACAACCTAAAGCAACAACGACTCAACATAAAGGAAAACAATACAACACACTACATCACAAAACTCAACATGCGACCTACGACCTTACATATACACGTTACAACAAAGAAACGACTTAGTTACACACGGCCGACCTAACCAGGTACGACCTAAGACTTCACAAACATAAGAAAGTTACAACACATGCGACTTAACATATTTACACATAACGACCTAAAATACAACATACGCGACCTATTTCTATGCGACTTAAGTCAAAGCAGCATATGTGGCCCAAGGTCGTTAGCTCGCTCGAGAGATCTAAAGAATAGCGGCAACAAAATCAATCCAGCTTCAGGACCCTTCACGCGACCTATCTTCCAGCGACCTAACATCCAGCGCCTTATCTTCCCAGCGACCTATCTTCACGCGACCTAACCTATCTTCCCAGCGACCTATCTTCAGACGACCTAACTTAGGTCGTATCTCTTCTCCGCGACCTAACATAGGTCGTAATTTATTCTCGCGACTTAGCTTAGGTCGTAACTCGTTAGGTCGTTTGAGTAACTCGGAGCGGCCTAAAGGAATGAGTAACTTATTAGGTCGTTTGAGCGTCTTATTCTTTAACTCGTTAGCTCGTTCCAGCTGGTTATCTTCCTCGTTAGGTCGCACGCGACTTAACAACACGTTAGGTCGCTCGTGACCTAAGACCTGGTCAGTTTGGGCTGCATCATCCTCTCCCGGTTGAAAAAAATTCATCATCGAATTTAAAAATTCTTCGACTTCGACATTCTCGTCCTTGTGAAACAGAACCAAGTGATTGATATTGTCAACATTAGCAATAGGAAGATGATCCGGTAAACTTAACTTATAATCATTCTCACAAATTTCCTTCACAATTTCCAAACGATCCATTCCACCGGTATCCAGCTTGTTGTACGTACCAACAAGAGATCGTCCAACCTTCAAGTAGATAGATTCGTTGCCACTTTGCGTCTTCATTAAACCCAATACAGAGTTCATACTTTTGTCCACCTATGAACTAGTATGTATAGGTAATGACATACATAATCCTGACTTCGTCGCGGTCTCTTTTGAAATTTGATAACTCTGACTCTTCTGAACAAGCCTTTCAACCCCTTTCTTTATTGACGGCCCAAAATAAAACATTGTAACCAACTGCATGGTATGATAATTGTCCTCGTGTCTTTCTATATGTAAGTCTTTGATAAATTTTATTTGTCAACTGCGATCAGGAGTATACAACTGCCTACCTTTGAATAGTAACCCATCAGCCAATCTTCTCAACTCTACCTGCTCTGTCGGACCCATATGATTATGTGGCATATACGGTATAATAGCACTCGACACTAGATTAACATGATGTACGTTCCTCAGTGGCAGTAATTCTTTGAACATTTCTGCAGGAACTACATCTTCACATTCATTCACCATTGGCTTAACCTCTTCGATAATTTCAACACTTTTGTTGGTTTCAATTTCATTCAACAGGAATATTTCTGCACTACCCTCCACTTCTTTAACAAGCTCTTTTGTAGATTGTAGACTAGTCGAATCCACCTCCTTCATCAACAAATTACCCTCTTCATCTCCTGACTTACTTTCTTCACCATCATCCAACTTTGCTGATTGTGAATTTTCAACCTCATGTTCAATAGATTTCGTTGGTTGAAACTCATCAACTTCATCTTTATCAAACTTTGATGATTGACAACAATCGACTTCATCTCCCACATCAACAAATTCCTTTAAAGACAACAAAGTCTTTAGCTCCTCGATTTCCTCTAATTTGTTTTCACTCTGTTGACGCTTCTTAGGAACCAAAATGATTCGTGTATCCTCGAACATAAAACTGTAGCTGTTTGTGCGTCCGTCATGTTGCACAGCTTCATCGTATTGCCATGGCCTTCCCAACAACAGATGGCATACATCCATGTCAACCACATCACACCAAATTTCGTCTTTGTATTTCTTCCCAATGGAAAAATTAACACAAGCTCTTCGATTAACCTTCACTTCCCCTTCTTTCCTCAACCAAGCTAATTTGTAGGGGTTTGGATGCTTCTCTGTTTTCAATGACAATTTCTTTACAGCTTTTGAAGAAATGATATTATCACAGCTTCCTGCATCAATCACAAATTTACAAACTTTCCCCAGAATAGTACATGTTGACTGAAAAATGTTGCTTCTCAACCAGCTAGAATCATCCTCTTGCTTTGGTGTTAAACAAGATCTCCTCAACAACAAACTACAACCCTCATCTCCAGACAATAATTTTTCTTCTTCAACTGGTATAGAATTGACACACTCTACCTCTGCATTTTCATTCTCAATCTCCGCAATCATTGCTCGTTTCTTTGGCCTTGGACATTCATTGCTTTTATGGCCCAACTCTTGACAATTAAAATATTTGAGATTACTATTGACCTTTGCTTTGCTGGCTTCATTCACAATCGACTTACTGACGACTTTGGAAACATCCATACTGCTACTAACATCCTTGTTCTGGTTGTTGGAATTCGTAAACACACCACCACCCCTCCTCCCTTGTTTCTCCCAAGCAAGTGCTTTCTGATGTGCTTCGGCGACAGATCTTGGATCAAACATATTCACCATGTCTTGAATCTGCGTTCGCAACCCGCCAACATACCTAGCTGTTAGCTGTTCCTCTGTTTCCATAATATCATTCCTCGCAATCAATTGGTAAAAATCATCTGCATACTCATTCACTGATCTCGCCCCTTGTCTTAGGTTCTGCAAACGTTGATACATAAGAGATTGATAATTGTAAGGTAAGAAAGTAGCTTTCATCAATTTCCTCATCTTTCCCCAAGATTCAATCTTTGACTTCCCCATTCTCTCCCGTGTAAGTTTAGTTTGCTGCCACCATGCCATAGCTCTCCCTTTCAAACGAGTAGCAACTAACTTCACTCTTCGATGCTCGGGAACCTCCTTAAAGTCAAAAATTTCTTCCACATTAGACAACCAATCCAAAAATTCCTCCGTTACCATTCCACCCTTGAATTCTGGAATTTCAGTTTTCATCCTCGATTCCCATCGACGATCATCTTCTACATCCCGATATGCATTTCGTACTTGGTCTCGATCTCGCGAATGAACACTACATCTACCACCATCTTCATCAAAAACAGATGTACTTTGATAACGATCTCGACCATCCACATTTCTATGATCATGCATATCTCTTCGACTTTGTCTTTCATCATCACGGTATGGTTCATGTTCAAACTCACGTGGAGTTCTTCTCTCTTCATCTCTATACTCATGATGTTCTCTTCTCATTGAAATTGAAGATTCTCTTCTTCCTCGGAAAGATTGCGGCGACACCCTCCTCGCTTCCGTAACCGATGGCGAAACTCTGTTTCCTTCATGGTTCGAGATTGGTGATTTCCTCCGTTGACTTTGATTCATGTCATTCATCAGTTTCTCTAACTTCCCAATGCCTTCATCAAACTTTTCATTGATGCGTTGTTCCATTTGCTCGGCTTCTTCTCTTCTATACAACGCTTCAACATTCTGATGGCGATTAGCTATCCTCGGTGGCATTATCAAACTTCAATTCTCGGCTTGACTTATAAATGAACAATTATGCACGACTCAAACACTTCACTTAGCTCGGCTTTGTTTGATGTAGCTCGGCTTCACTAACTCCTCAAACTCTTCAATAAGAATTGGCTTCAAGACTCGGCTTAGCTATGATTGGCTAAGTCTAGCTCTGATACCAAATGACGCAGCAGCGGATAACAAAAACGATGAAACGGTGAAAGTAGGAATCAGTGGATTGAAGGATACCAAAGGCCCAAATCCATTGATCCAAAGATGCCGGATTCTAGCTATCTCAAACACGTTGATCGCGCACGATACCGTGTTTAAAGATCTACATCAGACGTTGATCAAGCGCACTTGATACCGTGAATTGGCTTCTACGATCGTTGATCCGAGCGCACTCGAATGCCGAAGGAGGAGATAGGAGATTACACTCAACTACCAATTTAAGAAGTGACACAAAGCACACAAACAAGTTTTATTCAAAATCAACTAACTATTACAAATGACCAACACCTCCTATTTATAGGGTTACAACTCACGCACTTCCATGACACAACACTTAGATCGTAAACGACCTAACACAGGAACGACCTACGACCTAAAGCAACAGCGACTCAACATAAAGGAAAACAATACAACACACTACATCACAAAACTCAATATGCGACCTACGACCTTACATATACACGTTACAACAAAGAAACAACTTAGTTACACACGGCCGACCTAACCAGGTACGACCTAAGACTTCACAAACATAAGAAAGTTACAACACATGCGACTTAACATATTTACACATAACGACCTAAAATACAACATACGCGACCTATCTCTATGCGACTTAAGTCAAAGCAGCATATGTGGCCCAAGGTCGTTAGCTCGCTCGAGCGACCTAAAGAATAGCGGCAACAAAATCAATCCAGCTTCAGGACCCTTCACGCAACCTATCTTCCAGCGACCTAACATCCAGTGCCCTATCTTCCCAGCGACCTATCTTCACGCGACCTAACCTATCTTCCCAGCGACCTATCTTCACGCGACCTAACTTAGGTCGTATCTCTTCTCCGTGACCTAACATAGGTCGTAATTCATTCTCGCGACTTAGCTTAGGTCGTAACTCGTTAGGTCGTTTGAGTAACTCGGAGCGGCCTAAAGGAATGAGTAACTTGTTAGGTCGTTTGAGCGCCTTATTCTTTAACTCGTTAGCTCGTTCCAGCTGGTTATCTTCCTCGTTAGGTCGCACGCGACTTAACAACGACCTAAGACTTAGTCAGTTTGGACTGCATCATATATATATATATATATATATATATATATATATAACTTGAAGTGTTTTGACAACCACCAGAAATTTTAAATCAAAAAAGCAAATAAGTTCACAAGTCGAGTAAGCAAAACCCGTTAAATTTTATCAAAAACTTCTAGTTGTCTATCCAAACCATAGTTTTGAAGACTGAAACGTAAATCAAACAGTGTTGGTGCAAAGTTATGTTTTAGTGATTCAACAGATCAGATCATGAGAACCGTGCTGATGTTATTTTTAATTTTTCTGCTTTAAATGTAAAATTATTTATATTGACTTTTAAAAACAATTATTTGAACATTTGATAATAAATATTAATTTAAAAAATTCTATAACAATTTTTTCAGTGGAAAAGTGTAAATTTCTTAATTTTATAAGATAGATGTTCAGTTCAACAAAGAGTTCAACAAAGGTTCATAAAACATACTAACAAATGTATTATATTGTCCAAAATACATAAGATAATCTAATGATTTAATTGAAAAGTTTACAAAATTATTTATTAAATTGATTATGTGAAAAAATAAAGAATGACGCGATGTTTTTATTTTGTATTCTCAAATATAAAAAATTGTGTGGTTCAAAGGCTTGATCTAGATGTTTTTTTTCAATGTTTTGGTTATTTAATTGTTAAAACCGTAGTAATTCAAAGGTTGAAGATTAAACATGGTCGAACTATGATGGGGTTGGGTGTTCAAAACACCGATACAAATATTTAGGCTGTGGTTGGTTTGTTATTTTTAGTTTTGAGTTTTTTTCCATACAAAATTGCGCACGAAGCATGTATATCGTCGAAAACGATTAATTTAGAAAATAAAGTTTACATACAAAATAGAAAACAACTTTTTATTTTTATTTTTTATGTTTTGAAAAATAACGGAACCATGAAAAACAATACATCCTTCTATCGTCCCTCCATTCCCTCCAACGCCCCCTCCGTCCTTCTTTCATTACCTTCGTCATTCCTTTACTTTTCTCATATTTACTGTACATGTTGAAACAAAAAACACAAAATTTGTTTTTAAATCAAATAGTACTTTACTCTTAATCCATCATTGAAAACATTTTTAAGCCTCTAGTAAGAACACAATGCATTTCATTATTCTTATATATAATATTTACATTGTGTTTGCAGTGAGCTTGACCTGAAACCCGAGGGAAAGCTGACAGTGACAGTAGTGAAAGCCAGTGGTTTGAAAAACAAGGAATTCATCGGTAAATCTGATCCTTACGTGGTTTTGCATGTACGACCAATGTTCAAGGTTAAGACAAAAGTGATAGACAACAACCTCAACCCTGTCTGGAACGAAACATTTCAGTTACTCGCTGAAGACAAAGAGACGCAATCTCTTATTTTGGAGGTATGGTGCTAATTCGCTATATCTTCTAAGTGTAACATGAGCTATGTAAGTCTGTACTGTAACGCACAGGTTTTTGACGAAGACAACCTGGCACAAGACAAAAGACTAGGTGTGATAAAGCTGCCATTAATAGACCTGGAACCGGAAGTTTCAAAAGAGTACGATCTGAGGCTGATGCCATCACTGGACATGATGAAGATCAAAGACAAAAAGGACAGAGGGATGGTTACAGTGAGGATGCTGTACCACGTACTGAACAAAGAAGAGCAGGAAGCAGCGTTCGAGGAAGAGAAGAAGAGCATAGAGCAAAGGAGACAGATGAAGGAGTCGGGAATGATAGGCAGCACGGTGGACGCGGTGGGAGGTGCAGCGTCTCTGGTGGGGTCGGGAGTGGGCCTGGTGGGCTCTGGGGTGGGTGCGGGAGTGGGCCTGGTGGGCTCTGGGGTGGGTGCAGGAGTGGGCCTTGTGGGTACGGGTGTGGGTGCTGGTGTTGGGCTGGTTGGAAGTGGGATTGGGACCGGGGCTGGGATTGTTGGTTCTGGGTTGGGTGCGGTCGGAAGTGGGATTTCCAAAGCTGGGAAGTTTATGGGTAAGAGTGTGACTAACCAGTTTAGCAGTGCAAGGCGGAACCCTAATACCTTTGATGGGCTTGGGAACTAGGAGGTTTTGTTATATTTATGATTTTTCTTTTCCACTGTTTGGTTTGATTCTTTTTGTTCTTTGAACTATGTATAAAGTGCTTGTTTTTGGAATAAAATTTGAAGAATCACTACGAGTGTATAGACTTGTAACATTGAATATTCATAGCAATCGTTCAATTCACTTGTTGGTTTTAATAAAAAAAACTTAATGAAACAACTACATACATAATAAAATCACTTTAAACAACCCAGCACATAGATAAAATTTATAGTTTTAAACAATTCGAAACCAAATAAAATGTTAATTACATTGTCATTTTGTTGATAAATGATAAAACAGAGAAACTAGTATCGTTTTTTCCTGCTTTCTCCTCCGTGAAAAGATCATCATGGAATCCTTCATCGACCGTCATCATTTTCATTAACCCAAATATCCTAAAATTTGAAATGCTTATGCTTTTTACATAAAATAATAATAATATATACATGCACACACTTACAAACAAATTTCTGATCTAATGTTTCAATTATTAGAGGTTGATTTAAATTATAAGAGTATTGCATGAAGGAGGTATTAGCGGCATTAACGACAACGACAACGTTGGTATTGGAAATGATGTAGTACCGATATATTTTGAGTTCAACAGTGACAAACTGATCATCATAGAGGCGAAAGATGTGGCAGAGATAGTCATAGAGGCAGGTTGGACTATAGATTCAATCAAGATAGTAGGGTTATTCGTAATTGTCACGGTTCGCACATGTAAAGACCCGTCATTTGTAATACCCTGAATCTATGTACAAAACGAGCTCCAGATCCATAAGTGTCACGAACTCTTAAATGTAAAATTTAACTTGACAAAGCATATTACCATAGGTTTGCAAAGAATCCCACGGTGGAAATAATATAATGTAATATCAACATATATACGTGTGCAAGACTAAGTGAGCATCATATAGGTAAATGAGACGTACAATACAACTATCATAGTACACAATACTCCAAACGAATGGAATTTAAATAGTAAATCAATTCCAACATAAAACAAGTCTCATATACATGAATAATTCTGACATGTCTCTATCCAAAATACCGAACAAAAACAATAATGGTGATATTGGTTATGACTCTAAAGCTCGCCTCCAGCTAGTATTGTTCACTTCTTTAAATCAACCTTGGAATGATTATTAGAGGTAGATGTTTGAAAATGTTACTTACTAAAACCATGTTTTAAAATGTAAAATGAGGAGTGACAAAGAGAGTGATAACTAGCGCAATTAAAACAAATGATGCAAGAGGTAGAGTGTTTCAATCTTAGCAATGATCTACGTCTAGTATGGTTGGTGTTTTTATTCCTTAGACCTTTTGGTTACAAGATAGATTTTAATGGCTATTACAAGAGCTTAAAGCTAACAAGTACATCCCTTGAGAATAGAAAAATAATTAATGATGACTTCCCCACACCTCCGGTTACTCAGCCGATGTAGAACGATTGCCAATGGTAAAATAATCAATCTCCTAATGTTAAAATGTCATATATCTCACAATGCAAGATTAAAATATAATAGTCAACATAGATATAAAATAGGCTCGACAATATATAACTGAAATAGACCACAGAATCAAAGTATGGTAGGTTTGTCGTAGTTATGCAATATAGAATATAGTTTATAAATCAATAATAAACTGTCACTAGATAAAAATATAACACTGATAAAAAAAGCTCCGCAGTGGAATAGCGATAAGCTCGAAAATATAAGTGTAGATAAGCATTGGCCTCCTACTCATCCTCTAATCAGCCTATGCCCTAATTTCAGACCTACTATCTAGTCTACTTATTTAAGAGAACTCGAATAATAATAAGTAAAGTATAAAACCTCGAGCCAAACCGTAGTCTGGTGTAAGCAATAAATAATCTCAAGATATAATAAAAGCTGATATAGTAAAAGAGGAAAACTAAGTATGAGAAACCATATTAGCCACGTCTCTACATCCAACAAGTTAACACATAATATGATATATGATATACTATCATCATATTGGTGCACTACACTAAGTACAACACGTGTGTTAGGGTATCTATCACATTAATACCTACATCACAAGACATACATCATAAAAACACATAAATCAAAGCGTACACAACAATCATAACACATATAGAAATCAAGGTAGTTGTAGTGATTGTCACTAAGGTCTTCCATAACCACTAAGATGCCCTCATATATATGATAACTCGTAATACCATCACTAAGGTCAACAACACACTACACCACCATCAGATTTCGTGTTCGCTCACACACCATCACTAAGGTGCTGCCCTCACTAAGGTGGGCTAGACCATTACTTAGGTTTAGGGTACATAGGTGAGCATCCACATATACCCTTGCCCCATAAAGCACCCATTCAACCCATAGTTATCAGCGATCTCTTCGGCACGCCGAGTTACATAATCACTTTCCACTTGTAGTACTTAATCTAACGTCTCACATTGTCGATTCATCAAAGTCTCGTGTTTCACACTAGAATCCTTAGAGTCTTCCAAGGTAGAAATCAAAGTAAACTCCCAATTCCCTAAAGCCAACCCCAGGAGCCTCTACGTCGTCTACAACATTACTAATGATCATCGCGGCTTCACAACCCAAAGTCTACTTTCGTGCGACCGATGCCACACACCCCCCTAGCAAACACGACACCCCGTTATTGATTGCCCATTAATTGGAGTTCATTTGCTATCAGTCGGCTATAATGGGTCGGTCATGACTCTACCCATCTACTTGCTCCCTACATTTCAGCCTAAACTCAAGATCATACTAGCCCGAAGCATCCCTCCTTCCCCTATGTGACTCGGTCCTCGAAGCTCCAACATCGAAATCACAAGGTATAATATGGGTCAGTCCTCATGGGTCGGATCCAACCCATAGTTGTCTTAAGACTTAGTTATTGTTAGCTAAGTTTACTTGACCTTATTTTTTATAATTCTTCTCAAGCCATATCCCGAAGTCTCCCCACTCAAAGCTCGCAGTTCTCTACGGGAAAGCTCAGAGTCTCCAAACAACTTCTCCCATGATTAATCCATCATACTTATGCCCATAACTCGAACAAATCCCTTTCGACTTGCATGCGACCGATAATCTAGGATACCCTATATTGTCATCAACACCTATATCGGTCACAATCCATTTAGGCTAATCTTGATTGATGGGTCATGATTGATCGTCCAAAAATACTTGTCTTTGTTTTGACATTTTCTGAGTTGGTTTCCTCTCTACTCCAAATGCCTTGACTCCCCATGCAATTCATTTGCGTCGGTTCTGCTTTAAACATTCTAAAACCGATGGAGTTTCCAAAATGCGTATAGAGTCTCCAAAATGATATTATATATACACACATATGTGTGTGTGTTCATATAGATATTAATTAAAATCAAATAGCCGAAAAATTAGTTTATATTAATGTAAATATAATTTAATTATTTAATGTTTATATACATCCTTTTAACATCATTATTGTTCTATACATTAATTAACATAGGTCACAATAGTTAATTATACACATTTTCTCATATTACCCCTAGGTTATATTATACCTTTTAATATAATTATGATGTTTGTATTATGAATAACGAACATACTAGAATATGTTAAAATATAAAACTAACTTGAAATTAAATTAATAAATCAAATTTTAAATTAATTAATAATAAATTATTATTATTAATCAATAACAAACAAATAAATATTTTAGTAAAATTAAATAAAAGTAAAATATTTTCCAAACTCCTTTATTAATAAATACTAAAATTGATCTAGATAAATATTATTCACATAATCACAAAATATAAGCTTGTGCAAATTAATAAAAGGATTTTTTTGAAAGTCGCCCTTTTAACCTAGTTTCCAATACACCCGATCCAACAATGATATCAAAGCAAGTAGATGATAGGGGGTTCTCACGGTGTGATCTATCACGAAGCATTGGCTCTTACCCCTACATGTCCTAGGTCAAGAAGCTGACAAGTTCTATCTTAATTGAGAGGCTATACATAAAATTTGCATCTGATGGATCGTGTTGGATTATCCCAAAGAGGTTTGGGTGTTAGAACCTTATATTTTGATGTTTTAATAGTGACAACTATACAAGTATATATTGTATATACTAACTACTTTTGTAGGAAATGATATCAACTTTACAAAGAGACAATTATATCAAAATGAAGACCAAATTGACGCTACAAAGTACTATCAGTCATAGTGTCTATGTCTAGAGGTATAAAGTTGCTAAAATCTCTTCTATGTAGTATATATACACTCATGATTTTTCAGAAATTGAATTTTCAAAACATCACAATAAACTTGAAATTTAGCCGGCTAAACCACCAAAGTTGACCGATTGAATCTATGCATGTACACATGAATATCTTTGAATATTCAGCCGATTGAATGACTATATTCAGCCAGCTGAAAACTGCCTAAAATGAACTATTTCCTTGCTAGTCGATTCAACTGGCTGCCACACTCTATTCAGTCAGCTGAATCTGTATAACGGCTAGTTTTCTAAAAGGGTACATCTTCTTCATGAAGGGTTACATCTCTTAAATCAAGAGTTGCAGTCTTAACTTTCCGTTTCTTTTCACAAATGATTGCACCTATTAACTCTATATAAAGAAAATTATTCATTTTTTTTCATCATCAATTCTATTTGCAGTTCTTTTTATCTTTACTATTGAACTCTCAAGCATTCAATTCCAAACTGCTTTATATTTTTGATCACACAATCATTCAAGAATATTTTTCTTGTGATCAAAATTACTTACTTTCTTAACAAACTACATGATATACCACAAAGGAGAAGAATATAGGAAGGATGTACATTATTGACTTATCAGTGTTATTCAAGAGCATACTCAGCCAAATACATTTCTACCATTTATAGTTGAAGTCCTGTTGTAGTATCCTTATGAAGTTGAAGTCCTATTCGGTTGTCTAGGCAGTTGAAGTCATGTTCAGTTGCTTAGGCAGTGTAATACCTGTTCGTCCAGGTTCAGTAAGGGTATCGATTAAATCCAGAAGGAGTCTGGGACTGGACGTAGAATGAAAATTTTGAACCAGTATAAAAATCTCTGGTGTCATCAACTTTATTACTTTTACTTTTATATTTATATTCTGCACAAGTAAATAGTTTAGTTAATATTTCATATTACACGATCCTTAGTAACTTTGATTGGGATCGAAAAACAATGATCCAAGAGCTGATACAATAATGGGATTAGATCCAGGTTGTGATTATGTGAATAATTAACTTACACGTAGGGCGGTATTTTAGAAAAATCAAGTAGATTGGGTCTAAGCAAAGGTGCTTAAACTAAGGAGAATGTTACTCTAATTAAGGAATGTTCTTATAAATGTAAAATCTCTCGTTCTCTATGTCTTTACTTAACACATCGAAGTGGTCTGTTCTAAGGGTATGCCCTTGTGGATAGGCTTAAAAGTGTTTTAAGCCTTAATTTGATTCAAATAAGCGTATTTGATTATCATAAAAGATTTTTTTTTAAAATTTAAATAAACAATTATACAAATTTACAAAGAGTTATACAATGAAAATTTTAATTTTTTTAATTTAAATATATTTAAATGTTATATTTATAATTAATTAATTTTTTAACATCCCCATTTTGAGGCCCGAAACTAACCGCTACAGATGTTGCAGTCATCTATAATATTAATTTCCGGTGACAAAATGCGGATATGTTAATTGTATTAATAACATCAAAGCACAAGAATATGGAATATTTTTAAACACACTTTCAAACAAACTTTCTCATTTCATTCAAAGATGATATTTCATGTTTAATTACATAATCTAAAACGTTGCCCAGTTTAGATAAAATATAATTATTACAAAATATTCTAAGAGCGACATATGAAGATGCCATCTTGGTTGATCAAAGTTCACTACCAGGCAATTATAGGATCTTCTATTACATACATTATAACAAAATGAAATTTCAACACAGTGGATAATATTTATATAAATAAGCTCTTACACAGATAGATCTTCCTTCTGCACGTCCCCGGAAGCTTTATTCGTCCAATCTAAATAACCTATAGACCCTTATTCTCGACCTACTCAAATCAAATTTTAAGCACTCGAGAGTTTAAGGGGAAACATAAACTTCGAGTCAAACAAAATGCCTGGTGTGAAATAATATGCAATCTCGGTTTATAAATACCGAGTGAGACCACGCCGCTGAGCGAAACGGGTTTTACCCTCATTAATATCTTTTAAAATATATCTTTTGCAAAATAAACATGCAAAAATCGTTCAAATATACAGTAGAAATAATAATATACATGCATGCAATATGGGTAATCATGACCAATCTGTCTAAATCAATGGACTATCTGTCCTAGCATCATTGTTTTCTCAAGGTAACAACGAACCTATGGCTGACTCGGGTCTACCAAATATATTGAATTTCCTAACATACTGTTAGAAGACAAATGGATGGTCTGTTCAAAACTTACTTTTCCTAGGGTCACTCTGATCCTAATGGTTTTGAGAGGTCACCAATAACTTATCTCATCTTTATGTATTCCTTTCTATGCATAAACCTACTTTTAGTCTTACCCATGAAAAGCCTTACACGTTGGAATTATGGACTAATATCAGCTAGGGGTTAGCAGCTGAAGTATAAGGCGCTACCTTACAACGGTCTCATCTGGTTTTCTAATCTCCGAGTCAATTCATCCTATCACAATTTATCTAAAGGTGATAAGGACACTAATCTCTTTAGTAATATTCTGGACTAAATACCCTTTTTATTTCTCTAAAAACAAATATCTTTATAAATGATTTAACTATTGAAATCATACCTTTAAAACAAGAAAAATTATAGCTCTTTACTTTATTCAAAATGTTTATGCCATAATATATGATTTTATGAAATAATATTGATGAATTTAGAAATCAATTGGAGGTCTTCGCTCCTCAAAACATAGGCATAAGTGATAAGCTCAGCGTCGGTATCGCCTTTAGGGTCATCGCCCTTTTTCAACATAAAATATGTTAAAGTCTTTTGTTTATAAAACATAAGGCCATAAAGTCGATAGCATATATGTCGCACTTCATAGAGTGTCGACATCATATAATATAAAACTTGATTTGCATAATATAGTGTCTTAAAAGATAGGTGTCAACATTGATGAGGATTGGCATCAATGCCTTAATGAAAATAGGCAGCGTCATTATGGCCATTAAAATGCGACTTCATTAGAGTCGAAGTGAAAACAGGCAACATCTTTGCCTTCTTTGAAAACATGCGGCGAAGAATAAAGTTGAAGTTGATAAAATGCGGCACTATATAGCAGAAGTTAAAAGACACAGATTCATTTTCACCATTATAAGTTACTCTAAAAACAATACGGTTGGTGACTTTATATATATGCGGCACCATGCCCTCTTTATGTAAAGTGCAACACTTAGGTCATGCGGCTACATCAACGTCGATGCAGAGGTTGTTGATTTCGACCTTCTTCAACCGTAGCTGATTCACTCCATACCAACACCGATTGATATCAGCATCGCTATCGGTTGACTTCGAAGGCATTGCTGCGACGTGGATGAAGGCAACGATGACGCCGCCAACACAGTATTTTTGTAATTAACATAAAAACTGCCAATTTACTATTAAAAGTAATTTCTTTTCCACCAACCCTTATTGTTTGTCAAAATATCATTGGTTAACAATTACTTATCAAATTTCTTTTTAGAAAACTTCTAAGGAGCAGATTTATCATTTTCAACATAATGTGCAAACCATACATTTTATATTAATATTTTAATTAAGCCTTTCTAGCTCAAATAATTCATAATTACTTAGGAAAAATCCTTAAAAATCACATTAAATCAGATTTATTATTTTCTTTAACATATAAAATTTCGAGACTAAAACTTTATTTAATTATTTTTAATAATTAAAACCCGAAATAATCCATTTTCTTCGATTATAAAATTCATAATAAATTCACATACTTAGAAAATTATGAAATTTAAAACCCACTTTTAAAATAATATTTCTAACATTATATCAAAATTTCAAGTCATTTGGGTATGATATGATATGTTTTCACACTTAAATTAATTTCATAAATAAATCCAAATATTCAATCAATAAGCATATAATTGTTCAATCCTTTGAAACATGGCATAATAACATCAAAAGATTCAGATTTAGACTTAAAACCAAATATAGTAATTAAAACTTGAGATGCATAATTATTATTCGCCTTGAATGGTTAAAGAAGGTTGAGATTTGAGTGTTGACTGATTTCTTCTAGCTTTACTCTCTATTTCTTAAGATTTTCTTATATCTTTTTGCTCCTAGTCATGGCCGACCATAGTTTTCAATTTTTGTTTTTATGAAACTAGTGAGGAAGGAATGAGAATGAGAGAGTATGTATTAAGAAAATTTACTCTTTTCCTATTTTTCCGTCCTCATATATCCTCCTTCTTATTAACGTTATAATTAAGCTCATTAGTTCATTAATTAAAGCTCGAACCATATTACTATTAAATCTCAATCTCCTTACCATTTTACATTATTTCATTTAACTTATCTAACAAAATATCCTAAATAATGTTAATTAAAACTAGGTAGTTACAGACTCTCCTTCTTAAAGAATTTCGTCCTTGAAATTATGATAAGATTCATAACAACAATTATAACTATAAACAAAAAACATACCATCAAAGCAAACTAGGATAAGTATCTCTAATTCGGTCCTCTGACTCCCAAGTACAGTCTCTCCCGTCGTCATTCCACTGGACTTTTACTAATATGATTTTCTTGTCCTTAACGTTTTCTCATCCCTAGCCACAACTCAGATCGGTTGTCTAGTAATTATCATGTCTGATTCCACCACTAAGTTTTCCAATGGATTCAGAGTGATAGTAGTTTTTGGATCTCGAACACACTTCATAAGATGAGAAATATGGAAAACATTGTGGATTCCTGCCAAACTGTTCGGTAACTCTATCCTGTAAGCGAGTTTCTCGATCCTTTCTATAATAAGAAATGGTCCAACAAACCTAAGCGCCAATTTTCCTAACTTCTCAAATTTTACCACACCTTTCATCAATGATAATTTTATGAAAACACGATCTTAAATTAAGAATTCTAAGTCTTTCCATCTCTTATCTGCATAACTCTTCTGCCTAGACTGAGCGTCCTTCATTCTAGCTAGAATCAACTCAATCTTTTATGTGACTTCTCTTACTAAATCTAGACCAAGAAATTTTTTATCTTCGATCTCTAACCAACATATGGGTGATTTGCATAGTCTTCCAAATAAAGCTTCAAAAGGTGTCATTCCTATGCTAATCTGATAACTATTGTTATACAAGAATTCGACTAAGTGTAGATGGTCTTTCCATGACCCTCTAAAATGTAGCATGCAAGTTCTTCACAAATATTCTAAGACTTTGTTAATTCATTCCATTTGCCCATCGGTCTGTGGTTGGTAAGCGGTACTCATCTTGAGCTTGGTACATAAAACCTCTTGTTGACTTCCAGAATTCGCTAGTAAATAAAGAACCTCTGTCACTGGCTATACTATTAGGAACTCCATGCAGTCTAACTATATTCTTCATGAATAACTTAGCTAAAACATATGCCATTCTCGTTGACTTAACTGGTATAATGTGTGCACTCTTAGTTAGTCTGTCAACTATAACCCAGATACTTTCATTTCCTCTATTCGACCATGGCAACTCGTCTATGAAGTCCATAGATATAGAATCTCATTTCAATATTGGTACATCCAAAGGCTGAAGCAATCCACTGGGCTTTTGATGTTTGGCTTTTACTTGCTGGCAATTCAGATATTGTTTTACCCATAAGCCTACATCCCTGTTCATACCCTTCCAGGAGAAACTTCTCTTCATATCTTGATAAATTTTAGTTCTTCCAAGATGAATAGTAAACTTTGATCGATGACATTCCCTAAAAACTTCTTTCCATATGTCACCAACATCGAGAATACATATTTGTCCTTTCTTTTTCAACCATCTATTTTGATCAAGATAAAAGTATTTCAAATCATCGATCTCAGTTCCACCCTCCAATCTTCTAATTCTTTCAGCTAGCAATGAATCATCTCTTTCCTTAGAAGCAATTCTTTTGATCAATGCCGGCCGAATTTCCAAGCAAGCTAACATTGCGATACTCTAACTAGAACTAGCAGTCGATCTTAACCACACATTACAAGTAGTTAATGCTTCCATCTTTCCATTCTGATATCATTGCTAACACCGCATTTTGATGTTTCCTACTAAGTGCATCTACAACTTTGTTTCAATTTCTTGGTGTGTGCTCAATTTCAAAATCATAAGCAGCTAAAAACACCAACCATCTCTGTTGTCTCATATTCAACTCCTTTCAAGAGAATAAGTATCTTAGAGACTTGAAATCCGTATACAACTCAAATCGTTCGCCCAAAAGATAATGTCTTTACACCTTCAAGACAAAAATTACCGCAATTTATTCCAAGTTATGGGTTGGAACATTTCTAACTTAAAGATTCTTAACTTGAATTTATTATTGACATATTACACTCAATATCGCTTATGGAGTTTGAGTCTGAACACTCCTTCATAAGGAGTTTGTTGTTCTATAAACAATTCTCTATTATTAAAACTCTAAATTACCATTTAGTGATATCAATTTGGATTGGATATTTGCTTAATATATCAAATACAAAAACAAATCACGATATCATAGACAATATAACATGTATGATAATTCCTATTACCAATGCATAAGGAATCCATTTTACCTATTATGTATTGAACATTTTAATAAGGTATACTTGCATATCGTTTTGGGATATTCCTATTATCTTTTATATTTACTATAAAAGACATCATTTACAAATTCAACATCAAGTAAAATAATTAAAACTGATTTTAACATAAGTTCATTGTTAACAATCAGCATTATGTTGTTTACTTATGATTTAGAAAAATCTATGTACCTTTTAACATTCTTTCTTATGAACACACGCCTTCCCTATATTATGACTGATAATCAAACTATTTGCTACATCTATTAAAACACTTGTTCAATTTTGATGCTTTTCAGTATGATATTTTCGTATCTGTTCTCGGATTATATCTGAAAAACCCACAAACTCAATATCGCTCCCACTGACTTCGAGACACTTTGGTTGTTATGTGTAAACATACTAGTCTAAATCTATATTCAGAACTTTCGGTTTCAACACATATACACCAAAACATAAAGTCATACCAAGCGATAATTTTGTGAGTAAAATTCGAACCAACTTGAGCATATCGAATAGTGAATCTCTTACGTTAATTTCAAGTTCTCAACAACTTAAATTCACGGCAATATTCTTATCAATGTGGCTCACTATATTCCAACTCCATTTGTCTTTTTCATGAAGACACATTTGCGGCTAATGGATCATATCCCTTCGGTTACAACTATCAAAATCATATTTGATAATGTACTTAGAATCTATTTTGAATTTGCACATCATACTATGTTATAGAGTCAATACTCTTAATGGTTTAATTAAACAACCGAGGATTGTTTATTCTTAACATTGAGAAGAATCACAATTTCTCTTAAATGTTTAAAAATACTCATTAGACGTTCTAATATATTTGTGTTCATTTAGGTTCGGTCAATTTCATTTCATCCTTTGTAATCATTTTTATCATTAGATCGTATCAAAATTCATGTTATACCTAAAAAAATTCCTTTACTATGAAGTTGGCATTTCTTGAAATAACGGTTGTTTCTATGTGCAACGGAATGTGCATTCGTAAACATTTTATGAATTGCCTTATATAAAAATGATTTTGCATTAGTTCACAATATATTTATATTCACAACATAAATTAGTCATCTAATGACTATTTTCCCAAAATTCTCTTGGGACGATTGATACAAGATCCCTTACGGACAATTATTACGTGTAGTCTTTCGACTCGCACAACCTGCCAACTCCTTGCCTAGCGTATGTAGTGGTTTTTTATAAACCCTTATATCATATGGTTTTGTAAACAATTCTTTGAATGATATTAACTTTAACCTATGCATTATTCTTATGTACACACCTTATAGAAAGAGTTTAACTCAACTTCACTCATCATTAATTG
Organism: Allium fistulosum; assembly: GCA_030737815.1. NCBI lineage: Eukaryota > Viridiplantae > Streptophyta > Magnoliopsida > Asparagales > Amaryllidaceae > Allium > Allium fistulosum. The sequence goes on from CM060905.1 coordinate 1,044,609,610, forward strand.
TGTTTTATCCAACAAAGTACGATTACTGCTTATCAATACATCATTATGTATTATAAGGAGAAGTGACCTTTGAGACTAAATCTTTATTCATATTAGGTACATATTGAACTCTTTCCAATATACTCACTCATTCGATCAAATCGAATTATTTCTGTTGCATGTTATATTATTTACTTCAGTTTTATATGCCGTAAGCTTATTATAGACTTATATATGTGTATCAAATATATATATATATATATATATCTTTGATAACTCATTGGTGAATATGATGAAGTTTGTGGAACCGTTTTGGTATTAATAGACCTACGATTGCATATATATATATATATCAATCCAAAGAGTTCATTAACTCTTATGACACCCCCACTAAATGGGTGCATAGCCCTTAATTATTTGAGATATAATTAACTAGTATCATATGATTCATAATCATATAATAAAAATTACTTCTCAAAACTGTGGTTTAGTATATAATTCCAAATAATTATAAATAATTTTAGATACTTCAGTATTTTCCAATGCATCACTTTTGTTGTGAAAACAAATACCACATTATTTCATAACAAATATTCATATTAAAATATAACTTGGTCTATTTTTTAATCAACACTAAAAAATAGTTGTTTGATAAATAATGTTAGTATGTTTTATGAAAACAATTTTCATAATTTGATGCAATCAATAAGTGCTATATGGCATGCTCCCACTATTTTCGCCATTGTTATAATAACGTACCAAATACGAAAGTCCATCATCCACTTAACATAGACTATTTATTTCATATATTACAACTAGTTTATAGTGGAGAGTTCTTTGATTAAATATCTTGAACTCAAAGAAATATATTGTAAAGAAAATAATTTTCTATACTAAAATACATTTTGGAATAGAAATTATATTTCTTATTCCAATGTCAGTATTAATCATTTATTATTACAATTTTCGTTTCTAATGTTTCTTTATGAAGCATAAGTGATCGTTCACTCTCTTCATCCCAACTGTACCATAACTCGCATTTACTCTTATACATTCGTTTTCCTTTCTAAATGGTCTAATCATTCAAAAGAAAACCCTTACTATAATATCATAATGAACTCTTTACAAAAGCACATTCGATATCCTTAACATTTAAGGACATCAAATACATTGCACGTCACATAAACTGATCAAACTAATAGTTCAACAATCGAATTCTTAGATCTTTCTTGCAATTTTGGTCTAGTGTTACATTGAACATAATATGATCTTTTTGTAATCAATCAAACTGAATATTCAATCTCACGGTACTGTTTATTTGCTTATTCCATATGAACTAACTTCAACGAAGTATTGTACATAAAAACTGTGACCGTTCCTCATATAATAGTTATATGCTATAGTATATGGATCAAATATCCATAATCTTGTATTGCTCATGGAGTTTGAAATTCATAAAATGTAATGTACAGTCTTAACCAAATAAACGCATACGCGACCAAATTATGAATGTATTTGGTATTTGTAAATCATGCACTTGCATGGGTATTGATACATTAACATGCAAGAAGCATTTATTAGTAAGTATATATATTATATTTCTATCTGTCAATTTTCAATTTAGTTCAACTGTATATCTTACTTGATAAACATTTTATCAATCATATTAAATGCACAAATTTGTCAACATAGATTATTATAACACTATATAACATATGTTCTTACAATATTAGAAAGGTTAAATACTATCATTTCATTTTTTAATAAGGCTCCCACTAGTCATTTATGTTTTTCCAAAACCTAAGACAAAATATAGAAGTCTTTCGACTTCACTGTGGGTATTAGGGCTCGTCTGTTTAGGGATTTTGACCTTAAGTTTGGTCGACAAATCATAGCCCCACAAATGGTGGATAACTCCTTATCAGTTGTATCATATACAACTCCTAACCTTGGCACTTTATCCAATTTTCACTTCGACCTTGAGTTTGCTCAATAAATCAAAACGAAATTATTCACTTGTACCTACCATATTGCAATGGCCTAAGTATAGTATGTGTATCTTGAGTTTGCTCGACAAATACATATAGTTATCTTACCACGTCTATTCTATATATTAATAATACTACACATAACATCCCTAGCTTGAGTTTGCTCAACAACTAAGGAGTATGCAAGTAATTTATTAATATATATCGTAGAGGACAACATTATAATGAAGATTTATAATCTTCAATATATTATATCGAGTGATATCTACTTTTGAAATAATGTATTTCTTATTAAATACCCTCATGATTCAAGTGTTTAACACATCAAAAATCACGTTATATATACATTTACATATGTATTTATTCTTTAAGTCTGTTTAGCGTTTCTTATTGTTCCACCTTTAATTTATATATACATATTATATAAGTTTTATTATTATATAACTTTTATATTTCATATTACTTATAGTTATGCATAATATTATATTAACTAAATCTTATTTAATTAATTTTAATCAATTAACATTTTAATTAATTTTATATTATCTTAATATAACTTTTATATTAAATATTTATAATATACTATAACCTTTATAGTCTAACACGTATATCTCATTTATGTGTTTTTTATTTAATTAATTAACTAATTCATTTTAATTAATTTTATATTATCTTAATATAAATTTTATATTAAATATTTATAATATACTATAACCTTTATACTCTAACACGTATATATAATTTATTTATTTAATCAATTAACTAATTTATTTAATTAATTAATTAACCTTTTATTAGTTTATTTAATTAATTAACTTTTAATTAATTTATTTAATTAAACAATATAATTAAATTATATTAATTTAGAAAAATCATATTATATACGTAAATGTATACTTATGATATCTTAAACATTTTAAAATATCATAACATATATCAAATATATAAAATACACATATTTTTTTCGTTGATTAAAATATTTAATTAATTATTTTATTTTATTAATTTTTTTAAGTTTAAATTTCCAAAATTAGTTTATATCATTTTTCAAACATTTTGAAAAATTTAGTTTATTATAACTTTTATAATATATGTATATTATTTTAAATTTAACTTCTAAATTTAAAATCATATATTTTTAATTTTCAAACATTTTGAAAATTAGCCCAAGACCCAATTTAAATTGGGCCTCTTCTATTAGGGGCAAACTTTTGAGCCCTTATATCTTTTTGGGTTAGGCTGGTAGGTAGATATGGCAAAGTACTTTGTTACCCAAACTCAATCCTTCGACACTACATTTCTTAGACATCATACTTATTGGGTTGTGAGCGTAATTAGTTAACCCTAACATAACTAATTTAGACCGCATAAGCTATTCGGCTCCAATAACATTATTGTAACTGGGCCAGCCTACAACGGAGTTATGAGTGAATTTCAATTTTTTTACCATATTGGATCTTTATTGGGCCTATGAAGTCTAGTTTATTTAGAGCATTTCTAAATTTTATTTAAATAAAATCTATTATTTATTTAAACTTATAAAATGATAAAATTATATAATTTATCTTATATTATATATAAGTCGTGTATCATATACACATACATATGTGTGTGAATGTGTAATATATCAATCCGCACAGGGTATAATATGCCCTTGTATAGATGTTGGGATTTACATCATAACGGACATGTTAGCTCATCCAACATACAAATATATTGTTCGAATGTATGTTTGTATACTTTTACTTATATATATATGAAATGTTACAAATATGTGTTTATATATATGTATTATCTATAAAAAATTTAAAATAATTATATATATATATAAATATAAGTTTGAAATATTAACAATATATAGTTATAACTATATAAATATTTTTAATCATTTATAAACTATTTTAAATATAATTTTTTTATAAGGCCGAAAGCAATACTAATAAAAATATAATTTTGTTTAATCAAATATATATATTAAACACTTATATAAATTTATGTATAATAATAAATATATATTTTTAGATATATATTAATACAAATGAAATATCAAAATAATTTATATTAAAATATCACCACCTGGACTTGCACATGGCTTGAAAAAATTATTTTTTAATTATTGACATATATTTTTTAATTAATGAACACATGAAAATTATTGTAAATTAATAAACAATAATTTTTTGAAACAAAATTTGAATGTTACATTTCCAATAAAGCTTTAAATGAGTGAATTTTGAAATTTTATTATATAGTTTTATAATTTAAAAACAATTTAAAATCAATTTTTCAACTTTCGACTTATATTTAAATATTTTAAAATATAAAAAAATGTTTTTTATTTCCTCTAGAAGTTTAATAAGTATGAATATAATTTTATAAAATAAAAAAATAATTTATAATATATATATATGAATTAATATAATTAGTTATATTATTAATTAATTAAAATATTATTTAAAATAATATATAAATAAATAAAACATTATTTTTGTTCCTGCTGAAATTATTGTACCCACTAAACTTTATATATAAAAATATATATCCATATTTGACATAAGTATAATGTAGCATTTAAACTATATACTATATACCTATTTAAAGATATTATATATTAAATTATTTAAAATAATAATAAAAATAGTTTTTTTACTGACCCATGCTGCATATATGTATATGTATATTAGAATCTTTTAATATAAAACATATATACATATACAGCCAATCAATATTGTGACAATATATTTGTATGTTGAAATCATCACCTAACCAACATTATAATATATATAAAATAAACATTATATATAGATTAATATTCATAAATATGTTACGAACATACCTTATAACCAACGTCTTTAAGTAGACCTTGAAATGATGATATAACCTCCTTGAAATGATTTCCAGTCCAAAAGAGTGCTAGTCCTTGAACTGTTGATCACCGGCTATCAAATAGCACTTGATTTGGTTTGAGCTTAGAAAATTAGAGATATGGAGGAAATTTTTGGCTAGTCCTAGAGGGATATGGAGGCTAAAATAGATCACCAAGTAATGTGGTTAGAGATGCTTATATAGAGGAGAAGTTGGAGATATTTTAGAATCAATATTCTACACCATCTCTTTCCAATTCTCTTCCATCTTAGCCCTTCATCTCAAAGCCTTTTTGCTTAAGGCTGCATTTACCCCTCATCATGCCAAAATATGATCTGCCCTATATGGGCTTTAAACTCTTTTAAATCCCGAACAAATAATTTGTAATTAATTTTAATTAAATGCTTATCGATATCGTATAACAATTGGTATATTTATAACTATTATATTTGTTCATCAAATCAAAATCAAATTTTATAATTAATATTTCATAAATATTAATTTAATTAATATATGATGATTACATAATTATATTATTTGTTCAAAGGAGAATTCATCATTTCGGTTGTGTGACTCGTTAGGTGTAAATTTGGTCAGCGATTAATATCAAACTATTCGAATATTAATGTTCACACGTCACTTAGCATATGGTGTGACATTTTAGCTAAATTTATCGTTTACTTGGTTTTTGATAAAATCCAATTTTAGTTTGTTAAGCGTTACTTGGTTGTGACTTTTATTTACACCAATTATCTTCGTCAAAACTATATCACTTTGGACTTATGGAATTTGGTAATGGTCAAAATTCCAATATTGTCCAGATTCAACTCTAAAGTCCAAACACATAGTCCTTAGTTCAATAGTAGCAATTATTAACTGAAATGCTCAGGCCAGAGACTTTGACTTTGAGTTGACTTAAGTTGATCGTGATACTAACCATATATAATTGAGGAGATGAATCCTCCCTTGAATGGTGTTTCACTTCCAATAGTCCACTCGACCCAACTATAGCCAGTCAATAGACGTTGTGCCATGATTTGAGTATAATCAAAGTGAAGCTTTCATATTGAAGACTAACAATATTCTTAAGTCAAGAGAACTCTGTTGATTAGTCACATCGACATTTTTTGTCTGATCTTAGTTATATTCACCAAATTTTTTTATCGAATGGGCCATTCCATAGTTATCCAATAACTATCAGTACGTAACCCCTTGGTATCCCCAACAACCATTAGTAATACACTGCCAAACATTTAGAGAGTGTTATGTACACTAGTCTCAACGGATGTATCGATATCCAGTCTTGATACATCTTGACTAAGAATATTTAAAATGATATATTTATTTTCATTATGATAAATTACTCGCGGTTACAACACTTTATATCTACCATCACAAATACATACCATTTATGGATTTTAATATCTATTAAACATACTTTTAGTTAAATTAACTAATTAATATAATACATTATATAAAGTATATAATAAAAAGAAAACACCTTTTATTTCGAATAAGATTGGTTATCGAGTTAGATATTTGTAACAAATTACCTAATTGCCCCTAGGACATACCCCCAGCTCTATCATGATGAAGTACTAATATAAATATGAAAAGAATGCATTTTTAAGGAAAATATATGTTATCTCTTTTTCTAAGAATAAGAGAAAAGTTGATTTCTGAATTGGAAATGATAAATAACAATTAGTTACAATCGATTGGGCAACTACTGTTAAAAAGTAAAGTTTCTAATCAATGTCAATATATGTACATATATGTACATATATTTATATTTAAATATTTATATGATTCCCTATAATGGTTAATTAATTATATATATATATATTGTTGGCGGTAAAAATGGCCACCAATACCCAATTGTATGAAAGAACCAATATCTAGTCACAGATCTCAAATAGTATTTAATGTAGAGAATATAAATGAAGAACAAACAAAATAAAAATGAAAGCAAGTAAAATGAGACAAGATTTGTAGTGGTTCGGCTTACTCCAGCCTACGTCCACTCCAGAATAATCCCTTTTATTATACTGTAGTTTGTTTATAGTTACAATTCGAAATCCAAGAATAAAATTTGCAAAGTGTAGCCTAGGTTGGAGATAAAGAGAAGTAGAAAGATGCCCCTTTTTCTGACGCCATGCCTGCTGTATTTGTAGGGGAAGATGTGCATGGATCAGACTGAAATTTCGGCAGAAGAACCTCCAGGCCATGACGAGGCCACACAAGAATTTTCAAGTCCATTAGGGCCCATAATAGGGATCGGACCGGTTCCTATTTTAGTGTCCAAATGGGGTGCAATTCCTTTGGAGGGTTCCCCATGATGTTAACTACTTGTCCTCCAAATTTTGTGCCATTCTGACTTACGGTTTGTGAGATACAACGTTTTCCGTTAAGTGGTGTTACGTGTATTCTAATTTCAACATATCCTTTTGGAGGGATTGAGGCCGATCCCTCCAAAGTATCCCATTTGATACGCAATTCCTATGGGGTGTTCCACATATTGTAGTAAGCATATGCTACAAATTTCATGTCAATTGGATTTGTAGATGTTGAGATATTGATCGATCTTTGCTATAAAGGTGGGTTTAGCCGATCCCTAAGATGGAAAAGTGTCGATCCCTATTGAGGGATAGGCGACGATCCCTCCTTACCTCTTCAATTTTCACGTGATCCCTAGGGTAGACTCCCTAGGGCCCCCTCTTCCTGATTCCAAAGTTTCACTTCAATCCGCCTTGTAGTTGGTGAGTTATGAAGCGATCATCGTTGAGTTGTGCTGTGTGCATCCTGTTTAACCCTATCCTTCTATTTCGATCCCTCTTTTAGGGGAAGTATTAGTTCCATGTTTAGCCATTTTTTAGTGTTGTCCATCCGAATCCATTCGACTATAGTCCATAGTTTCAAATATAATCGATTTTTAATCCTGGTAACCATCTCTTTGGGCTTTCTGCCTTGATGATCATGAAGTCTGTTGGGTTAAATTCGCCTATGTATCGCCTTGCCAAAAAGTGGATTAATACATATACATACATACATACATACATACATATATCTTTGTGTGTTTAGGATATCAGTTAATGATATTGATTTGAATTATAATTAATGACATTGATCTGAATTGTAGTTAATGGATTTGAATTATAATTAATGACATTAGTTAAGGCAAAATAAACTTTATTTTAGAGGAAAAGAGTTGTGCATATATGTAAGGGTAAGGGATACGAGTAAATAAATATTTTTTCCATCCTAGACTGCATCTAGTTTCCTATTTATAAATACATTCTTAACTCTCACCTCTCTCATAAACCTTAGCCTCATTTGGTAAATTTATTTTTTTCTTCCTTTTCAATATTTCATAATTTAAATCCTTTGTAGCTAACCTCAAATAAATAAAAAGGAAAGAGAGGTCTAGTCTAAAAGCTTAGCAAATAAGATACGAGAAGCGAGGTGAATTCGCAAATCAAATTAAAGGAAGAAAGCTTAAATGTTTTCGTTGAATATTTTGAATATAAGGTGAGTAAATTTATCTATGACATGATTGTAATGGAAATAATTAGTTAAATTCCAATTATCTATCTATTTAGAATTAAAGACGCGATTTTTTTTGTTTAAAAGGATATTTTTTAAAGGCTTATGTGATTTGAAAAACCCTAGCTAATGATCTTACCAACATTATTGTTGTAAACTTGGGGAGAGGGTAAGTTGGATAAGAATTCACCTCTAAAACTCTATATCTAGTTTATTGTAATAGATTTGAATTAAACTGAATGAATAGAAATGCCTATATATATATACTTATAACTGTGAAATCGTATGAATCTGATCGTTATGACGGGTTTGAATCAATTTAATAAGTAAAAGAGAACCCATGTATATATGCTTTAAAAATTCTTCCGAATTCAATTATATCACCTTTGAATAAAATGAAATATAATATGAATGGTCGAATAACTATATACGACCAATGAGATAAGCCATGTAGAAAGTTTGGAGATTAATAAAGATAAAATTGTTAAATACTTGGTTAAAGATCAACTTTATAACTATATTTAAACCCGTAATAAATATAAAAAAATGAAAAAGAGAATAACAACAGATATACTAGTTTGACATCTAAAAATACAACCAGACTTCTGAATAATCCCTAAAACTGAAATGAAACTAAACAGAAAGGAATACGTTGAAACCTGACTTGGTCCAGTTGTCTGAAAAATAAGTCAGACGACTGAATATGTCATTCACACGTCTAAATTAATGAAACAAGCCCAAGTTAAACCTAGATCTAGTGTAGGGCATGCAAAATAGATTGGGAAAACTTGTTCCCACTTTCTTGAATTTTGGGAGTTTATGTAGCTGTATGAAGCTGTGAAACGATCGGTATTAATTTCACTCTTATGGACGTACCTATGTTCACACTTCATCGAGTGCATAATATGACACTCAAAGAGGAGTGTGATTGTATTGCAACTAGATGCTCTTATCGTTACAGTAGCGCAGTTGATCACATGTTTTAACCTGTTAGATTGTTATAAAAGGTGACAGAGACATTCACAATAGTAGTGTTATACGATTGGGTAAGACGGTTGAACCTATGAGGGAGTTATATTGTTAAATAACTTCTTAGCTTCAGGTTGAATGATATAAAGCATATGACAAGTTCATCATTGAGAAGGTTACCTAAATGCTTTAGTAGGGCGTAAATTGCTGATGTTGTATACTCGACGCATGCTTATTGCATTGCAATGTATGCTCAATGTGTATGTGCGGTTTAAGAAATTTACCATTGAGAATGTTAACTCAATGTATAGTTAGATGGTTTATTATTAAGACCGTATGCTAGGGATAGTCCTAGATTTACTTAGTTTTTGGATGTCCAACCTTAGGGTGGAAACCTTCGTAGGTCATTATTGGATTTACGTGCATTAAAAATTATTACCCTATAATGTGTAAAGCGACCAATCCTTTATGTGTAGTACATGCACAGGAAGGAACATCCCTAAGTTGTGTATGTTATAACTGAAATTTATTTACTTGTCAACACCATATGTAACAACCCGCATATTTTACGATTATATATTTAAATGTTTTATTTAAATATAGCATCATTTGTTGAATTTAAAGTCCAAAATGTTACTTTTTGTAAACAGTCAAATCCGGACTCGAGACCGCTTCCATTGAGTTCAAAACGACGTTTACAACTTTTTTGAGTATAAATATTGATATGTCTGGAGTTGATTAGAATTTTGGTATTTACATTTGGGCCTTGGGTTTGGTTCTAGCCCACTAACCCAATAAGAGAACCCAAACTTCTCTACAAATACCCTAACTCCTCTACTCTTTATTCATTCTACTCCTCATTTCCTAACACTCAAGCTAAAGAGAAAAATGGGGGAAAAGATAGGAAATTAAAATTCCTAAACCCTAGATTATTAGGAAATTCAAATCCAAGTTCCAAAATCAAGGAGAAGCTTAGGTAAGCATCCTCTTCATCTTCTCCATCTCAATCTCTCTTTAATTTTCAGAAATTCCTATAACCTAACTTAGGAAATTCATTTCATTTGATAATAGATTGAAGATTCTGGAGGTGTTGTTGAAGAGAAATCGATCTTGCTTTGTTTTAGAGCTTCTCATTCCTTGTTTTTGGGTTTAAAGGTGAGTTTTTGAACTCACATCTACGTTTATACCTTTGATAGTTGTTAGGTATGAATTCCTAACATCTAATTCATGTTCATTTGCTTATGATTTGAATTGGTTTGGTGAATTTTTCGATTTTGGTATTTTGAAGTCAAAATCTATGAAAATCCGACTATGGATGTTTGGATATGTTGTTTGGAGTGTATTGAAGAGCCAATAGGGCTGGGTTGTCATTTGGCATAATTCCCTAGCTACCATTGCTCACTCAATCGCGTCCGAGTTGAATTGGCCATCTCTGGCCTAGGCAAATTTTGCCCTGAGCTTCAGCTCAGACGTTTGGTAAAATGTTCAAACGTCTGAGGCAAAGGGATAAACGTTCTAGACCTTAAGCTCAAACATCTGAGAGATCTGGAAAAATTCCAGACCTTCAGCTCAGACGTCTGGGGAGAACTACCAAACGTCTGGCGCTATTGAATTCAGCCAATTTGCCTGTTTTGAGTGGATTTCAAGTTTTATCGATTTTTGTTGTTCTGGTTGGTTGTTGTCATTTATTATCGACTTTGATGACTTCTTTTCTGGATTTTCTTGGGATTATCCATTCAATGGATTTGATATCGATTTCTATGGTTTTGATTCATGTCGTCGAATGTGAATTTTTGGTGATAGATTGTTTTTACAATCATTTCTATGATTTATCACTTTAAAATACAAAGGTTTCTATACTAGTAGTAAATACTCAAACTCTTTCACAAAAACGATTTCAACACCACTTTTAAATACAAAACTCGTTTTTAAAATCGTTTTCTAATCTATTAGTATATACAACCTTTACCTCATTCGTATGAGAAATCCAATTAAACGACTTAGCAAAACAAGTGGTATGAAACTCTTGCGTTTACTTCGTCGGTTAATTCTTAGACTTGTTCGACTGAAATCTTGTGACAATTTTTGAGTGGAAATCTACAATTTGTTCGTAAATATTTAAGTTAAGCTAGTGGTTATGGGACACGAAGCTAAACTCATATATTTACTAGCTTGGTGTAATTTACACTTTTATTGATCTATGACGATCATTTTTGAGGTTTAGACTAGCGATATGCGATGTCTTTTAGTCCGCGTGGGGGACTGTACCCCGTTCTGTTGATCTTCATCTCATTTTTATAGGCTAGCGATCTATGGGTTTTATGTAGTTCGGTTCATCGGACGTACCATTGTACTACGTCGTTGTTCCGGCTTATTTTAGTTTCTGGTTCCTCGGGCGTACCGTTGTACTATGTCATTGCACCGGCTCTATGGGTTAGCGACTCATGGGATAGCGTCCCGTTTGTGATACACGTGTTGGTGAGTTTTCATGCTCCTGTTTGTGATAGGCCTCCCACCCTTTTGTGATTTCTGGATTTCTAATTGATGATTTCTGGAATTTGTGTTTCACCAATATTTGTGATTTGTATTTATAAGCCCTATTAATATTTGAGGTTTGGTGAATAAAAATAAAGAATATGACATTCTTTTTGGTGTTTGAGGAGATTTGAGATATTCTATGATTTTTGTTGTTATCATATATATTGTTATATCTCTTATCCTATCTCATCTTATCTGATATTTATAGCTAGACTGATCCGTTTATTATTTTTCTTCTTAAATAATACTCGGGTCAGATCGAGGTGTTTTAGGTGCTTCCACTTGACTTCTTAGCAGGACTAGCTTCTGACTTTTGGCTAACTACTTTAGCTTAGTAGTTTTTGTTTTTATACATTCGAGATAGAGACTCCTTGATGTATACATATTCTTTTTTCTAGCACTTGTACCTATTCTTTTGTGAGTGGATCTTGCATGACCACTACTTTGATGTACATTTCTATGTGTTATATTCATATCTGTTTCCGCCTTAGTGGTATGAATATCTGTGACTGATTTATGTTATGCTTATTTCATATTTGTTTCCGAAGGTCACATTGTGTAGTAGCTTTGAGTTTGTATTAGATATGATTTCCTCTTGAAATTGACATACTATCTGACATATCGGTACTCGCACAAAGCAAGTATACAGATGGTCGCTCCTCAACAGCCTTATTCTTCGTACTAATTGATGACATTACCCAGTAGTGTCCTTGGTTAGTGTGAGTATAGAGGTGGGGCATCACAGCTTGGTATCAGAGCCAAACTTTGGAACAATATAGGATATTATGACAAGGATCATTGTCCTAAGTCTCCCTTAGGAATCGTGCCTTAGGATTTATTTCAAGTCTTAAGACCTGTTCTATCCTATTTTCTTTTATGATGCCTTGTTTTATCAAGCAAGTTTGTTTGATATTCATTCTGAGAATAACCTTTTTCCTCTTCTTTCTTTCTTTCTTAAAGAAGAGAAATGGTTAGACCTGGCCGTCCCAGCGCCGGTCAATCTAGTGCTACTCCTTAGGATGGCGTATTCTTGTCTGCCCAACAGCTTTTGGATCTTGTAAAGAACGCCCAAGCTGCCGGACCCATTCCAGAGCCTACTCCTCCTAAATCCGAGTTTGCACGCTTGTGCAATGATTATACCAATTTGGGTGGAAGGCCATTCAAGGGTTCCGAAAGCGTTATAAAAGTCCAAGCTTGGCTTAGAACATGCGATCGCATCTTTTCACGCATGAATCTTGTGGATTTATATCGTGTCCAAGTGGCTTCTAGCATGCTCTAGGAGAGAGCATTAGATTGGTATGAGCTTTTGATTTCGGAAATTGTTGAAGCAGATCTTACTTAGGAGCAATTCTGGGAAAGGTTCGAGTCGAAGTTTGTGCCGGAAGTTGAAAAAGTATCTTTAGCTCGACGCTTTATTGACCTTGTTCAAGGTGAATCTTTTGTGACCGACTATGTCACATCTTTTGAATCCCTCTCTAAATATGGGGTCGAGTATATTAATACCCCATTGAAGAAAAATCAGAGGTTTATATATGGGTTGAATAAGAACCTCAAAAAGCCTTTACTTCTGAAACTAGAAGTTTCTTTCGATCAACTTGTAGATATCGCTCTTCAACTTGAAGAGGCCGATAAAGAGAGTGATGTTGAAGTTTTGAGTGCCAAACAGAACTTCTAAAACAACAAGAAGAGGTCTATTAAGTTCAAACCTAATCCTAACAAGAAAGGGAAGCAAGCAACTTCGGTAACAAAGACTCCTACCCCTAATCGTGGAGAGTGCTACAATTGTGGTTCTAAGGACCACTATGCAAATAGGTGTCCGAAACTCCTTTATTGTCGCTATTGCAAAAGTTCGGGTCATCTTATATCTTCATGTCCCAAACTTCAAAACAAGAAAGTGGGAAAGATGAATGTTGTGCAAGCCCCTAGTAACACTTCTCTTGGTCAAGGTATTTCTCATTCTGTCCTTGATGGCATTATTATGTTTCATGATCATCCTATTCAAGTTCTTTTTGATACGGGTGCATCCCACTCTTTTATATCAAAGGAACTTGTTGATACTTTGTCTTTAAATGTTATGGGCTTGATGAATTCATTGAGAATTGCGAATCCGGTTGGTGGATCCGCAACACTCAGTTTATTTTGTAAAGATGTCGAGATTATTTTATGTGATTATGCTTTCCGAGCCGATTTGCATGTTATGCGTTACTTAGGTTTCAGAATGATTTTGGGAATGGATTGGCTTAATCATTATGAAGCCCACATCTTATGTCCCGAGAGGACTATTTATCTTCGACATCCTCAATCTGTTAAGCAGATTTCTATTGTTCTAAAAAATTCAGATTCTAATTCGGTGGCATCCTTATATTCTCTAAATCCACATGATGACGATAATGATGATGAGGAAGATGTCATTTCCCTCATTCATGTTGTTTGTGAATTTCCTGACATATTTGAGCCCGTTTTGGGATTACCACTTAAGCGAGCAATTGAGTTCAGAATTAATCTAATTGCTGGAGCTATACCTATCACCCGTCCTCCTTATTGCATGTCCAATAAGGAAAATGAGGAGATGCGTAAACAATTATCTGAATTGGAAGCGAAACAGTTTATTCGATCTAGTTCCTCTCCTTAGGGAGCTTCAGCTATCTTTGTGAAGAAATCTGATGGTACACTTAGGCTTTGCGTTGACTACCGCAAGCTTAATGATCTCACCATCAAGAATAAATATCCCTTACCTCGGATTGATGATTTATTCGATCAACTTAGCGGTGCTAGAGTCTTTTCACAGTTAGACTTAGCAACCGGGTTTCATCAACTTTGTATTGCAGAGGATAACATTCCTTTGACATCGTTCCGTACTCGTTATGGATCTTATGAATGGCTTGTTATGCCATTTGGTTTAACGAATGCTCTAGCATATTTCGTTGACCTTATGAATCGAGTTTTCAAAGAATTCCTCGATCGATTTGTTCTCATCTTTATCGATGATATTCTTGTTTATTCTAAAACCAAGGAAGAGCATGAAAAACATCTTCGGATTGTGTTGGAAACGCTTAGGAGCAATCAATTGAAAGCAAAATTTTCTAAGTGCCACTTTTGGCAATCCCGTGTGAAATTTTTAGGACATATTATTTCTGAATCCGGAATTTCTGTGGATCCTTCAAAGATTGAGGCGATTCAAAATTGGAAGAGACCGGAGAGTGTGACGGAAATCCGTAGTTTTCTTGGATTGGCGGGTTATTACCGTCGGTTCATAAAAGACTTTTCTAAAATTTCCGTACCTCTTACTAGTTGGACAAAGGGGCATTTCACCAGAAGGACAAACTTTGCAGTCCAATTAGTTTCTAGGACACACATTCGAAGAAATTACTTTCAAAGCCAAAGTCAGCAGAATAATTATTTTCAAGGACAAAGTCAGCAGTCCAATTACTTTCATGGACATAATTTCATAGGTTTTTAGGCCCTAGAAACTAATAATTTTACGTTTTGTCCTTGAAAGTAATTATTTCAATTGTGTGTCCTAGAAACTAATTCCACTTGCTAAAGAGGCCCTTGTGGCCTAATTTCCACTTTGACAAAGAAGGGAGTTAAGTACATTTGGTCAGACAAATGTGAAGCTGCTTTTTATAAATTAAAAGAACTTCTTTCCGATGCTCCTATTCTTGTGATTCCCATAGGGAACCAAGATTTGATTGTTTATATCGATGCAAGTCATGTTGGTTTGGGAGCTGTTCTCATGCAAAGGGAACGTGTTATCGCTTATGCTTTTAGGCAATTAAAGCCTGCCGAGACTAGATATGCCACACATGATTTAGAGCTCACGGCTATTATTTTCGCTCTTAGAATTTGGTGTCATTACCTTTTGGGAGAGAAATTTGTTCTCTACACCGATCATAAATCTTTGAAGTATTTGTTCTCTCAAAAGGAACTTAACTTGCGGCAACAACGTTGGCTCGAATTCCTTGCATCTTATGATCTTGATATTCTTTATACTCTCGAAAAGGGAAATCGTGTTGCCGATGCCCTTAGTCGTAAGAAACAAACGGTTGTTTCCACGATGATATCCGAATGGCATGATCTCAAGATTCTGTCCACTTGTGAGATTCAAGATCGTGAATCAGATTCATGCTCATCTGTTGTTTTATGTAGCCTTGAGGCTCATCCTTCTCTTTTAGACCGCATCCTTGAAGCTCAAAAGCAAGATCCCGAATTGGCTCTTCTTAGCCAAAGTTGTAGGGATAAAAATAACATTAAAGGTTTGAAGGACTTTGAAATCGATGCTCGTAGAGGCATTCGAAAATTTGATAGACTTATCGTGCCAAATGTTAGTGATCTTCGTAAAGACATTTTAGAAGATTCTCATCGTTCTAAATTTTCCATTCATCCCGGTAGTAGTAAAATGTATGCGGACATGAAACGACTTTATTATTAGGATGGGATGAAATCTGATATTGCTAACTTCATTAAGCGCTGCATGACTTGCCAACTCGTAAAGGCTGAGCATCAAAGGCCCGACGGGTTATTGCTACCTTTGGATATTTCAGTTTGGAAGTGGGATCAAGTCTCCATGGACTTTATTGACGGTCTTCCCCGTTCTCGTTCGGGTCATGACAGTTTGTGGGTGATTGTAGATAGACTTACAAAATCCGCCCATTTTATGCCCGTTCGGTCCAATCGGACCGTACCTCTTTTGGCCAAACTCTATGTTAAAGAAATTGTTAAATTGCATGGAGTTCCTACTTCTATTGTTAGCGATTGTGATCCATTATTTACTAGTGGATTTTGGAAGGGTCTTCAAAAAGCTTTGGGAACGAAGCTTAATTTTAGCACTGCTTATCATCCTCAGTCCGATGGACAAACAGAGCGTGTGAATCAAACTCTTGAAGATCTCCTTCGTGCTTGTGTTCTTGATTTTGGTGGAAGTTGGGAAGATCATATTTCTCTTATTGAGTTTTCTTATAATAATAGCTTCCAATCTAGTATTGGTATGGCACCTTTCGAGGCACTCTACGGAAGGCCATGCCGATCTCCTTCGTGTTGGCTTGAAGCCGGTGAGAAGCTGGTTTTAGGTCCAAATTTTATTCGTGATGCCACAGAAAAGATTGACCTTATTCGTCATAGGATGAGAGAAGCTCAAAGTAGACAAAAATCCTATGCCGATAACCGAAGAAGGAAATCAGAATTTTCTGTGGGGGATTTGGTGTTCATTCGTGTTTCACGTATGAAGGGTGTTGTGCGTTTCAATCGATCGGGAAAATTAGCACCTCGATATATTGGTCCATTTCCCATCACCAAATGCATTGGTTCCGTAACTTATCGCCTTTCATTACCGGCTCAATTTTCTACTATTCATGACGTTTTTCACATTTCTCAACTACGGAAATGCCTTAGAGATTCCGATTCTATTCTTGAGCCCGATGTTATTGAAGAAATTGAAGTTTCACCTAATTTGACTTATGAGCAACATCCTATTCGTATCATTGCGATGGAAGTTAAACACCTTCGAAATAAAGATGTTTCGCTTGTGAAAGTTCAATGGTCCTCAAATCCTAAGGATTGTTTTTGGGAATCCAGAGAATTCATCGAGCAAACACATTCAGACTTACTCTCTCGTGCTCCTTAAGGTGAACTTCTCACTTCAAATTTTTCTTTTGTGTTGTTATGCCTTTGAGTGGTTGTTACTCTTTATTTTCTTCTAAGTATTGCGAGGACGTAATTTCTTTAAGGAGGGGAGTTTATAACAACCCGCATATTTTACGATTATATATTTAAATGTTATATTTTAATATAGCATCGTTTGTTGAATTTAAAGTCTGAAATGTTACTTTTTGTAAACAGTCAAATCTGAACTCGAGACCGCTTCCATTGAGTTCAAAACGACGTTTACAACGTTTTTGAGTATAAACATTGATATGTTTGAAGTTGATTAGAATTTTGATATTTTCATTTGGGCCTTGGGTTTGGTTCTAGCCCACTAACCCAATAAGAGAACCCAAACTTCTCTACCAAATACCCTAACTCCTCTACTCTTCATTCATTCTACTCCTCATTTCCTAACACTCAAGCTAAAGAGAAAAATAGGGGAAAAGATATGAAATTAAAATTTCTAAACCCTAGATTATTAGGAAATTCAAATCCAAGTTCCAAAATCAAGGAAAAGCTTAGGTAAGCATCCTCTTCATCTTCTCCATCTCAATCTCTCTTCAATTTTCAGAAATTCCTATAACCTAACTCAGGAAATTCATTTCATTTGATATAGATTGAAGATTCTTGAGGTGTTGTTGAAGAAAAATCGATCTTGCTTTGTTTTAGAGCTTCTCATTTCGTGTTTTTGGGTTTAAAGATGAGTTTTTGAACTCACATCTATGTCTATACCTTTGATAGCTATTAGGTATGAATTCCTAACACCTAATTCATGTTCATTTGATTTTGATTTGAATTGGTTTGGTGAATTTTTCGATTTTGGTATTTTGAAGTCAAAATCTATGAAAATCCGACTATGTATGTTTGGATATGTTGTTTGGAGTCTATTGAAGAGCCAATAGGGCTGGGTTGTCATTTGGCATAAATCCCTAGATACCATCGCTCACTCAATCGCGTCCGAGTTGAATTGGCCATCTCTGGCCTAGGCAAATTTTGCCCTGAGCTTCAGCTCAGACGTCTGGTAAAATGCTCAGATGTCTGAGGCAAAGGGATAAACGTTCTAGACCTTAAGCTCAGACATCTAAGCGATCTGGAAAATTCCAGACCTTCAGCTCAGACGTCTGGGGAGAACCACCAGACGTATGGCACTGTTGAATTCAGCCAATTTGCCTATTTTGAGTGGATTTCCAAGTTTTATCGATTTTTGTTGTTCTGGTTGGTTGTTGTCATTTATTATCGACTTTGATGACTTTTTTTCTAGATTTTTTGGGATTATCCATTTGATGGATTTGATATCGATTTCTATGGTTTTGATTGACGTCGTCGAATGTGAATTTTTGGTGATAGATTGTTTTTACAATCATTTCTATGATTTGTCACTTTAAAATACAAAGGTTTCTATACTAGTAGTAAATACTCAAACTCTTTCACAAAAACGATTTCAACACCACTTTTAAATACAAAACTCTTTTTTAAAACCGTTTTCTAATCTATTAGTATATACAAACCTTTACCTCATTCGTACGAGAAATCCAATTAAACGACTTAGCAAAACAAGTGGTATGAAACTCTTGCGTTTACTTCGTCGGTTAATTCTTAGACTTGTTCGACTGAAATCTTGTGACAATTTTCGAGTGGAAATCTACAATTTGTTCGTAAATACTTAAGTTAAGCCAGTGGTTATGGGACACGAAGCTAAACTCATCTATTTACCAGCTTGGTATAATTTACACTTTTATTGATCTATGACGATCATGTTTGAGGTTTAGACTAGCGATATGCGATGTCTTTTAGTCCGCCTGGGGGACTGTACCCCATTCTGTTGAGCTTTGTCTCATTTTTATAGGCTAACGACCTATGGGTTTTATGTAGTTCCGTTCATCAGGCGTACCATCGTACTACGTCGTTGTTCCGGCTTATTTGAGTTTCTGATTCCTCGGGGGTACCGTTGTACTACGTCGTTGCACCGGCTCTATAGGTTAGCGACTCATGGTATAGCGTCCCGTTTGTGATACATGTGTTGGTGAGTTTTCATGCTCCCGTTTGTGATAGGCCTCCCCCCTTTTTGTGATTTCTGGATTTCTAATTGATGATTTTTGGAATTTGTGTTTCACCAATATTTGTGATTTGTATTGATAAGCCCTATCAATATTTGAGGTTTGGTGAATATAAATAAAGAATATGACATTCTTTATGGTGTTTGAGGAGATTTGAGATATTCTATGATTTTTGTTGTTATCATATATATTGTTATATCTCTTATCCTATCTCATCTTATATGATATTTATAGCTAGACTGATCCGTTTATTATTTTTCTTCTTAATAATACTCGGGTCAGACCGAGGTATTTCAGGTGCTTCCACTTGACTCTTTAGCAGGGACTAGCTTCTGATTTTTGGCTAACTACTTTAGCTTAGTAGTTTTTGTTTTTATACATTCGAGATAGAGACTCCTTGATGTATACATATTCTTTTGTTTAGCACTTGTCCCTATTCATTTGTGATGTAGTGGATCATGCATGACCACTACTTTGATGTACACTTCTACGTGTTATATTCATATCTGTTTCCGCCTTAGTGGTATGAATATCTGTGACTGATTTATGTTATGCTTATTTCATATTTTTTTCCGAAGGTCACATAGCCACTGTGTAGTAGCTTTGAGTTTGTATTGGATATGTCAGATTTCCTCTTAAAATTGACATACTATCTGACATATCGGTACTCGCATAAAGCAATTACACAGATGGTCGCTCCTCAACAGCCTTATTCTTCGTACTAATTGACGGCATTACCTAGTAGTGTCCTTGGTTAGTGTGAGTATAGAGGTGGGGCGTCACACCATACTACTAGTGATATATTTCACTCATCATACCTTGCCTGATCCCCTCCACTTCCCCCTTTTTATATTTATTACAGAAGGACATGGTAGTAGGTATAGTGACTTGGATAAGGTGTATGGAGAAGGTGACTTGACTCTTAGTGGAATATTTATTTTAGTTGTTTCCCCTATGTATCCAATTATACTTATCAGTTGGACTTTGCTGTATTTTTATTTGAAGACACTATTTTGATACCTTGTATGGGCTACTATTGCTTTTGAAACAGTAGTGAATTTGGAATAATTTTAGTATTCCTATTTTATTCCTTCTGCTATGACATCTAAAAGTATAGAATGTCTAAAGTTATATTTATTTCTGTATCATATGAACCATCAAAACCTAACGATTCGTATTTCTTAGCACAACACCAGTTCAAATGTCATTTTTGGGCTTTAAATCGGTGTGCCTAAAGGTGCCGGCTGTTACATTTGGTATAAGAGCTTAGGCTTAGCGATTCCTACAAAATTAAGGCATATGAGAGAACATATTTTTAATTTTCTATTACATCTATTTATTTCATTTATATATCACACCTTATATACTTCGACTTACAAGTTAGTTGTTCGCTTGTCTCTTATATAAGAAAACAACCCTAGGTTAAAATAAATGTTAAGATTGTAACAATTGGGGTGAAACATAAATCCATCACATATTTTATAATTTACCCCATAAAAAGATGCTAATAGAGTTTCCCTATACAACTATTAGTAGTGGGTATTGCAGGTTTTACGATAAATAAAAAGAAGACCCATACCCTTAGACCCATAGAAAGTAAGTGTGATGTTGATAAGGCGACATGAAGGCATAAAAGAAGGACTCCTCGAGGTTAGAGCAAACCTCGATTTGAGGAAATAGTTGTAGAAACCTCATTTGATTTGAATTTAATTGCTAAAGTATTCCTACATTAGAGTTGGACACTATATTGAAGGATAGACTTAAGTTAACCATTTCGAAGAAGAGGGGCTAAAACCTTATGCACCTAGGGCATTGTTTGATTGCATGATGTAGTTGAGCTTGTGTAAATTAGGTTGCTTTCATCTACTTCAATTTAAGTGTTAAACCATTGGAAAAGTTTTCTAGAAAATTAGAAACATTAGATGTTGGGTATATTTTTAAAGAAAATAAATTGGTTTATTATTTTCTACGAAATGTTTAGACATATTTTATGAATATTTATTTAAAAAGTAGAATTGAAAGAATAAATAAATAAATAAAATGAGCTAGAAACATTAGTGTTTGAAATATTTGAGAAACAATATAAGTTAAAATACAAAATAGTAACTCCTTATTTTAAGGTTCAAATATGGGGAAAAATTTAACAAAAAGTAATTTCCCGATCAATTTTCAAGCTTTTATTTTTGTGAAAGGTTTAATGTAAGGCACATCGTTGCACTTATCTTTTGATTTGTACTTTGCTTTTAACAATGAAACTTTTAAAGGAAAATTGAGAAATATGTAAAACCCATCTTTTGAGTGTCATTTATTTTATGAATATTTATAAAAGAAAATTTTAGAAAGGTATGTTTACATGTCCACTTATCTAAGTCTTTTTATCATGTGCTTAGTTAGTTTCATATATTTAATTCTTTAGTTCATGTTATATCGATATTGATTAGATTTTGTTCATGTGCATGTCAATATTATATACATAGTTGTATATGTGGTATTAATTGGTGTAATAGATATGTTTAGTCATCGTTGTTTTAGCCGATCAAACTCAATATATGAGGGTGGATCATCTTGAAACAGTGTGAATCAGACTTAGCAGATCAACATGTTGATCTATGTCTCATGTCTCTTATCAACGAGGATGCAAGTCCTATTGATTTTGATTTTGTCAGTCCATCCACTCATGCATATGTGATGGATTCTACCCCCGTATCATGGGTTAATGTTTATAAGAAAACTAATGGAATAGTATGTAATTATACAATACAATTTATGCATTGATATATACATATGTCTATTGATACACACTCATGCATTGATATTAAAACACACGCATAGATATTCAGACACACACAACATTGATTTATATAGACACATACATTGAAACACACATCCATATATATTTATACACACACAAATACATTGATACACACATACATACTATGATATATATTCACATAAACATTGATACAACATATATACATATATACCATTTTCTAAAATAATTATAATAATAAAATTTATGCATGTGTAGATATAAGCCGCTTCTAGTGATACATTTAACTCCATTTGCGATGGCATGTTAGCATGGGTCAATGATTTTTGGCCCATATTCAAATAAGTCTCGTTTGATGTTGAGAAAGTGATGTTCGAGGGGTTTATGTTAAAAAAATGTAATACACAATAATATATATATATATATATATTATAGGTATGCTTATGTTTTCTTTGACACTATATTTAATTCCATGCACAAAGTTCATCTCGAAGAAAAGAGGAGGTTTCACCAGAACTTGTGAAGAATGTGCAAGTAAAGCAGCGATATAATTCACAGAAGCAAATTGAAACGAATTAATAAATAAGAAAAAGTTTGAGGAAGTTGAAAGCAAGCATAAAATATCGAGAATGAGTGTATAATATGGGAAATACTAGGAATAGATAGAGTTAGAGGTATGTCATAAGGGCAATTATGTAATTATTACATATATCTAACTCGATGACCAATCTTGTTTGAAATAAAAGGTTTTTCTTTCTATTATATCCTTGATATAGTTTGTTATATATTAATTAATTTATTTAAAAGTGTAATATCCCATATCTAGAGGCCAAAAGCTAAGCGCTACAGATGCCGCAGTCATCCATAGTATTAACTTTTGGTGACAAAATACGGTAATGCTAATGGTATCCATAATATCATAAGCACTTGAATATGAACAAAATCACAGATTTCCAAAAACAACATTTTACTGATTACATTTCAAAAAAATTCATATCCAAGTTACATAATCCCATAATCGTTCCCCATGTAAAGATCAATTATAATTACAACAATACGCTAAGAGCGACATATGACGATGTCCCTTGGTTGATCAGAGTCAATATAGTCATATCTGACTTAATATACATAGGGGAATCAAAGTAAAATAAACTGTAACTCCTAAATAGCTATCCGTCAGTCACCTGCTAGTCTTTGGAAGTTTTATTCGCCGAAATGACTAAAACCTGAAAACCTCAACCCTCAGCCTACTCAAATCAATTTTTGAGCACCCGAGAGTTTAAGGGGAAATAAAAACTTCGAGTTAGACATAAAGTCTGGTGTGAATAATACTGTTACATCTTGGTTTACTGATATTAAGTGAGACCACGCCACTAAACGGAACGGGTTTCCCCTCACTAATATCCTCTTTAAAACATATATTTTGCAAATCCTTTCCTACAACCAAACTGTTTAATCAAACTGATATAATAATGATAATAATAGCTAAATCCGTTAAGCTATAATCAGGTAACTAATGAACTATCTGTCCACAAGTAATAATTGGACTATCTGTCCAAAAACTGGGCTGACTGGCTGCAAATTGGACCAACTGTTCGCAAATTGGACTAACTGTCCGAAAAAAATGGACAATCTATCTGAATCATTTTCTAAAGGTTAACCACCCTTCATCTTTTTCCTTGAAAACCTTTTAAATCATACTTATACAAGGAAAATATATTCTTAGCTTTACTCTAAGCTACTTTACCATGTTATATATACTTTACTCAAAATAATGTTGATGAATTTGAATGAGGATTGGCTATCCTTCCAAAACAAGTTAAAACCCTTTTTAACTTGAAAACATTTAGGCTACATTGCCTATTTAATACCTTCAAAATCTTTGTTTAAAACCTTTAAACAACCCTTTCAAAACCCTTGAAGGTAACCCCATTCGAAACCATTAAAAGCCTTTCCTTCGAAAGCTTCAAAACATTAGACATCCCTCTTTAGAACCATTAAATATTGCCTTTCGAAAACATAGGAAAAACCTTCCCTTTCAACCCTTTCAAAACCCTAGGAAACCACCCCTTCGAAACCATTTACCAAAACCTTTTCGAAAGCATTAAAATACTAAACCTTTCGAAAGCCTTTGGATTCAATTTAAAACATGTGGAAACCTTTCGAAACCATTCAAAATTTACTCCTTCGAAATCTTTGAAAACTGTTTCGGTTGAAAACCATTTGGATATGCCTTCAAGTAGAGCAAAAGGATTAGAAACCCATTAAAGTCAAAACCATCTGTTTCGAAACCATTTAAGAATGTCTCTTTCGAAACCATTTGGGTTTTACTTCCATCATAGAAAATGGTCTTTAAAACATTTAAGTCGAAAGCATTTGTTTCGAAACCATTTCCTAAGTAAAGAAGTGATAGTGTCAAAACCATCCCTTCGAAAGCATTGGAGAAGTGGCCAAATTTAAGAAAACAAAGTAAACAACCCTTTCGAAACTTCTGGGTCAAAAGGTAGAAAGCGGTAGTAAAAAGGTTTCAACTTAGTCGAAAGCAATCATTTAAAACAAAAGCGCAACCCAATCGAAACCATTTCTTTAAATCCATTTGACCTAGTTGAAAGCTAACCAAGTCGAAAACTACTGAGTCAAAAGCCATTTAGTCGAAAGCAAGCGGGCGCACTTTTAATTTAAAAGCAAAGTGGTACTTCGATCCCTTCAAAACCCATGGTTTCGACCTCATGCCTTTCACCTTGTATCCAACTCGCGACGTACCAATATATTGATACCATGCGCATTGGTTTCGATGGAGGTGAAAAAGAGATTTTTTGGAATTTTTGTAGAATTTTCCTAAGTGTTTTAATGGGTATATAAAATTATTTAAGGTATGAGACTTAACTGTTTTATATATTTATAAAAGGAGAAGGGGCTTTTTACAAATAATTCAAATAGTTAGTTCTGAAAATTGTAGCACTTTTTAGTGGTAAAAAAGAGAGGCAACCAATCAAAATTTGACACGTATAGCAGGTTAGGTGAAAAGAACTATTTGCTACATGCTTTTTACCGTTTTGTTGCTTTCGACACCTGCTTTCGCCTTGGTTGGCTTTCGACCAAGTCCCTCCGCCTTCAACTCCATCGAAACCAATGCGCATGGTATCAATATATTGGTACGTAGCGAATTGGATAGTAGGCGAAAGGCATGAGGTCGAAACCATGGGTTTCGAAGGGATTGAAGTACCACTTTGCTTTTAAATTAAAAATGCGCCTGCTTGCTTTCGAGTAAATAGCTTTCGACTTGGTAGCATTTGACTTGGTTAGCTTTCGACTAGGTCAAATGGATTTAAAGAAATGGTTTCGATTGGGTTGCGCTTTTGTTTTAAATGATTGCTTTCGACTAAGTTGAAATCTTTTTGCTGCTGCTTTCTACCTTTCGACCCAGAAGGTTACAAAAGGGTTGTTTACTTCGAAAGGTTCCCACATGTTTTAAATTGAACCCAAAGGCTTTCAAAAGGTTTAGTATTTTAATGCTTTCGAAAGGGTTTTAGTGAATGGTTTCGAAGGGGTGGTTCCCCAGGGTTCGAAAGGGTTGAAAAGGAAGGTTTTTCCTATGTTTTCGAAAGGCAATATTTAATGGTTTTAAAGAGGGATGTCTAATGTTTTGAAGCTTTCGAAGGAAATGCTTTTAATGGTTTCTAAGGGGTTACTTTCAATGGTTTCGAAAGGAGTTACTTTCAAGAGTTTCGAAAGGGCCGTTTAAAGGCTTTAAACAAAGGTTTTGAATGTATTAAATAGGCAATGTAGCCTAAGTTTTTTCAAGTTAAAAAGGGTTTTTACTTGTTTTGGAAGGATAGCCAATCCTCATTAAAATCCATCAACATTATTTTGAGTAAAGTATATATAACATGGCAAAGTAGCTTAGAGTAAAGCTAAGAATATATTTTTCTTATATAAGTATGATTTAAAAGGTTAAATCATTTTGGAAAGGTTTTCAAGGAAAAAGATGAGGGGTACTTAACCCTAAGAAAATGATTCAGACTGATAGTCTATTTTGATTCAAACAGTTAGTCCAGTTTGCAAGCAGTCAGTCTAGTTTGCAAGCAGTCAGCCCATTTTTCGAAAGATAGTCCATTTATTACTTGTGGACAAATAGTTTATTAGTTACTTGATTATAGCTTAACGGACTTAGCTATTATTACATTATTATATCAGTTTGATTAACCAATTTGGTTGCAGGAAAGAATTTGCAAAATATATGTTTTAAAGAGGATATTAGTGAGGGGAACCAGTTCCGCTAAGCGGCGTGGTCCCACTTAATATCAGTAAACTGAGATGTAATAGTATTATTCACACCAGGCTTTATGTCTGATTCGAAGTTTTTGTTTCCCCCTAAACTCTCGGGTGCTCAAAAATTGATTTGAGTAGGCTGAGGGTTGAGGTTTTCAGGTTTTTGTCATTTTGGAGAATAAAGCTTTCGGAGACGAGTAGGTGGATGACAGATAGTTATTTAGGAGTTACAGTTTATTTTGCTTTGATTCCGCTATGTATATTAAGCCAGATATGACTATATTGACTATGATCAACCAAGGGGGCTTCATCATATGTCGCTCTTGGCGTATTATTGTAATTATAATTGATCTTTACTTGGGTAATGATTATGGGATTATGTAACTTTGATATGAATTTGTTTTGAAATGTAATTAGTAAAATGTTGTGTTACCCGGATGTTTGGTCCGGTTACAGGATGCCGATCATATAGGCTCTCGTTTTAATTTGGGTGGTTTGGCCCAAATAGGAGGATTGTATGTCGCTCGGCTTGGGATGGAAGCGCACTGTTCGACACATACTTGAGAAGTTAGCAGGATGTCAGATCTGCAGCTAAGAAAGGTGCTCGGCATGACTCCGCTTCTGGTCAACTACCCAAGATCTACCGTTCGGTCTCCTCACTTGGTTCGGCTCGGTGTATTTGCATGGATCGGTCTACTTACCTGGTTCGGTGCCAGGTGTGAGCTCGAACGAGAACGATAAGTGAAAAGTGGCTCGGTCAAGGTAGAGGAGTAAGTGGAGGATGGTTCGACATATGCCGCTCGGAACTTACCATTTAGCACTTATCGCTCGGCCAATGTCGCTCGACAACTAGGCCCGGTCATTGTAGGTCGACATGCTTGGTTCGGTGCATGCTAGAGGGGTTAGCAGGTTTTCAGGCCTACAACAAAGTGAGACGATCGGCATGACTTCGCTTCGAGTCAACCCGCCATCTGCTTCGGGTCTCCTGAGGGTTACTTCGAGTCACTTGATAATTGACCAAACATGATGGGTCGGCATTTCTCGACCGACATTTCTCGATCGGCCTGTCTCATTCGGCATGCATGGCTCGGTGCGCAGAAGTCACCTACCATGGGCCGAGATACTTTGCTCCTGGGCCCATGAGGGAAGTCCAGCCTATCTTCGCCTATAAATAAAGGGGCAGGGGCGCAGTGAAAAGAGACCTTTTTTCGCAAACTCCGAGGAGACTCTGCCATTTTCAAAACTCATTTCTTTTCTACAAAAAACTTGTACTCAAGTTGTAGGTGTATGGATTATATCTATATTCGATTATTCAAAGAAGTAATAAAGATTACAATTAAAGTGGACGTAGGCAGTTATGCCGATCCACTATAATTCTGGTGCTCTTGTTTTTTATCGTTCTTATTGCATACTATTGCGATATTCTTCGGTTTTAATTTATTTTCCTCATTAATCTCTCTACACAAATCCTTTCTTGGGTGTTAGTGACCAATTTTGGTGCTAACATTTTGGTGCTTTCACTAAGAATTAAACTCAGGCCGTTAGGATCTCCTTTGTTGCTACTGGATTGAGGAAATCACCTGAAGAAGATCCAAGTTATTCGCAAGAAGTTCAGAGAATCTACTCAGAGTTCCATACTATAACTCTACAATGGGAAGACCACGTACTAGATCAGCCTCTCACAATGCATATGCCAACGAGACTACTAGCGTCCAACAAGTAGGACCCAACAATCAACAAGCTAATCCGGGCACAGGGGCTGTCGCCACCCAAAACCAA
Organism: Allium fistulosum; assembly: GCA_030737815.1. Lineage (NCBI taxonomy): Eukaryota > Viridiplantae > Streptophyta > Magnoliopsida > Asparagales > Amaryllidaceae > Allium > Allium fistulosum. The sequence goes on from CM060905.1 coordinate 1,044,638,013, forward strand.
ACGGAAGTTGTCACCAGAACAGAGTTCAATGAGCTGATGAGGGAACTCATGGAAAGCATGAGACAACTTAACGAGTAGATTCAAGCTAACGCCAACCTAATGAATCAGCTTACTCAACAACAGCATCAGAATGCTGGAGGAAGTCCCGCTCCCTACTCCTCGTCCGACAGCTCTGCTTCATCTGATGAACCTCCCAAGCATAGATGCCGTAGAACTGAAACAATGCAAACAAGTGTAGTGCACCAGGAAAATCGTGTCCAAGCTGAAATGGTAAACTTAGGATCTGGAGCATGGGTGGAAGCTGGACGATTGGCTCACCAAGGTCATGATGAAGCAGGTCCCTAAGATACACGTTTGGTAGATCGCCAACAGAGGAGGCACCAACCTGAACGGTCCCGCAGGACGGATTCCAACTTGACATCTTCTATACAAACCCCATACCTATAAGCCATGGTCAAACAGCTGATGAGGGAAAATCAAGGTTTAACTAATGATGATTGGGGTGTGTCTAGGAGTCATACTCCGTTCACAGATGCTATCCTACAGGCTGAGTACCCCAGGAAGTTTAGTATGTCGACTATCCCGCCCTACGAGGGGAAGACTGATCCCAGACAACACGTAATGAGGTATGAATGGATGATGGATTCAACTAGGGCGAATGATGCAACTAAATGAAGATGTTTCCCAATAACTTTATCCGAAATCGCTACCATGTGGTTTACCCGACTTCCGCCACGGTCTATCTCTAATTTTGATGAGTTAGCGACGAAATTTGTGGAGTAGTTCAGGATTCACGCCACTCATCCCAAGGATGTTATGTCCATGTCTAGTGTGATTCAGGCTCCAGGGGAGTCATAAAAAGAGTACTTACAAAGATTCCAAGTTGCCGCAACTGAAGTTAGCATCTCTAATGACCATGCTATTGTAATGGCCGTGATGCGAGGAGTAAATCCGGATTCGGAGTTTGGTGATTGGCTGGCGGGAAAGCCTCCGACTACACTGGAATGTTTTTATTCAAAGGAACACCAATTTATAAGAAGGGAGGAATCCAGGTGGACAAGGAGAGACAATGCACCAGTGCCTGACAAGGAGACTGTGAGAGCAGCATTGCTGTAAAACAATCTGGTGACAACTCTGGAAAAGTCCAAGTCAATGTTCAAAACAAGCCTAAGCAGTCTAAAGGATCTGGAGGGGGAAATCCCGAAAACAAAAGGGAAGCCGGAAAGTGGAAACCTAGGATCCCAAATTACAACGAATAAACTCCTTTGAACGCATCTCTGGAAAATATTTACCTGTCGACTTGTAATACTTTCCAATATCGAAAGCCACGACCAAAGGAGTCCACCGAGGAGCAAAAGCGGACTGGGAAGTCTTGCCGCTTCCATGAAACTTAAGGGCACAATATCGAGGAGTGTAGGCACCTCTATGACGCTATAGAAAAGCTGATTCGACAGAAGAAGTTGCAGGAATTTGTCAAGAATCTGTCGGAGGGCGGACAAGGAGCATCAGACCCCGATCGCGGGCAAGATCCATGCCATCCCGAGGAACCAGCTCGGACCGTAGGAAGACTAATCATAAACACAATAGTCGGAAGGCCTCACCCGATAGACAAGAGTTGGCAAGAGATGGAACGTTATGCTAGTTCCCTAAAGCATGCAGATTTCGAATGTTGTACAAACATGGAAGATGGTACCCCAGCTAAACAACAACGAATGATGATGGATGATATAGTGTTTAGAAGTAGAGATGCCGATCAGGTGGAGGCACCTACCATTGACCCGATGGTCATCTCGGCCACTATCGGGCCGGCATTTGTGAGAAGGATACTGATTGACTATGGAAGTTCTGTTAACATCATCTTCAAAAAGGCATATGATCATATGAAGATGGAGACAAAAGACCTAAAACCATCTAAAGTCCGTATTCATGGCTTTAATGGTGCGGCCACCGATGCGGTGGGCTTTGTTGAATTGCCATTTGAACTTGGGGAAGGTGAACGTAGGAGGGTGCGGATCCTACCGTTCATAGTGTTGGATGTCGATTCCCCTTATAATGTGTTTTTGGGCCGACCGCCCCTGGCAGAGTTTAGGGCAGCTTTGGCCCCATGGTGTTTAACTCTGAAATTTTCAACAATAAATGGAGTTGGTGTAGTGCATAGCGATCAAGCGACTGGTCGTGCGTGTTATGTGGCTGAGCTGAGAGAGACTCAACGAAGAGAGAAAGGAAAGGTTGTGGACAGCTCCGTCCGCATTCGAGCTGTAGAAGATTGACAAGTAGTGCCCGAGCCTCGGCTCGGGCAACATGATCCGATCTATAGAGACATAGATTCGAGAGATGACGATGAGGAACCCAAGGAGGCAAAAGCAGCACCGGCACCGGCTGAACTGACAATTGACATCCCAGTCAGCCATGATGATCCATCGCGTGTACTTAAGATTGGATCACAACTTGACCCCTCGATGATCGAGGATGTTACTGCCTCCGAGCAAATCTGGATGTTTTCGGTTGGACACATTCTGATATGTGCGGGATTTCTCCCGCCATTGTGAGTCATATGTTGAACATAGACCCAAAATACGTGCCAATAAAGCAAAAAAGTAGAGGGTATCTAACCCCTTGCTAGTGAGAAAAGCGAACGGAAAATGGAGGACCTATGTCAATTACTCAGACTTGAACAAGGCTTGCCCTAAGGATACCCAGAATTGACCAGCTGGTCGATTCAACTGCCGGGCATGGGTTATTGTCATTTATGGATGCGTACTTGGGATACAATCAAATCCCAACGCACATTCCGGATCAGGAACACACTAGTTTTGTCACGGACGTTGGACTATATTGTTATGTGGTGATGCCTTTTGGGCTAAAGAACGCGGGAGCGACTTATCAGTGCTTGGTAAATCCGATGTTTAAAGACCAAATTGGTAGAACAATGGAAGTCTATGTGGATGACATGCTCGTGAAGTCACGACAGTCAAACGACCACATTCGAGACTTGGCGGAAATGTTTGATATACTCAGATGCTATGGGATGAAGATCAATCCATTAAAATGATCCTTTGGCGTTGCGTCAGGAAAGTTCTTGGGTTTCATTGTTAACACACGAGGAATTGAAGCTAACCCAAAAAAGATTCAGGCTATTCGATACATTCAAGTGCCTAGAAATATAAAGCAAGTACAAAGCCTGAACGGAAAAGTGGCCGCGCTAAGTCGATTCATATCCAGAGCGACCGATAAGTGCATTCCTTTCTTCGATGTAATAAAGAAAGGGAAGATAAATTTTGAATGGACGCCCAACTACGAGGATGCATTCCGAGCTTTGGTCAGACATTTGGAAAGTCCCCCGGTGCTGTCGAAGCCTATAGACCACGAAGTGTTATATGTATACTTGGCCGTATCTCAACATGCCATCAGTACGACGTTGGTTCGCGAGGAGGACCGAGTTCAAAAGCCGGTGTACTATGTCAGTAAATGTTTAATAGGGGCAGAAAGAAATTATCCTAAAATTGAGAAGATAGCCTACTGCTTGGTGATTGCATCACGCAAGCTTTGTCTGTACTTTCAGGCACACCCGATCAGTGTTTATACCGATCAGCCCCTACGACAGGTACTCCAACGACCAGAAACCTCTGAAAGGTTGCTAAAATGGAATATTGAGTTGAGTCAGTTCGATATCACCTACCTTCCACGAAGGGCCATACAAGGGCAAGCTCTAGCAGACTTCATCGTGGAATTTACCATGTCCGACGAACCAGACGAAGATGATGTTAAACCCACTAACAATACATACTACATGGGACTTTGCCCAATATAAAGAACGAAAAATGACAAGTCATTCGTAAAGCTTCATGATACATAATGCAAGATGGAATAATGTATCGGAGGGGATTCTCGGTTCCCTTACTCCGGTGCATCGCCCATGATGAGATAAAACGAGTCTTGAAGGAAGTTCATGAAGGAGAATGCAGCGACCATACTGGGTAGCAGACACTAGCAAAAAAGATCCTCCGCTATGGATACTATTGGTCCACTGTAAATCGGGATGCTGCAGACTACGTAAGAAAATGTGATAAATGTCAAAAGTTTGCGAAAATCCCGAGAGCTCCGCCAACGGAACTCACACAAATGGTTAGTCTCTGGCCATTTGCGATTTGGGGGATCGATATAATTGGTTCCTTACCAATTTCCAGAGGTGGTGCAAAATATGCAATTGTTGCGGTTGATTACTTTACCAAGTGGGCAGAAGCAGAGCCTTTAGCTACGATCACCCCAAAAAAGTAATTAATTTCATTATACGAAACATCATATGCCGTTTTGGCCTCCCATAAACTATCATTACGGACAATGGAACTCAATTTGAAAGTAGTGAGTTCAAAGAATTTTGCCAAAAATATCACATTGAGAAAAGGTTTTTGGCGGTCGCTCACCCTAAAGCGAATGGACAAGTAGAAGCCGTAAATAAAATAATCAAGTCAATATTAAAGAAGCGTTTGTAGAAGGCTAGAGGCAAATGGGTGGATGAGCTCCCGACAGCGCTCTGGGCTTACAGAACCACCAACAAGTCCGCGACTGGCCATACTCCATTCACCTTAGCATACGACACTGAAGCTGTGATACCCGTGGAACTTGAAGTTCCTTCTCATCGGGTAACTTATTACGACCCCAAGACGAATCAGAATCTCCTATTGGGATCGTTGGACTTTACGAAAAAAGTGAAGAAGCTGATTTAAGAGCGGCTGCACATAGGCACCAAGTTGCTCGATATTATAATGAAAAAGTTCGACCGAGAATTTTCAATGTGGGTGATCTCATTTTGAAACGATTTTTTCCGATCCCATCACATCTGAATACCACATGGGAAGGTCCATATGTCATCGAACGGAGGCTTGGAGAAGGAACTTTCAAGCTCGACCGTAGATGGTGTGACACTTCCTCGCGCATGGAATAGAGAGCATTTGCGTCGTTATTATACCTAGTCTATTTCTTTTTTGCTTTTTAGTTGCAATTATTTCCGGTGTATGTTCATTTCGCTGTTTTTAGTTTTTGGCATGTAATAAGACAATTCAGTTTGTTTCCATTTGTTATGATCAATAAAGGCTTGAAGCCGTCTTTTCTATGAATCATTGATGTTTCCGTATGTTACAATTCTATGACAAAAATTAAATTACATTGTTCTATTTGGCGTATGAACGCACACCCAAATTGAAAAATCTATAAGTCCCTAGAGTACGGACTAGAGTACTCTGAGTTCCCAAAGTGCGGACTAGAGTATAAACGACTTGAAAAATCTCTAAGTTCCCAAAGTGTGGACTAGAGTACTCTGAGTCCCCAGAGTGCAGACTAGAGTAGTCTGAGTCCCCAGAGTGCGGACTAGAGTATAAACAGCTTGAAAAATCTCTAAGTCCCCATAGTGCGGACTAGAGTACTCTGAGTCCCCAGAGTGCGGACTAGAGTATAAATGACTTGAAATATCTCTAAGTCCTCAAAGTGTGGACTAGAGTACTCTGAGTCCCCAGAGTGTGGACTAGAGTATAAACGACTTGAAAAATCTCTAAGTCCCCAGAGTGCGGACTAGAGTACTCTGAGTCCCCAGAGTGCGGACTAGAGTATAAACGACTTGAAAAATCTCTAAGTCCTCAGAGTGCGGACTTGTAACGACCCGATATTTTCAACCATTCGCATCCGCACATGTCGGACTTGAATTGCTCAAAATACCGCGTTGTAAATAAAATTTGGCAAATCTCAGAATATACAGTAAATAAATATAATCACAGATCACAGACACAGAGTAAAATAATGCAGCGGAAGTAAAAGAAATAGTAGTTCATGAAGCTACTATGTAAATATATCAGAGTTAAATAAAATACAACAGAAGAAATAAAGTACAACAGAAGTCTCAATATGATAACCAAGTACAAGCTGAATAGAACAACAGAACTGAGATAGATAAAACTAGATAAGCAGATAATCTCCAGCGATTCCAATCTCCAGAAAGTGGAATCCAAATTTGTGAATAACTCAGGCTGACCCGAGCGTAAATAAAAATACAAACACTCGAGTCAGGACAATATATACTTATATAATGTAAACCAACTCAAGTGAACTGTAATAAGGTACAAGTAACTTAAAGAATGCTTGGGATCGCCCATTCTTTAAGGATCCGTTAAACTATTTACTATGTAGTAATATACGCTATATACAGTAGTGTCTAATTAGTAAAGTATAATCATATAGAAAATAGCGTTAAGGGGATGGTGAACCTTAACGCGGTCGGATCTTTAAACCAAAATCGTAGTGGGCTCGATATGGTAGGTGACACGGCACACAAGGCAATGCCAGGGTAGATATACCAATTACACATCCAGACTGGTGGTGACGCATAGCAGCCACTACCGCCCACCTCGAACAACACTCCCAAATCAAGGGTGTGCACCAAATCAATCACAAGTAATAGAATGGTATCGAAGAAGTGTGTCCGATCAGAGGTGCTACCTCCTTGGTCCGTCAATCGCTCCTGTTTTAGCCACCTTATGCCAACTCACGGGAGTTGGGTCCACGTATATACCTTAGGATCGTCGCCACCATCCTACTTCATTTTGGAAACTCCATCGTGTACACAGTTGTCAAAGTGGTTTTCGGTACCGACAGAGAGTATGTCCATATCCGATCCCGGTCTCTTTAACAACCAATCGTTATTATAACCCGTGGTTATAATTTAAAACAGTTTATACTTCAAAATAGAATATCATTTCAAATCCAAATCTTTATCAAAATAAAGATTAAATAATTCCAAACCATTTCAATATATTTAAAATATCATATCATTCCAAAACTTCATTTCAAATCATTTCAATATATCAAAATATCATATCTTTCCAAAACTTCATTTCAAATCATTTTAATATATCAAAATATCAATCTTTCCAAAACTTCATTTCAAATCATTTTAATATATCAAAATATCATATCCTTTCAAACTTCATTTCAAATCATTTTAATATACCAAAATATCATTTGAGTTCAAATCTAAATATTCAACTTTAAATACCTTTTAAATTTAAAGATATAATTCATTTATTATCATTTCAAGTCACCTTTTAAATAGTTTATATTTCAATCAAAATAATTCATTTAAACCATTTAAAAGTGTAATTATTATACTTTCAAATCAAGTATTAAAATTTCCAAAGTTTCAATCCATTTCAATCATTTATTTCAATTAAATTTCCATAGACCATTTCAAATTTTATAAATTTCAAATATAGATTTAATCCCCAAAATAACTATTCAAATTATAAAATAAATTCCAAAGCTTTATTATCCTATATTTCATAAGTCCAATATCTTTTAAATAGATTCAAATTACAAGTAAACCAATTATTTCTCATACTAATATAAACTTCAATTATTTATTCCAAGATTTAATATCATTTCAAATTCATTTCAAAATGTCAAAATATCATTTCAAACATCATCTATTGAATTTAAGTTTAAATACCATTTAATCATATTTCAAAATAGTTGTATTTCCCAAATCAACTATTCCATTTAAATCATTTAAAGTCAATTCATTATATTTAATAATTAAATATTTAATTTCCAAAATTTAATCTTTTTCAAAGATCATTTATTCATTTGAATTTATTAAACAAAGAAAATTCAACTTTTGCAGCACTTAGAAAATGCTACGAGAATGTTACGTTTAAAAACAGTTCATTAACCAAAGACGGCATTTAAAATGCTGTAATATCTTAATTTAGTTTCAATTAAAAAAATTAGTTAAATTTAACAACTATAGCACTAACAAAGTGCTATAATAACCCTTAGTTCAAATTTGCTATTTGGTTCATTTAAAACAGCTACAGCATTTTCCAATGCTGTAATATCTTTAAATTACATTTCAAAAATGCTGTCAAATCAAATTCAGAGTTTTATTTACAATTTCACACATAATTAACTTTTAATATAAATCATTTTAACTTATAAAATCATATATTTTCACATTTTAAAAACAATCATTTAAATACGTTTATTTCTATGATTTTATAAAGTCCAATTTCCATACAAAAATCAAATTAAATAACAATTAAATTTTCATTTCTTTAATTAAATTCTTAACTTAACAACTAAGTTTAAATTTCCAAAATATAACTTATTTCCATTTATTTTACTTAATTAATATTTCACTTTTAAACAAATTCCACAAAAATTCAATTTAAGTTATATTTCCAAATTCAGCTTAAATATTCATTTATTTCATATTTTAAGTTATACAAAATCATTAACACTTTATAAAATCATTATTTCTTAATAAAATCATTAAATTCATTTTTAAATCAAATTTGTCATATATTCTTACTTTACATAAATTCCATTCATAAACAAAATCATAAATTTCAAAATTAACTTATATTTCAAATTCTACTTCACCATTTACTTAATTCACTTATTTAATTTGTAGAAAATCACAAATATTTTATAGAAATCATTTTAATAAAGTTTAAATCAAAATATCATAATATTTACATTTTTAAAATATTTTAAAAATTTTAGAAAAATATATAAACCACGGGTCTGTATATAATTTTCTAGCCCAGGTCAAGTAATACGGATATGTATCATTTCAATCCGGAATTTACAAAGAAAAAACGGGTTCTATCATTTCAAACCCACAATCCCAAGTTAAATAAAAGAAATAAAAAGTTGCTCAGGCTTATCATTTCAGCCCATAACGATCTTTCCCTATTCTAAAGTCCGTTCGGGTATGTATCATTTCAACCCATAGTGAATCTAATCTACAGGGAACTTGCAGTGTGACAAACTGATAAAATAACAGAATAGCATTATATGACAATAAATGATGATATAACATGAGTAATAACAGGGGTGAGCATCATATGATCAAAATATAACAGTTATAACAGGATGATATAATTTTACAGATTCAAATGGTGTCAGTTTACTAGTTATATAAGTACACATTGTCTGGTGAAAATTACTCACTTGTTCAAGCTGGAGATGACAACCACAAACACACAACAAAGATTTCCAGAGGCACGAAAGCATGACAATGATTTGAGATTGGAAGAGCCAAAGCTATACCCCTTGAAAACATTACACAAAACAAATATATAAAACATAAGTTTCAAAACAGGATGCCACTAAACAATGTTAGGAACAACTGCATAAAACAAAACCAAAGTGTTTGCACTTGCTTTCTACCATCTATGCTTCAGCTCCAGATCTGAAATGCATGGCTAAGAGGTGGGTTTGGATCTGGTTTTGGGTTCCATAGGGTCGGCCTAGCATGCGTTAACAAAGTGGTGAAGTCTAGGTGCAAAAACTAGGTGTTCAAGGCTAAACAATGCAACATAACCTCACATTTTTGGCACAAATAGGTTCGGCCAGAGGTCATGGGTCACGGCCAGTGGGTGCTGGTGATGGTGGATGATGTGGAAGAGGGTGGAGGTCAGGTCAGAGGTGGTGGTGGTGGTAGTGGCGGCAAATGGTGGTAGAAGGTGGTGCTAACAATCTAGGCTCGGCTAGTGTAATATGTGGTGGTTTTTGTTGATTTTGGTGGTGCTCCTTGCCATGGATGTGCTTGGCCTGCCTTTGTGGTGTATTAGGGTAGTTAATGATCAGAGAAAGGGGGTGGTGGAGGTCGGACCAGATCTGGTTGAGGAGGAATGGAGCTATGAAGGTAGAGAACATATGCAAAAATCAATGTAAACAAGTAGAAAAAGAATAAGAAAAAGTTGAAAATCATTACTCAAACTTTCCCCAATAGCCATGGCCGAATTTTTTTTGTTTCAGAAATGAAAATGAATGTACGTGAATAAAAAAAAGAGTATGTAGCTGAAAGATGTGGATAGTAAAGGCTAATTGATGAAAAGATAAGTTACAAATGTGAAAGGTTGGAAGATAAAAGGCCTTAGGCAAATCAAAAGTCATAACCTTTCAAATTTCTTTTAATTTCTTTATATAAGTTTATATTACTGAAAATAATAATACATTCAGTCACAAATTCGAAAATATAACAAAATATAAAATATATATAAATATTTATTAATTATATAAGGTTAAAATAAGAAAATAGCACAAAATTGCAAACTAGTCTAGAAAATTTGAAAATAAACAGAATAAACTTTGGAAAAATTATATGGACTTGGGAAAATATTTATAAACAAAGATAAGAACATAAAATAAAAATGCATTCACAAAATGAATAAATAAATTTTAATTAAATATAATTTAATTGAAGAAAATAGCAGAAAAATGGAAACTAGGCATTATAAATTAAAATAAAATTCAAGTAAACTTTGGACAAATTATATTATCACTTTAAAATTATTAAAAGATAAAAATATACATAAAATAACATATTAATACATATTAAAATAAAATATGACAAAGAAAATATAATTTATACAAATTTAAAACAACAAAATTGCAGAATAAAACAAATTGCACTCAATATTGAAATTTACATAACTTTTACAGTTTAACTCCGTTTCCAATGAAACGAAAAGCTGTATTCAAGTTATTAAATCTATTTTCATAATAAAAAATAAAATTTAAGAATTTGAATATTTAAATTTAAAAGTTAAAAGTCAAAGTTTGACCAGTTTGAATAGAAATTCACTTTTCAGTGAAATATCCAATTTATACTAGTTTGAAATTATATTTCATATGATAATCAAAATTTATATTTAAAATGAAATGTTTGAAATAAAACAAGTTTAAAAATAATTTCAAAATAAAATAAAGTTTTTAAATCAAAAAGTCAAATTAAAATAATTGAAATGTACAATAAAAATAGTTACAAAAATGCAGGGTTGTTACAGGACTAGAGTACTCTGAGTCCCCAAAGTGCGGACTAGAGTATAAACGATGTTAAAAAAAAGAAAAGATAAGAAAAATCTCTCCGAATCCCCAGAGTGCGGGCTAGAAGTATAGACGATTTAAAAATTTCTAAGTCCCCAGAGCGCGGACTAAAATTGAAACGATTCAGAAAACTCCGAGTCACGTGGAAGTGAACAAGTACTTGCATGACCCACATAGCTTTGGATTTCAAACACAAGATGGATGGTGAAGCTAAGCATCGAACATCATCAGAAAAACAAAATTTTATTTACTCAAGGATTCGATTTTACTACAACTTCTCCTGATCTCGGAGCAAAAAATCTATTCACAATGACTACAAAAATAAATAGAAATAATTACATAATCCAAGCTTATTCACGTTGAATGAAGCATGATAACTACTTCTTCGACTTCTTCCCCTTCTTCGGTTTCTCTGAAGACTCCCCCTCCGAGCTTTTTTTCCTAGACGCCTTGCTTGCAAGGGAAATGGTGCCTGGAGAAGGAAGAGGAACTTCTTGTGGTGAGGTTCCACCGGGGAGTATAACCTTCAGGGGCCTGTTAATTGGATCATCAAGTTCCACCACCTGAGGTTCAATCTTAATCTCAGCCTTCTTCTTCTTTTCTTCTATGACTTGCTCCGCCATGCTCGATTTTGAAGTGTGTTCAGAGGCGCCCATGATCTCAACTTCATCATGCTCCTCCATGGGCGATAAATTTTCAGATTTATCTTCATCAAGCGCCCCGATCACTTGTGCATCGGGTCCGGGGGTCTCTCTAGTCTGAGTTGCCTCTCCTGTTTTCCCTTCCTATTCTGTGGCGGCATCGCTCCTTGGAGTTGGCTTGGGGTCAGAATGGCCTGCACGACATCATAAGAGACAATTGTTAGAGTACATTTATTATTCGTCAAAAGCAATGGCCCTTTGAACTCTAAAAAAAAGCTATGTACCAGTTTCTGGCTGACTCTTAACGGTTCGTGGAGTTTCACCTTCCGGAATAGGAGATAGAGCGTGAATATCAAGTCCGGGTTTCTCCAGGTCATAGCCAATATGCTGCTCAAAGGGATCGAGTGGTGAGCGACCAGTCGGCTGAATAGGAGGAGGAACTGAGGACTCGGTTCCGGATGGACCGAAGTATCATTTTTTCCTTTCGACGAGGAAGAGTCCCTCCCGTAAAGGCTCTTTGCAGTAGATAGATTAGTGCGTTCCTTCTCGCGAAGCACTTCTCTCACAAGGGAATCTTCATCAATCTCTTCAGTTCCCAACTCGACTTTTTTGATCGTTATCAAAGTGTCCCATGCTTCGGCCAAAGATTCGAGGTAACCCTCGCCAAGAAAAGTTAGGTCACGATGCATGAGAACTCGAGCATTATACTCGGCTATGAGTGGATCAAACATGCACTTAATTTCTTCCTTACCTGCTTCAGTGGTCGCCTCGAGGCGGGAGTCGATTTTCGAGAGCGCTATTCTTTTTCCCTCTTCACGGGCCACATCCTTCAGCGCTTCAACTTTTGAAATCTCCTCGTCGAGCTTTACTTTTAGGAGTCGTGTGGAGACAATCTCGTCACAATATCATTGTGACTCTTCTTGGGCTGCAATTTTTTCTTCTTTCTCTTTAAGGAGTAGCTCCTCCAATTCTTTAACTCTTTGAGCAAGGGCATTCTTTTCCATTTGGATGGAGTCTTTCTCTAGGGCTAAAGTACCACAACGGTTAACCACCTCATCGATTTCCTTTTTATGTGCGGCTTCCAGATGATCAACCGCTTTAGCTGTGTCTTTAGCAGTTTTCTAAGCAGCTACAAGCTGAGATTTGTATGAGGAAAGCTCTTTGTCTTGTGCTTTGATAATGTCTTTGTCGTGGACAGCTTCGAGTTTCAGGCGATCGATTTCATGCTGGCGTTCCACTGAAACTTCCGAAACTTTATCCACTAAATGAACGAATGCGTCGTGCTGGATGTAGACATCATTAGTACAAGCAATGGCACTTTGTTTAACGTGACTCAGAATAGGATGGATCGCTGGAAGGAACTTTAGTCCATCAAAGCATATTTTTGGAAATATGGTTTTAAGCTCGGCTAGCTTCTTTGCTACCGATGGATCATGTGCAGGACTGGAGGAAGTTTGTTTTGCCGAAACAACAGATTTCTTGTGGAGCTCACGGGACTGCCTGGTGCTTGATGAGTCGAAATATTGATCACGAGGAGCTTCGTGTTGAGACCCCTTTTGAGCAGAATTATCCCTGCTATGCTCTGGTTGAGGGGGAGGATCGTTGGGGTAGGAAGAGTGGCTATAAGTTTTCCTTCGAGACGACGAATCTTGAGAATGATAGTCTCTATCGCTATTGTCATCTCTATCTCGGCGTTTTCCAAACCCTAAGTCTCAGCTAGAATGATGAAAAATAGAGGATCCACGAAGGCGGTCGAATCCATGAGAGTGTCCCATATCACCTACGCAGAAATTAAGCAAGTACAAGTTAGTAGGAATAACATAGTGGCTGAAGTTTATGTGTAAGATGAGGTGTGAGTGTTAGTGTGCGTGTCCTAGTGTTTCCCCCCGATGGACCGATTTCTTTAGCTTTACTTATAAGAATTTTTTCTACTTGATGATGAGCATGAACGCTTTCATTGCCTCTCGCGGGCGAGTGAAGTTTCATGGCTTCCGGATCGTCAAAGCCGTAGTTGAGCAGATTATCAAGGATAGTAAGGTTAGACAAGTGTCACGACCCGACTTCCTATGCCCAGGAAGACGTATCGTTTTTAAGAAAAGAAAGAGGTGAGAAAGTAGAAAAGATAGAGAAGAAGAAGAAACAACAACAGAATCTCAACAGCGGAACGAATAAAATATAATATATCACATAAATATTACATAGTATCATATACATCAGAGCTACACAGACAATACATCACAAACTAGACAGTTATAAACACCTATCTAGTTAATACAACTCACACATCACAGAGATACAACACAGCGGAATATAGAATAAACACTAACACAACGGAACCACTATATCTCTATACACTGAAGCCTCCTGCTCCATTACTCCTCCAGAATTCGTCAAAGCTAACCTGAATCCCTTGGCTACCCGTAAAAATTTGGGTACCCGAGAGTTTATGAAAAACAGAAATAAACTTCGGGTCAGACATGGGTCTGGTATGAGTAACAGGTTAAAGTTGTTTAACTTTGAAAATCATTTGAAACAAAAGGTATCACGTAAGACTCCCCACAAATAAACATGGGTAAGTTTTTACCTTACGCTAACCAAAACATTTGATAGGAAATCCAGTGATATTATAATAGTGTCTAGGGTTTTCAAGTAAAGCTAGAAAATAGCTGAAATGCTTACATCTCACATTTCAACATAGTTGGGCACAATCAAAACGTACGGCGCTTATTGGAGATTGGATTCCATACAATGGCTGGGCTACTGGGGTACCGCCCGTCACAGTACGTGGCCTAGATCACCGTACCGAGGAGTACGCCCGCTCCCCTGCAACACAAAGCCGGACCCGTTCCTTACTGAACAGTTCCAAACGAGACAACCCCGGCAGTAGGACGTCAACAACTGCCCACACAACGAAATAAAAAGGGACATCTAGACAGGGGAAAATCTCGCTCTCAAGTGGGTGCTACCCACGAAGCCTTGCTGCACCTCCCCTGTTTTAGCCATTCCCGGTTGATGAGGCTTGAGGTCACGATTACCTTTATCAGAACTCATCACTTAGAATGCTCATCGTCCACCTGACGATGTGTTGAAAGCATTCAATCCATACAAGTTTGTTCCGGGTTCGAACGAAACCGAAGGCATTATCTCGTTACACTCATTTTGGAATCACCCTCAGAGTTAACGACAATAACCCTTGCATTCTGAATCACCATCTCGAATCTATAAGTACTATCTCCGTCAAACTCATTACGGAATCACCCACAGAGTTATACTGACGAATAGTTCTTATACCTCGAGTCTTCACTTGCTCCATTTGCATTTCACGACCTAACGTTAATTTGGATCGATGTGGTATTCGGGTCTCCAGACCTGGAATCCCGGTATACGGAAACCCGATCCCGGTCTCATCGAAATCCAAAACGTGTCTTTTAAGGCCAAGTTGTTTTAAAGTTTAAAACAATCCAATTCAATTATCTATATACACAGATAGATAAATCACAATATAACAATGGATATTCACAACATCATCATAAACAGATAATCAATATCATCTCAAACAAGCATCCAAATCACAACAGATATCACTCGTCTCATATCTGAGATCACAATCAATCAATGGGATATCAATATCATTCATAAGCAATGATTTATTATTCACAACTATAATTAATTTAAAATGAATTAAATTAATTACTTCTGTCCCTAATTAATTTAAAGTAAATTAAATTAATTACTTATCTATAAATCCTGCTTATACAACCATTTTCTAATTACAATAAGTAATTAGTCTTAATTTAATTCCACAGATTAATTAATGTAAATCATTTATAGTAATTAATATTTAATTACTTCATTTATTAATTAAATATAATTAACTTCATTTATTCTTAATTAATTACATAAATTAATCACCTCATTATTAATTATTACTTATTTTAACAATTCATAATTATATCATTAACTATATAAATTAATGACCTCTAATTTATTTGTAAATTAAACTACTTCATAACTTTAAGTAATTTAATCTTTAACTCAAACAATTATTAGTCACCCTGATTAGTAACATCAGTAATTAACACTCCTAAATAAATTAATTATCCCATAATTAATTATCTTCATTTATTAATCCCAAAAGTAATTTCCAAATTACTCTATCTACACATCAGCTTGTATTAATCACATCTAGTGATTATCCTCTAATTACTTCTCTAAGTAACTCTGCTCCATTAATTACACCAAGAAATCTCACTTATCAGATCATTAGACGATTTATAGATTTGATTAAACTAGATTTATTCAATCAATCATATCTTCAAATTTAGTTCCAATAGATAATAACCCTTCAATTTCTTTTGTTAAATATTCATTTAACAGCTTCAATGAATTATTAATTCATCTAATTATTATCATTATTTATCACATTTATAAATCAATTTAAAATCCTTAGTTAACTGATTTATTAACTAAACAATTACTTGATTTCTTCCTTTGTAATTTCCTCTTTAATTTTAATTGATTATTACTTAATATAAATAAGTCATTTTCTAATTATCTTATTAATTACTTCAATATTTAATTCATTTCTAAGATAATTAATTCCTTAATAAATGACTTAATTAACATTCCACATTTAAATTCCAAATTCCTTTCTAAATTTAAGATTTAAAGTGATTAATGATTTAAACATTAATCTAGTGTAAATTCACTTTAAAATTTCTTTAAATAAATGTACATATCATTTATTACTTAAAATAAAATTTATATAAAGAAAAGAGCTTTTAAATTTAAATTATTATGAACAATCAATTCTTTTAAAAACATATTTTTAACTCGCAATTTCATTTCTTCCATTCAAAAAGAATTTCTCAAATTCCGTTAACATTTGTTTAAACAAATTTACTTTTTATAAAACTGTTTATTTAAACTATATTTACTTTAAACATTCAAATTAAAAATAAATTTAAATTTCAGATTTGGATTTTAAACTACTGTTAAAATCCTGTCCTAAATTTTTGAACTAAAACTTTAAACCTGGAAGATTAAGTTATTAAACTGGAAACATTCTCTGTTCAAAACTCAACTCAGCCTGCTCCGCATCCTGAACCCCTTTGCTTCGAGCCTCGCACGCGAATTATTCAAGTTTCCCCGAGAGCATTTTATACAAACACTTAACATTTTGAACTGAAGCACTCAAAACATTTCCACGCTAGCGAACTGCTTCGGGTAAATTTCTCGAATAACTCGAGTTCCTCTCGAGTCATTCACGCAAATATCTCGAGCACTCAAGGAAAATCGACAGCCATCACCAATTTTTCGCGTGCACATGCACAGTGCCGTCACCACCTCCTGCCACCTGCCGATCATCGAGGCAAGTCGAAAATCTCCATACGACCCCACCTCCGATCCCCAGCAACTCGATCTGACTCATATTCGAATTCGAGTATGAATTCGAAAAACTGGAACCAGAACTCCCTCATCTCCCTCCTGGAAACTCGCGTCGTACTCCAACTTCCGACCACCAGAACGGTCGCAACTCCGGCCATAGCTTCGATAGCTCTCCAACTTCCATCACCCAAAGTTCTACCACACTCGATTAACGAGAGAAGCCGAGTCGATCAAAATTTCAGAGCTTTCCAAAATTAGGTTTAACAACTAAAATTCACGACCACCGCCCCCACCGTTTTCTGATCATCCACCACCCAATTTTGCTGGACGCCCTATTCACTCCACTATCTCCAACCACAAATCCGGCCTTCCAAAATACTGGGATCACCCGAGATCTCCTAAAACTCCAAAACACTAAATACAGGAAAGCACTTTAAATACCAATCACAAAAATGTGATCATAGCTTTAAAAATCCTAACTTCAGGCAAGAATTCAAGTTATAAGCTTGAATTGATAATTTAAAATGTTTGAGAATTTGCTTATAATGATTATTTCCTGTTCTTCAAGTTTTACAGAGCAACCCTACCTGGTGAACTCGAATTCCAATTTTTAAAAATTTGTTTTGTGATCAAACAGATACGTTTTGTTTTAAATACAATGTACAAATAATCAATTGATTTAGCAAGTTGATTTTGTTTGAACCTGAGCTTCAAGTTTTTATCACAGAGATGTTTTTCAGACTATAAAACCAGACAGGTATCAACACATATAAAGAATTTCATAAATATGTTCATGCAAACATATTTTTCTTTTCAAACATAAGAACATTGCAAACACACTTAAGTAAATTTTAAATTTAATGTTACTCACCAAAAGCTTGCATAGAAGAAGAAGAACAGAGCACTGTTATTTTTGAAACCTGTCTTGAATTTGAAACTGGAAACATGCTTCCCATTTTGATCATTCTGCCCACTGTTTTGTAGTAGTTGTTGAATATTGTTGCATGCTTGTTTAGATTTTAAAATGAAGTTTTATCTCACTATTACTTATCTCGAATGAAAATGGAAAGGTGATGGAAAGAATGGTGTACAGGCTGAAGACTGAAGTAGGCTATATGGTTTATATTTCTTTTCTTCTTTCTTTTAAGTGTTCAGGGATATTTTGTAAGGATGGAGGCTGAAGTGATTTAGAAGCCAGTTCGAGTAGACTTTGGTATGCTATTGAGAATGGAGCATTAAATGTCATTAGTACTTGTGTCTCCATTTTGATTATTTTATATTTATGTCATAGATTTTTTTTATCTTTGAGCCTTGTTTTACAAGCCATATCATGTTATCTTTCTACTTTGCTATCAGGTCTATATCATAAACCCATTCGACACTTGTTTTTATACTTTGCTTTGAATATTTTAGTTTGCCTGCATATCATATTTTCTAAGTGTTGGTCTGTTTGCTTTTGTTATTTGCCTTGTTTCAGCTTTCCATTTGTTTAAGTTTTACTTTAGCTTGCATACTTGTATTTTTGTATTGTTAACTTGTTTGACAATGAAATGTAAATGGATATTGTTTTAATATGTTGTTTTAGCCAAGGTTATAAAATTTTATCTTAAGTATAACAACTCATAAATTTTATATTTCCATATTTTAAACTTAAACTATTAAACATTTAATTCACTCGTTATTTACTTTATTTTATACTTATGTTAATATCGTATATTAGATTTACGTTAAGTTAAATATTTATAAAGTTTACTTTATTTCAAATCTCAACTATCCAATATTATATTCACTTATTATTATTTTATTCTACACTATATAAACATTTACAAAGTTTATTTTAAATTTTAAACATTAACAAAGATTTCACTTTAAACTTCAAACTAAAATTCTTCCAGTTTTATATATATATATATAATAATTTCTATTTTAAAATCTATTCACAAAAATATTTATCAAATTAGAATAATTTACAAAGAAATTATCTCTATAAAAATAATAAAACTCATTATCAAAAATAAAATGGTTTTATAAAAGAAATTACCACTATATAAATAAATTACTTATTATATCAATCTATATTTAAAAAGACAAAACAACCTTTGTTGAATTTAAATTTAAGTAAAAATCAATTTTAAACAATTTAACTTATCATGTATATACTTTGAAGTCAACAGACTATTTATTTAATAGCATTTAAAAAGATATATATATATATATATATTAAATCAAACCAAAATTACCAAAAGTATTAAAATAAGAAAATATATCTTCTTTTATTAAAATTCAAATCAGATCTTATCTATTTACAATATATACAGATTTATATATATATTATAAACAGAAAACAATTTATTAGCCTTTAAAATATAAATTATTAGTTAAACATCTATTCAGAAGAAGATTATTAAATCAAACTCGAATTTTATTAACAATTATTATCATATCAATTTAATTCCTATCGCAGATTATTAAATTGATATTGTCAAAATTTCTGGGATGTCACATTCCTCCCCCCTTAAAAGAATTTCGTCCCCGAAATTTAAACAAAGGTAATTTAATAATCTATTAAAGTTTTAATTTTAAAATACAAACATATATCAATCATATGTTAACAATCATAGCATCCAATCAAACAAATCTATCTATCCCTATAAAATTCTGGTTAGAATTCTCTCGAGTTTCCCTGAGTACAAATATCGGGTTACTCGCTCTATAAAATCCAAACCATCAGTGCTACTAAACTACGAAGCTCCTACTCATCTAGATCTACTCAACTAGACAAGATACCAGACTATAGACAAGTCTGACTCAACAACCAAAACTCCCGAACTGCAGGTTCTATAACCAGAGATAGATCTCACACGTACTCCCTCGAAGATACGTGAAATACAACGGATCCCAATCATCCCAACTGACAATTCAAATCTGAAGACTCAACACTTATCCTCAGAAGAACAACAGAAAAGATCCAAAATATCTCAGAGTTGGCCTTCCACATCTTACCCAACTTATAGCTCCTTGAATAAGAGAAAACTTCAACAACAACGAAGTCTCCAACTTCGAATTCCAAATTTCCTCCGTCTCTAATTCCCAAAATTCTTCAGACGATCCTGGGCCTCCTACATCCTTACTGATCAGCTCAACCCTTGCTGATACCTCTCGAAACAAACTGAACCAAAACAATCAAACAAAATGATCTTTCCAAGATCAACCAAACTCAGAACACAAACTCTACTCCAAAATCAAAAGACAGATCCCACATCTCTCATCTGGAAGTGATAAAACAGATGCACTCCAATCTGGTCTCAGATCCTGAAAAATCTGCTGTAAAAATTCTCTAATCCAAACACTACAACTTCCATTTGCTTCCACTCTAAAACTGCTGCCACCATGCTTCAACTGCGCTACTCTGATATAGGTAGATGAAAACACAGATGATGTACACAAGCACAAACTTCCACTGATACCAATTGGGACGGACCTAGGCTTTGCAACCATCAGTCAGCAATCACAACTGATATGCTTCCCAACTATTCGGAAAATATGGCTCAATAGATCCAAAATAAAATCCAGAAGTTTTCTCCAAACTGAGCTGCTTCACCAAACTCAAAAATCATCCTACTACTAAGCTAAACTATCGGTATCACTTCTGAAATACAGTCGATACCAACTCAAACTCCAGATGCCGACAAAATTCTGACTTCCAGAAGACACCGGAAAAAGAAGAATCTCTAAAACACTAGAGAACACTCAAACCATCGCAAGTCACTTTTGCGATCAATCCAGCTTAATCCCAAAGAAAACTGCTCTCTCGTCACAAATCAGAACAGCACACACTTCTATAGCCAATCCATCGAAGAAATGGATTCACCCTGCTGCTCCTGAAATTTACCTCAAGAAAACTGTTAAGCCAGAAAGCTTCCCTGACGGCATAAAGAACACTCCAAGCTACACTGCTGACATTGATGCCCACAGACTCTAATTTTGAATTTCCTCGAGAGACTCGGACCACACCAACAGAAATATCCTGCTGAACACAGTCACCACCTTGAAGCAGAAACACTGTTAACTTGTTCCAAAGAAATATCTTCGGAAACATCCCTGGTCACTGCGTCTCATCACACAGCTACTACGTCCTGAAATATCAAGGTACCATCACTAACTTCTGTCAATCCGATAGATCCAAACTCTAGCTCACCCAACTTACACTTCAAAGATAAACTCCAAACTTTAACAGATATCCTTCCAAAATCGATGGAAACCTTCATCACAACAAAACTAACTCGAGAAGGAAATTGGGCCTACAATCCTGACATACACATTTCCAATCTCAACAAATTCAACCATCAGTGATCGTGTTACACAGATCACTACCCTATCCACCTTTATACTTATATTGGATAACCTGAACAGGTAACCCAACCGATAGGTAGAAATAAATATAAATATATATATCAAAAATAACAAATACGCTCTCTCGGGATAGACACCACTCCAGAGCCTAGGTATTCACTCAACCTAACGCTCTGATACCAACTGTCACGACCCGACTTCCTATGCCTAGGAAGACGTATCGTTTTTAAGAAAAGAAAGAGGTGAGAAAGTAGAAAAGATAGAGAAGAAGAAGAAACAACAACAAAATCTCAACAGTGGAACGAATAAAATATAATATATCACATAAATATTACATAGTATCATATACATCAGAGCTACACAGACAGTACATCACAAACTAGACAGTTATAAACACCTGTCTAGTTAATACAACTCACACATCACAGAGATACAACACAGCGGAATATAGAATAAACACTAACACAACGGAACCACTATATCTCTATACGCTGAAGCCTCCTGCTCCATTACTCCTCCAGAATTCGTCAAAGCTAACCTGAATCCCTTGGCTACCCGTAAAAATTTGGGTACCCGAGAGTTTATGAAAAACAGAAATAAACTTCGGGTCAGACATGGGTCTGGTATGAGTAACAGGTTAAAGTTGTTTAACTTTGAAAATCATTTGAAACAAAAGGTATCACGTAAGACTCCCCACAAATAAACATGGGTAAGTTTTTACCTTACGCTAACCAAAACATTTGATAGGAAATCCAGTGATATTATAATAGTGTCTAGGGTTTTCAAGTAAAGCTAGAAAATAGCTGAAATGCTTACATCTCACATTTCAACATAGTTGGGCACAATCAAAACGTACGGCGCTTATTGGAGATTGGATTCCATACAATGGCTGGGCTACTAGGGTACCGCCCGTCACAGTACGTGGCCTAGATCACCGTACCGAGGAGTACGCCCGCTCCCCTGCAACACAAAGCCGGACCCGTTCCTTACTGAACAGTTCCAAACGAGACAACCCCGGCAGTAGGACGTCAACAACTGCCCACACAACGAAATAAAAAGGGACATCTAGACAGGGGAAAATCTCGCTCTCAAGTGGGTGCTACCCACGAAGCCTTGCTGCACCTCCCCTGTTTTAGCCATTCCCGGTTGATGAGGCTTGAGGTCACGATTACCTTTATCAGAACTCATCACTTAGAATGCTCATCGTCCACCTGACGATGTGTTGAAAGCATTCAATCCATACAAGTTCGTTCCGGGTTCGAACGAAACCGAAGGCATTATCTCGTTACACTCATTTTGGAATCACCCTCAGAGTTAACGACAATAACCCTTGCATTCTGAATCACCATCTCGAATCTATAAGTACTATCTCCGTCAAACTCATTACGGAATCACCCACAGAGTTATACTGACGAATAGTTCTTATACCTCGAGTCTTCACTTGCTCCATTTGCATTTCACGACCTAACGTTAATTTGGATCGATGTGGTATTCGGGTCTCCAGACCTGGAATCCCGGTATACGGAAACCCGATCCCGGTCTCATCGAAATCCAAAACGTGTCTTTTAAGGCCAAGTTGTTTTAAAGTTTAAAACAATCCAATTCAATTATCTATATACACAGATAGATAAATCACAATATAACAATGGATATTCACAACATCATCATAAACAGATAATCAATATCATCTCAAACAAGCATCCAAATCACAACAGATATCACTCGTCTCATATCTGAGATCACAATCAATCAATGGGATATCAATATCATTCATAAGCAATGATTTATTATTCACAACTATAATTAATTTAAAATGAATTAAATTAATTACTTCTGTCCCTAATTAATTTAAAGTAAATTAAATTAATTACTTATCTATAAATCCTGCTTATACAACCATTTTCTAATTACAATAAGTAATTAGTCTTAATTTAATTCCACAGATTAATTAATGTAAATCATTTATAGTAATTAATATTTAATTACTTCATTTATTAATTAAATATAATTAACTTCATTTATTCTTAATTAATTACATAAATTAATCACCTCATTATTAATTATTACTTATTTTAACAATTCATAATTATATCATTAACTATATAAATTAATGACCTCTAATTTATTTGTAAATTAAACTACTTCATAACTTTAAGTAATTTAATCTTTAACTCAAACAATTATTAGTCACCCTGATTAGTAACATCAGTAATTAACACTCCTAAATAAATTAATTATCCCATAATTAATTATCTTCATTTATTAATCCCAAAAGTAATTTCCAAATTACTCTATCTACACATCAGCTTGTATTAATCAAATCTAGTGATTATCCTCTAATTACTTCTCTAAGTAACTCTGCTCCATTAATTACACCGAGAAATCTCACTTATCAGATCATTAGACGATTTATAGATTTGATTAAACTAGATTTATTCAATCAATCATATCTTCAAATTTAGTTCCAATAGATAATAACCCTTCAATTTCTTTTGTTAAATATTCATTTAACAGCTTCAATGAATTATTAATTCATCTAATTATTATCATTATTTATCACATTTATAAATCAATTTAAAATCCTTAGTTAACTGATTTATTAACTAAACAATTACTTGATTTCTTCCATTGTAATTTCCTCTTTAATTTTAATTGATTATTACTTAATATAAATAAGTCATTTTCTAATTATCTTATTAATTACTTCAATATTTAATTCATTTCTAAGATAATTAATTCCTTAATAAATGACTTAATTAACATTCCACATTTAAATTCCAAATTCCTTTCTAAATTTAAGATTTAAAGTGATTAATGATTTAAACATTAATCTAGTGTAAATTCACTTTAAAATTTCTTTAAATAAATGTACATATCATTTATTACTTAAAATAAAATTTATATAAAGAAAAGAGCTTTTAAATTTAAATTATTATGAACAATCAATTCTTTTAAAAACATATTTTTAACTCGCAATTTCATTTCTTCCATTCAAAAAGAATTTCTCAAATTCCGTTAACATTTGTTTAAACAAATTTACTTTTTATAAAACTGTTTATTTAAACTATATTTACTTTAAACATTCAAATTAAAAATAAATTTAAATTTCAAATTTGGATTTTAAACTACTGTTAAAATCCTGTCCTAAATTTTTGAACTAAAACTTTAAACCTGGAAGATTAAGTTATTAAACTGGAAACATTCTCTGTTCAAAACTCAACTCAGCCTGCTCCGCATCCTGAACCCCTTTGCTTCGAGCCTCGCACGCGAATTATTCAAGTTTCCCCGAGAGCATTTTATACAAACACTTAACATTTTGAACTGAAGCACTCAAAACATTTCCACGCTAGCGAACTGCTTCGGGTAAATTTCTCGAATAACTCGAGTTCCTCTCGAGTCATTCACGCAAATATCTCGAGCACTCAAGGAAAATCGACAGCCATCACCAATTTTTCGCGTGCACATGCACAGTGCCGTCACCACCTCCTGCCACCTGCCGATCATCGAGGCAAGTCGAAAATCTCCATACGACCCCACCTCCGATCCCCAGCAACTCGATCTGACTCATATTCGAATTCGAGTATGAATTCGAAAAACTGGAACCAGAACTCCCTCATCTCCCTCCTGGAAACTCGCGTCGTACTCCAACTTCCGACCACCAGAACGGTCGCAACTCCGGCCATAGCTTCGATAGCTCTCCAACTTCCATCACCCAAAGTTCTACCACACTCGATTAACGAGAGAAGCCGAGTCGATCAAAATTTCAGAGCTTTCCAAAATTAGGTTTAACAACTAAAATTCACGACCACCGCCCCCACCGTTTTCTGATCATCCACCACCCAATTTTGCTGGACGCCCTATTCACTCCACTATCTCCAACCACAAATCCGGCCTTCCAAAATACTGGGATCACCCGAGATCTCCTAAAACTCCAAAACACTAAATACAGGAAAGCACTTTAAATACCAATCACAAAAATGTGATCATAGCTTTAAAAATCCTAACTTCAGGCAAGAATTCAAGTTATAAGCTTGAATTGATAATTTAAAATGTTTGAGAATTTGCTTATAATGATTATTTCCTGTTCTTCAAGTTTTACAGAGCAACCCTACCTGGTGAACTCGAATTCCAATTTTTAAAAATTTGTTTTGTGATCAAACAGATACGTTTTGTTTTAAATACAATGTACAAATAATCAATTGATTTAGCAAGTTGATTTTGTTTGAACCTGAGCTTCAAGTTTTTATCACAGAGATGTTTTTCAGACTATAAAACCAGACAGGTATCAACACATATAAAGAATTTCATAAATATGTTCATGCAAACATATTTTTCTTTTCAAACATAAGAACATTGCAAACACACTTAAGTAAATTTTAAATTTAATGTTACTCACCAAAAGCTTGCATAGAAGAAGAAGAACAGAGCACTGTTATTTTTGAAACCTGTCTTGAATTTGAAACTGGAAACATGCTTCCCATTTTGATCATTCTGCCCACTGTTTTGTAGTAGTTGTTGAATATTGTTGCATGCTTGTTTAGATTTTAAAATGAAGTTTTATCTCACTATTACTTATCTCGAATGAAAATGGAAAGGTGATGGAAAGAATGGTGTACAGGCTGAAGACTGAAGTAGGCTATATGGTTTATATTTCTTTTCTTCTTTCTTTTAAGTGTTCAGGGATATTTTGTAAGGATGGAGGCTGAAGTGATTTAGAAGCCAGTTCGAGTAGACTTTGGTATGCTATTGAGAATGGAGCATTAAATGTCATTAGTACTTGTGTCTCCATTTTGATTATTTTATATTTATGTCATAGATTTTTTTTATCTTTGAGCCTTGTTTTACAAGCCATATCATGTTATCTTTCTACTTTGCTATCAGGTCTATATCATAAACCCATTCGACACTTGTTTTTATACTTTGCTTTGAATATTTTAGTTTGCCTGCATATCATATTTTCTAAGTGTTGGTCTGTTTGCTTTTGTTATTTGCCTTGTTTCAGCTTTCCATTTGTTTAAGTTTTACTTTAGCTTGCATACTTGTATTTTTGTATTGTTAACTTGTTTGACAATGAAATGTAAATGGATATTGTTTTAATATGTTGTTTTAGCCAAGGTTATAAAATTTTATCTTAAGTATAACAACTCATAAATTTTATATTTCCATATTTTAAACTTAAACTATTAAACATTTAATTCACTCGTTATTTACTTTATTTTATACTTATGTTAATATCGTATATTAGATTTACGTTAAGTTAAATATTTATAAAGTTTACTTTATTTCAAATCTCAACTATCCAATATTATATTCACTTATTATTATTTTATTCTACACTATATAAACATTTACAAAGTTTATTTTAAATTTTAAACATTAACAAAGATTTCACTTTAAACTTCAAACTAAAATTCTTCCAGTTTTATATATATATATAATAATTTCTATTTTAAAATCTATTCACAAAAATATTTATCAAATTAGAATAATTTACAAAGAAATTATCTCTATAAAAATAATAAAACTCATTATCAAAAATAAAATGGTTTTATAAAAGAAATTACCACTATATAAATAAATTACTTATTATATCAATCTATATTTAAAAAGACAAAACAACCTTTGTTGAATTTAAATTTAAGTAAAAATCAATTTTAAACAATTTAACTTATCCTGTATATACTTTGAAGTCAACAGACTATTTATTTAATAGCATTTAAAAAGATATATATATATATATATATATTAAATCAAACCAAAATTACCAAAAGTATTAAAATAAGAAAATATATCTTCTTTTATTAAAATTCAAATAAGATCTTATCTATTTACAATATATACAGATTTATATATATATTATAAACAGAAAACAATTTATTAGCCTTTAAAATATAAATTATTAGTTAAACATCTATTCAGAAGAAGATTATTAAATCAAACTCGAATTTTATTAACAATTATTATCATATCAATTTAATTCCTATCGCAGATTATTAAATTGATATTGTCAAAATTTCTGGGATGTCACAACAAGCCTTTCAATGAACCCTCTAAGTGTTGTGGAGACGGCTCTTTCTCCATTGGAGTAATTGTCACTTTCGAAGTTCCGCCCACTATCTTCTTCCTCAGCTTGTAAGCTAGTTTCTTTTTTCCTTTTGAAGGGGGAGGTAGTTCATCATTGCCATGTGCTTCAACCACTGGTTCTGGAGCAGGACTTACACTCTCACCCGGAGCTTCGGCCTCCTTTATTTCACCTTCCTCAGATACATCGGGGGTCTCTCTTGTCGAAGGCATCGAAGGCCCTACTTGCCTTTTGCCTTTGTCCAAGGCAGGTCCGGTTGTAGTGACGCTATGAGGGAGACTTATTCGGCGACCTTCTGCCAGCAGTCCAAATCTTGAAAGCGATTCATTAGAAATGATATATTTGATGTCCCGGTCTCCCACGGGAACAGCTCGAATAGCTTCGACGGCCTCAGAGTACCCAGAGCCTCCGAGACGTGGGCTAATACCTGTAAAAATCGAAAAAAGATTTAAAAAGAATGCACTTCCTTCGACGTACAACTATTGATCTAGAAAAGGAACTTACTCCCTTCTAGCCATCTCCTCGCAAAACTAGGGGGCAGCGCACGTAAAACCATTCCTGCTTGTATAGGGCAAATTTGCTCCACGCCACCGTTAAGATTTGGCACTTGGACTGTGGCTTGAGGAATATGAAGGATGGGCCGTTGGACCATCTCTTGAAACGATAGATATATCGGATATCATTGGGAGTGGGTAGTCTGAACAAAACACTCATGAAAAGAATACACGTGCCATAGATGAACGCGTGACTATTGGGATGTAACTATGCTAGGGCGATCTCCATATATTGCAGCACATCACGAAGGAAGGAGCTGAAAGGTGGCACGCTACCAACCCAGCACATTAATTTATTACAAGCCGTATACCCAGCTGGGGGCAGGTGAGGACGGTCTTGCCCCGATGTAACCAACACATCGTCAAAGGGGATTCCATGGATTGAGCACAGTCGACGAAGAGCATTTTCATTGATTCTTGAAGCTTGAGAATCAGCCGGATTGTCTAGGATAATTTCTCCATCTACGGCGTCAAGAGCCAAATCAATAGCTGTAGCCGTTGGGCTTGGGATATTCTGTGCAAGAGTTGTCAACGGATTCGAAGTTCCCACAACTTCTTGTCGAGAACTTGGCTGAGGATTATCTAAAACTGTAGCAGAGCTCGACTTTCTAGACATCCTCAATGAACGTTGAATTTGAGTAAACACCTGTTTGAACTATACTTGAAAGACAATCGATATTAGATATAACGACAAAGATTTTCCCCCACGTGGTGTATGAGCTAGTGTGATGGTTCGTGTGAAGAATGTAAGTAAATTAAGGTTCTGTAAAGTAAAGTATAGCACGACAAGCCTTAGGTTGTCCTCTTTACAAAGTTTTAAGTTCACGTTTGTTATGGCCTCAATCGTGAAATTATTAGTCTTGATCAATTCCATATGCCTTTGGACTTAGATTGGTATCATGGATTTATTAGTACATGAATAAGTATGGAAATAAGCAGCAATGTTATGTTCTACGAGTTGATATAGGGTAAGTATGTCAATGCCAAACGGCAAGTCATAGGACCGGTCGTCTGGCCGAGAGCGTATATGCCGAACCATAATGCCTCGCTCGGTGCCGGTCCTCAAAGCCTATCCCACTTCCCTTTCTCATTCTCTACTCACGACCCACTTAATTACTGAACATCAACCTAGACCAAATACGACCCGGACAAACTAAAGTTGTAGACCTACACACTCATTACTTCTCCTTAATCACCGAATGAGAACCACTCTCTCCCTCTCTCCTTAGACCGAACGATCGCCCATCCCACTACCTCCCTAACATTATTCTAACATGAAGACTACCAAGCAACCGACTTCACAGTTGACCGACTTCCACCCAAAATATATATGCCAACCCGTTCACACTCTCTTCTCTCTCGCTCCTTGGTTACCGAACAATCCCAATCACCAATTTAACTCTACTTCAACAACCTAACAACCACACTCCCTCACTCAGTGGCCCAATGGGAGCCTACGTCCTAGGAATCACTGGCTCTACCCTAAGACAGGTTCTAACCTCGGGTTCATCTTCCTCACCTACGCGACTCCTGCCATTCGTAATCTAAAGAAAACTCATGAAATCGAATTCCGTACAGAACCCCTAGCTCGAGAAAGTCGATCGAATGGGAAGTTCATACCTAAGAGAGTTGAGGCTTGGGGAATTGGGCGATTCGATATCGAAGTTCGTTTCAATTTGTTGTCAGAAGAAGTTGTGGAGCAGACGCTTTGGATTCAGGGTGAGAGAGGAAGGTTGAAGAGGTAGCCGAAGTTTTGGGGAAGATAAGCTATGAGGTCTTATAGAGTCGAAGTGGAAGTAAAGAAATGTGGGAGAGAAGTGTCGACTTTTATATATGAAGGAGGGGAGGTGAACAGGCATCGACCGGTGGACCCAGTCAAGGTATCTCAGTGGCTCGGTGAGCAATCATGCCGAGCGACAGTGAACTTGCCGAATGAGTGGTTCGACGCGCGAACATCGGCCGACCTGCATCAAAGACATGGCATGATAAAGAGCTCAAATATGGTTCGACATGCAGGATATCGTGCGAATCAACTTATGGAAGTCGGAGCAAGGTTTTAAAGAAAAATGTGGATTGCTCATGGTTCAAAGCGCATCATGTTGGCTCACACGATACGCTTTGGGGGGCAAATGTTACCCGGATGTTTGGCCCGGTTACAGGATGCCGATCATATAGGCTCTCGTTTCAATCTGGGTGGTTCGGCCCAAATAGGAGAATTGTATGTCGTTCAGCTTGGGATGGAAGCGCACCATTCGGCACATACTTGAGAAGTTAGCAGGATATCAGATCTACAGCTAAGAAAGGCGCTCGGCATGACTCCGCTTCTGGTCAACTACCCAAGATCCACCATTCGGTCTCCTCACTTGGTTCGGCTCGGTGTATTTGCATGGATTGATCTACTTACCTGGTTCAGTGCCAGGTGTAAGTTCGAAGGAGAACGATAAGTGAACAGTGGCTCGGTCAAGGTAGACGAGTAAGTGGAGGATGGTTCGGCGTATGCCGCTCGGCACTTACTATTCGGCACTTATTGCTCACCAATGTCGCTCGGAAACTAGGCCCGGTCATTGTAAGTCGGCATGCCTGGTTTGATGCATGCTAGAGGGGTTAGTAGGTTTTCAGGCCTACAACAAAGTGAGACAATCGACATGACTTCACTTTGAGTCAACCCACCATCTGCTTCAGGTCTCCTGAGGGTTTACTTCTAGTCACTTGATAATTGACCAAACATGATGGGTCGGCATTTCTTGACCGGCATTTCTCGATCGGCCTGTCTCATTCGGCATGCATGGCTCGGTGCGCAGAAGTCACCGACCATGGGCCGAGATACTTTGCTCCTGGGCCCGTGAGGGAAGTCCAGCCTATCTTTGCCTATAAATAGAGGGGCAGGGGCGCAGTGAAAAGGGACCTTTTTTCGTGAACTCCGAGGAGACTTTGCCATTTTCAAAACTCACTTCTTTTCTACAAAAACTTGTACTCAAGTTGTAGGTGTACAGATTGTCTCTGTATTCGATTATTCAAAGAAGTAATAAAGATTACAATTAAAGTGGACGTAGGCAGTTACGCCGAACCACTATAATTCTGGTGCTCTCGTTTTTTATCGTTCTTATTGCATACTATTGCGATATTCCTCGGTTTTAATTTATTTTCTTCATTAATCTCTCTACACAAATCCTTTCTTGGGTGTTAGTGACCAATTTTGGTGCTAACATGTTGTTTTTGGAAATCTGTGATTTTGTTCATATTCAAGTGCTTCTGATATTTTTGGATACCATTAGCGTTACATATTTTGTCACCAGAAGTTAATACTATGGAAGACTGCAGCATCTGTAGCGCTTAGCTTTTGGCCTCTAGATACAGGATGTTACAACTTGGTATCAAAGCTTAGGTTTATGAAAAACTTTAAACTAAAAAAATGATTTTGAAAACATAATCTCAAAGAATTAGAGTAAGATTGGGGTATGGGATGAAGCTATAGTAACGTACTTGTATTTGCTATATATAAGTATACGCTTTATCTCTAGTCTCCTATCCTTGTTAGGTTATTTTTCTATATCTCATGAGGTTTGAATATAGATATAGATGGTAGAAGAGGAATAGTTAAACCAGGAAGGGAGGGCACCGATGGGAATGCCAGACCTAATGCAAGGAGGACCCAATGTCAGGCACAAGTAGAGAATGTAGGTGCTGGAGTCCCGCAAGTGGACATGGGAGCTATGTATCAGTTTTTTGTGAATATGATGCAAGTTG
Source organism: Allium fistulosum (assembly GCA_030737815.1). Taxonomy (NCBI): domain Eukaryota; kingdom Viridiplantae; phylum Streptophyta; class Magnoliopsida; order Asparagales; family Amaryllidaceae; genus Allium; species Allium fistulosum. The sequence goes on from CM060905.1 coordinate 1,044,669,659, forward strand.
GAATTACAACTGGAGTGGTAGGAGGAAATGCTGCGGGAGCAGGAGTTCCGGAAGTTCCGGTAGTTAACCATTATGCTAAGCTGAGCGGAGATTATGCTAAGCTTGGAGGGAAGCCATTTATGGGGACAGAGGATGCTATGGAGGTGGAAAATTGGTTGATGCACTATTAGAGAATCTTTGCAGACTTGGGGATCAATAATGAGCAGAAGAGGAGGCTAGCTTCGAGACAGCTTCAGGGAGCGGCTTTGTTTTAGTGGAACAGTGTGACGGCTGGTATGGATGAGGAAACCTTGACATGGGTAGATTTCAGGGGGAGGTTCCAGGAGAGCTTTATGTCTGCGATGGCACAGTCTGCTTTGTTCAGAAAGTTTGCTGAGTTAGAGCAGGAAGAGATGTCCGTTTTGGAGTATGCCAAAATTTCGAGGAGTTGGCTAGATATGGGTATGCTTCGGTGGATACAGTAATGAAGAAGAATGAGAAGTTTATCAGGGGGTTGAAGCTTGAGTTAGCAAGGGCTACATCACCTTATATTAGAGACCCTTCTGATTTTATAGTGGAGATGGCCTTAAGGCATGAGAAGATTATTGATTCTCTAGAGAAGAGTAAGGCTAAGGAGGTCCAAGTTAGGCAGAATCAGAAGAGGAAGTTCTTTCCTAAGAAGGGTGCAAAGAAGGATGGAGCAGCTAAGAAAGGGAAGTCTAAGATTGTTTGCTTTAAGTGCGACAAGAAAGGACATTTTGCTAATGAGTGTCGTGCTGGAAAGGAAAAGGAGGTGGCCGGAAAGAAGAATGTCAGGTGCTTCAACTGTGACCAGATTGGCCACTATAAGAACCAGTGCAAGGAGCTCGCTAAGGATGGAAAGGGCAAAGTGTATGCATTGGAGTCTACTATTTCGAAGCCAACGGCTCAGGAGAAAGGAAATGCAGTTTTAGGAGGTATGCTTCAAATTCATGGTATGTATGCTAGTGTTCTATTTGATACTAGTGCATCACATTCTTTTATATCTAGATGTTTGATAGATAAGCTTAACCTAGAACCCACATATTTAGTTACTTCCTTACGGGTTGCGAATCCAATAGGAGGGTATGCAACTCTAGGGTTGAGATGTGACCAGTTAGAGTTTGACTTGTTAGGTCATACTTTTGTTTGCAGTTTGCATGTTTTTGGTTTTGTGGGGTTCGGAATTATTCTTGGTATGGATTGGTTAAGTGAATACGATGCTAGGATATTTTGCCAGGATAGGAAAATATCTTTTAGACACCCTGATTGTAGAGACAGGATTGTTTATACCGTAGAATGTTCTAACGGTGAGGTGAATGATTTGTTGGGTGTTATGAAGTTGGAAGATATGCTGAATCGAGTGTTTGTGGTTAGAGAATTCGTGGATCTTTTTGAGCCTGTAGTTGGATTACCATCGAAACGAGCTATTGAGTTCCAGATAGATTTGGTTTCGGGAGCAAAACCAGTGAGTAGGCCACCGAGCAGGATGACTCCTACAGAGATGAGGGATTTAAAGGTGCAATTGGTGGATTTAGAAGGCAAGAGTTTTACCAGGCCGAGTAGTTCTCCTTGGGGAGCAGCCATAGTGTTTGCTAAAAAGCCGGACGAATCGTTGAGGCTATGTATCGATTATCGTAAGTTGAACGAGAGAACGATAAAGAATCGATATCCATTGCCGAGGATTTACGATTTGTTCGACCTGTTGAGTGAAGCTAAGGTATTTTATCAGTTAGATTTGGCGACAGGTTTCCATAAACTCAGATAGTAGAGGATAATATACCTTTGACGACATTTAGGACCAGATATGGGTCGTACGAATGGTTAGTTATGTCGTTCGGACTGACTAATGCGCCAGCATTCTTTGTGGATTCGATGAACCGAGTTTTCTGAGAGCACTTGGATAGGTTCTTATTGGTTTTTATAAATGATATCTTGATATACTCTAAAGTTGAAAAAGAGCATGAAGTTCATCTTAGAGTGGTGCTTGAGAGGCTGAGGCAGCATCGGTTAAAGGCAAAGTTTTCAAAGTGTCATTTCGGGAAGAAGGAAGTGAAGTTTCTAGGTCATGTAGTCTAAGAGAAAGGGTTGTTAGTAGATCCAACTAAGATTGAAACGGTAAATAGTTGGAAGAGACCCGAGACAGTGATGGAGATAAAGAGTTTCCTTGGGTTGGCTGGTTATTATCGAAGGTTCATTAAGGATTTTTGTGGATAGCGGCATCGATGACCAAGCTAACGAGAAAGGATGTAAAGTTTGTGTGGACTGATAAGCATGAGGAAGCATTCCAGAGTTTGAAACACTTATTGACCCATGCACCTGTGTTGGTTGTTCCGGAAGGGAATCGAGATTTGGTGGTTTATACGGATGCGTGTGGAATAGGATTAGGAGCTATGCTGATGCAGAGAGGTAAAGTGGTTGCCTATGACAGCTTAGACACATGAGGTCAGGTATCTGACGCATGATTTGGAATTGGCTGCAGTTGTTTTTGCTTTGAAGGTGTGGAGACATTACCTTTTGGGAGAGAGGTTTGAGATATATACAGATCATAAGTCGTTGAAGTATTTGTTCTCTCGGAAGGAGCTAAACATGAGATAACAGAGGTGGTTAGAGTTTATTGCTGCTTATGATTTTGGGATCGAGTACACACCGGGGAAAGGCAACAAGGTTGCAGATGCACTTAGCAGGAAACATCAGAATGCAGTGTTGCGATGACTGCTGAGTGGAAAGATTTGGAAGCATTAGCAGATTGTAGAGTACAGTGGAAATCTAAGGCTGGGTCTAGCGGAGAAACCGTAGTGTTACCTTGTTTGGAAGTTCGACCAGTGATGATCAAAAGGATTGCTTCTAAACGGGAGGAGGATCCAGTGTTAGCTAAACAGATCAGGAAGCTAAGAGATGGAACCGAGAGCGATGACTTGAAAGATTTCAGTCTTGACCAGAATGGGAGGTTGAGAAAGAAAGGAAGATTATGTGTTCCGAGTGTAGGAAACATCTTGGAGGAATTCCATCGTTCGAAGTTCTCTTTTCATCCGGGAGGAACTAAGACGTATCAAGATATGAAGATGAGTTTCTTCTAGGAAGGTATGAAGCGGGATACTGGCTTATGGGTAAAGCAGTGCTTGAATTGCCAACAAGCAAAGGCTGAACACCAGAAGCCAAGTGGGTTGCTTCAGCTATTAGATATTCCGATATGCAAATGGGATTCTGTTTCTATGGACTTTATTGACGGGTTGCCAAGGTCGAACAGGGGAAATGATTGTATATGGGTCATAGTGCACAGACTAACCAAGAGTGCCTATTTCATTCCAGTTAAGTCAACCAGAACGGCACCTATTTTGGCAAAGTTGTCTATGAAAAATGTGGTTAGATTGGATGGAATTCATGGTAGTATAGTAAGCGATAGAGATTCCTGATTCACTAGTGAGTTCTAGAAGAGTCTGCAAGAAGTTTTGGGAACCAAGCTCAAAATGAGTACCGCTTACTATCCACAGCCGGATGGGCAAACGGAAAGAGTTAATAAAATCTTGGAGGATTTGTTAAGAGCTTGTGTATTAGATTTTGGGGGATCATGCAAAGACCATCTGCATTTAGTCCAGTTTTCGAATAACAACAGTTATCAGACTAGTATTGGGATGGCACTGTTTGAGGCTTTGTATGGAAGGCCATGGAAATCTCTCGTATGTTGGTTAGAGAACGGGGATAGATTGATTCTTGGTCCAGATTTGGTTAAGGAAGCTACAGAAAAGATTAAGATCATTCGGGCCAGAATAAAGGAGGCTCAGTCTAGGAAGAAGAGTTATGTTGATAGAAGACAGAAAGATTTAGAGTTCTTAGTTGGAGACCAGGTTTTCGTCAAAGTGTCACCAATGAAGGGTGTGATTAGATTTGGGAAATTAGGAAAGTTAGCACCGAGATTCGTTGGACATTTTCCTATTATTGAGAGAATCGGGAAACTCGCATATAGAGTTGAGTTACCAAGCAGTTTGGTAGGAGTCCACGATGTTTTTCATGTTTCTCATCTCAGAAAGTGTGTTAGAGACCCGGAGACTACTATTGCACTGACTGTGCTAGATGACTTAGTAGTAGAACCAGATTTGACTATAGTGAGGAAGCCTATTCGTATTGTTACGAGAGATGAGAAGAGGCTTAGAACCAAGATGGTCAGATTAATCAAAGTTCAGTGGAGCAACGATGACAGGGACTGTACTTGGGAGATTGAGAGTAGGATTAGAGATACTTATCCTGACTTATTTGATGGTATGTTTTACCTCTTTGATTAAGGTGTTGTGTACCTTATCGTAATTTTGAGGATGAAATTCTTTAAGGAGGGGAGTTTGTAACACCCCATATTTTTGGTAACACTATTTAGGATATTTAATTAGTTAAATAAAATAAAATAATGTGTTGATTAGGGGACTGATATTTGATTTTATTAAGGGTAGCCGTGCTATTTAAACAATGAATTAAAATAAGAGTTAAGATGAAATAGAGGAGGAGTAAATTAGGAAAGAGGCCATTCCTATATCCCTTAAACTTGGCCGTGCATTCTACTATACACGTTTATTTCATTTTATAAAAAAATTAAAATAAGAGGCCGGCCACCATTAACAAGAGAAAGGGAAAAAGATAGAGAAAAGCTAGGAAGAAGCTTAAGCAAATCAAATCCATTCACATTTCAATCTCCTTAATCTCTAAAGCTAAGGTGAATAATGTTTACATCTCATATTTATTTGTTTTCGGTTTTAGGATGAAATTCGAACCTATTTGCAATGATTTGCCATGTTTTGAATGATGGAATGATTATATATACATGTTGATGATTTATTGATTTTATGATATGTTTTAAGGTGTAAACTCTATAAAATGACATCCAAATGCCTTGCGAATTTTTATATAGACCATAAATATTATTTTGGAGATGGGTGTCAATTTTTAGGATTTTCTGAATTTTTGTGAAATTTTTATGAATTTTCTAGTAAAGAAAATGTTAATTTGGATTATAACTTATTTACGGTTAAATAATAAAAGGTTTGGGTCTGAAATTTTTATATGTTGGAAAACATATTAAAAGAGATGTTCTAGAATTTTTGTAGAATTTTCCTAAGTGGTTTAATGGGTATATAAAATTATTTAAGGTATGGGACTTAAATGTTTTATATATTTATAAAAGGAGAAGGGGCTTTTTACAAATAATTCAAATAGTTAGTTCTGAAAATTGCATCACTTTTTAGTGGTAAGGAAAAGAGGCAACCAATCAAAATTTGACATGTAAAACAGGTTAGGTGAAAAGAACTATTTGCTACATGCTTTTTACTGTTTTGTTGCTTTCGGCACCTGCTTCCACCTTGGTTGGCTTTCAACCAAGTCCCTCCGCCTTCTACTCCATCGAAACCAATGTGCATGGTATCAATATATTGGTACGTAGCGAATTGGATAGATGGTGAAAGGCATGAGGTCGAAACCATAGGTTCCAAAGGGATCGAAGTACCGCTTTGCTTTTAAATTAAAAATACGCCTGCTTGCTTTTGACTAAATGGCTTACGACTCAGTAGCTTTTGACTTGGTTAGCTTTCGACTAGGTCAAATGGATTTAAAGAAATGGTTTCGATTGGGTTGCGCTTTTGTTTTAAATGATTGCTTTCGACTAAGTCGAAACCTTTTTGCTGCCGCTTTCTACCTTTCGACCCAGAAGGTTTCGAAAGGGTTGTTTACTTTGATTTCTAAAATTTGGCCACTTCTCCAATGCTTTCGAAGGGATGGTTTCAACACCATTACTTCTTTACTTAGGAAATGGTTTCGAAACAGATGATTTTGACTTAAATGTATTAAAGATCCTTTTTCCATGATGGAAGTAAAACCCAAATGGTTTCGAAAGAGACAGTTTTAAATGGTTTCGAAACAGATGCTTTTGACTTTAATGGGTTTCTAATCCTTTTGCTCTACTTGAAGGCATAATCCAAATGGTTTCGACAGAGACAGTTTTCAAATGTTTCGAAGGAGTAAATTTTTGAATGGTTTCGAAAAGTTTCCACATGTTTTAAATTGAACCTAAAAGCTTTCGAAAGGTTTAGTATTTTAATGCTTTCGAAAGGGTTTTGGTGAATGGTTTCGAAGGGGTGGTTCCCTAGGGTTTCGAAAGGGTTGAAAGGGTAGGTTTTTCCTATGTTTTCGAAAGGAAATATTTAATGGTTCTAAAGAGGGATGTCTAATGTTTTGAAGCTTTCGAAGGAAACACTTTTAATGGTTTCAAAGGGGTTACTTTCAATGGTTTCGAAAGGGGTTACCTTCAAGGGTTTCCAAAGGGTTTTTTAAAGGTTTTAAACAAAGGTATCGAATGTATTAAATAGGCAATGTAGCCTAAGTGCTTTCAAGTTAAAAAGGGTTTTAACTTTATTTGAAAGGATAGCCAATCCTCATTAAAATTCATCAACATTATTTTGAGTAAAGTATATATAACATGGAAAAGTAGCTTAGAGTAAAGCTAAGAATATATTTTCCTTGTATAAGTATGATTTAAAAGGTTAAATCATTTTGAAAAGGTTTTCAAGGAAAAAGATGAGGGGTAATTAACCCTAAGAAAATGATTTGGACCGATAGTCCATTTTGATTTGGACAGTTAGTCTAGTTTGCGGACAGTTAGTCCAGTTTGCAGGCAATCAACCCAGTTTTCGGAGAGATAGTCCATTTATTACTTGTGGACAGATAGTTCATTAGTTACATGATTATAGCTTAACGGACTTAGCTATTATTATCATTATTATATCAGTTTGATTAACCAGTTTGGTTGCAGGAAAGGATTTGAAAAATATATGTTTTAAAGAGGATATTAGTGAGGGAAACCCGTTCCACTAAGCGGTGTGGTCTCACTTAATATCAGTAAACCAAGATGTAACGGTATTATTCATACCAGGCTTTATGTCTGACTCAAAGTTTTTGTTTCCCCTTAAACTCTCGGGTGCTTAAAAATTGATTTGAGTAGGCCGAGGATTGAGGTTTTCAGGTTTTAGTCATTTCGGTGAATAAAGCTTCTGTAGACGAGCAGCTGGTTGACGGATAGCTATTTAGGAGTTACAGTTTATTTTTCTTTGATTCCATTGTGTATATTAAGTCAGATATGACTATATTGACTCTGATCAACCAAAGAGGCATTGTTATATGTCACTCTTGGCGTATTATTGTAATTATAATTGATCATTACATGGGGAACGATTATGGGATTATGTAACTTGGATATGAATTTGTTTTGAAATGTAATCAGTAAAATGTTGTTTTTGGAAATCTATGATTTTGTTCATATTCTAGTGCTTCTGATATTATGGATACCATTAGCATTACCGTATTTGTCACTAGAAGTTCATACTGTGGATGACTGCAGCATCCGTAGCGCCTAGCTTTTGGCCTCTAGATACAGAATGTTACAAGAAGTGTATTTAATAGAAAATCCATAAATGGTACGTTTTATGATAGTAGTTACAATGTATTGTAACCATGAGTGATTTATCACAATAAAATAAACAGATCATTTTAAATATTCTCGGTCAAGATGTATCGAGACTGGATATCGATACATCCGATGAGACTAGTATGTAACGCTATCTAAGTGTTGGGCAGCATATTACTCATGGTTGTTGGGGGCACCAAAGGCTTATATACTGATAATTATTGGATAACAATGGAATGACCCACCCGATAGTTTTCTATTGGTTAAAATAACTAGGGTCAAACGTAAAATATCGATGCGATAATATTACACAATTCTCTCTACTTAAGAATACCATCGGGCTTCAATGTGGAAACTCTGCTTTGATTATACTTAAATCGTAGCACGACGTCCATCGAATGACTATAGTAAGATCAAGTGGAAGCATTGGAAGTGAGACACTATTCAAGAGAGAATTCGTTTCCTCGGTTATATAAGGTTATTACCACGGTCGATTAAAGTCAACTCAAAATCAAGGTCTTTGGCCAGAGTAGTTTGGTTAATAGTAACTATTTTATTGAACCAAAGATTTTGTGTTTGGACTATAGAGTTGAATATGGATGATATTGGAATTTTGACCATTATCAAAATCCGTAAGTCTAAAGTGATATACTTTTGACAAAGAGAATTGGTGTAAATAATTATCACTACTGGGAAACCCTTAAATAAAGTAAAATTGATTGTACCAAAGCTATATAAGCAATAAAATTGGCCATGATATCACACCACCCACTAAGTGACGTATGAACATTAATATTTGAATCGTTCGATATTAATCGCTGACTGAATTTATACCTAAGAGTCACATAACCGTAATGTTGAATACTCCGACTATCATCCGATTTAATTAATTATAATTATTATAAATTAATTAAATTAATTAATATTTTTCAAATATTAATTATAAAATTTTATTTGATTTGTGTTGAAAATAGTGCGTATATAAAAGGTGTATCACACGTATATTTATATCGATGTATGTTTAAATTAGATTTAAACATATTTTATTTGATCGGGCTTAAAGTGATTGAGAGGCCGATAAAGAGACCTGATTTGGCCTGCCATAGGTGTGGAAGGGGTTGGATTTGATTCAAAAGGGGGTTTCGAATTAGTAAAGATATTTTTGGATCCAGATTCACTTTTTGCTCCTCTCCTTCTCTATTATTTAAACACCCTTAAGCCCTCATTTGTTGATATCCTCTGAGCCTCAACTACATCAACATCTGGCCAAAAATGGTAGCCCCTTCCTCCATTGATTTAGCCATTAAAAAGACAAATTCAAGTAAAATCATGACAATGTTGCGTAGTGCTTTCAATCTGGTAGCTTTCTCTGGAAGGATTTAAATTCAGATTCAAATGGAGTCAATTGATTCAACATTCAACGTGTACTAATTAGGCTATAGTCAAGGTAACTTATTTTTACAATTATACATATTTATTTGATAATTATCTTGAATCATATGTGCTTAGATTAGATCATAACATTATGAATCCCTATATATGTATGCTGTCAACATTGTATGTGAATGTGTATATATGTATTGTAATTGAAAAAATTATATATATGTGCATATATAGCTCTTGGCCAGAAAAGATAATAAAAAGGAAAAAATTTTGAATTGAATATTAATTTTAAAAGGGATTTTAAAACAAAATTTGATTTTTTAACATATAAATTACATAAAATTTTATTAAATAATAAACATGTAATATTTTTAAAAATTGAAAAAAAATTATATATGTATATATTATTTAAAACCTCAAATTAATAAATAAATGTATACATTTATTTTAAATACAAGGTGTTACTTTAATATAATATATATTATTTGTATATACATTTTAATGTACATTAATTATACCAATTATAATGAAAATTATTTAAAAATATGAACATTTCCATGTGGAATTTTTTTATTAAAAAACAATTTTTTAAACCGTAATGGATTTGAGAAAAAAATTTGTCAAACAAATTACAGGTCAAAAATATGTGTGAATATATATGTGTGTGTGTGTATAAAATTTTATCCATTTATATTTAAATATATAATGATAATTTATATTTGAAATTTAAACACACACACACACACATATATATTTGTACATTTTCAAAAATTATATTTTAATTCCATACATATACATTTATTTATTTTATTTGATCATAATGTTATTTATTATTTGAATTTGAAATTGGAAAATATTTTAAAGCCTAGATCTATATTTGAAATTTGGATTTGAATTTATAATTATTTTACATTATTAAATATATATGTATTAATATTTATACTCTTATAGGTATATTTTATATCACATTGAAATGTGTGCATACACACACACACACACATATGTATACGGAAGGGTTGATGTAAAGACCGACCTTTTTGACCCTTAAAAGTTGATACTAATACATCCACGGTATTCACATGTCGAGCATCCAAGTGTCGGAAAGACAGATTATGGGGGTGATAGAGAAAGAAAAATCATAATGGAATCTCACATCATGATGAGTAATATAATATACATATGATCTTTGCAAAAGAAAACTGCAATATACATATATCAATCAGGTAAACTAACCTATCATTAGCCTGGACATATATAACAGTCTATCTTAAAAAAACGCTGATAATATAAAACAAGAAATGCAGAAGAAATAAAGATACATGAATACATCTTGGAGGCATCCAACTCATCTCCTGAAGCTCCAAAGCATCCATAACTAAATCTGGAAATATGCTCGGGTTGACCCGAGCTTTATAAGAAAATAACGTCTGGATCGGTCTGGTAAACCAGCATGAGAATTAAAACCTTTCAAAAATAAAGGTATACCACGCCGCACATAAATACAGACAGATTTTTACCTTATGATAACCAAACCATTTTATTAAAAAATCTAGTGATATTATAATAGTGTCTAGGGTTTAAAATAAATATATAACATAGCTAAAATGCCTACATCTCACATTTCAACATATTTGGTATACAACTATTTCCCGTAAGGCACGTATTGGAGAATGGATTCCATAAAATAACAAGGCTACTAGGGTACTGCCTATTACAGTACACCTCTACAAAAATGTACCAAAAGCCCTAGATGATACCCAACAAATCAAGATCGGCCTACCCCTTCCTGGATAGCATCGAATATGTCATCACCCCAGTTGCCAACTTGACAAACCATACTGGGCTCGAAGCATACATAAATCCCTAAATATTAATCTAGTTCGGATGATGACCATACCCTAATTGTAGTAAACCACACAGCCCTGAATCATATTCCCTTTTTTAGTCATTACCAGATGTGAGGCCTGGGGCTATGTTTTACCTTTTAGCAATTCCCACTTTGAATGCTAACAATAGCCTCCAGACAATAATGCAATGCCATCATTCATCCATACAAGTTGTTTAGGATATGAACAAATCAAAGGCACTACTTCTACTACACCCTTTTTGGAATCACCCTCGGGATTAGTAACAACCTTGTACTTCAACGAACTCCATCTTCGATTCCATCATCATTGAAATGTCTTCAATTCGAACAATTATGGCGGTTCGAAGTGGTTTTCGGATAATGTATCCAATCTCGGTCTCTCCAAACCAACAATCGACAGTTTTCAAAACTGGCCAAGGATTTATAGTCATTTATTTAACTATCAATAAGAAAACAATCAAATCATAGATTTAATCCCATATGGAAACCAACCATGATTAAGTACATAAGCAACCACTAAGCCTCTTTAATTAATCCTTTCATTAATTAAAATAAATTTGTAAATATTTGTAACAAAATAAGATATACATATGTATACTACTCATTCACTTCATTTCATTTACACTCTTCAGTGCTTTGAAAACTATGCATATACTTATCTCATTGATATACACATATTCACAAAACATCACACTTTCAATACTTAGAAAAATATCCATATACTTATCTCGTCGGTATAAGTATATTCACAAAATCTTAAGAAAGATTTCACTTCCAAAAGCACACTTATTTGGGTTAAACAATATCATTTAAAACATAGATAACAATAAATCTAAAACACTTTTGGTGTAAGTAGATAGATCATATGGAAATTAGACAAAGTATACTTACCTCCACTTTCTGATTTCAAACTTGTACTACCCTCAATTAACAATACAGTCGGACAAGTTAGCATACCATCCTTGCTTCGACATACATTCTTAATTCTTGGGATAGGGAAAAGTTTCCTTACCTCGAAATTTGGTGATAAATAAGGAAAGAATTCTTTCCATACCACCATAATTTAAAGCGATCATTTATAGGTATCAAATCTCATTACTTTTATAAAACTCCTTTGTTGAATCTCTTTCATATTTGTAAAGCTCCTTTTATAAATCTCCTTTCTATTTGTAAAAATTCTTTCATAAATCTCCAAATTTATTTATAAAACTCCTTTTATAAATCTCCTTTTTGTAAATCTTATTTATATTTACAAATCTCCTTTTTTAATCTCATTTCTAGTTATAAAACTTCTTTTATAAATCTATGAAATTTATTTATAAAACTCCTTTTATAAATCTCCTTTCTATTTATAAAACTCCTTTATTTATATCTCATATACTTTCCATAAAATGATCATTCCATATATCACTGTAAATTAAAAAATGTGATACATTATTCCAATTTATCAACACGTTATCATTTCCCTTTTATACAATATCATTTATAAATCTATTTTTTATAATACCATTTATAAATTTATATTTCTATACAACATTTTATATAAAGCATTTCACAGATATTTATTCCAAAATATTTCCATCTTCTTTTAAAACAGAATCACTTTATTATAAAAGATAAACCCCCTTTTTATTTATAACAAACATCCATTATTATATTAGCTTTTTAGTAAAATAAATACATTCCAAAATACCTTTAAAGCATTTCCGTATAAATTAGAAGACTACCACAACACTTAACAAGTACTTTTCATATAAATGTAACAAGTGTAACAACAACAAGGCCAATATCAAAGTCACATAAAAAAAGGTTAAGCTACCAAGCTTTTAGCATTCAACAATTTATACAATAAATATATAAATGAAATTAAAATTAATAGTGGTGAGGAATCCGGGTCTCTCTATTAAATTTCATGAGTTCCCTTCATTTCATTTTAAATGCCATCTACTTTTTAAAGCGGAAATTTAACTAAACCAACCAAACAAATTATTTAAGCACACAAATAACAATTTATATCTACCATATATCATATAGTGTTCATTCAAAGGTGGGTTAACTCACTAAAATTCCAGCCAAATTCTTTTTCTTTCTTCCTTGATCTAAAATCGAATGACGTTTGATTTTAGCTCAAAATTCTACTTGCTCCAAACTTGACGAATTCTATTCTAGTGCGTAGATAACACTCCTACAAGCGCAATGCAAATGACCACGTTCGATTTGCAAGAGATATTGATTTTATAAGAAATTTGATTAATTAGAATGATTAATTAACTAATTTATAAATTAATTAACTTCATTATCACCTAATCCTCTCCCCTTCCAAATCAAAATCCAATTTCCTGTACATGTACACATGCACAAAACCATAGGCATGACTTCCCTCTTCCCCCACTTGATTATCTCTCCATAAAATCGTCCACCATTCGCTCCATTCAAATCCTCTTCACCTTCTTCTCCTAATGGACCCAAAGATATGATGCTCGACACACCCGAACGGATCATGGCCTGTAGCTTTGCCATGCTACAATGTTTTTGATGCGATTTACCAAAGACGATCGCACTCCTTTAGTACCACCAAAGCATATATCTCCTTACGTGGAACTCACCCCACTCCCCTCATTACCTAACTCTACCTAGAATGACCAAAATTTGTAACCCTAGATCGGCCTTACAACTTCGCTCCTCCACAATTGATGCCTCACCCACTTCTGCCAATACCAAATTAAAGATCTCCCTTTCCCAAGCACAACGGATCCAACGTCGACAATTTCAATGCCTTGAGCTCTGGATTTTGATTTTTGATGGAGTGGTCTCTTTTTCATTTACTGGGAAAGAGCAAGGAGGAAAAATTAAAAGCAAAGGGGAAGAATTGAAATGACGAATAGCCTTTGTGTGGGGTTTATAATAAATATATATATATACATGTATATATATATATGTATGTATATTATTCATTTCTTAAATTTATCGCTGCGCGTTTTCGAGCTCGCACGATCACACCACACGTTTGATCATCACAAAACTCGTGAGTGTACATCATTTTATTATTCCGGTTTTGATGGCACTAGTTTCGTCAAAATCCAAAATATTGCCTTGGGATGATAATTTCACACGTTTCGAGACCATTTATCGATAAAACGATTTTCGGTTACATTATCGGTATTTATTCGATCTATTTATTTTTGTATATATTTTCCTATAAACAGTTCACCATTATTATTTATTAATTAAAAGGAGTTATTAAGCTTTTAAAATTAAGTATTTAAATATTTAAAATTAATTAATTATTCACAATCAAAATGATAAAATTTCAGGTTGTTTCATTCTCCCCCCTTAAAAGAATTTCGTCCTCGAAATTTCTAAAGGAAGAAATTTTCTTCTCACCCTTAGGCTTATAAATTTCCTTATGTCACAAAAAAATGATAGCACCTCATTTGCACGGCTAGATCAGAAAAAATCACAGCACCAATATAAACCTGCATCTAGGACCTTTCATATCTAGGGACAACACAACAACAAAATATACATATGCTATACCTTATAGAGTGTGTATGTCACATAACAAACACACCCATTAAGCATAAACACTAGAAATTTGCGAGTAATTAATTCTACTCATGAAACCAAAAACAAAAAGCAAGCCTTTGCTTTTATGTACTTGTATCACACTTACATAACCCAAAAGAGAGTTAATCACAAACGAAACAATACAACAACTCATTCATCATATCATGAATCTAAGCCCGCTAAATCATATATAACAATTATCTCACATAAACATGCCCTATCAAACCATGAAACTTGCATTTCTAATGTAAGAAGCATACAACTAAATTAAAGCCTATACGATGTACATATGTCATCCGTACTCAATATCAAATCCGATCACTTGCTTGATCACATAAACTTCGCTTGTATCTCTCACTTGGCTTCCCTAGTATGGACTCCGACCAGGTTCCTTGATTAGAAACCTCTATTCTCCTTACATAGCCATATACTATGATAGAAAACTTTAGAATCATATCAAGAATCTGTATCAAGTGTTCGTCATCAAGAATAGAGTGAAAAATCCTTGTTTGGATCGGTGTAAATCACCTTGAAATCATGTACTCGAATTTGGATCAAGATCAGTTATGCAAATAAAATGGTCTACGTACAACTTACATATTTATACCATTGGTTTCTTACTTATACCCATTTCCTTTTTTACTTTTAAAATCATTTATGAAAATAATTCAGAAAAACCATAACTTAAGTTTTAAACCATATAATACCCTACTATATCCTGAGTGTATAAACAACTATCCGATTTAATCTTTATCTGTTATTTTTTTTCCTGAAATTCAGATGCAGGCCCAAACAAATAAATCTGGGTCTTAAAACCGAGTCCGCCTCTTCGACCTCTTTACCCATCCGTTCCGGTAAGTAGCTAAGAAGAGTAGGATGCTAGTATCCAAACTCAGTCCTAGAGTCTACCTTTCCTTAGACACTTGTAAGGTAAAGTTGTTTTATTAATCAGCCTAATAACATCAAATAGCTTACACAACTTAGATATTAAAACAAAAGACACGATTTAATAAAACAAGGATTATTGAAACCTTATCATTAAATTTAATCTATTAAAACTCGTGTTAAATCAGTTCACCTCTATCCAAGAATTATGTGAACTTAGTTATAACATAACCATCTATTTTATATTAAATCTTCTTACAGAAAATTGAATAACTAAATTCCCAGCTTTATTTCAAATTATTTGAAATAATTATATATATACTTTAAATCCATCGAAAACATGCATATAGATTGAATAACCCGAAAATGATACCAGGAAATTGGGTCCTACCAAGTAGCATCATACATACCCTTACCAAGAAAGGTTAATACTTAAGAGAAGTTCTTACCAACCGAACACTTCTCCTGCCCATTTTTAGTCACTTTCGAGCCACTCGAACCATATAACATAAAAATACTTCTTCATTTTTGAATCTAATTTTGAAACAATGCTATATATATTCCTATATAATTTTTTTTAACAAAGTATCTACTACCAACTTGCTTTGGGTTTATTCGGATTCGAATTCGTTTCGATCGTACAATGATAACGATAATAGTTTACTAAGTGCACTAGAACGTTCATCTAAGAAAAATCCGATTTTCACTTAGAAAGTTATTCAGATCATCACAAAACAAATCGAGACGTTTTCCCTGAACTATCCAAAGAAAATGTACCTTAAAATTCTCTTTGAAATATTTATAGTTATAAATACTTTCTTGCAATACTATTATTATTTTTCTCAAAAATCATTTGAAATCTTTTTTAAAGACACTGAGATTTAAATTCTCAAAAAACCTCCTCATTTGATAAGACACATCTTATAAACCAAATTTATAAAATTATCTATACATGATAACTTCCTTTATTATAGTAACCCTTTTAACAAAGTAAACTTATTAAACCTACATTATTACGAACACCTTATAGTCAAATTGTGAAACTGAATTCACAAGGTGTTCGTATTTAATTTAATCAAACAATAAATGCTCATAAAATGACCGAGCATATATAATCACTCAACAAACAATAGTCAATGTTCCTAAACTCGATGAGCATGACTAATCAAAAAATAACTGATAATAATTTAATATTATCATTTCCTAACAAACTGACACATCATAAATAACTATATAAATCTTTGGATTTTTTTTCTTTTTTGTAGATTATACAATCTTAGGTAAAATTATTCCATTTACCAAGTTTTCGAAAACACTATGGTATCGGTTTGCCTTGTCTAAGTGTTTAGAAACCCCTATCGACACAGTTGTTCCTTCAATATCGGCCAGAATTCACACTCAACAAATCAATCGACACAATATAAAATATTTTTATAGCACTAACACATATACGCTCTTATATATAATACACTCAACTCATTCTATGGTGTTACTAACCCTATCTCTAATGAGTTTATATCACCAAGGCCTAGGTGTTCGCTCAACCTATGCTCTGATACCATGTATAACGACTGGCCTTTTCGACCCTTAAAAGTCAATACTAATACATTCATAGTATTCATGTTCCAAGCATCCAAATGCCAGAAAGACAGATTGTTGGGGCGAAAGAAAAAAGACAGAACGAAATATCACATTGTGACGAGTAATATATAACATGCACATAATCTTTACAAATGAAACCTGTAATATACATACATCAATCAGAGTAAACTAACCTATCATCAGCCCGAACAGTTAGAACAATATGTCCTCACAAATGATGATAAATACAAAACAAGAAATGCAGTGGAAATAAAGATACATGCATATGTCTTGGAGACATCCAGATCATCTCCTAAAGCTCCAAAGCATCCATAACTGAATCTGGAAATATGCTCGAGTTTACTCGAGCATTATAAGAAAATAATGCCTGGGTCAGTATGGTAAAATAGCATGAGAAGCACAAATCATATGGATTTCTTTCTATGTTAATATTTAATTTACAAAACCTTTCAAAAATAAAGGTATCTCGTAGGACGACGCCGCACATAAACACAGACGGGTTTTTACCTTATGATAACCAAACAATTTTATTAGAAAATCCAGTGATATTATCATAGTGCCTAGGGTTTAAAATAAATATATAACATAGCTGAAACGCTCGCATCTCACATTTCAACATATTTGTTATATAACAAAGTTCGTAAGGAACGTATTGAAGGATGGATTACATAAAATGACAAGGCTACCGGGGTACCGCCTGTCACGGTACACCTCTAGAAAAATGTACTGAGAGCCCTAGTCGACTCTTTGCAAATAAGGACCAGCCTACCCCTTCCTGGATAGTACTGAATATTTCATCACCCTAGTTGCCAACTTGACAAACCATACTGGGCCCGAAATATACATAAATCCATAAATATTGATCTAGATCGAGTGACAACCATACCCGAATGGTAGCGAACCACGTTGCCTTGAAGCTTATCCCTTTTTTAGTCATTACCGAGTGTGAGGCTTGAGGCTGCATTTTTCCCTTTAGCAATTCCCACTTCCCTTTAGCAATTCCAACTTGGAATGCTAACACTACCCTTCAGCAACAATGTAGTGCCAGCATTCATCTATACAAGTTGTTCAGAACATGAACAAACCGAAGGCACTACTTTTACTACACCTTTTAGAAATCATCCTCGGGATTAGTAGCAAGTAGCCCTTGCACTTCAAAAAACTTCGTCTCCGACTACATCATCTTCAAGATGTCTTCAATTCAAACGTTTATGCTGGTTCGAAGTGGTTTTCAGATAACATATTAAATCCCATTCTCTTCGAAATAAGAATCAATAGTTTTCAAAATTGGCCCAGGTTTGATAGTCGGTTATTTAACTATCAAATAACTAAATAACAAATCATAGATTTAATTCCATATGGAAACCAATCATGATTAAACACATAAGTAACCACCGAGCCTCTTTAATTAATCTTTTCATTAATTAAAATCACTTTGTAAATACTTGTATCAGAATACTTTTACAAAGATATACATATGTATACTACTAATTCGGTTCATTTCATTTATACTCTTCAGTGTTTGGAAAACTATCCATATACCCATCTCATCAGTATATGCATATTCACAAAACATCACACTTTCAATACTTAGAAAATATCCATACACCTATCTCATCGGTATAAGTATATTCACAAAATCTTAAAAAATATTTCACTTCCAAAACCATACTTATTTGGTTAAACAAGTGTCATTTAAAACATAGATAACAATAAACCCAAAACACTTTTGTTGTAAGTAAATGGATCGTATGGAAATTAGACCAAGTATACTTACCCCCACTTTTCGTTTTAAACCTATACTATCCCTCAATTAACAATGTAGTCGGATAAGTTAGCATACTATCCTTGTGTAACACACCACCTCTATACCCATACTATCCAAGAGTATTACAGAGTAATATTGTCAGATAATACGAAGAATGAGGCTATGTGAGGTACACATGTGAATAATCCCTTGGACTAACACTCGTACGTATTAAACGTCAAATATATAACTTACCAATACGTACACAGTATATGTACAAAGCAATAGACATGTGTGCTTCCAGGACAGAACAATACATAATTTACAGTGAATAACAGAGAACATAGAGTCAATCACAGTGACAATACATAATATATGTATATAATATAATAATAGCATAAGAATCAATACATCACTAATGTCAACTATCTCAATAAAATAAGACAATATCAATATACAACTCTGCATCAAATATGTTCATATAGTAAATTTATAACTCATAGATGTCATATAACAAATCCCTAATGTAACTCCTCTAAGCCCAATAACACAAATGCTGGTCAAGTCTTCACTATACCTGAAATGTCTCGGACTATCCCGATTATTATATAAATAATAAATTGTCACGTACCGAAATTTTCGACTTTCGAAAATTCGACATCGATACTCCCTTTATCGACTGTCGAGCAATCGAGTGCCGGAAACTCCAATAGTGAGGGTTTAAGAAAGAAGAAAAAGGTAGAAGAAGAAGAAAAGAGTAGAAGAAGAAGAGAAGAACAACAGAACAACAATAGAAATAGAAAACAATATCAGAATCTCACATATCGTAGCGGAACAATATACAATAGATAATTACTAGTCTTTTAAAACAAAGAACTATATCAGTTTATACATACATCAATCAGAGTCAATATACGACTCAATACAACACAGCACAATAATGGACAGTTATATAAACTTGTCCTCATATAGAATACACAGCGGAATAAATACTATCAGATACAAATACTACGTCTCGTCATCCAGCTTATCTCCAAAGCTCCAGAATATCCAGAATATCCTGATAAAATAACTCTAGGCTGCCCGTGTGGAAATTGGTGGGCACCTAGAGTTTAGAAGGGAACAATAAACTCCGAGTCAGTCATGGTGACTGGTGTGAGATCGTAAAACAGTTATTTTTCACAAAGAAAATAAAATAGATTCGCAATGCTTTTGGAAAATGAAACTACCATAAGACCTCCCACCACACACACAATGCAAACGCAGAATTGGAGGAGATTTCTTCTTATGATAGTCAAAGATGCTTACTACGCAAAATCAAATCCTTTTTGATATTATTATTAGTGCATAGTGTAGAAAACATTTTGAAAGTATAATATTAATCTTAGCCAGCATAGACATTTCGAACTATGCCTACTATAGCTACCATCCAAACAGTGGGGCGCCACCATAAGTGAATGATAGGTTCTACAACTAAAACCGTACATGGCTCGTATTGTTTCTTTGGATTTCCAACAAATGGTCAGGCTAAGGAACTTCCTTTTCCACGATGGGTACGTCCCTGGAATAGACGACCCGAGAACCTAACGTTACGGTTAGATCTCTGCCAACACAAGGCCGGGTTACCTCTGCAAAAATAGGTAACTACTGACACGCGTATGCCATCCCCCGATCGTCACCGATCTTCCCGAGGATCCCCGATTCGCAACAACCACAAAGTAATAAATTTGCAGCAACCACAGAGGTTAAGTATCTGGGCTCCATACCATGATACCACCTTTATCCAGAAGGAATGACATACACTAAGGGGCGCTACTCCCTAGAACCTTGCCGCATTCTTCCTGTTTTGACCATTTCCGGGGTGTGAGGCTCGACGAAGTCTCGTCCACAAAGCTACGCTTTCTACAAAGCCATGCTTCGGGTCAAACAAAATGATCAACCTATGATCACAAAGATATAAGATCAAACAAATGATCATATCGCAAATGATCAAACACTGATCATTTCACAGCAACACTCAGTATGCCACGTTACCAAATTGGGAATATATCGCTGATAAATTTCAACTACATAACCTCTGAGCTCGTACGTCTCAGAGAAGGGTGTTAAGCTAAGAGAATAAATTCTACGCCACCAACAGAAATGTATTTGAAAGAAATCAGCTTTATATCTCAAATTGTAACGTCAGACACACAATCCATACAAGTCTGTTCCGGGATCGAACAGAACCGAAGGCACTTCTCACGAAGCCCTTGTAATTCCGGATAATTTTCAATCACGTCAGGACTTCCCGTCACTAAGGGTGATAAAACCTCTAAATCGGAGATCAGCCGATGTAGAGTAACTCGACGGTAATCCTTCCGTTTTCAAAAATATCCGGTCTTCAACACCTGTAACGACCGTGATTTTTACCGTTGTAAAATATAAAAAAAAAGCTGTAACGACCGTGATTTTTGAATTACGGTCGGAGTAAATATTTTAAATAGAAATTTTTAAAATTAAAAGTTGAAAATATAATAATGTTACAAAGTCAGTTGCTTACTTGTTTTATGTGGTAGCAAATTTAAAGTAAATATCAAAGTTGTGCTATAATTCATTTGTCTTCACGTGCATTTGAATAAAGGCTAGTGTAAAACAAGTTGTTTTGCTGTCACTTATGTTAAGAAAAAAGTGAACACACACTTTTCACCATCACTTCTTTATATTTGCAACATGTCCTTTTCTTCTATTTGAGCACGTCTAGCTTTAAATGAAAGTGTACAATGGTGCCAGTGAAATTCATTACTTTGACTTGTACACTTTTAGAGGTATAGTATAGTAGCCTTCATCATTTCATTTGTTTCAAAAATATTCCAGTAGCTGCATCAATTCTTTTGGTTGCTTTCACTTTTCAAGTAGCTCTACAAAACACTTCAATGGCAGTTCATTTAGTTCCTAGTTGCTTAAAGATTTTGGAAGCAAATTAGGTGAGTTATGAACTCACACTTCTAGTTTAAACTATGGTTGCAAATTTTTGTTGTTGTGAAGTGTTTATTTTTTTTTATACATCATCTTTTCGTATGCAATATTTTGGATCTGGATCGTTATACGTGCGTGTAAATTCATGTCGCATGAAGAGGGGTCTGCTCAGTTACATCTAGAGTATTGCATTATGTTCTGCATGTTTCTTTGTCCAATTATTATTTCATTTCATGCATGCAGTATTAGTATTCAGGCCATGTTCAGTGAGGGCGCATATGAAGTATTGCCCAGTAATTTAAATATTTGTGTATATTTCATTTTTTTGTAGAGTGAGTGAGTGAAAACCTAGGTTGCATATTCACGTGGTTAAGCCTAGTTCCAGACCTTCCTCATTTTCCTGCGTGTCTGAAGTTTCATCCTAGCAAAATATTGTTTAGTGCGCAAGAAATTGGGTATTTCATTCTCACGTGTATGTGGATATAATAATTGTGTGCTTCATTCTCATGTTTGTAGCTTGCGCATGTTTGTAGCTTGCCCAATTACAACCCAGTTTATATAGAATTTCATGCATGCATTTACCCTGCTACTCGTGTGTAGTGTTGCAGGCATTTTAGTACGTGTAATATTTGCATACGTATTGAAGACGCCTGATCACATTTTTCCTTTCATGCGTATTCAAGTGCATGCATGTCCAGTCCTTATATATTGCAAACATGTGTATCTAGAATACCAATTTAGTCCTTTTGAAGTGGTGTCAGGAATGTATAGGTTATCATTTATCAACAAGATAATGTGTTGCGTGAAATAGTTAGTGTCAGGTCTTTAAAAGTTAGAAAGGGTAACATTAGAGTTGTATTGTGATGCACGAAAACAAGTTCAAGTTATAAAATTTCTATATGCGAAAATCTAATTCTGGAAGATAATGAATACACGACTGTAGCATGTTGTAATGCAAGCCCAGGTTAAAATCTCGTGTGCAACGTGTCATTAGGTGCTATTCAATAGCAAGTCCAATTTTGTGTTGCCAGGTTTTATATTTCGTCAACATGGCAATTTGGGTCAGGTATGCGTGTATGTCATGCAAGAGAATTGGTCAAGTATACATTATTTTATTTCATTCTACGTGCAAGGGGTAGCATGCGAAAAGAAACTAGTTTCAGAGTCACTTTTTACCTTTGCATATGTGATGTGTCTGCATAATAATAATGTGCATAATAGTAACGTGCATGCATTTAGGTGTAGCACTCTACTTCATAATTGCGTGCAAGAAGTTCAAGTTCTAGATCACCTGCTTTTGTATTTTTATTCGTGCGTACAATATTTTGATGAAAATGTGGTAGTGCAATCTACCGATTATTTTACGTTGAACCGGTGTTTGAATTTAAAACGTATTTGTTGTCGTTATTTTTTTTAACGGAATTTTTACGCCGGTATTATATTTTTGAAGCGTGCTGCTTTGATGAGATTTTTGATGAATAAAATTACTGTTGTTTTAACTTCAGTAACCGTCAATTTAAAGTGAATTTTCAAGCGGCTATTCCGCAAGGCTAATTTTATATCCGATTTTACGGTGTTTTGTGAAGCGCAATTTCCTCGTCGAAATTGCTACAGATGTTGCTGTTTTAATCACGTGTTTTAAAAAATCATTTTAGAAAAAAATTGTGTCCAAATTTTTTACAGTTTGCGCTTTCAAAAGAATGAGGAAGCGATTTAAACGCTTCAGCAAAATTGAGAACTATGAACCCTCACTTTTACTGATTCGCTTAATTCCGGACTTGTCCATTTGAGAACGTAAAATGTTATCTTTATAAATTACACAATTTTGCACTTTCAAGGAAACGATGAAGAGATTTAAACGATTTAGCAAAAGTGCGGAGTATGGAACCACACTTTTACTATTTCGGTTAATTCCGGACTCGTTAATTGAAACATCTGCTGTTTGATGATTTGGGCTTTCGAGCCACTCTGCTGGACCTTCGGGTCATTTGTTGGACCTTCGGGTCATCTGATGGACCTTCGGGTCAATTACTAGTACTAGACCTACGGGTCACTCTGCGGACCTTCGGGTCATCTGATGGGCGCCAAATATTTATAGTACTTGGTAGGCTTCGGCCATCTGAGATGCACGTGCGGCGTAGCTAAAACTCGCCATCTGCTGGGATCGATCCATCTTTTATGTTGATTTTCTAGTTATCTTATTTTGATTTCTAGATTTTGTGACTGTTGATTTGTCAAGTTATCTTCATTGATTTCTAGATTTTTGTGTATTGCTGCTTTGAATTCAATTGTGAATTTGAAAGTTGATTTTGATGATGTTTATTGGAATTTCTTCCTTTAAACTATGCTGATTACTATGTTGTATAGTCTCACCTGAGATTATAATTTTGTGTATAGTCTCATTCGAGATTATCGATTTTGATGGAGTTTAAATTGAGATTTCTTCATTTAAACTATGGTGATTACTTTTGTTGTGTAATCTCATTCGAGATTATGATTATTTGCTTAAGTGTTATTTATCATACACTTATTTCTGAAGTTTAAATTAGACTAATCCGTTTATTATTTTCTTTTAATAATACTCGGGTCAGACCGAGTCATTTCAGGGTAATCTCTATCTCTGATTCAGTTGCAGCTTCAGCTTTTGGGATTTCACATCATCTTTTGTCTAGCCTTCAAGGAGTTCTTTTGGTTTATTGATTCTCGTCTCTTGTATGTTGGTATCCATGGATATGTGTATTTGGTTCTTATGAACTATCGATTGTTGTAGCATGTATTCCAGGCTTGTCTTCCGCTATATATTTGATATTTCTGTTCTGATGAGATTACACTATCAGTGTTGTTTTATTATGAGTTGTTCTGAATTTTTCTTAAGCCACCGTAGTTTCGTTTTAGATTTGGATTGAATACATATCTTTGGGAGTAATTTACACAACTCCTATCGATGTAATCAATACTCGTCTAAGGCATAACTTACGGATGGTCGCTTCTAACAAGCCTTATTCTTCGCAATAGCAGACGTTATTCCTTATAATAACCTTTGTTATTGTGAACATAGAGGTGGGGCGTCACAACACCGGTCTTCGAATGCAATTCGTAACGACGTATCACATATTCGGAATGGGTTATACGACCCCATGGTCCTTTCCCGGCTAACCCGAATAGTGAGCGCTTATTCAAAAATAAGTGTGGCATTCAAATTCATCCAATTCACAACAAATACTATATTCAAGGTAATTATTGATAGTCGGTTATTTAACTATCAATAAAGATGCGCAACATCATCAGATTCCAAATAATTTTCCAAATTATTTATTTCCTAAAAATATCTTTACAAGATATAAAATTTCCACACTTAACCGTTTGAAAACAAATTTCAAATATTCACTTTTCAATTTATCTTTAAAAGATAAAGTTTCAACCCTTCGTTTCATATTGGAAAAGCAACTCCATACTTATTTAAAATAAGTAATTCACAAAACTATTTATTTTCAACATTTGAAAATATTCAATATACTTAAATCAACATTAAGTATATATTCATTCTTTAAGGAAAACATTTGAATCAAAACGAATGTTACGTAAAACATCGTTACGACGACTCAAAATCACTAGTATAGGGATTCGGATTTTAAGATAGATATATAAATCCCAATACTACATAAAACATTTCCTTTCGGAAATCATTTACTATAACAACAATGTTATAGTCCACCATTTCCTTATATTTCTCGAAAACGTCTATTTCAACAATAAATGTTGAAATCTATGATTTCGATATTCAACCTGTTTTAAAACATCTTTCAAAACAATTACTTCATTTCAATTATCACTTTTCCAAAACCATATCCATTTTACTTAACAATATATTCACTGTCCAAAATCGTGAATATACTTCACTAATTACATTTCACTATTTTCTACACGTTTTATTTCAATAATAATTCGCTATCCAAAATCACGAATATATCTCCTTTAACAACCTTCTATATTTAATTTATCAAATTCAATTGATCTCGAATTTATAAAACAACGTTTATAAATTCTATTTCTATTTTCTAACAACTTCAATTTAATAAATCTCCTTTATTAACAATTCGATTTATAAATCTTCTTTAATGACCTATTCAATTTATACTCAATGTATATACCAAAGGTCCATCTTATAAGTTAATAACTTACAATTCATTTATTTTAAAAGAAATCGTTCTTTTAAACTTCACAGATTTTAAATCTGATTACTTATAAGATTTCATTTATAACCTTATTTTCAACCATAACCGAACTACTTTTATACTATTTATAAATCTCATCTATTAACCATTCATACTTGTTCAAAAATCTCAATTAAAATGCCGAAATCCAATTTATACTTCATTTTACCACTTATAAAAACTCGTTTTATAATTCCAACATTTGATTTATAAATATCAATTTGTATAAATCTTTTTATACAAATCGTTTATAGTTTTTCAAAAATCCCAACTTAAATCATTTTATAAATAAATCGATTTTTATTTCAAAAATGACACTTTGGTTATATTCCACTAACATTATAATCTCCATAACTTTAAATTTATAACATTTATTTATTTAAAGTAAATCAATTCAAAATTTCAAATAAAACGTATAAAAAATCTCTTTTAAAGTTAAAATCGTTATTTTTAAACTTCAAAATTTTGAATCCGATGATGCAACAGCACCAATTAGTCAATCACAACATCCAATATCATATATCAACATGATAACAGAATATAAATCAATATCTGTAAATAAATAAATACAGTTGAGGAATCCAGTTGGATCCCTCCAACCTGTTTCCCTGCATCCAAAGACGTTAGCACAATACCAATTCCACTTCGAGGTGGAATATCGCGGTATATGGGTTTTATAAAAATAATCCGCTTACTAACGGCGCAATAGAGTCTCATCCGCTATACGAGGCGGGAAATCATCAATCCAATATATACATATGCCAATATGTATATATTGCTATATATATATATAGATATATCCTACTATATCTAATATCACATCCAATAGCAATCAAATCATCAATCAATAACTGTAAAACAAAATTTTCCTTCGAGTGAGAAAATCTCACCTTAGCTTTTTATTTTGCCATCCCATTTTTCATTTCAGCTTGTTTCTCCATTTCAGACCTTGTATAAACAATTTTATACAATTCTATCAATATTTGAATAAATCAACAATTCCATTATCCGTTTATAATTTTAGTCAACTACCGAATTTATTCTAAACTAAAATTTTGGGTTTAACCAATAATTTATTTTTAAACAAATTACTTTTAAATAATTTCTTTAACAGAAGAATTAAATCTTGAACTAGAATTTCTTTAATAAATTTTCTTTCGGTGGTAACAAAAATTAGATAGGTTAATAAAACAAATAGCTCACCGAAATCAATATTTTCAAAATCACATATATATATATATATACAATTCGAAAACTGCTTATGTATATTTTTATTTTCTGAAAACTAAAATTTTAATTAAGCAATGATGATTCAGATAAAAAAAATACCAGAGAAAAACATCTCGGCCTTCACCATTCGCTGTTCGATGCCGCCATTGACAACTTCGT
Source organism: Allium fistulosum (assembly GCA_030737815.1). NCBI lineage: Eukaryota > Viridiplantae > Streptophyta > Magnoliopsida > Asparagales > Amaryllidaceae > Allium > Allium fistulosum. The sequence continues at coordinate 1,044,696,712 of CM060905.1, forward strand.
GCCACCGTGACCCAGACTTCACGCACGCGAGCGCCTCCACTTCGATTTCCCGATGCCGCCGCCTTCGAGCTGAACTCGAGAACCCACGCGACCCACCAAAATGCCTTGCGACTTCGTCATCTTGCCCAGGCGCGTATCTTGACGAACCCCTCTACGTAGTGCCGCCCGTCTCCTCGACTGTCACGCTCCCTTAACTGAATCGCGGCCCTCTTCCCTCTCGAGTTTGAGTCGAACTCGTATGCCACTCGACCCGCCATCACGCTGCTTCGCGAACGAACATTCCCTCAATTCAAGAACGAGGAGGGGAGACTCGCGCTATTCTGAAATCGCTCGGCTATGGATAGAAATCGATTTCGATTTCGAGTGAAAACAACAGCAGCCATTTTTTTATCTCGTTTTGAATTTTTATTTGTGAATTTAACTGAGGGAGAAGAAAGGGATTTCTTTGTATCGGCCATTTTTTTCTTTTGAATCTCGTTTGATTTTTTTTGAACGAGAAAGGGTAAGGCGCGAGTTAAGGTGGGTAGCGTGATTCCAGGCTGAAACAAAGGGGCGTGAAAAAAGGAAGAACGTGCTGATGTTTGACAAATTTTTAAATTTAAACTTAAATTGAATTTGCTTTTATTCTGATGCGTTTGCATATCGTACGGTCACGTATTAACTCTGAAAAATATGAAAATTGAAATCCGACAATAATTCAATATTACGGACCCAATGGAATTGGTTTCGTCGAATTCCGAGACTGTGCCTCGGACGGCTATTTTCCAATATCAATTCGAACGATTAAATTTCAAAATTGAACAAATCGTTTTCAAACTCAATTCTGAAGCTTCTATTATTTTCGGTATTGTCAATACAAATTTTAAAAGCTTTCGAAATATTTTTCTTCAACTTAAAATTGAAGATTCCAATTTTTATTCAATATTCAACAGATTAAATTTTAAAATTAAATCACCAAATTCAAGATTATATCGGGGATTCAAATTAAATCATCATTCAAATATTTAAAATTAATTAAATATTCTCAATTTAATTTGTTCAAAATTCTGGGTCGTTACAGACTTCCCTCCTTAAAAGAATTTCGTCCCGAAATTACAAGTTAGGAAAAAAAATGGTCCTTAACTCGTCTACTATTTTTCACAATCTAAATAGTTTTATCAATTCATCAAAACAAATCTTTCTATTAAAGATTCGTTATCAATTCAACTAGCTTTCCAACTTCAATTATAAGTTTCAAACAGCGTTGTTTACTTTCAATTCAAATTTAAATTTAAATTCAAATTTAAACTTTCAAAATTTTCTCAAAAATTTTCTAACACTCGAAATTTCCAAAAAATTTCGCCAGCGTCTCCTTTGCGCGGCTAATACGGTACGACTACAAAACGTCCCTACGGACTCTCAGATTTCAAAAAGAAAAAGAAAAGGCCAAGCGGCTGGACAAGAAAATCATCAAAACTCATATTATAATTCAAATACTTACCTTTTGTCGAGCAATTCAAATTCATCTTTGAAATAAATTTTCCAATTCCTTTATAACCTGTATATCCTACTAGCCATAATATCTAGTTACATATATTCAAACTATTTTGCACATTCAATTACAAAAATTTTCAATATTGCTTCTTATACATTTTTACCTCACTGTTGAAGTTACACTTTATTCATTTTCATTCAATTTTATATTTCACATTCATTTGAATTCAATTTACTTTTCTTTTATAATCATTGAATTTAATTCGTTCAATACCTTATCCATTTGGTCAATATTCAATTAGCTTCACTTACTCATTTTAGTTTAATACTTCACAAATTAAATTCAATTCTAGTTTTATTCACTTACAAATTCAAAATGAATTTTAACATTCAATTTCATTTTCTTGCACTTGCAATGGCAAATTTATTCGTTCATTCCCTAATTCATTTGTTTTCAATTTGAATCTCATTCCAATCAGATTTCAAATATTCTATAAGTTATCAACTTATTTACATCTTGATTTATACAATCATTTATACATTCCCATTCACAATTCCATTTTATTAAGGAATTTTATTTTCAATTATCTTCTTGGAATTCTATTTTCATTTGTAAATCATATTTACAATTCATATTCATAATTTTTATTCATATATGAATTTATTTCCTTATACTTTCAATTCACATTTATAGATTTCATTTGTTAATGAACTTTAATTCCAATCACATTTACATATTTTACATTAACAATTTCTATTTGTATAAGTTATCAATTCAATAATATTCCATAAATATTCGTATAAAGTATTCCAGAGTCTTTTCAACCTTTCAAAACCATTTTGAAAACAATTCAAATTTATCTTTTGAATTTTCAAAACAAAACTCAATTTTTCTAACAACTTTCATTTAAAACAATTTGGCAGCAATTTCTCTTTTGGAAACCCGAAAATGAACACCAATGATGTCGCGGTCATCATCGAAGTTATTTTCCAACGACCAAAAAGAGTTTAGAGCTTTTCATTCCTCCAAAATACTTTTCAAACCTTTGAAATTCATTTTCAAATCAAAAAGAAATTAAACTTTCCAAATTTCCAAAATTTTCAAATTCCTTTCAAAACATTTCCAAAAACTTCTCTGGAATTCCGTTTTAAATTACAATTCACATTTATAATTTACATTCTCAAACTTCATTTGTATGTGAATTTATTTCTTAACTTTGGAGTTACGATTTCAATTTCTTATTCAATTTCATATAATAATGATAACATTTTAATATTATCACTTTCCTAACAAACAAGCATCCATATACTATGATAATTCATAGAAAATGATTTCTTTTATATACAAAAATAGTTTTGGGCAAAATTATTTCATTCACCCTATTTAAAACAATACTGTGTCGGTTCATCTTGTTTAGAGTTTAGAAACCCCTATCGATTACAGTTAGCTAGACTGCACCGACCAGAATCCATAAACAATCAACCGATAAGTCAACACAATACAAAACAATTTCATATTCACTAACAAATACGCGCTCATATCTATTATTACACTCAACTCATTCTAGAGTACTACTGACTCTATCTCTAATGAGTAACACCCAACAGAGCAGGGTTGTCGCTTAACCATATGCTCTGATACCACGCTGTCACGTACCGAAATTTTCGACTTTCGAAAATTCGACATCGATACTCCCTTTATCGACTGTCGAGCAATCGAGTGCCGGAAACTCCAATAGTGAGGGTTTAAGAAAGAAGAAAAAGGTAGAAGAAGAAGAAAAGAGTAGAAGAAGAAGAGAAGAACAACAGAACAACAATAGAAACAGAAAACAATATCAGAATCTCACATATCGCAGCGGAACAATATACAATAGATAATTACTAGTCTTTTAAAACAAAGAACTATATCAGTTTATACATACATCAATCAGAGTCAATATACGACTCAATACAACACAGCACAATAATGGACAGTTATATAAACTTGTCCTCATACAGAATACACAGCGGAATAAATACTATCAGATACAAATACTACGTCTCGTCATCCAGCTTATCTCCAAAGCTCCAGAATATCCAGAATATCCTGATAAAATAACTCTAGGCTGCCCGTGTGGAAATTGGTGGGCACCCAGAGTTTAGAAGGGAACAATAAACTCCGAGTCAGTCATGGTGACTGGTGTGAGATCGTAAAACAGTTATTTTTCACAAAGAAAATAAAATAGATTCACAATGCTTTTGGAAAATGAAACTACCATAAGACCTCCCACCACACACACAATGCAAACGCAGAATTGGAGGAGATTTCTTCTTATGATAGTCAAAGATGCTTACTACGCAAAATCAAATCCTTTTTGATATTATTATTAGTGCATAGTGTAGAAAACATTTCGAAAGTATAATATTAATCTTAGCCAGCATAGACATTTCGAACTATGCCTACTATAGCTACCATCCAAACAGTGGGGCGCCACCATAAGTGAATGATAGGTTCTACAACTAAAACCGTACATGGCTCGTATTGTTTCTTTGGATTTCCAACAAATGGTCAGGCTAAGGAACTTCCTTTTCCACGATGGGTACGTCCTTGGAATAGACGACCCGAGAACCTAACGTTACGGTTAGATCTCTGCCAACACAAGGCCGGGTTACCTCTGCAAAAATAGGTAACTACTGACACGCGTATGCCATCCCCCGATCGTCACCGATCTTCCCGAGGATCCCCGATTCGCAACAACCACAAAGTAATAAATTTGCAGCAACCACAGAGGTTAAGTATGTGGGCTCCATACCATGATACCACCTTTATCCAGAAGGAATGACATACACTAAGGGGCGCTACTCCATAGAACCTTGCCGCATTCTTCCTGTTTTGACCATTTTCGGGGTGTGAGGCTCGACGAAGTCTCGTCCACAAAGCTACGTTTCTACAAAGCCATGCTTCGGGTCAAACAAAATGATCAACCTATGATCACAAAGATATAAGATCAAACAAATGATCATATCGCAAATGATCAAACACTGATCATTTCACAGCAACACTCAGTATGCCACGTTACCAAATTGGGAATATATCGCTGATAAATTTCAACTACATAACCTCTGAGCTCGTACGTCTCAGAGAAGGGTGTTAAGCTAAGAGAATAAATTCTCCGCCACCAACAGAAATGTATTTGAAAGAAATCAGCTTTATATCTCAAATTGTAACGTCAGACACACAATCCATACAAGTCTGTTCCGGGATCGAACAGAACCGAAGGCACTTCTCACGAAGCCCTTGCAATTCCGGATAATTTCCAATCACGTCAGGACTTCTCGTCACTAAGGGTGATAAAACCTCTAAATCGGAGATCAGCCGATGTAGAGTAACTCGACGGTAATCCTTCCGTTTTGAAAAATATCCGGTCTTCAACACCGGTCTTCGAATGCAATTCATAACGACGTATCACATATTCGGAATGGGTTATACGACCCCATGGTCCTTTCCCGGCTAACCCGAATAGTGAGTGCTTATTCAAAAATAAGTGTGGCATTCAAATTCATCCAATTCACAACAAATACCATATTCAAGGTAATTATTGATAGTCGGTTATTTAACTATCAATAAAGATGCGCAACATCATCAGATTCCAAATAATTTTCCAAATTATTTATTTCCCAAAAATATCTTTACAAGATATAAAATTTCCACACTTAACCGTTTGAAAACAAATTTCAAATATTCACTTTTCAATTTATCTTTAAAAGATAAAGTTTCAACCCTTCGTTTCATATTGGAAAAGCAACTCCATACTTATTTAAAATAAGTAATTCACAAAACTATTTATTTTCAACATTTGAAAATATTCAATATACTTAAATCAATATTAAGTATATATTCATTCTTTAAGGAAAACATTTGAATCAAAACGAATGTTACGTAAAACATCGTTACGACGACTCAAAATCACTAGTATAGGGATTCGGATTTTAAGATAGATATATAAATCCCAATACTACATAAAACATTTCCTTTCGGAAATCATTTACTATAACAACAATGTTATAGTCCACCATTTCCTTATATTTCTCGAAAACGTCTATTTCAACAATAAATGTTGAAATCTATGATTTCGATATTCAACCTGTTTTAAAACATCTTTCAAAACAATTACTTCATTTCAATTATCACTTTTCCAAAACCATATCCATTTTACTTAACAATATATTCACTGTCCAAAATCGTGAATATACTTCACTAATTACATTTCACTATTTTCTACACGTTTTATTTCAATAATAATTCGCTATCCAAAATCGCGAATATATCTCCTTTAACAACCTTCTATATTTAATTTATCAAATTCAATTGATCTTGAATTTATAAAACAACGTTTATAAATTCTATTTCTATTTTCTAACAACTTCAATTTAATAAATCTCCTTTATTAACAATTCGATTTATAAATCTTCTTTAATGACCTATTCAATTTATACTCAATGTATATACCAAAGGTCCATCTTATAAGTTAATAACTTACAATTCATTTATTTTAAAAGAAATCGTTCTTTTAAACTTCACAGATTTTAAATCTGATTACTTATAAGATTTCATTTATAACCTTATTTTCAACCATAACCGAACTACTTTTATACTATTTATAAATCTCATCTATTAACCATTCATACTTGTTCAAAAATCTCAATTAAAATGCCGAAATCCAATTTATACTTCATTTTACCACTTATAAAAACCCGTTTTATAATTCCAACATTTGATTTATAAATATCAATTTGTATAAATCTTTTTATACAAATCGTTTATAGTTTTTCAAAAATCCCAACTTAAATCATTTTATAAATAAATCGATTTTTATTTCAAAAATGACACTTTGGTTATATTCCACTAACATTATAATCTCCATAACTTTAAATTTATAACATTTATTTATTTAAAGTAAATCAATTCAAAATTTCAAATAAAACGTATAAAAAATCTCTTTTAAAGTTAAAATCGTTATTTTTAAACTTCAAAATTTTGAATCCGATGATGCAACAGCACCAATTAGTCAATCACAACATCCAATATCATATATCAACATGATAACAGAATATACATCAATATCTGTAAATAAATAAATACAGTTGAGGAATCCAGTTGGATCCCTCCAACCTGTTTCCCTGCATCCAAAGACGTTAGCACAATACCAATTCCACTTCGAGGTGGAATATCGCGGTATATGGGTTTTATAAAAATAATCCGCTTACTAACGGCGCAATAGGGTCTCATCCGCTATACGAGGCGGGAAATCATCAATCCAATATATACATATGCCAATATGTATATATTGCTATATATATATAGATATATCCTACTATATCTAATATCACATCCAATAGCAATCAAATCATCAATCAATAACTGTAAAACAAAATTTTCCTTCGAGTGAGAAAATCTCACCTTAGCTTTTTATTTTGCCATCCCATTTTTCATTTCAGCTTGTTTCTCCATTTCAGACCTTGTATAAACAATTTTATACAATTCTATCAATATTTGAATAAATCAACAATTCCATTATCCGTTTATAATTTTAGTCAACTACCGAATTTATTCTAAACTAAAATTTTGGGTTTAACCAATAATTTATTTTTAAACAAATTACTTTTAAATAATTTCTTTAACAGAAGAATTAAATCTTGAACTAGAATTTCTTTAATAAATTTTCTTTCGGTGGTAACAAAAATTAGATAGGTTAATAAAACAAATAGCTCACCGAAATCAATATTTTCAAAATCACACATATATATATATACAATTCGAAAACTGCTTATGTATATTTTTATTTTCTCAAAACTAAAATTTTAATTAAGCAATGATGATTCAGATAAAAAAAATACCAGAGAAAAACATCTCGGCCTTCACCATTCGCTGTTCGATGCCGCCATTGACAACTTCGTGCCACCGTGACCCAGACTTCACGCACGCGAGCGCCTCCACTTCGATTTCCCGATGCCGCCGCCTTCGAGCTGAACTCGAGAACCCATGCGACCCACCAAAATGCCTTGCGACTTCGTCATCTTGCCCAGGCCCGTATCTCGACGAACCCCTCTACGTAGTGCCGCCCGTCTCCTCGACTGTCACGCTCCCTTAACTGAATCGCGGCCCTCTTCCCTCTCGAGTTCGAGTCGAACTCGTATGCCACTCGACCCGCCATCACGCTGCTTCGCGAACGAACATTCCCTCAATTCAAGAACGAGGAGGGGAGACTCGCGATATTCTGAAATCGCTCGGCTATGGATAGAAATTGATTTCGATTTCGAGTGAAAACAACAGCAGCCATTTTTTTTATCTCGTTTTGAATTTTTATTTGTGAATTTAACTAAGGGAGAAGAAAGGGATTTCTTTGTATCGGCCATTTTTTTCTTTTGAATCTCGTTTGATTTTTTTTGAACGAGAAAGGGTAAGGCGCGAGTTAAGGTGGGTAGCGTGATTCCAGGCTGAAACAAAGGGGCGTGAAAAAAAGAAGAACGTGCTGATGTTTGACAAATTTTTAAATTTAAACTTAAATTGAATTTGCTTTTATTCTGATGCGTTTGCATATCGTACGGTCACGTATTAACTCTGAAAAATACGAAAATTGAAATCCGACAATAATTCAATATTACGGACCCAATGGAATTGGTTTCGTTGAATTCCGAGACTGTGCCTCGGACGGCTATTTTCCAATATCAATTCGAACGATTAAATTTCAAAATTGAACAAATCATTTTCAAACTCAATTCTGAAGCTTCTATTATTTTCGGTATTGTCAATACGAATTTTAAAAGCTTTCGAAATATTTTTCTTCAACTTAAAATTGAAGATTCCAATTTTTATTCAATATTCAACAGATTAAATTTTAAAATTAAATCACCAAATTCAAGATTATATCGGGGATTCAAATTAAATCATCGTTCAAATATTTAAAATTAATTAAATATTCTCAATTTAATTTGTTCAAAATTCTGGGTCGTTACATAAATGGTCGGACTATATCTAAATCCAATGTAAATAACATATAGAACTCTACATATATATTGGGTATAAATAAATATAGTAATTTCATCTCAATAATTCCAAATATCATATCCATAGAACACCACAAAACCTAGTATAAAAATGTCATCAACCATATAAAATCCCATCAAATTATAAATCATGAAATAACATCAAATGGGTGAATCATCCATATAATAAAACATCATAGAAAGTGAAATCATCAAGTCAATCGGGCTAACACACAACAATGCCTTAATATAATAGTATAAAATCATATAGTCAAGATGTAATGTGAGATAGCCAATCAAAGCATTCAAATAATATCCAATATCATACAAATTACAAAGGTTAACTATCACAATCCATATCACAATCAATAAACGAAGGCTAACTCTAGAATATCAAATAGAAAGAGTACGGATATACGAGGATACACTTTAGACTCATCCAGTCTCTAGTAAGCCAACTCATCATAGGAATGAGAATAATATATGCTAATCCACTTACGCATACTTATACTGGAACCAGACAGGAGACTGATGGCTATATGCATGCTCCAGGAACCCAGAGTCTTCTATGCCATATGTTATGTAGCCGGATCTGCGCCTGCAGCTTTAGTTACCTCGACAGACATTGTGCCACATATCCACCAGTGGCTCGTCAATGCATAGCCTCGATCACGACCCTGCTTTGCCCCTATAGGTAATAGACTACTGGTCTAAGCGACACAAGGGGCTATAGGTCAACTACCTTATGGGTCACCTAACCTAACAATAACCGCGATGTCATAGATCTAGGGCACGACCCCACAGTCAAGCTACTAGAGTGGATTCTGGCCAATCCGGTTCACTCCCAAACCATAAAGGGAGCTTGTAACGATCTGGATTTTCGCGCTCGAAAATCGACATCCATACTTTACATCGTACTCGAATGTCGTAGATTCGACCGTTCAAATCCGAGTCGCCGGAGCTTATAACAACATTAAGTAAATAACACAGCGGAATAAATGAATAATACATTGATATACAATATCTGATACAACAGAGTGATACAAAGAATATCAATATACATCAGAGATATGATACAACAAATAGCAGCGGAAAAGAAAACGATAACATCAGCAGCGGATAATCTCCATATTCAAAGCACCAATCCAGATATAGCTCGAACTCCCAATAATGATGCACAAAGATAAGCAAGTGCAGTCCGATCCAAAGACTGAACTAGCTCCAGATAATCTACTAAACCTGAATATCTGAAAAACCCAACTCTAGACTGCTCGTGTAGGAAATTATGAGCACCCAGAGTTTAGGAAAGGAACAATAAACTCCGGATCAATCATGGGACTGGTGTGAGCAACAAAAACAGTTTATCTTTAAAAACGAACAACAAAAGAATTTTAAAGTCAATTCGCAATGCTTTTTGGAAAATGAGACTACCATAAGACCTCCCGCCACACACACAATGCAAACGCAGAATTGGAGGAGATTTCTTCTTATGATAGTCAAAGATGCTTACTACGCAAAATCAAATCATTTGATATTATTACTAGTGCATAGTGCAGAAAACAATTTCGAAAGTAGAATATAAATCTTAGCCAGCATAGACATTTCGCACTTATGCCTACTATAGCTACCATGTTCAATAGCAGGTTACCACCACATTCCATGGCAGGTAATACAACTAAAACCGTACAAAGTTCGTATTTGGAAGATGGATTTCCAACAAATGGTCAGGCTAAGGAACTTCCTATTCCACGAAAGAAACGCCTCTGGCGGGACGTTCCGAGAACCACACCGTTCTCTGCCAAACAAGGCCGGCAACCCCTTTTCCCAAGGGATAAAAGAAACCTCAGATATGCCACCCCCGGTCCTTTGGGACCTTTAACCGAGGCGCCTCGAATCCAACATCACACGTCATAAATAAAGTGTGTCCACATGAGTAAGTATCTGGGCTCCATACCATGATACTACCCTTTTCCAGAAGGAATGGTCATACCCTAGGGGAGCTACCCCTGAAAACCTTGCCGCACGATTCCTGTTTCGACCATTACCGGGTTGTGAGGCTCGACGAAGTCTCGTCCACAAAGCTACGCTTTTTCAAAAAGCCACGCTTTGGGTCAACAGATGATCAACCTATGATCACAAAGATAAATGATCAAACAAATGATCATATCACAAATGATCAAACACTGATCATCACACAGCAACACTCAGCATGCCACATTACCAAATTGGGATATATCGCTGATAACTTCAACTACATAACCTCTGAGCTCGTACGTCTCAGAGAAGGGTGTTAAGCTAAGAGAATAAATTCTTCGCCACCAACAGAAATGTATTTGAAAGAAATCGGCTTTATATCTCAAAGTGTAATGTCAGACATGTAACCATATAAGTCTGTTCCGAGTTCGAACAGAACCTAAGGCACTTCTCACGAAGCCCTTGCAAATCCGGATAATTTCCAATCACGTCCGGACTTCCTGTCACAAAAAGAGTGATATAAATCTCTATACCGGAGCAACTCAGTGCAGAGACATTCGACAGGTTGTCCTTTCATTTTCGAAAATATCCGGTCTTCATCACCGGTCTTCAAATGCTATCCATATACGACGTATCATTATTCGGAATGGGTTATACGACCCAAAGGTCCTTTCCCGGCTAACCCGAATAGTGAGCGCAATATTCAAAACATATGGATATTGGGATTTCAATTAAGTCACAACTTATTACCCAAAAATCTTTCTTCAAATGGTTTAAACAAGTTACCATTTTAATCTTTTTAAACAAAAAGATTAAATTCACAAAGTTCACTTAATTTCACAAAGATTCATTCATAGATTTTCCAAATCAATTTCCATTTCAGTTTAACTCGTTAAATCTTTGAATCAAAGATTTAACTGATAGCTTTCAAAACAATTCCATTTCAAATGGTTTAAACAAACATCATTTTAAATCTGTTAAGATAACAGATTTAATTCATAGCTTTTTAAAACAGTTCATTCATAACTTGGAAAAATAATTCCAATTCAATCTTGAAATTCCTTTAATTAAACTGGAAGTTCATTTCTTATCTGAAAGCTTTTATTCCTTTGAAAACAAACAGTTTCATTTTGGAAATCTGATTCATTTATACGAGCTAAGGTTCTTTGGTCAAATCTTAATTCTCAAAATTTTACTTTTAAAATGGTTCAACTTCATACAAACACATTTATATCATCTTTAATTCCTAGTTTCGAATCATAGAATTCAATTTCACACTTGAATTCAAATCAAATTATTTAAATTTCAAAACTCGATTAAGTTATTCAAAATAACTTTTATATTTGAAATTTTATTTCAAAAGCTTTTCACTTTAAACCCCAAATTTCCAATTTCAAAATCAATTGAAATTAAAATTTCAATTTCAAAAACATCAAATTTAAATTATCTGTGACTTAACCGATTTCCACGTGAAATCCATATTTGTGTGTGTATAAGTGTGGTCCAGGGGTTTTACACACAATAGTACAACATCAGTCATCACAGATCAAAATACAGAAATATAGTTGATAAGCGATATAAATTATAACGCTTATCGTTCATTCACAGATCACAGCTATATATCACAGATAAGTAAACTATAGATCACAACATAAATCAGGGTGTATCACAAAGCATCATATATCAGGGATATCAAACAATTTGACATTCAATGGAATTCAAACATTCATAAGTTAGATTAGTTAATTGTCTGATTTATTCAAATCAGATTAATTTCTTATAATTAATTTTTTTATCCTGATTCATTAATATTAATTAATTACCATTTAATTATCCTTTAATTAATTACCATTTAATTATCTATCATTAATTTACTTCATTAATTAGTTACCCTTAATAAATTTACTCAAAATAATTATTCCTTAATTAATCACAAAAATTAATTAGTCCTAAAATAACTATCTTTGAATAATTGTCTTTTAATCATAGATTAATTGATCTTAAATTAATCATCACTCTTAACTGATAAACTAATCAATTACTTCCCATATCACATTTGAAAATACTTAAAGATTTTAAAACAATCAACCCAATATATGGTTATTTATAAACAAAATGATTTCAAATATTTACTTTAACATTTAAAACTTTGAAACTTGTTTTAAAATTTGGAACTTTATTTATTTCCCTTTAGAAACTTGTTTAGTTTTAAATATGGTTTGAACTTTGTTAACTTAAGAATTTACTTTTATAACCAAAAGAACTGTTGCATTTTAAAGCCTGAAACATACTTTTCTTTTAAACTTGAAATCTGTTAAGACCAATATTCCAGAAAACCCGAGACAACCCTTATTTTTTCTCGAGCAAGGCTTCGAGTCTCCCTTCGTTTCCCTGTGCTTCGAGCAGAACTTCATTTACCTCGTGATCGACTCGAGACCAACCCTTCTTTCCCAAAAACCCAATCCCATGATACGACGTGCACACGGTGCACTTGCACAAATGATTCCGACCTCTGGCGATCGCCACGACAATCTCCGACAATTCCACGAACCCACGCGAACTCGAAGTCGAACCCAGATCGCACGAAAACTCAACTAGTCGAAACTAAGTATTCTCGACCCATCAGAAAACTACCATGGCCAGAAATCATCACCACCCCGACGCCTCCGACCTCGTTATCACCAGCCCGCTTCCTCCAAGCTTCGTCACAACTTCCAGCCTCCATCCCCACCATCGCGATCCACTCCGGAGCTCTGGCGACGTCGCAGTACTCTCGAGAACAAGAACGACACGCAACCGGTCCTAAACCCTAAATTTACTTCGTCCCCCAAATTCACGCAATAGAAATTTTCTCTAACATTTTTCCCGAAAACATGAAGGTTTAAACTTGCTTCAACTCAAGTTTCAACAATTAAAATTGATTCAATCATCCTAAATTGGTAAAAATATAGTTTTATTCAATCACGAATTACACCTAAGATACTTCATTAAAAATCATCGTATTGGTTTTAAAAATCATAATTTGGGTTGAGAATCCAATTTACATCCCTGAATTTATAAATTAAGACGTTTGAAATTTGACTTATATTAAGTTCATACTGTGTTTTTATAATTCCAGAACAATACTAAGTTATTTTAACTTAAACAAGTTTTTAAATTAAAATTTATGGTCTAACAAACATGTTTCGTTTAATACTTAAATCCAAATATGGATTAGATCAAGAGATACTGATTATTATTATTTTTTGAACTGCAGTTTAACCCTCTTCTACTTTCTTCTTTCTTTCTTCAACAGTTTGTTTTTACTCTTGCAATATAAAGTGATGTTTTCTTTTTATTTTCTGATCTTCCAGGAACATTGCTAATTTATTTTTAACTTAAATAAATTGTAAGTAAAATTCATGATGAACAAGTAAATTCTGTTTTAAATACTAAATTCTAATAATATCTAGATCAAAGACAGAGCATTCTAATCAACTCCTAACTTTTGAAACAGGGAATATAAGGGTACAGGCATATATTCATTATCCAATACACTCAGTGACTTCATATATACCCACATTCATATATATATATATATATATATATACACACACACACACACACTCATGCAGACTAATTTCATCCATTCAACATATTTAATAACATAGATCCAATCATGCAAACCAGAATTAAATATAGAAGTTTAAAGGTTTGCTCACCTTGATGGGAAGAAAGAAGAACAGAGTTTCTTTGGAGCTAGATTTCATTTGCTTGATCTTTTGATTTGCCTGAAACAGTTTCCAGGCTTAACTACCCAGATTGGTTTAACTATTTTGATCTTCATCTAATTTAAATTGTTGTCTTTGATTCAATTATTTTATCTCTTGTTTCCAGGTTTTTTTGCTCTGGAACTTCACTTGATAGTTTGATCTGGTTTGTTTCCTTATTGAATTGAATTTGAGATCATATTGTTTTTCTCGGTTTAAAATGGTTTGAACGAATTGGAGCAGAGGAAGTTGATGTATAGGAGAAGGCTGGTATAAATAAAAGAAAAGAGGTGTACAGGTGATAAAATATTGTTTGTATATACAATGGGTATGGCAAGAGATACTTGCATTAAATGAAAGTATGTAGCATTTATTACCATGGTCTTTTATGTCTTCTTTGCTTCCAGGTTACATTTTTTTATTTTCTTTTGTCAATGTCATACTTCGGCTGATAGATATAGGGATGGTTTGCATTGATTTGTTTTGTATTGTATTTTATTTTATCTTTGTCTTGTTTTATTTCGACTGAGCAGATGTTGCTTTGTATGTTGATAGATAAATGTTGTTTGTTATTTTATCACTTTGTACAGTTTGTATATTTGTTTGTTTGAATCTTAACTAATTTTGTTTACTTACTTATGCTTGGATTTATTTTGTTTGTTATAATGTTGTTTTCACACTTGCATGTGTTTTCTTTCTTTTTTACTTTATTTTTAATATTTTTAAATTAAAAGGATTTATACAGAATATATTTGATCCGGGGAAACTCGCTCTCAATTTTCCTAATTAATTTACAAATTTTTATCAAAAATTTATTTAATTACTCAATTTAATTCAAAAATGCATTTAATTATTAATTTAAATAAATTTAAATTCCAGGGTCGTTACAGAGCTGGACAAAAGTGGACGACAAGTGTGATATGTACAAAGCATCTGTACAAAGCAATAGACATGTGTGTCTTCGGGACAGAAAATACATAATATACAGTGAATAACTGAGAATACATAGTCAGTCGTAGTGATAACACATAATATATATATATAATAATAATAACATAAGAATACAATACATTTCAAATGTCAACTATCTCAAAAAAATAAGACAATATCAATATACAACTCTGTATCGAATCTATTAATATAGTAAATTTATAACTCATAGATGTCATATAACAATCCCTAATGTAATCTGTGATATCTCGGAATTTTTGGGCAATATCAATTTAATAATCTGTTTAAAAAATTAAATTGATTTGATAATCTTTGATAATAAAATTTGAATTGCTTTAATAATCTAATTAAATAAATATTTAATTAGTGAATTTTATCTTTTAAAAAAACTAATAAAATGATTTCTATTTACAATGTATATATATATATATATGTGTGTATATATTGTAAATAGATAAGTTTTGGTTTGAAATTTAATAAATAAATAAAATCTTGTTTTTAAATTTCTAATGTACATTTTGATAGTTTGGAAATTAGGATTTATTTAATATTAAGCTTTTCAAAGCTATTTAAACAAATAACTATATGGTTTTTAATAAGATTAATAATAAGGTTTATTTTATTTTCTTTTTAAATATTTCTTAATAAATATGATTTAAGAGTATATATATAAGTTTAAAATACAATTTACATATGATATGATAATTCATTTAGTAATAGTAGTAATTTATAATCTCTTTTATAAATCATTTTAAAATTGACAAATTGTTATTTCAAACAATATTATTAATATATTGTTTTATATCTAGATATAAATTGATTTTAAAGAAATAGAATTGTTATTTTCAAATTGAATGTGTTGTTATAAGTTGACTTTAATTTGGATTTTTAAATTTTACTTTGAAATTGAAATTCAAAGGATTGATATATTTAAAAATATTTGGATTCAAATTATATGTATAAGCTTTTATTTATATATATAATTGGTTTTATTTTCTTTAAAGTAATTTATATATAAATAGATAAGTATTTAATAAATAAAGAAAAAAGCTTTTATTTACATTTAAAATAAGTAAAATTACATAAAGGACAAGTGTAAATCTCTAAGGCTTAATAGTAACAAGTGTTAGTTAATGAAGTAGAGTAAATGACAAATGTTGAATTTTAAACCAAGTGTCATCTTTAAATTTTGATTTTTTTTCTTTTATTTATATTTGTATAAATCAGCCTTTATAATTACAAGTGTTTTCTTCCCTTCATTCTTTTTCCTATCCCCTTCTTTTCAAAAACTAAGAAAAAACTGAATATAATTTCTCAAAACAATCGTTAAATCAACATTCCTTAAACCATAATCTCAAAACAAAAATCTTTAACTCAATCACCTCATAAACCAGAGATTTATCAAAATCTAAAACCTGTTAACCATTTTCAAAAATCAAAACCAAGCCTATAAACATCTTCTTCAAAACTGAGACAAAAGCCTGCAAGCAAACCTGAGATTTATTAAAAAGCAAGATTATTTCAATACAAGCTAAAACATTTCAGCAACAAAAGATTTCAAGTCTCCAATCAAAGAAGCAAAGGCAATTCAAGTTTATAAATCAAAGTTTTAAAGTTTCAAAGGCTATTTCAAAAAAATAAAGCTATGTTTTTCTGGTGAGTAACATTCTTTTTAAAACTTAAGTATATAGATATCTGGTTGCATGTGAATTTCTGGAAATAAAATGTGTATTGCGTGGATGTATATGATTGAATTTCTGTGTATATATATGGATGTATAGATGCATGCTTGCTGTTGTACCTGTTCTTGCCTGTTCTTACTTTTAGAAGCTAAAATTATGATCAAAATTCAATTTCTCTTGATATAATCTCTGTTAGGACTTAGGATTCAAACAACATTTGATTGTTTAATCATGAATTAAAGTTTAAACTTTATTTAAATAAATTAAAATGGGAATTTGCTCTGGAAAACAAAGTAGAACAGGAAAGCTTGAGTTTTTGTTAAAATTCAAACTTCTTAATTCATTGATTCAGGCATATGATCTGAACCTTGTTTGAAAACATGATTTTTAAGATTTGAATCACAACTTTTAGAGGTGTATAGGACGAGCAGTTTGAGTTTGATCAGAATTTGAATTCTGGGTGATTTCTGATGATCTTAGTGATCTGGAACGTTGCGATCATCACTGGTGGTAGAGGAGTAATAAGGGAGTTTGGGAAAAATGTCATGAAGATGTTCTAATCATTATGGAGGCGGCGGTGGTCAGAAATTGTTTGTAACCCTAGTTTTGGCAAGGTCGAGAATTTTGGTTCTCAAGGCATCTCTGGTGGATCGAGTTCATCAGAACTTTGGGAATTGGAAGCAAGGATGTCGTCGAGGGCATGGCCGGAATTTCTGATACTCTGATGATCGGAGGACTGAGCACGAGTGATTTCCAGGCTTTGAGTTTCCTGTTCCTGGTTGTGATGGGTTACTCGAATCCGTTTTCGAGATAGTGTTGATATTATGGTGATCGAGTTTGGGTACGAGGGTGAACGTCGACATGTGGGGATCGTCGTGGATGGCCGGAGTTGATCAGAGTCACCGTGCATGTGCACGGTGCATGATTGTACCTGGTAAAGTTTGGGATTAAACAGAGGAGTGGTACTCAAGTTTTTCTCGAGTTGATCGCGTGAGTGACTCGAAGTATATAGGGTTTTGACTCGGGGAAAATTGAGACGGGCTCGGGTCATTTGGTGATTACAAGTTTTAGAATCTGACAGGGGTTTTAAAATTTAAAATGAGTTTAAAAATTTGAAAGCAGGATTTAAACCAAGTTTTAAATCAAGTTTTCATATGGGTTCAAGTTAAATTTATATCCTAGATTTGAGATAAATAAAGTTTTATAAAAATAAAGGTTTTAACAAATTTAAAATGTTTAAAGTATAAAACTCTTAAAGTTTCTTTTTAAATAGAAAATGTTTCTTTAACATTGGATTTAAAAGTTTTTAAATTGGTTAAATTTTTATGTATTTGAAATCTTTATTTTGAAATGAAATCTAAAGGAAAATTTAAAAGCAAAAAGTTTCAAATGCATTTGGAAATGATAATTAAGTCATTTATAAGAAATGATTTATCTTAAAGATAATTAAGAATTAATGAGTTGAGATTCATTAAATTAATAAGGTATTTAAAGGGTAATTTAATAATTTAATTAATTAATGATTTAGTGTTAATTAATTAAGTAATTAGGATTATAAGTTCATTAATTAAGGGTTAATTAATTTGAAATTAAGGATCATTAATTAGATAAGTATTGATTATTAATAAATGATTAGGAATTAATTAATCAAGTGATTAAAGATTAATTAAGCAATTAATTAAGTAATTAGAGATTAATTAATTGGTAATTAAGAATTAATTAATTTGTAATTAATAATGGTTGATTTAAGTTTAATTACTTAAGGAATGTAAGTAAAGAATTGTTAATAATTAATGAGAGATCATTAACTAGGGATTATTAAATAATTAATTAATGCGATTGATTTTGATAATCAATTAGATTAATTAATTAATGATAATCATTTATGAAATTGGTTAAGTATAATTACTTAATGAAAATATTTAAGAGATTACAAGCTCATTGTAATTAATTTAGTTTAATAAGATTAGTTTAAGTTATCTAATTAAGTTTAACTAATTTAAGATAATCACTTGGTGATTTGATAAGAATAATTACTTAAATGTAATTAATGAAGTGTAATTATTTAGGGAAGTAATTAAAGGTAATTACTGGATGTAACTGAATGAAGATAGTGAAAGTAATTTGAGTTTAATTACTTTATATAATTAATCAAGGGATTAATTAAAAGATGATTAATTAAGGAATAATTAATTTATGTAATGAAGTAATTAAGGGAAGTTAATTACTGGATGAGATAAATCAAAGGTGATTAATAAATGTGACTAATTAAAGATTAATTATTAAATGTAATTAATTTAAATGGAGTAATTAATTAAAGAAGTAATTAAGGATCATTAATTAATATAATTAATGATGTAATTAAGAGTTGATTAATTTAAACTAATTAATCAAAAATAAGTGATTAAAGTAATTAATTAATTGTAATTAATTAAGGATTAATGTAATTAAGTATAGTTAATTAATTAATGAAGTAATTAAAGATTAATTACTGTAATGGTTTAAGATAATTAATTTATGAAATTAATTAAGGATTAATTACTTAAAGTAATTAAAGGATAATTAATCAGGAATGATTAATTAAGATGGATACTTAGAGTATGATTAATTAATTTGTTTAATTAATGATTAAGTAAGCAGGATTTAAAAGTAATTGAAGTAATTAATTTAATTCATTTGAGATAATTAAATTAATTAGTGATAGTATGATTGCTTATGGATGGCTAAACGATATTGAATGCTTTGCATTATTTGATATCTCTGATGAGATATGTGTTGATCTATGTTATGGATGTTTTGGTTGAATTGTAATGATATTGTGAATTATCTATCTGTGTGTATATAGATAAAGAATTGAATTGTTTTAACTTTAAAACAACTTGGCCTTAAAAGATACGTTTTGGATTTCGATGAGACCGGGATCGGGTTTCCAGATTTGGATATCCGAAAACCACATCGATCCAAATTAAACGTTAGGTCGTGATATCTCAAGTGAAGATGAAGATTCAGAGTGCAAGGGTTATTGTCGTTAACTCTGAGGGTGATTCCAAAATGAGTATAACGAGATAATGCCTTCGGTTTCGTTCGAACCCGGAACGAACTTGCATGGATTGAATGCTTTCAGAACATCGTCAGGTGGGTGATGAGCATTCTAAGTGATGTGTTCTGATTAAAGGTAATCGTAGCCTCTAGCCTCATCAACTGGTAATGGCTAAAACAGGGGAGGTGCAGCAAGGTTAAGTGGGTCGCGCTCAAGTAGGACGAGATTTTCCCCTGTCTAGAGGTTCCTTTTTATTCGGCTTAGTGGGCAGTTGGCGACGGCCATCTACGGGGTTGTCTTGTTCGGGACTATCCAGTAAGGGATGGTTCCGGCCTTGTGTTGTAGGGGATTGGGAGTGATCCTCGGTACGGTGATTTAGGCCCCGTACTGTGACGGGCGGTACCCCAGTAGCCCTGCCATTGTATGGAATCCAATCTCCAATAAGCGCCGTACGTATTAGTTGTGCCCAACTATGTTGGAACGTGAGATGTAAGCATTCCAGCTATTTCTGTATTTTACTTGAAAACCCTAGACCCTATTGTAATATAACTAGATTTCCTATTAAATGTTTTGGTTAGCGTAAGGTAAAAACTTACCCATGTTTATGTGTGGGGAGTTTTACATGATACCTTTTGTTTTCAAAGGATTTTCAAAGTTAAGCAACTTTAACCTGTTACTCACACCAGACCCATGTCTGAGCCAAGTGTTTATATTCTGTTTTATAAACTCTTGGGTACTCAAATTTTTACGAGTAGCCAAGGGATTCAGGTTAGCTTTGACGAATTCTGGAGGAGCAATGGAGCAGGAGGCTTCAGCGTTGTAGATATATATAGTAGTTCCGCTGTGTTGATCTCTGTATTGATCTCTGTATTGTATTGAGTTGTAATAACTAGACATGTGTTTATAACTGTCTAGTATGGAGTGTATATCTGTGTAACTTTGATAGTCATTGTATATTATTTAATACTTATGTTATTAATATAATTTATTCGTTCCGCTGTTGAGATTCTGATGTTGTTTCTTTCTTTCTTCTCTATCTTTTCTCTTTTCTATCCATTTCTTTCTTAAAGATGATGCGTCATTCTGTGGAATGAATGGCGGGTCGTTACAGTTAGTATCAGAGCATAGGTTGAGATAATACCTAGGCTCTGGAGTGGTGTCTATCTTGAGAGAGCGTATTTGTAATTTTGAATATATATATATATCTATATTTCTACCTATTTGTTGGGTTACCTGTTCGGGTTTTCCAATATAAGTTATAAAGGTAGATGAGGTAGTGGTGTGTGTAACACAACTACCAATGGGAGGAGTCCGAGTGTTGAGGTTGGAAGAGTATCTGTCAAAACTGTAGACATAATACCATCTCGAGTAAGCTTATAGTGATGTAAGGATTTCATCGATCTCTAAAGGAAACCTATTAAGGTTCAGAGTTCATCTTTGAAGTGCAAGTTTGGATGAGTAGAGTTGGATCTGTCGGTTGAGCAGAAGCAAGTAATGGTATCTTGGCAACCTCAGAAAGAAGTAGCTGTATGATGAGACACAGTGACTATGGATGTTTCTGAAGATGTTTTCTTTGGAACAATTTTAAGGAAGTGTGTATGTTTCGGTGTTGTGGCTAAGTTCAGCATGGTGTTTCTGTTTAGTTTAAGGTTTGAGTTTCTCGAAGAGCTTTGGTTAGGAAATCTTTGGCATCTGTGGCAGCAGTGCAGCTCGGAGTGTTCTATGTGTTGGCAGGAAGTTTTCTGGCTGAGTAGTTTTTCTTGAGAAGGAGTTCAGAAGCAGCAGAGTGGATCCATTTCTTCGATGAATTGGATAGTTAAGTATAAGCTGTTCTGATTGGTAAAGAGAGAATAGTTTCTTTGCATTTTGGCTGGGTTGATCGCAAAAGTGACTTGCGATAGTTTGAGTGTTCTCTTGGGTTATTGGAGATTTTCTGGGATGTGTTGTCCAGTCTGTGCTTGTGTTCTTCATCAGCATTTTCATTCTATTCCAGATCAGAGTGGCGCAGCGGAAGCAGTTTGGGAGTGCATCTCTGGATAGGAGAAATAAGTTTGGAATCTACTGATAATTGTGAAGTAGAGTTGTGTTTTGGATTATGGGTAGATCTTGAGAGGATCATTTTGTTGAGTTATTTTTGGTCCTGTTTGTTTCAAGAAGCATCAGCGAAGGTTGAACTGATCAGGAAGGATCTGTAGACAACCCAGGATCGTCAGAAGAGTCTTGTGGATAAGAGACGGAGGAATTTGGATTTCAAAGTCGGAGATTTGATTTTGGATAAGTTTTCTCCGATCGAAGGAGCTATAAGATTGGGTAAGTCTGGGAAGCTAGCTCCAAGGTATTTTGGATCTCTTCTATGTTCTGATTTGGATAAGAGCTTGGTCTACTCGGTTGAATTGTCAGTTTGGATAACTGGGATTCAATGTATTTTACGTATCTCTGAGGGAGTACGTGTTTGATCTATCTCTGGTTTTAGAACCAGCAGTTCTGGAGGATTTGGTTGTTGAGTCAAACTCGTCTGTAGTCTGATATCCTGTTTAGTTCTGTAGATCTAGATGAGTAGAGCTCTATAGCATAGTAGTATTGATTGTTTGGATTATGTAGAGCGAGTATTCCGGTATTTATACTTGGGAAACTCTAGGGAATTCTATCCAGGATTTTGTCTGGATAGTTAGAATTGTTTGATTGGGTAAATTGGTTGCTATGGTTGTTAGCATATGATTGATAATATATGCTTGTGGTTTAAAATTAAAATCTTTAATGAGATTATTAAATTACCTTTGTTTTAAATTTTGAGGACGAAATTCTTTTAAGGGGGGAGGAATGTGATATCCCGGAATTTTTGGGCAATATCAATTTAATAATCTGTTTAAATAATTAAATTGATTTGATAATCTTTGATAATAAAATTTGAATTGGTTTAATAATCTAATTAAATAAATATTTAATTAGTGAGTTTTATCTTTTAAAAAAACTAATAAAATGATTTCTATTTACAATGTATATATATGTGTGTGTATATATTGTAATAGATAAGCTTTGGTTTGAAATTTAATAAATAAATAAAATCTTGTTTTTAAATTTCTAATATACATTTTGATAGTTTGGAAATTAGGATTTATTTAATATTAAGCTTTTCAAAGCTATTTAAACAAATAACTATATGGTTTTAAATAAGATTAATAATAAGGTTTATTTTATTTTTTTTAAATATTTCTTAATAAATATGATTTAAGAGTATATATATATAAGTTTAAAATACAATTTACATATGATATGATAATTCATTTAGTAATAGTAGTAATTTATAATCTCTTTTATAAATCATTTTAAAATTGACAAATTGTTATTTCAAACAATATTATTAATATATTGTTTTAAATATAGATATAAATAGATTTTAAAGAAATAGAATAGTTATTTTCAAATTGAATGTGTTGTTATAAATTGACTTTATTTGGATTTTTAAATTTGACTTTGAAATTGAAATTCAAAGGATTGATATATTTAAAAATATTTGGATTCAAATTATATGTATAAGCTTTTATTTATATATATAATTGGTTTTATTTTCTTTAAAGTAATTTACATATAAATAGATAAGTATTTAATAAATAAAGAAAAAGGATTTTATTTACATTTAAAATAAGTAAAATTACATAAAGGAAAAGTGTAAATCTCTAAGGCTTAATAGTAACAAGTGTTAGTTAATGAAGTAGAGTAAATGACAAATGTTGAATTTTAAACCAAGTGTCATCTTTAAATTTTGATTTTTCTTTCTTTTATTTATATTTGTATAAACCAGCCTTTATAATTACAAGTGTTTTCTTCCCTTCATTCTTTTTCCTATCCCCTTCTTTTCAAAAACTAAGAAAAAACTGAATATAATTTCTCAAAACAATCAGTAAATCAACATTCCTCAAACCATAATCTCAAAACAAAAATCTGTAACTCAATCACCTCATAAACCGGAGATTTATCAAAATCTAAAACCTGTTAACCATTTTCAAAAATCAAAACCAAGCCTGTAAACATCTTCTTCAAAACTGAGACAAAAGCCTGCAAGCAAACCTGAGATTTATTAAAAAGCAAGATCATTTCAGTACAAGCTAAAACATTTCAGCAACAAAAGATTTCAAGTCTCCAATCAAAGAAGCAAAGGCAATTCAAGTTTATAAATCAAAGTTTTAAAGTTTCAAAGGCTATTTCAAAAAAATAAAGCTCTGTTTTTCTAGTGAGTAACATTCTTTTTAAAACTTAAATATATAGATATCTGGTTGCATGTGAATTTCTGGAAATAAAATGTGTATTGCGTGGATGTATATGATTGAATTTCTGTGTACATATATGGATGTATAGATGCATGCTTGCTGTTGTACCTGTTCTTGCCTGTTCTTACTTTTAGAAGCTAAAATTATGATCAAAAATCAATTTCTCTGGATATAATCTTTGTTAGGACTTAGGATTCAAACAACATTTGATTGTTTAATCATGAATTAAAGTTTAAACTTTATTTAAATAAATTAAAATGGGAATTTGCTCTGGAAAACAAAGTAGAACAGGAAAGCTTGAGTTTTTGTTAAAATTCAAACTTCTTAATTCATTGATTTAGGCATATGATCTGAACCTTGTTTGAAAACATGATTTTTAAGATTTGAATCACAATTTTTAGAGGTGTATAGAACGAGCAGTTTGAGTTTGATCAGAATTTGAATTCTAGGTGATTTCTGATGATCTCAGTGATCTGGAACGTTGCGATCATCACTGGTGGTAGAGGAGTAATAGGGGAGTTTGGGAAAAATGTCATGAAGATGTTCTAATCATTATGGAGGCGGCGGTGATCAGAAATTGTTTGTAACCCTAGTTTTGGCAAGGTCGAGAATTTTGGTTCTCAAGGCGTCTCTAGTGGATCGAGTTCATCAGAACTCTGGGAATTGGAAGCAAGGATGTCGTCGAGGGCGTGGCCGGAATTTTTGATACTCTGATGATCGGAGGAGTGAGCACGAGTGATTTCCAGGCTTTGAGTTTCCTGTTCCTGGTTGTGATGGGTTACTCGAATCCGTTTTCGAGATACTGTTGATATTATGGTGATCGAGTTTGGGTACGAGGGTGAACGTCGACATGTGGGGATCATCGTGGATGGCCGGAGTTGATTAGAGTCACCGTGCATGTGCACGGTGCATGCTTGTACCTGGTAGAGTTTGGGATTAAACATAGGAGTGGTACTCAAGTTTTTCTCGAGTTGATCGCGTGAGTGACTCGAAGTATATAGGGTTTTGACTCGGGGAAAATTGAGATGGGCTCGGGTCATTTGGTGATTACAAGTTTAGAATCTGACAGGGGTTTTAAAATTTAAAATGAGTTTAAAAATTTGAAAGCAGGATTTAAACCAAGTTTTAAATCAAGTTTTCATATGGGTTCAAGTTAAATTTATATCCTAGATTTGAGATAAATAAAGTTTTATAAAAATAAAGGTTTTAACAAATTTAAAATGTTTAAAGTATAAAACTCTTAAAGTTTCTTTTTAAATAGAAAATGTTTCTTTAACATTGGATTTAAAAGTTTTTAAATTGGTTAAATTTTTATGTATTTGAAATCTTTATTTTGAAATGAAATCTAAAGGAAAATTTAAAAGCAAAAAGTTTCAAATGCATTTGGAAATGATAATTAAGTCATTTATAAGAAATGATTTATCTTAAAGATAATTAAGAATTAATGAGTTGAGATTCATTAAATTAATAAGGTAATTAAAGGGTAATTTAATAATTTAATTAATTAATGATTTAGTGTTAATTAATTAAGTAATTAGGATTATAAGTTCATTAATTAAGGGTTAATTAATTTGAAATTAAGGATCATTAATTAGTTAAGTATTGATTATTAATAAATGATTAGGAATTAATTAATCAAGTGATTAAAGATTAATTAAGCAATTAATTAAGTAATTAGAGATTAATTAATTGGTAATTAAGAATTAATTAATTTGTAATTAATAATGGTTGATTTAAGTTTAATTACTTAAGGAATGTAAGTAAAGAATTGTTAATAATTAATGAGAGATCATTAACTAGGGATTATTAAATAATTAATTAATGTGATTGATTTTGATAATCAATTAGATTAATTAATTAATGATAATCATTTATGAAATTGGTTAAGTATAATTACTTAATGAAAATATTTAAGAGATTACATACTCATTGTAATTAATTTAGTTTAATAAGATTAGTTTAAGTTATCTAATTAAGTTTAACTAATTTAAGATAATCACTTGGTGATTTGATAAGAATAATTACTTAAATGTAATTAATGAAGTGTAATTATTTAGGGAAGTAATTAAAGGTAATTACTGGATGTAACTGAATGAAGATAGTGAAAGTAATTTGAGTTTAATTACTTTATATAATTAATCAAGGGATTAATTAAAAGATGATTAATTAAGGAATAATTAATTTATGTAATGAAGTAATTAAGGGAAGTTAATTACTGGATGAGATAAATCAAAGGTGATTAATAAATGTGACTAATTAAAGATTAATTATTAAATGTAATTAATTTAAATGGAGTAATTAATTAAAGAAGTAATTAAGGATCATTAATTAATATAATTAATGATGTAATTAAGAGTTGATTAATTTAAACTAATTAATCAAAAATAAGTGATTAAAGTAATTAATTAATTGTAATTAATTAAGGATTAATGTAATTAAGTATAGTTAATTAATTAATGAAGTAATT
Organism: Allium fistulosum; assembly: GCA_030737815.1. Taxonomy (NCBI): domain Eukaryota; kingdom Viridiplantae; phylum Streptophyta; class Magnoliopsida; order Asparagales; family Amaryllidaceae; genus Allium; species Allium fistulosum. The sequence goes on from CM060905.1 coordinate 1,044,723,342, forward strand.
AAAGATTAATTACTGTAACGGTTTAAGATAATTAATTTGTGAAATTAATTAAGGATTAATTACTTAAAGTAATTAAAGGATAATTAATCAGGAATGATTAATTAAGATGGATACTTAGAGTATGATTAATTAATTTGTTTAATTAATGATTAAGTAAGCAGGATTTAAAAGTAATTGAAGTAATTAATTTAATTCATTTGAGATGATTAAATTAATTAGTGATAGTATGATTGCTTATGGATGGCTAAACGATATTGAATGCTTTGCATTGTTTGATATCTCTGATGAGATATGTGCTGATCTATGTTATGGATGTTTTGGTTGAATTGTAATGATATTGTGAATTATCTATCTGTGTGTATATAGATAAAGAATTGAATTGTTTAACTTTAAAACAACTTGGCCTTAAAAGATACGTTTTAGATTTCGATGAGACCGGGATCGGGTTTCCAGATTTGGATATCCGAAAACCACATCGATCCAAATTAAACGTTAGGTCGTGATATCTCAAGTGAAGATGAAGATTCAGAGTGCAAGGGTTATTGTCATTAACTCTGAGGGTGATTCCAAAATGAGTATAGCAAGATAATGCCTTCGGTTTCGTTCGAACCCGGAACGAACTTGTATGGATTGAATGCTTTCAGAACATCATTAGGTGGACGATGAGCATTCTAAGTGAGGTGTTCTGATTAAAGGTAATCGTAGCCTCAAGCCTCATCAACCGGGAATGGCTAAAACAGGGGAGGTGCAGCAAGGTTACGTGGGTCGCGCTCAAGTAGGACGAGATTATCCCCTGTCTAGAGGTTCCTTTTTATTCGGCTTAGTGGGCAGTTGGCGACGGCCATCTGCGGGGTTGTCTTGTTCGGGACTATCCAGTAAGGGATGGTTCTGGCCTTGTGTTGCAAGGGATTGGGAGTGATCCTCGGTACGGTGATCTAGGCCCCATACTCTGATGGGCGGTACCCCAGTAGCCCTTCCATTGTATGGAATCCAATCTCCAATAAGCGCCGTACGTATTAGTTGTGCCCAACTATGTTGGAACGTGAGATGTAAGCATTCCAGCTATTTCTGTATTTTACTTGAAAACCCTAGACCCTATTGTAATATAACTGGATTTCCTATCAAATGTTTTGGTTAGCGTAAGGTAAAAACTTACCCATGTTTATGTGTGGGGAGTCTTACGTGATACCTTTTGTTTTCAAAGGATTTCCAAAGTTAAGCAACTTTAACCTGTTACTCACACCAGACCCATGTCTGACCCAAGTGTTTATTTTATGTTTTATAAACTCTTGGGTACTCAAATTTTTACGAGTAGCCAAGGGATTCAGGTTAGCTTTGACGAATTCTGGAGGAGCAATGGAGCAGGAGGCTTCAGCGTTGTAGATATATATAGTAGTTCCGTTGTGTTGATCTCTGTATTGATCTCTGTATTGTATTGAGTTGTAATAACTAGACAGGTGTTTATAACTGTCTAGTATGGAGTGTATATCTGTGTAACTCTGATAGCCATTGTATATTATGTAATACTTATGTTATTAATATAATTTATTTGTTCCGCTGTTGAGATTCTGATGTTGTTTCTTTCTTTCTTCTCTATCTTTTCTCTTTTCTATCCCTTTCTTTCTTAAAGATGATGCGTCATTCTGTGGAATGAATGGCGGGTCGTTACATAACCCCTCTAAGTCCAATAACATAGATGCTGGTCAAGTCTTCGTTGTTCCTGAAATCTCTCGGAACATCTCGAGTATTATATAAATAATAAATGGTCGGACTATATCTAAATTCAATGTCAATAACATATAGAACTCTATATATATTGGGTATAAATAAATATAAAATTTCATCTCAATAATTTCAAATATCATATCCGTATAACACTACAAAACCCAATATAAAAGATGTCATCACCCATATAAAATCCTATCAAATTAGAAACCATGGAATAACGTCAAATGGGTGAATCATCCATATAATAAAACATCATAGAAAATGAAATTGTCAAGTGAATAGGGCTAACACACAACAATGCCTTGATATAATAGCATAAAATTATATAATCAATATATAATGTGAGATAGCCCATCAAATCATTCAAATAATACCCAATACCATACAAATCACTAAGATAACCTATCACAATCCAAATCACAATCAATAAACGAAGGTTATCTCTAGAATATCAAAGTAGAAGAGTATGGATACATTGAGGCTGACTACACTTTAGACTCATCTAGTCTCTAGTATAGCCAATTCATTATAGGAATGAGAATAATATATGCCAATCCATTATGCACATATATACCGAAACCAGACGGGAGACTGATGGCCGTATGCCTGCTCCAGGAATCCAGGTCTACTATGCCATATGTTATGTAGCTGGATCTGCTCCTACAACCTTAGTTACCTCAATGGACATCGTGACACATGTCCACAGTGGCTCGTCAATGCGTAGCCTCTGTCATGACCCTGCTATGCCCTTGCTATGCCCCTATAGGTAATAGACTGCTGGCTTAAGCGACACAAGGGGCTATAGGGCACCTACCCAATGGGTCACCTAACCTAACAATTACTACAGTGTCGTGGATTTGGGGCACGACCCAACGATAAGGCCGTCGGGGTGGATTCTGACCAATCTAGTTCACTCCTGAACCATAAAGGGAGCTGGACAAAATTGGACGACATATAGTACTCATATCCCACGTCAACATATAGCTCTAGACGTAAGCCGACATATAGCTCTATATAAGTCAAAACAAATGACTATGATATATTAGAGCTTCATTCTTTCGCCGACACATGGCTCTACTCATTAGCTAACACATGGCTATAAAATACTCGCCACCGCGAGTATCAACACATATACATGTGCAATCCCCATTCGAGCGATATTTACTTACAATGAATAATCAAACAACAAACATAATGACATCCCATACCACTGCATGTTATTTAAATAATTATTCAATGCGCATAAATTACGGTCGATCCACATTAAATATCTTTATATGACAAGTCCAATGAAAACCGGAAAAGTATTAGCGAAAGTCTTATACCAGAAGGTATCACCAATCCGTTTATTCAAATTTCTCATCACATAGAAATAAGAAATACTCATATACAATGATATAGATAATAATATAAAATACACACATATACACAAATATATATATAGTATAAATCTCAAATAATAGTATATATAAGACTTATGATAAAAAAGTAACGTTTAATAAATATATAAACTTTATTAATCATTATAAATAAAATATTCCAAATATTGTAATTTTACAAATTCATACAAAAGGATGTCATCGCTGTACCATATTAAAATCTCAATCAAAACCATGTCAACGGTGAATGTAACGACCCGCAAATTTATCACTTTGATAAAAAAATTTTTAAATAATGAAGTAAAAGGTTGATAATACAAATAATATTTTTTAAGTGATGATAAAAAATAATTATTATTCAAATAACAGTTTAAAATGATAATGATTCATTTTAATTAGTTTTATAGTGATAATGAATCATTTATAATGGTTTTATAAAGATATATCATTGATTTTGAAAATATAAGAAAATCGATATCGGTTTATCGATATAAAAACGCTTTTTGAAAACAATTGTTCGATATTGATTTATATGGTTTTATAATTCAAATGGGATCTTTTTAATTAATTATTAATAACAATAAATTAGTTTTCAAACTTTGTTTACAAATATATATGTATTGACGAAGAAATGAAAATGTGACCGAAAATGGAAATCGGGATTCGTAACGATTCAACGTGTAGAAGTTGTGCAACGCTGCAGATTAAATGTAACTTACATATGCACATATACATGAACACATTAATGGACGTGTACATGCATATGAAGACACACATATATACACATATATACATGTATATTAATTATATACAAAATCAAAAATATATATTAAAGATATTTTAATAACTCCTTAACACTTAAGCAACCTTAAGTCAACACTCCACATCAAAGTACAACCATCATCACATACACATAGGAGGGGGTCATGTCAGCCATGCCTAGGTGGTGGTGGAAGGGACTTGGCCTTGCCATGATGATGGTGAAGGAGGTGGCGCAAGTAGGTGGTGATGGTGGAGAGAGAAAGCACATTGAATATCTTAGGTAATCATCACCATTTGTCACATCAAATGTCACATCCAATGGGCCACATGGCCTTGCCCATGCTTAAGGTGACTTCTGGCCATCCTAGGGTGGTGTAGGAGGGTGGTGTTAGGTGATGGAGGTGACGGTGAGGTGATAGCTCATGATGATGTTTATAGATATTTTGATGAACTTGCCTATAAATACCCACCTCCTTAGCTCATTTCCATCTTCCGTAACTTTTTCGAACTAGAACCAAATGGAGAAATTATTTTTTGAAACCCTCTAGAATTCCAGTGACTATAGCTTTCATGTATACCACTTCTTCCAATTTTAAACTTAGCTATGTAAAAATCTCCATTCTTTGTAGTGGATTTTCGGGCCTAGATTTTAAGGCCGAGAATAACTCTTTTTCTTTTGATCATAACTTCCTCAAAACCGATCCAAATGAAGAAATACTTTCTTCCATATCATATGAAATTCCAATGGCTACAACTTTTATGTTTACCACTTCTTCAAGTTTTGAGCTTATCTGTGTCAAAATCCCCTCTCCTTCTAATGCATTCTCAGGTTTCAATTTTGTGAATCCGAGAATACCTCTTTTTCTTCTAACCGTATCTCCCTAAAACTATATAGAATTAAATAATTCTACTTTTAATGGTAGAGAAAAGAATTTTCAATAACTTTACAGTTGACAACTTTTCTATATTTTGAGTGCAACATTGTCAAAAAGTCAAGAGAAGATGACTCATTTTTGGGTCCAAATATTGTGAACTATGACCTCTCCTTTTTCCAATGGCCGAGCTCTTTGACCCTAGACCCTTGTGCTGTGAGCTATGGTAGTGGAAAAAGGATAGTCAAGAGCAAGAAGGGTAGTGAAGTTGTTTAAGTGAAGATTTAGTGAAATGTCAATTCGTTTGAATGTTTGTAGGAAGAATTGGACATGGAAATGGGTGAGAAAACCCCATTTATACTAATATATATATATATATATATATATATTGGATGATGTAATGTGGTTTACTATGTTTGGTTGTGATAATTTTTAATCATGTTGGTTGTTTGTTTATGCTTTGATCATCAAGTATTGATTGTTTAATATGGTCATTTTAACAAGTCATGTTAAATACACGTCGAAAATCATAAAGGAAATCACTTTACATTTATTAATGACATGGTATATATGAAATGTTAAACCTCTTAAAAATGGTTTAAAATGTTTTAATAATGTTTTATAAATACTAGAAACAAATTTGGTGAAGTTTGAATAAGAAATGAAAAACAAGTCAAAACTAGACGCATACTGTAACTGTAGTTCGCGATTTCACGCCGTAAAATTCGAATGAGTGTATAAAATCGAATATAGCTCAGAATTCTTCATGATAAGGATTTTCTAGACTATTATATCTATAGTTTTCAAATGAAGAAAGAAAATCAAGTTTTCATCTTGTAGATTTTCAAATAAGTCTAAAACAAGTTTTTAAAAATATCGCAATTTTGCAGTTTAACGATCAAAGTTAAAAATGATTTAAAATTGATATTTTTAAATTCCATAAAAATAAGGAAAATATTTATAAATATTTTAAAATGTTTTAAAGGATATTTGAGTTATATAAATAAATTTTCAAATAATAGAATAGTCGTTTTGATCAATATAAGTTTAAAAATACCATTAGCAGCACTATTTGCAGCAGTTTTTAATAACAATTAAAATATGGTTTTAAACTTAACAATTCTTTTCCAAATATTTTACAAAGGTTTTTAAATGAATAATTAATTGTTTTAAAGATAATTTCAATTTTTTTATTTTATTTAAAATAATTTAAATAAATGAATTGAAATAAATCTTTTATAAGCAAATGTTTTAATCTTGGACCTAATAAGCCGACGAGTACACCTGATTTTTCTATTCATGAGATTTGGATGAGGTACTTAAACTAAGAAGATGTTCAGAAGCAACCAGTGCCCTGGCTCACCTAGCCTCCCCCAGGCAAGGGATAAATAAGGTTGAAATGTCGAAAACGAGTTAAGTATGAAAGATTAAATTTTCCAAATTTAAAAACAAATTGGATTTACCATCTTGATAACATGGTTACAACTTATTAAAAAGTTATGTTTTGAAAAATAAGATATCTTTGTTAAGATTCAAGTAAAATGATTTGAAATTATTCCGAGTTTTAAAAAGGGTTTAATTAAACCTAATAATTTAATAAAGAGGGGTTTAATGATTCCGTATATAACAACAAGAATGTTTTGAAGATATATATGTTTTTCGAAGATATTTTTTGATAAAAAGAAATGAATAAATAAAATGATAATCACCTACTTATAAAACATCTTTTATCATTAATTGATTCGAAGGAACCTGGATCGGATTTGGGTAATCCATCCGAAAACCACTTCGAACCAATTTACATATTCGAAAGTAAAGAAGATATATTAAAGACCTTGATTTTGAAGGTGAGGATCTTCATAATGGAAGGACTTCTTGTTGATAATTTTGGAATGGCCCTCGGAAAAAAAATAGCAGTGGTCTCTTCGTTCTGAAATCTTTGTATGCAAGGACTAGCTCGCTACTAATCCTAGGGGTAATGCCCGATAGGATGTCGTAGGAGAGTGCCTTTGGTTTCTCCTACTCCTGGACAACTTGTATAGACGCATATTTGTCGTTGCAATTCTAGATCATATTGATTGATCTCTATGAATGTATCATCTGTTTGGTGGTGGAGAAGGAAACTTCTCTTAGCTTAATACCCTTTCCTGAGACATACGAGCTCAGGAGTTATATGTTTGTAAAAATCAGTCATGTGATTAGGAAATGGAAAAGTCGCATTTAAAGTGAAATATGTGATATATGAAAGGTAATCATTACCTCAAAGTCTCATACCCGGGAATAGTAAAATAGGGGATTCTTTAAGGCTAAGTGGCTCGCTACCATCAGGGTATGAAATCACCTTCTAGATCTAAAAGTTTCTACCTGCTATAATGTCGTGTTTAAATTATGTGGTGTATGCTATGAGATGTCTCAGATAGGTCGATAATAGTTGGGTGACGTAATATTCTGTGCTATTCGTATAATTGTCGGATAGGCCGGTTTTAGTTTTCATGAGGACCAACATAGGGGCCTCGGGTGCATTCCTCTAGAAATGCACTGTATGGGAGGTAGCCCTTACCTCGCTATTCAGTTGGAAATCCAATCTCTAATAAGTTGCCTTCGGTTTTGTTTGTAGAACCTTAAATGATTAGGTCCAAAATTTAATATGGTAACAATTTTGGCTATGATTAATATGTTTTTGTATCTAAACGCTATTATAATATCAAAGAATTTGATAAAAAATGTTTTAAGTTATCATAAGATAAAAAATCGTTCGTGTTTATGTGCATCATGGTCTTATGAGATACTTTTCTTTTCAAAGGGTTTTTGAATATAACCAAGTTAATTAAATTTGAAGAATCTAAACATGAAGAATAAGCCTAAGTATGTAATTAGAGAATTGCATATTTGTTTGTTGGATCATAGGCACCATGAGTCCTATTTATGGTAGGAGAACTACGTTGGCTTGATCCTGTATCTAATTGGGTACCCAATTAGATAGGCAGTCATAAGTGGTAGTGATGCAGCCCCAAAAATGATATAACCCTTTCTTGTTTATCTATTATTGGTTGTTATTTGTCTGATGTTCACGTACCTTTCCTGCTTATTATTTATTCTGCATTGACATGTTTATTGAGTTCGAAGTAAGGACATTACTTCCTCTCTCATCAGAGTGTGCAGCGGTAGATTTGTAGACATTGGTATTTGGTATGTATTAAACATACCTTGTACAATTAATAAATTCCTCTAATAAGCTGTATAAACCGAATTTGTATCCTATACATTTAGCAGTGTTAAATATTTATCAAACGATATTAGGTATTAATCGGTAGTTTTCATTTGTAGTTTAAATCGAATGGGTTTTCAGCAATTTTGACAAGTCCGAAAGCCTGGGTCATTACAGTGGATTACTCATATCATCAAAATCAATATAAAGAAGAGAAGAAATCAGAAAATAATACAAAATGGGTTATTCAAATAAATATATAAACATAAGAATCAATATTTACAATAACAAGATGATTAAACTTTTAGCTTGAAATATGGAAAGACACACAACAATGCAAAGTCGAGTATTTTTTTAATAACCAGCGGTAAAGTGAAACAATTGAATGTGCAGACACACTTACACACGAAAACACATACACTATACATATAAATATATAAACTGGTATGATAACAAACACTAAAAGAACATGAACACAACAGTCCTCCCATATATATATATATATATATTCACAACATAAATACTCGACACATGCACTCATTACTATAAACCACACTACACACACTAACACTACCCAACACAACATATATGACATCACTCAACACAAACCCAACCAAATTTAGACACACATAACACATACACACCGCTCACTAGCACAAACAGAAACACACGTATACACTCAACTGGATATCACGTACTTACCCCAGACAGCCACGTGCACACACCAACAATAGATGTGTATACTATAACGACCCAGAATTTTTTTCGCTTTGATTGGTGAATATTAATTTATTTTAAATATCCAATTAGGGGTTTTAATAATAATATAACCCTCTTTTAATTAATTACTAATGGTAGAAAATTCATTTTGAATTTTGTTTACAAAAATAGGTAGTTCGATGGAAAACTAAAAATGTGACCGAAACCCACTTTTTGGATGTTCAACTTTTTTTTGGCAAAGCCAACCGGTTGTATAGTAGTCGTACCACTTATATTATTAATAGAAAAAATAGGTGTTCTTACATGCACAGAAGAACTAAATAAAATTGAAAATACGGATCAGGAGTTAGGTAAAGATGCCTAAGCTTCTAAAAAGACTAAAATCTAGTATGCTTCCTCCCAGGAGGTCACTTCCATCATCAGAAGACTCAGGGCCAATCACATGTAGATAATTTCCAAAAAGAGATACAATTTTGGGGAAAAATCCATAGTATTCCTTATAGTAGATAAATTTTCTATCCAACTAGAATCAGCAAGGACATCCCTATTCCTTGCACCACGGGCTCCGGCAACAGTAAGCACAAGGTCTTCACCAACAATAGTATAGTGAAGACACCTTGTTTCACCCTCATTTTCACTGATAAACATATGAATGTCATGTCTTGCAGGGTCATATCTCATCTTAGACATCTCATGTACCAAGCTTTCTCTGATGAGCCCCACGCAATAGCCTTAGCAAAAATAGTAGTACCTGACAATGAATCACGAGTAACAGCAGATGGAGGAGTCATAGGAGTAACAATGCCTACATCAAGATTGGAATCCGGGCAAGGAACTGGCATAGGAGCAATAACAGTATGGGAATGAAAAAGGTCAGCATTCCTACGATAGGAACCTACATGCGCATCGGAGAACGAGGAAGTGGAATCTTGACCAGAGGAGAGTTGTAACAGGCCGAGATCGGAATAATGCAGGAGGCATCAAGGTGTCCAAAGGATCGATAAGCAATATAAATATCATGCGCCCATCCATATCTAACGCAAACGTTTGCTACAAGACCTGGGGAAGTCTGAACACGAATCGAAGAAGGAAGTGGCTTGATAGGAGTTACTTTAATCAATGCCTTAGCATAAACCATTCTATCATGGGAAATCGTGTTTGAATCAAAGCATTTCAATTTCCTAATAGTGCATGCTAGCCAGTTCAGGCCTTTTAATAGCTGTAAAACAGATGGAATATGTGTAAAATAAGCCCAGACTGGAATAGACATCACCTGATCTCTGGCACCTTGCATAGAAGAAGACCAAGATGTAATAATAAACGGTTTCCCATCAATAAAGGATGGTCAGCTTCAAGAACACATCGACGCTTTTCTTTATTGCAAAATTTGAAATAATACATTAAGTCAACATAGATGACACGAAGATCACCACTGATTTTCAAAATACGGTGAAAAAGATTCCTAGTATCATGAATTGTCCGATTCAGGTCAAGGAAGAAGCCCACGAAGAACCCAGACCAGAAATCAGTTCCAGCTTAAAGAACGGAGAGAAAAGATATCATAATACCATTTTTCTCCTCAATTACAAAATCAATAGGTTTGTAAATTCCTGCGTTGCGTGGCCAGGATCGGAATAGGGAAGACCATAGCTTGGGGCATAACTAGATAGGCGTAGTTACTGACGATAGGCTAGCATTTGGCAAATCAGGTGCAGCAGCATGAATTGCTATAGGAGTTTTAGTTGTGACATTCTGTCCTAAGAGTGCAGCAGCAGCAGTTTCAGATGTGACATTCTATCAAGCATGATCATTGCACAATCCAGTAGCAGACAAGATCATTCCATGGGGCACACTAACTTCAGCAACTACATTTCTCTTATCCAAGCTCTTATCGTTCAAGCAACTAGCCTTGCTACCAAGTGAAGGCGACAAAGATTCTTCAAACGAAATCTAACCTGGGAAAGTGGTAGCATCTTTGCTGATGGGAGGAAGCTGGCTGATGGCGGTAGAGGAAGAAAGCAACTGGAAGTCAAGGTGCGAGCCTAACTCCGGACTATGAGGCGACAAGGACCCCACACGATGGACTTAGGAACGAAAATTTTTTCTAGACCCAGTCGAACTCGACGGAGTAGATTTAGGCAGAAGAGGAGAAAACTTACGATGGGCCTTAGGCATGATGAGATGGAGGAGGAGGGCGACGAACGGGTGGCGCAGGAATGAACAGAAGATGGGAACGGCTAAAATTAAGGCAGTGGCTGTTTGATAAAATGCTAAAGTAGGGGAGCGACCATTGAAGGGTTTGGAATTATTTTATATGGCGTAGGAACGAACGGATGTTCTACTTTTTGTCGAACAATAAGTTGTATAAAGTTGTTATACCTTTGCGTACATCTTTAAAACAACATTTAAATGTTAGGTTAAGTTAAGGTAAAAATTTATTTGAAATGTAACAATATAATAATAATAAGAATTAATAGAAATAAAATTTAAAATTTGAATTTGATTTGATGGCTTAAGTGTTAAAGTAGAGAAAGGTACGTGGACCTTCCTAATATCCACCATTTTTTTCATGCGTTTAGTACGTAGTTGACTTAAAAAAAGAAGGGAATGAAGGGAAATGAGATTAAGGGTATGTATGTCTTTTTAACACCTTTTTTCCACTTATAAAAGTAAAGTTTTTATCATATCACATATTCATTTTCACTTTGCATTTCCTTTTCTTCTTCTCAAACTCGACTTCAGCATTCAAAATTCATCTTCCACATTCATCTTCCACATTCAAAATTCATCTTCCACATTCAAAATTCACTATCTTCCAATTTACTCAAAATTAGCCGAAGTGTTCAGCAAGGAAGTTGTTCACATCCACTTCTAGTATTTATAATAAATGGTTGCTCGTCTGTTCGTTTGGTGGAGTGGCAGGTATTCCAAAAAACAAAGTGGTCGAAGATGATAGGTTTTCGACGATCTTGGAATAGAGATCGGAGGGTATTGTTGGGTTCGTATCGTCGAATGTAGATTTTCTGGTGGTGATCTCAGTATTTTTAGTGGTGTGAATCGACGTGAGGGAGGAGATGATCGTTTGCCAATCATAAATTAAATTCCAAAGATGGGGGTGGTCGAGGGGTGAAGCAGAGGTCCTGGAAGTAGTGTTGGGTCTAGGTGGAGGTGTGGTGGCGATCAAAGCTTGTTCGATGGTCTGTGGTGGCCGAATGAGCTCGAACTTAGGTTTAAGGGGCTGTTTTGTATTGGGTTTGGTTTTAAGTTGCGAGTGGCAATTAGTGGCTCCGAGTTCATCGAGGAGGCCTCTAGAGGTGTGGTAGGCTTAGGCGAAGGGAATGGCGGTGGAGTGGGTGGCTAGTGTTGGACGAGACGGTGGTGATCGAGGCATTTTGGAAAACCTAGATAGCATGCATTTCAATTGGGGCAGTTGGTTTTAGATGGAGATGGTCGTGATTGAGAGAAGAAGGTCGTGGGTGGCTTCGTGGCTTCGGCTCGACGTACGGTGGCATAGGTAAGGGTGTCTGGTACACGGCATGCACGTGCACGTTGGGTTATAGAAAATGGCGATTTGGGAGCAAATTCAAATTCGAGGGAAAGAGCAACTATAGGAGGCGGGTGCGGGTTGAGATGATGTTGGGCCGGGCTTGGTTAGTATGGATGAGAAAAGTAATATATACTTATTTGTTTAATTTCTAATTGATGTGAGTTAAAATTGGATATGTGATATCTCACTCATTTATAATCTGATTAACCCATGGATTTTTGCATTAGACTCATATAGACGAGTACAACACTTTAATATTAATAGTTGTTAGTTTTAATAAAGGATAAATTTATGGTAAAATGATAGTGGTTGAATATAATTACTTTATTTTAAATAATGACGTGATTAAATTAATTATACTTCATTGGTGATATCTATTTGGCCAAATAAAACACCGTTCTGTTAAATTAAATGGAATATAATATTTTGGGCATCTATTAGGCAGAATAAAATGTCGTTCTGCTATAATTAAATTGAATAGAGTATCATCTATTTAGCAGAACAAATCCCTGTTCTGCTATTATACTAATTTGGACATTTATTCATATGTCGGTTAATTAATATGTGGATTATTAAATATTGGTTAAGCAATGGATTAGCTAGTGATTGTTAATAGTTGATTTTATTTACATATATGTCTGCTTGTGCAAATACCGGTGATATGACTTGGAAAGTGAATTAAAAATAAATGATAGCTTGTTTAGGTACCATTGTGGTCGCTAAGCCTCTTTTCAAATTTGAGAAGTTATGGATTTAAATTAACTTAAATTTTAGAATAATTCGAAGTGAAGTTTTACTTGATTATAAATGATTTAAATATAAAGCGAAATAATGTTTTAAAGTTAATTACCTATTTTATTAATAATGTTTTAAAAGTTATTTACTTATTTTATTAATAATGTTTTAAAGTTGATCAATTAAGTATTTATGATTTTAAAGGTAAACTAATTAATTAATAAAGGAGTTTATAAATGAACGATTATTTTATAAAAGGATTTTACTTAATAAAAAGGATTTATATTTAAAGGAGATTTATAAATGTTATTTTGTAAAGTAGATTTATAAATGATATTTTGTAAAGGAGTTTATAGGAGATATTTTGTAAGAGAGATTTATAAATGGTATTTATAAATAAAAGGAGATTTATAAATGGTAATTTATGAATAAAGGAATGGATTTATAAATGATATATTAAAAATAATGAAGATTTGTGTAAGATATATAAGATTTATAAAAATGAGTTTTTGATTTATAAAAGGATTTACATAAAGGATTTAATAAAAGATTTCTATAAAGGAATTTATAAAGGAAGAAATAGAAAAGAGTTTTATTTAGAGAAAAGAGTTTTATAAATAGAAAGGAATTTTAAAATAGTTTTAGAGGTTTATAAAAGAAGTTTTATAAATTAATTTGAAGGTTTATAAAGGGATTTGTAAATATGGAATGGGTTTATAAAAGGAGAAATAAATAAACGGAAAGTGGTTTAATTTTGATAAATTATCCTTCTTAATTATGGTGGTATGAAAGCATTCTTTTCATACTTAACACCAAAGGAAAAGTGAGTAAGTGATGTTTTAAATGATATTTGTTTTTGGGTCGTTTAAATATGAATTCGAAAAAGTGGAAATCTTCCTTAAGTTGTGTTAATATACTTATACCATTGAGATAAGTATATGGATATATTTTTCAGTATTAAAAGCATAATGTTTCGTTAATGTATTTATATCGATGAGATAAGTACATGAATGTTTTTCCAAGCACTGGAAGGAGTATAAGAGGTTTGTGAAAATATCTTTTATGAAGGTATTTTAAATCAAATAATTGAAAAGAGATTTAATTAATAAAAGATTAATTAATAGAGGATTAGTGGATCATACATGGAATTTAATCTATGTTTGATTGTTTGTTTATTTGATAGTTAAATAATCTACCATCAAATCTTGGCCAAAAATATAACTCTGGAAATATCTAGGAGAAACATGAGAGTTATATAGCACAATCATCTTCGGTGATGCTATACCGTGCGTATAAATCTCATTTTGTTCTCCCAGGACAAATGATAAGAAATCTGTCGACTTAAATGGTTAGGAGGTGATCTTCGCTCTTGTGTATTGTCTGATTATTTCCAAAAGAATCTGAGTTGATTTTACCGGAACAATCGATTTGGTTTTGGAGCAACCGGTAAGCAGGGGAGTGTATTTATATGAGATGACTCAAGACCGTAACCACTCCAAACCATATGCACGTTCTACACTTTGGAAGAATTTCGAGACTGGTTCGAGATAATGGAATCGATGACAGAGTTCTTTGAAGTGCAAGGCTACTTGCTACTAATCCTGAGAGTGATTCCAAAATGGATGTAGTAGAAGTAGTGCCTTCGGTTTGTTCATATCCTGAATAACTTGTATGGATGAATGCTAGCATTGCATTATTGCTTGGAAGGCAGTGTTTGCATTCCATATGGGAATTGCTAAGAGGAAAAGGTAAAAGCATAACCTCATAAGGCTTACAAACCCAGTAATGGATAAAGCAGGGGTACCCGCAGAGCTATATGGTGAGCTACCATCAGGAGCATCATTCCTCGATCTAGATTCAGTTTATGGGTTTTGGTATGCGCATAGGGTGATCGTGGGGCAATGTTTTGCAGCCCGGTGCCCAAGGGATGATGTAATTTGGTATGTCATTCTAAAGAGGCAGCCGACTCTGTCTTGGCAGGGGGTCCGTGTGTGGCCCTCGGATACATTTTATCTAGAGGTGTACTGTACGGAAGGCAGTCTCTTACCTTGTCATGTTGGAATCCATTCTCTAATACATGCCCCACGGTTTTAGTTGTTGAACCTAGTACCATTGAATGTATTTATGGGTAGCCATTCCAGATATGTGATATATTTATTTTCAACCCCTAGACACTATTACAATATACTGGATTTTCTAATAAAAATGATTTGGTTATCGTAAGGTAAAAACTCATTTGTGTTTATATGCAGCATGGTCTTACAAGATGCCTTTACTTTCAAAGGGTTTTATAAATATAGAAAACCATATGTTTGATTTGAGTTTTCTCACATTGGTTTACCAGATTGATTTAGGCGTTATTGTCTTATAATGTTTGGGTAAGTCCGAGCATATTTTCCAGATTTAACTGGACACTTTGGAGCTTTAGGAGACAAGCTGGATCCTTTAAGACATATTCCCGTATTTTATCTTTCCTTGTTTATTCTTTCCTGTGTTTATCAAAAATTATAAGTACATGTTGTTATAACTGTCCAGGCTGATGATAGGTTAGTTTTGCTCTGATGATAATATGTATATTAAAGTTCCTTATCATTTTGTAAGACCTGTTGTATATTATATAGTACTCGTCACATGGTGAGATTCTACTCTGTCTTTTCTTTCTTTCACCCCAACAACCTGTCTTTCCAGCACTTGGAGGTTCGACACGTTAATACCATGGATATAGTAGTGTTGATTTTTGAGGATAAAAAAGGTAGGTCATTGAACACACTTTAAAAATGCGGCAACTAAAGGAAAGCATAAAAAAAAGTAACCTGAAATTAGTTCCGACCTAAAAAATGCTCAAAGTAAAACAGCGATAGCAAAGTGTGTATGTATATGCCTCAATACACACAAAGGCATACAAAACACATGCACCCTCACAACAACCCAGAAGAAAATACACATACACTGCTGCATTTGCTCACACACACTGCAGTTTTCACATGCCCCACACATGAATACAACAACCTATGTTTATATACTAATGCACACCCAAGATATGTAGATATACACACACCCAAAACACACACACATGAGCGTTGAACCTATACACACAAGTCAATACACACATGTATTACACGCATGACTAAACACTCACTACAACATTGCTACACCTATAAAACACGTCAACGCTCACCATTTTACACACACTTAATTACATGCATACACACGGCCATGCGCCTACACGCCCACACCTGCACTTCACACAAGATTTCACTACCACATTACAAACTATGTCACAAACACATATCAACATATCAAATATATGCAGCATTTCATTTACTTGCACATAAATGCAAATGCACCCCAAGCCCTCTGTTACCCGGGTGATTGACCCAGTAACGTGAGGTTCACCAAACAAGTACCTCGCTCGGCACAAGGAGGCCTCGCTCGGCATTCCTCCTCGATCGGCATAGGAGCTTCACTCGGCACTCCTCCTCGCTCGACATTAAGGCTCGTTCGACACGAAGCCTCATTCGGCAAGGAGCTTTGTTCGGCACGAGTGCCTCGCTCGACATTAAGGCTCGCTCGGCACTCCTCCTCGCTCGGCACAAAGCCTCGTTCAGCACAAGACCTCGCTCGGCATCCCTGGATTGTTAACAAACCATCAAGTCCACAACAGAGTAAGAGCATTCTACCACTTGCCTCGTTTCTCTTGAGTGATTACTTCGAGTCACTCGATGGATGACCAGAGAGTTCTCGCCCGGCATTCCTCGTTCGACATGCCTTGTTCGGCATGTCAGGCTCGGTGTGTAGGGGTCACTTGCTGTGGGCTAAGATACCATGTTCCTAGGCCCATGAGGGAAGTTCAACCCATCTTCGTCTATAAATAGAGGGGCAGGGTCATACTGAAAAGGGACCTTTTTTCGAGAACGCTGGGGAGACTCTGCCATTTTCAAGACTCATTCTTTTTTAGTTCAAATTTGTACTCAAGTTGTAGGTGTACGGATCGTATCTGTATTCAATCATAGAAAAAGCAATAAAGATTAAAATCAAAGTGGACGTAGGCAATTACGCCGAACCACTATAAATTTGGTGTTCTTGTTTATTACAGTTATTACTGCATTTCACTGTGTTATTCCTCAGTTTTAGTTTACCTTCTTCATTAATCTCTCTACACAAAACTCTCTTTGGGTGTTAGTGACCAATTTTGGTGCTTTCACTAAGAAGCATTCTCAGGCCATTAGAATCTACTTTGTAGCTACTAGATTGAAGAAATCCCCCAAAGGAGATCAAAGTCATTCACAGGAAGTCCGTTGATTCTACTCAGAGTTTCTATCAATAACTCTATAATGGGAAGACCACGTGCTAAATCAGCCTCCCATGACGCAGATGTTAACGTGACTGCTAGTGTCCAATAAGTAGGACCTAACAATCAACATATTAATCTAGGCGCAGGGACTCTCACTGCCCAAAATCAAATGGAAGCCATCACTAGGACAGAGTTCAACGAGCTGATGAGAGAACTCATGGAGAGCAGGAGACAACTTAGCGAACAGATCCAAGCTAACGCCAACCTTATGACTCATCTTACTCAACAACAGCATCAGAATGCTGGAGGAAGCCCCGCTCCTTATTCCTCCTCCGACAGCTCTTCCTTGTCTGATGAACCTCCCAGGCGTAGACGTCATAGAACAGAAACAACGCAAACAGGTGATGCTGATCGATCAACCAGGGATAGTCCGGGTTCTCTACCTGGAGCAATGGCTCCTCACTTACACCAAGAAAATCACACTCAAGCTGGAACGTGAAACTTAGGATCTGGAGTACGAGTGGAAGCTGGACAGCCGGCACACCAAGGTATTAATGATGCTGGTCTCCAGGATACACACTTGGTAGATCGCCAATGGAGGAGACACCGACCAGAATGGTCTCACAGGACAGACACCAACCTTCCATCTTCCATACAAACCCCAGACCTATCAGCTATGGTCAGACAGCTGATGAAAGAGAATCAAGGCTTATCAAATGATGATTGGGGGATATCCAGGAGTCATACTCCGTTCACAGATGTTATCTTACAGGCCGAGTACCCTAGGAAGTTTAACATGCCGACTATTCCGGCCTATGAAGGAAAGACTGATCCTCGAAAACATGTGATGAGGTATGAATGGATGATGGACTTAGCTAGAGCGAACGATGCAACCAAGTGTAGATGTTTCCCAATAACTTTATCTGGAATTGCTACCGTATGGTTCACCCGACTTCCTCCGTGGACTATCTCCAACTTTGATGAGTTAGCGACGAAATTTGTGGAACAATTCAGGGTTCGTGCCACTCGTCCTAAGGATGTGATGTCCTTATCCAGTGTAATTCAGGCTCCAGGGAGTCGTTGAAAGAGTACTTACAAAGATTTCATGTTGCCGCAACTGAAGTTAGCAACCCCAACGACCATGCTATTTTAATGGCCGTGATGCGAGGGGTAAATCCAGATTCATAGTTTGGAGATTGGTTGGCGGGAAAGCCTCCGACTACGCTAGAACGTTTTTATTCAAAAGCACACCAATTTATAAGAAGGGAGGAAGCTAGGTGGACGAGGCGAGATAATGCACCGGTACATGGCAAGGAGGCTGTGTAGAGTAACATCGCTGTAAAGCAATCTGGTGACAACTCTGGAAAGGTACAAGTCAATGTTCAAAACAAGCCTGAACAATCTAAAGGATCCGGTGGGGGAAATCCCAAAAAGAAAAGGGAAGCTGGAAAGTGGAAACCGAGGATCCCAACTTACAACGAATACACTCCTCTGAATGCATCTCTGGAAAATATTTACCTGTCAACTTGTAATACTTTCCAATATCGAAAGCCACACCCAAAAGAGTCTACTGAAGAGCAAAAGCGGACTGGGAAGTATTGCCGCTTCCATGAGACTTACGGGCACAATACCGAGGAGTGTAGGCACCTCCATGACACTATAGAAAAGTTGATTAGACAGAAGAAGTTGCAGGAGTTTGTAAAGAATCCTCAAGAGGATGGGCAGGGAACGTCCAATCTCGGTCGCGCACCAGCTCCACGTCACCCTGAGGAGCCTGCTCGGACCGTGGGTAGACTGGTCATAAACACGATAGTAAGTGGACCTCACCCTGCAGATAAGAACTAGCAAGAAATGGAGCGGTATGCTAACTCCTTGAGGCATGCTAATTTTGAGTGTTGTTCGAATGTGGAGGATGGGACCCCCGCTAAACAGCAGCGCATGATGACGGACGATATAGTATTCAGGAGCAGAGATGCTGATCAGGTGGAGGCTCCTCCCGTTGACCCGATGGTCATATCCGCGATAATCGGGCTAGCATTTGTGAAAAGAATTTAGATTGATTGTTGAAGTTCTGTTAATATCATCTTCAAAAAAGAATATGACCAAATGAAGATGGAGACGAAAGATTTAAAACCATCTAGAGCTCGTATCCATGGCTTTAATGGTGCAACAACCGATGCGGTGGGTTATGTTGAATTGCCAGTTGAACTAGGGCAAGGTGAACGTAGGAGAGTGCGAATCCTACCTTTCATAGTTTTGGATGTTGATTCTCCATACAATGTGTTTCTGGGTCGACCGGCCTTAGCAGAGTTCAGGGCAGATTTGGCCCTGTGGTGTTTAACTCTGAAATTTCTGATAGACAAAGGAGTTGGAGTTGTACATGGCGATCAGGCGACCGGTCGTGCATGCTATGTGGCTGAGCTAAGAGAGGCCCAGCAAAGAGAGAAGGGAAAGGTTGTGGACAACTCCGTCCACAACCGAGTCGTTGAAAATTGACAAGTAATGCCCGAGCCCTGGCTCGGGCAACATGATCGGATCTGTAGAGACATAGATCCGAGAGATGATGATGAGGAACCCAGGGAAGAAAAAGCAGCACCGGCTAAACTGACGATTGACATTTTCAGTCAGCCGAGACGATCCGTCGTGAGTACTTAAGATTGGATCACAACTCAGCCCCTCGATGACCGAGGATCTCACTGATTTCCTCCGAGCGAATCTGGATGTTTTCGCTTGGACACATTCTGATATGTGCGGGATTTCTCCCGCTATTGCGAGTCATATGTTGAACATAGACCAAAGGTACGTTCCAGTAAAGCAGAAAAGGAGAGGCATGGACCCGGAGAGGTCCGTGGCTCTCAAAGAAGAAGTGGACAAACTCAAAGCCAATGGGTTCATCCGTGACGCCCTCTACCCAGAATGGGTCTCTAACCTTGTACTAGTGAGAAAAGCGAATGGGAAATGGAGGACTTGTGTTGATTACTCGGATTTAAACAAAGCATGCCCTAAGGAAAGTTTCCCATTACCTAGAATTGATCAGCTGGTCGACTCAACGGCAGGACACGAGTTATTATCATTTATGGACGCGTACTCGGGATATAATCAAATCCCAATGGACATTCCAGATCAAGAACACACCAGTTACATCACAGATGTTGGATAAAGACCAAATTGGTAGAAAAATGGAAGTCTATGTGGATGACATGCTCGTAAAGGCATGACAGTCAAACGACCACATTCGAGACTTGGCGGAGATGTTTGATATACTCAGGAATTATGGAATGAAAATCAACCCACTGAAGTGTTCCTTTGGTGTTGCATCGGGAAAGTTTTTGGGTTTCATTGTTAATGCACGAGGAATCGAAGCTAACCCGGAGAAGATTCAAGCTATCCGAGACATACAAGTACCCAAAACTATAAAGCAAGTACAAAGCTTGAATGGAAAAGTAGCCGCGTTGAGTCGATTCATATCCAGGGCCACATATAAATGTATTCCCTTCTTCGATGTAATAAAGAAAGGAAAGAGAAATTTTGAATGGACGCCCGATTGTGAAGACACTTTCCGAGCTCTAGTAAGGCATTTGGAAAGTCCCCCGGTACTGTCGAAGCCTATAGACCATGAAGTGTTGTATGTATACTTGGCTGTATCCCAACATGCTACCAATACAGCTTTGGTTCGCGAGGAGGATCGAGTTCAAAAGCCGGTGTACTATGTCAGTTTACGTCTAACGGGGGCAGAAAGAAATTATCCCAAAATTGAGAAATTGGCCTACTGCTTGGTGATTGCATCACGCAAGCTACGTCCGTACTTCCAAGCACACTCGATCAATGTTTATACCGATCTACCCTTGCGACAGGTACTCCAATGACCAGAAACCTCTGGAAGGATGTTAAAATGGAATATCGAGTTGAGTCAGTTCGATATTACCTACCTACCGCGAAGAGCCATACAAGGGCAAGCGCTAACAGACTTCATTGCTGAATTCACCGTGTCAGACGAATCAGATGATTATGATGTCATTCCGCCTATTCGATGGAAACTATACACTGATGGGGCATCCAACGACCGTTGTTCTGGGGCTGGTATAATTCTTGTGACTCCCGAAAACCGATCAATTTGTTACACTTTGAAACTCAATTTCCCATCCACAAACAACGAGGCTGAGTATAAAGATTGATTACTGGCTTGAAACTTATCAGGGAACTCAGAATAAAAACAATTGAAATCTTTTGCGACTCACAATTGGTAGTGTACCAAGTTCGTGGAGACTATCAAGCAAAGGGGTAGAGACTCACCCCATACCTTGCACGAGTTCAAGAACTGTTGGCAGACCTTCAATACTACGATATTTCCCATGTCCCGCGTGAGCAAAACAAGGAGACCGATTTATTGGCAAAGTTCGCAAGTACAGGCGATGCACAGTAGATGGGCTTAGTACCCGTCGAAGTTTTACAATCTCCAAGTATAAACGAAATGGAGATAGATTTTGTTCTAGAAACAGAAATTGAGAAGGAGTCATGGATGACCCCATTCAAACGATACATACTACACGGAACCTTGCCCGATAGAAAAAATGAGAGACGACAAGTCATTCGTAAAGCTTCAAGATATATAATGCAAGATGGAATAATGTATCGGAGGGGGTTCTCGGTTCCCCTACTCCGGTGCATCGCCCATGATGAGATAAAACGAGTTTTGATGGAAGTGCACGGAGGAGAATGTAGCGACCATACTGGGGGCAAACACTCGCAAAAAAGATCCTCCGCTATGGATATTATTGGCCAACTGTAAATCGGGACGCTACAGACTACGTGAGAAAGTGCGACAAATGACAAAAGTTCACGAAAATCCCAAGAGCTCCGACAACGGAACTCATGCAAATGGTTAATCCTTGGCCATTTGCGATTTGGGGGATCAATATAATCGGTTCCTTACCTATTTCTAAAGGTGGTGCAAAGTATGCCATTGTTGGAGTCGATTATTTTACCAAATGGGCAGAAGCCGAGCCCTTAGCCACAATCACCACCAAAAAGGTCATCAATTTCGTCGTACGAAACATTAGATGTCGTTTTGGTCTCCCACCAACTATCATTACAGACAATGGAACTCAATTTGAAAGTAGGGAGTTCAAAGATTTTTGCCAAAAATATCACATTGAGAAAAGATTTTCAGCGGTCGCTCACCCTAAAACAAATGGACAAGTGGAGGCCGTAAATAAAATAATCAAGTCAATATTAAAGAAATGTTTGGAGAAGGCCAGAGGAAAGTGGGTTGATGAGCTTCCGACAGCGCTCTGGGCTTACAGAACCACCCACAAGTCCGCGATTGGCCATACTCCATTCACCTTGGCCTATGGCACTGAAGCTGTAATACCTGTCGAACTTGAAGTTCCTTCTCATCGGGTAACCTATTATGATCCCAAGACGAATCAGAATATCTTATTGGAATCACTGGACTTTGTTGATGAAAAACGTGAAGAAGCTGATTTGAGAGCGACTGCAAATAGGAATAGAATTGCTCGATATTATAATGAAAAAGTCTGACCAAGAAGTTTCGATGTGGGCGATCTTGTTTTGAAGCTAGTCTTTCCGGCTCCATTACATATGAATCCCACATGGGAAGGTCCATATGTCATCGAACGGAAGCTTGGAGAAGGAACTTTCAAGCTAGCGACCGTTGATGGCACGACACTCCCCCGATCATGGAATGGCGAACACCTGCGTCGTTATTACACTTAGCACAATTATTTTGCATTTTAGTTGTAATTATTTCCAGTTTATGTTCCTTTCATTGTTTTTAGTTGTCAGCATGTAATAAGACAATTTATTTTGTTTTTATTTGTTATGATCAATAAAGGCTTGAAGCCGTTTTTTCCATGAGCTATTAATGTTACCATATAGTACAAATCAGTGACGAAAATTAAATTGCGTTATTCTGTCTGGCGTATGAACGCGCACCCAAAAAACTAAAAAATCTCTAAGCCCCCAGAGTGGGGACCAGAGTACTCTGAGTCCCCAGAGCGTGGACTAGAGTATAAATGACTGAAAAATCTCTAAGTCCCCAGGGTGCGGACTAGAGTACTCTGAGTCCCCAGAGTGCGGACTAGAGTATAAACGACTGAAAAATCTCTAAGTCCCCAGAGTGCGGACTAGAGTACTCTGAGTCCCCAGAATGTGGACTAGAGTATAAAGGACTGAAAAATCTCTAAGTCCCTAGAGTGCGGACTAGAGTACTCTGAGTCCCCAGAGTGCGGACTAGAGTATAAGCGACTGAAAAATCTCTAAGTCCCCAGAGTGCGGACTAGAGTACTCTGAGTCCCCAGAGTGAGGACTAGAGTATAAATGACTGAAAAATCTCCAAGTCCCCAGAGTGCGGACTAGGGTACTCTGAGTCCTCAGAGTGCGGGTTAGAGTATAAACGACTGGAAAATCTCTAAGTCCCCAGAGAGCGGACTAGAGTACTCTGAGTCCCCAGAATGCTGACTAGAGTATAAATGACTGAAAAATCTCTAAGTCCCCAGAGTGCGGACTAGAGTACTCTGAGTCCCTAGAGTGAGGACTAGCGTATAAACAACTTCGAAATCTCCAAAGCCCCATGAGCGCGGACTAGAATGTTCTGAGTTCCCAGAGTACGAATCAGAGTATAAGCGATTCAAAAAATCTCCGAGTCATATGGAAGTGAACTAGGGCTTATGTAACTCACAAGGTTTCAGATTTCGACTACGAGTTATACAGTGAGCTGAACAACAAAAGTCATTTGAAAGACAAAGAACAAAATTTTATTCATTAATTCAAAATGAAGTCCTACTACAACTTCTCCCAAATTCGGGGCAAAAAGTCTATCTACAACGGCTATGAAAATAAATAAAAATGATTACATAATCCAGGCTGATTCTCGTTCAACGAGCATGATATTTACTTCTTTGACTTCTTCTCCTTCTTTGATTTCTCAGAAGACTCCTCCCCCATGCATTTTTTCTTGGACGTTTTGCTCACCTGAGAAAGGGTGTCAGAGGAAGAAGGAACTTCTAACGGCCTGGTCCCACCTGGGAGAATAATCTTCAACGGCATGTTCAGTGGGTCATCGAGTTCTACCACTTGAGGCTCGACCTTAATTTCGGCTTTCTTTCTCCCCTCTTCAATGACCTGTTTCTTCATGCTCAGTTTTGAAGTGTATTTGGAGGCGCCAGTAATTTCAACTTCGTAATGTTCCTCGACGGGCGATGGATTGTCGGATTCGTCTTCGTTAAGCGCCTCAATCACTTGCGCGTCAGGTCCGGGAGTCTCTTCCGCTTACATTATTTCTCCCGTCTTCTCCTCCTTCTCCATGGCGGTATCGCTCCTTGGAGTAGGTACGGGATCAGGATGACCTACGCGGAATCGTAAGAAACAAATGTTAGAATACATTTATCACTCGCTTAAAGCGAGAACCCTTTGAACTCTGGAGGAAAAGTTATGTACCAGTATCTGGTTGACTCTCAACTGTTCGGGGAGTTTCGCCTTCTGGAATGGGAGATAGAACAGAAATACCAAGACCAAGATCTTCTGGGTCGTAACCAATGTGTTTTTCGAAGGGGCCAAGTGGCAGGCGATCAATCGGTTGAGTAGGGGGAGAAATTATAGGCTCGGCTCCAGACGGGCTGGCAATGTCATTTTTTTCTTTCGGTGAGGAGGAGTCTCTACTATAGAGAGCCTTCGCTGCAGACAAGTCCGAAGGCTCATTCCCCTGGAGAAATTCTTTCACTAAAGCTTCTTCATCGACTTCTTCCGTTCCCAACTTAACCTTTTTGATCTTGATCAAAGTCTCCCATGCTTCGGCTAAAGATTCGAGGTAACCCTCGCCGAGAAATGTTAAGTCATGATGCATGAGGACTCGAGCATTGTACTCGGTAATAAGCGGATCAAATAGGCATTTGATCTCCTCCCTACCCGCTTCAGTGGCCGCCTCGAGGCGAGAATCCATCTCCGTAAACGCTATCCTTTTGCCTCTTCGCGGGCTTCATCCTTCAGCGTCTCAGCCTTAGAGAGTTCTTCATCGAGCTTTGTCTTCAGGAGTCGTGTAGCGACAATCTCGTCGCAGTAACGTTGCGACTCCTCTTGAGCAGCAACCTTTTCTTTTTTCTCTTTGAGAAATAGCTCTTCCAGCTCTTTGACACGTTGAGCGAGCACGTCTCTATCCTTTTGAACAGAATCTTTCTCTAAAGCTAAGGCCCCGCAACGTTGAACCGCTTCATCAATTTCTTTCTTATGTGTCGTCTCCAGACGACTAACGGCCTCCGCTGTGTCTTTAGCATTCTTTTGGGCAGCTTCAAGTCGAGACTTGTATGAAGAGAGCTCTTCCTCCTGAGCTTTAATGATGTCTTTGTCATGAATAACCGCGAGCTTCAGACGGTCGATTTCATGTTGACGCTCAATAGAGACTTCCGAGACTTTTTCAACCAAATGGACGAATGCGTCATGTTGAACGTAGACGTCGTTGTTACATGCAATGGCGCTTTGTTTGACGTGTCCCGAAATGGGATGGATCACCGGAAGGAACTTCAGACCATCAAAGCATATTTTGGGGAACGTAGCCTTAAGCTCGGCTAGCTTTTCCGATACTGACGGATCTTATGCGGGAGTAGGAGTTGGTTTTGAAACAACAGTTTTCTTGTGAGGCCTTGTGCTGGAAGAGCCTGAGTGTTGATCGCGGGGAGTATCAGACTGGGACCCTTTGTGGCCAGATTTCTCCCTACCTTGTTCCGGGTGAGAAGGAGAATCGTAATGAGATGAAGGATGATGGTAAGGTTTCCTTTAGGATGACGAATCCCGGGAGCGGTAATCTCAGTTACTGTCATCATCTCTATCCCGACGTTCGTCAGAGCCCGAATCTCGTCTAGAGTGGTGGAATATAGAGGACCCGTGCAGGCGATCAAATCCGTGAGAGCGTCCTATATCACCTGTACAAAGTCAAATGAGCATGAGTTAGTCAAATTCGCATAATAGCCAAAGGTTAAGTGCGGAGTGTATCGTGAGTGTGGTTGTGTGTGTCCTAGTGTTTCCCCCCGACGGACCAGCTTTTTTGGCTTTACTTATCGGAGTCTTCTCTCCTTAATTTTGGACTTGAGCGCCTTCATCGCCTTTCACGGGCGAGCAAAGCTTCAGGGCTTCTGGATCATCGAAGCCATAATTAAGCAAATCGTTGGGAATAGTGAGGTCCGATAAGCCTCTCAATGAACTGTCTAAGTGTTGAGGAGAAGGCTCTCTCTCAACTGGAATTATTGTGACCTTAGAGGATCCACCCGCTATCTATTTCCTAATTTGTAAGTCAATTTCTTCTTTCCCTTTGAAGGTGGAGGCGTTACTTCAATGTCGTATACCTCAACCACCAGTTCCAGAGCGGGACTGACATTTTCACCCGATGCTTTGGGCACCTTAGTTTCTCTAATCTCGCCCTCCTCGGGCGTGTCAGCGGCATCGTGTGACGAAGGCCCAACTTGCCTTTTGCCTTTGTCCGAAGCAAGTCCAGTTGTAGTGATGCTGTGAGGAAGACTTATTCGGCGACCTTCCGCCAACAACCAAAATTTTGAGTGCGATTCATTGGAAATGATGGATCTGATGTCCCGGTCTTCTACGGGAATGGCTCGGATAGCTTCGATGGCCTCAGAGTACCCGGAGCCTTCGGGACGCGGGCTGATACCTGTAAAAGTCGAGAAAGGGTTTAGAAAAAAATGCACTTCCTGGCTCGTACGACTATTGATCTAGAAAAGGAACTTACTCCCTTCCAGCCATCTCCTCGCGAAACCAGGGGGAAGCGCACGTAAAACCACTCTTGCTTATATTGGGCGAATTTGCTCCACGCCCCTGTGAGGATTTGGCACTTGCTATGAGGCTCGAGGAATATGAAGGATGGGTTGTTAGACCGTCTCTTGAAACGGTAAATGTAGCGGATATCGCCAGGAGTCGGGAGCCTGAATAGAATGCTCATGAAAAGAATGCACGTGCCGTATATGAACTCATGACTGTTGGAATGTAACTGTGCTAGGGCGATCTCGATATATTGTAGCACATCGCTGAGGAAAGAGTTGAATGGTGGCATGCTACCAACCCAGCACATAAATTTGTTGCAAGCAGTATATCCGGTTGGGGGTAGGTGGGGACGATCTTGCCCTGATGGGACCTATACATCGTCAAAAGGAATTCAATGTATCGAGCATAATCGGCGAAGGGCACTTTCATTAATTCTCGAAGCTTGAGAATTGACCGGATTGTCTAGAAAGTTCGCTGCGTCTAGGGAATCGGGAGCCAGATCAACAAATGCGATCGTGGGACTCGGAATATCTTGTGCAGGAGTTGTTGATGGATTTGAAGTTCCAACCACTTCATGTTGAGAACTCGGCCCGGGTTTATCTGAAACTGTGGCGGAGCTAGACTTTCTAGACATCTTCAATAAATGTTGAATTTGATTAAACACCTGTTTAAACTATACTTGAAAAACAATTAACATTAGACATAACAACAAGAATACTCCCCCCGTGTGGTGTGTGAACTAGTGCAATCGTTCGAGTATAAGTTTCCAAGAATTTAAAGTCATAAAATTGATGAGATAAAGTAAAGTACAAGTGTCCAATAATGGTTTTTAATTTTGAACTTGGAAGTTCACAATATATGTCGAAGGCTATTGTCTGCTTTTATCGGATTAAATTCGGATTTATAGTTGTTGAGACAGGGGAGTTATCAGTCTGGATTGGTCGATATGCTTGTTTGCTTAAGTCCTTGTCCTTGTTTTTTGTCGTATGTTTAGGCATAATAAGTGAGTCTAGTCAACATGAACTATGTTCGAGTTAGGATGGTTTTGACTATTGTTGCCTACTTCAAGACTGAATGCCGAGCGACATTCAAAAGACTCGACTAAACATTAAACAACCACCTAAACTCTCTTGCACTCCCTCTCCACCGTTTGGCATGCGGGAGACATGCCAAACCATGGTCATACCAAGCCACATCGCTAGGCACGCTGAACTCGACTCACGCTTCTCTCCTACTCTCTTTCTTCACCATTCGGCATGAGGGACATCCTCGTTCGGCATACCGGACGAATCCCTTGGCCTTTAGCCGGGCCATGCTTGTGCCTACTTCAAGCCTCTCAATGCCGTACGGCTTTCACCTCGCTCGGCTATTTCAATGCCAAGCGACCTTGCCAACACTCACAACACTCAATTCCGAGCGCCCCTCGACCATCTTAACTGACCAACTTACCTCCTTACTCCCTAACAAAACTTCCATATGGAGACCACCGAGCCACTAGTTCCACACTTGGCCAGTTTTTCACTCGTCTACCTATACATCACGGACCTACTTAGCTACCAATTTTTCCCTTGCACCTGGGTACACTTCAACAACCTAACTTCCTCGCTCGGCAACCCAACCAGAACCTACGTCCTAAAAGCCTGCAACACCCTCTTCCTTCCTCCTCTCCACCTAGCCCCGAGGCATGTTCAAACCACGATTCATCTCCTTTTTCCACACAATTCCTACCGTCCTTGATCTAACGAAGATCCACAAACTCGAATCTCGTACTAAGTTTCCTAGTCTGGGAAGAGCATTTAAAAGAGAAGTTTTTACCTAAGAGAATGATCGAGACTTAGGGATCTGGTTAGGTTCGAGGCTGGAGATTGTTTAGATTCGACCTGGGAAAGAACAAGTACGTCGCTCGGCACAAGAAGGCCTTGCTCGGCATTCCTCCTCGATCGGCACAGGAGCTTCGCTCGGCATTCTTCCTCGATCGGCACAGGAGCTTCGCTCGGCATTCCTCCTCGCTTGGCATTAAGGCTCGTTCGGCACGAAGCCTCGTTCGACAAGGAGCTTAGTTCGGCACGAGTGCCTCGCTCGACATTAAGGCTCGCTCGGCACTCCTCCAAGCTCGGCACTCCTCCTCACTCGGCACAAAGCCTCGTTCGGCACAAGACCTCGCTCGGCATCCCTGGATTGTTAACAAACCATCAAGTCCACAACAAAGTAAGAGCATTCTACCACTTGCCTCGTTTCTTTTGAGTGATTACTTCGAGTCACTCGATGGATGACCAGACAGTTCTCGCCCGACATTCCTTGTTCGGTATGCCTCGTTCGGCATGTCAGGCTCGGTGTGCAGAGGTCACTTGCTGTGGGCTGAGATACCATGTTCCTAGGCCCATGAGGAAGTTCAACCCATCTTCGTCTATAAATAGAGGGGCAGGGGCATACTGAAAAGGGACCTTTTTTTGAGAACGCTGGGGAGACTCTGCCATTTTCAAGACTCATTCTTTTTTAGTTCAAATTTGTACTCAAGTTGTAGGTGTATAGATCGTATCTGTATTCAATCATTGAAAAAGCAATAAAGATTAAACTCAAAGTGGACGTAGGCAGTTATGCCGAACCATTATAAATTTGGTGTTCTTGTTTATTACAATTATTACTGCATTTCACTATGTTATTCCTCAGTTTTAATTTACCTTCTTCATTAATCTCTCTACCCAAAACTATCTTTGGGTGTTAGTGACCTATTTTAGTGCTAACACCCTCCAATCGCGATGTAGCATAGCTGCCTCCCCCACGCCAACAACATCGCACTGCCCAATTCCGATAGTGCGTGAAAACAAGTCGTAGCTCCTAGTCGAGCTCCCCTTCATCACGACTTACCTATGCCAAATCACCTCGCCTGACATCGCGTTGTTCGCCTCATATATGGTTGGTATGAAGACGGTAAGTTTCTTTGTTTCTTCATTGAACTCATAGTTTTTGGCATCATGAGGAAAGAGACTTATTGGTAGATTGTATTCTCATAATAGCTTAGGCAATGGTTTTTGCATTTTACCTTTGACTTTGTTAACTAGCCAACTTGCTCCAATTTAGATACTACTTGAGAGTAAACTAATATCATCACCGATAGAAGAGATCCCTTTGTTGGCTTTTCTACTGAACCAATATAATCCAACCTTGTTTAGTACTTGATCCATCATTCTCCAAATTCAAACGATGAATTCAGTTTTAATTTAGATCGTTTTCTCTCTCTTACGATTTTAGATTAATTTAATTCTGACTAGGAGAATGTAAGTTAATTCCTCGCCAAAACATTAACATTATGTTTAATTTTATGAACGAAGTAGGATCATCAAGTGAGATGGAAATGTCTAGAAGTGGAATCATCGGGAAGCTTGAATTTTTTAGGTTCAGGTTAATGGGCTAGAGTTGTTGGGCCTTAGTTTATTTAATTTAATTACTTTTCCTTTTCCTTTCTTCATTCCTTTCTTTTGCTTCAAGAAACTAAGAAAAATTCAAGCCCAATTACAAACAAATTCTAGCATTAAATTACTTTCTAATAATTCATTTCATTATTTATTTTATAAAATTATTTTCTATAATTTTTTTATTTAATTAATTAATCATTTTATTTGAATTATTCACTAATTAAGTTTCTAAACTATGTTAATAAATTTATTCACTCATAAAAATAAACTTGATATTTACAAAATTCTAATTTATCATTATTTTCAAAATAATTCATTCATATTTTCAAATTCCAAATAACTAATTAAATAAATTACTAAACCACTATTGTATTAAAATATTCCTTATCATCCTCTAATTATCACTAATTATCTTGGTACAAAGTTCCAATATTATGAAATAAATTCAAATTATTTATTTTAAGCTCCAAAAATTCATTTGAATTAACAAAATATTTATTATTAATCATCCCTAAAAACAAGGTTATTACACCTTGCCTCGACATACATTCTTAATTCTCAAGATAACACAAGTTTCCCTAGCTCGGAATTTGGTGTTAAGTATGGAAAGAATACTTTCCATACCACCATTATTTAAATCTCATTTCTATTTTTCAAACTCCTTTATTTATATCTCATATACTTTCCATAAAATGATTATTCCATGTATCACTGTAAATTCACAAATGTGATTTATTATTCTAATTTATCAAAGGATATCTGTGATATCCCAGAATTTTGGCAATATCAATTTAATAATCTTTATTAATAATTAAATTGATTTGTTGATTTTATTTTATAAATTGACAAGTTTAATTCTTTTAAAGGTTAATAATATTTTAAATTGGCAATATTTATTAATATCTTTTCTAACAATTTTAAATTGGGAAGATTGATCTTTCTAAAACTTATATAAATAGGGAGTCTTTAATTTAATAAAAGAATATGTTTTCAAATTATAATATATATGTATATCTATATTGTGATTTAGAGTTATGTTATAAAATTCAATATAGTAATTGTCAAAATCTAATGTTAAAAATATTTCCATTTAGAATATATATATATATATATATATATATATATATATTCGTATATATTAAAATGGAAAAGTATTGGATTTGAATTTAATAAAGTGTTTTCAAACTTTAAATATATATACATGGATTGTAATTTGGAAATTATAATTTAGCATAATACTTTTCAAGTGATAATTTCTTATTTATAAAGATATATTTTAAGCTTAAGTTATAAATAAGATTTAAATTAGAAGTTCATTTGTTTTAATATTCTTTCATTTTAATTTTAACATAAGATAAATTGTTTTAAAATTTTTATACAAGGAGTTAAACTCAATTTCTCAAATTTATAAAAATATGTTATATAAATTTATCAAAGCATAAGTTATTTATAAACAAAGTTTTACACAAATTCACATTTGTATATTTATATAAAATCTAAAAGCTTAAATTATAAAAGATAAATACATTTTATACATGTAAATATTTCATAAATACATATGTATAACTTAAATAAATTAATTAAAACAAGAGTAACACTTGTTAGCATATTAAGGAGGTCTAAAGACATTTGTAAAACTAAATGTATAGGTGTAAGCTAAATAACCAACCTAAGGACAAATGTTCACATTTCCTTTTGAGAATTAAAATAAATAAATTAAAATATGAAAGAAGAAAGAAGAAAAAAATATGTTTTCACTTTTCAGTTTAAGTTCATCTTTTCATCATTTTTCAACTAAAAATACAATTCGAATCAAAAGAAAAGATAAATCTGGAAATCAAAATTCAAAGAAAGAAATAAAACTGGAAATACAAATCAGAGAAAAGAAGATCAAGGCTAATTACAACATCAGTTTCAAATTCTTCAAGTACAATCAGATAAGGTAGATCTAACAACAAACAACTAAATGCAAGGATCAACAACAAGATTTAAATTCAACAAAGCAAAAAGAAATCAAGTTCTAAAAGCAAATATCAGCCTGGAACAAAATCTGTCCTTTGTCTCTGTTCAAAGTTTCTGGTGAGTAAATCTTATTTTAAAAACAGATTTAAACTTATGATATGTGATGATTTATTATCTGAAATGTTTGTATGAATGCATGTTAAATAAGTATGTTTGTGTGATTGCTATTGTGACGAATATTCTATGCATAGATATAAATATATATGTGTGTTGTTTACAGGTATCTGTATACCTATTTTTGCTTTTAAACTAAGAATTTAAATATGAAACCATTACCTCTTGATTTGATCTCTGTTAGGATTTGATATATAAACAAAAAGTGTTAGTTTAGTATAGATTTAGGCTTATAAATTATAATTAAGTTAAATTAAAAATCTGTTGTCTCTGAAACAATAATAACAGCTATTATATTCAATAAGCAAGAATCTCAAACATCTTAAATCATTGAAACAAGTTATAACCTGAATGCATGTTTGAAATCATGAATTTTAATATTGAAATTGAGATTTTTAGTCTGGCATTCGATGAGATAATCATTGTTGATCGATTTTAAGTATTTTGGCTACTGACGGTGATCGAAGTCGATCTGGAACTCGGGGTTTGGTCTAGAGGTGGTCGGCATATCGAGGCTCTTTGGAAAATTGGTGTGGCGATTTACTGATGGTTGTGGTGGTCGGAAATCGGGGAAGTAAGGTTTAAAACTCTGGTTTTTACGTTGATGTTCAAACTGGTTTCGCAACATCGTGGTGAAGTCGGAATCGATCGCGAGGAGTTGGTGGGTGCTGGTAGACGAGGCGAAGCAATGGTGAGAATCGCGTGATGACTCGAGTCAAGGATCATCGGAGAAGGGGGAAATTCCGATGGGTTGTGCATTTCCAGGTATGGGTTTTTGCTCGAATTCGAATCTAGTTCGAATCAATGAAGATGGGATGGTCGTACATGAAGGCGTGATGGAATCTGACTTGCCGGAGGCCAAGGCAAAGTTCGTCGTCGATCAGGGAAGGTGTGCACGTGCACGAGCACGTTCGTGTGCACTGGGAGTTTGAAGAGTTGGGGAAGACGAGTTTAACTCGGGGTTGAGGTCGTGTTTCCATCGTGTAAGACTCGAAGCAGGAGAGTAGTGAGGTGACGCGAGAGTTACTTCGTGTTTTTTTTAGTGTTTACTCGGGTTTTGGTAGAAACAGTTTTTAAGTTTTTGGTTCAGAAATGTTTTAAGTTTTAAAACAAAAGAAATTGTTTTTTGTAATGTTTCTAAGTTTTTAAAACAAAGTTAAACAAGTTTTTAATTGTAAAATAAATTGTTTTCAAAATTTAATGTTTTTAATTGTAATAAAGATTTTATCTTAAGTAATTAAGATTTGATTTATTAAAGGAAATTAATATGTGAAATTAATAAGGATAATTCATTTATTGAAAATGATTTAAGAATAGATAATAATTTAATTAAGATAAATGGTTTTTCTTAATTAAGATCTTTAAGTATAAAAAGTTAAGAAATTATTTAATTAAATTTAAATAATTAGTTAAATAATTAACTAAGTAATTAATTAGTAATTATTAAAGATAATTACTTATAATTAATTAAGTGTAATTACTTGATAAAGTAATTAAGGAATAATTATTGGATGTAATTAAATAAAGGGAAATTATTTAATAAAGTAATTAGAGGATAATTATTTTATGAAACTAATTAAATAGAAAGTGATTAAGAGTTAATTACTTAGTGCTATTAATTAAATAATTTATTTAATAAAGTTAATTAAAGGATTAAGGTTAATTAATAAGGTAATAAATTTTTAGTTAAGATAATTAATTAAAAAAGTAATTAATTAATGGAAGTAATTAAGGGAAGTTAATTACTGGATTAGATTAATCAAGGTGATTAATAGTTGTGGTTTAATTAAGATTAATTATTTAATTAATTTAAATATAATAAATAATTAAAGATGTAATTAAGGATCATTAGTTTATAATTAATTAATGATATAATTAAGAGTTGATTAATTAAGATTAATTAATCAAATGATAAGTGATTAATTGTAATTAATTAAGGATTAAAGTAATTGATTATAATTAATTAATTAATGAAGTAATTAAAGGTTAATTACTGTATTTGGTTAAGAATAATCAATTTGTGAAATTAATTAAAGTTAATTACTTAAATGTAATTAAAGTATAATTAATCAGGGTGATTAATTAAAATGGATAATTAGAGAATGATTAATTAATTTGTAATTAATTAATGATTATATAAGTTAGATTTATAATGATAAGTAATTAATTTATTTTATTTTAAATTAATTAAGAAATGATGTAATTAATTTAATTCACTTTAAATTAATTAAAGATAGAGATAGTTAATTTAATTCATTTTAAATTAATTATGTTGTGATTAAATAAATCATTGCTTATATATGAATGGATGACATTGATTATCTTGAATGGATGTAATCTCAGAAATGAGATAAGTAATGTTGTGTGGTATAAATGCTTGGTTGCATTATGATGGTAATATAGATTAACTATTGTGATGTTGATATGGATTACCTATTTTGTTATGAATCATTTGTTTATTTGATAATGTGATTATCAATTGTGATTTGTGAATTATCTATCTGTATGAATATAGATAAGTTGAATTGTTTTAACCTTTAAAACAACTTGGCCTTAAAAGATACGTTTTGGATTTCGATGAGACCGGGATCGGGTTTCCAGATTTGGATATCCGAATACCACATCGATCCAAATTAACGTTAGGTCATGAATCTCAAGTGAAGATGAAGATCTAGAGTGCAAGGGTTATTGTCGTTAACTCTGAGGGTGATTCCAAAACGAGTGTAACGAGATAATGCCTTCGGTTTCGTTCGAACCCGGAACGAACTTGTATGGATTGAATGCTTTCAGAATATCGTCAGGTGGACGATGAGCATTCTAAGTGATATGTTCTTTAAAGGTAATCGTAACCTCAAGCCTCATCAACCGGGAATGGCTAAAACAGGGGAGGTGCAGCAAGGCTTCGTGGGTAGCACCCACTGAGAGCAAGATATATCCCTGTCTAGAGGTCCCTTTCTATTTCAGCTTAGTGGGTAGTTGGAACTGCAGCCAACTACGGGGTTGTCTTGTTCGGGATTATCCAGTAAGGGATGGTTCCGACTTTGTGTTGCAGGGGATTGGGAGTGATCCTCGGTACGGTGATCTAGGCCACGTACTGTGACGGGCGGTACCCCGGTAGCCCTGCCATTGTATGGAATCCAATTTCCAATAAGTGATAACGGACTTGATTGTATAACCCACTTTGTGGCTAGTATGCTGGAATTTAATAATGTAACAATTTCAGCTATTTCATATTTATTTGAAAACCCTAGACCTATTATACTATAATCGGATTTCCTATCAAAGTTTTGGTTAGCGTAAGGTAAAAACTTACCCATGTTTATGTGTGGGAAGTCTTACGTGATACTTTTATTTTCAAAGGTTTTCAAAGTTAAACAATTTAAACCGTTTACTCACACCAGACCCATGTCTGACCCAAGTGTTTATTTTCTGTTTTATTAAACTCTTGGGTACTCAAATTTGTATGAGTAGTTAAGAGGATTCAGGTTAGTCTTGACGAATTCTGGAGGAGCTATGGAGCAGGAGGCTTCAGCGTATAGATATATAGAGTTTCCGCTGTGTATGATGTATTGTATTGTATTGATGTAGTTGTGTTGTATAATAGACAGAAATTTATAACTGTCTATTCTGTGATGTATAAGTTGTGTACTCTAATGTATATGATACTATGTAATATCTTATGTGATATATTATATTTCATTCGTTCCACTGTGAGATTGTGATGTGTTGTTGTTCTTTCTTCTCTTCTTTTCTTCTTCTATCCCTTTCTTTCTTAATAATGATACGTCTTCCTGGGCATTGGAAGGCGGGTCGTTACAATATCATTTCCCTTTATAAAGTATCATTTATAAATCTATTATTTTATTTATAAAATACCATTTCTAAACCTATCTTTATACATAACATTTTATATAAAGCATTTTTTAAATATTTATTCCAAAATATTTCTATTTTCTTTTAAAATAGAATCACTTTATTATGAAAGCCAAACCACTTTTTCTTTATAATAAACATCCGCTATTATATTAGCATTTCAGTAAAATAAATACTTTTCGAAATACTTTTAAAGCATTTCCATATAAATTAGAAGAGACCAACAAAAAGTTCGGAGTAAAATAAAGAAGTCCAAAAGTCACATTTAAAATAATTCTCCGAATCAAAATCATTTTCAAATCACAAACAACAAATAATAGTATTTCCAAACTACTATAATAAGGCCTAGAGCTACCACAACACTTAACAATTACATTCCATATAAATGTAACAAGTGTAACAACAACAAGGCCAATATCATTGTCGCATCCAATAAGGCTAGGCTACCAAGCTTTTAGAATTCAACAATTTATACTGTAAATATATAAATGAAATTTAAATTAACAATGGCGAGGAATCAAGATTCCTCTACAAAATTTCTTGAGTTTCATGTATTTCGTTTTAAATGCCATCCGCTTTCTAAAGCTGAAATATAACCAAACCAATCGAAGAAATAATTCGAGCACATAAATAACAAATTATATCTACCATATGTCATATAATATTCATTCAAAGGTTAGTTAACTTACCTAAGTTCCAGCCAAAGCTTTTGCGTTCTTGCTTTCGATTTTAGCTCAAAATCCTACTTGCTCCAAACTTGACAAAAGTTAAGCTCTACTTCATAGATAACACTCCTACAAGCGCAATGCAAAAGGCCACGTTCGATTTGGACCTTGTATGCAAGAGATATTGATTATGTAAGAAATTGGATTAACTAAAATAATTAATTAACTAATTTATAAATTAATTAACTTCATTATCACCTAATCCTCTTTCCTCCCAAATCAAAATCCAATTTCCTATACATGTACACACGCACAAAACCATGGTCGTGACTTCCCTCCTCCCTCTCTCACTCATCTCTACTTGAAATCGACCCCCGTTCAACTCCTCTTCACTTCTCCTCCCAATGGACCCAAAGATATGATGCTTGGCACACCCAAACGGTTCGCAATCTGTAGCTTTGTCGTGCTACAATTTTTTGATGAGATTTGCTAGAGGCGATCGCACCTCCTTTAGTCACTACCAAAAGTGTGCGTCTCCTCACATGGAACTCAATCTCACTCCCTTCATCACCTACTTTCACCTCGAATTATCAAAATCTGTAACCCTAGATTGGCCTCACAACGCGCACCTCCCCAACCGATGCTACACCCACTTCCGCCCATACTGAATTAAAGATTTCCCTCTCTCGAGCACAACAGAACCAACATTGACCAATTTCGGTGCCTTAAGCTCCAGATTTTGATTTTTGATGGAGTGGTCTCTTTTTCGTTTACTGGAAGAAAGCAAGAAGAAAAATGAAAAGTAAAAGGGAAAGAATTTAAATGAGGGATAGTCACTGTGTGGAGTTTATATATTATATATATACATATATAATTTTTAATTTCTTAAATTAATCGCCGCGCGTTTTCAAGCCTGCATGATCACACGGCACGTCCAATCGTCACAAAACCGGTCAATGCACATCATCTTATTATTCTGGTTCCGATGGCACTAGTTTCATCAAAATCCAAGACAATGCTCCGGGATGATAATTTCAAGCGTCTCGAGACCGTTTATGGATAAAACGATTTTCGGTCACATTATCGATATCTATTCGGGATATTTAATTTTCTAAATATTTTCGTTTAACAAGTTCACTAATATTATTTATTAAATAAAAGAAGTTATTAAGCTTTTAAAATCAATTATTTGAATATTTAAAATTGATTATATATTCATAATCAAAACGATAAAATCTCGATTTGCTATAGCTGACATGTCTGTTACGTTGTAAATGCCAACATTTATATACATGTATGTTAAACCATGCACACTGCGTATGTTGCACATGCACATACATACATGTGTATATGATATACATGTTCATATTATATAATACGAGTAGATATGCACGCCTAGGTGGGTCTGCATTTAATCACAATGTGCATGCACTTTTAGTTGTACCTATTGACGTCGAAAATGGGCATCAACACCCATAGAATCTTATGGAGATCAAGCAATGAATGAAATAAAAAACATAGCATAAAAATAAATGAACACATAGATTTTTATAGTGGTTCGACAACCTTGGCCTACATCCACTTCATATTTTTATTGATATTCCACTTGATTATCATTACAAGAGTGTTTGGATCAGCTGGAATCCATTAATACAAAAGTGGAGAATAAAAATGGCAGAGCCTTGGTAGAGAAAGTAGCCCCCATTTTCTAAAGTTTTGCCTGCTGTATTTATAGGGGAAGATGTGCACAGATCAAACCAAATTTTTGGCAGATTGCTCGGGAGACCAAGACGAGGCGACCCAAAAATTTGCAGGCCCATCGGGGCCCACAATAGGGGTCGATACCGACCCCTATAAATGCATCCAAATGGGCTATGATCCCTATGATGGATGACCCATGATGTTAGCTACTTGCTCCCCAAATTTCATGCAATTCCGACGTACGGTTTGCGAGATATCGCATTTTCCGTGAAGTAGTGTTGCTTGAATTCTGATTTCTGCCGATCCCTCTAGAGGGATAGGTACCGATCATTGTTGCAATATGTAGTGAAAGCTGAATATGGATGACCCCTTTTATACCGATCCCTTTTATACTGACCCATTTTATACCGATCCCTTTTATACCGATCCCTTTTGATATGCGAAATAATTTGCCCATAACTTGAGCATACGAATTCCAAACGACTTGAAACTTGGAATATAGTCTCATGGGTCCTTCCTTGTCACTCTGTATCGATCTTACTAAGTTTGGGACATCAATTGAGGATATGTACTGATCCCTTAAGGAAAGGGATAGGAACTGAACCCCGCATAGGGGAGGCATTTTTCCATACATAGAATATTCTGGAGAGTCTATTCGTTGGCCTCGGTTGATTGTTGCTTCATATCATTTCCTATGCTTGATCTCTGAGCCTAATAATCATCTCTTAGGGCCGTCTTCCTCGATGATTATCTAGTTTAACTTGTCCAGTCAGCCTAAATGTAGCCGGGCCAAAAGGTCGAATAACACTTGCCCCCTAAAGTACGTCTTGTTGTGTACATGACGTGCTTTGAATTGAAGCAAGTTAGAGTCTCCAGAAAGAAATCCATCCAGTTTCCTGAATAGTCATTATCCTTCCATTTTATCCTCCCAAAGTGTCGCATCCCTCTTTGATCATCGCGACGCTTGGTCGATTCCTAATAGTATAAATTCAGGATTATATTCCATCAGTGGCTATCGATGTCCGGTTCTACAGGAATAGTAAGATTCAACTATCTGATCCAGTCTTTTCTTTAATAACTCCAAGTGAAAATTCAATTTCTGTCGATTTTAAGAAGTCGAATTTCTTGAATATACACATGCACGTTCAGGTACATATTCTTGCCACTGGCTCATGGATGCGTTTTATATGCTCACGAGTCGTCACCAATTCCTTCTAGTTTAATTGCAATTCAATTGCAATTCCTTGTTTATATTTTTTGTGAAATAGGGTTGTAATCAGCCACTCAATGAGAGGGGACTTCAAGTTCTACAGGGATGATGGTCTCAGAGCCATAAGCAAGGGCAAATGGAGTATGGCCAGTCGTGGACCCGTGGGTGGTTCTGTAAGCCCATAATGCTGTTGGGAGTTCATTCACCTACTTACCTCTAGCCTTTTCCAAACGTCTCTTTAGGATGGACTTTATGATTAGTTTCATAGCTTTATCCTGTCCATTTACTTGAGGGCGAGCAACTACTGCAAATCTCTTTTCAATATGATGTTGACGGCAGAAGTCTTTAAATTTAGCACCGTCGAATTGGACTTCATTATCAGTTATAATGCTTCGTGGAAGGCCAAAGCGACATGTTCCAGACAATGAAGTTGATTAATTTTTTCATTGTGATCATGGTTAAAAGTTCTGCTTCAGCCCATTTAGTGAAGTAATCACTGCCATAATGGCATATTCCACACCATCTTTAGAATCGGCAAGAAGCTGATGACGTCAATATCCCAAGTGGTAAACGGCTATGGACTGACCATTTAAGTAATTTCCATCGACGGGGCTCTCGGAATTTTCGCAAACATCTGCACTCATCGCATTGTTTAGTGTGATCAGCTGCATCTCGATTGACAGTTGGCCAGTATTACCCATAGTGGAGTATTTTCTTTGTCAGGGTTTTCCCTCTGGTATGATCATCGCATTCTTCTTCATGGACTTCTCTCAAGACTCATTTGATTTCATCATGAGTGGTAATCCAAAGCAGGGGAATGGAGAAAGCCCTTTCTATACATGAATCCTTTCTGGATGATGCAGCGTAAAGCTTTAAGGAGGATCTGTCGTTTTTTATTCCTCTGTTGAGGAAGAGTTTCCTATTGTAGATAGTCTCTGGTAGGAGTCATCCATGACTCCATTTCTGGCTCCGTCTCCAAGATCTAATCAATCTCCATCTGTCAAAGCTTGGAATATTAAGTACTTCAACTGGGACAAAGTCTATTTGTCGCACATCCCCAGAACTGGCCAGCTTGGCCAATGACTCGGCGTTTTCATTTTATTCTCTGAGGATATGTGTAACGGTGTAATGCTCGAAGCCAGCTAGTAGCTCTTGGACCCAGCCGAGATAAGGAGAAAGACACTGCCCCTTAGCAAGATTAACTTCCCTGACTTTGCATACTACTAACTAGGAATCACAAAAGATATGTAAACTTTCCGCTCCCAGTTCTCTAGCAAGTTTGAGGCTAGCGATCATGGCTTCATACTTAGCTTCGTTGTTTGTTGTATAGAAGTCGAGTTTCAGGACGTAGTAGACCGATCATTCCTCAGGAGTCATTAACAAAGTTCCAACCCCAGAACACTGATCATTGGATGCTCTATTCATGTACATTTTCCATCTGTTGGTCGGTTCTCCACTACTCTTCGAATAGTCGTCTGATGTGGTGAATTCAGATATGAGGTCTGCTAATTTCTATCCTTAGATAGCCCTTCAAGGGAAATAAATGATATCGAATTTGCTTAGTTTGATATTCCATTTGAGTAGTCTTCAAGACGTCTCAGGTCATTGTATGACCTGTCGTAACAGTTGGTGGGCATAGACGTTAATGGGGTGAGCCTGAAAGTAAGAGCGGAGCTTTCGTAATGAAATCAATAGGCATTACGTGAGCTTTTGTAGCTTCGGGTAGTCTTCTCTTAGTACCTATCAATCACTTGGTTACATCATATACTGGTCTTTGGATCCGTTTCTCTTCGCATAACATTACAGTGCTTACGACGTGTATCGACATGGCTTAATTGATGTATAAATCTTTATGATCCACCGGCTTTGACAAGATGGAAGGTCTCTTTAAGTGGTTCACCAATGCTTGGAATTCCTCTTTACAATCCGGTGTCCATTCGAAGTTTCTTTTTCCCTTCCTGCTTAATCATCTTCGGTACTTAGATGTTTCGAATTGCTTGAATCTTCCTAGGGTTAGCTTCAATTCTGTGAGAGTTGAACTTTAAACCTAGGAACTTTCCTGATACAACGCTGAAAGAGCATTTCAAGGGATTGAGTTTCATTCAATATCTTCAAATAAAACTGAACATCTTCGCTAAGTCATCGATGTGGTGATTTGATCATCGTGACTTCACAAGCGTATCATCCACATATACTTCCATCGATCGCCCGATATGATCTTTGAACATCCGGTTGACTAGTCTCTAGTAAGTAGCTTCAGCATTATTTTGTTCAAATGGCATCACAACATAATGATATAACCCTAGATCGGTAGCGAAGTTGGTGTGCTCCTGGTTAAGGATGTGCGCTAGGATCTGGTTGTACCCGGAGTACACATCAATAAATGAAAGCAGTTCATATCCAGCGGTTGAGTCTACTAGCTGGTCGATCCATGAAAGTGGAAAGCTGTCTTTTAGGCATGCCTTGTTCAGGTTTGAGTAGTCGATGCATGACTGCTACTTTCCATTAGCTTTTCTCACAGGAACTAGATTTGATACCCATTTCGGGTAGAGGGTGTCGCGTGTAAACCTGTCGTTTTTGAGTTATCCACCTCCTCTTTTAGTACAGTGAATCATTCCTGATCCATGCCGCATTGCTTTTGTTTCACTGGGACATGCCTCAGGTCGATATTCAATGCATGGCTTGCGATGGTTGGTGAAATCACACACATGTCGGAATGGGTCCAAGCAAACACATCAAGATTCATTCGGAGAAAGCCATCTAATTCTTTTATCATCGTTGCCTGAGTTATGATCCGACCTTCAGTACCCGTAATGGGTTACCATAGCTGACCGTAATGTTGATTGTGAGCTCTGCAGGTGCAGCCTTGGATTCCTCGAGTTCAAACATAATTGTTTCGTGTAACAATCAATGTGAAATCTGGTTGGGACGTTCAATGATGACGGTTACTCCAGTCAAATCCCAGAGTCTTGTCATGAGTTATTTAGTTTGATAGTGAAGGGCTCTAAGTGCTTTAAGCGATTATCTGCAATTGGCCGAAGATAAGGCTTAGAAGCACATAAATCAAGTGTCGAGTAGGGTTCAGCCCCGTGTTGTGCGCAACCGCATAGCTGGCTCTTGCTTTGAGTTTGAATATGCTTGTATATTCGAGTAACGCGCTTTCCATGCAACGTATTCATGATCTGTTACTCGTCGTTCGAGTTAGAGTGATAGTCAGTTGCCCATGAGCTTGGGCATTGATTCAATGATTCAATCTCTAGGCATCCTTTCGGTCGTAGCCTCGAGTCGTTGTAAACACTATATATAAGTTTCAATATTGAGCTATCGCAGCCAGTCTTTGGATGATCAAACTTCTACTCCCAGTCTTGGGTTGATAAATGTACTACATGGACGGTCGAGTCTCATCCTAGCTATGTTTATACTCCCACCTAAGCTCCAAAGACATAGAGTTGATCGATGAATGGTCGGTTCACATTCATCTTGTTTCTTGCTTGTGCCCCCAAGTCTGGGGCCTACATCGATAAGTAGAAAGGCAAGCCATGTCCACTTTAGCTTTACACTCTTTCTCGTTGAATCGTGGGATCAGGTTAGTAGATGGAAGGCCGAGTCTCGCCTATCTTGGATTGTATTCTGGTTTTTCCTTCGAGGGGGAATACTTTGATGCTTCGTTAGATTTCGGGCATAAGTTGGGTAGTGGATGGTCAACAACATCCACTTTGATTCATGTTCTGTAATCAGATCTATGGGTAAAGTTGGCTCAAGTGTAGTCGGGTCATGCTCATCCAGATTCATACTCCTCCTAGCGGATCGAAGAAGGGTGCTGGAGAATTAATGATCAAGTCTTCGTGGTTTATTCTCCTTTCCACACTCTGGTGATCATAGGTTTTCGAGGGACATCCGGGTCACATTTGTTTGTGTTTGGTGTGGATCGATATTGACTCTCGATCTGGTGGTACGATATAGTCGGTCACCCATAACTTCGGATGTCGTTTCGATTGGTTTTGTATTAAGGCCTCCTTATAGTCGTTGCCTTAAATTGTAAAGAACACCATGCCAGAGCTATAATGAGCTGTCGTATTTAGCTTTTAGTGATTTGTACTTCTGCCCCCAATATTGATTTGGCGAGGCCATAAGTCGGACG
The DNA here is from genome assembly GCA_030737815.1 of Allium fistulosum. Classification (NCBI taxonomy): domain Eukaryota; kingdom Viridiplantae; phylum Streptophyta; class Magnoliopsida; order Asparagales; family Amaryllidaceae; genus Allium; species Allium fistulosum. The sequence continues at coordinate 1,044,767,515 of CM060905.1, forward strand.
GTCGAACTCCATCCTTAGCGAGTTTATACTCTTGTCAATATCAAACTGGAGTTTGTGGAATAGAGAAAGGTTGAAATCCACTCATCTATTCATCCATGCTATTACACCAGTCCGCATTCTAAGGACTTAGAGTTATTCTACGAGCGGTCGACTCGCGCCAAATTTGTGTTCATACTTCGGTCTATGCTCTGGGGACTTAGAGATTTTGTCGAATGGTTTATACTCTAGTCCGTAGTCGGGGACGTAGAGATTTGCTCGAACTGTTTATACTCTAAACTGCAGCTAGGGATTTAGAGTACTCTAGTTCGCAGTCAAAAACTTAGAGATTTTTGTTGAATCGTTTATGCTCTAGTCCGTGCTGTGGGGACTTAGAGTACTCTAGTCCGCGCTCCGAGGACTTAGAGATTTTTGTTGAATCGTTTATACTCTAGTTCGCGCTTCGGGACTTAGAGTGCTCTAGTCCGTGCTCTGGAGACTAAGAGATTTTTGTTGAATCGTTTATACTCTAGTCCGCGCTTCGACGACTTAGAGTACTCTAGTCCATGCTCTGGGGACTTAGAGATTTTTGTTGAATCGTTTATACACTAGTCCGCACTCCAGGGACTTAGAGATTTTTATTGAATCGTTTATACTCTAGTCTGCGCTTCGGGGACTTAGAGTACTCTAATCCGCTCTCCGGGGACTTAGAGATTTATTTTGAGTCGTTTATACTCTAGCCCATGCTCCGAGGACTTAGAGTACTCTAGTCCGTGCTCCGGGGACTTAGAGATTTTTGTTGAATCGTTATACTCTATTCCATGCACTGGGAACTTAGAGTACTCTAGTCCGAGCTCTGGGGACTTTAGAGATTTTTGTTGAATTATTTATATTATAGTCTGCGCTCCGAGGACTTAGAGTGCCCTAGTCCGCGCTCCGGGGACTTAGAGATTTTTATTGAATCTTTTATACTCTAGTCCACACTCCGGGGACTTAGAGTACTCTAGTTCGCGCTCCGGGAACTTATAGATTTTTGTTGAATCGTTTATACTCTAGTCCGCGCTACGGTGACTTAGAGTACTTTAGTCCATGCTCCGGGGACTTAGAGATTTTTGTTGAGTTGTTTATACTCTAGCCCACGCTTTAGGGACTTAGAGTACTCTAGTCCGCGCTCCGGGGACTTAGAGTACTCTAGTCCGCGCTCCGGGGACTTAGAGATTTTTGTTGAGTTGTTTATACTCTAGTGTGCGCTCTGGGGACTTAGAGTACTCTAGTCCGCACTCTGGGGACCTTGAGATTTTTCTTGAATCATTTATACTCTAGTCCGCGCTCCGAGGACTTAGAGTACTCTAGTCCACGCTACAAGGACTTAGAGATTTTTGTTGCAGCAGTCGTATTTCTACCCGTTTGATTATTACTTCTTTTACCGTGTCGAGGCAAAAGTTGTCGAATGACCGGTCGAACCATGTTCGTTTATAAAATGGGATTCTGTCCCCGACAATCAGTAAAAAACTTGGCAATCAAACAGTCGATTCTCATCCACTTGATAATTGTGGCTCTTCCGACTTAAGTCGAGGAAGGTGGTAAGTGATGGATAATTAGGTCATATCCACACTGGGGTTGGATGATCAAGTCTTGCCCAACTTGCTTCGTATTCTTTCTAGCCAATGAAGATAATGAGTTATTGAGCAGACAAATTAAGTTGCATCCGGATCAGGCTGCAATCGTGCCCATTCGTTAAAATTTGTGGTTAACAAATAAGCAATCCATCACGGCTACTTCAAGTTGGGCTTCCGAACTGCCTCTTGTGTTCAGGGCAGGAGTTGATGCGTAGATGATCAAATCACGTCCACTCTAGTTAGATCCTGGCATCATTGAGCTTTAGGAGAGGCCTATGTATTTCGTCGAACTTTATTTTATGACCCGAGGAGTGGATGATCGGTCCACATTCGTTCCAAGCCTTACTTAGGTCTCCAAGTCAAATATGGAGGTTGATGAATAGACGGTTAGTCATGTCCGCTTTGTTTTGGATTATGATCATGATGAGCTTTTCTATCTCTAGTCCTTGGCTCCAAATCAGAGGCACATGGTTGCTGATGAGCAGTCGAACCATGCTCATCTTGATGAAACTCCACAGGTCTGATCACGGCCTGCGGGGATTGGCTGGCGGCCAACTATAAGTACTTGGTTACCTACATCGTTTTGGAAGTAGTTTAGTTCAAGTTGGTCGTAGTTCATAGCATAATTAAAACTGAAATAGAAATAATTCAAAGAAGATCAGAATAAATCTCATTGATAAGTGAAGTAGCATCGTGTGCTTGCTATTCCACTTTGCCACTAGCTTCTTTCAGCAGGATGTCGACTGTCAACGGTCCAATAGATAATCAGAGTTCTTTATTGATAGGCATTGGAAGTTCCCTGCTAGCCATTCTTTGGGGCTTGCACATACTGTTTAAGCTTTCCTTTTTGAATCAGCTTTCCGATCACATCTCGGAGGTGTTTGTAATCGCCAGTTTTAGGAACGTGTGCATCTTGGAATATACAACATTCCTCGGATTTTCTCTGGGCTTCGGTGGACTCTCTCGAGGCTGGTTTTCAGTACTGCTCTAGTCGTGAGTCTCCAAGTAGAAGCTATCGATTGAATCTTTTAAAGGAGCATAAAAGTCAAATTTTGAGATCCTAGGTCATCTCCTGGAATCTGGGTCCTTAGCCAATGGGCCCGTATTGTTCTTTCTCTGGTCTACTCTACCTCTTCCTTGCTTAGCTTCTGATTCACTTTGTAACAGAGATGATCCAAGGTCGTAGGAGGCTCTCAAGCTAACTAGCTGCCAAAATCTATCTAGGGTTTGATTCCCCTCATCAACGCCATCTGTATGATATCCACGCTGGGATTTCTCACTTCGACAACGACATTGAATCTCTACAAGAAGTCTTTCAGTGGCTCACCTAGCATCTAGAATAAATTAGATAATGACATCAATCATTGGTGTGAGTCGCAAGCATTCTAAACTGCTCGACAAACTTCTGGTCTGGTTGATAGAATAAGGAGATGGATTTGGGCGATAATCGCATAAATCGTATGATCGATGCACCTTCGACGAATATAGGAATTCATGAGATGTAGTCTAGGGTCGGTTTTCTTTCAGTAAAACGATATGATTGGTACATTGAATCTCCTCGGATATATTACACACTGAACGGCTTCAATGAATAGGCTTCGACTGGGGGAGATGCTTCAATCATCATCAATTCAGTTCGTTTTTAAGTTACAGCTACTTGTCATGCTTGTGAATGATGTATGCATGCCCGAGATATCAGCAAAGCAAAATGGACCGGTATAGATGGATCAGTGGTAAGTTACTTGGAGTCAAACTCGAGAAAATCCGCTATTTTCTTGGAGTCAGCAGTTGGTTTGCTTGGAGTCACTGAATTCGAAGTGCTGGGTCAGTGAAGAATGGTGCTTGGAACCATCTTGGCGTTTGCTTGGAGAAAATCTTGGTTTTACCCGAGTTTGGCTTTAGGCCAAAGTTTCTTGGTTTTGCTTAGAGTCACATCACCTATCTCCAACCTTTGGGAGTATCATTTGAGTAGCGGTTGCTTGTACGTTCCTTGGTTGCAATTTAGAAGCTACCGCTTGATCCTATATGCCTTGTTCAGTCACAGGACGTAAGGGAAGTGGATAGAATGCACTTTGTTTAAGTTGAGTGTCAAAGGGGTCGTACCCGATCCATATTTTTTGGAATAGGAACCGATTGAACAAGGGTTCGATTCTGGACGAATATGCCATAGGGATCGATAGTATAGGGATTGCCTTGGTGAGGGGTCGGTCGTTTGCCATATGAGAGGGATCGGCATACGAAGATTGAAGGGATCGGTATTGACATCTTTGGAGAGGGATCGGTATTGACATCTTTGGAGAGGGATCGACCATAAGCCTTGAGTGAGGGATCGGCTATCAGCCTTGAGTGAGGGGTCGGCTATCAGGCTTGAGTGAGGGATCGACTATCAGCCTTGAGTGAGGGGTCGGCTATCAGGCTTCAGTGAGGGATCGGCTATCAGCCTTGAGGTGACGAATCAGCTATCAGCCTTTAGTGAGGGGTCGACATACTTTCTTTTTAGAGGGATCGGTATATAAGTTTTTTTTGAAGGGATCGGTATTAAAGCTTTTTCGAGGGATCGGTATACAAGCTTTTTGGAGCGATCGGTATTCAAGCTTTTTGGAGGGATCAGTATACAAGTTTTTTGGAGGGATCGGTATTCAAGCTTTTGGGAGCGATCGGTATTGAGCAAGTCTGGAGGGGTCGGTATTGAGCAAATCTGGAGGGATCAGTCATCTAGGCCTTCAAAGAGGGATCAGCCATCTAGGTCTTCAGTGAGGGATCGGCCCTTCGCTAACTTGAGTGAAAAATTCAACATCTAATCCCAAGAACTTGCATACATGAGTGAATCTGATCCCTTCCAAATGGACATGAACACATGAACGACTCCAAACAAGAACACTAGCGTAATTGGATCCTCCAAAAACACGGGAAGTAGACTTAGTCCCTTGAACCATGGCTATTAGCTTCCTTTAGATATTCTTCAAATCTGAGTAGAATAGGAAGTTTATCGTTTGAAAGCTGGATCTATCTCGCGAATATGGAAATCCACCAATAGACGATGAGATCTAATCAAGCTAAGAATTCATTTCACAATGAAAGCACCAAAATGTTGATGCCGAAAATCGTTATCAACACCTGTAGAATCTTATGGAGATCAAGCAATGAACGAAAGCAAAAACATAGCATAAAAATAAATGAACACATAGATTTTTATAGTGGTTCGGCAATCTTGGTCTACATCCACTTCATATTTTTATTGATATTCCACTTAATTATCATTACAAAGAGTGTTTGGATCAGCTGGAATCCATTAATACAAAATTGATGAATAAAAATGGTAGAGCCTTGGTAGAGAAAGCAACCCTCTTTTTCTAACGCCGTGCTTGATGTATTTATAGGGGAAGATGTGCATGGATCAGACCGAAATTTTGTCAGAAGGTTCAGGAGACCAAGAGAGGCGAACCAAAAATTTGTAGGCCCATCGGAGCCCACAATAGGGGTTGGTACCGACCCTTATAAATGAATCCAAATGGGCTGCGATACCTATGAGGGATGCCCCATGATGTTAGCTATCCCGACTTACGGTTTGTGAGATATCGCATTTTTCGTGAAGTAGTGTTGTTTGAATTTTGATTTCTGCTGATCCCTCTAGAGGGATAGGTACCGATCATTGTTGCAATTTTTAGTGAAAGCTGAATTGGACGACCCCTTTTATAACGATCCCTTTTGTACCGACCCCTTTTATACCGATCCCTTTTATACCGACCCCTTTTGATAGGTGAAGTAATTTGCCCATAACTTGAGCATACGAACTCCAAACAACTTGAAACTTGGAATGTAGTCTCATGGGGTCTTCCTTCCCACTCTATATCGATCTTACCAAGTTTGGGACATTAATTGAGGATATGTACCAATCCCTTAAGGAAAGGGATAGGCACCGAACCTACGCCTAGGCGAGGCATTTTTCCATACTTAGAATATTCTGGAGAGTCTATCCGTTGGCCTCGATTGATCGTTGCTTCGTATCATTGCATGCACTTGATCTCTGAGCCTAATAATCATCTCTTTGGGCTGTATTCCTCGATGATCATCTAGTCTAACTTGTCCAGTCAGTCTGAATATAGACAGGCCAAAAGGCCGGATAACAGCACCTGTGGAAGTAAATTTGATAGTAGCATCCCCATATTTGAACTCCGCTTAGGCGGAAGCTGCTATTTTTTTGTTGATAATGCAATAACTTCTTCATACTAACTCAGAATCAAACGAGACTTCGACCGATGAACTCCCATCTAAATTACAGACAATAAGGAACACTCGAATACTTCATTTAGTGAATGTATACCGTAGTTCTCCATGGTGACTAACAGTTGTACTTAGAAAATAATAGGCTACATCCCCGTATTTGAACTCTGCCTAGGCAGAAGCCGCTATATTTCTATTTATACTGCAATAAATTCTTCATACTAACTCGGAATCGGGCGAAACTACGACAGATGAACTCCCGCCTAAATTACGGACAATTTAGAACACTTGGATACTTCAGCTTATGAACATTTACCGTAGTTCTCCATGGTGATTAACAATTGTATTTAGATAATAAAGGCTATATCCCCACTTCAACGCTCATTGTAGTTCTCTATAGTGACTAATAGCTGTACTTAGAAAATAACGGCTCCATCTTCATATTTGAACTCTGCTATTTTTTTCTTCAGAGTGCAATAACTTCTTCATACTAACTCAGAATCAGGCAAAACTTCGACCGATGAACTCACACCTAAATTACGGACAATATGGTACACTCGAATACTTCATCTTGTGAACGCACATTGTAGTCTCCATGGTGTCTAACAATTTACTTAGAAAATAATAGGCAACATCTCCGTATTTGAACTCCGCCTAGGTAGAAGCCGCTATTTTTTTGTTCATACTGCAATAACTTCTTCATACTAACTCGGAATTGGACGAAACTTCGACCGATGAACTCCCACCTAAATTACAGACAATATGGTAAACATAGATACTTCATATTGTGAACGCACACGGTAGTTCTCCATGGTGACTAACAATTGTACTTAGAAAATAACAAGCTATATCCCCACTTCAATGCTCACTGTAGCTATCCCTGGCGACTAATAGTTGTACTTAGAAAATAATTGGCTACATCCTCATATTGGAACTCCGACTATGCAGATGCCGCTATTTTTTTTATTAAGACTGCAATAACTTCTTCATACTAACTCGGAATCAGGAAAAACTTCGACCGATGAATTCCCACCTAAATTACAGACAATATGGTACACTCAGATACTTCATCTTGTGAACGTACACTGTAGTTTTCCACCATGACTAACAGTTGTACTTAGAAATAACAGGCTACATCCCCATATTTGAACTCCGCCTAGGCAGAAGCCACTATTTTTTTTCATACTGCAATAACTTCTTCATACTAACTCAGAATCAGACGAAATTCGACCGATGAACTCCTACCTCAATTAGGGACAATATGGTACACTCGGATACTTCATCTTGTGAACGCACACTGTAGTTCTCCATGGTGACTAACAGTTGTACTTAGAAAATAACATGCTATATACCCACTTCAACGCTCACAGTAATTCTCCATGGTGAGTAATAGTTGTACTTAGAAAATAACAAGATACATCCTCACATTTGAACTCCGTCTAGGGAAAATCCGCTATTTTTTTCTTCAGACTGCAATAACTTCTTCATACTAACTTGGAATCAGGCAAAACTTTGACCGATGAACTTCCACCTAAATTACGAACAATATGGTATCCCCGGATACTTCATCTTATGAATGCACACTATAGTTCTCCATGGGACCGACAGTTTACTTATAAAATAACTTGCTACCACATCCTCATATTTGAACTCCGCCTAGTGCAGAAGCCGCTATTTTTTTTGTTTAGACTACAATAACTTCTTCATACTAATTCGGAATCCGGCGAGACTTCGACCGATTAACTACCACCTAAATTACGGACAATATGGAACACTTTGATACTTCATATTGTGAACGCACACTATAGTTCTCCTTGGGGACAGATAGTTGTACTTAGAAAATAACAGGCTACCACATCCTCATATTTGAACTCCGCCTAGTGCAGAAGCCGCTATTTTTTTATTCAGACTGCAATAACTTCTTCATACTAAGGCGATACTTCGACTAATGAACTCACACCTAAATTACAAAAAATATGGTAAACTCGGATATTTCATCTTGTGAACGCACATTATAGTTCTCCATGGTAACTAACAGTTGTACTTAGAAAATAATAGGCTATATCCCCACTTCAACGCTCACTGTAGTTCTCCATGGTGACTAATGGTTGTACTTAGAAAATAATAGGCTACATCCTCATATTTGAACTCCACCTAGGCAGAAGCCGCTAATTTTTTTCTTCAGACTACAATAACTTCTTCATACTAACTCGGAATCAGGCAAAACTTCGACCGATGAACTCCCACCTAAATTACGGACAATATGGTACACTCGGATACTTCATCTTGTGAATGCACACTATAGTTCTCTATGGGGACTGACAGTTTACTTGGAAAATAACATGCTACCACATCCCCATATTTGAACTCTGCCTAGTGCAGAAGTTGCTATTTTTTGTTTAGACTACGATAACTTCTTCATACTAGTTCGAAATCCGACGAGACTTCGATCAATTAACTCCCACCTAAATTACGGACAATATGGAACACTCGGATACTTCATCTTGTGAATGCACATTGTAGTTTTCCATGGGGACTGACAGTCGTACTTAGAAAACAACAGGCTACCACATCTCCATATTTGAACTTCGCCTAGTATAGAAGCCGCTATTTTTTTTTGTTCAGACTGCAATAAATTCTTCATACTAACTCGAAATCAGGCAAAAAACTTCGACCGATGAACTCCCACCTAAATTACGGACAATATGGTACACTCAGATACTTCATCTTAGGAATGCACGCTGTAATTCTCCATGGTGACTAATAGTTGTACGTAGAAAAAAATAGGCTATATCCCCATATTTGAATACTATTTCTCTATGAGATGTAAAAGAGTATATTTGGAATTCCAAAAGGACACCGAGTAAATCTATTCAATGAATTCTCTTTATTAGTAGTAAAGACAAATATAATATCAAAATAAAACTTTGTTTACAAATAAAATATTAATTTCATTTATGTTAAATTTAGATTAGATCTAAAAAAATTAGACTACATATGCCCAAAAGATCCAAAATGAAATAATTTTTTGGAAATTTACTATATAGATTATAATATACATATTTAGTATAATTTGTTATAATTGAATAATATAATAATTAATTAAGGTGTTAATTAATTAAGATAATTAAATATGACTTAATTAACATATGTTATATATAAAATATGATATAAGTTAAATAAAGTATAAAAGTTATATAATAATAAAACTTAAGGAGTAAATACGTATGTAAAAGTACGTATACAGTGATTTCTGATGTGTCCGTCACTTGAATCATGAGGGTATTTCATAAGAAATACATTATTCCATAAGTCGATATCAATCAATTAAATATAACGAAGATTATGAATCTTTAATGTAAGTGTTGTCCTCTACCATTTATGTATTAATAAATTACTTGCATACTCTCTGGTTGTTAAGCAAACTCAAGCTAGAGATGTTATATATAGTATTATTAATATATTGACTAGATGAGGTCAGATAACTATATGTATTTGTTGAGCAAACTCAACTTACATATACTATACTTATGCCGTCATGAAATGGTAAGTAAGAATGGATAATTTCTTAAGATTTGTTGAGCAAACTCAAGTTCGAAATACGATTAGGACAAGGAACCATAGGTTAGGATTTGTATATGAAAGAACCGAAAAGGAGTTATCCATCATTTATGGGCTATGACTTATTGAGCAAACTCAAGGTCAGAATCCCAAGACAGAGGAGTACTAATAAAGTCAAAAGGCTTTTATGTCTCATCCTAGAGTTTGGAGAAACATAAAAGACTATTGGGATCCTTATTATAAAAATGAAATGGTAACACTTACCTTTCTATTATAAGAACATCTGCTAAATAAAGTTATAACAATCTACATTGATAAATTTGTACAATAAATATAACTGATAAAATGTTTGTCAATTAAAATATACAAATGAATTGATATTGACAAATGAAATATAAAATATACTTATCAATAAATTTTCACATGTTGACCCATGCAAGCATCTAATCATACAACCACTAAATACATTCGTAACTTGGTCACTTGTGAGTTTACTTGCTTGAGACTGTGTATTGTCTTTAATGAGTTTCAAACTCTAAAGGAAATATAAGAATATGGATAATTGATCGGTATTTGATCACATATAAATGTTATATGGTGAACGATCACAATTCATAATGTACTAAACCTCAATGAAGTTAGTTCACTAAAATAAGCAAGTAAACTGTAGTGTGAGATCGTGAGTTCAATATAATTGATTACAATAATGACCTTGTTGCGTTAAATGTAACATTAGACCAAAGGATACAAGATAGATCTAAGAGTACGATCGCTGAAATGTTAGTTTCATCAGTTTGCATAAATTACAATTTATTTGATAACCTTAAAAGTTAAGAATGACCAAATGCACTTTTGTAAAGAGTTCATTATGATATTGTAGTAAGGATTTCCTTTAAATGGTTCGACCATTTAGAAAATCGAATGTATAAGAGTGGATGTAACATATGGCACAGTTGGGATGAAGAGAGAGAATAACCACTTCTATTTCACAAGGAGACATTGGAAACGAGAATTTTAAATAATAATGGATACTTAACATTGGAATGAGAAATATGATTTCTGTTCCAAATGTATTTACACATAGAAAATTATTTTATATTTATTTCTTTGAATTTGAGATACTTGACCTGAAAATTCTTGACTGTAAATCAATTACAGTAAATGAACTAAATAGCCTATATTAAGTGGTTGGATGGAGCTTCATATTTCATGCGCTATTATAGTAATGGCGAAAATAGTGGATGTAGCAATCTGCCTTTCTTACACCTAAAGACGACACTTAATACATTCTCGGTATTCATGCGCCGACCATTTAAGCGTCCGAAAGACAGGTCATTTAGGGTGAAGAAAGAAAAAGATAGAACATAATCTCATATCGTGATGAGAAATATATGATATACACAAGATCCTTACAAAAAGAAATTATCTTTATTATACACAACATTAGAGTACGCTAACTTAGTATTAGCTTTGATAGCTATAACAACCTTATAATTACCGATAAATATAGACAAGAACAAAACAAAACAAAATAGCAGAAGAATATGGTAATGTGAATTCTTCTTGGAGAATCCAGTTCGTCTCCTAAAAGCACCAAATCATTTAGCTAAATCTGAAAATATGCTCGGGCTTACCAGAGCATTATAAGAAAATAACGCCGGCATTAGTCTGGTAAACCAGCGTGAGAAAACTCAATCAAATCAATCATATTGATTTTTGCATTTGAAAACCCTTTTCAAAATAAAAGGTATCTCGTAAGACCATGCTGCATATAAACACAGAAGGATTTTTACCTTATATAACCAAAACATTTTATATTATAAAATCCAGTGATATTATAATAATGATTATGAGTTTTAGATATCAATAATCAAATAACTGTGATGTGTGTACATCAACAACAATAGTGGGTATACAATCAAAAACCGAAAGCACTTATTGGAGAGTGGATTCCAACAAATGGTAAGGTAATTGACCACCTTCCAAAAATTGTACACCTCTAGATAAAACGTACCCGAGGATGAAAACTTTTCGACCTCTACCTTCATAGAACCGGCCAACCCCTTACTGGATAGTATCGAATATGCCATCACCCAGGTCATTCCCAACCTTTATAGAGAGCACTCATGCATAACTAAATCCTTAATATGATAATTTGGAAAGGTAATGACACACCCTAATGGGAGCGACCCACATAGCCCTGCTGCATCTACCTTGTTTTAGCCATTTCGGGGTGTGTGGCTTGTGAGGTAATGATTTACCTTCCTTTAGCAATTCCCACTTGGAATGCTAACACTGCCCTCTAGACAAAAATGAACTGTCAGCATACATCCATACAAGTTCGTTCTGGATCTGAACAAAACCGAAGGCACTACCTCTATTTTTGGAATCACCCTTAGGATTAGTAGCAAATAGCCCTTGCATTTCAAAAAACTCCATCTTCGAAACATCATTAAGATGTCTACCATTTGAGCGCTCATGTTGGTTCAAAGTATTTTTCAGATAACATATTTGATCCCGATCTCTCTGAACCAACAACCGATAATTTCCGGTTGACTCATTCCTGGTTCTTTCAGAAGTAAGCAGACTATACCAGAGTCCCAAAGGGATCTCTAATATATCCCTTAAAGCTAGAGACATTTCACCTGAATGAGTTCTCTTGAGGGAACTCCAACCATATGAACACGCGAAGCTTTTATTTACTTCTAAGTCAAAATTGGCCAAGATTTGATAGTCGAGTTTTTACTATTAAATAAAAAACAACAACAATTCGAAAATTTAATTACCTATAGCAACCACTAAGCCTTAAAATAAACCTTTTATTTATTTAAATCTCTTTCCAAAATATTTATCAAAATATTCATATACTTATCTCATTGGTATAAGTATATTCACAAAACATTATGAAAGATTTCTTATTTCAAAATCGTATTTATGGATCAAATAAAAGTTATTTAAAAAGAAAAGGAGACAAGGATAAACCCAAACACTATTCCCACGGTGTTAAGCATGGAACAAATGTCCACACCACTAAAATTAAGAAAGTCAATTTGGGGAATTCGATCTCAATTTGTTTTATAAATTTCTTCAATAAATCCTTATAGTAAATCTCTTTCATTTATGAAAATCTTCTTTACTAAATTTCCAAATCCATTTATAAAACTTCTTTATAAATCTCCAAGTTTATTTGCAAAACTCTTTTATAAATATTCAAAATCATTAATAAAACTTCCTTTATAAATATCCAAAATCATTTATTAAACTCTTTTATAAACTTTCCTTATTTTAAACAAAACTTCTTTAATAAACTCTAATCAATAAAGTTCCTATGATAAACAATCAATTATTTAAAACACCTTTAAATAAACAAGTTATTATTTAAACACCCTTCATTTAATTAGCCTTAAATATCGTTAACAAAATAATGATTTTAAACAATCATTTAAAAGGTATTAAATTAAATTTAAACATTTTTATAAAATAATTGCTTGACTATCCTTTAAATATCATAAAACATGTTAATAAACTTCAAACCATTTTCAAAAAGGATAAAATTTAAATATTTGACTTCACAAGTACGGAAAGAGGCTTAGCAACCACCAGGGTTCTCATCTAATTCATTTTAATTTTCAAGTTATAACATGGGTATTTACATAAGAAGCAGATATATAAAGGGAATTAGCCAATAACAATCAATCAATATATAGGTAAATGTCTAGTTTACCATAATAGCATAATTGAGTTTAATTTCTGCTGAATAGATGTCAACATAATCTATTTGGTGAATTATAGCAGAGTTGTGATTTATTCTACTAAACAGACGTCATTGGATTTCATACTCATTTGGTGTTACTTAAGGGTAATCGACAAAGAAATTGTAACGACCCGGAATTTTATCGCTTTGATTTGTGAATATTTAATTAATTTTAACTATTAAATTAATGGTTTTAATAATTAAAATATCCCTTTTTAATTTATAACTAGTAATGGTGAAACTATTTCAAGATGTGTTTATAAAAATAATTAGTTAAAAGTAAATTAGAAAATGTGACCATAAAGCTTTTTCAAAAATCCAAATTTTTGATCATCTAAAAGTTGATAAAAAGATTGTAAAACACCTTAATATATTTAAACATAAACTTATATAAGTAATGAGTACTTAATTAAGTGTGTAAAAATGTAAATATATGTATACTTATATAAGAAAGCGATGCGACAATTTTCAAATTTTAAATTTTAAATAAAAAGTAAGTTATGTTATGTCACATTACCTTTCTATATCATAGTACACTTAAAGGCTTTACACATTGGATAAAATGATTTAACCCTTGGTTTAGGCATGTATGATAAGGGAGAGAGTGGGGATGATGATGTGGCGAATTCTTAGTGGAGGGTAGTGTACTATAGGGTATTTTAGTAATTTGTTAATCCAAATTTATTTAAAAATAATTTCAAAATTTATCTCTCATTTCCACTTCATTTTCTTAACTTTTTCAAACTTTACCTTCTTCCTTAAGCTTTTCAAAAGACCTTTTAATGGCTTCCATATTTCTAAAAGTTTTAAAAACACCACATTTTTCACTTTGAAAGCTCTTAAACTTGTTTAATATACTTCCTTTTCATTTCTAAGTATCTCCTCCTTTTTAAACAAAGCCATACACTCCCACACCACCTTAGGCTGAGCCTAAACACCTAGGTTGAGTCCATAGCACTAAGGCTAAGTCCATCAACCTCTATCTAGGCTAAAGATCAAGTTTTGCTTAGGAAAATCAAACTTTGTTTGCAAACTTCAAGTTTTAAAAAGATTTGGTTAAGTTCGGTGAGTGAAAACACACATATTTTTGGAAAAAATTATATCTTTACTTTATGTCTAGTATTTGCATGTGTAATTGCTTGATTATTGGTCAGCTGTATGGTTTGGTTGTGATTATATATGTGTTGTACATGAATTTGCCGTAGACTTGAAATAAAGTCTAAAAAGTGTTGTTATGTTGTAAAGTTTACCCTTTGCTGATGTTTGTGGGCGTGGCATGTTTATGTATGTTATAGATATGAATATGTGGTGATATGCTAAGAAAGTTAGCATCTTTACTAGTTTAAGCGATGTGAAATCCTTTGTAAAAACCATGATTATTGGTTTTAAAATCAAAGAGTTTTCAAGTTTTGAACTTTGTTTTAGTTTCACAAAAATCTTACTTTATGTTTGAGAAGGTTATTAAGTTTCCATGAGTTAAGTTTCAAAAAGGAAAGCCAAGACAAGTTTTTCAGGTTATGGTCCATACAACGATAGTCGTCATGGATGCAGTTTCGCTAAAAAGTCCACTTTTCGCAAATTAAGTTTTTATACCTAAAACACTTTGGAAATGTTTTATAAAACTTAATTAATAATGATTAAGAAGTTAATTTAAGGATTTATTGATTAATTATTTTTTTGTCATTAATTAATTAAGTATTAAATAAGGTTTATTAATTATAATTAAGTGGAGATTAATTACTAATTGATTATCTTTTAAAAGTGAGATTAATTTTAATCGATCTTTGATTAAATAAGATTAATTTATGATTAATTATTAATTACATATATGATTTAGTTTTAATTAATTATTAATTAAGTATAGGGTTAATTATTAATTAATTATTAAGTGTTTAATTATTCTAATTATAAATTAATTAAGGGTTTAATTTATAAAAAAAATTATTTATTATAGGTCAATTATTTCTTAAGTAATAATTAAGTTAAGTTAAGACTTAATTAAGTTTAATTTTGAGTTAATAAAGAGTTTAACTTGTAATTAATGATTTTTAAAGGAGCTTAAGTTTTTAATTACTTTGTTTTTCGAAGATAAATTTGTTTAAATGCAACTTTCTTTCCAAAGAATAGTTTGAGCACAAGGGATTCGATGGTCAATACCATTGAGTAAGCATAGAAATGTGATTAGGTTACACTAAACTTGACATCTGTTTAGTAGAATAATAATTGAATTGATTATTTGGACATCTTTTAGCATAATAAATCTTCGTTCTGCTATAATAAACTTAATAGATTGTTTGGACATCTATTTAGTAGGACAAACCACTATCCTACTATTATGTTAATTGGACATATATTTGCCAGTTGGTTTGTATTGACATGTTGTTCCTTGATATAGTTATAAATTTTATTTACACATATGTTGGTTTCTGTAAATAACTATTATGTGACTTGAAAGTCAAATTCAATTAAAATGGTAACTTGATTCAGTACCACTGTGATCACTAAGCCTCCTTTCAAATTTGTAAAATTATGGCTTTTAAATTGACTTTAATTCTATATCAATTTGAGGATAAGTTTTTAAATAATATTGTAAGTTGTCCAATTATTTTAATAAAGGTATTTACAAATGATATTTTGTAAATAATATTTTATAAAGGATTTATTTAAAGGAGATCTACAAATGATATTTGTAAATGATTTTTTAAGAACAGGGAATTATAAATGGAGATTTATAAAAGAGTTTTATAAATGACTTTGGATATTTATAATGGAGTTTTATAAATGATTTTGGATATTTATAAAGGAGTTTTAGAAATGGATTTAGAATTTATGCAAAAGAGATTTCATAATTGGAAATGATGTATTAAAAGGATTTATTGAAGAAAATTTAAGAAAAGAATTTGAGATTGGGATTCCCTTAACTGACCATCTTAATTATGGTGGTGTGGGACTTTCGTTCCATGCTTAACACCGAAGGAATAGTGTTTGGGGTTATTCTTATCTCTAATTTAATTGACGTTTGTTTGATCCTTTTAATATGATTTTGAAATAATGAAGCTTTCACAACTGTTTTGTAAATATATTTATGTCAGTGAGATAAGTATATGAACATTTTGATAAACGTTTTGAAAGGATATTTAAATAAATGAAAACTTATTTTGAGGCTTAGTAGCTGCTATGGGTAATTAAATCTCTGAATTGTTGCTTGTTTGTTTATTTGATAGTTAAATAATAGACTATCAAACCTGGACTTATTTTAACTTAGAAAGTATGTTGTGTATATTCGAGTTTCTCGTTGAGGACTCGTATACTTGTCGCATACTTCCAAAGAATTGGAATAGAGTTAGCCGGAAATTACAGCTTAATTGGGAGACGCCGATTTCGGATAAGTATGATTTATCTGAAGCAATCCAAACTAATAACGTTTGTGATGGATCGTTATGAAGTATGTTATAGAGCTATACTATCCTTCCTCAGGGTGATTCAAAAATGGAAGATAGTTAATGTTGAATATTTGTTTGATCCTAGAACAACTTGTATGGATGAATGTTGACATTGCATTTCTGCTTGGAGGGCAGTGTTTGCGTTCCAAGATGGTCTGATATGAGGAAAAGGTAATCATGGCCTCTCAAAGCCTCACTCCTCGGGAATGGCTAAAACAAGGTAGGTCGCAAGGCTATGTGGGTAACACCCATTAGGGTATGATCATCCCAAGATCTAGAGTCGATTTCTTGCATGCTTCGGGGCCCATTTTTTGTAGTTGATCACAGCCAAAGGGTGATCATATTCAGTACTCTCAAGTAAGGGGTAGGTTGGTCTTGTCATGTCGAGTTCGAATAGTTTTCGATCCCATTATAAATTTTATTTAGAGGTGTGCAGGTTTTCAAAAGGTAGTCCTTTACCTTGCCATTTGTTGGAAATCCATTCTCCAATAAGCACCTTCTATTTTGAATTCTATACCTATTATCGTTGTGATGTACACGCATCACAACCACTTGATTATAAATATTTTAAACCTTAGACATTATGATAATATCACTAGATTTTCATATCAAAATGTTTTGGATATCGAAAGGTAAAAATCCTTCCCTGTTTATGTGTGGCGTGGTCTTATGAGATACCTTTGATTTAAAGGATTTTATAAGTTATAATAAAATTCTTTGTGATTTAAGTTTCTCATGCTGGTATTACCCGATTGACCAGAGCATTGTTTTCTTATAATGCTCAGGTCAGACCGAGTGTATTTTCATATTAGCTTTGGATGCTTTGGAGCTCAGGAGTTGAGTTGGATGCCCAAGACGTACTTCCGTATTTTCTTTTATTTTTCGCTTTTTGTTATTGTTGTAGATATCAGCAATTTTGAGGTCAGGTTGTTATAACAATCCAAGCTGATGATAGGTTAGTATATACTGATATTGTATGTATATTAAAGTTATTTCTTTTTATAAAGACCTGATTTATATATATTATATGTTACTCGCTTCATTTTTATGAGATTCTGTTCTGTCTTTTTTTTCTTCCACCCATAATAAGCTGTCTTTCGGACGATTGAATGATAGGAACACGAACACCGATGATGTATTAGGTGTCATCTTTAGTAGTAAGAAAGGCATGTCGTTACAGAAATCCCTTGGATTTAAACATCCTTCAAAAAGAGTTGCTTTAAAAATTAAACCGATCTTTAGAAATAAAGTAGTTAAAACTTTAAAACTTTTATTTGAGAATTTAAATAACGTTTAACTCTTTATTTTAACAATAATTAAAACTTTAATTAATAAATAACTATTAAATAGATAATTAAATAATGATTATCCTTTAAACAAATAATTACATAATAGTAAATCTTTAAATAAATAATTAAATATTAATTATCTTAATTAAATAATACTTAATGCTAAATTAATAGTTAAATAAAGAATTAAACCTTCATTTAATAATTTGATAATACTTAAACTTTATTAATTGACTAATTATAATTAACTTACTTAATTTATAATTAAGTACAATTTTCCTTTATTAACTAATGATTAAGTACTAATAAACTTGCTTAATTAATTAATTATTCATTAAATAAATAAACAAAACAATTTCATTTCCATACCTAAAATAATTTTTAAATACTTTTTTATGATATACTTAAGTGAAAAACGCTTTCACTTTTCAAAAAGAGTTCGTTTTTACGAACTACACCTATAGTGACTATCGCTATACGATCCGTAATTTTCAAAACCTATTTTATACTCCAAATAGCTTTCAAAACTCTATATTTTATATTTTAGTTTAATCTTGTAAACTTTGAATAATTTTTGAAAACTAAAAGAAAAGTTTTAAAACTTTTACAAACCTTTCAAAAAAATAAAGTAAGTAAAGAAACAAGATTTAAACAAGGGATTTTATTGTCGTAAATCAATCAATTTTAAATGCTAACTTTTCTTAAGCATACAATATTGTATGTATAATTACAAGCATATATATAGGACATGACATCATAATGTAAACAAAGGTCCTAACTTGAAAAACTTTGCTAACATTAACTTTACTTTTCTAAATTTTTAACAACCATTACATCCAAATACATATATATCCAAACATATCAATATCATGCACCCAACAACTAACATTTTGACAACCAAGTAAGCAAAAATTAAAGTTTTAAAAGCTTTGAATATATGGGTGAGCTTACTTGTGAAAAAGCTAATCCAAAGCTTACTAACTCAACTCGAATTTCACTAAAAATTTGAATCGGACCTAGGCCTTTAATTTTTCCTAATAAAAATAGACTTTTGGAAGCCTTAAAGGCCAAAGTAGTTTCGGCTATAATGGGCAAGGGGTTCAAAATGGCTTTAAATGGGTGGTGAGGGCTTGCTTTTTGAAAGAGAGGAGGTGTAGGGTAGAATTGGAGCTTATTAAAATAGTTTTAAAGGTTTTAATAGAAAAGAGAAGGTTTTTAAGTTAGGAAATTTTTAAGAAGCTATTAAAGGTTTCATGGAGCTAAGGAAAAGAAGAAGTAAGTTTTTAAAATAAAGATTAAAAATAAGAAAATGAGAAAAAGAAATTTGAAAATTATTTTTATATAAAATGAGATTAGAAAATTACCTAAATGGCCTTAAGTACATGCCCTCCACAAATCTCATGCCACATCACCATGCTTTTCCCTCTTCCCTTCATGTTGCTCACATGAGTATGCTTCCCCCCATGAGCCAACATACTAATCACATCACGGTACTTAATTTTACATAAAGTGTCATTTCCATGTTAAACGTCCTTTTATTTATTTATTTAAATTGCACAATAAGTCACATCTCTCTTTATATTAACTTCAGCATATGGATATATACATAAATACACACACACACACACCAAACCATATCCTAACTCACTACTACAAAACAGGCCATTTGCATCGGTTGTTTACCCCCCTTTTGCATCAGTTCAACATCCGATGCATATGCAACCGATGCAACAGGCTTAACAGTTTTGCATCAGTTCTAAAACCGATGCAAAATGGTCTTTTTTGCATCGGTTGTTACTAACAACTGGTGCAAAATACGGTTGGTTGCTTGGACACAGCCCTCATGTTGCATCGGTTGTAATGAAAACCGATGCAACAAAGGAACTTGTTGCATAGGTTGTTGTTGGAAACCGATGCAACATAAGAGTCTTTGAGTTTAAAAGGCTTCTTTATTGCATCGGTTTTTTATAACAACCGGTGCAAACTAATCCCTCTATTGCATCAGCTATTTATACCTGATGCAAAAAAGCTATTCTCAGAAATCATTATTACAGTACTCAAATAGACAATATATATATTATTGATTATAACAAACAATTATTGCATGCAATATTATAATCATTCAAAATTAAATTTGATGGCAAATACAAACTAAATAACATAATACCAAAATAAACATATATCAATTATAGTGTTAATAATCTATACAAAATAATGGTCATACATTCATTTTAGCAGCATAATTCAGATCTTTAGTACACTCATTAAGTACCAACAATAAAGCCATAGAGCTGTGAATAATGTACCAAACAAACATATAATGATATACCAAACCCCAGAAAAAATCAGCAAAAATGGAATCCAAGCTATGAATGAACATAGAAGGATGACACGCAAGCTTTAAAAATAAAATTTGTATGCACAAACCCGGAACAGAAACAATAGGCAAAATGCACCCGATCTGGTATCAATATCTTACTTGGTGTGGCAAGGATACGCATAATGGATGCATCTTATGAAGGTAAAAAATCTATTGAATAACACACTGACATCTTCTGGCTTCATCTGATTCCAGTTCATTATCGGACAAACCTTTTTCACTGCATCATATTCGCATTTTGACATAAGAGACAATTAAAGTTGGTCAATCATAACACAAAGTGTTGAAAGTTGATCGCATTCTTTTCTCACAATGAGCACAGTATTTGTTTGACATGAAGAAAGAATGCTGATTGATTTTATAAATATAATCCACAGTCGATTTTTCCTACGGACGATAGCAGATTTCAAGCAATACTTTCATTTCTTACTTGAATTAATCCAAAAGGAAAAACTCTTTTCTAATTGTAAAGAGAAAAAGCATATCTTTAAAGGCCATTCTATATGTATGTAACTTGCACAGTCATGCATGTGCATGCATGCATAATTCGACCAATTTTTTTATGATCAGCGTATGTATGACTTTGTTTAGTTTTCCAGACGCATAAAGCACAAATAATCAGACCATGACATCTTGCAATTGGGTAGACATGTTTTTGCTTTTTAATAGTCATAACAATAAAAAAAATATCAATTTGGTATAAAAATTCATAAATGCATAACGAGGACGACGACGATGATAAGAGAAGGCAAATATAACGAGACCAAATTTGCTTTACTGAAACCAGTTTTAATAAATGCTTGCAATTTTTATTTTATTTTAAAGAAAAGGTATCTCCTATAAGTCTTCCTCTTTTTTCACATTCAATATAATTTTCCACCTTTGCATCTACAAAGAAAACAGGCAACTTTTAGAAGGCCATCAAAAGAGGCCTCTACACCATGTTATCCTACTTTAACATTTTTGGAAAAAAAAAGTGCACAAAGCTAAGGATCTTCCTATTGGAATAATAATAATAATAATAATAATAATAATAATAATGAAGAAAACATCAGGTAATTTATTAGTTAATCCATATTTTATTACCTTGGTTCGAATTCTCTTATCTCTGCAAGATCTCTTCCATATGCATCTGTCCAATGAATTTTCCTCCTATCCCTACAAGAAACATTACTTTGCTCATCTTCCAAACAACTATTTTCATCACATTGCCCAATGGACTTCCTTAGACTGCTTTTAAGGAACACTTTCACATCGCTCTCATCTGCAGAATCATGGTTTCTAACCCTTTCTTGATCCAAAGATCCTACCGAAGCTTTAGACTTCTTCGTTGTTTTTGATTTACAATGAAAACAAACAAAAGAAGTGCACCTACCTGCAAGATTGCTTTTTCTTTGATCTTTTGGGATCTTGATCAACCAATTGGTACCATGGTGAAAGCCTAATTGGTTTCTCTTCAGTTCTTTGACCAAGGAGTAAAAGGGCATATCCTTTACTATATCTTGTGGCTGAAGAAGAAAAAAAGCCACCTCCTTCAACATCAAATAGCATTTTTTGTGACTTTTAAGTATGCATCATAAGAAAATGTCTTCAATCATAACTGAAAAAAGGATGTACACAAAAACAACATATTGGTCTAAAACTAACAAAACCCATTGTTTAAAATGAAATGAAGACCAACTAACTTAAAACCAAACTAAAGTTGGTGTGACGCTGACATATATAATATTTACCTGTATATTAAAGTACCAACAATAGTAATTCTTTAAAGGCACTAGTATATTTGACTGTCGAAACTGTTTAACCCTGCTTGATAGTATCAGTTACCAAACATAGATGATTAGTTTGTGTATGGTTTTCCATTCATATTCAGTTTGATATCAGAAAAATATTTGAAACCAAGAATGCTAAATTAGTCTAAAATTTGACATATATTCCTGTGGAGGCACAATTTAGAAGAACAGTCTGATATGAGGTCAGAAGCATCTTTCTTTTCTATTTCCACACGGTTCACACACTAGACTAATCAGAACCCTCTACATAAACTGATAAACAAGGACCTAAGTTGTGTGGATTCTATAAACTTGCTTACTTTAAGTCTTGCTTTTCGTACACGGATATTAAGACCATTATATGTATATTTGCTTAAAGTTTTTAGACAGGAGAAATGACTAAAACGAAATAGAAATTTATATTTGTAACCATCAATAAACCAAACTCCATCTACCAGACCTGCACCATTTCCAGATATATAAAATTACGATATCTACAATGAAGAACTTTAAGGTGACTTCTAAGAATTTTTCCCGACAAGTTCCTAGCTTTCTCAATCGCTTCATAAATGAATTTATTGTTATATGTCTAGTATACCAAAACAGAGAATAATAAACTCGTCGCACAAGTATATAGCTCAGATTTCCACTACACTGGAATTCTGTATTAATTATTATAACAATATGATGTTGTAAATAAATTACAACAACAGTGTTATACTATTTTGTATAAATAGTATAACAAAATTAAAGGATATAATGTAGAATAATGTATATAAATATACTAACAGACTAGAATTCTAACCCGATTATGTCTAAGGCTCGTCGTAACGATTTCCTTAAGAATTTTATTTCAAAATTCCCCCAAGATACAACAGACGTATTCTGCTCGAGATTGTAGTGAGTATATCACTCTGTGATTTAGAGTATAGCAGCAGAAGAGAAGAAGAAGATTTGGATTTCTAAAAAAATTCGTTGGGAAAGTGATCAGTTTTCCTTCTTATTTATAGTTGGTCCATATCTCTTCCGAACGGTCGTATCTGCACCCGTTCGCTCAAATAGTCGCGTCTGTACCTCTTCGTACAGTCACATCTGTTTTTATGCCATCGTTGCCCTTTAACGGGTCACACCTGCTCATGCCGCATCCATTTGCCCGCGTTCACTTCAGTCGGGTCACACCCGCCACTGTTCGCGCCTATTCAACCCGCGTCCGCTTTGATCTGCATCTATTCATATGGCCTGCAACTGTTAGAAAACTCGGTCCAGTTTGCAGTAAAAATACGAGTATCATATTAGACCCAAACCCAAACCCGACCCAGCCCGGTTCGGTCGGACGGATGGCGGCCGCGGTGTGCGCGTGTGTGGTGGTGATACATGATCTCCCTCCTCACAACGAAATATACATTTGGGAGCCCCAGGCCCCCAACCTCCTCATGAGAGAACCATATATAAACCAATATAGCTCTCAATAATTTGGCGATGTGGGACTTTGGACTTTGTATATTTCTATTCATTTTATTTCTTAAGGAATTCCAACAATCCCCCATATGAATGATAATATACATATCCCCCACACAAAGTGAAATATCACAGAGTACATATGGAATAATGCTTTATCGTGGATAAGTAGATATTTCACTTTGAACTTTCCCTAGTTAAAACTTATCGGATCTACTGGGCTAATCGGTGAATTATTTCATCTTGAACCGTCGGCCTTTATTGTATATCCAGACAATAAGCTTTACGAAGCATTGATTCCCATCTCATACAATCTCTTGGTTGTGTTCATTTTGTTCCTGAACAATTTTTTTTGGTTCTGCGAGTGTTTTAGAGAATAAAAGCCTTTTAATATTCTCATAGAGCTGACCCAGCTCACAATAACATAGGTGATCGCAACCATTAAGAGTATCCTGCATATAACCCACTTGTTATTTCCAAGATATGGTCATCATTGAAAAACATAGTTTTAACCTTTAAATACTTCTGTAGGCATGCATTTATATTGTGCACCATAGGAATGGAGTTGGACTATGTCCACGCAAATGCATTACGTCTTAAGTTATTCAGAACTGGTTTGCCTATTGATCCTAGTCTGTGGGATCTCCAGTCGCTAGGATAGGTTTCCGTATAAGATAACTCTTGGTGGTTTAGGCTTTTAAACCCATTCCCCTCGATGCGCAGTCAATTTTCTCTCTTGATAAACCTTTAGTAAATGGATCCGCTAGGTTATCATTTGTTCTCACATAATCTATGGAAATAGTTCCATTTGAGAGTAACTGCCTAACTGTGTTATGGCATCGACGAATATGTCGTGACTTTCCATTATACACAAAGTTGTGCGCTCTGCTTAGCGCAGCTTGGTTATCACAGTGTATGCATATGGCCGGTACAGGTTTAGGCCAAAATGGAATATCTTCTAAAAAATGACGAAGCCATTCTGCTTCTTCGCCTGCTTTATCTAAAGCGATGAACTCTGATTCCATAGTGGATCAAGCTATGCATGTTTATTTAGTAGATTTCCATGACACTGCTGCCCCTGCTAAGGTAAATACATAATCACTTGTTGATTTTGATTCCTTTGAATCAGCAATCCAGTTTGCATCACTATATCCTTCTAAGATGGTAGGATATTTTCCATAATGTAAGGAATAATTTGTGGTATTTTTTAAATATCCAAGCACTCTCATTAGTGCTTTCCAGTGTTCCTTTCCTGGATTGCTTGTATACCTGCTCGGTCGACTTACTGCATAAGCTATATCTGGTCATGTGCAATTCATGAGATACATGAGACATCCTATTACACGAGAGTATTCCAGTTGCATTACACTCTCATTAGTGTTTTTATGCAGTACTTCTGATGGATTAAAAGGTGTTTTCACTCCTTTAATTCCATAGTCTTGGAATTTTTCAATCACTTTGTCTACATAGTGTGACTGAGACAATTCAATTCCATTAGGTGTTCTTATTTTGATTCCCAAAATAACGTCTGCAACTCCTAAATCTTTCATATCGAAATTCCTAGTTAACATCTTTTTTATGGTCCCTATTACCTGAGTATTTGGACCAAATATTAACATATCGTCTACATATAAACAAATCATCACATATGATTGTCCAATTTTTCTGTAATAAACACACTTATCACATTCATTTATACGAAAATCATTTCTCATCATGACACTATCAAATTTTGCGTGCCATTGTTTTGGAGCTTGTTTTAGTCCGTATAATGATTTTACTAATCTACAGACTTTGTTTTCATTTCCTTTGGAAATAAAACCTTCAGGTTGCTCCATGTAGATCTCCTCATCGAGATCTCCATTTAAGAATGCTATCTTTACATCCATTTGATGAATTTCTAGAGCATAAATTGATGCAATTGCTATTAGCATTCTTATAGAGGTTATTCGTGTTACTGGCGAATATGTATCAAAGAAGTCTACTCCTTCTTTTTGACGATATCCTTTAGCTACTAATCTGGCTTTATACTTATCGATAGAGCCATCTGCTTTCATTTTCTTTTGAAAATCCATTTGCAGCCAATAGGTTTTATTCCAGGTGGAATATCAACAATTTCCCAAGTTTTATTACTTAGAATTGAATCAATCTCACTTTGGATTGCTTCTTTCCAACATGAAGATTCAGAAGATGACATTGCTTCCTTGTACGTTTGAGGTTCATGTTCTAACACATATGTGAAAAAATCCGAACCAAATGTCTTGGAAGTCCTAGCCCTTACGCTTCTTCTAGGTTCAACTTCCTCAATCTCATGATGAGTTTCATCTTCATGTGAATTGCTTGATTCTTCTCTTGTCCTTTTAGGGACATTATTCCCTTCATTCCTTTTGTGCGGAAACACGTCTTCAAAGAATGAGGCATCTCTTGATTCCATGATTGTATTTACATGAACATCAGCTATATCAGACTTGAATACCAAAAATCTATAGGCACTGCTATTTTGGGCTGGCCCTAGATAGTAACAATCTACTGTTTTTGGTCCAAGTTTGACTTTCTTGGGAGGCGGAACTGGAACTTTTGCCAAGCACCCCCACACTTTGAGGTATTTAAAACTTGGTTTGTGTCCTTTCCATATCTCATATGGAATTGTTCCTGTTTTATTATGAGGGACTTTGTTTAATATGTGATTAGACATATTTATGGCTTCCCCCCCACAAGTTTGTCGGTAGACCAGAGGTTAAAAGCATGGCAATAATCATGTCTTTTAATGTTCTGTTCTTCCTCTCGGCTACACCATTTTGTTGTGGTGAATATGGAGCTGTTGTTTGATGAATTATACCATTTTCAGCACAGAACTGTTCAAATGGTGATTCATATTCTCCACCTCGATCGGATCTCAATATCTTGATTTTTTTTATTTAACTGATTTTCTACCTCAGCTTTGTACTTTATAAATGATGTAATTGCTTCATCTTTACTATTCAAAAGATATACATAGCAATATCGCGTATAATCGTCAATAAACGTGATAAAGTACTTTTCCCACCTCTTGTAGGTAACGATTTAAAATCACATAAATCTGTATGAACCAAACCTAGTGGTTCGGTGCTTCTATCAATAGATTGAAATGCTTTTTAACCATTTTTGCTTCTACACATGTCTCACATTTGTAGTTCTTATCTACTTGGAATTTTGGAATTAATCCCAAGTTTGATAATATTTTCATTTTTCGGAAATTTATGTGTCCTAATCTATCATGCCATAGTAAAATTTCGTGCTCAAGCAAATAAGAAACTTCAATTTTATTAATAGCACAATCAGAATACATTGTTTTATTGCCGATAACGGCTACATTTGCCTTAAATAGGCCATCACATAAATATCCCCTTCCGATATACATTCCAGCTTTGGACAGAACTATCTTGTCTGACTCGAACACCATTCTGAATCCTTTCTTTGATAATACTGCACCAGAGATGAGATTCTTGCGTATGTCTAGGACATGGAGCCCGTCATTCAACTTGACAGTTTTTCCTGAAGTAAACTTCAGGATTACTGTGCCACTGCCTTCGATTATAGATACTGCAGAATTACCCATATAGAGTTTTTCTTCATGATCGAATTTCTTGTATGTAGAAAACATGGATTTGTCAGAGCAGACATGACGAGTAGCGCCTGTGTCCACCCACCATTGGTTAGGATTCTGAACCATATTGCATTCAGATACAACTGCCGAGAAGTTGGACTCATCCACTTCCATGTTGTCTACTTAATTTGCCTCTTTGTTGCGGTCCTTTTTGAGTCTGCAATCTCTAGCGGCATGTCCAACCTTTTCACAAACCCAACATTCACCATTAAACTTTTTAGTTCATTTGTTGTCTTTTGGTTTGTTGTCTGGAGCTTTCCTTTTCTTCTGGAAATTCTTCTTTTTGTTTTTGGTCTTTGAATCTTCAGCCACAAATGCCTCCTCGCTTTGTTTTGTAATTCCACGGTTATCTGCCTCAATTTTCAATCGGACTATGAGATCCTTTAAAGAGATTTCCTTCTTTTTATGCTTTAGATAATTGCGGTAATCTCTCCATGACGGTGGCAGTTTTCCCGTGATGGCTTCAATCAAAAACGATTCTCCAACCTTATGACCTTCCGCTTCGAGTTCATGATTAATGATTTGTAGTTCATGCTGTTAAGCAGTCACCAGTTTGGAGTCGACCATCTTGTAGTCCATGAATTTGTCTACAATGAATTTCTTAAGACTGGTATTCTGCGTCTTATACTTCGTGGCAAGTGCATTCCAGATTGCTTTTGCTGTCTTTAGAGGTTGATATACTTTGTATAGCACCTTGTTGAGACAATTCAGAATATAGTTTCTGCATAGGAAATCAAAATGTTTCCATGTAGCAACATCTGCTTCCTTGCCTGGTGCAGAAATCGGTTCCTCCTCCTCGAGATACCGTTGCAGACCGAGTGTGGTGAGGTAAAATAACATCTGATTCTGCCATGTTAAAAAGTCATCACCATCTCCTTTAAAAGGATCGGGTCTGTTGTGTGTAGTAGCCTTTGTTGAGAGCTCTACTGTTGCCATCTCTGTTTTAGTGAAAACAGTAAATTTCTTAAGATGTTATACGTCTAGTATACCAAAACAGAGAATAATAAACTCGTCGCACAAGTTTATAGCTCAGATTTCCACTACACTGGAATTCTGTATTAATTATTATAACAATATGAATGTTGTAAATAAATTACAACAACAGCGTTATACTATTTTGAATAAATAGTATAACAAAATTAAAGGATAGAATGTAGAATAATGTATATAAATATACTAACAGACTAGAATTCTAACCCGATTATGTCTGAGGCTCGTCGTAACGATTTCCTTAAAAATTTTATTTCAAAATTCCCCCAAGATACAATAGACGTATTCTGCTCGAGATTGTAGTGAGTATATCACTCTGTGATTTAGAGTATAGCAGCAGAAGAGAAGAAGAAGATTTGGATTTCTAAAAAAATTTGTTGGGAAAGTGATCAGTTTTCCTTCTTATTTATAGTTGGTCCGTATCTCTTCCGAACGGTCGTATCTGCACCCGTTCGCTCAAACAGTCGCGTCTATACCTCTTCGTACAGTCACATCTGTTTTTATGCCATCGCTGCCCTTTAACGGGTCGCACCTGCTCATGCCGCATCCATTTGCCCGCATTCGCTTCAGTCGGGTCGCACCCGCCACTGTTCGCACCTATTCAATCCGCGTCTGCTCTGATCTGCATCTGTTCGTATGGCCTGCAACTGTCAGAAAACCCGGTCTAGTTTGCAGTAAAAATACAAGTATCATATTTGACCCAAACCCAAACCCGACCCGGCCTGGTTCGGTCGGACGGACGGCGGCGGCGGCGCGCGCGTGTGTGGTGGTGATGCATGATCTCCCTCCTCACAACGCAGCATACATTTGGGAGCCCCAGGCCCCCAACCTCCTCATGAGAGAACCATATATAAACCAATATAGCTCTCAACAATTTGGCAATGTGGGACTTTGGACTTTGTATATTTCTATTCATTTTATTTCTTAAGGAATTCCAACATTTATTAGAGATCGAAGCAATAATCTGTATTAGTTTTGAATTTCAATCGAAGCAGTGGTACATAAAAAAAGTGTTGCCTTACAATGAAGCTATAGCTGTAGAATTGATAAAAGAGTGCTAACTTATTTTTGTAGCTTTTTGTATTAGTTTTGCTAACTTGTTTTTAAATTTCAACCAGCCACACAACTTAAACATATGGGAGCAAAAACATTTTGATGTTTTTCAGGTGCAAACAATGATATAAACAAGGTCAATTTAAATCATGTAATGCTGAAAGTATGAAAGAGACAATAATAAACTCACCATATAGTAGCATATGATCTCTTCACCCACGATCGTCCTACGCTTTGCAGGCTCATTTGTCATCCTTTTGTTATTATTCATGACCATAGCAACACACTCTTCCACTTTGTCTTTACTCCCAATATGTGTAGCCTGCACACAAAAAAATCAAAGCAGCATGGAGTTTGCATATTTTATTTAACTATAGCAACATGGAGTCTGAATATAGGATTTTGGTTTCTATGGTTTAATATGATATCATAGTTGTGTAAATAACATGCTTCTTTCCAAATAAATATTATAGTAGACAACTATTTCAGTTGCTTAGTACACTACAATTATTCTTTTTGGTTATTAATTTATAATCATGGCTTTGTCCACATTTCCATTTCTAGGTCATTTGGTTGGGAGTTTAGTTTCAGATTCATTGAAGACTTGCTTTCTGCCATTAAGACTTGAGCATCAATCTCAGTAGCAGTATAGACTTCTTAAGGTTTGCCACTATTTGCTTGTTTAATGTTTGTTAGCCTTTAGACCAGTTTGAAAATCACTTTCCATTTTAGCTTAGGATCTACTTGTTTAAGTTGTTGTTTAACGGTTAATTTTATTAACTTTACTTTTTTGATTAACTTCCAATGTATTTGCATGCTACTAATGGGAATTCCATTTATAATTTCTTAACATTAAACATAAATATCAATAGTTTAGGAATATGCATAACATATGTAGTATTTATAAAGGTATTAACCATATCCAACTGTTAAACTAAATACACAATTATCTATTTATGCTCTTAATGTCAAACTAAATACACAACGACCTAATACGCTCTTACACGATAACAGATGTATCGCTATTTACTTATTTTTGTATACTAATCATTAATTCCCATCAATAGGATAATTTTAAAGGTTTTCAATTTACCCTTACCAATGATAATTTTAAAGGTATAGACCACATGATGATAGTTATTCCATATTGTTAACAGTAACTGTAAAAGCTTTGTTATTTATCCTTCTTATATAAGTATATATTTAAATAAGGTAACTAGCTACAATTCATCTTTTGATAACTTATAAATATAATTCATAAACTAAATATCACCACTGAGAGCAGATAAGGTTTCAATGGTGTAAAAAGAATAATAGTCTTAGAATTTTTAATAATAACATGAAAGTTGACAATAAACACCTACATGGTACATTCTTGGGTGGTGGTTTGGATCTTAATTTGTAACAACCCGCATATTTATCGATTTTATATTTAAATATATTATTTAAATATTTTAACGATAGTCGGATGTTAGTCCGAAAAGCTACTTTTTGCATACGGTCAAATTAGGACTCGAGACCACCTCCATTGAGTTCAAAATGCTGTTTGCGACCTTTTTGAGTGTAAACTTCGATATGTTTGGAGTTAGTGAAATTTTCGTCACTTTTTGCTTTGAGCTTTTGGTTTGGGCTGAACCACTTCTAAGTCAGTTCCAACCCCCTCCTCTCTTCATTACCTTACTTCTTTTTCCTTATACTCAAGCTTTTACAACAATGGAGAGAGGAATGGGAAATTAAAACTCCAAACCCTAGTTTTATTTTGAAAATCAAGTTCTTGCTCCAAACTAATAGAAGAAGCTTTGGTAAGCCTCCTCTTCTTCTTCTCCAAATCATTCTCTTATCAATTTCAGAAATTCCTAAACCTAATTTAGGAAATGTTTCTCTTTTTAGCCTAGTTTCAAGGTTGTTGAGTTGGAGTTGAAGTGTGATTGCTCTTGCCATTGCTCTATAGCTTCTTCTTCATTTGTTTTGGATTTAAAGGTGAGATTTTTATCCCACATCTTTGTCTATATCTATCTTTGTGATTGGGTATGAATTCCTAACACTTATTTATGTACATTTCCTTTTGTTTGTGATTGAATTGGTGAATATCCTAATTTCTTGGTTTGAAGTCCAATTCTTGTGAAAATCCTTCAATGGATGTTTGGATATGTTGTTTGGGGTGTATCGAAGCGCCTTTAAGACCGGGTTGTCGCTAGACGTAAATCCTTAGTTGTCATTGCTTGCTCGATCGCTTCCGAGAACGTTTTAGCCATCTTGGCCTAGGTAAATTTCTGCCCAGATTAGGTGTTCAGACGTCTGGAGGTCAATTCCAGACGTCTGGTTTTGCCTTCTGGTGAAAAATAACATATGGCAGAAAAATAAAAAGGGCAGTGACTAATTTCAGACGTCTGAACTATTGTTCCAGACGTCTGAAAAGATGTCAGACGTCTGATTTATGTTTTCAGACGTCTGGTTGGTTTTCTGGGATATTTCCATAAATCAAATCCAGACGTCTGGACTTTTCCACAGACGTCGGAAAGATTTCAAACGTCTGATTTTAGGTTTCAGTCATCTGAATAGTTTTCTGGAATATTTCCAGAGACTAAATCCAGACGTCTGGACCAACCCCTCAAACGTCTGAAAATTCCCAGTTTTGCCTATCTGCCTAATTTTGAGTAAAACTTCCAATGTTAATCGAGTTTTGTCGATCCGATTAGACGTTATCACTTTTACCGACTTTGATGACTTCTTTCTATGGGTTTTATGTAAATATCCATTTTTGATGGATTTAGTATCGATTTCTTTGGATTTGATTCACGTCTTTGTATGTGAATTTTGATGATTGATTGTTTCTACAATCGTTTTATTTGTCACTTCAAAAATATAAAGGTTTCAATACTAGTAGTAAATATCAAAACTCTTTCATCAAAACGATTTCAACTCTATTTTATTACAAAGCTCTTTTTTCTAAACCGTTTTCCAATCTATTAGTATATACAAGCCTTTACTTCACTCGGATGAGAAATCGAATTAAACGACTTAGTAAAACTAGTGGTATGAAACGCTTGCGTTCACTTCGTCGGTTAGCTCTTGGACTTGTTCGATTGAACCCTTTTTGTGACAATTTCCTAGTGGAGATCTACAGTTTGTTCGTAAATATTTAAGTTAAGCTAGTGGTTATGGGACATGAAGCTAAACTCATATATTTACTGGCTTAGTGTAATTGACACTTCCTTATGATCATGACGATCATTTTTGTGATTTAGACTAGCGATTGAGCGATGTCTCTTTGTCTGCGAGGGAGACTAGACCCCGCTTTTGTGATGTTTCGCCATCACATATATGGGGTAGCACCCCATGGTCTTCGGGCCATTTCTGTGTGGAAACCCCATGGTCTTCGGGCCATTTCTGTGTGGAAATTTAATGGATAGCTTCCATGAGATAGCTTCTCATTCATGTGTTATACGTGTTGGTGAGTTTTTATGCTACCGTTCATGTGTTAGGCCTCCCCCCTATTTATGTGTTTTCTGGATTTCTTGCAATGATTTCTGGAATTTGTGCTTCACCAATTTTCATGATTTTCATTGATATGATATCAGTTCTTGTGCATTGGTGAATTTATGTGTTATCGACTTGTTATGAATACAAGTTTAGGGTATGATACCCTATTTTATCTTTGAGAAGATTCTTGTGATATTGATTAATCTTTTGTTGATTATCATTTACATACTTATAGTAGTATGCCGTTATGGTTGTTACATGTTCATGCCATATTATTTATCCTATACCTTATCATCTAATATTTATAGCTAGACTGATCCGTTTATTATTTTCTTATAAATAATACTCGGGTCAGACCAAGATGTTATAGGTACTTCTGCTTGACTTCTCTTCAGGATTATTCTGACTTTTGGCTAACTACATAGATTAGTAGTTTTTGGATGTACACATTTGAGATATAGACTCTATGTTGTGTACTTATTCTTTTGTATAGCACGTGATGCTATTCTTTTGTATTATCGTGGATCTTTCTGACCACTACTCTGATGTACACTTTCATGTGTTATATATTTATTCATATCTTCTTCCGCCTTTGTGATATGGATGTTTGTGACTGATTTATGTTATGACTATTTCTATGTTTGTTTTCGAAGATTATATATATAGCCACCGTGTGATAGCTTTGTGTTTGTATCAGTATGTCGGATTTCCTCCTTAAAAGATGTGCATTCTATTCTATCTGACATGTCAGTGCTCGCACAAAGAAGTTACATGGATGGTCGCTCCTCCACAGCCTTATTCTCCATGCTAATTGACAGCACTACATCGTAGTGTTCTTGGTTAGCGTGGGTATAGAGGTGGGGCGTCACATAATTGGTCTACAATGAAAGCAGTATAAACTAGAGGAACAATTATCTTGATCACAATGCTAAACAAACTTAAATAATTTTGTATTATCATTTATCACTTATTTTCAACTAGCAGCCCTGCACTTAGAGGTGAACCTAATAACACTCATATGCTAGAAACCATATAATGATGTAAACTAAAAATATGTTCGCTTATGATAAATAATGAAGTAGCAGAAAATAGAAGACCAAACATGAATTGTAAATGGAAATAAAATGGTAAAAATAAGGTAACTTAGATAACTTGGTTGAATTGAATTACTAGCATCCACTTTTGATGTTAATGGTAAGTAGAAGAACAACCAAAATCTTCTTCTCTGTACAAAATGAGAAAAAAAAACTCAGCACCTGCATGCATGCATGCAAGTTGAGAAAACCAAGAACTAGCTTACTTCACTTTTGATGGAGAAAATTAAGGCTCCCCTTTTGGCATATCTCCAAATATTGTATTCCTGCAAGAAAAGTAGTTAGCTTCCATAATGGTTGATATAAACATATTAGCAACTAGCCAATGACCAAAAATCCGGAACCATAATAACAAGCATAAGCAATCACGACTTCTCTTTTTTTTCTTTTTCTTCTCTTTTTGAATATTTTGTTAGGTTATTAGTAACCAAAAATAAAGAGCATAAACCATTGCAATATAAAACTTTTTTTCCATCTTCTTGTACTACAGCCATAGCAAGTATCTCCATCCTATTCTACCCATTATCACAAGACATGTCCTATACTCAATCAATCAATAAGAAATATTAACCTCTTAAATATTTAAAGCCAAGGAAAGTGCACTGGGTACATTTGATCAATATTGGTAGCGGTATCAGAGGGAATTCATATATGTTGTAGTGTAATGATCAATACATCGGGCTTTACTTTTAGTGCATATATGATCAACAATTTCTGTCCAATTTCCGAGTCCCTACATATCAGTTCCCTAAAAGTAGCATGTCAAATATTTTTCAAGTCATATGATGATAAATAATTGATTAATACAGTTGCCTGTGGAACCATAAAGAAACATTACTTATGAGAAGTAGATAAAAATTACCTCTAAATGAAGTATCTCCTCCTCTTCATTTCAGTTTGGACACAAGAGTGGAAATGACAAATTATCCTGCCAATAAACCATTTATCAATACTGTAGTAGAATAGTAATCAAATTTAACTTTTAAGCTAGTTCCTTTCCACAATATAAGAGTTCAGGTTTTCAGTTTGTTCCCACCTTAAGATAGTTTTAGTTCTCTGATACAAAAGATACTAATAATCACTTATTATGCAGCTTTTTCAAATTGTCATATAAATTATTTAAAAAACACAATCGCTCATAAAATTTATATGTATTTTTATTTTTTTATCGGGAAACCAATATTACAATCAGAATCAAATGACTACATACAAATAATGTTAAGTAGAAAAGAAAGGGCATAACTGAACAAAAGCTAGATAATATGGGTTCCTCTAATTATACAATATTCATGAAGTGGATCATAATTCATAAACATCTAACTGAACTTGGAAGAAAATATGAAATAAGTTCGAATAATTAATATATACTCTACATTGAAGGAAAAAATCATCACTGTTAAGTAAAAACCTCAATGTGAAGACTAAATGTTAAAAATGTAAATTATCTTCAAAAAAACCTTGAACGTATGAGGTATAATGTGTGACAAAAAGAATGCAATTGACTCATGAGGATGAGTCTAATAAAACTTGCAAGAAAAAGTGTTTTGAAATTATGCAATATATTTGGCATGAGGCTGATCGCAACGACCAGAGTTCTGCCTTACACCACAAAGTCCATTTTACTTTATCCTATGCGACATCAACATCTCACAAAAATGCAACACCACTGTTCCAATATTTATTTACAACATATAGAAATTGCCCTTTTTGGAAGGGTACCTAGCGTCTGAATGGTAAACTATTTAATGGGTTTAACTAAAATCTTCCTTTTGAGTCTGTAAAGTATTCCAATAATTAAGTCAAATCGTAATTTATTTTAAGCGTATATGATTTTGAATCAATCAGCAAATTGAATTACTGAGAAAAAATTGGAAACAACTTGAATTAAAAAATGGAAATTACTTTCATGGAAAACTCATTTATTTAACATGATGTTCATCAAACCACAACAAAGACATATCTTTTTCGTTGCATTTTGAAGCTAAGAAAAAAAAAATAAGCATAGCTTTAAATCAAAATCAGTCAAGCATTTGATATTGTCAACTAAACATGCAAACGAGAGAGGGATTTTTAGAAAAGCTGCTGCATTTTTTATAATTCCCAAAATATTTGTCGCTCATCATCAGTCAAACCTAAAGGGAAAACAACAAAGATGCAATACCTTAAAATCAGATGATTTAACATCGACAAAGAGAAGAGGTGCAACATCGCACCTTGCAGGACATAACGACATCGTTGACGTCTTCAAATGAGGTACAATATCTAGACCGATTAGGAGGGAATTCATTATCTGGAGAAGAGGAAGCTTGGTTTGTTCGGATTTATACCAATCATGACAGAATTGGGTCGTGGATTGGAGTGGACTGCAGAGGGTGAAGGTGGTATTAAAGCGTTTGGGAAGAAGATAATTTTGATGGATGGAAGAAGAATTGGTCAACTTTATTTTCATTTCCAACAATTTTGATATTTCCAAATCTTCATTGAGAAAAACTAAACAATGAAGGATATTTTATCTACAAAGAAATCGATTGTCGAAAACAACATAGACGAGAAAACTTTAGGGTCAAGGATTCCTGATTATGTTGGATCAGAGAAGAAAAGTGATATCCAAATGGATTGGAAGGGAAATATGAAAAGGGGAGAGAGATTTAGGGTTTCGGAATGAAGGATGAAAAGAAGAGGTTCGCGGTTAACTCTAGAATAGGAAAATGAGAGGGAGACGAAAACATTTGCCATTAGCTTTTCATCACTAATTTCAATGTGGAAATGATTATTTTGGATTGACCGAACAAAACTATGTTGGTAAGGGATGAAAATTAATGTAGTTGCATCGGTTGACTTTAAAACCGATGCGACTAAAACTATTTGCATCGATGTATTTTCTTCGGTTGTTGGTGACAACTGATGCGAATTTATTTTTTATTACCTATTGCTTTCCACGTACCAATTGCACCAGTTATTAAGATAGAACTGATGCAAATAGTTCTATTTGCATCAGTTTTTACTTCAACCGATTCAAATGAGGCGAAGCAATACGCACTTTTTGTACTAGTGACTATTTTTTAAATGTAAGTATATAATTATACAATAGTGTGCACAATGTTTCCAATAACTTTTAGTCGATGAAAAGTTGAAAGTCGGAAAATGAATTCTGATTATTTTCAATTTTTCTTCGAACTAAATATATTTGTAAACAAATTTGGAAAACTATTTCTCCATCACTATTTATTAATAAAAAGAGTTTAATTTGAGTTATAAAACCCATAAGTTAGTTATTTGAAAATATATTAAAATATCCATATTTAAAGTGATTAAATACTGGGTCGTCACACTCTCCCCCCTTAAAAGAATTTCATCCCCAAATTAGCAGATAAGAAGATAACTCAAGATGACATAGAAGTGCATATATTAATAATCATAATGATGCAATCATATAAAAAGATACAATCGAAGTGACTATATCACTAGTCATGGGTACACTAACAATACAATACACACAATCTACTTATCTAACAACGACTTAAGGCAAGTCCCTCTTATACTATCCTTCGACACCACATGTTCGAGTAGACTTACTTCAAATTGCCAAAAATGGCACTTAGAAAATTTAGCCTTCAAGTCGTGCCTCTTTAATGTTTCCAATACGGTCTCTAAGTGGTGCTTGTGTTCCTCCTCAGTCTTAGAATAAATAAGGATACCATTTATTGAGACCAACACAAATTTATCAAGTATATCTCTAAAACCTCGATCCATGATGACAATGAGCGGGTGCGTTGGTTAGCCCATAAGGCATAATCATCCACTCAAAAATACCATCTGGTCCTCTAAAAGCTATCAGAGGTATACTATCTTTAAATATCCTTAGCTGGTGAAATCATGTGTCTAAATCCATTTTCGAGAATACCCTAGCATCCTGTTGTTCTTTGAACATGTCGTCTATGCTGGGTAAGGGATACTTGTTCCTAATCATTTGCTTGTTAAATTCACGATAGTCTATACAAAGCCTTTGTGAACCATCTGTCTGAGCAACAAAACAAAAACCATGGCTGTTCCCCAATTCGAGTGGCTTGGCCTAGTCAGACCCTTACTCAATAATTCCTCTATCTGATTTATTAGCTCCCTTCTTTCCCTTGGAGCCATCTTATGCTTAGGCGGCATAAAAGGTTCCTATACAGGGGTCAGGTTTATACCAAGCTCAATCTCACGATGAGGGGGGTAGGCTATTAATGTCTTCAAAGTTGTCTAGGAAATCTCTAACAACCAATAACAATTCCAATTTTTACCGGGCGAACCCAGTGCATAAAGGAAACTATCCGTTAACTTGTTTTGCTCATTACAAAATACCTTTAGTTTTTAAAGATATCGTCCTTTCGACACAATCTAGGATAGCTTCGTTTTTTGTTAGAAAATCCATATCGAGTAAAACATCGAACCCTTTAAAATCCAGGACAAACACGTCATATGAGAAGCGATGGGTTAATTATGAAACTCGTACATCCTCACAAACCATGCATGGATTAGTTATACCACCCACGGAGTTAGCCAACAAATAGGGGTTTCTATAAATTTTAGGATAAGTCCTAATCTATTAACCAATTCTTTTGAAATAAAGCTATGGGAAGCTCCGGAATCAAACAAAACTCAAACTAAGATGCTATTTATAAATAAAGTACCTTTTATAACTCCCTTTCCCATTGCATCCTTTGAATTTGACAGTTCATTCTTAATAGCATTACCGGTATCTTTTGGGCCATTGGAGAAATAGGCCATGCTTGTTGATTCTGTGTTTTGGAATTCTTACAGAACTCCGAAATGTGGCCCTTCTATTTACAAACATTGCACATATGATCTTTTAACTTGTTCCCTTGATCTCCTCCTCCTGACTTTCCTTTCCACTTATCCCTTGTGGGTTGAACTTCCTTTTGTTTGGTTTGTTTTCACTACTCGGGGCCTCTAACAGCTTCTTCTTCTCAAGGACTTCATAACGCAGAGCCATGTCTACTAGGTCTACGAAAGATCTCTTTAGGTGAGTAGTCATTTACTCTAGAAACT
This sequence comes from Allium fistulosum, assembly GCA_030737815.1. Lineage (NCBI taxonomy): Eukaryota > Viridiplantae > Streptophyta > Magnoliopsida > Asparagales > Amaryllidaceae > Allium > Allium fistulosum. Next base: position 1,044,806,309 of record CM060905.1, read on the forward strand.
CCTTCCTTATTTCCATAATAGACATCTCATTCTTCTTGGGGGTATATCAATAAGTTCTGCTTCAAAACGCGATAACTCGTTGAATTCGGTTTCATATTCTCTTACAGACCCATCTCCTTGCTTAAGCTCCAAAAAACTCCTATATAAATGGGTCTTCTCTGCAGCAGGTATGAAATGACCTTCAAACACCACCTTAAATCAAGCCCAAGAAAACTCCTCCTTTGGAGTATTTGCTATAACGGAGACCCATCATGCCACCGCTCCACCTTGTAACTGTCACGAAACAAAGAAGCATATATGCACATCTAAAATATCCAATCCTTTAAAAGTCTTTTTGCAACAACGAAGCCAAGCTGGGACTTCAATAACGAATTATGTGCCCTTAAACGGCTTTCCTCCCAAATTAAAAAAATCTTTGCATAAGGACGCAAAGTCGAAAGGGGCTATACAGGTGCTACCTCTTCTAATGATCTTATAATTCTAGTAGTTGGGGCTCAACCCTCGATGATCGAAGTACTGCCATTTCTCCTTCCTCGTCTTCTTTTAGATCTCATCTCTTACTACCTAATAATAACAAGATATCCTTAGAATGCACTTCCAAGCAAGACTTATTTGGGAAAGTTATCGTCTATAAATGATATTAAATAAACATATTCATTCCTCCAACCGACACCAAAAAACTATATAAATTTTGAAAATTTCTTTTATATAAAAAATATAACCCTAGGCATTTACCCATTTTAAAACTATGCTGTGTCGGTTTGTCTTGTTTAAGTGTTTACGAACCCCTATCGATAACGTTGATCAGGCGCATCGACCAAAATTCATAAGCCACCTAACAGACCAACCAACATAGTATAAAACATTTTATAGCACTAAAAATACACACTCATATATATACTACACTCAAACTCGTTCTAGGATATTCCTAATCCTATCTCTGATGAGTTACTCGTTCTAGGGCATTACTAACCCTATCTATACTGAGTTTACCCCACCAAGGCCTAGGTGTTCGCTCAAACTAAGCTTTGATACCAACTGTAACGATCTTCCTTTCCTACACCTAAAGACGACACTTAATACATCCTCGATATTCTATGTCGATCATTTAAGTGTCTGAAAGATAGGTCATTTGGGATAAAAAAAGAAAAAGACAGAATAGAATCTCACATCATGATGAGAAATATATGGTATACACAAGATCTTTACAAAAAGAAATTATCCTTATTATACATGACTTTAGAGTACACTAACCTATTATCAGCCTAGACAGTTATAACAGCATGTCCTTATAATTGCTAATAAATATAGACAAAAAGATAACAAACAGAATAGCAAAAGAACATAAGGTACGTTAATAAATCTTGGAGAATCCAGCTCATCTCCTGAAAGCTCCAAAGCATCCAACTAAATTTGGAAAATATGCTCGGGCTGACCAGAGCATTATAAGAAAATACCGCCCGGATCAGTTTAGTAAACCAGCGTGAGAAAACTCAAGAAAATCAATCATATTGATTTCTACATTGAAATCCCTTTTTAAAATAAAAGGTTTCTTGTAAGACCATGATGAACATAAACACGAACGGGTTTTTACCTTACGATAAACAAAACATTTATATTATAAAATCCAGTGATATTATAATAATGCTTATGGGTTTTAGATATCAATAATCAAATAGCTGTGATGTGTGTACATCACAACGATAATGGGTATACAATCAAAAACCGAAAGCCCTTATTGGAGAATTGATTCCAACAAATGGCAAGGTAAGGGACTACCTTCTGAAAATGGTACATCTCTAGATAAAATGTACCCGAGGATGAAAACCTTTTGACCTCTACTAACACAGAACCAGCCTTTAACTTACTGGATAGGACCGAATATGTAATCACCTCGATCATTCCCAACCTTTATAGAGAGCTCTCATGCACAACCAAATTCATAATATGATAATCTAGAAAGGTGATAACACACCCTAATGAAAGCGACGCACATAGCACTGTTGCATCTACAATGTTTAAGTCATTTCTAAGGTATGAGGTTCATAATGTAACGATTTACCTTCCTTTAGCAATTCCTACTTGGAATGCTAACACCGCCCTCCAAGCAGAAATGCAATGTCAGCATCCATCCATACAAGTTCGTTCTGGGCCTGAACGAAACCGAAGGCACTACCTCTACTACATCCAATTTTGGAATCACCCTTAAGATTAGTAGTAAGTAGCTCTTTCAATTCAAAGAACTCCATCTTTGAAACATCATCAAGATGCCTACCATTCAAACACTCATGGTCGTTCGAAGTGGTTTTCGAATAACATATCTGATCCTGGTCTCTTCTAACCAATAACCAATAATTTCCAGTTGACTCATTCCCGGTTCTTTCAGAAGTAAGCAAACTATATTAGAGTCCCAGAAGGATCTCTAATATATCTCTTAAAGCTTGATAATTTCGCTCGAATGAGTTCTCCCGAGGGAACTGTAACGAACCATAATTTTCGATAATTAAAAATAGTTAATTTAATAAGATTTTGTGATTTAATGTTGGAAGAAATAAAATTTGTAATATAATAATAAGAGTATAACTAGAATAAAATGTAATAGTATTAATTTAAGGTAATTTATAACTGCTTTAAATGTAATTCCAAATTAATTAAAATGATTAAGAGTTATAATTGATATAGATTGTTAATAAATTATAGTAAGGTGTGTATTAATTGATAATTGGATTAAAAGAGTAATTGGTAATTTAAATGTTGATTAATTAATGAAATAATGTATAATAAGTTGAAATTGAATAGAATTTGTATAGTGTAAGTTGTTATAACATTTGTTTGTAAATAATAAACCTACGAATGTTATTAAATGTAAAAATGGTGACAATTGTTATCTGTTACCAATTTATGCAATCAATTAATTATATATAACTAAATGTTACTTGAATATGAGTTAAGATGACAACTGTAAAAGGTGAATGCAATAAGATGTATAGAAATGTTAATTATATTTATAAGGAAAAAATTTGATTAATAAAAGAGTGAAACCAAGATAAATTAATTTATTGGGATTTTAAATTATAATTAGTGTGAAAATCGACAAAATTTCAATATAATTGAAATACTACAACTAATATGGTAAAAAAATGATAATTGTAGAATATTAGTGTAATAAGATATAAACAAATGTTAACTGTGTCTATAAAGTAATAATTGATTGAATAAAATAATTGAAATCAAATTAAATCAATTTATTGGAATTAAATAATATTTAACTGGATTTAATTTCAGTTGAAAATTGAACTTTGTAACTGGTATACTAATTAACACTGAATTGATATGTAAATTTGTTTTGAACTGTTATAAATGCTAAGTAATGAAAAATGATAAAATTTGTTAGTTATAAATATTGAATTAAAAAGTGATTAATTAATTTAATATTAAATTATTTAATTAATGTGGAAATAGCCATTTTGGTCACTGTCTCGGATTTCGACGAAACCTATTTCATTGGATCCGTAATGGTGAATTATTGAAAGGTTTCAAGTTTCGTAGCAATCAGACTTGTCATTTGATCGTACGAACTCGAAACGCATAGAATTAGGACTTGAAACCTGTTCTATTGAGTTTAAAATTATCGAAAACAACAATTTTGATATATGGGTTGACCCATTTTGTAACATCCCGCCTTTTTGTACATTTTAAGCAGACACACGTGCCAACTCAAACCATATAAAAGGGCGGATTGTTATTGGGGTGAATAAGAAAAAGCAGAGAAAGAAAAAAAACAAAACAGAATCTCGCAGCGGAATGGCAAAATATAATAATCAAATAACAGTTCATGAAGCTGTATACAAAACATTTGGTTATACTTATACAATACAAAGTCAAAGTTACACATATCATAGATAAATATTCAAATGCATCGGAATAGTATGAATGCGGTGGAATAATAGAATAAGTAATAATAGTACAAATCTTCGTCTTCGTCCTCCAGAAAAAGGTCTTCAAATCCTGAAATGATCAGGCTGACCCGAGCGAATTGAAAAGACAAAACACTTGAGTCAGAACTAAAAGATCTTATGTAAGTTAAATCAACGATAAATAAATATGAGTGTAAACGGCGTCGAAGATGTTTACGGGGTTTGAAATCTCCTATCCAGTGTCTAACGTGAGTGCAGTAACTTAAGAGATGTTCGGGATTCACATCTCCTAAGGATCCGTTAAACTATCTACTATGTAGTACAATACGCTATTATAATATGTCTACAGTAAAGTAAAAGCATTAAAATAGCGTTAAGGCGTTACCCATATCCCCCTTAACACATTGTATAATGCCAATAGTCTATACAGTACTGTAACTCACCGTAAACTGGAGCCGCCAGAGGATACCACATAGGTACGACATAAAACAACCTCGTAGAAGGCGCGCTAGGGTAGGTGACATGGCACAACTAGGCAATGCCAGGGTAGATATACCAATTACACTTCCGGACTGTTGGTAACGCATAGCCGCAACTACCGCCCAACTCGAAACACACTCTTGAGTAAAAATCGAAGGGTGGCCACCGAATAAATCACAAATTCAGAATATAGATCGATTGAGTGTGCCCGATCGGAGGAATGACCTCACTTGGCCAGTCAGTTGCTCCAGTTTTAGCCACCTTATGCCAACTCACGGGAGTAGGGTCCACGTATATACCTCATATAGGATCGTCGCCACCATCCTACTTCATTCTGGAATCTTCACCGCGTACATAGTTGTCAAAGTGGTTTTCGGTATTGGCAGAGAGTATGACAATATCCAATCCCGGTCTCCTTAACAACCACTCGCTTATTACACACCGGATGGTTCTTTTACATTTCCAAAACCATTTCGTAAATGATATCAAAATATCATATTCTCAAAACCATAATACTTTCGAAATCATATTCACTTTAAAAATCGAGAATTTGAATATAAACCCATCTATTTTACTTAGTTTAGAATTTGGAAGAAAATAGTTTAAATAGTTATAAATAGTTAAAATACTCCAAAATAGTTTAATTCTAGGTAAAGTACCTTTAAATTGATTTAAGATAGTTAAATAGATTTAATTTAGATTAAATATAATTAAAATAGATTAAATAGCTTAAAATAGATTAATTAGATTTAAAATAAATAAAAATGGTTTAATTAGTTTAAAATAAATTAAATTGGTTTAAAATAGTCAAATAATTTATATAGTTAATATTAGTTAAATAGTTTAATAAATTTAAAAATCTTAATAATTATAAATATATTTTTAAAACAGTTTATATTAAAATATGAGTTTGGAGTTTATATCAGTTTAAACTATTCATTTCATTTCAACATATTTGGACCATTTCAAATTTCCAAATCGACAAACCAAATTTCAATAAACTATCGAATTTCATATCGTTTAAATCCATGTTCAAAATATCAATACGGATTACTCCAATTTCAAAATATTTCAAAGTTATTTTCAAACAAATTCAATAACTCAATTTCGATAGAATTTCATTTATACTTAAAAGTTTAACTTCTTTAAACTTCCGATTTAATTTTCTTAAAGCAATTCCTTTTTAAACCAATTCACATTTCATCATAAAACTTGATTTTTTTCCAAAAATACTTCAATTTATATAAATCAAATTTTTATTTCAAAATATCATTTAATTAAATTCAAAAATTAAGGATTTTAAAATCATTTAATTTAACCAATCCGGTGTCCGTATATAATTCTCTACCCTAGGGTCAAGTGATACAGATATTTATCATTTCAATCCGCAATTTAATAATTTTATGGTTATATATCATTTCAAACCGTAATCCCGAATAAAAATCCATAACGAACTTGCATTTTATAATGATATAAAATATAACATCCATTCAACCAATATCAACAATCAACATCCATCTCAATCATCATCCAACCAATCAATAAATATCAATATAGAACTGATAATCAATAACAGGTATTTACTGGCAGTTTATATTCAATAATAAATTAAATAACGATTTAATTCAAATAAATTCAAATTAACTGAGATGATGATTAAAATATACCAAACAGGCATAAATAGATTTCTAATCACATCATAAATTAAATTTGACAAACATAAGAAATTTTAGAAGTTGTGGTGGGTTAAAACACTCACCTTTTGAATTTAAATCCAATTTAAACCCAAAAATCAACAGTCTTCGAATTTGTCCAAACCAGCGTAAAAATGTCCGGAATTTCAATACGATCCCAACGCAAGAAACCGCGCGTGAATTGGATCTCGTATGAGAAAGATATTCGAGTTAAAATGGTTGAAATATAAATAAAATTAAATGAATAAATAAATAACGCACCACTCAGAAGCCACCATGTCACCTTTCTTCCTCCCTCCTCTCGTTCGAATAATGTACACGGCCACGACCCTCCTTTGACCATGACATATGGCCGCCTCTGGCCACTAGTGAGCGTCGCATCAATGCCAACGTAACTGCCTTATTCCGCCGCATCAACGCCCTGAAGGCCACCACACTCGGCCTCCCCTATCGCCGCCGCCGCCTTAGTTTCTAGGTTTTTCAAACCCTAAATCAAATATTCTGGCCACCTTAAGTTGAACCAGGGGATGTGGTCACCACCATTAGCCTCCAGACGACGAGCACAATAAAACCCACAATCCAATTTCGTCGATTGGTATCGAAATCGAAAACCCCTAATTTCATGATTTCGTGGCTTTGACCATGATTTCTGAATGACTCGAGTATCATTTGCAAAAACAGATACTAGATGCAGATTCGTATCGATGACATCTTCGATTTACATATTTTTTTTTGAATTTTTTTGAGGAGTTTGATTTTTGGATTTGAATTTGCAATTTGGGAATTAGGGTTTGTAGCCATTGGAAAGAGAGGAACAGATGAAATTGTACATACAGACAAACTGAGTTAAGGAACACTAGGGTTTATACCGGGATATTTATAGACAAGCTGAAATAGAACGGATGGCAACATTTGATTTACATGTTGAACAATAAATGACCCGAAAAACCCGTTCTGCCTCCGGAACGAAAATGGGTCATCCCATATATCAAAATAGATGTTTTACATATATTTAAAATCAATGGAACAGGTATCAAGTCCTAATTCAATCGTATGAAGAAGTTATGATAAAATCAGCTTATTTCAAATTGATTTCAATTAAATTGATTTCAAGGCGTTTCGAGCCCATACGATCAACCGACAAGTCCAATCGTTATGAAACTTGAAATCCTACAATAATTCACTGTTACGGATCCGATGAAACTGGTTTCGTCGAAATCCGAGTCAGTGGCCAAAATGGCTATATTTCAGTTAATTAAATAAATTAATATTAAATTAATTAGATCACATTTTCAGTTTAAATTTAAAAATTTACAACTTCTATAATTTTTGATTTCTTAATCATTTACAATATTTTAAACAATTTAGATGTCAATTTAAAGTTTATTAATCCATCAATTTCAGTGTTTAATTTCAATTTCATTAAATTCAAAAATTATAAATTAAATTTTCAATAATTCCATTTAATTGACCTTTCATCCTATTATTCAATCCATTATTATCAAATGGATGAAATTAACATTGGTTCATGATTTATTACATTAATATTCTCAAATTTCATCTTAATCTCCATTAACGTAATATTTAAATATTTAATTTCATTTATTTGCAATTAATCCAATTATTATAATTTGAATCCCAATGAATTAATAAATCTTGATTTTCATTCTTTTTATTATTATGAATAAAATTAACATTATTTCCAAATATTAATTTAATTTACACTAACATAATATTAAATTTAGATTTATTGCAATTGATTACCAAATTTAACTGAACAGGCTAAATGAATAGGTAACATATAATACTTGTTACCATTTACTTTTAATCACACTTTTAAGTTATTATTTTCAAACAAATCTTCCAATTGTTTACATAACACCAATTTTATTAAATTGCCATTAATCATATATACTAGTTCATAGGTTTATACAACATTTACATTTATTTACTTACATTCAATTTATAACCAAGTTATAACATTTTACATTATTTCATTTATTGCAATTTCATTCAATTTATCAGTAATTAGCTTAATTATCATAGTTACTTTTCATTTTAGTATTTACTACATTACTAAATCTCCAATTTTTATTTCTTTCAAATTTAATTATCAAAATCTTATTAAATTTACTAATTTGAATTATCGAAATTTATGGGTCGTTACACATTTTCGTTCCGGAGACAAAACGGCCTTTTCAGGACATTATCGTCAATTCAAATCTATTCGGATGTTCATTCTTTCTTATCGGGCTTGATTAGTATATATTGTTTTGTTCAAAACCCTAGCAACCTTTCATTTCTCACTTCTATACGTATATGTCTATTCCATCTATCAGTTCCTTCTTCTTTCCAATGGTTGCAGATCCAAACCTAAATTTCAATGTCAAAACCAAATCGAAAAATCAAACTCCTCAAAAACCTATCATATTATATATCAATTCAAAGCTCTCGACGAGTGTAATTCACTAGTGTGATTCGTTTCTCGAATGGGATCACCGTTTGTCCACAAATCACTGGATTAGTTTCGACCGTTCATGTGTGGTGGTTGATATTGGACGGTGGATCTGCGATAAGGGTTCGATCGGAGGTGTAACAACCTGCATATTTTATGATTCGTATATTTAAATGTTTAATTCAAATATTGCATCGTTAATCGGATTTAAGTCCGAAAATGTCAGTATTTCGTAGCAGAACAGTCGAATTAGTGAAAAGACAATGTGAATCGTGCTATATGGAAGTGTCTATTTGAAAACAAAGTCAAATAGATATTCAGACGTCTGAAATGAATGATTCAGACGTCTGAAATTGTTCGAGTCAAACCAGAAAGGAAATAGGCTAAAATTGCCATTTTCAAACGTCTGAAATGAACGATTCAGACGTTTGAATATTGTACTAGACAACATCTGTTTTTCCATATTTAGACGTCTGAAATGGAAATTTCAGACGTCTGAATGAAGATTGAAATTGAGATCCAACAATTTGGACTCGAGACCACTTCCATTGTGTTCAAAATGCCATTTGCGACCTTTTTGAGTATAAACATCGATATGTTTGGAGTTGAGTGAATTTTGCTATTTTTCACTTAGGGCTTTGAGTTTGGGTTTCAGCCCAATAACCTAACATAAGACCCTAGCTCCACCACCTCTTCTCTTCATTCACTTTCATTTCCTAGTACCTTCAAGCTTTAGCAAAAATGGGGGAAGAGAAAAGGAAATAGAAATTCCTAAGCCCTAGTTTCTTTTACAAATCCAAGTTTTAGCTCCAAAATCAAAGAGAAGCTTAGGTAAGCATCCTCTTCATCTTCTCCAACTCAATCTCTCTTCAATTTCAGAAATTTCCTAAACCTAACTTAGGAAATGTTCTTCTTTTGAGCTTAGATTCAAGCTTCTTGGGTTGAAGTGAAGAGTGGTTGATCTTTCCTTTGTGACTAAGCTTCTCATTCATTGTTTTTGGGTTTAAAGGTGAGTTTTTGAACTCACCTCTACGTCTATATCTTTGATAGTGATAGGTATTAATTCCTAACATCTATTTCTTGTCCATTTGCTTTTGAATTGGATTGGTTTGATGAATATTCCAATTTTGGTGTTTTGAAATCAAAATCTATGAAAATCCTTATATGACGTTTGGACATGTTGGTCGGAGGGTTTTGGTGAGTCTTTAGGGTTGGGTAGTCGTCTGACGTCAACCCCTAGCAATTGTCACTCATCTGATCGCTTCCGATATGATTTGGCCATCATTGGCCTAGGCAAAATATTGCCCAGAACTTCAGGTTCAGACGTCTGAAATATCCAATTCAGACGTCTGAATCTGCTTTTCTCGGCCCAATTTGCCCAATTTGTGTGGGTTTCCATTTTTTAATCGATTCTTGTTTCTCCAATTTTTTGTTATCACATTTGTTGACTTTGATAACTTCTTTTTTGGGATTTTGGGGAATGACCATTTTGATGGATTCAGTATCGATTTCCATGGATTTGATTCACGTCTTCGTATGTGAATTTTTGGTGATTGATTGTTTCTACAATCAATTTTGTAATACTTTAAAATGCAAAGGTTTCTATACTAGTAGTAAATATTCAAACTCTTTCACAAAGATGATTTCAACTCTATTTTTAATACAAAGCTCATTTATAAAACCGTTTTCCAATCTATTAGTATATACAAACTTTTTACATCATTCGTATGAGAAAATCTAATTAAACGGCTTAGCAAAACAAGTGGTATGAAACGCTTGCATTTACTTCGTCCGTTAATTTTTGGACTTGTTCGATTGAAAATCTTGTGACAATTTTCGAGTGGAAATCTACAATTTGTTCGTAAATATTTAAGTTAAGCTAGTGGTTATGGGACATGAAGATGAACTCTTATATTTACTAGCTTAGTGTAATTTACACTTATTTTCGAGTGGAAGTCTACAATTTGTTCGTAAATATTTAAGTTAAGCTAGTGGTTATGGGACATGAAGCTAAACTCTTATATTTACTAGCTTAGTGTAATTTACACTTATTTTCGAGTGGAAGTCTACAATTTGTTCGTAAATATTTAAGTTAAGCTAGTGGTTATGGGACATGAAGCTAAACTCATATATTTACTAGCTTAGTGTAATCGACACTTTTTATTGATCGATGATGATCATTTTGTGATTTAGACTAGCGATGTGCGATGTCTATTTGTTTGTGTGGGGATTACAATCCCCATTTGTGGAACTTTGGTTCAATTTGGCGGGGTAGCGACCCGTGGTCTTCGGGCTGTTTGTGGAGCTTCAGCTCAAAATTTATGGTTAGCGGCCATGGAATAGCGTTTCGTTTGTGATACACGTGTTGGTGAGTTTTCATGCTCCCGTTTGTGATAGGCTTCCCCCTTTGTGATTTCTGGATTTCTAATTGTTGATTTCTAGAATTTGTGTTTCACCAACTTTTGCGATTGGCATTAAAATGTTTGTCAATATTTGTGGTTTGGTGAATAAAATAAAGAATATGATATTCTTTTTGGTGCTTTGAGATTCTTGAGATATTGTATGATTTTGTTGTTTAAATCTTACTTGTCCTAGTATGACATTATTGTTATCATACGTTTTTATTATATCTCTACTTATATCTCATTTCTTTAATGAAAATTATAGCTAGACTGATCCGTTTATTATTTTCTTATTAAATAATACTCGGGTCAGACCGAGATGTTACAGGTGCTTCTGCTTGACTCCTTATCTGGGATCATCTTCTGACTTTTGTCTTACTACATTAGATTGGTAGTTTTTGTTGTTATACATTTGAGATAGAGACTCCTTGATGTATACATATTCTTTTGTCTAGCACTTGTATCTATTCTTTTGTCTAGCACTTGTATCTATTCTTTTGTGATATTGTGGATCTTGTTGACCACTACTCTGATGTACACTTTTATGTGTTATATTCATATCTGTTTCCGCCTTTGAGATATGACCATCTGTGACTGATTTATGTTATGCTTATTTCTATATTTGTTTCCGAAGGTCCACTTAGCCACTGTGTGGTAGCTTTGAGTTTGTATCGGTATGTCGGATTTCCTCTTGAAATGAAATGCATGTTATACTATCTGACATGTCGGTACTCGCACAAGGCAATTACACAGATGGTCGCTCCTCAACAGCCTTATTCTTCGTGCTAGTTGATGGCATTACTCCGTAGTGTCCTTGGCTAGTGTGAGTATAGAGGTGGGGAGTCACAGCATGGTATCAAAGCCAAACTTTGGAACAATGTAGAATAATCTAGCAAGGATCATTGTCCTAAGTCTTTCTTAGGAATCGTGCCATAGGATTTAATTCGAGTCTTCGTACCGTTCTATCCTATTTCTTTTTATGATGCCTTGTTTTATCAATCAAGTTTGTTTGATATTCATTCTGAGAATAACCTTTTTCCTCTTCTTTCTTTCTTAAAGAAGAGAAATGGTTAGATCTGGTAGTCCTAGCGCTTGGTCAATCCAGTAGTCCTTCTCTGGATGGCGTATTTATGTCTGCCCAACAAATTTTGGATCTTGTAAAGAATCAAAAGTTTATCTGTGCTTTGAGTAAGGACCCCAAAAAGGTTTTGCCTCTGAAACTAGAGGTTTCTTTCGATCAACTTGTAGATATCTCTCTTCGACTTGAAGAGGCCGATAAAGAAAGTGATGTTGAAGTTATGGATACCAAACAAAACTTCAACATCAACAAGAAGAGGCGTATTAAGTTCAAAAGCCCTAATCCCAAAAAGAAAGGGAGGCAGGCAATTTCCGTAGCAAAGACTCCTACCTCTAGTCGTGGACAATGCTACAATTGTGGTTCTATGGACCACTATGAGATTGAGTGTCCGAAACCCTTTTCTTGTCGCTATTGCAAAAGGGTGGTCATCTTTTATTTTCATGTCCCAAACTTCAAAGTAGGAGAGAGGGAAAGCTGAAAGTTGTGCAAGCCCTAGTAATACTTCTCTTAGTCAAGGTATTTCTCATTCTTTCCTTGACGATATTTGTTTTGTGATTATCTTATTCGAGTTTTTTTTGATACGGGTTCATCTCATTATTTTATATCAAAAGAACTTGTCGATACTTTACTTTAAATATTATGGGCTTGATGACTTCACTGAGTATTGCGAATTCGGTTGGTGGATCCGCTACACTCAGTTTGCTTTGTGAAAAATGTCGAGATTATTTTATGTGATTATACTTTTCGAGCCGATTTGCATGTTATGCGTTACTTAGGCTTCGAAATCGATTTTTGGGAAAGGATTGGCTTGACCATTATTAAGCCCACATCATATGTCCTGAGCGGACTATATATCTTCGACATTCTCAATCTATTAAGCAGATTTCTATTGTTTTTAATGGTTTTGATTTCCAAATTCGATGGCATCATTTTATTCTTTAAACCCACTTGATGAGGAAAGTGTTATTTCTCTCATTCAAGTAGTTTGTGAATTTTTCGGTATTTTTGAGCTTGTCTTAGGATTATCACCTAAGCAATCTGTTGTGTGGTGCTAAGGTCTTTTCAGCTCGACCTTGCCACCAGTTTTCATCAGCTACGAGTTGCGGAGGATAGCATTCCACTTACTGCATTCCGCACTCGATATGATTCTGGTGAGTGGTTCGTTACGTCATTCGGTTTGACGAACCTTCTGCCTTATTTCATCCATCTTATGAATCGAGTATTATACGAATATCTCGATGAGTTTATCCTTGTATTTATTGGTTATGGATGAAAACAATGATTTAAAGTTTGCAAATCTTTTTAATAAGATGTTTATAAGTATGATTGGATTTTGTTCTTAAAAGAGCAAAGAATATTAGTAAAACTTTTAAGAGATATATTTATCATATAGAAAATGATTTTGTAATTGTATTGCCCATTGAGTGCTTTAAGAATTCTGGTCAGTGCGCTTGATCAACATTACCGATAGGAATCTCCTAAACGCTATGATGAGACAGTCAGACACAATAAATTGACTTGTAAAAAGTAAATTTTTCTAAAAAGATGATTACATAAAGTTAATTATAATTTTGAAAGTCTTAGCTTTTCGGAAAAGAGGATCATTTAAAAGAACTCTTTTCCGATGTTTTTATTCTTGCGATTCCCGAAGGGAATCAAGACTTTATTGTTTTTACCGATACTATTCGTATTGGTTTGGGTGCTATTCTCTTGCTATGGGAATGTGTTATTACATATGCTTCTTGACAATTGAAGCTTTTCGAGACTAGATATGCCATTCTTGATCTAGACCTCGCGGCTATTGTTTTCGCTCTTAGAATTTGGTGTCATTATATTTTGGGAGAGAAATTGTTCTCTACCCCGATCATAAGTTTTTGAAGTATTTATTTTCTCGAAAGGAACTTAATTTGCGTCAACAATGTTGGCTCGATTTCCTTGCATCTTATGATCTTGATATTCTTTGTACTTCGAAAAAGGGTAATCGAGTTGCCGATGCCCTTAGTTGTAAGCAACAAGCAGTTGTTTCTTTGATGATATCCGAATGGAATGATCTCGAGACTTTATCCACTTGTGAGATTCGAGATCGTGAATCCAATTCATGTTCATCTCTTGTTTTGTGTAGCCTCGAGGCTCGTCCTTATCTTTTGGCTAAACTCTATGTCAAACTAAATTGCATGGAGTTCCTACTTCTATTGTTAGCAATCGTGATTCATTATTTTACTAGTGGATTTTGGTAAGGTCTTCAAAAGCTTTGGGAACAAAGCTTAATATTTTCACCGCTTATCGCTCTCAATCCGATGGACAAATAGAGCGTATGAGTCAAATTCTTGAAGATCTTCTTTGTGCATGTGTTCTTGATTTTGGTGGAAGTTGGGAAGATCATATTTCTCTTGTTGACTTTTCTTCCAATAATAGCTTCCAATCTAGTATTGGTATGGCACCTTTCGAGGCACTCTACGGAAGGCCATGCCGATCTCCTTTGTGTTGGCTTGAAGCCGGTGAGAAGCTGGTTTTAGGTCCAGATTTTATTGGTATTCATTTGTGTTTCACCTATGAAGGGTGTTGTGCGTTTCATTCGATCGGGAAAATTAGCACCTCGATATGTTGGTCCATTTCCCATCACCGAACGTATTGGTTCCGTGGCTTATCGCCTTTTATTACCAGCTTAATTTTATGCTATTCATGACGTTTTCTACGTCTCTCAACTACGGAAATACCTTAGGGGTTCCGATTTTATTCTTGAGCCGGTGTAATTGAAGAAATTGAAGTTTCACCAAATTTAACTTATGAGCAACATTCTATTTGTATCATTGCTTCGGAGGTTGAACGCCTTTGAAATAAAGATGTTCCTCTTGTGAAAGTTCAGTGGTCCTCAAATCCTAAGGATTGCTCTTGGGAATCCAGAGAATTCGTCGAGCGAACACATCCGGACTTGCTCTCTCTCGCTATTTTAGGTGCACTTATTATATCGAATTTCTTCTCTTTGTGTGGATATGCTTTTACGGTTGTTACTCTTTATTTTCTTCTTAATTATTACGAGGACGCAATTTCTTTAAGGAGGGGAGTCTGTAACAACCCGCATATTTTACGATTCGTATATTTAAATGTTTAATTCAAATATTGCATCGTTAATCGGATTTAAGTCCGAAAATGTCACTATTTCGTAGAAGAACAGTCGAATTAGTGAAAAGATAATGTGAATCGTGCTTTATGGAAGTGTCTATTTGAAAACAAAGTCAAATAGATATTTAGACATCTGAAATGAATGATTCAGACGTCTGAAATTGCTCGAGTCAAACCAGAAAGGAAATAGGCTAAAATTGCCATTTTCAGACGTCTGAAATGAACGATTCAGACGTCTGAATATTGTACTAGACAACATTTGTTTTTCCAGATTCAGAAGTCTGAATTGGAAATTTCAGACGTCTGGATGAAGATTGAAATTGAGATTCAACAATTTGGACTCGAGACCACTTCCATTGAGTTCAAAATGCCGTTTGCGACCTTTTTGAGTATAAACATCGATATGTTTGGGGTTGAGTGAATTTTGCTATTTTTCACTTAGGGCTTTGGGTTTGGGTTTCAGCCCAATAACCTAACATAAGACCCTAGCTCCATCCCCTCTTCTCTTCATTCACTTTCATTTCCTAATACCTTCAAGCTTTAGCAAAAATGGGGGAAGAGAAAAGGAAATAGAAATTCCTAAGCCCTAGTTTCTTTTACAAATCCAAGTTTTAGCTCCAAAATCAAAAAGAAGCTTAGGTAAGCATCCTCTTCATCTTCTCCAACTTATTCTCTCTTCAATTTCAGAAATTTCCTAAACCTAACTTAGGAAATGTTCTTCTTTTGAGCTTAGATTCAAGCTTCTTGGGTTGAAGTGAAGAGTGGTTGATCTTTCCTTTGTGATTAAGCTTCTCATTCATTGTTTTTGGGTTTAAAGGCGAGTTTTTGAACTCATCTCTACGTCTATATCTTTGATAGTGATATGTATTAATTCCTAACATCTATTTCTTGTCCATTTGCTTTTGAATTGATTGGTTTGATGAATATTCTAATTTTGGTGTTTTGAAATCAAAATCTATGAAAATCCTTATATGACGTTTGGACATGTTGGTCGGGGAGTTTTGGCGAGTCTTTAGGGTTCGGTAGTCGTTTGGCGTCAAACCCTAGCAATTGTCACTCATCCGATCGCTTCCGATATGATTTGGCCATCATTGGCCTAGGCAAAATATTGCCCAGAGCTTCAGGTTCAGACGTTTGAAATATCCAATTCAAACGTCTGAATCTGCTTGTCTCGGCCCAATTTGCCTAATTTGTATGGGTTTCCAATTTTTAATCGATTCTTGTTTCTCCAATTTGTTGTTATCACATTTGTTGACTTTGATAACTTCTTTTTCTGGATTTTGGGGAATGTCCATTTTGATGGATTCGGTATCGATTTCCATGGATTTGATTCACGTCTTCGTATGTGAATTTTTGGTGATTGATTGTTTCTATAATCAATTTTGTAATTTGTCACTTTAAAATGCAAAGGTTTCTATACTAGTAGTAAATATTCAAACTCTTTCACAAAGATGATTTCAACTCTATTTTTAATACAAAGCTCATTTATAAAACCGTTTTCCAATCTATTAGTATATACAAACCTTTACCTCATTTGTATGAGAAAATCTAATTAAACGGCTTATGTAACAACCCGCATATTTATGATTTTATATTTAAATATAACGTCCTTAGTCGGATTTATGTCCGAAATGTCACTTTTTGCAAACGGTCGAATTAGGACTCGGGACCACTTCCAATGAGTCAAAAACGGCATTTTCGACTTTTTTGAGTATAAGCTTCGATATGTTTGGAGTGAGTTGAATTTTGCTATTTTCTAAGTGGGCTTTTGGGTTTGGGTTTCACCCAAATCATTCTATTACCCTAACTCAGCCCCCTCTTCATCCATTCACTTATTTCTTTTTGCAAACTCTCAAGCTCAACTGAAATGGGGGAAGAGAAAGGGAAATAGAAACTCCAAACCCTAGTTTTCATTTGCAAATCCAAGTTTTAGCTCCAAATTCCAGGTGAAGCTTTGGTAAGCCTTCTTTTCTTCTTCTCCATCTCATTTCCTCTTCAATTTCAGAAAATTCCTAAACCCTAATCTAGGAAATACTTGTTTTGATCTTAGATTGAAGCTTGTAGAGTTGAAGTGAAGAGTGTTTGATCTTTTCCTTGTGTTTGAGCTTCTTATCTTTGTTTTTGAGTTAAAAGGTGAGTTTTTGAACTCACATATACTTCTATGGATATCATTGTTGTTAGGTATGAATTCCTAACACTTATCTATGTATGTTTGCTTTTGATTTGAATTGAATTGGTGAATATTCCAATTTATTGTGTTTTGGTCCAATTTTATGAAAATCCTCTTGTGGATGTTTGAACTTTGATGTTTAGGGTGTATCGAAGAGCCTATAAGGCCGGGTTGTCGTTTGGCGTAAATCCTTGGTTGTCATTGCTCGATCGATCGCTCCCGAATCGTTTTGGTTATCATGGCCAAGGCAAAGTATTGCCCAGACCAGGTCTTCAAACGTCTGAAATGTAAGTTCAGACGTCTGGTTTTAAACTTGGAGCAAAAGTTTATTCGGCAGAGATTTATAAAAATGGCAAAAAACAGAGTCAGACGTCTGGAACATCCTTTTAGACGTCTGAACCACCTTGTCAGACGTCTGAAACTATCTCTCAGACGTCTGAACAACCCTGTCAGACGTCAGAAGCCACCCCCCAGATGTCTGGATGGTTTCTGAGTTTCCAGAACCTAAATCCAGACGTCTGGATTGACCCCCAAACGTCTGGAATTGCCTATTTTTGCCTATTTTCCTATTTTTGATTGAATTTCCATTGTTTAATCGATTCGTGTTGATCCAATTAGTTGTTTTTGCAAATTTGACTTTGATGATTCCTTTTTGATTTCGTACACGGGTTTTATAAAATGATCTTTTTAAATTGTCTCATTTCTCCAATTTATAATTTCTATCCAAAACACACACACAACTTTTCACTTCAAGCGAAGAGGGAGGAGAATTAAATGATTAAATAAAACGCGTGCAATGAACACGTGCGTTTATCTTTTCAGTTAATTCCTAATCTATTCGTTTGACCGTTTTGACCTTTGGGTCTGGTTTACCGATGAGATGAGGTGAACTTTGTACTGCTTTGAGTGTGAAATTGACTAACGGTTAGTAAACCGTTTAGTGCGAACGTGGGGTATGGGACTCACGTTAACATTTTTCGGGTTCCTCTCCAAGAGTTTATGACACATTAGCTTCGGCGGCCAATACTGGACCTATGTGGGTCATTGATTGTCTATGTGGATAATTACTCCTATGCAGGAGTATTATATTGGCTTTGTCTATGTGGACAACTGCTCCTATGTGGGAGTAGAGCCTTCGTGTGTATCGCCCCTAGGAATATGATACCACTAAATTAACAGTACTTGGCATAAAAACTCTGGTCTTAGCACGTGCAACTTTCTGATGTTTTATTATTATATTTCCCTTGAGTATCGCCTTTCGGCGATGGTTACATTGAACCACACGATATGAGTGCGACTACCCCGTGGAAATTTATATTGCCTACGTGGGCACTATTCTTTGCTATGTTGCATTGATTTTTGGATATGTTTCCACTAATGCTTATGATTTCCGATATGGCGGGTTTCGGAATATCTCCTAAGTGGGAGTAATATTGTTCCTTGTTTTGAGATATGATATCCTTTGTTTATTTGAATTGCCGGTGATATGCGGCTTGTTTTGATTCATCTTTGGTAAGATGATTTGGCTATCTCTTTTGGAGAAATTTGTGGTACTTTATGATCTTGTATGTTCATTATCATTTAGTTTATCTGACTGATTTGTTTAGCTAGATTGACCCGTGTATTTTATACTCGGGTCAGACCGAGATGTTTCAGGTTAGGTACATTGGACTTAGCCTATTTTGCTTCCGCTTGGACTACTCCGCTAGCTCTTTTTTGGTTATAGCTTTTTGTGTAGTCCTTTTTATCTATAACTCTGATACGTATTATTTTGACTCCCCTGTATATTGTGGTTTGCTATACCACTTGACATGTATCATTTTGTAAACTCTGTAATGTATCTGTATATGTGTAAATGTATGTGATGATCTACTGTTCTGTGATGTGTATTACATTTGAGTTGTTATATTTTATTCTGATAGATCCTCAGCCACCTATGGCTTTGTATTAAGTATTTATTGGATATGTCGATCCATTTAAGTAAGAAGTGGCATTGTCGGCGTATTCAATAGATAATTAAGACGAGGCTATAGATGGTTGCTCCCAACCAGCTTTATTCTCCGCATTAGCAGACGGTGTTACTTTGTAATACTCTTTGCTAATGTGGGTCTTGGAGTGGAGCATCACAGCTTGGTATCAGAGCCAGGTTCAGAACAAAATATGATAAACATAGAACATAGACACATATTACGGTACATTAAAGGGTAGTATGAATGTTACGAATCTTTGAATCATCGTGCCTTATTTCTTTCCTTTCCTTTGGGGTAGATAGAATTTTGGGAATACGTCTAGGAATGTATTTTATTCCGTAAGTATTCCATATTTGAATTAATGATATCTACCTTGTGAATAATCTTTTTCTTATCTTATCTTTCAGCTAATGGCCGGAAGAGGCCGAGGACGACGCTCGGATGCCGGGCAATCCAGTGGCTCGCATCCGGACGGCCTGTATATGTCTGCCGATCAATTTTTGGAGTTATTTAGGAGCACTCAGCCTCCGGCTCCTATTCGTGCATCTCCTCCATGCAAGTCTGCTTTTGCACGCCTATGCAGTGATTTTTCTCATCTTGGTGGAAAGCCATTCAAAGGCTCCGAGTCCATTCTTGAGGTTCAAGCTTGGATTCGAACATGCGAACGTATCTTCTCTCGCATGGATCTTTCTGACCATGATCAAGTTCTTGTAACTTCTAGCTTATTGCAAGAGCGTGCCCTTAATTGGTATGAGGATCTTATAGCCAAGCTTGATGAGTCTGTTCTTTCTTGGACTCAGTTTCGGGAGCGATTCGAACTCAAATTCGTTCCTGAATCTGAGAAAGTTTTATTAGCCCGTCGCTTCCTTGAGTTGAAGCAAGGGAAGTCTTCCATTTCTGATTATGTTGCATCATTCGAGGCCTTATCTAAGTATGGTCTTGAATTCATTAGCACTTCGTATAAGAAGAATATGAAGTTTGTCTCTGGTCTTAAGAAATATCTTAAGAAGTCTTTGATGCTCCAGCTTAAGCTTTCTTTTGAGGAATTGGTTGATTCGGCACTTCATCTTGAGGCCATCGAGAAGGAGTGTGATAGTGGTGATGATGTTGAGGTTCGCAAGAACCCCAATAAGAAGAAGTTTCCATTTCATAGGCAGGGATTTCTCCCTTCCAAGAAGAAAAAGCCCGTTGAATCTGGTTCTAACTCTCAATCTGCTGGAACACCTTCCATTCGGAAGTGTTTCAATTGTGGTTCTCCTGACCATATGATCTGAGATTGTCCTAAGCCTCCCTTCTGCCGCCATTGCAAGAAGGAAGGTCATCGTATTTGTGACGACCGCCTATGATCCCTGCACTGAACATAGAGAATAGTGCGCTGTAAGGTGTGCCAGGCAGCCATGGACGATTGCCAAGGTTAAGTTAAAAACAGCAGAATCTATCGTATAACTCACAGCGCATGGATAAAATACAATAGAAAATATATATATAGTGAAGCTTTACAGAACAGAATCTCTATTAAACCTCATGATAGTTGAATACAAACATCTGAATAGTCAATACATCAAGCCTCACTACATATCACTCAGAGAATATACAAAGCAGCGGAACATCCAGTACATATAGTAAGAAAAATAATATGCAAGCCTCCAGCTCGTCTTCGTCATCAGCATCGTCTTCGTCATCAGCATCGTTGGAAACTAAGAACAGCACCTATCACCTGCTACCTAGTCTGCCCATCCCAAAGCGGATGAACAGCCCAAGGCAATAAGAGTTAAACATAAAGCCTTGAGTCAGACAACAGTCTTAGTGAGCGGTAAATTAACTAACAACATACCAAAAGAGCATAAAGGTAAAAAGGAATAGGAATCCAACCCTCCCACTCCACCTCTTTCTACAGTGATAGCCCCTAGACACACTAAGCAGAAGTAACCATAGCAAAGCAAACAGTTAAAGTAAAGCAATTATCACTCGAGTCAAGGTCAATGTTTTCCAAGTACAAACCCCCAAGGCGTAAACCAAGATCAGATAAGCACCCAAAAAATATTGCTCTTGAGACCGAATGATGATACAACCAAACATCCATGACTCTGGCTATCACTATTATCATTGCTTCGATACCACCGTTAATTGAATGACCGGCACATTCTTTCAGCCGTCCGTCAAGGGTTAATGGCAACCTCGGTTCTAGACAGAACTCCGCACGTCGTCGCAGCCCGTGCCTAGGACTATCGAATCTGCCCAGAGTACTCGACTACAATCATAGTATTTAGGGACTATCGAATCTGCCCAGCGTACTCTTTCTTTGAGTCTGCTAGAACCTTCAATAACGATGAAACCTCAGCCTTCTAGTCATCCTCCTTGACGACTATTTCCATACTAGCTCAAGCGCCTCTCGAGCAAACCATTATCCTCAAACCCGAACCATTTCACCGAGTTATCAACATGATTGGAATGATCCCGTCTGGATTGAACCAAGGCTATTTCATACCATGCCTCGCTTCATCTCATCATAGCAAAGCCTCATCTCAACATCAACATCGTCAAATCTATCCATATGAGCTTCATCATCCTCCACATATGCCACGAGCAGCTTTTCCAATTCAAGAGCCTTTCCCTTAGCTTTTGAATCATCTTCGACTAACTTGTCCAAATCAAATCATCAATCAACTAATTTATAACAATCAATCAAGTCAATCATTATTCCAAGTAATCAAGCATTTGAAGATGATCTAATAAACAATTATAACAATAATGGCAATTTAGTAATTAAAGGGTCCAAATCTAACAAGCATGAATCATGAGAAATATCTCTACAACTTGATGAATGAACTTGCATAGATTAACATGTAGTAAAATGGATGTGAAATCATCATGAACAATAGATCTATACTTAAGTGTAAGAAAATGCATGGAAATCACTATTTTAACACAAAATCAAGCCATCAATCCGATATACTCCTTTGGATCCGTATGAGAGATAACCACCACTCACCAAATCACCTAAACACCTCAAAAGCAACACACTTCAGATCTGGACAGCGAGGGATCTAGCTCGATTCTCCAAAATTCCGCTTCAAACGATGAAATCTCTCTTCGATGGTTGTAGATCTTCAATCTAAGCTCTTGGATCTTCGATTTGATCTTCGATCTTGGATGGAAGGAATCACAAGATTAGAGTGGAGAAAAGAAGTGAAGAAGTATAGAACTCGAGCTCTCAAAATGGCAGCACTTCGTCGTTTCGAAATCCGGATCCCAAAAATGAAGAAGAACCCGCCTATTTATAGGCTGATTTCTTTAGGTCGTTCACCCCCATAGGTCATCCACGACCTAACAACCCCGACCTACGACCTAACAGATTCCCCGACTTAACACTTAACCACTTGCGCGACTCAACACATACACGCGACCTACGACTTACGACTTAGCACACACTCGACTCAACGACTTAACGTCCATACGACTTATCGACTTAACAGAAGCCACGACCTAACTAACTTAGGTCGCTTACGACCTAACTAAACACAGCACCCCATAGGTCGCTCACGACCTAACTACTACACTATTTAAGTCGCTCGAACGACTCAAACACCCTAGGTCGCCTACTGACTTAAGCCGTTAACTCCTTAGGTCGTCTACTTCTTAGATCGTCGATTTCTGTAGGTTGCTAACTCTTAGGTCGTCCACTACCTTAAGTCGCCAACTTCCTTAGGTCGCTTCAATCCCTTAAGTCGCGCACCCGACCTAACTACTACTCGACCTAACCTACCCCACGACCTAAGTCACCACACGACTTATCTTCCAGACGACCTAAGCTACCCACGGCTTATCTTCTATACGACCTAACCTCTACACGACTTATCAACACTACGACCTAATGACAACTGTTTTACAAACATTCGATCCGTAAAAATACGAGTCGTTACATTCTCTCCCCTTTAGGAATTTCGCCCCCGAAATTCCAAACAAACAAGAGCAATCAAAAGCTATTCTGCATGCCTACCATCCATAGCAATCAACAAACCATGCATCCTATTCTAGCCTAGCATGCAGAATTCTAAAATTAGAACAAGTTACAATGTCATGAGATGTCACGACACCTTATGGCCATACCTCAAAGAGTTCAGGATGAGCTGCCTTCATCCTCTCTTCCACCTCCCATGTACAGTCGTTAACATCATCACTCCATTATACCTTGAGCAACCTAACTACCTTCCTCCTAAGCTGTTTCGTGTCAGTTTCCACAACACGAAGCGGCTTACGAGGTCTCTTATCGACTGGATCAATCTCGAAATCTTCACGGCTATCTGTAGAAACTACTGTATTCGAGTCGTGCACATACTTCCGTAGATACGATACATGAAAAACATTGTGCACACCCGACATCTTTTCTGGTAACTCCAATTTATAGGCGAGTTTTCCAATTCGCTCGATGATCGGGAATGGTCCAACAAATCTCGGAGTCAATTTTCCTTTCTTCCCGAATCGAATAACATTCTTCAGTGGAGAAATCTTCACAAAAACCATATCACCTACGTCGAATTCCAAATCCTTACGACGCTTATCGGCATAACTTTTCTGTCGGTCTTGGGCTGCCTTCATTCGTTGCCGAATGATCTCTATGCAATCCAAAGTCTGTCGAATCATTTCTGGCCCAAGTATCAGCTTTTCTCCTGTTTCTAACCAACATGTCAGAGAGTTACACGGTCTTCCATACAATGCTTCATACGGTGCCATACCAATGCTTGACTGGTAACTGTTATTATACGAAAATTCCACCAAATGAAGGTGATCTTCCCATGATCCTCCGAAATCTAAAATGCATGCTCTGAGGAGATCTTCCTAAACTCGGTTGACTCTCTCAGTCTGACCATCTGTTTAGGGATGATAAGCTGTACTCAAACACAACTCGGTTCCCAGACTTCCTGAAAGCTCTTCCATAATCCACTAGTGAACAATGGGTCTCGATCGCTCACTATACTCTTCGGAATACCATGGAATCGAACTATCCACTTAACATACAGCTCAGCCAACTTTGATGCAGTCCTGGTCGATCGAACATGAATGAATCTTGCACTCTTAGTCAAACGATCTACGATGACCCAAATCCCTTCATTTCCCACTCTGTTCTGGGTAACCCATCGATAAAATCCATCGATATTTGCTCCCACTTCCATGTAGGAACTTCTAATGGCTGAAGCAATCGACTTGGCTTCTTCTATTCGGCTTTTACCAACTGGCAGTTCATGCACATGGAAATAAAATTTCCAACATCCTTCTTCATACCTTCCTAGTAATAGGTTCTCTTCATATCCCGATACATCTTATTTCCACCCGGATGAATTGTTAACTTTGAGTGATGACTTTCCTTCAGAACTTCATTTCTCAGTTCATTTATATCGGGAACAACTAGTCGTCCTTGCTTCCGAAGCCAACCCTCTCGATCGACCTCGAATCCTTTGTCTTTTTCTGGGTCCAATCCAGATTCCAAATCACGGATAATCTTGACAAGCTTATCATCTAGCTTTTGGCTCTTGCCAATTCTTTCCACAAGAGTCGGTCTTATCGATAAGTTTGCCAACATCTCAGGTTCCAATTCACATCTGGGCCTGAAATCAAATCCAGCTAAATACTCGAGATTCTTCCATTCTGAAAACATGGCCCCCAATCCTGCATGTCTTCGACTTAACGCATCTGCCACTGCATTACCCTTTCCTGGAGTATAGGCTATATTAAAATCATATGATGCCAAAAACTCTAGCCATCGTTGCTGCCTAAGATTCAAATCCTTTTGGGAGAAAAGATACTTCAATGACTTATGATCTGTAAACAACTCAAATCGAACTCCCAATAGATAATGTCTCCACATCTTCAGAGCAAATACAATCGCCGCTAACTCCAAATCATGAGTCGGATAATTCCTTTCGTGCGGCTTCAGTTGTCGACTTGCATACACAACAGCTCTATTCTTCTGCATCAGCACTGCTCCAAGTCCAGTACTACATGCATCAGTGTAAACCACCATCTCTTCATTTCCACTTGGAATAGTCAAAACAGGAGCGCTTGTCAGTCGCTCTTTCAGGATTCTGAAAGCTTGCTCACACTTAGCATCCCATCTGAATACTTGGTTCTTCTTCGTCAATCCTATTAACGGTGCAGCTACCTTGGAAAAGTCTTTGATAAATCGACGATAATATCCTGCTAATCCAAGAAAACTTCTCACATCAGATGCATTCTTAGGTCTAACCCAATCCTGGATTGCTGCCACCTTAGCGGGATCTACCGCTATTCCATTTCCAGAGATAATATGGCCTAAGAACCTCACTTCACTCTTCCAGAAGTGACACTTCGAAAACTTAGCCTTCAGCTGATGTTTCCGTAAGATCTCCAAAACAATACTCAAGTGCGTCTTGTGCTCTTCTTCAGTTCTGGAATAAATCAAAATATCATCCACGAACACTAGTACGAACTTGTTCAACAGATCTCTGAACACTCTATTCATAAGATCCACAAAATATGCTGGCGCATTAGTCAATCCAAACGGCATTACCAGCCACTCAAAGAAACCCGATGGTGTCCTAAAAGCAGTCTTCGGCACACTATCCTTAGCCACTCTTAACTGGTGAAATCCCGTTGCCAAATCCATCTGAGAAAACACCTTAGCTTCGTGAAGCTGATCAAACAAGTCATCTATTCTCGGCAATGGATACTTGTTCTTCTTAGCCACTTTATTCAGCTCACGATAATCCACACACAACCTCAACGATCCATCTGCTTTGGTTGCAAACACAACTGGTGCACCCCCATTCGGACACACTACGCCGAATGAATCCTTTCTGTAAAAGGTCATCAACCTGCACCTTCAACTCCTGCTGTTCCCTAGGCGCCATCCGCCTAAGAGGCATCACAACAGGTCTGGCTCCTTCAACTAGATCGATACGAAACTCGATCTCTCTATGCGGCGGTAACCCTTTGACCTCATCAAAGGCATCCTCAAATCCATTAGCGATTGGCACCGATGACAGTCCATCCCGTGGAACAACCAGCGAATACATGAAGCTCATGAAGATGCCTTCCTCATGCTTACATCGTATCACAACCTTTCGCCCCTCCACATTCTCGACTGTCACCTCCAACCTTTCACAATCAACCTTTGCCGCATAGTTCCTAAGCCAGTCCATACCCAAAATAATTCCGAACCCCGCAAAGTTCAGAACAAAACAGTCACAAACAAAAGAGCAATCATGACTCGATACAATCAGACCACGGCATAGCATACACAAACAAGACGAACCCCCAACTGGATTAGTCACAACCAATGGCCTATCAACAATATCCGGTTCTAAACCCAACCGGCCTACAAGTTCATTACAAACAAAAGAATGCGACGCCCCAGTATCAAATAACACTCTAACTGGAACACCACAAATGAAAAAGTACCCTGAACCACCACACTCTTTCCTTTCTCTTCAATGGTAGAGGCTTTCAAAGATGATGGAACAGCCCCCAAAGCATAAGCTTGCACAATCTGCTTGTCCTTCCGCGGTTCTGGACAATTCTTCTTAATATGCCCCGGCTTGTCACATTTGTGGCACTTCACCGGTACCTTCGAATTCTTGCAATCTCTGGAGAAATGGCCCTTCTGCTGACAATTGTAGCATGTCACTTCGCCCTTCGGCTTCTTCTGGCCATCCTTACCCTTTTGCTGCTGCTGCTTCCTCTTCTTGTTTCCACACTGCTGTGGTTTAGACTCTTCCTTGGTTACAGCAACAACAGATCCTTCTTTAGGAAACAGATTTTCATGCCTGAGAGCTTTCTCCACAAGCTTCTCAAATGAATCATCCAGATGATCCACTAACTGCCTCCCAAGATAACTGTCCAAGCCTGTCACAAACTTCTCGTTCTTCTGATATGAAGATTCAATATACGACCGGGCATACTTGGACAAAGCTTCAAACTCAGAAACATACTCAAGAACTGGTTTTCCATCTTGTTTGAGCTCTACAAACTTCCTAAACAGAACAGATTTCTGAGCTGTAGAAATGAACTTAGCTTCAAATCTGACTTGGAATTGCTCCCAAGTAATTTCTTCCTCCGGAGTATCAATGGTGATAGAGTTCCACCAATCAGAAGCTCTCCCTTGAAGCTGTCTTGATGCAAGCTTCCTTCTCGTTGCATCGTCGATTCCCAAATCACCAAAGATTCTTCTACAAGCATCTATCCATCTCTGGACTTCAATGGTTGACTCTGTTCCCAAGAAAACCTTTCCTCCAAGAGCAGTATAATCTTTACACAGCTTAGCAAAATCCACCGGTTTTGGAGTTTGAACTTGAACTCTAACATCTACTGATGGCCCCGGAGCTGGCATCCTTCTCATGATCGAAGTCATCATAGCCTCGAACATAGCAGCATAATCAGCAGCCCCCTCAGTAGCACGGCCTTCCCTAGCAGCTGGTCTCCCTCTTCGACTCATTCTTAATATCTATAAAAGAAATGATCAGCACACCTTGAGAAACAACTGCATAAAGGACTCAAATCTTTCTAAGCTACTATATTATATATAGTAATCATCCATCAAAATACAATTACGTCTCTCATACGTAGTTATGTCAGCGAGCGTTGGGTAAAATCGATTAACCAAAACTCTGATACCAAATGTGACGACCGCATATGACCCCTGCAATGAACATAGAGAATAGTGCGCTGTAAGGCGTGCCAGGCAGCCATGGACGATTGCCAAGGTTAAGTTAAAAACAGCAGAATCTATCGTATAACTCACAGCGCATGGATAAAATACAATAGAAAATATATATATAGTGAAGCTTTACAGAACAGAATCTCTATTAAACCTCATGATAGTTGAATACAAACATCTGAATAGTCAATACATCAAGCCTCACTACATATCACTCAGAGAATATACAAAGCAGCGGAACATCCAGTACATATAGTAAGAAAAATAATATGCAAGCCTCCAGCTCATCTTCGTCATCAGCATTGTCGGAAACTAAGAACAGCACCTGTCACCTACTACCAAGTCTGCCCATCCCAAAGCGGATGAACAGCCCAAGGCAATAAGAGTTAAACATAAAGCCTTGAGTCAGACAACAGTCTTAGTGAGCGGTAAATTAACTAACAACCTACCAAAAGAGCACAAAGGTAAAAAGGAATAGGAATCCAACCCTCCCACTCCACCTCTTTCTACAGTGATAGCCCCCAGACACACTAAGCAGAATTAAGCATAGCAAAGCAAACATTTAAAGTAAAGCAATTATCACTCGAGTCAAGGTCAATGTTTTCCAAGTACAAACCCCCAAGGCCTAAACCAAGATCAGATAAGCACCTAGAAAATATTGCTCTTGAGACCGAATGATGATACAACCAAACATCCATGACTCTGGCTATCACTGTTATCATTGCTTCGATACCACCGTTATTTGAATGACCGGCACATTCTTTTAGCCGTCCGTCAAGGGTTAATGGCAACCCCGGTTCTAGATAGAACTCCGCACGTCGTCGCAGCCCGTGCCTAGGACTATCAAATCTGCCCAGAGTACTCGACTACAATCATAGTCTTTAGGGACTATCGAATCTGCCCAGCGTACTCTTGCTTTGAGTCTACTAGAACCTTCAATAAAGATGAAACCTCAGCCTTCTAGTCATCCTCCTTGACGACTATTTCCATACTAGCTCAAGCGCCTCTCGAGCAAACCATTATCCTCAAACCCGAACCATTTCACCGAGTTATCAACATGCTTGGAATGATCCCGCCTGGATTGAACCAAGGCTATTTCATACCATGCCTCGCTTCATCTCATCATAGCAAAGCCTCATCTCAACGTCAACATCATCAAATCTATCCATATGAGCTTCATCATCCTCCACATATGCCACGAGCAGCTTTTCCAATTCAAGATCCTTTCCCTTAGCTTTTGAATCATCTTCGACTAACTTTTCCAAATCAAATCATCAATCAACTAATTTATAACAATCAATCAAGTCAATCATTAGTCCAAGTAATCAAGCATTTGAACATGATCTAATAAACAATTATAACAATAATGGCAATTTAGTAATTAAAGGGTCCAAATCTAACAAGCATGAATCATGAGAAATATCTCTACAACTTGATGAATGAACTTGCATAGATTAACATGTAGTAAAATGGATGTGAAATCATCATGAGCAATTGATCTATACTTAAGTGTAAGAAAAATGCATGGAAATCACTATTTTAACACAAAATCAAGCCATCAATCCGATATACTCCTTTGGATCCGTGTGAGAGATAACCACCACTCACCAAATTACCTAAACACCTCAAAAGCAACACACTTCAGATCTGGACAGCGAGGGATCTAGCTCGATTCTCCAAAATTCCGCTTCAAACGATGAAATCTCTCTTCGATGGTTGTAGATCTTCAATCTAAGCTCTTGGATCTTTGATTTGATCTTCGATCTTGGATGGAAGGAATCACAAGATTAGAGTGGAGAAAAGAAGTAAAGAAGTATAGAACTCGAGCTCTCAAAATGGCAGCACTTCGTCGCTTCGAAATCTGGATCCTAAAAATGAAGAAGAACCCGCCTATTTATAGGCTGATTTCATTAGGTCGCTCACCCCCTTAGGTCATCCACGACCTAACAACCCCGACCTACGACCTAACAGATTCCCCGACTTAACACTTAACCACTTGCGCAACTCAACACATACGCGCGACCTACGACTTACGACTTAGCACACACTCGACTCAACGACTTAACGTCCATACGACTTATCGACTTAACAGAAGCCACGACCTAACTAACTTAGGTCGCTTACGACCTAACTAAACACAGCACCCCATAGGTCGCTCACGACCTAACTACTACACTCCTTAAGTCGCTCGAATGACTCAAACCCCTTAGGTCGCCTACTGACTTAAACCGTTAACTCCTTAGGTCGTCTACTTCTTAGGCCGCTGATTTCTGTAGGTTGCTAACTCTTAGGTCGTCCACTACCTTAAGTCTCCAACTTCCTTAGGTCGCTCCAATCCCTTAAGTCGCGCACCCGACCTAACCTACCCCATGACCTAAGTCACCACACGACTTATCTTCCAGACGACCTAAGCTACACACGGCTTATCTTCTATACGACCTAACCTCTACATGACTTATCAACACTACGACCTAATGACAACTGTTTTACAAACATTCGATCTGTAAAAATACGGGTCGTTACAGTATTTCGACTTGCCGTACTACTCCTGCTAGTGCCAAGTCTGGCAAGCTTTGTGTTGCTAAGGCTTCTGGAGGTTCTTCTCAGCCTAGAGGTATATCTCCATCTATTTTGGAAGGTTCTATTTTATTTCATGACCGTAGTATTTGTGTTCTTTTCGATATGGGTGCTTCGCATTCTTTCGTACAGAAAAAGCTCGTCGATGATTTGTCTTTAGATGTTTCTTGTATGGTTACTTCGTTGAGGATTACGAATCCTATTGGGGGATCTGCAACCCTTAGCATGCTTTGTGATGATATTGAGATTGTTTTATGTGGCTTTTCTTTTCGTGTGAATCTACACGTTATTTCTTATTTGGGATTTGATATGATTTTGAGTATGGACTGGCTAGTGAGATACGATGCCAGGATTATTTGTTCTGAAAGAATTTTATAACTTCGACATCCGGATTCGTTTACTCAGCTATCACTTGTTCTTCGGAATGTGGATAACTCCGAAATGGCTTTATATTCTCTTGACTCACGAGATGATGATGATATATCTCGTATTCCTATTGTTTGTGACTTTTCTGATGTTTTTGAGCCGGTTTCGGGTTTACCACCCAAGCGGGCGATCGAGTTCCGCATTGATCTCATTCCAGGCGCGCAGCCAGTTGGGCTTCCTCCCACGAGGATGTCTACAAAAGAAAATGAGGAACTCAAGAAGCAGCTTTTAGAGCTTGAGTTCAAACAGTTGTTCCAATCCAGTTTTTCACCTTGGGGTACCGCGGTTGTCTTCGTGAAGAAGTCTGATAGAACTCTTAGGCTCTGCATCGACTATCGCAAGCTTAACAAGTTGACCATCAGGAATAGGTATCCTTTGCCGAGGATCGATGATATGTTCGATTTATTGAGTGGTGTTAAGGTCTTCTTTCAACTCGACCTTGCTACAGGTTTTCATCAGCTCCGAGTCACGGAAGATAGCATACCTCTTACATCTTTCCGCACTCAATATGGTTCTTTCGAGTGGCTCGTTATGCCGTTCGGTTTGACGAACGCTCCGGCTTTCTTTGTTGATCTTATGAATCGAGTATTCCGGGAATATCTCGATAAGTTCGTCCTTGTGTTCATTGACGACATTCTTGTTTATTCTACGTCTGAAGCCGAGCATGCTAATCACTTGAGAATTGTCTTGAGTACTCTTCGTCAACATCAGCTTAAAGCCAAATTCTCCAAGTGCCATTTTTGGGAGAATAAGGTTAAGTTCTTAGGCCATGTTGTATCTTCCGATGGCATCTCTGTTGATCCCTCAAAGATCGAAGCTATCCAGAATTGGAAGAGGCCTAAGAATGTTCATGAGATTCGTAGTTTCCTTGGATTGGCGGGTTATTACCGTCGGTTCATTAAGGATTTTTCCGGTGTTGTGCTTCCTCTCACCAGCCTTACTCGGAAAGGCATTCGTTATATTTGGTCCGATAAGTGTGAAGCTTCCTTTCAGACATTAAAAGAACTTCTCACTAATGCTCCTATTCTTGTGGTTCCCGAGGGGAATCATGATCTTGTTGTCTACACCGATGCTAGTGGTAGTGGTCTCGGTGCCGTGCTTATGCAGAAGGATCGGGGAGTTGCTTATGCTTCTAGGAAACTGCGTCCGAATGAAGTTCGCTATGCCACTCATGATCTTGAGTTAGCCGCCATTGTCTTCGCCTTGAAGATTTGGCGACACTATTTATTAGGCGAGCGCTTCATTCTCCATACCGATCATAAATCGTTGAAGTATTTGTTCACTCAGAAGGAACTCAATATGAGGCAATAGCGTTGGCTTGAGTTTCTTGCCTCCTATGTCTTTGATATCCAATATACCCCTGGTAAGGGTAATCGTGTTGCTGATGCGCTTAGTCATAGACATTCGGCTGTTGTTTCTTTGATGCTTGCCGAATGGGATATTCTTGAGACTCTATCTTTTTGTGATATTCGAGATCGAGCTCCATCTTTTGATTCTCCGATAGTATTATTCAGTTTGGAAGCTCAACCCTCTCTATTGGATCGTATTGCCGAAGCTCAGCGGCGTGATCCTGATCTTGTGCATCTTATTCAGCTTTGTGAGACTGAATCCCGTGATGAGGCGTTACGGGATTTCAGCATTGATTTTCATGGGTGTCTTCGTAAGAAGAACCGTCTTGTTGTGCCTTCTGATTCTGCACTTAGGCATGACATTCTTGATGACTGTCATCGGTCTAAGTATACTATTCATCCTGGCAGTAGTAAGATGTATGCCGATATGCATCGCCTTTATTATTGGGAAGGCATGAAGCGCGATGTAGCGAGTTATGTGAGCAATTGCATGACTTGTCAACGTATTAAAGCCGAACATCAGCGCCCTTCTGGTCTCCTTCAGCCTCTGGAGATTCCATTGTGGAAATGGGATCAGATTTCGATGGATTTTATTGATGGCCTACCTCGTACGAGATCGGGCCATTCTAGCGTTTGGGTTATTGTTGATCGCCTCACCAAATCTGCTCATTTTGTTCCTATTAAATCTAATAGGACTGCTTCTCTTTTGGCTAAGTTATTTATCAAGTAAATCGTGAGACTTCATGGTGTTCCTAGTTCGATTATGAGTGACCGTGATCCTTTATTCACCGGTCATTTCTGGCAGATTCTTCAGCAAGCTTTGGGAACAAAGCTTAATTTCAGCACAACTTATCATCCACAGTCTGATGGACAGACTGAACGGGTGAATCGTATCTTGCAGGATCTCCTCCGTATTTGTATTCTTGATTTTGGAGGTAGTTGGGAGGATCATCTACCCCTTGTAGAGTTCTCCTACAATAATAGTTTTCGGTCCAGTATCGGTATGGCTCCTTTCGAAGCCTTATACGGAAGGCCTTGTCGATCACTTTCTTTTTGGTTGGAATCTGGGGAGAAGCTTATTCTTGGCTCGGAGTTTGTTCATGATTCTTCTAAGAAGATT
This sequence comes from Allium fistulosum, assembly GCA_030737815.1. Lineage (NCBI taxonomy): Eukaryota > Viridiplantae > Streptophyta > Magnoliopsida > Asparagales > Amaryllidaceae > Allium > Allium fistulosum. The sequence goes on from CM060905.1 coordinate 1,044,839,762, forward strand.
GTTCTTATTCGTCAGAGAATGAAAGAGGCACAAAGCCGCCAGAAATCCTACGTGGATAACTGTAGGAAGCCTCTCGAGTTCTCAGTTGGTGATCTCGTCTTTATTCGTGTTTCTCCTTTGAAAGGGGTTATGCGCTTCAGTGTGACAGGGAAATTGGCTCCTCGCTTTGTAGGACCATTTCCTATTACTGAACATATTGACCCTATGGCTTATAGAGTTTGACTTCCATCTCATCTATCTGGAGTTCACAATGTGTTTCACGTCTCTCAGCTTCGGAAGTGTCTTCGAGAATCGGATTCTATTATCGACTCTCCTGATTTGCAAGGGCTTGAGATCTCACCAGATTTATCTATTGTACAGCAGCCTACTCGCGTACTTGCCACGGAGGTGAGACACCTTCGAAACAAGCACGTGCCGCTCATTAAAGTTCAATGGTTCGCTAATCCCAATGACTGTACTTGGGAAACCAGAGAGTTTATCGAGCGATCCTATCCGGGTTTTCTATCTTTGCTTTGCAATGGTGAGAATATCTTTTTATATCAAGCTTATTTTTATTGTCTTCTTGGTTGTAAGTATGTAGTTGTTACAAATTCTTCTCTAGGAATTGCGTGGACGCAATTTTGTTAAGGAGTTTGTGATTAAGCTTCTCATTCATTGTTTTTGGGTTTAAAGGTGAGTTTTTGAACTCACATCTACGTCTATATCTTTGATAGTGATAGGTATTAATTCCTAACATCTATTTCTTGTCCATTTGCTTTTGAATTGAATTGGTTTGATGAATATTCCAATTTTGGTGTTTTGAAATCAAAATCTATGAAAATCCTTATATGACGTTTGGACATGTTGGTCGGAGAGTTTTGGTGAGTCTTTAGGGTTGGGTAGTCGTTTGGCGTCAACCCCTAGCAATTGTCACTCATCTGATCACTTCCGATATGATTTGGCCATCATTGGCCTAGGCAAAATATTGCCCAGAGCTTCAGGTTCAAACGTTTGAAATATCCAATTCAGACGTTTGAATCTGCTTGTCTCGGCCCAATTTGCCTGATTTGTGTAGGTTTCCAATTTTTAATCGATTCTTGTTTCTCCAATTTTTTGTTATCACATTTGTTGACTTTGATAAATTCTTTTTCGGGATTTTGGGGAATGTCCATTTTGATGGATTCGGTATCGATTTCCATGGATTTGATTCACGTCTTCGTATGTGAATTTTTGGTGATTGATTGTTTATACAATCAATTTTATAATTTTTCACTTTAAAATGCAAAGGTTTCTATACTAGTAGTAAATATTCAAACTCTTTCACAAAAATGATTTCAACTCTATTTTTAATACAAAGCTCGTTTATAAAACCGTTTTCCAATCTATTAGTATATATAAACCTTTACCTCATTCGTATGAGAAAATCTAATTAAACGGCTTAGCAAAACAAGTGGTATGAAACGCTTGCGTTTACTTCGTCGGTTAATTTTTGGACTTGTTCGATTGAAAATCTTGTGACAATTTTCGAGTGGAAATCTACAATTTGTTCGTAAATATTTAAGTTAAGCTAGTGGTTATGGGACATGAAGCTAAACTCTTATATTTACTAGCTTAGTGTAATTTACACTTATTTTTGAGTGGAAGTCTATAATTTGTTCGTAAATATTTAAGTTAAGCTAGTGGTTATGGGACATGAAGATAAACTCTTATATTTACTAGCTTAGTGTAATTTACACTTATTTTCGAGTGGAAGTCTACAATTTGTTCGTAAATATTTAAGTTAAGCTAGTGGTTATGGGACATGAAGCTAAACTCATATATTTACTAGCTTAGTGTAATCGACACTTTTTATTGATCGATGATGATCATTTTGTGATTTAGACTAGTGATGTGCGATGTCTATTTGTTTGTGTGAAGATTACAATCCCCGTTTGTGGAACTTCGGTTCAATTTGGCGAGGTAGCGACCCGTGGTCTTCGGGCCGTTTGTGGAGCTTCGGCTCAAAATTTATGGTTAGTGACCATGGAATAGCGTTCCGTTTGAGATACACGTGTTGGTGAGTTTTCATGCTCCCGTTTGTGATAGGTCTCCCCCTTTGTGATTTCTGGATTTCTAATTGTTGATTTCTAGAATTTGTGTTTCACCAACTTTTGCGATTGGCATTAAAATGTTTGTCAATATTTGTGGTTTGGTGAATAAAATAAAGAATATGATATTCTTTTTGGTGCTTTGAGATTCTTGAGATATTGTATTATTTTGTTGTTGTTTAAATCATACTTGTCCTATTATGACATTATTGTTATCATACATTTTTATTATATCTCTACTTATATCTCATTTCTTTAATGATAATTATAGCTAGACTGATCCGTTTATTATTTTCTTATTAAATAATACTCGGGTCAGACCGAGATGTTACAGGTGCTTCTGCTTGACTCCTTATCGGGGATCATCTTCTGACTTTTGTCTTACTACATTAGATTGGTAGTTTTTGTTGTTATACATTTGAGATAGAGACTCCTTGATGTATACATATTCTTTTGTCTAGCACTTGTATCTATTCTTTTATGATATTGTGGATCTTGTTGACCACTACTCTGATGTACACTTTTATGTGTTATATTCATATCTGTTTCCGCCTTTGAGATATGAACATCTGTGACTGATTTATGTTATGCTTATTTCTATATTTGTTTCCGAAGGTCCACTTAGCCACTGTGTGGTAGCTTTGAGTTTGTATCGGTATGTCGGATTTCCTCTTGAAATGAAATGCATGTTATACTATCTGACATATCGGTACTCGCACAAGGCAATTACACAGATGGTCGCTCCTCAATAGCCTTATTCTTCGTGCTAGTTGACAGCATTACTCCGTAGTGTCCTTGGCTAGTGTGAGTATAGAGGTGGGGCGTCACAGGAGGGTTCCGGCGTGTAAGGGTTGTCGAGAGGAAGTCGATCCATGGTTTCACCTTGGGTCCTAGATGGTCGGAGTTGCCTCGATCGTGGCGTTTAGGGTGGCGGCGGCGCACTTCACCGGAGTTGCGATGGAGCCGTGCGAGTAGGCCGGAGGGGCGCCTCGGTTGGAGGATAATGGCGGAGCGGTTGGATCGTCGGTCAATCGAGGCTAGGGGCTGCAATTGTTGGTCAACGATGTGAGATCATGGTGGCCTGACCTGCGTTCGTATTTCGCTAGGGCTTCGTGCTCGTGAAAGGTGATGATGTGTCTTTGTTTCATTCGCTGTTTTATATTTTTTTAAAATTCAATTTAATTTATATGTTCTAATACCCATAACTTTTGCATACAAACACGGATTTGGGTGCGGTTTGTTTCATTGGGATCGTATCGAAATTTCGGACATTTTGATGCTAGTTTGGATGAATTCTGAGATTGTTTGAATTTTGGGCCTAAATTGGATTTTAATTCGTAGGTGAGTGTCTTAACCTACTCACAATTACTAAACTATCTTATGTTAGTTAAACTAAATGTATGATGTGATTAGAAATTAATTGATTGATGTTTGATATGTTTAAATTGTCATTCTAGTTAAATTTGACTTTTATTGCAGTTAATCATCGTTTAATTTAATATTGAATTTAATTGTCAATTAAATACCTGTTAATGATAATCAATTATCTATTGATTGTTTATTGGTTGATTTGGATGATGATTGTGATGAGTGTTTGTTTATTGATTTAGGATGACTGGATTTTATATTTTATAGTGTTATAACACTACAAGTTCCCCATGGGTTGAAATGATACATACCCGAACGATATATAGATTAGGCAAAAATCATTATGGGTTGAAATGATAGACTCGAGCGATTTTATGGATTTTATTTAATTCGGGATTACAGTTTGAAATGATATATAACCGTAAAATTTTAAATTGCGGATTGAAATGATAAATATCCGCATCACTTGACTATAGGGTGGAAAATTTTATATAGACACCGGATTGGTTAAATTAAATGATTTTAAGTCCTTAAATTTTGAATTCAGTTAACTGGCATTTTGAAATAGAAATTGATTTATATAAACTAAATTATTTTCGATAATTCATGTGTTAATGTTGAAATTGAAATTGATTTAATGAATTGTTCAAAGGATTTAAATTGGATTTCAAAGTTGAAGTGTCAAATATAAATGAATTTATCGGGATTAAGTTATTGAAAATGTTTGGCTATAACTTTGAAATCTATTTTAAACTAATTCAAACTATTTTAATCAATTTAAACTATTTTAATTTATTTTAATCCAATATAACCTATTTAATCCAATTTAATCTACTTTAAATCTATTTAATATAATTTCGATCTATTTAATCTATTTTAAATTTATTTAATCTATTTAAAAATCTACTTAATATAATTTAAATCTATTTAATCTATAATTAATCTATTTAAATCATTTTAAATCTAATTAAATCTATTTAATCTATTTTAAATCTATTTAAATCCTTTTAAATCTAATTAAATCAAATTTGAATCTATTTAAAACTATTTTCTTACTATTTAAACCATTTTTAATTTATTTAAACTATTTTTAAACTATTAAAACTATTTATGACTATCTAAACTATTTTCTAAAATTTCAAACTGTGTAAAGTTGAAGTATTTATATTTAAACCCTTGATGATGATTTACAACCTAAGTTGGAACATGAAAGTGATACCTTTTTGTGAAATGACATATTTGAGTAAATATGATGATTTTGGAATGAGGGTTTAATTAACCTATCTTATCGATATTTTCAACAAGGAACATGATTTTGAACATGAATATGGTTTTGAAAGTAAATATGTGATATGGTTTTGAGAATATGATATTTTGATATCAATTGTTAACTGACTTTTGAAATGTAAAAGAACCATCCAGGTTGAAATAAGCGTTTTGTTGTTAAAGAGACCGGGATCGGATATTATCATACTCTCTGCCAATACAAAAAACCACTTTAACAACCGTGTATGTGGTGGAGATTCCAGAAATGAAGTAGGATGGTTTGGCGAACGATTCTATATGAGGTATTTACGTGACCCTAACTCCCGTGGGTCAGCTTGGATGTGACTAAAATAGAAGCTATACCGGGCCAAGTGAGGTCATTCCTCCTATCGGGCACATTTCTTCGATGCTATATTTTTGACTTTGTGATTGATTTGGTGGCCACCCCTCGATTTTGATTATGGGAGTGTGTCCGAGGTGGGCGGTAGTAGCTGCTACGCATTACCACCAGTCCAGGAATGCAATTGGTATATCTACCCTAGCATTGCCTCGAGTGCCGTGTTCACATGCCCTATCACGCCTTCTACAAGTTTGTTTTGTACCATACCTTTGGAGTGCCCTTTGGGTAAACCTCACGGAGGAGCGTACGATACTGTATAGACTATGGGAATATATCAAATGTGTTAAGGGGGAAATGGGTAACGCCTTAACTCTATTTTAATACTTTAATTTGCTGTAGACACTATTATAATAGCGTATTGTACTACATAGTAGATAGTTTAATGGATCCTTAGGAGGTGGAAATCCCGAACATCTCTTAAGTTATTGTACCCACGTTAGACACTGGATAGGAGATGTCAAACCCCGTAAACATCTCTGACGCCGTTACACTCATATTTATTTATATTGATTTAACTTACATAAGATCTTTTAGTTCTGACTCGAGTGTTTTGTCTTTTCAATTCGCTCGGGTCAGTCTCAGCTTTTCAGTGTATCGAAAACTGCTTTCTAGAGGATGGAGACGAAGATTTTGTACTATTATTATGCATTATATTTACTCCACTACGTCATATTGTTCCGCTGCATTATTTATTCTTGTTGTATGTACTCTGATCTGTATTGTAAAAGTGTAATCAAATGTTATTTGTAAACAGCTTCATGAACTATTTATTTGATATTATATTTTGTCATTCCGCCGCGAGATTTTGTATTTGTTTTTATTTTCTTTCTTTCTCTACTTTTTCTTATTTACCCCATAACAATCTGCCCTTTTGAATGGTTTGAGTCTGACGTGTGTGACTGAAATTCATAATTTTATTTTAATTCGAATATTATGAATATTCATTATAAAATATAACTATAGTACTGGTATTTGCGATGTATTGGAAAATACATAAGTATCTAAATTTATTTGCAATTATATTGGAATTATGGACTAAGCCATAGTTTTGAGAAATAATTTTTGAATATATGAATAGGAATCGTATGATTCTAGTAAACTATATCTCAAGCAATTAAGGACAAAGCATCCATTTAACAGGAGCATTATAAGAGTTGATGAACTCTATAATTGATGCATATAAATATATGTAATCGAAAGTTTATTAATTCCAAAACCATTCCACATACTTTGTTGTATTCACCGATGAATTATCACAAACATGAACATGTGTATATGATAAACATGTTGTATGTTAATGATGAGTTCATGGAATAGAAAATGGAAGTAAATAAAATAATGCGCATGGAAAATAAAATTGATTTGATTTGATCGAATATGTGAATATATTGGAATGAGTTCCAAACATACCTAAAAATGAATAAAGATTCAATCTCAAAAGTAACTCCTCGGTATGATACATAACGATGTATCGATAAGGAGTAATCCAACTTTGTTGAACAAAGTATGATTAATGGTGAGTGAAGTTGAGTTAACTTCTTTCCATAAGGTCGTATGCTTAAGAGTGGTATACAAGGTAAATAATAGTTTATAAAATTGTATAAGATAAGGGTTTATAAGAAACCCTAATATATCCTAATCCAAGGAGTTGGCAAGTTATGTGAGTCGAAAGACTTGTTGGAACCGGGCTAGCCCGCATCGGAGTTAAAGGTTAAATTTCGAAATAAAAAAAAATCATTATTTGAATCTATTGGGCTTATGAAGTCTAAAGATTGTTAGATCTAATCTAATGAGATTTTAAATAAAATCTTATTTTATTTAAATTGTTTAAAAGGAGTTTGAAATTTAATTCGAATTTAAATGTATAATAATGAATATATCAAATACATTCAAGTGTGTATAGTGCATGTGCAACATATAAGCAGTGTAAATAGTTAATCTATACATATATAGGTGTTGGAATTTACACCGTGACGGACCCATTTGCCATTTATATATGTTTTTTGTTGTCCATAATTTATTTTGAAATTATGTAAAATAACATCATCTGTGTGTATATATATATATTTAGTTTACTTATATTTACTTATATATAATATGTTATAAAATTATTTTAACTAATAATTTTTTTACATATATTCAAAATGACAATCAATTATGTTAAAGCAGGCAATAAATAAGGAGAGGAAAAGGTGGAGGGGTTATCTCCCTTCATTTACTTATCTTTAATGCTATTTCAAAACAATTTGAACACTCAAACACTTACATGTATGCATATATGAATAACTACAAACTATGTTCAAAATTGAAATAACATATATATATATATATTGTAATCTATTATATGTTTTAAAATTAAGGTAACAAATTGAAACCACTTTAACATAACAAGGGATTCAAAGGGTTTATGATGTTTTGCACAGAAGTACACTTAATTTTTTTAATTGAAACAACTTCTAAAAAAATGTCAACAATAACTAAAAATTGTATTCAAAATAACAAATATGTGAAACATGTGTTCAATCTCCAAAGTAATTTTAAATAATTTACATATGTAGTTAATTTATATTTGTATATATAATGAGGTACAAAAAGTTTTAACTAATTAAAATTAGTTTCCAATCCAAAATTGTTTGTTTGTTTGCCTTTTAATATTAAATAATGATTTCTAAAATATTGACAAAATTAGATTGGACAACTTATGTAACAATCCCAGATTTTAACTAAGTTTAAATTGTTAATTAATTTAAATTTTTGAATAAAAAAATGGTGAAATTAATTGGTAAATTGATTTGAGTTTCCCCAAATTCAAATAAAATATGTGTTAAATCATTTGAATTTAAATCTTATACATATATGTGAATATATATGTATATGTGCATAAATAAGTTTGAATTTATATATATATATATATTGAATTTAAATTTTAAGTTAAAATAGGAATAAATATATGAAGTAAAATAAAATACAAACAAAATATAATTACAAAATAATAAATAAATAAATATATATATATATATCTCAACACTAGAAACTATGAAATTTACATAAGTATAATAAATATATAAGTTAGAAATAAAAATGAAGTAACACTTAAATAAAATCTAACAACAAATTAAAATAGAAATTTATTTATAAAGTAATATTATAAAGACAAGTTAAAATAGAAAACAAAAGAAAAGAAAATAAAATACATTCTGTTTCCTGGAGATTTGACCAGGCAACTGAGTACTCGGCGTACAGGACGACTCGGTGTCAACTAGTGATCGGCATCTCATAGTACTCGGCGTAGTACTCGGCATCCAGTGGTACTCGGCGTTAGAAGACGTTCGGCGTATATAACTACTCTACATGGCAGCATCGTTCGGCCAAAGCATCGTTCGGCTAAGAAGCATCGTTCGGCCAAAGGATCGTTCGGCTAAGAAGCATCGTTCGGCCAAAGGATCGTTCGGCTTCGACTGACAACTGTTCTGCACTTCCCACCCATCAAACGTACCGTTCGGCATTGAGAAGGTGGTTCGACGTCAATGTGTTCGGTCTACTTGGTTCGGCATACAGCGACCACTACACTTGGGCTAGAGTGTTCGGCCACCAAGCCCACCTGGGAAGTCCAGCCCATATTTGTCTATAAATAGAGGGGCAGGGTCACAGTGAAAAAGGACCTTTTTTGGGAGAACAATGGGGAGACTCTGCCATTTTTTATACTCTCCTCTTTTTAACTCAAACTTGTATTCAAGTCATTAATATATGGATTGTATCTGTATTCAACTACTTATGAAAGAAATAAAGATCAAAACTCAAAGTGGATGTAGGCAGTTACGCTGAACCACTATAAATCCGGTGTTCTTACTTTCTGCATTTAAATTAGCATATTCTTCCTTGTTTAATTCAACTTCATCACTTACATCTCTACACAATCTTTTTCAACGAGGTTAGTGACCAATTTTGGTGCTAACACTTTGGTGCTTTCACCGAGAATTGAATTCTCAGACCTCAAGGATCTGCTTTGAAGCTACTGGATTGAATAAATCCCCCAAAGAAGATCCGACTCACTGATAGGACATCCGTTGATTCTACTCAGAGTTCATACCGATAACTCTACAATGGCAGGACCACGTACCAGGTCAGCTTCTCATAATGCGGATGCCCGCGAGACGGCTAGCGTGCAACAAGACTGAAGCTGCTGACAGCTCTACTTCCTCTGATGAACCTCCCAGGCGCAGACGCCGCAAGACTGAAGCTGCTGTTCAAACAGCTGGAGACCGTGACCAATCAAGAGCTGGCAACTTCAGGACAGGAGTACAAATGGAGGCTGGAGGCCCAGACCATCAGAACGCTCCAGAAAAGGAGTATGCCGAACGCTCCAGAAAAGGCGTAGGCCGAACGCTCCAGAAAAGGCGTAGGCCGAACGCCCCAGAAAAGGCATATGCCGAACGCTCCAGAAAAGGCGTAGGCCGAACGCTCCAGAAAAGGCGTAGGCCGAACGCTCCAGAAAAGGCGTAGGCCGAACGCTCCAGAAAAGGCATATGCCGAACGCTCCAGAAAAGGCGTAGGCCGAACGCTCTTCCAGGCCGACCATACCTCTACACCGAACGCCCTAATGCCGAACGGTATTGTATGCCGAACGACTCGGTTGTGCCGAACAGTGTGGATGCCGAACAACTTTGGCCGAACCACTTCTGGACGATTCACTTTGGACAAACAGCCTTGGCCGAACAGCTTTGGCCGAACCACTCCAGGCCGACCCACTTTGGCCGAACAGCTTTGGCCGAACCACTCCAGGCCGACCCACTTTGGCCGAACAGCTTTGGCCGAACCACTCCAGGCCGATCCACTCTGGCCGAACAGCCTTGGCCGAACAACTTTGGCCGAACCATTCCAGGCCGACCATACCTCTAGGCCGAACGTTCTTCCAGGCCGATCCATACCTCTATGCCGAACACCTCTGTAATGCCGAACGGTATTGTATGCCAAACGCTCATCAATGCCGAACGGTATTGTATGCCGAGCACCTCTGTAATGCCGAACGGTATTGTATGCCGAACGCTCATCAATGCCGAACGGTATTGTATGCCGAGCACCTCTGGAATTAAGTTACACCGGTCACCTATACAACCCCTATTTCTAAAAAAAATATTTTCGGGTACGACCCAAATTTCCAAAAAAGAGGCTAAAAAAAAAATTTCGAAAATGAGGCTAAAAAAAAATTTTCGGGGGGAAACCCCCCCGAACCCTAGCCGCAGCGCAGTGCCTCCGGATAATGAGTTCAAAACTCAACTTAGTAAAGGAACATTCTATCCACTTCCCTGACATCCCATGATCGACCAGGGCATAGAGGATCTAGCGGCAGCTTATGAACGACATCAAGGGAACGGACAAGCAACCGCTATTCAAACGGTACTCCCAAAGGTTGGAGAACATAGATGATGTGACTCTAGCAAACGTCAAGATGACTCCAAGCACCATTCTTCGCTGACCCAGCACTTCGAATTTAGTGACCCCAAGCAAACCAATGCTCTAAACAATTTATTCCAAATACTAACAAGGGTATCATACTGATCGCGTTTGAGGAAAGCCGACCTCCAGATATATTTTGGCAGCTAGTTAGCTAAAGAGCCTCCTACGACTATGGATCGTTTCTTCTACAAAATGAATCAGAACTAAAGTGAGGAGGAGTGGAGCAGACTACGAAAAATAACAATGAAGGCCCGTTGGCTAAGGATGTAGATCCCAGTAGCCGAAACAAGACTTTAGAATTCAGCTCATATGCTCTTTGAAAGATTCAATTGACAACCTCTACTTGAAGACTCACGACTCGGAGTGGTACTGGAAACCAACCTCGAGAGAGTACACCAAAGCCTAAAGAAAATCAGGGGAATGTTGTATATTCCCAGATGCTCACTAATCCTAACACGAGCGATTACAAACACCTCCGAGGTGTGATCGAAAAGATGACGTGGAAAGGAAAGCTTCAATAGTATGTACAAGTCCAGCAGAATGGCGGGCATTGAATATCTGATGCCTATTAATAAAGGGCTATGATTATCAATTGGACGGTTGACGGCCAACATCCCTTTGAAAGGAGCCAGGGGCGGAGTCGAACAGCGAGCACACGATGCTGCTTCACATATCAATGAGATTTACCATAATCTTCTTTGAATTATTTCCATTTCCATCTCTATTTCAATTGTTCTATGAACTACGACTAGCTTGAACTAAACTACTTTCAAAACGATGCAGGTGTCCAGGTACTCAGATTTGGTTGCCAACCAATCTACGCAGACCATGATCGGACGTGTGGAGTTACATCTGGACGAGAATAATTCTATTGCTCATCATCAACCATATGCCTTTGATTTGGGGCTATGGATTAAATACAATGTACAACATCACGATGAACGGAGAGCTGAATTCCATCCTGCAAGTGGAATTTATTCAAGTAGAGAGCGGCTGCGATACGACCAACCACTCGCTAAGTGAAACTCGAGCTCGGGGGCAATCCATCACATCAAGGCTAAAAATGGGTTGATACACGACGATCCTTCGCACAACTCCGTACTCCCAGAGTGCGAGACGGAGTATAAACATCTACTCAACTCCGTACTCCCAGAGTGCGAGACGGAGTATAAACATTAATCAACTCCGTACTCCCAAAGTGTGAGACGGAGTTTAAACATTCGCTTAACTCCGTACTCCCAGAGTGCGAGGCGAAGTATAAACATTAATCAACTCCGTACTCCCAGAGTGCGAGACGGAGTATAAACATTAATCAACTCCGTCCTCCCAGAGTGTGAGACGGAGTTTAAACATTCGCTTAACTCCGTACTCCCAGAGTGCGAGGCGGAGTATAAATATTAATCAACTCCGTATTTCCAGAGTGCGAGACGGAGTATAAACATACATCAACTCCATACTCATCCCCAAAACTGGGGGCAGAACCAAAGCAAAGCATGCTAGTTGAACATTTGTCTAAAAGAAGATTGCAACGAAACGATTAAGAGACGACTGTCAAGCAATCAACTGAACGGAAATATTCAGCATGAAAGACCGCGGTTTTTCAAAGCACGTCATGTTTACACAAGATGTCCTTTGAGGGGCAAATGTTATCCCGCCTTTTGGCAAGGCCGTGACACCAAGAACTTGATTAGAAACCAGTGACAGTTCGTCTTGGAGATCGGTTACACAAAGGCTCACAATGGATATCGATGGATTTTGTCCGAGTCTAGATCGAGCCACGATTAACAAGACATAACAATCAAAGCCAGTGAAGCCAATGTTCCAAGTTTCAAGACGATCCGAGTTCGTATGCTCAACTTATGATCGATTCGAGCAACCGACCATCCATCCATCAACCTCCACATTTTGACTTGGAGACCTAAACTGCTTGGAATGAATATGGCCCGATCATCCACTCCAATCGGGTCATTGAACAAAGTTCGACAAAATACAGATACCCCTCATGAAGCTCAGTGACGCCGGGATCCGTCTAAAGTGGACGTGATTTGATCATCTACACATCAAATCCTACCCTGAACACGAAAGGTTGGTCGAAAGCCCAACTTGAAGTAGCTATGGTAGACTGCGTACTCACTAACCATCGCTGTCAAAATACGGACACGACTGCACCTTGGAACATATGCAACTTACTTTGTCTACTCAACAATCTATTATCCTTATTTTCTAGAAGGAGATACAGAGCAAATTGTAAGAGATTTGGTTATCTAACCCAGCATGGATGTGATTCAACCATCTGTCATATACCTCCTTCCTTGACTTGATTGGAAGAGCTATAATCACCAAGCGGACGAGAATCGATCGTCCATTTTTCTAATTTCATCCCTCATCCTAGGGGGCAGAATCCCATTCCGTGAGCAAACGTGTTTCGATTGTTCATTCGACGACATTAGCCTCGATACAGTAGATGAATACAAATTAAAAAATGGAAATACGACTGCTCTCAACTAAAACCTCCAAGTCCCCAGAGTGCGGACTGGAGTACTCTAAGTCCCGAGAGCACGGACTAGAGTATAAACGACTAAAACCTCCAAGTCCCCAGAGTGCGGACTGGAGTACTCTAAGTCCCCAGAGCGCGGACTAGAGTATAAACAATTTAAAACCTCCAAGTCCCCAGAGTGCGGACTGGAGTACTCTAAGTCCCCAGAGCGCGGACTAGAGTATAAACGACTAAAACCTCCAAGTCCCCAGAGTGCGGACTGGAGTACTCTAAGTCCCCAGAGCGCGGACTAGAGTATAAACGACTAAAACCTCCAAGTCCCCAGAGTGCGGACTGGAGTACTCTAAGTCCCCAGAGCGCGGACTAGAGTATAAACGATTTAAACCTCCAAGTCCCCAGAGTGCGGACTGGAGTACTCTAAGTCCCCAGAGCGCGGACTAGAGTATAAATGATTTAAACCTCCAAGTCCCCAGAGTGTGGACTGGAGTACTCTAAGTCCCCAGAGCGCGGACTAGAGTATAAATGATTTAAACCTCCAAGTCCCCAGAGTGCGGACTGGAGTACTCTAAGTCCCCAGAGCGCGGACTAGAGTATAAATGACATAAACCTCCAAGTCCCCAGAGTGCGGACTGGAGTACTCTAAGTCCCCAGAGCGTGGACTAGAGTATAAACGACTTAAACCTCCAAGTCCCCAGAGTGCGGACTGGAGTACTCTAAGTCCCCAGAGCGCGGACTAGAGTATAAACGACTTAAACCTCCAAGTCCCCAGAGTGCGGACTGGAGTACTCTAAGTCCCCAGAGCGTGGAATAGAGTATAAATGACTTAAACCTCTAAGTCCCCAGAGCGCAGACAAGAGTATAAATGACATAAACCTCCAAGTCCCCAGAGTGCGGACTGGAGTACTCTAAGTCCCCAGAGCGTGGACTAGAGTATAAACAACTTAAACCTCCAAGTCCCCAGAGTGCGGACTGGAGTACTCTAAGTCCCCAGAGCGCGGACTAGAGTATAAATGACTTAAACCTCTAAGTCCCCAGAGTGCGGACTGGAGTACTCTAACTCCCCAGAGTGCGGACTCGAATATAAGCGAATTGGATCTCCAAGTTCCCTGAATATGAACTATGACACAGATGACTTGAATTTGTCAAATCCCTAACATACGGGCTAGAAAGTTTTCTAAGTGCTCGAAGCACAGAATGGAAGTTCAACGACTCCCGAAGAGTTTCCGAGTTATATGAAGATGGACTGAGAAGTCTATGTTACTCACAACTGCTTGGATTAAAGTCACAATCACAAAGAAAACTGAACAATAAGAGTCTTTTGTAAGACAGAAAAAGAACTAAACCTTATTCAGAAATGAGTTTCTATTACAACCCCTCCAAAGTTCGGAGTCGACATTCTATTTACAAGGACTAGGAAATAGATGAAAATAATTACATGACTTAAACTAACTCTCGTTGAACGAGGATAGTAATCACTTCTTGTGCTTCTTCAACTTCTTTCCAGATGGCTCCTCTCCAGAGCATTTACCCTTGGTACTCTTCTTTGATAGAGGGGTAGCAACTGAAGGAGTACGGGGGCCTTCCATGGGCTTGGATCCGCCAGGAAGGATGACCTTCAACGGCTTGTTCAAAGGATCATCCAAGTCCACAACTCGGGGCTCTACTATGACCTTGACCGTCTCCCCCTTCTCTATCTCGAGCCGCTCCTCCATGCTCAATTCAGATGTGTGCTCAGAGGCGCCTGTAATTTCTACTTTATAACCCCCGTCGGTAGGAGAGAAGGTCTCAGACTTGTCTTCATCAAGCGCTCTGATCACCTGAGCGTCTGGACCAGGAGCCTCCCCTGCGTGAGTGGCTTCACTTGTTCTCTCCCCCACTTCCTTGGCGACATCGCTCCTCGGAGTGGGCTCGGGGTCAGAACGGCCTGCACAAAATCATGGAAAACAAGCATTAGAATGCAATAGTCCTACATAAAGAATAACGACTTTCGAAATCTTAAAGAGAATCTTAAAGAGAAGGATTATCTACCAGGTCTAGGCAGACTCTCAGCCATCCAGGGGGTCTCACCCTTTGGAATGGGAGACAGAATGCGGACTAAAGTACTCTAAGTCCCTGAGCACGGACTAGAGTATAAATGACTCAAAAACCTCTACGTCCCCAGAGTGCGGACTACAGTACTCTCAGTCCCCAGAGCATGGACTAGATTATAGACAACTTTAGAAAAATCCCTAAATCCCAGAAGCGGACCAGATTACTCTAAGTTCCCAGAGTGCGAACTAGAGTATAAACGAGTTGACGAAAATCTCTACGTCTCGAACTGTGGACTAAAGCATAAACCGTTCGACAAATCTCTCAGTCCCCGGAGCGTGGACCGAAGCATGAACACAAATTGGGCGCGAGTCAACCGGGGGGAGAATAACACTAAGTCACCAGAGTGCAGAGTGGTGTATGATCATCGATAAATAGACGAGTGGATTCCGACCATTTTCTATTCCGTAAACTTCGGCCTGGAATCGACAGGAGGATTATTAACACGCTGAGGATGGAGTTCGACCATCCAACTAGTGACCTGGCCAAATCAATGCTGGGGGCAGGGGTACAAAACACTAAAAAGCCGAATACGACAGCTTACTATAGCTCTAGCATGGCGTTCTTTATAACTTGAGGCAGCGACTGCAGGGAGGCCTCAATACAGAACCAGTCGAAACGGAATCCAAAGCTACGAGCAACCTACTATATCATACCTCAGACCAAGGGTCAATGCCGATCCGCGCCAAGCACATACGAATGTGACTCGGATGTTTGTTTTTTTGAAAAACTATGACCCCCAGAGTATGGAAAGGAGGGTAAACCACGAATACTTGGTCAAAAATTCTCCAGCACCCTCGTTCAATTCGTCAGGAGGAGTATGAAACTGGATGAGCATAACCCGACTGCATTTGTAGCCAACTTTACCCCAAGATCTAGTTACAGAGCATGAACCAAAGTGGACGTGGATGACCATCCACTGTCCAAATTACGCCCTGAAACTTACGTGGCATCGAAGTATTCCTCTTGGAATGAAAAACCACGATAAAATCCAAGATAGGCGAGACCTAGTCTCCCATCGACTGACATGATCCCACGATTCAACGGGAAAGAGAGTAAAGCTAAAGTGGGCGTGGTTAGCCTTCCTACTTATCAGTATATGCCCCAGACCTGGGGGCACGAGCAAGAAGCAAGATGAATGTGAACCGACTTTTCACCAATCACCTCTATGTCTTTGGAGTTTAGGTGAAAACATATACATAGCTAGGACGAGACTCAACCGTCCATGTAGTACATTTATCAACCCGAGACTAGGAGAAGACGCATGGTCATCCAAAGATTGGCTACGATAGCTCAGTATTAAAACTTGTGTATAGTGCTTACAGCTACTCAAGGCAACGACCGAAAGGATGCCCAGAGATAGAATCATTAAATCAATGCCAAAGCTTGTGGGTAACTGACTGTCACTCCAACCCGAAGGACGAGTGAAGGATCATGAATGCATCGAATAGAAAATGCGTTACTCGAATATACAGGCAAATTCAAACTCATGGCAAGATCCAGCTATGCAGTTGCACGCAACTCGAGGCTGGCCCCTACTCGACGTTTCCTTCAACGCGCTTTTAAGCCTGATCTTTGGCCATTTGCTGATAATCTATTAAAGCATTCAGAGCCCTTCGCTATTAGGCTCAATAACTCATGACAAGACTCTAGGATTCGACTAGAGTAACCATCAACTTTGGCCGTCCCAACCATATTTCACATTGAATGTTATGATAGTTACATCTTTACTCAAAGAATCTGGGATGGCACCTGCTAATCTGACGGTCGACATTACAACCAGCCATGGCGACCCTTTCCGGGCGCTGAATATCGGATCACAGCTCAGTGCAGTGATGATAAAAGAATTAGTTGAATTTTTCTGAATAAATGATGATATCTTCCCTTGGACCCATTCTGGCATGCATATGTGATTTCATTAACTATCGCGAGCCATGCATTGGATATCAACCCGAAGCTACAAAAGCTAGCACAATCTCTATTGATTTCTTCATGAAAGCTCCACTCTTACTTTTAGGCTCACCCCATCAATGCCTATGCCCTCCAGCCATTACGACAGGGCATACGATGGCCTGAGACGTCTGAAAGACTATTTAAATAGAATATCGAACTAAGCTAATTCGATATCACTTATTTCCCACGAAGGGCTATCCAAGGACGGAAATTAGCAGACCTCACACCCAAACTCACTACCTCAGATGACTATTCAAAGAGTAGCAGAGAACCAACCATAAGATGGAAAATGTACGCGGATGGAGCACCCAATGATCAGTGTTATGGAATAGGAATCATGATAATGACTCCTGAGGAACGATCAATCTACTACGTCCTAAAACTCGATTTACCTGTAACAAACAACGATGCTTAGTATGAAGCCTTGACTGCCAGCCTCAAATCTGCTAGAGGATTTGAAGTGAAAACTTTACATATCTTTTGTGGTTCTTGATTGGTAGTATACAAATTTAAGGAAGTTGATCTTGCTAGGGGGCATTGTCTTGCTCCTTATCTCGGCCAAGTCCAAGAGCTACTAACCGACTTCACGTATTACATCATTACACACGAACTCAGTGAGCAAAATGAAAAGGTGTCATGGTTGACTCCTATCAAAGACTATCTACAATAAAGAATTCTTATTGAATGGAGGAATGGAAAACGACAGATCCTCCTCAAAGCTTCACGCCAAATCATCTAAGAATAAGTCGTGTGTCAAAAGGAGTTTATCCATCCCCACGCTTCGGCATATCGCCCATGATGATATCTTGAGCAAAGTCTATGAAGAAGAACGCGGTAATAACATCAGGGGGAAAACCATGATAAAGAAGATACTCTGCTACAGGTATTACTGGCCAACTATCAACCCAGAAGCGGTTGATCATGCTAGACAATGTGACGAGTGCAAGATGTTTGCAAAAAATCCGGGAACCCCGCCGACGGAAATTAGTCAAATGGCTAGTTCATAGCCGTTTGCCACTTGGGGGCACTGAAATCATCTTCTTGTCGATCCTCAAGATGGTGCGAAATACACCACCATAGCAGTTGATTACGTCACCAAATGGGCAGATGAAGAACTCTAACCATGACCAAGATGAAGAAAATAATCAACTTCTTTATCCGTAACGTCATCTGTCCTTATGACCTTCCATGATCCATTATAACTGCAAATGGACAGGTTGAAGCTGTGAACCAAATCATAGAGTCAGTACTAAAGAGAGGTTTGGAAAACTCCTCAAGTGGCTGATTGCAACCCTTATTTCACAGAAAATACAAACAAGGAATCGCGATTGAATTGCAATTAAACTAGATGGAGTTGGTGACGACTTATGAGCATATAAAACGCATCCGAGAGCCGATGGCAAGAACATGTACCCGAACGTGCATGTGTACATCCTTAAAAGTTCGACTTCTTGAAATCAACAGAAATTGAATTCTCACTAAGGGTTATTAAGAAAAGACTAGATCAGATAGCCGAAGCTTATTAGCTCTGCAGAATCAGTCATGTATGGCCACTAATGAACCACAACCCTGGATTTATAATATTGGGAATCGACCAAGCATCACGATGACCTTAGAAGGATACAACACCTTGGGAGGATAATGATTATTCAAGAAACATGGTGGATTTCTTTCTGAAGACAAGGAATACTCGCTGATTCAAAGCGTGTTGTGTTGCTTCACACGACACACTTTGGGGGGCAAGTGTTTCCTGGAGATTTGACCGGGCAACTGAGTACTCGGCATACAGGACGACTCGGTGTCAACTAGTGATCGGCATCTCATAGTACTCGGCGTAGTACTCGGCATCCAGTGGTACTCGGCGTTAGAAGACGTTCGGCGTATATAACTACTCTACATGGCAGCATCGTTCGGCCAAAGCATCGTTCGGCTAAGAAGCATCGTTCGGCCAAAGGATCGTTCGGCCAAAGGATCGTTCGGCTAAGAAGCATCGTTCGGCCAAAGGATCGTTCGGCTTCGACTGACAACTGTTCTGCACTTCCCACCCATCAAACGTACCGTTCGGCATTGAGAAGGTGGTTCGACGTCAATGTGTTCGGTCTACTTGGTTCGGCATACAGCGACCACTACACTTGGGCTAGAGTGTTCGGCCACCAAGCCCACCTGGGAAGTCCAGCCCATATTTGTCTATAAATAGAGGGGCAGGGTCACAGTGAAAAAGGACCTTTTTTGGGAGAACAATGGGGAGACTCTGCCATTTTTTATACTCTCCTCTTTTTAACTCAAACTTGTATTCAAGTCATTAATATATGGATTGTATCTGTATTCAACTACTTATGAAAGAAATAAAGATCAAAACTCAAAGTGGATGTAGGCAGTTACGCTGAACCACTATAAATCCGGTGTTCTTACTTTCTGCATTTAAATTAGCATATTCTTCCTTGTTTAATTCAACTTCATCACTTACATCTCTACACAATCTTTTTCAACGAGGTTAGTGACCAATTTTGGTGCTAACACATTCATATATGAAGCATTGTAAAGGAATGAAACAAATATATATAGATAGGCATTAGCTTGCAAAGGAAGACATGAAAAAAAATGTAGATTGTACAAAGGCAATTAATGCATGATCTTATAGCACACCATATTATATCATTTCAGCCTAAAAATCTCTGACCAAAACAAAAATCAATTTGTACAAACAAATAAAAATATATCAACCTGTACAAACAAAAATATCACCACCTGTAAACTTCATTTCTATATATCCATCAATTCTTCTCACCTCA
Organism: Allium fistulosum; assembly: GCA_030737815.1. Taxonomy (NCBI): domain Eukaryota; kingdom Viridiplantae; phylum Streptophyta; class Magnoliopsida; order Asparagales; family Amaryllidaceae; genus Allium; species Allium fistulosum. Next base: position 1,044,859,649 of record CM060905.1, read on the forward strand.
GTTTCGATCATTCTAAACTGAGAAAAACTAAAGTAAATATCACTCAAAGCTTCAACCTAAATAACAACTCAAATCAATGAAAACCAGAGGATCAAAGAAATGGTTTCAGCAAGCAAAGGTACTCAAACCTATTTCTTCATCAACTCTGTTTTCATTCCTTTGGAAACAACACTGTGAGTAACTTCTTCTTTTTTAAATATGGATTTAAAGCTTTGACAAGTGTGTTTATCTACATATATATATATATATATATGAATTCTCTAAGTATATATGAATGAGGAATGGATTGTGTGCAGGCTTTTATCCATATGTGTTCTCAGTTTTCAGTTCTAACCTAAGACTCTAGTTTCAAAAATCAACTCCCCTTGATCTATTAACTGTTTGAACTTAGGATCAAAACAAAAACTGTTTGTTTGATCATTAACTAAGTTTTAAAAATCAATTTAAGTTTAAAAATCTTATGAATGATTCTGGAAATCGAGATATCTGAACCAACTTTAAATTAGCCAAATTTCAAACTTCGTAATTTACGATTTCAAATATATAATCTGAATTCGTATGCTTAATCATGAATTTTAAAGCTTAAATCATAATTTTTAGAGCTAGGATTAAAGAGCAATTTGTATTTGAACAAAAATTGCACTTTTACAAATTTTCGGTGATCAATCCAATTTTAAATGTTGAAACTTGGTTTGAAGCTAGTATAAACATCTGTGATCTCGAGAAAATTATGGAATAATTTTTTCTATTGCATGAATTAACGGTACGAGGTCGATTTAGGGCTTTGTTTCGAGTTTCTGGATGTGTCTGTAACGAGGCGTGTTCGTCCCCAATACGTGATCGAGTTTCACGAGATTTAAGGGAGTGGAAGTGTACCGTGTTGTCGTGGAGTGGACGAAGTTTAGGCGTCTCCGGTGGTCGAGGTTGTGAGGACGAGGCGTTGCCAGGTCTGAGTGTGCTTTCCAGTTCATTTTCCAGGTTTCGAGCTCGAACTCGATTTCGAATTCGAGAAGATAGAGAAGTTTAGGTGGTCGGGAATTGGATTAGGGATGATCATCGACTTGCTCGTCGATGCAACGACGCCTGAAGATGATCAACGGTGTTGTGCATGTATACGTGCACGAGTTTGATGATCTGGAAGTTTGATAGCCTGAAGTGTTTCAGGTTTGTTCTCGTGTGGGTTGACTCGAAGTTTTACTCGGAGCTTTGTGGGTTGGACTCGAAGCAGAGGCTGGTGAGGCTCGGGTAGGTCTTAGTTTCAGGTTTCCAAACCTATTTTGTTTTTAAATTTAAAACTAAATTTAATTTTATAAACCAAGGTTGTAACGTCCAGGATTTTGCCCGCTCGAAAATCGACATCCATACTTTACATCGTACTCGAATGCCGTAGATTCGACCGTTCAAATCCGAGTCGCCGAAGCTTATAACACAGTTAAGTAAATAACACAGCGGAATAAAAGAATAATACATTGATATACAATATCTGATACAACAGAGTGATACAATGAATATCAATATACATCAGAGATATGATACAACAAATAGCAGCGGAAAAGAAAATGATAACATCAGCAGCGGATAATCTTCAACTTAAAAGCACCAATCCAGAAATAGCTCGAACTCCCAATAACGAGGCACAAAGATAAGCAAGTGCAGTCCGATCCAAAGACTGAACTAGCTCCAGATAAATCTACTAATCCTGACTATCTGAAAAACCCAACTCTAGACTGCTCGTGTAGAAAATTTTGAGCACCCAGAGTTTAGGAAAGAAACAATAAAATCTGGATCAGTCATGGGACTGGTGTGAGCAACAAAAACAGTTTATCTTTAAAAACAAATAGTAGAGAATTTTAAAGTCAATTCGCAATGCTTCTGGAAAATGAAACTACCATAAGGTCTCCCGCCACACACACAATGCAAACGCAGAATTGGAGGAGATTTCTCCTTATGATAGTCAAAGATGCTTACTACACAAAATCAAATCATTTTTGATATTATTATTAGTGCATAGTGTAGAAAACATTTTGAAAGTAGAATATAAATCTTAGCCAGCATAGACATTTCGCACTTATGCCTACTATAGCTACCATGTTCAATAGCAGGTTACCACCACATTCCATGGAAGGTAATACAACTAATACCGTACAGGGCTCGTATTGTTTTGTTTGGATTTTCCAACAAATGGTCAGGCTAAGGAACTTCCTATTCCACGAAAGAAATGCCTCTGGCGGGACGCTTCGAGAACCAAACCGTTCTCTGCCAAACAAGGCCGGCTACCCCCCCATCCCGGGGAATATACAAAACCTGAGATATGCCACCCCCGGTCCTTTGGGACCTTTATCCGAGCGCTCGGTAATCAACATCACACATCATAAATAAAGTGTGTCCACATGAGTAAGTATCTGGGCTCCATACCATGATACTACCCTTTTCCAGAAGGAATGGTCATACCCTAGGGAAGCTACCCCTGGAACCTTGCCGCACAATTCCTGTTTCGACCATTACCGGGTTGTGAGGCTCGACGAAGTCTCATCCACAAAGCTACGCTTTTTCAAAAAGCGACGCTTTGGGTCAACAGATGATCAACCTATGATCACAAAGATAAATGATCAAACAAATGATCATATCACAAATGATCAAACACCGATCATCACACAGCAACACTCAGCATGTCACATTACCAAATTGGGATATATCGCTGATAAATTTCAACTACATAACCTCTGAGCTCATACGTCTCAGAGAAGGGTGTTAAGCTATTCTCCGCCACCAAACAGAAATGTATTTGAAAGAAATCGGCTTTATATCTCAAAGTGTAATGTCAGACATACAATCCATACAAGTCTGTTCCGGGTTCGAATAGAACCGAAGGCACTTCTCACGAAGCCCTTGCAATTCCGGATAATTTCCAATCACGTCCGGACTTCCCATCACTAAGGGTGATAAAACCTCTATACCGGAGATCAGCCGATGTAGAGTAACTCGACGGCAATCATTCCGTTTTCAAAAATATACGGTCTTCAACACCGGTCATCAAATGCTATCCATATACATCATATCATTATTCGGAATGGGTTATATGACACAAATGTCTTTTCCCGGCTAACCCGAATAACGACCGTAATTATTAGAAATCATATGGATACTGGGGTCTCAGTTAAGTCACAGCAAAACTTTTCATTCGAATGGTTAAAACAAATTACCATTTCCAATCTTTTAAATAAAAAGATTCAATTCACAAAGTTAACCCCATTCACAAAGATTCATTCATATATTTCAAAACAATTTCCATTTCACTTGGATTAACTCGTTAAATCTTTAAATCAAGATTTAACTTATAGCTTTCAAAACTCGTTTCCAAAGATTCATTCATAGCCCTTCAAAACATTTCAATTTTATTTCAAACTTGAAACCTTTCAACACAATTTGGAAATTCATTTCTTATATGAAAGCTTTTACTATTTAAAAGCAAATAGTTTTCGTTTCGGAAAAATCCAGTTATATTTACACGAGTTAAAACCCTTGAATTAAATTCAAATTCCAAAATCAATACTTTTTAAAATAGTTTAACCCATATATAACTGGTATGGTATCTTTAGTCCCTAGTTTCAAATCATAGGATTCAATTTCAAACTTGAATTCAAATTTAAATCCAATTATTTAAATTTCAAAACTTTAATCAAGTTATTCGAAATAACTTTTATCTTTGAAATTCATTTTAAAAGCTTTTCGCTTTAAACCCAAATTTCTAATTTCAAAATCAATTGAAATTAAAATTTCACTTTCAAAAACATCAAATTTAAATTATCTGTGACTTAACCGATTTCCACGTGAAATCCATATTTGTGTGTGTAAAAGTGTAGTCCAGGGGTTTTACACAATAGTGCAACATCATCAATCATCACAGATCAAATACAGAAATATAGTTGATAAGCGGTATAAACTATATCGCTTATCTTTCATATACAGATCACAGATATATATATATATATATTACAGATAATAAATTTCAGATCACAACATAAATCAGGATGTATCACAAAGCATCATATATCAAGGATATCAAACAATTCACATCCAATAGAATCCAAACATTCATAAGTAAGGTCAAGCTTTTAATAATCATTTATAAACAGGATTAATTAATCGTTTAATCCTAATTAATTCAATTAATTTCCAGTTCAATGAATTAATTATCCAATTCTGATTGATTTATTACAAATCATTAATTACCAATTTATCTAATGATTTTCTTAAATAAATTAACTTGAATTAATCAAAATATCCATAATAAATTACAATAAGTGATTAATCCTGAATTACTTTTAATTAATCTCTAATTCATTAATTTATTAACCTAAATCATTAATTTATAAATTAAATAATTATTCTTGATTATCTTATTAGTTAAATCACTTAATTACCTTAATCATTTTTAATTACAAGTTAATTAATCTTTAATTTCCCATTAATTAATCTCTAATTATTAAATTAAGTTAAACCTCAAATTACTTATTTAATTAATTACAAAATAAATTAATCTTAATTGTTAATTAAATAAATCTTGATTATCGAGTTAATTAAATTAATTTATTACTATAAATTAATCCTTTATCATTAATTAATTAAATTTATTAATTACTTCAAAATTTCTTAACCCAAAGTTTAAGTAAACATTTTTTTTAAAGAAAAAGAATTTATTTAAGCAAAGATTTAACACAAATCCCTTTTTAAAATTTTCAAAACTTTGCTTTATAAAACACGACCTAAACCTTTGCTTCGAGTCAAACCCGATCCTTACACGAGACTCACTTCGAGTTTTACAAAAAATCAACCCGGTACGAAAATTTCAACTTAAAATTTGTTAAGTTTTTAAAACGACCCGAGACTCCACATTTTTCGCTTTGAGTCCAAAACCCTTCTTCCCCGAGCAAAACGATAAGCTACTTCGAGACAATCACAACCTCAACTCAAAATGTACAACCTTACCAGAACAACATGCTGTGCACATGCAAGGAGGCTGTGGGTGATTCCGACCATCAACGCCGTTCATCCCACTTCGAATAGCTTCTCCAAACACCAACTCAACATCAGACCTACTCCATCTCAACTCGAAATCGAATTCGAGTTTAAAACCCCAACCTGGAAACACCCGAGCAACACCATCCAAAACCTGTCAACACCTCGTCTATTCCTCTCCGACCATCAGAGCACCAGCGAGTCCGGCCAAACCTTCGCCTACATCCCCTCTTCCGATCCCCAAATCCCTGCAACACTCGATGCACCAGAGGAAGCGAGAAGCATCAAAATTCTGACCACTAGGAAACTAGGTTTAGAAACTAAAATGAACAACCACTGACGCCACCTATCGTTAACCATCCACCTGCCATTTTTCCTCCATTCACCAATCATTCCTCCATCTCCAAGAAGAACTACAACATTCCAGATCCACTAAATCATCAGATAAACCCCAAAACCCATTTTCTGGTCAACCCAATAATGCACTTCCAACACTTAACTAAAAATAGAGATTTTAGTTTCAAAAATCAAATTTTTGTTTTAACAATTGATTCATATATCTGGATCGAAGAATCAAGGTGATTGATTTTTTTTACTTATATTTTGAATTGCTGTGTTGTTCAATATTGACAGAGACAATTCAAATTGTTCCACTTAAACAAATTCTTAAACTTAAATCTATGATATAACAAATAGGCTTTAAATCAAGACTTAAGTACTAACACATATTGGATTAAGAGCAAGTGGATTTTAATTTGATCTTGCCTGGAACTAGAATCAGAGAAAGAAAAATGCAGATACACAACATGCACAATAATATATTCATATATAAACACAAGGCTCTACTTATAAATATATTCACAATCATATTTATTTCAGAGATGAATATGCAACATAATTATATACTTAAACCTTTTAAGTTGTGATGTTACTCACCTGGATTTGTGAAAGAACAGAGCCTGCTTTTTATTACAACAGGTTTGAAAAATACAAGCTGAAACTCTTCTCTGTTTTGTTGGATTGCTTGATGATGTCGAATGTTTTACTTAAGTTTTAAATGAAGCTTCCTCATCATAGACCTGAACTTGCATGCTTGATCGAGATGATTTAGATTTTAAATCATTTCATTTGATCTTTGTTTTAAAACTGTGATGATTTTTGTTTGCACAAAAAATGGACAAACACCTCAAAGTTGTATGGTTTAGTAGATCTTATGTAGTTCTTAGTGATTTGGGTGATTTATGCAAATATATGAAAAGCAGGGGCTAAACTGTAAAAAGACACGCAGATTTATGGTGGTTCAGCCAGAATATGCCTACGTCCACTTTATATGTTATTTCTCTTCTCTTGTTTTGATTACAAGTACAAAGCTTTGATATAAGTAAAAGAAAGTTGTTTGAAAGTTCTCTCCGTGCTTGAGCTCTCAAAACTTGTCCCCATTGTTGTACCCCTGCCCCTCTATTTATAGAGTGAGGCTGGGGGCAGGGGTCTTGGATGTATATAGCTGCCTGTGGGCCTGGGCTGGAGCAATCTGGCCTGGCAACGTTCTGGTTCAGCGAGGCTTCATTCGGTAGTGGTTGGAGCAGTGGTGGTTCGGTATGTAGTGCTTTGATTTGGTTCGGCGAGGCTTCATTCGGCATGGGTTGGAGCAGTGGTGGTTCGGTATGTAGTGCTTTGATTTGGTTCGGCGAGGCTTCATCCGGCATGGGTGGAGGAAGCTGATTCGGCAATGGAATGGAGGAAGCTGGTCCGGTAGCTCCCTGGTTCGGCGGTAGTTGGGATAGGTCTTGGTTCGGCGAGGGGGATATGCTTGGTTCGGCTGTTGTTTGGACCGGTGGTAGGAGCTTGGTTTCTTCTGGCTCGGTAGGGGTGAAAACACACCCAACATTTGCCCCCCAAAGCGAGGTATATGCTGGTATATAGCTTGCTTTGTTTGATCCTGGTTGTTCTCGTTCGGTCTTGTGCGCCGAATGCTTTGGTTCGGTGGCCTTTCCCTTGCCTATAAATATGGGCGCTATGCTACCGTCGTCTCCTCACCGTTTGAGATAGCCGAAACGATTGACTTTACCGAATCAAAATTTCTGCCTTCTGCCGGATCAGCTGTGCTAGCCGAACCAGGTGATTTCTCTTAACCGCCAAATGAACCTTTGTTACCGAATGGGTCTTAGTCCTACCGAATGAAAATGGGAGAGTGTGATCGCCGAATGAACATTAGGAGTTCGAATACCGAACGAACCTAACACCGAACGAACTTAACACCGAACGAACTTAAAAACTTCCCGTGTCGAATGGACTTGAGAATTTTTCTGTACCGAATGATTTTTTATGCTTCGAATGACAAATTAAATTCCAGAAATCATATACTTGCTTGTTTTATACTTTCGTATCTTTTGTTTTGCAGATAAATGTCTCGCAAAGTGGAAACTCGCTCGGATAAAAGGAAGTCCGGGGGCGAAGGAGAGTCCTCGGCCGTGCCCCAAGCTCAATCAGGATCGGAGCGTCATGGGCCCGCCCCAAGGTCATTAGTGGATGGACATGGTCCCCAGGAGCTGCTGGATTCCCCGCCTGACTGCTTTCCTAGCTCTCTCAAAGAGGAGCAGCTCGATGTTATATCTCGTTCCTTTGGGATCGATAGAGCCCTCATGCTGTTGCCGGGCCCAGGAGTCATGCCATACAATCCTCCCGAAGGGTACTTTGCTTATAGTAGGTACCATTGTATGTGTGGTGCTATCCCGCCTCTCAATGCTTGGGTAGTCAGCTTCCTCACGTATCTAAAGGTGGCCCCATTCCAGCTTCAGCCCAACTCTTATGCCATACTGGCGAGCCTTTTCGTCATCTTTCAGAGGAAGTACGGGCGCCCTCCTTCCAACCGGGAGATCCGGTACTTATATAATTTGAGAGGCTACAAGAAAGGATCCCCATACATTAGCTTGGAGTCAGCTGTGACCTTCAAGCCGGTCTTGGACTTGTACTCTAAATTCAGCATGTTCAAGAAAGAGTGGTTCTTTGTTAGGGACGACTCCGTCTCAATCCGGCGCTTTACCTCTGGATGTAAGTTGATGCTTTTACTTATAATTTCTATTCCGATTGCGATGCTTCTTCTCATACTTTCTCATTTTTGCTAGCGACAGGTGGCTTTCCGGTTGTGGAGACTGACCGCCTGGTTCAGACGGCGGCTGAGATAGAAGCCATTCTTGGGAAATATAGATCATCTGCCTTCTTGATTAGAAACGCGATTCTTCTGGAATATAACTTAATCCTTCCGCAGCAGTCTGTAGTTAAGCTGAGGGAAACGGCGGAGGAGAGGGCGGCTGCTCAGACCAAGGAAGGTGTTACGGCAGAGAGTAGCAAGAGGAAACCTTTCACAAAACCTCCAGCTGTCGGAGGTAAGAAACTCAAGAAATCGGACGGTCCCTCCCCCAGCAATTGTCCACTTACCCGGGAGGAGGAAGACATAGAGGAGGAAAGAGGCGAGGGTGGAGATGGTCGGGATGGTGACAAAGGTGGCGATGGCATCGGGGCCCTACTTCCTGGGCAAGCGGGCGAGATTCAGGAGTGGACGGATGATGCGTTCCACCAGGCTTTTGAGGGGTTGGATGAGGATCCGGCTTTGGCAGAGAAGACCGGGAAGGCGGACAAAGCCGGGACTGGTGCAAGTGAGTCTTCTCCGACCATTCCAGCCAAGGTGGCTCCGACGACTCAAGGTGAACTCTTGACTCCTGCATGCTTCATAAATGATAGGGACTTAGGAATATTTTATGACCCGCTCCCGTCCTGGAATGAAATCCAGGACTTATTGCAGTATCCCACTCCTCCCCAGGGTTTGTACAACCATAGCTGTGTTTCTTTTCCTTTTTTAACTTGTAATTTACCGCGTTTCTCGAATCATATAGTAATGTAAGATTGTGACATTTGTTCTTTATATCAGGAGCAGGCAAGACGTCCAAAGCTTCAGACCTTCGACACAGGCTTGAGCAATATAAACTTTCCAAAATTTCTGCTAAGCCGAAGCCCCCAACCCAACGCTCCGGGGATGTAGTCGGCTACCGTCCTCTTCTTGGGGTCATCGAAGAGGGTATTCAGCAGAGGAAGAGGAGTCATCCTTTATCCGAGACTTCGCCCGGTCCTCAGCCTCCGGCTCAGCCTATTCATGATATTACTGAGGAGGGTAGCGAGTTTGCACCTTCTCCGCACCCGTCCGGAAACCCTTCTGCTATTCATATCGACCGTCCCGACTTGGCCCGTAATCCATTTGCGGGTCATCCTGATCTGGATCCAAGTTCTCATGATATTACTTTTGACGAAGTCACTAGTGAACACCTTCTCCCCCGTAACCCCATGGTACGAGTACTTGATGAAGCCAAGTCCTTAGATCTCGATCTACTCACTACTCGTATAGTCACTATGGGAGACGAGGCCAAGGCTACTATTGATCGGGTGGCAGAGGAGACCAAGAAGTTGATGGGGCATCATGCTCGGCTGGTTAAGGCCGGAGAGGAGATTGGGAGCGCCAATATCCGACTTCGATTGGTGGTTTCGGATCAGGCCAAACAGCTTGTGGATCAGGCTATTCAGATTTCTCAGCATGAGGCTGCTACTGGGCGACTAAGGAAAACCATGGAAGAGGCCAGTCGGGCCGAATTGCGGAAAATGAAAGCTACTTGCAAAGAGCGGATTGACATGGCTATTGCCACGGTGGATGAGGTTCGGAGAGCGGATCTCGAGCAGGTGGAGGAATTGTCCGAGAAACTTAAGGCTGCAGAGCTTGCTCAAGCTAAGTTGAGGGAAGAGATGGAGGTGATGCGGAGGTCCCTTCAGGCTGATTGCTCGAGATACAGATTGGAGAGGGATGCTGCCGTCGAAAGGTTGTTGGCTTCCGATGCCCGGATGAGGGAGTTTGAGGAGAATGAGGGAATGATGGATGACATGCTCCAGGACATGTATTTCCGGACTTGGAAGCAGGGCAATCTCTCTTGGATGGATGATTATCCCAGGGTCATGGCCAAGATCTATCTTCGGGCTTTGGAGGAGGCTAAGGCTGAAGCAGATAAAGAAGGTGGAACGGTCTTCAGTATGGATGTGGTCACTGCCCAGTTCACCAAGGAGGAGAAAGTGGCGGTAAAGGAGGGTATGCGGCTGCTTGCTGCTGAGGAGGCAGGTGTGCAGGTAGAGGATGACGACCAGGATGGTCAAGAAGCAGGTGCTGGTAAGTCTTCCTTTCTAGCCTTTCCGTTAACTTGGTTACTTACCACTAATGAATCCTTTTTATGACCGGACAGGCGGGCAACAGAGCAAGGACAAGACTTCGACGCAACCGGCTCCCTGATTAGACCTGGAAAATTCTTTTTGTAGGCTTGGCATTGCTGTATCTGTTAGTCTTAAGACAGTAGAGTAACTTCTAAGTTGTAATTCTTGCTACTTGTAATAATCAACATTATTCTTGACGTGTAATCTTTTAACTTAAGCTGATTTTGTCGTTTCTTGAATATTTGTTGCTATTTCGACATATCGTATGAGAAATGTAGCTATGTATATTCTTGTAATTAAATTGTGTTTGATGTTAGACTCTGGTTCTACACCATAATTTCATGACTTGCAATATTAGCGTGTGGTGTGAACAAATTATGGTCATGTATTTGTACATAAAAGAAGAAAATACCGCCTTTCATGTTTTAATCGTAGATGGCAGTCTTGAATATCTTGTAGGACCGAGCATGGAATGTAGTCGAATGTCCTGCCACTGTGAGTTCCTACACCCATTGGCGAGTATCTCCTACTCTGTATCATGTACTTTAGGGATTGTTATAGGGGATAGAAAAAAAAAGCTTTTTAAGTAAAATTGAAATACGTGAAATAGTAAAACTTCCAATCACGGAAGGCCTTCGATGTGCTTAAGTTCGTGGCAAACGGGTTTTGTAGTCACTTTCCCTAGCTGTGGGTCTTGGAGACATTTGTCACCCATCTTACGCCTCCGCGGGGAGTTAATTCTTTTTTACCACAGCCGCACTTAAGACACATCGGAGCCGAGATCGCGCACAGTAACTACTCGGGCCATTATGGCCCGTAATCATGGGTATTATTCGATTTACTGTGGCCGGCTAGCGTGGGTGCCGATCGTCAACTGTGAACTGCCCCTGGCTGGCCACACCTTATGTTGGGGCTTATAGTCGGTTCACAGTTGCCGGCGAGCCTAACGCCGTAATGAGCTGCCTCGGCTATAGTCGGCCTTCTCGGTGGCTTATAATCGGCTCATTACAGTTGGCTTTAAGGGCCGTCGCGAGCAATGAGTTAACCCGCAGCAGAGGGATGCTAGAGCAAAAGTGTCTCATTGGCGAGGGCATAGATTCGCATAGTACCTGTTAGGTCTTGTCCAGGTGAAGTTGCGTCGTGGAGTGCTTTGAATAGAAATGCTGTATACTCAGGATTTTTTTCAATAGAAAAGGATAAAGTTAACAAGCAGCCAAGATACAAAGGAACAAAAAAAAGAGACAAGGTTTTTTAAAGTGGTTCGGCACGAAAAGGCCTACGTCCACTGATTCTCTTTGTTAATTCACTTCATATGGGCAATACAGGTTAAGAAAAGTATCGACGGAGGTGTTGGATGTTCCATGCCCTCTGGAACACCTCTCCGTCCACTGTTGACAAAATATAGGCTCCGTTGTGGAGATCTTTATGAATTACATATGGTCCATCCCAGATTGGGTCTAGTGCTCCGGGGCGAGGGAAGATTCGCTTGAGGACAAGATCCCCTTCTTGCAAGGTACGATGCTTGACTTTGGAGTTGTATTGTGCTGCCACTTTTTGCTTGTGGGCTGCTGTTTTGAGGATTGCATCGTTTCTTCTCTCCTCGATTAGATCCAAAGACATGTGAAGGAGTTCTTCGTTCTCTTCTGGGTTATAGTGGATCCGACGATGGGAAGGCACAATAGTTTCAACTGGGAGCATAGCCTTCGATCCGTATGCCAAAGAGAAAGGAGTGTGCCCTGTCGATGTTCTGAAAGATATGCGATAGGCCCATAGTGCCGTAGGAAGTTCATCCACCCAAGCGCCCTTTGACTTTTCGAGCTTCTTTTTGATTAGAGTTTTCAGAATTTTGTTGACCGCTTCGACTTGTCCGTTTGCCTGGGGATATGCTACGGATGAGAAGCTTTTATGAATTCTGTGTTCTTGGCACCAGTTGGCGAATTCCTCGCTGTCAAATTGAAGTCCATTGTCTGATATGATTTTGAGTGGGACTCCGTACCTGCATAGAACATTTTTTATCAAGAAGTTAATAACTTTTGCTGAAGATACTTTATTTAGAGGTTCCGCTTCCACCCATTTGGTGAAATAATCAACTGCCACTATAGCATATTTGGCCCCGCCTCGGCCCATTGGTAGCTCGCCGATTAAGTCAATTCCCCATATCGCGAAGGGCCAAGGGCTGGTCATCTGAGTAATCTCGGTTGTTGGTAGCCGAGGGATCTTAGCAAATTTTTGGCATCTGTCACACTTCTTGACGAAATCTAAGGCGTCCTTGCTTAAGGTGGGCCAGAAATATCCATATCGGAGTATCTTTTTTGCTAATGTTTGCCCCCCGGTGTGATCTCCACAGCTCCCCTGATGGATGTTGGATAAGATTTCCTTGGCTTCCCTTCCGGCGACACACCTTAATAATGGGTTAGAGAAACCGCGCCGATAGAGGATGTCTTCTTGTATTGTATAGCGGGATGCTTTCCTCAAGATTTTCTTGACTTCATTACGCCCGTTGGGTAGTGTGCCACCTTGTAGGTAGTCTCGGATGGGAGTCATCCAAGTTGCTTCTTCGGCTGCGGCTATCAGATTCACTTGCTCAAAACTTGGGACCGTTTGCTTTGAGATGGTTATTGCCCCGAAGATGGCGATGTCTCTCATACTCGCTTGCTTTGCCAATTTGTCGGCCTCTTGGTTCTCTTCCCGAGGGATGTGTTTGACTAAGTACTGATCCAATCGGCTGAGAAGCAACTTGGTCTTCTTTAGATATGCTATGAGTCGTTCCTCTCGAGCTTGGAATTCTCCTAGTATTTGATTAACAATAAGTTGAGAATCGCTGTGAAGACACAAAGAACTGGCTCCGATTTCTATGGCAATTTCTAGTCCAGCTATCACTGCTTCATATTCTGCATCGTTGTTGGTGGCAGCGAAATCCAACCTTATAGCATAGTGCAGTTTATTTCCCCTGGGAGTGATTATTACCACACCTGCCCCCGAGCCTTGTTCGTTAGATGCACCGTCCACAAAGAGATTCCACTTGATATCTTATGTTATTTCCAGTTGCTCCTTATCCTCGTTGGTAGTGAATTCTGCAATGAAATCAGCCATGGCTTGTCCCTTGATGGCGGTGCGAGGGTGATAGGTGATATCATATTGACTCAGCTCAATACACCATTTAAGTAGTCGCCCAGAAGTGTCGGGACGATGGAGTACCTGCCTCAGTGGTTGATCGGTCAGAACTTTGATGGAATGGGATTGGAAGTAGTGACGTAGTTTTCATGAGGTGATTAGTAAACAGTATGCTAACTTTTCAAGTTTAGGGTATCTGACTTCTGCCCCAGTAAACCTTTTACTGACGAAGTAAACTGGTCGTTGCGTGCGGTTGTCTTCCCTTACCAAGGCAGCGCTTAAAGCGTGAGATGATACAGCAAGGTATAGGTATAATTCTTCGCCTTCGCTTGGGGTCGAGAGTACCGGTGGTTTCTGGAGGTGTTCAATTAGGTTAAGGAAAGCGGTTAAGCATTCGTCCGTCCATTCGAACTTTCCTTTATCTTTCTTTAGAGCTTCGAAAAAGGGGACGCACTTGTCCGTTGCTTTGGAGATGAATCGGCTTAGGGCGGCCACTTTTCCATTTAGGCTTTGCATCTCCTTTCGGGTGGAAGGTATCTTGATGTCCCTTAATGCTCGGACTTGTTCAGGGTTTGCTTCAATCCCTCGGGCATGGACGATGAACCCTAAGAATTTTCCCGATGACACTCCGAAGGAGCACTTTAGTGGATTCAACTTCATTCCATACTGTCGAAGTACCTGGAACATTTCGCTTAGGTGGCTTACGTGATCCTTGGCTTTCCGTGATTTCACCAGCATGTCGTCTACATATACTTCCATAGTTTGTCCTATTAGCCCTGCAAACATCTTGTTGACGAGGCGCTGGTAGGTGGCTCCTGCATTTTTAAGTCCGAAGGGCATCACTTTGTAGCAGTATAAACCCCGGTCGGTGATGAAACTAGTGTGGTCTTGGTCGGGAGCATGCATAGGAATTTGGTTATATCCTGAGTATGCATCCATAAAAGATAGGAGTTCGTGCCCGGCTGTGCTGTCTACAAGTTGGTCAATTCTGGGAAGCGGGAAGCAATCCTTTGGGCAGGCGTCGTTTAGGTTGGAGAAGTCAATGCAGGTCCGCCACTTCCCATTAGCCTTCTTTACTAGTATCGGGTTGGCGACCCATTCTGGGTAAACAGCTTCCCGTATGAAGTCATTGGTGAGTAGATTCTTTACTTCTTCATCGAGGGCCGCTGATCGCTCTGCCCCCATACTTCTCTTTTTTTGTTTTACAGGCGCCTTGGTAGGATCAATGTTTAATACGTGGCATGCTATGTCGGGGGAGATTCCGATCATGTCAGCGTGTGACCAAGCGAACACATCCAAGTTGTGGCAGAGAAAATCAATGAGTTGTTCCTTCAATTCATCTTTCAGCTGCGACCCAATTTTCAGTAGCCTACTTGAGTCGTGCTTGTCTACAGATATAAACTCCATAGCCTCTGCAGGCTCGGCGGTGGCCTCCTCCTCTTTGTCCCTAGGATCTAATTCATTGAAAGGGTCGCTGGTGTATCGAAGAGGAGCGGCTTTCTTTAGTTGCTATGCTTCAAGGCTTTTTGTGCAGAGGGCAATCTCTACACCTTTCCCTTTATCTTTCCTGTGGTTGTTGCGAAGTTCGGTTACATAGCAGTCTCGTGCAATATCCTGGTCTCCTTCCACTTCCCCTACCCCATTGTCTGTTGGAAACTTCATTTTCAGGCACCATGGGGCTAGGACAATCTGGAAGTCAGACAAGGCTGGTCTTCCTAAGAAGGCGTTGTAGGCCGAATGGTTTTCTATCAGCACAAACGTCTGTTTCCTTACAACGGAGCGGGGATGGCTTCCAATCTCAACAAAGAGGTTCAGCTGCCCGAGGGGCATCTTCGCATCTCCAGTGAAACCGTGTAGCGGTTTATCGCAGGGAGATACATCCTTCATTGATAGCTTCATTTTGTCGAATGCGTGTTTGAACAGGATATTTACAGAGCTCCCAGTGTCTACCAGGATTCGGTAAACTTCGGCGGGACCGAGTCGGGCAGAGATAACCATGGGATCCATGTGAGGGTACTGTCTTCCTTCTAGGTCGCGTTTACTGAATATGATGTCATTGCTTTCTTTCCGCTTTGGGTGGCGCTCTTCTATAACCGTATTGACACAGTCTTTATTGTCTCTAAGCGACTTCCCATATCTTTCCATCTCTCTCCAACTTCTGTCTGCGATGTGCGGACCTCCTGAGATGGTATGGACCACTATCTTCTCTTGACTAGAGCTGCTAGCGTTGTGGTTTCCTCTGTCGGTCCCTGGTGAGGGTAGCCTCGGGTTTTCATTGGCCGGGGCTGAAGTCCTATCTTGACTTTTTACATAACGTTCCAGTTTCTTTCTTCTGATGTGTTCCTCAATCAGATCTCGAAGATGATGGCATTCATTGGTATCATGTCCGTGAGATTCGTGGAAGCGGCAGAATTTTCTAGACTTCTGTGCGTTATCTGATTCCTTCTTGTATGGTGGGCGTTTGTATCTAACTTCGCCTTGGGTGGCAAGGAAGATATTTTCGACGGTCTCGTTCAAAGGGGTGTAAGTGTCGAATCTTGGTCCTGGCCGATATAGGCGCTTTTCTACCTTCTTGCCCCCAGCATTGTCTCTGGAATCATTTCTTCGAACGTCCCTCGCCATAGCAGGGGCGTTGCCATGGGTCGTCTTACTCTGCTGTCCTGACTGCTCTTCAATGGCAGCATCCTCAAGCCTCATGTATTTCCCGGCTTCATGGAAGAAATCGGGTAAAGTAGCTGGTTTTTCTTTTGTCAATCTTCTAGCAAATTTAGTGTCTGGATGCACCCCACTGCAGAGGGCCATTAGGATAAGCTTCTCATCGGCATCTTGAACTGCGGCTGCTGCGGCGTTGAATCTGGTTAGGTATTGCTGCAGCTTTTCTCCGGGTTTCTGTTTGACGCTGGATAAGGAATAAGAGTCCTTAGGTTGCTCCACATGAATGCGGAACTGACTGATAAATTTTTCTTTCAACATTTCCCATGAGCTGATGG
This sequence comes from Allium fistulosum, assembly GCA_030737815.1. Lineage (NCBI taxonomy): Eukaryota > Viridiplantae > Streptophyta > Magnoliopsida > Asparagales > Amaryllidaceae > Allium > Allium fistulosum. The sequence continues at coordinate 1,044,876,019 of CM060905.1, forward strand.
ATCCTTGGGGTAGATGACAGAACCAGGAGGTAGCAAGATCTGCTAAGAAGAGCGGAAAGCATTTGCACAGTACTCCCTCTGTTGCTCCACTCATGAGCATATGCTGCGTGTACCTCTGTAAGTGTACAACGGGATCGGAGGTTCCTTTGTAGGGTTCCATTGTTGGCATCTTCCATTCTCGGGGGGTGATAGCAACTTCGATATTGCGGGCGAAAGGGCCGGTTACCCTAGCGCCTATCCCTCGGTCTCTTTGCTCCCGCTGGACACACTCTCTGAATAAGCGTGCCATCCTTTCATCAGAACTTGGAGCGGATAAAAATGAGTTTGGTTCTGTTCTGTGGGATTGATTCCGTCCAGACGACCTGTAGGGATGGTACCGTCTATCATTCCTCATATTTTCCAGTGGCTGCCTTTGATCTTCTGGGAGCATGCTTGGGTCAGCTATAGTTGGCCCTTGCCTTGATCTTCCCCTGTTGGGTTCTGATCTAAGCACTTCCTCGGGTCCAACTTCGGGCTGAACTCTAGCTCGGCCCCGTTCACTGGTGTTTCTGTGGTTAGGCAGCATGACAGGCTCAGCTACAGTTGACCTTCGCCCGGTACCTTCCTTGTTGGGTTCGGTACCAAACGTTTCCTCAGGCCTAACTTCGGGCTGTGCTCGGTCTCGGCTCCTACCACGGCTACTTCTGCCGTTAGCTCCTTTGAAGAAGGATGATCTTTGCTGTCTCTGAGATCCTCCAGACTGGGACTCGCCCCATGATTCAGTGTTGCGGTTGGATTCTTCAGCGTCCCTCAAGCGTGACATGAGATGGTCCACCAAGGCTTCCTGCTGGGACGTGAAGCGGTTAGTTACTTCAACAACAACTCTATCCAAATCTGCCCTAGTGATTGCTGCAGGCTGTTCTGTGGCAGGAGTGGTTGGGTTAGCCTGTCCTTCATTTGTTACCGTTGTTGGAGGAGGACGATTCACTTGATTCGTGACAGCTGGATCTGGAAGACTGCTGGATGCGATGTTTTTTCCTTTGTTAACATCTTTTCTCTGTTTGGGAGGCATGTTTTCCAAGTGGCAGACGATGCTGTTAGGAATACTTGTTAAGTAGATGAAGCTGAAGCTTCGAGCTTCTACCTTCTCAGTGAAAGCACCAAAAATGTTTGCATAAAAAATGGACAAACACCTCAAAGTTGTATGGTTTAGTAGATCTTATGTAGTTCTTAGTGATTTGGGTGATTTATGCAAATATATGAAAAGCAGGGGCTAAACTGTAAAAAGACACGCAGATTTATAGTGGTTCAGCCAGAATATGCCTACGTCCACTTTATATGTTATTTCTCTTCTCTTGTTTTGATTACAAGTACAAAGCTTTGATATAAGTAAAAGAAAGTTGTTTGAAAGTTCTCTCCGTGCTTGAGCTCTCAAAACTTGTCCCCATTGTTGTACCCCTGCCCCTCTATTTATAGAGTGAGGCTGGGGGCAGGGGTCTTGGATGTATATAGCTGCCTGTGGGCCTGGGCTGGAGCAATCTGGCCTGGCAACGTTCTGGTTCGGCGAGGCTTCATTCGGTAGTGGTTGGAGCAGTGGTGGTTCGGTATGTAGTGCTTTGATTTGGTTCGGCGAGGCTTCATTCGTCATGGGTTGGAGCAGTGGTGGTTCGGTATGTAGTGCTTTGATTTGGTTCGGCGAGGCTTCATCCGGCATGGGTGGAGGAAGCTGATTCGGCAATGGAATGGAGGAAGCTGGTCCGGTAGCTCCCTGGTTCGGCGGTAGTTGGGATAGGTCTTGGTTCGGCGAGGGGGATATGCTTGGTTCGGCTGTTGTTTGGACCGGTGGTAGGAGCTTGGTTTCTTCTGGCTCGGTAGGGGTGAAAACACACCCAACAATTTTCTTTAACTTCCAGATTTGAACTGGAATAGTTTTTAAATTTTCATCTCTGGTTTTACTCAGCTTGAAAATGAACGAGACTGAAAATGTGAAGCTTGGTATTGATATATAAAAAGAAGTGTATAGGTTGGAGATAATATTTTCTTTGAACAGGGTGATGATATGTTGTACAATAGTTATGGCTGAGATGTTTTTGGTTGTGTACTAGGGAGATGTTAGCATTAAATGTCGATGTCCCTTATGTCTACAACTTATACTTCATTTCATTTCGAATGGTGCTTATGTTTGTATATTTTTTCCCAGTGTACATACCCATTTAATACTCCCTGTACAAGCATGAAGATATGTTTCCCTTTATACTTTGTTTCATTTTATTCTTCCTATGTCTTACAGCCTTGCAACTCAATGTATTTTCCAGCATTTCAAATGTGTTCATTTATCTTGTCTGCTACGTGAATATGTATAGTTAGTTAACATATGGTTAGAATTTACCTATTTTATTTTTATGTTCCATTCTAACTTAAATATTTATTGTCTTTCTTTCCCTATTTATATTTTTTTTTTCTTTTACTTGCTCACTTTTGAGCATATTTATATTTTTATTTGCTTGTACATAATTATTTTGTATCAACATCTTAACATGATGTTAAGATTTACTCTAATTTATTTTATACTATAAAATTTATCTTATGTATATTTTCTATTTCAATTTTCTAACTTTAAATATTTATTAATTTGTATGTTTCAATATATTTATATTTTCTTATTTATTAAATAAGTGCTATTTATTTGTATTTTATTTTACTTTATATTTTTATTATCTTATATTTAATTTATTAACTCAAATTATTATTAAACCATTTATTTACAATTTAAATTCAAGTCAAATATATATCTATATATTTATTATTTTCAAATTCATTCATATAAGCCCAAATACATATATACACATATATATCTAATATTAACAATATTTTTAAATTAAAATGGTTTATACCAAATATATTTGAATTTGGGGAAACTCGAATCACTTAATCGATAAATTTCACAATTTTATTCAAAAATTTATTTAAATTATCAATTTAAATAAAATTAAAATTCGGGGTCGTTACAAAGGTCTAAACTGAATTTTAAGTCAAAGTATAACTATAAATTCAAGTTCAGTTTGAAAAAAAAAATTAGTTTGGGAAATAAAGTTTTAAATTTAAATTGTTTTAATACTTAAAAATGTTAAGTATTGAAAAAGAGATTTGAATTTAAAATGAAATTTAAATTATAAAGTAAAATTTAAACAAAGTTAAATCAAAACTTGAAACCTGGTTTTTAAGTTTAACTTTGAATTCCAGATTTTGAGATAAATTGAAGTTTTATAAATTTAAATGTTTAAAAAATGAATTTAAATGTTAAGGTATACTTTTAATATGTGAATTTAAAAAGAATTTGATTTTTACTCTTAAAATTTCTTTTATAACAAAAGTATTACTTTAACATGAGAAATTAAAAGTTAGGAAAAAAATAATTTGGATTTTTAACCTTATTAAAAATAAATTGGTATTTATTCTAAAGTTTGAAATTTAATTTGAAATTTGAAATCAATGTTTCCAAATATATTGTAATTAATAATTAAATCATAAGTATGAATGAGTTTTACTTTAAGATATAAGAATGATTTATAATTCATTAATTATTAAGTTAATAAAAAATGGATAACTTATTTATTTAATTAATTAATGATTGGATTAATTAAATAAGTAATTAGAGGTTTAAATTAATTAATTAAGGATTAAAGGGTGTAATTAAGTGATTAATTAAGAGTAATTACTTTGTGTAAGGGACTAATTAAGGATAATTAATTAAGGAGTAACTAATTTATTTAATGAGTAATTAAGAGTAGTTAATTACTGGATAAGATTAATCAAGAGTGATTAATAAATGAGGTTTAATTAAAGATTAATTACTTAATGTAATTAATGTAAATAAAGTAATTAATTAAAGAAGTAATTAGAGATCATTAATTAATATAATTAATGATGTAATTAAGAGTTGATTAATTTAGATTAATTAATCAATGATAAGTGATTATGGAGTAATTAAAGGTTAATTACTGTAACTGGTTAAGAATAATTAATTTGTGTAATTAATTAAGGATAATTACTTAATGTAGTTATAGTTTAATTAATCAAGGGTAATTAATGATTAATTAAAGAATAATTAATTAAATGTTTGTAATTAATTAATTATAAATTAACCCTGATTAGGAATTATCCATAGGCAAATGATCTGGTTTAGATTAATCAGATATCTTAATTGGTTTCACTTATGGATGATTATATTCTATTGAATGCTGTGAATTATTTGATATTCTCTACTGTGTGATGCTTTGTGATGTAAATTTGTTTTAATTCAAGCTGTGATGAATGTAATTTATTTTATCTGTGATGAATGTATATTATTTATCTGTGAATTGGTAAATGGAGGATAAGCGTTATAGGAATATACCGCTTATCGATATTGATATGCTTAAATCTGTGATGATGTGATGATTTGTAATGTTGCACTACTGTGTAAAACCCCTGGACCACACTTTTACACACACAAATATGGATTTCACGAGGAAATCGGTTAAGTCACAGATGATTTAAATTTAATGTTTTTGAAATTGAAATTTTAATTTCAATTGATTTTGGATATGAATTTGGGTTAAATGTTAAAGCTTTTGAACGGGAGTTTTTAGGATAAAAGTTATTTTGAATAACTTGGTAAAGTTTCCAATTTAAATAATTTAATTTGAATTTGAATTCAAAATTTGGAATTGAATTCCATGTTTGGAAATTATGGTTAAGATGTTATAAATGTGTTTATATGAATTAAAACCATTTTAAAAGTATGGTTTTGAGAATTTGAATTTAACCCTGGGACTTTAACTCGTATAAATGAATCAGATTTTCCGCATTGAAAACTATTTGTTTTCAAATAATAGAAGCTTTCATATAAGGAATGAATTTCCAATTTGTGTCAAAGGAATTTCAAGTTTGAAAGGAAAATGGTTTTCCGAGTTATGAATAAATCTTTGTGAAAGATTGTTGAACTTTGTTTTGAAATTGGAAAGGTGTACCTTTTGTATAAAAGGTCGAAATGGGATTGTTTTGAAAGCTATCAATTAAATCTTTGATTTAAAGATTTAATGAGTTAATCCAATTGAAATAAAAATCGATTTGAAAATCGATGAATAGATCTTTGTGAAACTGGGTGAACTTTGCGAGATGAATCTTTTTATATAAAAGATTAAAATGGTAATTTGTTTAAACCATTTGAAAGAGAAGTTTTGGGTAATAAGTTGTGACTTAACTGAAATCCCAATATCCATATGTTTTAAAATATTGCGCCCACTATTCGGTTTAGCCGGGAGAGGACTTTGTGTCATATAACCCATTCCGAATAGTGATACGACGTAAATGGATAGCATTTGAAGACCGGTGTTGAAGATCGGGTGTTTGCGAGAACGATAGGATAACCTATCGATTGTCTCTGCACTGAGTAGATACGGTATAAAGATTTCCTAAGTGATGGGAAGTCCGATCGGGATTGTGAATACCCGGATTGCAAGGGCTTCTTTAGAAGTGCCTTCGGTTCTGTTCGAACCCGGAACAGACTTGTATGGTTGTATGCCTGACATTACACTTTGAGATATAAAGCTGATTTCTTTCAAATACATTTCTGTTTGGTGGCGGAGATTTATTCTCTTAGCTTATCACCCTTCTTTGAGACGTACGAGCTCAGAGGTTATGTAGTTGAAATTTATCAGCGATATACTCCCAATTTGGTAGTGTGGCATGCTAAGTGTTGCTGTGTGTTGCTGATCATTTGTTGATCAAAGCATAGCTTTCGTGTAAAGCGTAGCTTTGTGGACGAGACCTCATCGGACCTCACACCCTAGAAATGGTCGAAACAGGAAAGATGCGGCAAGGTTTCAGGGGTAGCTCCCCTAGGGTATGTCCATTCCTTCTGGAAAAAGGTGGTATCATGGTATGGAGCCCATATATTTTACCTGTGTGGTTGCTCCAATCTCATTTACTGTATGATTGTTGCTTTGTGCTCGAGGCGCCTCGGATAAAGGTCGCAAACGACCGGGGGTGGCATATCTTAGGTTTACTACCCAGGAAGGGGGTAACCGGCCTTGTGTTGGCAGAGAGCCAGGTAGGTTCTCGGGGCGTCCCTCCAGAGGCGTTCCCATGTGGCATAGGCAATTCCTTAACCTGACCATTTGTTGGAAAATCCAAAGAAACAATACGAACCTTGTACGGTTTTAGTTGTAGAACCTGCCATTTAAAATGGTAGCTATAGTAGGCATAGTACAATGGTACCTATGCTGGCTAAGATTAATATTATATTTTCGAAATGTTTCCTACACTATGCACTAGTAATAATATCAAAAGAGTTTTCTCGTATTAAGCATATTTGACTATCATAAGAAGAAATCTCCTCCAAGTCTGCGATTGCATTGTGTGTGTGGTGGGAGGTCTTATGGTAGTTTCATTTTCCAAAAAGCATTGCGGATTTCAATGTTTAAAATTCTTTTGTTGTATAAAAATAAACTGTTTTGTTTACTCACACCAGTCCCATGACTAACCTGGAGTTTATTGTTCCCTTCCTAAACTCTGGGTGCCCATAATTTTCCACACGGGCAGTCTAGAGTTGGGTTTTTCAGATAGTCAGATTTAGTAGAGTATCTGGAACTAGTTCAGTTTTTGGAGTTCACGGAGGACTGACACTTTCTTATCTTTGTGCATCGTGATGATGTTTCGAGCTTGATGTTGAAGTTATTGGACTCATTCTCCTTTAAAGATCATTTAGAGTTATCAGTTATGTTGTTTCCGCTGTAACATTATTATTTGTCTCTGATATTGTTGTATCATATTGATATCATTGTTGTATATCATTTTGGATATTGTATTCGTGGGAGTTGTATATGATATTATTCATTTCTTTCTTCCGCTGTGTTGTTATACTTACTATGTTATAAGCTCCGGCGAGCCAGATTCGACGTTTGAATCTACGGCATTCGAGTACAAGTGAAGTACGGGTGCCGATTTTTGAAGGCCGATTCAGGATCGTTACAACTTAGGCATATCTAAATTCGTTGAAAAATAAATTAGATCTAAACTATACATATAATATGTACATACAATGAAAAAGTTGTAGGAAATGTAGCTCTAATTATATTATCATTATGAACATACAATCAATTAACATATATTAAATCTAAACTTTGGGTCAACATAATGAAAAAATAATGAGATTAGATGTAGCATGTGAAGGATTTAAACTTCATTAACATGGTGAATGTATAATAAAATGAAAGTAGAATTATCTAAAGATGAAGTTTAAGTTTTTCACCCTGAATGAAGAATAAAACCCTTATTGGATCGAATCAACATCTGGATTTTGCAAGGATCTAGAGGCAAACACCACCTTGAATGTTTTGATTTTTATTTGAATTTGTTTTGATAAATTTTTATCTTGGAGGCCATTAAGAGAAAGGAGGAGAGCAGGAGAAAGAAAATAAGATTGTTATCAGGAAAAGAATAATGGATTGAATAAGAGAGAATATGTTTTAAAACCTTTCAATTCTCTCCTTTAAAACTCACTATTTAATTTCAAATTCAATCTAATCAAATCCTCTCCTTCCTCTTCATATTTTCAGCAGAAGAAAAAGAATTAAAGAGAAAAGGGCAAAAATCATTTCATAAATAAGATTTAAGTAAGTCATAAAAAGGAGTGAAGGATGGAGATTTAATTCCTTCTTTTAATTACTCCTTTACATTTTCAAATCGCATTTGAAAGCTCTTCCCTTTTTCATCATGCATGTGGGTCTCAAAAAGATTTGCCAAAACTACTTAGCAATTAATCTATTCAAACCCAATTTACATATTTTATCGATACCGTATATCAATACGTGCATTTATAACTTTTATATACGCACTTTATTAAATGCTAATGGTATTCAAGTAAATCAAATAAAGTTTGATAATTAATATTTCATAAATATTGATTAATAAAAATTTACACTAATTTATGAATTAATTAAATTCTATGGTTTATTCATAGTATTCATCATTACGGTTATGCGACTCAAAGATGTAAATTCTGGCAGCGATTAGTATCAAACAATTCAAAAATTAACGTTCACATGTCACCTTAGCTAGTGGTGCGACATTTTGGCTGAATTTATCGCTTACATATCTTTTTGGTAAAATCCTATTTTACTTATTATAAGCAGTACATGATAGTGATGATTATTTACGGCAATTCTCTTCATCAAAACTGTATCACTTCAGACTTATGCAATTTGTTAATGGTTAAAATTTCAGTATCGTCCAAATTCAATCTTATATTCTAAATACAAAGTCCATGGTATAATAATAACAATTATTATTGACCAAACTACTCTGGTCAGAGATTTTGATTTTGAGTTGACTTTAATTAACCGTGGTGCTAGCCCTATATTACTAAAAAGGCGAATCCTCTCTTGAATAGTGTTTCACTTCCAATACTTCCACTCAACCCAACTATAATCGTTCAGTAGATGCCTTGCCACGATTTAACTCTATCAATTTCCCACTTGCACGTAGGGGTTAATTACGGAATCTTATTCCAACTTCTCCAATTGGTTTCTTCAAAACCAATAAGGTCAGTCCCTCAGTAAACGTATGTTATTATGTTCCAATTATCTGCTATGTCAATCGACTCTCTTCGATGCTAATAAACTTCCTTTATCATGTGGAACAATTTGGAGTATGTCTCTCGACCTCCGGTAAGCTCTAAGTTCTATTACGAACTATATCACGACATTGTTGTAATATAACAATGTTATGAGATTCTTAACATTTGAAATCACCCTCAGCTTAATTATAAATTTGTGCATTTACTATGTATGTACGCTGCCTTTGTTGTGGCGTCATTCAGGGGAATGTACTTGGCCTTTTACTCGATATCACATATAAAGTCTGACTCCAAATAATCCTTCATAAGGTGTTTATCATTTCTATAAACAATTCTCTTATATTTTGTAAATACACGAGAATGCTCTAAACTACTAGTTAAAGACCTTAGATTGGATTTGATATTTGCTTCATGTATCAAATAAACAAATCTCAGACACGTATGATAATTCCTATTGCCAGTGCACAAGAAATCCATCTTACATGTTTCTTATTAGAAATTTTAATAACGTGTTTCTGCATGTTGACTGGGACATTCCTAATGCCCTTTATACTAACAATAAAAGACATCATTTGTAAATCCAATGTAAAGTATTAAAACAACTAAAAGCTGATTTTTAATGCAAGCACATCATTAAAAATCAGCAGTGTGTTGTTTTCTTATGTTTAAAAATATTAATGTACCTTCAACATTCTTTCTTATGGACACACGCTTCCTCTGCATTTTAACTAAAATGAAACTATTTGATATTTCTATCAAAATACTTGTTTAATTTTAATGCTTGTCGAACGATACTTTCATATTGGTTCTTATCATATCCAAAACCCATAAACTCAATATCACTCTCACCAATTTTGAGACACTTTGGTTATTAAGTGCAAATAATCTTAGTCTAAATCTTTGTTTAGAATTTTTTGTTTCAATACATATATACCAAAACACAAAGCCATGACAAGTGATAATTTTGTGAGTAAATCTGAATCAACTTGAGCATATCGAATGATGGTTCTATTACGCTAATTTCAACAATTAAAATTCATGATGTTATTCTTATCAATGTGACTCACCATACGCCAATTGCATTTGTCGTTCTCTTAAAGATTCAGTTGTGACCGATGGAACATATCTCTTTGGGTACAACTATCAAAAACATATTTTGATAACGTACTAGGAGACTGTTTCAAATTTGTGCATCGTACCATATCATAGAGACAATACTGTTAATGATTAAATTAAATAATTGAGGATAACTTATTCCTGACACTGACACAAAACTCATAGTTTCTCTTTGATGTGCAAGAATACTCATTAGATATTCTAAGGTGTTGTTTTCATTTAGATTTGGTAATTTCATTTCATCCATTGCAATCAGTTTTAACCTTGGATCGTATATGTATCCATTATACTGCCAATAATTTCTTAAGGAAATTCCTTTGCTACAAAGTTGGTATTTCTTGAAACAACAATTGTTTCTTATTGCAATGGAATGGACATTCATAAACATTTTATTAATTATCATACATAAAACTGATTTTTTATTAGTTCACAATATATATATTCACAACATAAATTAGTCATCCAATGACTATCGTTCGCAAACTTATTTTGGTGCGATTCACACAAAGTCCCTTACGTACAATTATTACATGCAGTCTTTTGACTCCCATAACCCGCCAACTCCTTGGCCTAACACATGATGGGCTTCTTATAAACCCTTATCTTATATGATTTTTTAAACTACTCTTTGGATGATATTAATTTTAACCTTGTGTACTACTCTTAAGTAAACACCTTATAAAAAGAATTTAATTCATCTTCACTCAATATTAATCATGCTTTATCCAACAAAGTACGATTACTCCTTGTCAATACATCATTACGTATTATAGAAAGGGGTGACTCTTGAGACCGAATCTATATTCATTGTAGGTACGTTTGGAACTCTTTCCAATATATTTACCCATTCGATCAAATTGAATCATCTTGTTGTATGTCATTTTATTTACTTCCATTTTATATTCTAAGAACTTATCATAGACTTGCTCCATATGTACCTAATACACATATTTATGTTTTTAATAATTCATCGTTGAATACAAAAAAGTGTGTGGAACCGTTTTGGTTTTACCATATTTGTGATTGCGTATATCTATATGTAGCAATTTGAAGAGTTCATCATATCTTCAACTCTTTTGATGCTCCCACTGAATAGGTGATTTGCCCTTAATTGTCTATAAATAAATTAATCAATATCAATATGATTCATAATTATACAATAAAAATTATTTCTAAAAATTAGGGCATGGTCTATGATTCAAAAATAATTGCAAACAATTTTAGATACTTTAGTATTTTCCAATGCATCACTTTTCCTATAAAAACATATACCACATTATAGTTTTATTTCATAAAGAATATTCATAAAATTCTCATTGAAGAAAAAAACTATTTTTTTTCTTCAGTCATCACCGAAAAATAGGTATTATTTCGTAAATAATTTATGGAACTTTTTACGAAAATAATTTTCGTAACTTAATACAACCAATAAGTGCTATGTGGCATGCTTCCACTATTTCCGTCATTACTATAATAGTGTACTGAATACGAAGGTCCATCATCAAATTAATATAGACAATTTATTTCATATACTGTAACTAGTTGACAGTAGGGAGTTCTTTGATCAATTATCTTGAACTCAAAGAAATAAATTTCATAGTGTAATGTCTCGAAATTTCGGACACTTCGTATTAAATATCTGAACAATTTAAATAATTGCATTTTGGATTAAATGTTATTAAAATGATTTAATAAGCTTTTAACCCTCTTTTAAATCATAAGTAATGATGGTAAACTTGTTTTGGAAAAATATTCACAAAAATAAATACTTTGAAAAAATATCGATAATGTGACCGAAAATCATTTTATCGATAAACAGTTTTTAACCGTTAGAAGTTGTTCAATTATTTTTTAACATACACTTATTTGTTTAGGAAATTAATAAAATGAAATAATTTTTTTTCCATTTATGCAAATAAACTTAATGGATGATGTCATCAAAGATATTATGAAATGAGCGTAACTGGAAATGCTTAAGTGTTAAGCAAACGATAAAGGAGAAGTGATGTTTGTAATTAATGTTAGGTCCTTTATGAGGGGTTTTTAATCATTCAACATCTCATTCCTAAGCTTATATAAGGAGGAGCAAACCCATAGGAATAAATCGCTAATTCACTAAGCTTGAGGTGATGTTGTAGAATACAATAGCCTATGATTTTTGTTTGATGATAATAAACATATATATATTCATATTAAATGTATTTGTTATTGTACTATTTTATTTTTCCACATAATTAAATAAATATTTGTTGAATAAAATAAATAACTCGGAATTTATATTTAAACAAATATTTTATTCAAACAAATATTTTATTACAAATTCAAATAGTACAAATTTAAGCTCTCACTATATTCCGAATACTAGTTTCAATTACAACACAATTTTTACTGTACAATTTTTCATACATGTTTTTACCTCACTACATAATTCACTCAACACTCGTATTTAATCTTCAACTTTGTTCCAGCCTGTATTCAGCATCTGAACTATCTGCAAAATAAACACCGACGCGGTAAAATTGAAAAAGAAATATTTTTGCAGTGCACAATGAAGTGTGTGTTTTGAAAATATTGTTTGCCTCAGTTATTTGGGTTGTTCGTCATCATTCTTTTTAATTCATCTTACACGAACAACTTGTGACATGCACAGTGTATCACTATACATACCACAAGGTTTTGCACACCGATATACACTTGCTTGTTAAAATTACGGAGACAGGTGAGCACAAGGTCAAACCCAAACTGGATTCAACTCAGGTGCAATGGTCAGAGATAACCAGAATGTACAGAAAGGACTACCAGATTAGAGTACATGGAAAGCACTTGAAGTTGATATGCAACCAGAGGCACAAAGCAAACATGCTCATGAACACAATAACACTACAACCAGATATAAACATGTAACAACAAATAGACCACAAAATGTGCACAAGGAAGGATAAAGCTGTTTAACTCGAGGCAAGTCAAAACAACAAGAATGCTCATGCACAGGGTCAATTCAACTCAAAGTAATGCAAGGGACACACACATGAATGCAAGCAAACAGTGAATAGGATACGATGAAATAGACAGAGCAATAGTGGTGCACCAGACATATACATATGCAACTAGAGTATAGGGCCAAGTACAAAGAAAAATGGATATGCAAGTATTCAGTTTCAGCATGTACAACAAAGTGCACCAGACCTTCATTCGAATGGAACCAGCTACAATAACTCAGTCACAATGCAACATGAAAACAACAAAGGCATGAACACAAACATCACATGAAACCAGACAAGTTCAAGGACAGAGAATACAAGTGGAACTACATCTGCAACCAGACTAGACCAGCATGGATGTGTAGATAAAAGCTTCAGACACGGATGAATACAAGTTCAATGGTCAGTCAACATGAACATGGATATGCATACAAAATGGGACCAGACATGTACAAATAAGCAGCTCAACCGGATTACAAGAAACCATATTTCAAGAGGAACAAAACAAGACCAAAATTGAACACAATGGAGCATGAACAAACATGAAGACTCAAATCAACCAGAACAGACTTCAAGTGCACAGTGACATGTATGCAACAGAGGAGACATCAAGGAAAAATGGAGCAATGCATCAAAATAAGAATTCAGGCACAAGTACAGGGATGATAACAACATAAAGTACACACAAATATGCAACAGAGAACACAAGAGGTAACGACCTGGTATTTTCAACCATTCACATCCGCACATGTCAGACTTGAATTGCTCAAAATACCAGATTGTTAATTTATATTTGGAAAAACTCAGCATATACAGTAAATAAAATCAATCACAGAATCACAGACACAGAGTAATCTAACAATAAGCAGCAGACTAGAATAAATAGTAGTTCATGAAGCTACTATATAAAACATCAGAGTCTGAAACAAAATACAACAGAATATCTCAAATACAATATAGTCTCGAATACAAACAGATGACAAGTCTGGACAGAACAACTGGATAGCTGAAAGATGAATAGATATAGATGGATCTCCAAGTGAAGCTCCAAACTCCAAAGGTGAGTCTCAATGTTGTGTCACTCAGTCTGACCCGAGCGTAAAGCAAAACACAAAACACTCAAGTCAGGAATAACAATCTTATATCAATAAATCCAACTCAAGTGAAACATCAACTGAAATACAAGTAACTTAAAGGATGTTTGGGATACCCATTCTTTAAGGATCCGTGGAACTATCTACTATACAGTAATATACGCTATTATAGTATGTCTATAGTAAAGCAAACTATTAAAATAGCGTTAAGGCGTTACCCATATCCACCTTACCACATTTTTATAATGTCTCAGTCTATACAGATACCGTAAACTGCACCCACAGGTGGGCTATCAGAGAGCACTCCAGAGGTACGACACAAAACAAACTCGTAGAAGGCGTGATAGGGCATGCGACACGGCACTTGAGGCAATGCCAGGGTAGATATATCGTTTGAGTATCCGGACTGGTGGTAACGCATAGCAGCTACTACCGCCCACCTCGTGACACACTCCCAAATGAAACGGTGCACCCAATCAAATCATAAAAGCAATAAAATGGTATCGAAGAAATGTGTCCGATAGGAGGAATGACCTCACATGGCCCCGCGTGGCTCCTGTTTTAGCCGCATCAAGTTGACTCACGGGAGTCAGGGCTACGTAAATACCATACAGAATTGTCACCAAACCATCCTCCTTCATTCTGGAATCTCCACCACATACATAGTTGTTAAAGTGGTTTTCAGTATTGGCAAAGAGTATGACAATATCCGATCCCGGTCTCTTTAACAACCAAACGTTATTATAACACCGTGGTCATTTCAAAATATCATATCATTTCAAAGCCATATCAATATGATATCCCTATTTACATAAATAATATTCATTTCCAAAATCATAACACTTTCCAAAATTATAACACTTCTGAAATTATAACATTTTTAAAACCATAACACTTAACAAATCACTTGGAAATCATAACACTTTTGAAACATAGCACTGTCTAGTTAAATAGTTTAGATATTGAAAATAATATATATAATAAAATGGATTATTATAAAAAAATAAAAAATAGTTTATAATAAAATAGTTTATATAATAAAATAGTTGTATATTAAAAATAGTTATAGATTATAATAGTTTATATGAAAATAATTAGTATAATAAAATATTTTTATATTAAAATAGTTTATATTACAAATAATTCATAAGGTAAAATATTTTTACATACTAAAATACTTTATATAAAATAAAAATATAGTTTCCTCAAATTTCACAAATCGATTCAAACCAATTCAAATTCAAAGTTCAATTTAATTCATTCTCAATTCATCAATTTCAATTCAATTCAGTATTCAATAAACCATTTCAAATTATAACGATTTAAAATGCAGATTTGAACCACCAAATATACCTGTGATGCCCCACCTCTATACCCACGCTAGCCAAGGACACTATGGGGTAATGCCGTCAACTAGCACGGAGAATAAGGCTGTTGAGGAGCGACCATCCGTATAATTGCTTTGTACGAGCACCGATATGTCAGATAGAATAGAATGCATATCGTTTAAGGAGGAAATCCGACATACCGATACAAACTCAAAGCTATCACACGGTGGCTATATATAATCTTCGAAAACAAACATAGAAATAAACATAACACAAATCAGTCACAGACAATTCATATCACAAAGGCGGAAATAGATATGAATATAACACATGAAAGTGTACATCAGAGTAGTGGTCAAATAAGATCCACAATAACACAAAAGAATAGATACAAGTGTAAGGCAAAAGAATATGTATACATCAAGGAGTCTAAATCTCAAATGTATATAACAAAAACTACTAAACTGGAGTAGTTAGCCAAAAGTCAGAAGATGGTTCCAGATAGGAAGTCATGAAGAAGCACCTGTAAAATCTCAGTCTGACCCGAGTATTATTTAAGAAGAAAATAATAAACGGATCAGTCTAGCTATAATTATCAGATAAAATGAGATAGAATATGAGATATGATAATAAAACGTATGATAACAATAAAGTCATACTGTGATAAGTATACATTAGAAAATCACGAAAGTCATACAAATATCTCATGAATCTCATAGCATAAAAAGAATGTCATATTCTTTATTTAATTCACCAAGCCACAATAAATGACATACATATTAATGCCAACTGAAAAAGGTGGTGAAACATAAATTCCAGAAATCACAACGAGAAATCCAGAAATCACAAGAAAAGAGGATGGCCAATCCCATAAACTGAACATCGACGCACCTAGAAAGATACGCCCCATGTAAAGTCTAACATCGATACACCTAGAAAGATGCACCCCATGCAAAGTCGAACATCGACGCACCTAGAAAGATATGCCCCATGCTCTAGCATCGACGCACCTAGAAAGATACGCCCTATGCATAAATAAACATCGACGCACCTAGAAAGATACGCCCCATGTAATGTCTAACATCGATGCACCTAGAAAGATACACCCAATGCAAAGCCGAACATCGACTGTAACGACCCGTATTTTTACGGATCGAAAAGTTCGTTCAAATCTGGAATTTTCAACATTTTAGGTTGTTTCAGATTTTGGGAAGAATTTTTGGTTAAGTCCTAAGTCGTAGCCGACTTATGGGTTCTGGACGAGTTAGTGATGAGTCTGGGCGAGTTAAGGACTTAAGGGGTGAGTCGGCGACGACCTAAGGAGATAAGTCGTAGCTGGGCTAGGTTAGTAGGTTGAGGTTAACTCGGCAAGTGTTAAGTCGAAGGTTGTAAGTCGTTGCCGAGTTAAGGGATAGACAACCTAAGGAAGTGACCGACTTATGTTATTGTAGACGACTTAAGGTTTTGAGTTAAGTGTTAAGTCGGCTGACGAGTTAAGGTAGTGGTCGACTTAAGACCTGGACGACTTAGGAGTTGAGTCTTATCCCGGTAGCCTAGCTAAGTCGTGAGGTTGATAAGTCGTGACCGAGTTAACTAATAAGTTGTAGAATGAGTTGTCTCGTCTAACCAGCTAAGTCGTATCCCAGCAGGTTGTTAAGTCGTCAAGTCATATAGGCGAAGGTGTTAAGTCGCAACCGACTTAGTGGTTGAGTCGTAATACTTGATAAGTCGTAGTCGAGTTAACCGTTGAGTCGTACCTTCTGATGAGTCGTAAGCTGATGAGTCGCGCATGGGTGATAACTCGTGCAAGTGGATGAGTCGTAGCTTGGTTAAGTCGTAGGGGGTGGTTGAGTCGGAAGAGGCTATAAGTCGGAGACGACTTAGGAGATAGCTGTTAAGTCTTTAGTCGTAGGGGAGTCTGAGTGTTGAGTCGGAGTTAGGCTTAAGTCGGAAGACCGTTGAGTCGTGGTGATCTGATGAGTCGTAGACGACTCATGGAGGCAGTCGAGTCATGGATTTCAGCTATAAATAGGAGAGCTTCTCTTCATTTTTGGGATCCGGATTTTGAAGCGACGAAGTGCTGCCATTTTGAGAGCTCGACTTCTACACTTCTTCACTTCTTTTCTCCACTCTAATCTAGTGCTTCCTTTCATCCAAATCAAGGATCAAGATTGAAGATCCAAGAGCTAAAGTTGAAGATCTTCATCTTTTCAAGAGAGATTTCTTCGTTTGAAGCGGATTCGTGATAGATCAAACTTGATCCTTCGCTGTCCAGATCTGAAGCGTGTTGATTTGGGTTTGTTTAAGTGATTTGGTGAGTGGTGATTATCTCTCACACGGATCCAAAGGAGTATATCGGATTGTTGGCTCGATTTGGTGTTAAAATAGAGATTTCCATGCATTTTCTTCATCCTAAGTGTAGATCCATATAGATCCATTGTTCATGATGATGTTACATCCATTTTATCATATGTTAACCTATGCAAGTTCATTCATCAAGTTTGTAGAGATATAATCCATGTTTTCATGCTTATTGGACTTTCAACTCTTTAATTACGAAAATGCCATTATTGTTATAATTGTCTACTTAGATCATTTTTGAATGCTTGGTTGCTTGGATTGATGTTTGATTTGATTGATTGTTATGAACTAGATGATTGATGATTAGATTTAGATCAAAGGTGATTCAAAAGCTAAGGAAAAGGCTCTTGAATTGGAAAAGCTGCTCGTGGCATATGTAGCGGAATGATGAAGCTCTTATGCATAGATTTGATGATGTGATGATGAGATGAGGCTTTGCGAGGATGTAATGAAGCGAGGCAATCATGTGATGAAGACTTGGTCTAATCCAGACGGGATCATTCCAAGCATGTTGATAACTCGGTGATATGATTCGAGTTGAGGATAATAAATGGATATGAGAATAGTCGTCGAGGAGGATGACTAGGAGGCTTGGATAGCATCGTTGTTGAAGGTTCTAGCATGCTCTAAGCAAGAGTACGTTTGGGCAGATTCGATAGTCCCAACGGCTAACTGTTGATGGTCGAGTACTCTGGGCAGATTCGATAGTCCTAGGCACGGGCTGCGACGACGTGCGGGAGTTATGTCTAGAACCGGGGTTTCCATTAGCCCTTGACGGACGGCTGAAAGAATGTGCCGGTCATTCAATTAACGGTGATATCGAAGCAATGATAACAGTGATAGCCAGAGTCATGGATGTTTGGTTGTATAGTCATTCGGACTCAAGAGCGGTATTTTCTGGGTGCTTATCTGATTTAGGCCTTGGTACTTGGAAAACATCGCCCTTGACTCGAGTGATAGTAGCTTTACTTTTAAATTGTGTGCTCTGCTATGTTTGCTTCTGCTTAGTGTGTGTCTGGGGGCTATCACTGTAGAATGAGGTTGGAGTGGGAGGGTTGTATTCCTATTCCTTTTCCTTTATGCTCTTTTGGTATGTTGTTAGTTAATTTACTGCTCACTAAGACTGTTGTCTGACTCAAGGCTTTATGTTTTAATTCTTATTGCCTTGGGCTGTTCGTCTATTTTGGGACGGGCAGACTAGGTAGCAGGTGATAGGTGTTGTTCTCTTCTCACGATGCTGATATCGAAGACGAGCTAGAGGGTTGCATATTATCTTCTTATATGTACTGGATATTCCGCTGTTTTGTATTCTCTGAGAGATATGTAGTGAGGCTGGATGTATTGACTATGTGGATGCTTGTATTCAACTATTATGGAGTTTTATATGATGTCATTTTGTTCTGTAAAGCTTCACTATACATATGTTCTATTGTATTTTGTCCATGCGTTGTGAGTAATACGATAGATTCTGTTGTTTTAAATCTTACCTTGACAATCGTCCATGGTCGCCTGACACGCTTTACAGCGCTCTATCTCTAGATTCGGTGCAGGGGTCATGGGCGGTCGTCACATTTGGTATCAGAGCCTTGGTTAATCGATTTTACCCAACGCTCGCCGTCGTAACTACGTATGAGAGACGTAATTGTATTTTGATGGATGATTACTATATATAATATAGTAGCTTAGTAGAGTTGAGTCCCTTATGCAGATGTTTCTCTAGATGTTCTAATCATCTTTTTTTTTAGATATTGAGAATGAGTCGAAGAGGGAGACCAGCTGCTAGGGAAGGCCGTGCTACTGAAGAGACTGCTGATTATGCCGCCATGTTCGAAGCTATGATGACTTCGATCATGAGAAGAATACCAGTTCCGGGGGCAGCAGTTGATGTTGGAGTTCAAGTCCAAACTCCGAAACCAGTGGATTTTGCTAAGTTGTGCAAGGATTATACTGCTCTTGGAGGGAAGGTTTTCTTGGGAACAGAATCAACTATCGAAGTCCAGAGATGGATAGATGCTTGTAGAAGGATCTTTGGTGATTTGGGAATTGATGATGCAACTAAGAGGAAGTTGGCATCAAGGCAGCTTCAAGGGAGAGCCTCGGATTGGTGGAACTCTATTACCATCACTACTCCGGAAGAAGAGATTACTTGGGAGCAATTCCAAGTCAGATTTGAAGCTAAGTTCATTTCTACAGCTCAGAAGTCTGTTCTGTTCAAGAGGTTTGTGGAGCTCAAGCAGGGTGGAAGATCTGTTCTTGAGTATGTTTCTGAGTTTGAAGCTTTGTCCAAGTATGCCCGGTCATATATTGAGTCTGCTTACCAGAAGAATGAAAAGTTTGTGACCGGCTTGGATAGCTATCTTGGGAGACAGTTGGTGGATCATTTGGACGACTCATTTGAGAAGCTTGTGGAGAAAGCTCTCAGGCATGAGAGTCTGTTTCCTAAGGAAGGATCTGTTGTTGCTGTGACCAGGGAAGAGTCAAAACCCCAGCAGGGTGGAAACAAGAAGAGGAAGCAGCAGCAGCAGAAGGGTAAGGATGGCCAGAAGAAGCCAAAAGGCGAGGTGACTTGCTACAACTGTCATCAGAAGGGCCATTTCTCGAAGGATTGTAAGAATCCTAAGGTGCCGATGAAGTGTCATAACTGTGACAAGCCGGGGCATTTCAGGAAGAATTGTCCAGAACCAAGGAAGGACAGGCAGATTGTGCAAGCCTATGCTTTAGGAGCTGTTCCGTCGTCTTCGAAAGCTCCTACTGCTGAAGAGAAGGGAAAGAGTGTGGTTGTTCAAGGTACTCTTTTCCTATGTGGTGCTCCAGTTAGAGTTCTGTTTGATACTGGAGCGTCGCATTCATTTGTTTGTAATGAACTAGTAGGCCGGTTAGGTTTGGAACCGGATATTGTTGATAGGCCATTGGTTGTGACTAATCCAGTTGGGGGTTCGTCTTGTTTGTGTATGTTATGCCGTGGTCTAGTTGTATCGGGTCATGGTTGCTCTTTTGTTTGTGATTGTTTTGTTCTGAACTTTGCGGGGTTCGGAATTATTTTGGGTATGGACTGGCTTAGGAAGTATGCGGCTAAGGTTGATTGTGAGAGGCTGGAGGTGACAGTCGAGAATGTGGAAGGGCGAAAGATTGTGATACGATGTAAGCATGAGGAAGGCGTCTTCATGAGCTTCATGTATTCGCTAGTTGTTCCACGGGATGGACTGTCTTTAGTGCCTATCGCAAATAGATTCGAGGATGTCTTTGACGAAGTCAAAGGGTTGCCGCCGCATAGAGAGATCGAGTTTCGTATAGATCTAGTTGAAGGAGCCAGACCGGTTGTGATGCCCCTTAGGCGGATGGCGCCTAGGGAACAGCAGGAGTTGAGGGTGCAAGTTGATGACCTTTTACAGAAAGGATTCATTCGGCGTAGTGTGTCCGAGTGGGGTGCACCAGTTGTGTTCGCAACCAAGGCAGATGGGTCGTTGAGATTGTGCGTCGATTATCGTGAGCTGAATAAGGTGACTAAGAAGAACAAGTATCCATTGCCGAGAATAGATGACTTGTTTGATCAGCTTCACGAAGCCAAGGTGTTTTCTCAGATGGATTTGGCAACGGGATTTCACCAGTTGAGAGTGGCTAAGGATAGTGTGCCGAAGACTGCTTTTCGGACACCATCTGGTTTCTTTGAGTGGTTGGTAATGCCGTTTGGATTGACTAACGCGCCAGCATATTTTGTGGATCTTATGAATAGAGTGTTCAGAGATCAGTTGAACAAGTTTGTACTTGTGTTCGTGGATGATATCCTGATTTATTCCAGGACGGAAGAAGAGCACAAGACGCACTTGCGTATTGTTTTGGAGATCTTACGGAAACATCAGCTGAAGGCTAAGTTTTCAAAGTGTCACTTCTGGAAGAGTGAAGTGAGGTTCTTAGGCCATGTGATTTCTGGAAATGGAATAGCGGTTGATCCCGCTAAGGTGGCAGCAATCCAGGATTGGGTTAGACCTAAGAATGCATCTGATGTGAGAAGTTTTCTTGGATTAGCAGGATATTATCGACGGTTTATCAAAGACTTCTCCAAGGTAGCTTCACCGTTAACAGGATTGACGAAAAAGAACCAAGTGTTCAGTTGGGATGCTAAGTGTGAGCAAGCTTTCAGAATCCTGAAAGAGCGATTGACGAGTGCTCCTGTTTTGACTATTCCAAGTGGGAATGATGAGATGGTGGTTTACACCGACGCATGTGGTACGGGACTTGGAGCAGTGCTGATGCAGAAGGATAAAGTTGTTGCGTATGCTAGTCGACAACTGAAGCCGCATGAAAGGAATTACCCAACTCATGATTTGGAATTAGCGGCGATTGTATTTGCTCTGAAGATGTGGAGGCATTATCTGTTGGGAGTTCGATTCGAGTTGTTTACGGATCACAAGTCGCTGAAGTATCTTTTCTCCCAAAAGGATTTGAATCTTCGGCAGCAACGTTGGCTAGAGTTTTTGGCATCATATGATTTTGGTATAGCTTATACTCCGGGAAAAGGTAACGCAGTAGCAGATGCGTTAAGTCGAAGACATGCAGGATTGGGAGCCATGTTTTCAGAATGGAAGAGCCTCGAGTATTTAGCTGGATTTGACTTCAGGCCTAGATGTGAATTGGAACCTGAGATGTTGGCAAACTTATCGATAAGACCCACTCTTGTGGAAAGGATTGGCGAGGGCCAAAAGCGAGATGATAAGCTTGTCAAGATTATCCGTGATTTGGAATCTGGAGTGGATCCAGAAAAGGATAAAGGATTCGAGGTCGATCGAGAGGGTTGGCTTCGAAAGCAAGGACGACTAGTTGTTCCCGATATAGATGAATTGAGGAGTGAAGTTCTGAAGGAAAGTCATCACTCGAAGTTGACAATTCATCCAGGTGGAAACAAGATGTATCGGGATATGAAGAGAACCTACTACTGGGAAGGTATAAAGAAGGATGTTGGAAATTTTATTTCCAAGTGTATGAACTGCCAGTTGGTTAAAGCCGAACAGAAGAAGCCAAGTGGATTGCTTCAGCCATTAGAAGTTCCTACATGGAAGTGGGAACAAGTGTCGATGGATTTTATCGATGGATTGCCTAGAACCAGAACGGGAAATGAAGGGATTTGGGTCATTGTGGATCGTCTGACTAAGAGTGCACGATTCATTCCTGTTCGATCGACTTGAACGGCATCAAAGTTGGCTGAGTTGTATGTTAAGTGGATAGTCCGATTCCATGGTATTCCGAAGAGTATAGTGAGCGATCGAGATCCATTGTTCACTAGTGGATTTTGGAAGAGCTTCCAGGAAGTCTTGGGAACCGAGTTGTGTTTGAGTACAGCTTATCATCCCCAAACAGATGGTCGGACCGAGAGAGTCAACCGAGTTTTGGAAGATCTTCTCAGAGCATGTGTTTAGGACTTCGGAGGATCATAGGAAGATCACCTTCATTTGGTGGAGTTTGCGTACAACAACAGTACCAGTCAAGTATTGGTATGGCACCGTATGAGGCATTGTATGGAAGACCGTGTAACTCTCCGACATGTTGGTTGGAAACTGGAGAAAAGCTGATGCTTGGGCCAGAGATGATTCGTCAGACTTCAGATTGTATAGAAATCATTCGGCAACGAATGAAGGCAGCCCAAGATCGTCAGAAGAGTTATGCCGATAAGCGTCGAAAGGATTTGGAATTCGACGTAGGAGATATGGTTTTTGTGAAGATTTCTCCACTGAAGAATGTTATCCGATTCGGGAAGAAAGGAAAATTAACTCCGAGATTTGTTGGACCATTCCCGATTATCGAGCGAATTGGAAAGCTCGCTTATAGATTGGAATTACCGGAGAAGATGTCGAGTGTGCATAATGTTTTTCACGTATCATATCTACGGAAGTATGTGCACGACTCGAATACGGTGGTTTCTGCTGATAGCTGTGAAGATTTTGAAGTTGATCCAGTTGATAGAAGACCTCGTAAGCCGCTTCGTGTTGTTGAAACCGACACGAAACAGCTTAGGAGGAAGGTAGTTAAGTTGCTCAAGATACAATGGAGTGACGATGATAACGACTGTACGTGGGAGGTGGAAGAGAGGATGAAGGCAGCTCATCCTGAACTCTTCAAGGTATGGCCCTAAGGTGTCGTGTCATCTCGCGATATTGTAACTTGTCCTAATTTTAGAATTATGTACGCTAAGTTAGAATTGGATGCATGGTCTGTTGATTGCTATGGATGGTAGGCGTACAGAATAGTTTTTGATTGCTTGGAATTTCGGGGGCGAAATTCCTAAGGGGGAGAGAATGTAACGACCCGTATTTTTACGGATCGAAAAGTTCGTTCAAATCTGGAATTTTCAACATTTTAGGTTGTTTCAGATTTTGGGAAGAATTTTTGGTTAAGTCCTAAGTCGTAGCCGACTTATGGGTTCTGGACGAGTTAGTGATGAGTCTGGGCGAGTTAAGGACTTAAGGGGTGAGTCGGCGACGACCTAAGGAGATAAGTCGTAGCTGGGCTAGGTTAGTAGGTTGAGGTTAACTCGGCAAGTGTTAAGTCGAAGGTTGTAAGTCGTTGCCGAGTTAAGGGATAGACAACCTAAGGAAGTGACCGACTTATGTTATTGTAGACGACTTAAGGTTTTGAGTTAAGTGTTAAGTCGGCTGACGAGTTAAGGTAGTGGTCGACTTAAGACCTGGACGACTTAGGAGTTGAGTCTTATCCCGGTAGCCTAGCTAAGTCGTGAGGTTGATAAGTCGTGACCGAGTTAACTAATAAGTCGTAGAATGAGTTGTCTCGTCTAACCAGCTAAGTCGTATCCCAGCAGGTTGTTAAGTCGTCAAGTCATATAGGCGAAGGTGTTAAGTCGCAACCGACTTAGTGGTTGAGTCGTAATACTTGATAAGTCGTAGTCGAGTTAACCGTTGAGTCGTACCTTCTGATGAGTCGTAAGCTGATGAGTCGCGCATGGGTGATAACTCGTGCAAGTGGATGAGTCGTAGCTTGGTTAAGTCGTAGGGGGTGGTTGAGTCGGAAGAGGCTATAAGTCGGAGACGACTTAGGAGATAGCTGTTAAGTCTTGAGTCGTAGGGGAGTCTGAGTGTTGAGTCGGAGTTAGGCTTAAGTCGGAAGACCGTTGAGTCGTGGTGATCTGATGAGTCGTAGACGACTCATGGAGGCAGTCGAGTCATGGATTTCAGCTATAAATAGGAGAGCTTCTCTTCATTTTTGGGATCCGGATTTTGAAGCGACGAAGTGCTGCCATTTTGAGAGCTCGACTTCTACACTTCTTCACTTCTTTTCTCCACTCTAATCTAGTGCTTCCTTTCATCCAAATCAAGGATCAAGATTGAAGATCCAAGAGCTAAAGTTGAAGATCTTCATCTTTTCAAGAGAGATTTCTTCGTTTGAAGCGGATTCGTGATAGATCAAGCTTGATCCTTCGCTGTCCAGATCTGAAGCGTGTTGATTTGGGTTTGTTTAAGTGATTTGGTGAGTGGTGATTATCTCTCACACGGATCCAAAGGAGTATATCGGATTGTTGGCTCGATTTGGTGTTAAAATAGAGATTTCCATGCATTTTCTTCATCCTAAGTGTAGATCCATATAGATCCATTGTTCATGATGATGTTACATCCATTTTATCATATGTTAACCTATGCAAGTTCATTCATCAAGTTTGTAGAGATATAATCCATGTTTTCATGCTTATTGGACTTTCAACTCTTTAATTACGAAAATGCCATTATTGTTATAATTGTCTACTTAGATCATTTTTGAATGCTTGGTTGCTTGGATTGATGTTTGATTTGATTGATTGTTATGAACTAGATGATTGATGATTAGATTTAGATCATAGGTGATTCAAAAGCTAAGGAAAAGGCTCTTGAATTGGAAAAGCTGCTCGTGGCATATGTAGCGGAATGATGAAGCTCTTATGCATAGATTTGATGATGTGATGATGAGATGAGGCTTTGCGAGGATGTAATGAAGCGAGGCAATCATGTGATGAAGACTTGGTCTAATCCAGACGGGATCATTCCAAGCATGTTGATAACTCGGTGATATGATTCGAGTTGAGGATAATAAATGGATATGAGAATAGTCGTCGAGGAGGATGACTAGGAGGCTTGGATAGCATCGTTGTTGAAGGTTCTAGCATGCTCTAAGCAAGAGTACGTTTGGGCAGATTCGATAGTCCCAACGGCTAACTGTTGATGGTCGAGTACTCTGGGCAGATTCGATAGTCCTAGGCACGGGCTGCGACGACGTGCGAGAGTTATGTCTAGAACCGGGGTTTCCATTAGCCCTTGACGGACGGCTGAAAGAATGTACCGGTCATTCAATTAACGGTGATATCGAAGCAATGATAACAGTGATAGCCAGAGTCATGGATGTTTGGTTGTATAGTCATTCGGACTCAAGAGCGGTATTTTCTGGGTGCTTATCTGATTTAGGCCTTGGTACTTGGAAAACATCGCCCTTGACTCGAGTGATAGTAGCTTTACTTTTAAATTGTGTGCTCTGCTATGTTTGCTTCTGCTTAGTGTGTGTCTGGGGGCTATCACTGTAGAATGAGGTTGGAGTGGGAGGGTTGTATTCCTATTCCTTTTCCTTTATGCTCTTTTGGTATGTTGTTAGTTAATTTACTGCTCACTAAGACTGTTGTCTGACTCAAGGCTTTATGTTTTAATTCTTATTGCCTTGGGCTGTTCGTCTATTTTGGGACGGGCAGACTAGGTAGCAGGTGACAGGTGCTGTTCTCTTCTCACGATGCTGATATCGAAGACGAGCTAGAGGGTTGCATATTATCTTCTTATATGTACTGGATATTCCGCTGTTTTGTATTCTCTGAGAGATATGTAGTGAGGCTGGATGTATTGACTATGTGGATGCTTGTATTCAACTATTATGGAGTTTTATATGATGTCATTTTGTTATGTAAAGCTTCACTATACATATGTTCTATTGTATTTTGTCCATGCGCTGTGAGTAATACGATAGATTCTGTTGTTTTAAATCTTACCTTGACAATCGTCCATGGTCGCCTAACACGCTTTACAGCGCTCTATCTCTAGATTCGGTGTAGGGGTCATGGGCGGTCGTCACATCGACGCACCTAGAAAGATACGACCCATGCATAGACGAACATCGACGCACCTAAATAGATACGCCCCATGCCCCGACTTATTGAGCCGATTGCTCCACGAAGTAAATAAACATCGACGCACCTAAATAGGTATGACCCATGCATGAAATAAACATCGACGCACCTAGAAAGGTACGACCCATGCGTAAAGTAAACATCGACGCACCTAAATAGGTATGACCCTTGCGAGAAGTGAGACGAAGCTCATTAAAACGAGGAACAGTCCTTCACATGGACAAAGAGACATCGCACGTTGCTAGTCTAAACCATAAAATGATCATCATCGATCATCAAGAAGTGTCGATTACACTAAGCTAGTAAATATAAGAGTTTAGCTTCATGTCCCATAACCACTTGCTTAACTCAAATATTTACGAACATATTGTAGATCTCCACTAGAAAATTGTCACAAGAGGTTCAATTGAACAAGTCCATGAATTAACAGACGAAGTAAACGCAAGCGTTTCATACCACTTGTTTTGCTAAGCCGTTTAATTATATTTTCTCATACAAATGAGGTAAAGGTTTGTGTATACTAATAGATTGGAAAACAGTTTTATAAACGAGTTTGATATTGAAAATAGAGTTGAAATCGTTTGGATGAAAAAGTTTTGATATTTAATACTAGTATTGAAACCTTTATGTTTTTAAAGTGACAAATCACAAAAATGATTGTAGAAACAATCAATCGCCAAAATTCACATTCGAAGACGTGAATAAATTCCAAAGAAATCGATATCAAATCCATCAAAGTGGATATTTCCAAAATTCCCAAAGAAAGATGTCATCAAAGATGATAATAAAAGATAACAACAATAGGGAAACCACACGAATCGATTAAAGTTGGAAATCACACAAAATAGGCGAAATAGGCAAACAACATCAGGTCGGTCGGCCGGCTTCAGGGCTCGGTCGACCGGACCCTGTTCTGAAAAATAGTTCGGGAAGCAGGTCGGTCGACTGAGCTCTGCAGCCGGTCGACCAAACCCAAACAGAGAAGTGCTTAGCACTTTTGGAAGCAGGTCGGTCGACTGACTACAGAGCTCGGTCGACCGGACCTGTTTCCAGCACTGCCCAACTTATCAAGTTCATTGGCCAAATCTCGACCAAATTGCATTTTCGCGAGCAACGACACTAAGGATTTAAGCCAAATGACAACCCGGCCTTATAAGCCATTCAATGCATCCCAAAAATCATGATCAAAGACCAAAGTTTGGATTTTTAAAGAATTGAACTCAAAACACTAAAAATTGGAATATTCACCGAATCAATCCAAACCAAAAGTAATTGCACATGAATAAGTGTTAGGAATTCATACCTAACAATCGAAGATAAATATAGTTTAAGATGTGAGATAAAAATCTCACCTTTTCACAAAAATAATGAAGAGGGAGCTATAGAGCAAGGCAAGGACAATTACTCTTCAATTCCAACTCAACAAGCTTGAATCCAAGCTTAAAAGAGAAACATTTCCAAAATTAGGTTTAGGAAATTTCTGAAATTGAATGGAGAAGGAGTTGGAGAAGAAGAAGGAGATGTTTACCAATAGCTTCTTCTAGAATTTGGAGATAAAACTTGGATTTGCAAATGAAATTAGGGCTTAGGAATTTCCATTTCCCATCTCTCCCACCATTGTTACTGAAGCTTGAGTATTAGGATTTAGAAATGAAGTAATGAAGAGTTGGAGTGGAGTTGGGTTGATAAAACCAGAATTGGGCAAATGGGCTGAACCCAAACCCAAAGCCCTAAGTGAAAAGTAGCAAAATTCTACTATCTCCAAACAAATCGAAGCTTATACTCAAAAAGGTCGCAAATGGCATTTTGGACTCAATGGAAGTGGTCTCGAGTCTCAATTCGACTGTTTGCAAAAAGTAGCTTTTCGGACTTCAATCCGATTATTGATTCTATATTTAAATAAAATATTTAAATATTCAATCGTAAAATATGCGGGTTGTTACAATACCATTGCAATTTCAATATATTTCAAAGCTTTAAATATTCAACATTTTCAAAACTAAATTTGATAAATTCATTTATATCTCAATTTTACTTCATTATTATTTAGTTTTGAAATATTTCACTTAATAAAATCCAATATCATTTAAATAAGCCTCAAATTTTAATAAACTAAATATTACCTTTGATTTATTCAAACTTGAAATATTCATCTAATTACCTTAGATCAAAATCAAGTTATACAATCATATCTTTAAAATCTGAAATTTAATAAATCTCAAATGAAACATATTTAAGTAAAATTATTAGTTAAATACCATTTCAAATAAATTTCAAATTATCTTTACAACCTTAATTTTATTAAAATTTATTATAAAATCTATTATATATATTTAAAAGAATATCAATTAGATATAATATTTAAATCTTTATAAAATACTTTTGATTATATATAATATTTAAAAATCAATATTTAATAAAACCATATATATTTCTTTTTTTTATATCATGGAATTCATTTCAAAAAATATATATATATATATAGACCAACGGTGTCTGTATAAAATTTTCTATCCTATGGTCAAGTGATACGGATATTTATCATTTTAATCCGCAATTTAATTATCTACAGGTATATATCTTTTCAACCCGCAATCCCAAATTCAATGTCAATGAAAATCGCTTGGGTTTATCATTTCAACCCATAACGATTTTCTCCTATTCTACAAGATCGTTCGGGTATGTATCATTTCAACCCATAGAGAATTCTATACTAACAGGGGACTTGCAGAGTGAGAACAGTGATGATAATAATATAACATATCAACAACAGGCATATATCATCAGTACAAATTAAATTATATAGTACATGATATGATGTCATATCACAGGTGAATAGATACAGATAATGGCATATCATATATAGTAGTTAAATAACTAACAGCAGCATATTTCAATTGTCATTTCAATTGAAATCAAAATTAATAAATATAAGAACGTTAATCGTGAGTGGTTGCTCACCTTTCGAGGCTAGAGATGAATGAGAATGAGATTGGTTAAGAATTCAAGCACGAATTCTAAAACAAATCAAGATTGGGACGAATTTGACGATCAAAGCTGATAACAAGGAATCGATGAAAAAATTAGAATCATCTTAATAGAAACAGAAAAAAAACATTATTATTGTTATTTCCATGAAATCAATATTTAATTTAAACCAAATATTAAAATAATATATATATAATTAAAAATCATTGTTTTAATTAAACACATGTATTAAAATGAACATATATATATATATATCATATATTTTGAAATAACTACATATATATATATATTAAATGGACAGATCATATATATATATATATACTTACATTATATAAACAAACACTTAGATCATATATTTCTCAAAAGCAAGCCAATCATCAAAACATATACAATTTACAGAACTTACAAATATATAATAGCAAATGTATATATGAGCATAACAGACCAGAACTTTAAAATTTTATATATGTATATAAAATACTCTTTCTTAAAAGTATAAGTATATTACAAACAACAGAGGACAAAGCAGCTTTCGAGTTGAAATATATGCGACTACAAAGCTATATATATACTACTATAAATCCATATATTACTGTAAATATATGTAAACAGTAAAACATACCTATTAGTATCATATACAGTTTATAAAATACTTTACAAACATATTGTATAAACTGACATACAAATATAACTTCCTTTGTAGTATAATATATATTGTAAACATATATTTAGTAAACACATGTACCCTCCTTCCCAAATCAAAATATAACTTATATAAATAGTATAGTTTATATATATAGTACTTATTTGGCAGATCTATATAACCTGTAAACTATACATATTATATAATTAAACTATCATAAACTTCTTTACATAAACAATATATGCTTATTACATAATACACGAAAACAGCTTGCAAAGCATATGTATAACATATGATGTGAAAATATATACTATATATATTATTATTAAAAACTGTTTCAAAAATATAACATAACTTATGTACAACAGCTTATGTAGACTAACCTAAATAAGAACATACTATACTAGTAGTTTCATGCGAAATATATATAGACTAAATTATATATACGTAAACTATTATAAAAATAAATCATAATATATACCCTTTATATATATATATAAGAAGGCTGCTGAGGAAGACACGCGTGGAGGAGGGGCATCGACTGGATGAAGACGAGAGTCAGGAGGGGAAAGTTGGTTGGTTCCGATGTTTGGTGGAGAGAAAGGTCGAGCAATTGGGTGGCTCGATTGGAGATAGGAAGAGGATGGCTACTCCGGCTGTTGCAATAGCCGAACTTGGTCAGGGGAAGAAGCTCAGGTGGTGGCAAGATCCATGTCAGAGAGGGTGATGGGCAAGAGAGGCTGAAGGCGTGGCGAGTGAAGAAGGGGTTGCGGCATGGTGTTCGGTGGCCGATGATTGTAGGATGGAATATGAACGTAAGCAGCAAAGGAGGAGAAATAATGAGCATAGGAGAAGGAAAAAAGAAAAGAGATAGGAGGAGAGAAGAAAGAAAGGGAGAGCAAAAGGAGGAAAGAAAAAAAATATAAACGTACCTTTTCACGAATGACAGTGGAGCAAAAGTAGAAGGCTGATGTATAAATATCAAAATTGATGAAATATCAATGGCCATACATTGATTCAGGCAAAAATAATTAGAGCAAATTAAATGTTGCTTGGCAATCACGGCTACAGTTTGAAAGGGTAAAGAGAAATTAAAAAGTCACAGATACGGTACCGATACGACACCTGTTTTTGTCGTTTACGTCGTGTACCAGGCTCCAAAATATAGAAATAAATGTACCACAGTGATCAGCACGACGATACGAACAAAATGGTACACAGATATCACTGATACAATCAAATTATAAAAACTTGAATTTTCGCTACTAAAAATGCTGCTAAAACGAAGGAAATAAGATAAACGGAACTATAGAAGCCCGAATTTGCCAAAATGAATTACGATGCCTTCTTTAGAAAAAGATTTACAAATTTATTATATAAAAATATTCAGGTTTGGAAAATATTTTATTATCATCAATTATTAACTGATTTAAATAAAATTACACAAGAAAATAAACTTCCATATTTCCAGATGAAAATTTACCATTTGGTATGTTTAAATATACGTATTCCAAATATCAAATTTTTATTTCCAAATTCAATCATTTAAAATTTCACAAAAATTCAGTTAACTGCGTTATTTAAAACAATTAAAATTTATGGGTCATTACACTCTCCCCCACTCAAAACTTTTCGTCCCCGAAAAGGAACGAGGTAGGAGAATAGAAACAACCAGAAAGAAAAAATAGATTGAAATACCAAATACAACAATTAATTTAAAACCATATAAACTACATTTTATTTCAAAATTGGTTTATATTCAATTAGTTGATTCCAACTCATTTTATTTAATCAATCAAATTTATTGTGTTCACATTTGATTGATTTTATTTCCATATATTTTATTCAATTGATTTGTTTCAAATTTATTAACATTAATTGCAAATTTTTCACGACAAAATTGGTTTTATTTTACTCATCTACTAAATTTATTTGATCAACCATAGTAAATTTCACCTCAACATTCAACTTCAACTATTCAAAACCATACAGATTTCAATTTTAGGAAATTAATATTCAATAACTTGGTTCAATCCATTTTACTCAATTAATAATTAGTCATTCAATTTAAAATTGATTTTCTTCCATTTTATCAGCATTTCTTTCAAACAAATTCATTTTTAAATCAACTCATTTATTTTATCCATTCATCTTCAGCTAAGTTGATTCCCCTAAAATTCAAGTTCACCATTCTTAGGTCCATATTAATTTGCTTCACTATCATTCTCCTTTATTTATTGAATGTATATCACTTAATATATATTTTGCAACATATATTACGTGTATAAACATTCCGTACAACCTTATATTATTCAACAAATAAATTTCCTTTTTATTATCCAATTTATTATCAAATTTTATTATCTGTAAATTCTCTTAACCAAATATCATTTTTGATATCCTATTTCTTATTCCATAGTGTATAATACCTCATTACATTCTAATTACATTTAAACTTTTCTAGGTAAGTTATACAAATGTTTCAGAGTGTAATTAAATACTCTACAAATTTTTCTTTAATTTTAACCCCTTTTTATTAAGTAAGGTTTTAGCTTGAACAATTTATTACTTAAGTTTCTCTTGTATAACCTTAAACTACATATACACCCTAACATTTTAACTTTTTGAATACTTTTAGGCAAGTTATATATATTAGAATGCAATTCGGTGTTATAGAAATAAGTTTGTTCAAATTTATTATTTCAGGTTGGTTTAATTCCATTTATCATTTCAGATATTCCAATTATTCAAACATTTCACTTTATTTCAATAATTGAAACCATTTCTTAATATATAACTTAAGATTCAAATTTTCGGTTTCACTTCAACTATTTTGAAATAATTATATACATATAAAATTTATAAATCAAGCTATACACAAGGAATTTAAATCAAATCCATTTTTCAAAAAAAAAGTGTAGCAAAGCTACTAAGGGGCCTCTCCACTTCGAGACTCGAAAATGAATGTCAATGATGCTGCAGTCATCACCGGAATTATTTTCCAGCGACAAATGGGGAGAGTATTGATTCACCTTATTTAAAATTCTTTGAAAACAATTTATATTCAAAAATACTTCCAAATAATATATTCTTTCAAAACATTGAAAACCAAATTTATAAAAGTGCCGAAAATTAAATTCTTAAATCCTTTGATTTAAGTTTATTCTATTTTCAATTATAAATCAAATTTATAAACCATTTTATCAAATTCATCTCCTTATAACAACAATAGTTAATGGTTTAGGCAATGTAACAAACAATAAATGATAATCTAGTATTATCATTTCTAATAACTAATTCATTTAACAATTTAATTTCAGATTTTTGTACTTTCACATAAAATATAATTATACAAAATTTTTACAAATTTTTTTTTGAAACAATATTGTGTCAATTTTCTCTGTTCAAGTGTTTTGGAATTCCTATCGATAGCGTTGATCAGACGAATCGATCGAAACCCAAAATTCAAACTTAACAACTCAAACAACACAATATAATTTTTTTTATATTAAATACAAATACACTCCCTCACTCGATGATACAAGAATTTAAAACAAGGATAAAGATCCAAATTAGAGGAACCCTAATCAAAAGAATTCTAACAATAGAATAGGCTCGGAAGGGAGATAAGATAATTAAATAGCAAAAGAGAAAAGATGGATATACTAATATTAATCGCGGGTGACATTAACCAGGTCAACCGTGACTTCAAGAATAAGATTGATGCAGCATAGCAAGAGATAGAAGCATTTAAACCGAGGATACATAAATCTCCGATGAATCAATGTTTATTGTAAAGGAGTTTCACCCTTTTACGATCATATAGTGGAGCTATGGGATGCTCCAGAATCAAGAAGAACACGAACGGGAAAGGACAAGAATGGATTTCAGAACAAGGTAGAGTTCCAAAGTTTGAAAGAAATCCAAATCAAAGAGTAAGGAATTCAAGCTCGAACGAAGGTGATTCTGTAATTAAATTTACTATATATGCTAAGTTTTGCCTAAACCAGAGCTCTGATACCAACTATAACGACCCGATATTTTCAACCATTTGCATCCGCACATGTCACACTTGAATTGCTCAAAATACCAGATTGTTAATTTATATTTGGCAAAGCTCAGCATATACAGTAAATAAAATCAATCACGGAATCACAGACATAGAGTAATCTAACAATAAGCAATGGAATAGAATAAATAGTAGTTCATGAAGCTACTATATAAAACATCAGAGTCTGAAACAAAATACAATAGAATATCTCAAATACAATATAGTCTCGAATACAAACAGATGACAAGTCTGGACAGAACAACTAGATAGCTGAAAGATGAATAGATATAGATGGATCTCCAAGCGAAGCTCCAAACTCCAAAGGTGAGTCTCAATGTTGTGTCACTCAACCTGACCCGAGCGTAAAGCAAAACACAAAACACTCGAGTCAGGATTAACATTCTTATACTAATAAATCCAACTCAAGTGAAATATCAACTGAAATACAAGTAACTTAAAGGATGTTTGGGATACCCATTCTTTAAGGATCCGTGGAACTATCTACTATGTAGTAATATACGCTATTATAGTATGTCTATAGTAAAGCAAACTATTAAAATAGCATTAAGGCATTACCCACATCCCCCTTAACACATTTTTATAATGCCATAGTCTATACAGATACTGTAAACTCCACCCGCAGGTGGGCTATCAGGGAGAACTCGATAGGTACGACACAAAACAAACTCGTAGAAGGCGCGATAGGGCATGCGACACGGCACTCGAGGCAATGCCAGGGTAGATATACCGTTTGCGTATCCGGACTAGTGGTAACGCATAGCAGCTACTACCGCCCACCTCATGACACACTCCCAAATCAAAGGGTACACCCAATCAAATCACAAAAGCAATAGAACGATATCGAAGAAATGTGTCCGATAGGAGGAATGACCTCACTTGGCCTGGCGTGGCTCCTGTTTTAGCCGCATCAAGCTGATTCACGGGAGTCAGGGCTACGTAAATACCATACAGAATCATCACCAAACCATCCTACTTCATTCTGGAATCTCCACCACGTACACAGTTGTAAAAGTGGTTTTTGGTATTGGTAGAGAGTATGACAATATACGATCCCGGTCTCTTTAACAACCAAACGTTATTATAACACTGTGGTCATTTCAAAATATCATATCATTTCAAAGCCATACCAATACGATATCCCTATTTACATAAATAATATTCATTTCCAAAATCATAACACCTTCCAAAATTATAACACTTTTGAAATTATAACATTTTTGAAACCATAACACTTAGGAAATCATAACACTTGGAAATCATAAAACTTTTGAAATCATAGCACTTTCTACTTAAACAATTTAGATATTGAAAATAACATATATAATAAAATGGATTATTATAAAAAAATAAAAAAATAGTTTATAATAAAATAGTTTATATAATAAAATAGTTGTATATTAAAAATAGTTATAGATTATAATAGTTTATATGAAAATAATTAGTATAATAAAATATTTTTATATTAAAATAGTTTATATTAAAAATAATTCATAAGGTAAAATATTTTTACATATTAAAATACTTTATATAAAATAAAAATATAGTTTCCTCAAATTTCACAAATCGATTCAAACAAATTCAAATTCAAAGTTCAATTTAATTCATTCTCAATTCATCAATTTCAATTCAATTCAGTATTTAATAAATCATTTCAAATTATAATGATTTCAAATGCAGATTTGAACCACCAAATATACCATTCCAATTTCAATATATTTCAAAGCTTTAAATATTCAACATTTTCAAAACTAAATTTGATAAATTCATTTATATCTCAATTTTACTTCATTATTATTTAGTTTTGAAATATTTCACTTAATAAAATCCAATATCATTTAAATAAGCCTCAAATTTCAATAAACTAAATATTACCTTTGATTTATTAAAACTTGAAATATTCATCTAATTACCTTATATCAAAATCAAGTTAGACAATCATATCTTTAAAATCTAAAATTTAATAAATCTCAAATCAAACATATTTAAGTAAAATTATTAGTTAAATACCATTTCAAATAAATTTTAAATTATCTTTACAACCTTAATTTTATTAAAATTTATTATAAAATCTATTATATATATATTTAAAAGAATATCAATTAGATATAATATTTAAATCTTTATAAAATAACTTTTGATTATATATAATATTTAAAAATCAATATTTAATAAAACCGTATATATATTTCTTTTTTTATATCATGGAATTAATTTCAATATATATATATAGACCAACGGTGTTTGTATAAAATTTTCTATCCTATGGTCAAGTGATACGGATATTTATCATTTCAATCCGCAATTTAATTATCTACGGGTATATATCTTTTCAACCCGCAATCCCAAATTCAATGTCAATGAAAATCGCTTTGGTTTATCATTTCAACCCATAACGATTTTCTTTTATTCTACAAGATCGTTCGGGTATGTATCATTTCAACCCATAGAGAATTCTATACTAACAGGGAACTTGCAGAGTGAGAACAGTGATGATAATAATATAACATATCAACAACAGGCATATATCATCAGTAAAAATTAAATTATATAGTACATGATATGATGTCATATCATAGGTGAACAGATACATATAATGGCATATCATATATAGCACTTAAATAACTAACAGCAGCATATTTCAATTGTAATTTCAATTGAAATCATATTTAATAAATATAAGAACGTTAATCGTGAGTGGTTGCTCACCTTTCGAGGCTAGAGATGAATGAGAATGAGATGGGTTACGAATCCATGCACGAATTTGACGATCAAAGCTGATAACAAGGAATCGATGAAAAAATTAGAATCATCTTAATAGAAATAGAAAAAAAAAATTATTATTTTTATTTCCATGAAATCAATATTTAATTTAAAACAAATATTAAAATAATATATATATAATTAAAAACCTTTGTTTTAATTAAACACATGTATTAAAATCAACATATATATATATATCATATATTTTGAAATAACTACATATATATATATATATATTCTAAATGGACGGATCATATATATATATATACTTACATTATATAAACAAACACTTAGGTCATATATTTCTCAAAAGCAAGCCAATCGGCAAAACATATACAATTTACAGAACTTACAAATATATAATAGCAAATGTATATATGGTCATAACAGACCAGAACTTTAAAATAAAATATATGTATATAAAAAACTCTTTCTTCAAAGTATAAGTATATTACAAACAACAGAGGACAAAGCAGCTTTCAATTTGAAATATATGCGACTACAAAGCTATATATATACTACTGTAAATCCATATATTACTGTAAATATATGTAAACAGTAAAACATACCTATTAGTATCATATACAGTTTATAAAATACTTTACAAACATATTGTATAAACTGACATACAAATATAACTTCCTTTGTAGTATAATAAATATAGTAAACATATATTTAGTAAACATATGTACCCTCCTTCCCAGATCAAAATATAACTTATATAAATAGTATAGTTTATATATATAGTACTTATATGGCAGATCTATATAACCTGTAAACTATACATATTATATAATTAAACTATCATAAACTTCTTTACATAAACAATATATGCTTATTACATAATATACGAAAACAGCTTTAAAAGCATATGTATAACATACGATGTGAAAATATATACTATATATATTATTATTAAAAACTGTTTCAAAAATATAACATAACCTATGTACAACAGCTTATGTAGACTAACCTATATAAGAACATACTATACTAGTAGTTTCATGCGAAATATATATAGACTAAATTTGTAACGACCGCCCATGACCCCTGCACCGAATCTAGAGATAGTGCGCTGTAAAGTGTGCTAGGCGACCATGGACGATTGCCAGGGTAAATTAAAAACAACAGAATCTATCGTATTACTCACAGCGCAAGGACAAAATACAATAGAATATATATAGTGAAGCTTCACAGAATAGAATCTCATCAATAAAACTTCATAATAGTTGAATACAATCATCTGAACAGTCAATACATCAAGCCTCACTACATAACACTCAGAGAATATACAAGCAGCGGAACATCCAGTACATATAGCAAGAAATAATACGCAAGCCTCCAGCTCGTCTTCGTCATCAGCATCGTGGAAAGCAAGAACATCACCTGTCACCGGCTACCTAGTCTGCTCGTCCCAAAATGGACGAACAGCCCAAGGCAATAAGAGTTAAAACATAAAGCCTTGAGTCAGACAACAGTCTTAGTGAGCACTAAATTAACTAACAGCATACCAAAAGAGCATAAAGGAAAAGGAATAGGAATACAACCCTCTCACTCCACCTCTTTCTACAGTGATAGCCCCCAGACACACACTAAGTAGAAGCAAACATAGCAAAGCACACAATTTAAAGTAAAGCAATTATCACTCGAGTCAAGGGCGATGTTTTCCAAGTACAAACCCCCAAAGCCTAAACCAAGATCAGATAAGCACCCAGAAAATACCGCTCTTGAGACCGAATGACGATACAACCAAACATCCATGACTCTGGCTATCACTGTTATCATTGCCTTGATATCATCGTTAATTGAATGACCGGCACATTCTTTCAGCCGTCCGTCAAGGGCTAATGGAAACCCCGGTTCTAGACATAACTCTGCACGTCATCGTGACCCGTGCCTAGGACTATCGAATCTGCCCAGAGTACTTGACTATCAATCATTAGCCTTCAGGGACTATCGAATCTGCCCAACGTACTCTTGCTTTGAGCATGCTAGACCCTTCAAGAACGATGAGATCTCAGCCTTCTAGTCATCCTCCTCAACGACTATTTCCATACTAGCTCAAGCGCCTCTCGAGCAAACCATTATTCTCAAACTCGAACATTTCACCGAGTTATCAACATGCTTGGAATGATCCCGTCTGGATTAGACCAAGGCTATCTCATATCATGCTTCGCCTCATCATCATCATAGCAAAGCTTCATCTCAACATCATCATCAAATCTATCCATATGAGCTTCCTCATCCGCCATATATGCCACAAGCAGCTTTCCTAATTCAAGAGCCTTTCCCTTAGCTTTTGAATCATCTTCGGTCTAAATCAAATCATCAATCATCTAATTCATAGCAATCAATCAAGTCAAACATTAATCCAAGTAAACAAGCATTCAAATATAAGCTAAATGGACAATTATAACAATAATGGCAATTTCGTAATTAAAGAGTCAAAAGTCTAACAAGCATGAAAACATGAGCAATATCTCTATAATCTTGATGAATGAACTTGCATAGGTTAACATGTAGAAAAATGGTTGTCAAATCATCATGAACAATGGATCTATAAGGATCTATACTTAGGTTTACAAAAATGCATGGAAATCACTACTTTAACACCAAAATCAAGCCAACGATCCGATATACTCCTTTGGATCCGTGCGAGAGATAATCACCACTCACCAAATCACCTAAACACCTCAAAAGACACCCACTTCAGATCTGGACAGCGAAGGATCTAACTTGATCTATCACCAATCCGCTTCTAACGATGAAATCTCTCTTCGAAGAATGTAGATCTTAAATCTAAGCTCTTCGATCTTCGATTTGATCTTCAACTTGGATGGATGGAATCACTAGATTAGAGTGGAGAAAAGAAGTGAAGAAGTGTAGAAGTCGAGCTCTCAAAATGGCAGCACTTCGTCGCTTCGAAATCCAGATCCCAAAAAGTGAGAAAAACCTTCCTATTTATAGGCTGAAATTCCATAAGTCGTTCACTTTTAGGTCGTCCACGACCTATAGAGCATCACGACCTACGACTTAGTGAGACAACCCATCCTACGACCTAACGAGGTTACGACCTACGACTTATAAAATCTTGCGACCTAAAACCCCATGGCCTATCAGTCCTGCGACTTACGACCTAGCAACAGCTCCGACTTAACACATGCGCATCCATACGACCTAACAAACGAATGCGCACGACCTAACACTCATGCGACCTAACGACTTAGCAACAGGCATGACCTAACACATGCGCACGTTCCCTCCTAAGTCACCTGGACGACTTAGCGACTTAGTGCCATTGCGACTCAACAAAGTCACGACCTAACTTTACACACGATCTAACTGGGACACGACTTAACCCCTTACGACCTAACACTTAGCGACCTAACAACCCACGACCTAACTCCTAAGTCTTCTACGACTTAACCTACTTAGGTCGCTTACTGCTACCCCAGCTTCCTTAGGTCGTCGCCGACCTACCCCTTAGGTCGTTAACTCGCCAAAACTCTTAAGTCGTTAGCCCGCTTATCCCCTAGGTCGGTCACTTACTTAGGTCGGCCTATTCGTAAGTCGCCAACTTCTTAGGTCGCCCATTTCTTAAGTCGGTCATTACCTTAAGTCATCTACTATCTTAAGTCGTCTCAATCTCTTAAGTCGTCCAAATCCTTAAGTCGGTCAAATACTGTAGGTTCTTCCAATCCCTTAGGCCGTTCACTCGACCTAGCCTACCCCACGACTCAACTTCTAAACGACTTAAGCTACAACATGGCTTAACTTCTAGACAACTTAACTTCTACACGACTTAAGCTCTAGACGATCTAACTCGGGACGACTTAACAATACTAACAATCTAATAACGACTGTTTTACGATGTTTCGATCCGTAAAAATACGGGTCGTTACATTCTCTCCCCCTTAGGAATTTCGCCCCCGAAATTCCAAACAAACAAGAGCAATCAAAGACTATTCTGCACGCTTACCATCCATAGAAATCAACAAACCATGCATCCAATTCTAGCTTAGCATGCAGAATTCTAAAACTAGAACAAGTTACAATATCGTGAGATGACACGACACCTTAGGGCCATACCTTGAAGAGTTCAGGATGAGCTGCCTTCATCCTCTCTTCCACCTCCCACGTACAGTCGTTATCATCATCACTCCATTGTATCTTGAGCAACTTAACTACCTTCCTCCTAAGCTGTTTCGTGTCGGTTTCCACAACACGAAGCGGCTTACGAGGTCTTTTATTGACTGGATCAACCTCGAAATCTTCACAGCTATCAGCAGAAACCACTGTATTCGAGTCGTGCACATACTTCCGTAGATATGATACGTGAAAAACATTGTGCACGCCCGACATCTTCTCTGGTAACTCCAATCTATAGGCGAGCTTTCCAATTTGCTCGATGATCGGGAATGGTCCAACAAATCTCGGAGTCAATTTTCCTTTCTTCCCGAATCGAATAACATTCTTTAGTGGAGAAATCTTCACAAAAACCATATCACCTACGTCGAATTCCAAATCCTTACGACGCTTATCGGCATAACTTTTCTGACGGTCTTGGACTGCCTTCATTCGTTGTCGAATGATCTCTATGAAATCCTAAGTCTGTCGAATCATCTCTGGCCCAAGCATAAACTTTTCTCCGGTCTCTAACCAACATGTCGGAGAGTTACACGGTCTTCCATACAATGCCTCATATGGTGCCATACCAATGCTTGACTGGTAACTGTTGTTATACGAAAATTCCACCAAATGAAGATGATCTTCCTATGATCCTCCGAAATCCAAAACACAAGCTCTAAGAAGATCTTCCAAAACTCGGTTGACTCTCTTGGTCTGACCATTTGTTTGAGGATGATAAGCTATACTCAAACACAACTCGGTTCCCAAAACTTCCTGAAAGCTCTTCCAAAATCCACTAGTGAACAATGGGTCTCGATCGCTCACTATACTCTTCGGAATACCATGGAATCGAACTATCCACTTAACATACAACTCAGCCAACTTTGATGCGGTCCTAGTCGATCGAACAGGAATGAATCTTGCACTTTTAGTCAGACGATCTACGATGACCAAAATCCCTTCATTTCCCATTCTGGTTCTAGGTAGTCCATCAATAAAATCCATCGACACTTGTTCCCACTTCCATGTAGGAACCTCTAATGGCTGAAGCAATCCACTGGGCTTCTTCTGCTCAGCTTTCACCAACTGGCAGTTCATGCACTTGGAAATAAAATTTCCAACATCCTTCTTCATA
Organism: Allium fistulosum; assembly: GCA_030737815.1. Lineage (NCBI taxonomy): Eukaryota > Viridiplantae > Streptophyta > Magnoliopsida > Asparagales > Amaryllidaceae > Allium > Allium fistulosum. Next base: position 1,044,918,372 of record CM060905.1, read on the forward strand.
CCTTCCCAGTAGTAGGTTCTCTTCATATCCCGATACATCTTATTTCCACCAGGTTGAATTGTCAGCTTCGAGTGATGAATTTCCTTCAGAACTTCACTTCTCAATTCATCTATATCGGGAACAACTAGTCGTCCTTGCTTTCGAAGCCAACCTTCTCGATCGACCTCGAATCCTTTATCCTTTTCTGGTTCCAATCCAGATTCCAAATCACGGATAATCTTGACAATCTTATCATCTCGCTTTTGACTCTCGCTGATTCTTTCCATAAGAGTCGGTCTTATTGATAAGTTTGCCAACATCTCAGGTTCCAATTCACATCTAGGCCTGAAGTCAAATCCAGCTAAATACTCGAGATTCTTCCATTCTGAAAACATGGCTCCCAATCCTGCATGTCTTCGACTTAACGCATCTGCCACTGCGTTACCTTTTCCTAGAGTATACGCTATACCAAAATCATATGATGCCAAAAACTCTAGCCAACGTTGCTGCCGAAGATTCAAATCCTTTTGGAAGAAAAGATACTTCAACGACTTATGATCTATAAACAACTCGAATCGAACTCCCAATAGATAATGTCTCAACATCTTCAGAGCAAAAACAATCGCCGCTAACTCCAAATCATGAGTCGGGTAATTCCTTTCATGCGGCTTCAGTTGTCGACTTGCATACGCAACAACTTTATCCCTCTGCATTAACACTGCTCCAAGTCCAGTACCACATGCATCGGTGTAAACCACCATCTCATCATTCCCACTTGGAATAGTCAAAACAGGAGCACTTGTCAATCGCTCTTTCAGGATTCTGAAAGCTTGCTCACACTTATCTTCCCATCTGAACACTTGGTTCTTTTTCATCAATCCTGTTAACGGTGCAGCCACCTTAGAGAAGTCTTTGATAAACCGTCGATAATATCCTGCTAATCCAAGAAAACTTCTCACATCAGATGCATTCTTAGGTCTAACCCAATCCTGGATTGCTGCCACCTTAGCGGGATCAACCGCTATTCCATTTCCAGAGATAACATGGCCTAAGAACCTCACTTCACTCTTCCAGAAATGACACTTCGAAAACTTAGCCTTCAGCTGATGTTTCCGCAAGATTTCCAAAACAATATGCAAGTGCGTCTTGTGCTCTTCTTCAGTTCTAGAATAAATCAGAATATCATCCACGAACACTAGCACGAACTTACTCAACTGATCTCTGAACAATCTATTCATAAGATCCACAAAATATGCTGGCGCATTAGTCAATCCAAACGGCATTACCAACCACTCAAAGAAACCGGATGGTGTCCTAAAAGCAGTCTTCGGCACACTATCCTTAGCCACTCTTAACTGGTGAAATCCCGTTGCCAAATCCATCTGAGAAAACACCTTAGCTTCGTGAAGCTGATCAAACAATTCATCTATTCTCGGCAATGGATACTTGTTCTTCTTAGTCACCTTATTCAGCTCACGATAATCCACACACAACCTCAGCGATCCATCTGCTTTGGTTACAAACACAACTGGTGCACCCCATTCGGACACACTACGCTGAATGAATCCTTTCTGCAAAAGATCATCAACCTGCACCCTCAACTCCTGCTGTTCCCTAGGCGCCATCCGCCTAAGAGGCATCACAACAAGTCTGGCTCCCTCAACTAGATCTATACGAAACTCGATCTCTCTATGCGGCGGTAACCCTTTGACCTCGTCAAAGACATCCTCAAATCCATTAGCGATTGGCACAGATGACAGTCCATCCCGTGGAACAACCAGCGAATACATGAAGCTCATGAAGACGCCTTCTTCATGCTTACATCGTATCACAATCCTTCGCCCCTCCACATTCTCGACTGTCACCTCCAACCTCTCACAATCAACCTTTGCCGCATACTTCCTAAGCCAGTCCATACCCAAAATAATTCCGAACCCCGCAAAGTTCAGAACAAAGCAATCAAAACAAAAGAGCAATCATGACTCGATACAATCAGACCACGGCATAACATACACAAACAAGACGAACCCCCAACTGGATTAGTCACAACCAATGGCCTATCAACAATATCCGGTTCTAAACCCAACCGGCCTACAAGTTCGCTACAAACAAACGAATGCGATGCCCCAGTATCAAACAGAACTCTAACTGGAACACCACATAGGAAAAGAGTACCTTGAACCACCACACTCTTTCCTTTCTCTTCAGCGGTAGGAGCTTTCGAAGACGATGGAACAACTCCTAAAGCATAAGCTTGCACAATCTGCTTGTCCTTCCGTGGTTCTAGACAATTCTTCCTGATATGCCCCGGCTTGTCACAGTTGTGACACTTCATCGGTGCCTTCGGATTCTTACAATCCTTAGAGAAATGGCCCTTCTGCTGACAATTGTAGCAAGTCACTTCGCCCTTCGGCTTCTTCTGGCCATCCTTACCCTTCTGCTGCTGCTGCTGCTTCCTCTTCTTGTTTCCACCCTGCTGTGGTTTAGACTCTCCCCTGGTCACAGCAACAACAGATCCTTCCTTAGGAAACAAACTCTCATGCCTGAGAGCTTTCTCCACAAGCTTCTCAAATGAATTGTCCAAATGATCCACCAACTGCCTCCCAAGATAACTGTCCAAGCCTGTCACAAACTTCTCATTCTTTTGATATGCAGATTCAATATATGATCGGGCATACTTGGACAAAGCTTCAAACTCAGAAACATACTCAAGAACTGGTCTTCCATTTTGCTTGAGCTCCACAAACTTCTTGAACAGAACAGACTTCTGAGCTGTAGAAATGAACTTAGCTTCAAATCTGGCTTGGAATTGCTCCTAAGTAATCTCTTCCTCCGGAGTGTTAATGGTGATAGAGTTCCACCAATCGGAAGCTCTTCCTTGAAGTTGCCTCGATGCTAACTTCCTCTTAGTTGCATCCTCAATTCCCAAATCACCAAAGATCCTTCTACAAACATCTATCCATCTCTCGACCTCAATGGTTGATTCTGTTCCAAAGAAAACCTTCCCTCCAAGAGCAGTGTAGTCCTTACACAACTTAGCAAAATCCACCGGTTTTGGAGTTTGAACTTGAACTCCAACATCCACCGATGTCCCCGGAGCTGGCAACCTTCTCATGATCGAAGTCATCATAGCTTCGAACATAGCAGCATAATCAGCAGCCCCCTCAGTAGCATGGCCTTCCCTAGCAGCTGGTCTCCCTCTTCGACTCATCCTTAATATCTATAAAAAGGAATGATTAGCACACCTAGAGAAACAACTGCATAAAGGACTCAAACTCTACTAAGCTACTATATTATATATAGTAATCATCCATCAAAATACAATTACGTCTCTCATACGTAGTTACGTCAGCAAGCGTTGGGTAAAATCGTTTAACCAATGCTCTGATACCAAATGTGACGACCGCCCATGACCCCTGCACCGAATCTAGAGATAGTGCGCTGTAAAGTGTGCCAGGCGACCATGGACGATTGCCAGGGTAAATTAAAAACAACAGAATCTATCGTATTACTCACAGCGCATGGACAAAATACAATAGAATATATATATATAGTGAAGCTTTACATAATAGAATCTCATCAATAAAACTTCATAATAGTTGAATACAATCATCTGAACAGTCAATACATCAAGCCTCACTACATAACACTCAGAGAATATACAAGCAGCGGAACATCCAGTACATATAGTAAGAAATAATACGCAAGCCTCCAGCTCGTCTTCGTCATCAGCATCGTGGAAAGCAAGAACAACACCTGTCACCTGCTACCTAGTCTGCCCGTCCCAAAATGGACGAACAGCCCAAGGCAATAAGAGTTAAAACATAAAGCCTTGAGTCAGACAACAGTCTTAGTGAGCAGTAAATTAACTAACAACATACCAAAAGAGCATAAAGGAAAAGGAATAGGAATACAACCCTCCCACTCCACCTCTTTCTACAGTGATAGCCCCCAGACACACACTAAGTAGAAGCAAACATAGCAAAGCACACAATTTAAAGTAAAGCAATTATCACTTGAGTCAAGGGCGATGTTTTCCAAGTACAAACCCCCAAGGCTTAAACCAAGATCAAATAAGCACCCAGAAAATACCGGTCTTGAGACCGAATGACGATACAACCAAACATCCATGACTCTAGCTATCACTGTTATCATTGCCTTGATATCATCGTTAATTGAATGACCGGCACATTCTTTCAGCCGTCCATCAAGGGCTAATGGAAACCCCGGTTCTAGACATAACTCTGCACGTCATCGTGACCCGTGCCTAGGACTATGAAATCTGCCCAGAGTACTTGACTATCAATCATTAGCCTTCAGGGACTATCGAATCTGCCCAACGTACTCTTGCTTTGAGCATGCTAGAACCTTCAACAACGATGAGATCTCAGCCTTCTAGTCATCCTCCTCAACGACTATTTCCATACTAGCTCAAGCGCCTCTCGAGCAAACCATTATCCTCAAACTCGAACATTTCACCGAGTTATCAACATGCTTGGAATGATCCCGTCTGGATTAGACCAAGGCTATCTCATATCATGCTTCGCCTCATCATCATCATAGCAAAGCTTCATCTCAACATCATCATCAAATCTATCCATATGAGCTTCCTCATCCGCCACATATGCCACAAGCAGCTTTCCTAATTCAAGAGCCTTTCCCTTAGCTTTTGAATCATCTTCGGTCTAAATCAAATCATCAATCATCTAATTCATAGCAATCAATCAAGTCAAACATTAATCCAAGTAAACAAGCATTCAAATATAAGCTAAATGGACAATTATAACAATAATGGCAATTTCGTAATTAAAGAGTCAAAAGTCTAACAAGCATGAAAACATGAGCAATATCTCTATAATCTTGATGAATGAACTTGCATAGGTTAACATGTAGAAAAATGGTTGTCAAATCATCATGAACAATGGATCTATAAGGATCTATACTTAGGTTTACAAAAATGCATGGAAATCACTACTTTAACACCAAAATCAAGCCAATGATCCGATATACTCCTTTGGATCCGTGTGAGAGATAATCACCACTCACCAAATCACCTAAACACCTCAAAAGACACCCACTTCAGATCTGGACAGCGAAGGATCTAACTTGATCTATCACCAATCCGCTTCAAACGATGAAATCTCTCTTCGAAGAATGTAGATCTTCAATCTAAGCTCTTCGATCTTCAATTTGATCTTCAACTTGGATGGATGGAATCACTAGATTAGAGTGGAGAAAATAAGTGAAGAAGTGTAGAAGTCGAGCTCTCAAAATGGCAGCACTTCGTCGCTTCGAAATCTGGATACCAAAAAGTGAGAAAAACCTTCCTATTTATAGGCTGAAATTCCCTAAGTCGTTCACTTTTAGGTCGTCCACGACCTATAGAGCATCATGACCTACGACTTAGTGAGACAACCCATCCTACGACCTAACAAGGTTATGACCTACGACTTATAAAATCTTGCGACCTAAAACCCCACGACCTATCAGTCCTGCGACTTACGACCTAGCAACAGCTCCGACTTAACACATGCGCATCCATACGACCTAACAAACGAATGCGCGCGACCTAACACTCATGCGACCTAACAACTTAGCAACAGGCGCGACCTAACACATGCGCGCGCTCCCTCCTAAGTCGCCTGGACGACTTAGCGCCATTGCGACTCAACAAAGTCACGACCTAACTATACACACGATCTAACTGGGACACGACTTAACCCCTTACGACCTAACACTTAGCGACCTAACAACCCACGACCTAACTCCTAAGTCTTCTACGACTTAACCTACTTAAGTCGCTTACTGCTACCCCAACTTCCTTAGGTCGTCGCCGACCTACCCCTTAGGTCGTTAACTCGCCAAAACTCTTAAGTCGTTAGCCCGCTTATCCCCCTAGGTCGGTCACTTACTTAGGTCGGCCTATTCTTAAGTCGCCAACTTCTTAGGTCGCCCATTTCTTAAGTCGGTCATTATCTTAAGTCGTCTACTAGCTTAAGTCGTCTCAATCTCTTAAGTCGTCCAAATCCTTAAGTCAGTCAAATACTGTAGGTTATTCCAATCCCTTAGGTTGTTCACTCGACCTAGCCTACCCCACGACTCAACTTCTAAACGACTTAAGCTACAACATGGCTTAACTTCTAGACAACTTAACTTCTACACGACTTAAGCTCTAGACGATCTAACTCGGGACGACTTAACAATACTAACAATCTAATAACGACTGTTTTACGATGTTTCGATCCGTAAAAATACGAGTCGTTACAAAATTATTTATATGTAAACTATATATAAAAATAAATCATAATATATACCCTTTATATATATATAAGAAGGTTGCTGAGGAAGACACGCATGGAGGAGGGGCATCAGCTGGGTTAAGAAGAGATTCAGAAGGGGAAAGTTGGCTGGTTCCAATGTTTGGTGGAGAGGAAGGTCGAGCAATTGGGTGGCTCAATTGGAGATAGGAAGAGGGTGGCTAATCTGGCTGTTACAGTAGCCGAACTTGGTCAGGGGAAGAAGCTCAGGTGGTGGCGAGATCCATGTCGGAGCGGGTGATGGGCAAGAGAGGCCGAAGGCTTGGTGAGAGAAGAAGGGGTTAGGGCATGGTGTTCGGTGGCCGATGATTGGAGGATGGAATACGAACGTGAGCAGCAGAGGAGGAGAAATAATGAGCACAGGAGAAGGAAAAAGAAAAGAGACAGGAGGAGAGAAGAAAGAAAGGGAGAGCAAAAGGAGGAAAGAGAAAAAAAATATAAACGTACCTTTTCACGAATGACAGTGGAGCAAAAGTAGAAGGCTAATGGATAAATACCAAAATTGATGAAATATCAACGGCCATACATTGATTCAGGCAAAAATAATTAGAGCAAATTAAATGTTGCTTGGCAGTCACGACTACAGTTTGAAAGGGTAAAGAGAAATTAAAAAGTCACGGATACGGTACCGATACGACACCTGTTTTTGTCGTTTACATCGTGTACCAGGCTCCAAAATATAGAAATAAATGTACCATAGTGATCAGCACGACGATACGAACAGAACGGTACACAGATATCACTTATACGATCAAATTATAAAAACTCGAATTTTCGCTACTAAAAATGCTGCTAAAACGAAGAAAACAAGATAAACGGAACTATAGAAGTCCGAATTTTCCAAAACGAATTACGACGTCCTCTTCAAAAATGATTTACAAATTTATTATATAAAAATATTCAAGTTTGGAAAATATTTTATTATCATCAATTATTAACTGATTTAAATAAAATTACAGAAGAAAATAAACTTCCATATTTCCAGATGAAAATTTACCATTTGCTATGTTTAAATATACGTATTCCAAATATCAAATTTTTATTTCCAAACTCAATCATTTAAAATTTCACAAAAATTCAGTTAACTACGTTATTTAAAACCATTAAAATTTACGGGTCGTTACACAAGATCAAAGCATGCTCATATGTGCAAGCTTTTTTAGAAACGTATACATGAAGATTCAGCCATGACTTCAAATAGAACATGAAAACAAAGCAACCAAACTTCAAATGAAAACACATGCAAACATTTCAACATGTACAAGTTTATATGCAGTGTCAACCAAACAAGTCAAAACACTCGGGTGGACAAAGAATATAAAAGAAGAAAATCGAACATGATCAGTAGCAGTTCAAACAAGTCAAGGAGCAGTTTCAAAAAGTAACGGGCAATCAAAAAACACCATTGAATTGTTCAAAAAAAATCAAAAATTGCCTGTAAAAAATGTAACCAGAACAAGTCAGCGAACGATAAACAGGTTGTAGGAGCAAAGAACATAACCGACTCAAACAATTCAAGCAAGTTCAAATTCATCAGTGACATATGGAGTGACGTGTAAACCAATGAACAAGTCAAAAATCATCTCATCGTTTAATCGAAAATCGTATGGCCTAGCAAAGAAATGGATAAATTCAAACCTATGAACGATAAAATAGGGTTTCGATCGCTATAAATACCTAGTATCATCATTAGCAAATGATCATCGAGTTCAAGTTCAAGCAAATCAATAGAGAAATAAAGTAAAAAATCACATACCGATTTTATTCCATTCGAACTCGATCTTGAAGTGACCGCAAGCTAATCGAAGAGCACTGAACGAAGAAGCAGCAATCATATTGAGGAACGAAAGCAAACCAGCATACGATTCGAATCTCCAAGCGGTGCCTCAATTTAAGAAACACTAATGTCAGAATCACGAAGAAACAAAGCGGCATGGACGAATTGGAAGAAAATTAGAAAGGGAACTCCTTTACTTTTATTTAGGCCGATAGGTTAGAATAAAAAAGCAACTCATTGTTTTATTTCGGTCATTTAGTTATTAGGGTTTATAATTATTATTTTAGTACTTGTGTTTTGTTTGTAATTTTTTATTTGAGTCAAACTCTAGTTTTAACTAGGTTACAAACTACGGGGCATGGTTTGAGAATGCGCAACTCAATGCCTAAGTTATGGCAGGGTTTTGAGCTTAGAGTTAGGTAAATCGAGGTTGCGGGTGTCGTGAGTTTATGTATTTTTGTAAGCGTCTGATTACCTAATTTCTAGTAGAAACCTTGTTGCAGCATGTAGGCAGGTTATTGTCGAAGCTGGGTAAAACTATATGTGATCTCTACTTCATTACTTTCTGTTTTTATTTTTATTTCCACATTAATATTTAGTATCACCTTATTCACCCCCCTCTAGGGTGAAAACGATCCTACAAGTGGTATAAGAGCTAGGAACCAAAACCATTTTTTAAAGAAATATTTTGATTTTTTAAATGGTTTCTTTTAATAATGCTTTTGCTGAGGGTCAATCCATAGCTAGGCCACCAATGTTCAATGCTTAATATGCATATTCGAAAACTAGGATGAAATTTTTTTCTAAAATCCATAGATGCATGACATATAGTTGAAACGGGATATAGCACACCAACAGTAATGGTAGGTAATCAAGAAGTTGAAAAACCTATGGATCAATGGACAGATCTTGAAAATAAACTGCAAGCTGCTAATGCTAAGGCTGTGAATTCTATTATCTGCTCATTAGATCAAATTGAATTTAATCGTGTCTCCTATTGTCTAACTGCGCAGGAAAACTGGCACACGCTTGAAGTGACTCATGAAGGAACCTCCTAGGTTAAAGAATCTCGCCTTGCCATGCTTAGTAGCCAGCACGAGAACTTCACAATGGAAAAGGATGAAAGTGTCAAAGAAATGTATGGACGACTTTCTAATCTTGTATACAAATCAAAATCCCTAGGAAGACCATACACAGAACTGGAAATAGTCCGGAAGATCCTCAGAATTTGTCCATGAAATTTTGAAGCAAAGGTGACTGCTATTCAAGAATCAAAGGATCTGAAACATGTTAAAGTTGAAGAACTCATCGGAAACCTCACCACTAATGAGCTAGAAGTCAAATTCAAGGAAGAACGTGAAGGAGGAGATACATGAAAGAAATCAATAGCTCTCAAAGGAACAACGAGAAGTGAAGATGATGGTGATGATGAAGGAGCAGCTGAAATGGCACTGATAATAAAGAGATTCAAGAGGTGGAACCGCAAATACGAAAATTCAGCCCTATATCAACAACTAAAGAACAGAATCATCAAAGTTCTAGATAACCTAGAAAAGCAGGATGTGATTTGTCACAAGTGCAATAAACCTGGTCATACCAAGCCAAATTGTCCTCAAAATCAACTCAGCAAAGGAAAGAAACTGAAAAAGAGAAGTTTTACAGCAACTTGGAATGAAAGTGATGAAGATGATGAAAGCACTGGCAGTGAGAGTGAAAAAGCAAATCTGTGTTTTAAGGAGAAACAAGTGACAGCGGTGATGACCAGCCAAGTGAGGTATCAAAACTTACTCACCCACAATTACTTATATATTTTCATGAAATAAATGGTTGTTTTGAAAGATTTAAGGAGAAGTACACTAAAATTGAATGACAAAAAGATAGTTTGATAGAATTAAATATGTAGCTTGATCAAATGGTTCAAAACTATAGAAATAAATGCCTTAAGTGTGATAAGTGTCCATCATTTGAAGAGGAAATAGAAAACCAGAAATTAAAATAGAGTTAAAGGGGTATTCGGATGCAGATTATGTCGGTAGTCTAGTTGATAGAAAAAGTACTAGTGGAATGTGTTTTATGTTGGGACATTCGTTAGTTGCATCACACTTCCAAAGAAAATATCTACATAAATTTCATTTCAACTGATTTTCAATTGGCAGACATTTTTACAAAACCCCTTCCGAAAAATAGTTTTTGTCGGCTTCGTCTCAGTTTAGGCATTTTAGAAATTTGATTTTATATTTTTGGATTTGATCTTAAATGCCTATGTTAACTAATCTGACTCCCTATTAATTGTCGAAAAGATAAATAGTGATTGGAAAAAAGTGATGAATGTTGATATTAATCATACATTATGACTTGAGACAGTATATTTAGTAAATTTCTTTAAAAATTTAAACAAAATTTGTAATAACTTTGGTTGGTAAAAATTCCATGACCATATCTATTTCTAGCATATTTCTACCACTACCACTCATCAAAATCCAATATAGTATGTAAAAATGTGGTATTTTAACAGGAAATTATTCGTTTTTTTAATTAATTAGCAATAAAATCATCCAAAAGTACTCACTCTCATTTAAAAGTCCCCACGGTTATGCATGGATGAGCTACTTGGAATCTTTGATTATGTGCTTTCATGTTCATTTAAAAGTCCTCACTGTTATGCATGTATGGAACCCATATCAAAATTGATTATTAAATAGGTGAGTTGATTCTAACCCCATTTAAAAGTCCTCATTGTTATGCGTGGTTAGAAGATACTTGGGATTCATTTTTTTAATAAAAATTGGGAATACAACTAATCTCATTTAAAATTCCTAACGGTTATGCATGGTTAGTAAGTATTCAAAGTCCTGTCATAAATATACCACAAAGGGATACAACTATATGGTTTTCTATGCCGACATCACCCCTATCACTCTAAAATGGAATATGCACCTAACAAAGTATTTATGATTTTTGTTTGATTTTCTTGAAATTTAATATTTATACTCGATTAGGTATTAATGTTGTATTAATGTCCATCACTTTAACACTCTTTTCTAACACTGTTACTCTTTTGCTGATAACAAAAGGGGGAAAGAGAAGTTAAGATTTTTGGCAAATAAGTCATATCTTTTATTTGCATAACATATTCTCATCTAGGCTTGTTGTATTTGTTTTTTATTTTGTTTGCATATTTTTCATGCATATGTAGGGGGGAGCTTTGTTATAGGGGGAGTATTCAAATAGAGGGAGCTAATAGAATTCATCAAAACCAAATACATTTAATAGAGTCAAGATCTTAATATATGTTTGTTATCATCAAAAGGGGGAGATTGTAGAATACAATAGCCTATGATTTTTGTTTGATGACAATAAACATATATATATATATATATATTCATTCAAATGTATTTGTTATTGTACTATTTTATTTTTCCACATAATTAAATAAATATTTGTTGAATAAAATAAATAACTCTGAATTCAAATTTAAACAACTATTTTATTCAAACAAATATTTTATTACAAATTCAAATAGTACAAATTTAAGCTCTCACAATATTCTGAATACAAATTTCAATTACAACATAATTTTTACTGTACAATTTTCCATACATGTTTTCACCTCACTACATAATTCACTCAACACTCGTATTTGATCTTCAACTCTGTTCCAGCCTGTATCTAGCATCTGAACTATCTGCAAAATAAACTCTAACGCGGTAAAATTGAAAAAGAAATATTTTTGCAGTGCACAATGAAGTGTGTGTTTTGAAAATATTGTTTGCTTCAGTTATTTGGGTTGTTCGTCATCATTCTTTTTAATTCATCTTACACGAACACCTTATGACATGCATAGTGTATCACTGTACATGCCACAAGGTCGTGCACACTGATATACACTTGCTTGTTAAAATTGCAGAGACAGGTGAGCACAAGGTCAAACCCAAACTGGATTCAACTTAGGTGCAATGGTCAGAGATAACCAGAATGTATAAAAAGGACCACAGACCAGAGTACATGGAAAGCACTTGAAGTTGATATGCAACTAGAGGCACAAAGCAAACATGCTCATGAACACAATAACACTACAACCAGATATAAACATGTAACAGCAAATAGACCACAAAATGTGCACAAGGAAGGATAAAGCTATTTAACTCGAAGCAAGTCAAAATAGCAAGTATGCTCATTCATGGGGTTAATTCAACTCGAAGCAATGCAACGGACACACACATGAATGCAGCAAACAATGAATAGGATATAATGAAATGGACAGAGCAATAGTGGTGCACCAGACATATACATATGCAACCAGAGTACAGGGCCAAGTACAAAGCAAAATGTTCAAGTAAAATGGATATGCAAGCATTCAGTTTCAACATGTACAACAAAGTGCACCCGACCTTCATTCAAATGGAACCAGCTATAATAACTCAGTCACAATGCAACATGAAATCAACAAAGGCAAGAACACAATCATCACATGAAACCATTTTTCAAGAGGAACAAAACAAGACCAAAATTGAAAACAATGGAGCACTAACAATCATGAAGACTCAAATCAACCAGACCAAACTTCAAGTGCACAGTGACATGTATGCAACAGAGGAGACATCAAGGAAACAATGGAGCAATGCATCAAATCGGAATTCAGGCACAAGTACAGGGATGATAACAACATAAAGTACACACACACATATGCAACATAGAACACAAGATCAAAGCAATAACCAATATGAGAACATGCTCATATATGCAAGCTTTTTCAGAAATGTACACATGAAGATTCAACCATGACTTCAAATGGAACATGAAAACAAAGCAACCAAACTTCAAATGAAAACACGTGCAAACATTTCAACATGTACAAGTTTATATGCAGTGACAACCAAACAAGTCAACACACTCGGGAGGACAAAGCATATAAAAGAAGAAAATCGAACATGATTAGTAGCAGTTCGAACAAGTCAAGGAGCAGTTTCAAAAAGTAATGGGCAATCGAAAAACACTATTGAATTGTTCAAAAAAAAATCAAAATTTCCAGCAAAGAATGTAACCAGAACAAGTCAACGAATGATGAACGGGTTATAGGAGCAAAGAACAGAACTGACTCAAACAATTCAAGCAAGTTCAAATTCATTAGTGACATATGGAGTGACGTGTAAACCAATGAACAAGTCAAAAATCATCTCATCGTTTAATCGAATATCGTATGGCCGAACAAAGAAATGGATAAATTCAAACCAAAATATACGAACAATAAAATAGGGTTTCGATCCCTATAAATGCCTAGTATCATCGTTGGCAAATGATCATCGAGTTCAAGTTCAAGCAAATCAGCAGAGAAATAAAGTAAAAAATCCCATACCGATTTTATTCCATTCAAACTCGATCTTGAAGAGACCGCAAACTAATCGAAGAGCACTGAACGAAGAAGCAGTAATCATATTGAGGAACAAAAGCAAACTAGCATATGATTCGAATCTCCAAGCGGCGCCTCAATTTAAGAAACCTTAATTCCAGAATTACGAAGAAACAAAGCGGCATGGACGAACAGGAAGAAAATTAAACAGGGAACTCCTTTATTTTTATTTAGGCCGATAAGTTAGAATAAAAAGGAACTCATTTTTTTATTTGGGTCGTTTAGTTATTAGGGTTTGTAATTATTTTTTTAGTACTTGTGTTTTGTTTCTAATTTTTTATTTGAGTCAAACTCTAGTTTTAACTAGGTTACAAACTATGGGGCGTAGTTTGTGAATTCGCAATTCAGTGGATGAGTTGTGGTAGGGTTTTGAGCTTAGAATTAGGTTAATCGAGTTAGCGGGTGTCGTGAGTTTACGTGTTTTTGTAAGCGTTCGATTACCTAATTTCTAGTAGAAACCTTAGGAGCAGCACGTAGGCAGGTTATTGCTGAAGCTGGGTAAAACTATGTGTGATCTCTACTGCATGACTTTCTGTTTATTTTTATTTCCACATTAATATTTAGTATCACCCTATTCACCTCCTCTCTAGGGTGAAAACGATCCTACAAATGTATGATAATAAAAAATGGTGGAAGTGTTTAAGCACTAATCCACTAATTATTCTTTAACCTTTTCAAATCTTAAACAAATCATCTCCAATCTCTTTTAAACATTGGCTTTAGGCCTAAAACATCATGGGAACCATGATAAACAAGTAAAAAAGTGGAAGAACATAAGAGGAAGAGGGGGATCCAAGGAGGGGCTGTGAGCGATAGGAGGAGGAGGAAGGCATTGCCTTGGTTTGGAAGTGCTAAAGGTTGGATGTTTAGGCTTTTGGTGATGGTGGAAAGTGGTTCTTTGTTCTTTGTTCTTGTGGCTTTGTGCTTGGGTTGGCATGGATCCAAGTGAGTTATCTCAATATCTCTTAAGTATATATTATATGTGTGTGTGTGTGTATGTTGTGTGCAAAGTATAAAGTTAAAGTGACATTAACTACGTAAAGTTATAAAATTTGGACCTTTCTTGCTTTTGAAAGCAAATGATAACCTTATATTGTATAACATCACTTCTTACCCTTTTAAACATGTAACGTGGTAATGACTTGATGTTTAAATGGTTGTTTAACTTGCGTGTTAAATTGAAGCAACTTTGAAATTGTTTGAAGCGAGAATAGTCGTTATAAGTGCACTTCCGAATCCCTTATTTTCGAGAATGTTTATAAATAAATGGAAAAATATTCTTAGGGGCTTTCCATGGTTTTTAAGTACCCTAAGGTAGTAGTTACTATAATAATTTCAAGTCTTAAATCATTTATTAAAGTGGTTAAAACTAGTCGCAAAGGTCGTGCTTTTAAATGTTGTTTTTAACAAAGACTTTTATAGCATTTATAAATGCTATTGAGCCACTTATGGTTTTAAGTGTTTAAAATGATATTAAAATTTGGTATTTTTCTCTAATCTCTTTAGAGATGTTTCCAACCATGTTTTGAAGTATCTTAAGGTTTGTTTGAGGTTTAAATATATTTTTAATAATTATATATATATATGTGTGTGTGTGTGTGTGTGTATGTGTGTGTGTGTGTGTATTCAAAGCAAAGAGGTTTTATAATATAAAACATGTTTTTGATCAAATTATAAATTGGTTATTTTCAAGTAATATTTTACATAGAAATTTAAAACCTATTTACAAGTATTTTTAAAGTATATATAAGTTTTGAAAAAGGTAATTGATCGGGCTTAACATTAAAAGCCAACAAGGTAGACTTCTCTATTTTCTGAGAGTTAAGAGTGATGTCGAGTAGGGACAGAGCAATGGAGCTCTAACCTACCAGGCTTCCCTCTTGAATGAGGAATGGTTAAGTTGGAATATTGGAAATGTGTTAATCTGGTTGTTTACTTACTTGTTTATGAAATCATCAATACTATGATTAAAACTAAACGCCGATGAGTAGACTTATCTATTTATGAGATTCAAGAATGAACTGTCCACGCAAGGTTTTGGTGTAACTAGTGCTCTAACTTACCTGGCTTCACACTTGAATGAGGAATGGTTAAGTTAAAATATCAGAAACGAGATAAGTATATGAACATTGATTGTATAAGCAATTGTTTTAACTGGATAATTGATTAGTTGTGTAACAACCCGAGGTTTTGTACTATTTTATAATCGTCGTTAAACGGTTAATCTGATAACTAATTGCTGTTGGGATTTAAATCTAGTTGAAATTCTTTTGAGAATTCATTAAAGAATTATACGGGCTTTTCTCTATTAATTCAGCCCGTTTCATTTTGTCGAGATTAGGGTTATACTCATTCCCTTGATATTCGTTCGCAACCCATTCCCATCTCACTTCGAAAACGAAAAAAAACCCTAGGTCTAACGAAAAAAAATGGTGGCTCTGTCTTCTCGTTCGTCCCTTTAGCTCAGAAATTAGGTCTTCGAAGTCGTCGCTTGAATTGAGGGTTAGTGCTTCGATTGCCTGCTTCAATGGATTCGCGCACGGCCTCGTCTACTCAATCGAGTTCGACTTCGCCTTCTCGATCAGATGGAGGTGAGTAGCCCTCACATCTAATTCAACTACATGCTTCGATCGTTGATTTCATTGGTGTTGGTTTTGAAGTATTCATTCTCCTTTGTCATCACTGTCTTGATTTTGTGTTTTTGGCAAGACATTGATTTCAATCGCCTGTGGCTATTTATTTTGGTTGAAGTTGTCAGTTCGACTGAGGACGTGATTTCTATCTTTTGAGTGTTTTGGTTGGCATCAGCAGTAGAATTTGATCTGCTTCTATGCCTTCTTACTTGAAATCATTTTTGACTTTGGCATTGATAATTTGTGATAATATTTTTACTTGCTTTAAACTGGTTGACTATTTAGATATGACTTCATATGTGTGCATATATACAATCGTATGTGTGTATGCATGCATCGTCAAGTCAACACTTTCAGTTTTTCCTGTATTTGATATTGAGCCTCTGTCTTGTTTATTTGAAAGAATTCCGGGACTTTGACCTTTATCTTGACATTGTGTGCATTACAGAGTAGCACTCATGTCTTCATTCAAGTTCACTGTGCATGCCAAGGCTGATATTACACTGATGTGTGAATTTTATTGTAGTCTCTCTTATTTTAGCATACTTGACTATGATATTATTTTATCACTGTCTGGTTCATCTTGTGGTCACTTGAACCTGACTTTGATCTTAGAGTTGTTGTAGATTTGGTCGTGAGTCTGTTGCCTTCCTGTTCCTTCACCATTTCAACTTGATCCTTTTACTTTGTCCACTGCCTTGACATTTTGTTTACTGGTGCCTTTGTTTCTCTGTTGCATTCGACTTGATAGTGTTCTTCACTGTTTGCATCACAACTTTGACATTTGTTTACTGTATATATCACCTGACTTTGATCATCTCTGCACTGTTGAATTTCGTTCATCCCTGTAGTTGCAGATGACATTGTAGTTGCAGTTTATTGATGCACTGTTCTTTGAGTTGCACTGTGTTGTACACTTGATTACATTTGTACTCTGATGTTCAACAGTCTGGTCTATGTTTATTGTTTTCATGCCGATGGTCTTGTTGTCTATGTGATCACTGCTTGATTTCCTTGTTGTTCATTTGCTTGTGCCATAGTCTTTGTGCATTGAGCTGCACACGATATGCTGTGCACTTGACTTGAAGTCTACATTGTGCATTGCCTTGCCTTTGATCTTGTTTGTTGGTTCTGTATTTTTGCCTTCCATACTGTCTTGAGTTCGAGACTTCTTCATTTGCACATCTGTGTTGCCATATTGATCACTCGTTCATTTGTACATGTTTATTCTCGAGTTGTCCATCTCAGTTGAATTGCAATTGGTTCTGCTTCATGATGTACTCGAATTCGTCTTTATTGCTATATATGCTTGAACTGTTGATGACTTTTCTGCAGTTTAGTTGCAGCCTACCTTTGTCTTTATACCTGTTTGCCGCTGCAGTTTCATTGTGGTGTTGACTTTATATTCGGTGGTGGCAAGGCAGTGCACGCGTGCGTGCACTGCAGCCACCCAGAATTGACAGTTTTGAATTGATATTTTTCTTTGCGTCGTGATGCATTGATCTTTTATGCCGTATTGGCGAGGCCGTACACGCGTGCGTGTACGGCAGCCAGTCAAAACTTTGATGGTTTAAAAGTGACAATTTCGATTGTTTTGAATTGATTTAGTCGATTTGATAAATTGTTTATTTATCTCTGTTGATGATTTAAATCTGCTGATTGTTGTTTAACACTATTAAGTGTTATATCGTCCGTCATCCGATTTCTTTGTTTAAAGAGTCGGTTAGACGGGAATTATTGTGACCATCGTCTATTCGATATTGATTATTATTGCTTCTGTGCACTAATAACTGAGTTTGAATTAGACTGACCCGTGTATTATTTTCTTTTGAATGTAATACTCGGGTCAGACCCGAGTATTTCAGGTTGTAGATTTCCTTCTTTGAGTTGCTGTTCGGGATTTGAAGACTTTTCACATCTACTGAAGTTGTCAGTGTCATTTTGTAGTAGTCGTGTCATTGTATAGAACGATATGTATTCATGTATATTAGTCGATAATGTACTTGTATATATAACTTCTAGAGTCGACAGTTGTAGTTGTATCATATGTATCGTGTCAACTATATTGTAACTGACATCGGTTATATATATGAGATTTTTGTTAATCTGTGTTTTGCATTTATATTATCTGTGTTATTGTTATATCTAATGTCCTAAACTATTATGAACTATCGTAGTTCGTTTTATACTGATAATTGGATATGTCGATGGGAGTAAATAAATAATAGATGAAAAATAAATAAATAAAGTATGTACCACTCCTATCGAGATAACCAATATTAGTGTAAGGCCAATTACGGATGGTCGCTCCTATCCAGCCTTATTCTTCGTAATAATAGACAGTATTTCTTTTAATACTCTTTGTTATTATGAGAATAGAGGTGGGGCGTTACAGTTGGTATCAGAGCTTGGGGTTTATGGACATAATATAAAACATAACTTAGATGGAACATATGTTACAACTATTGTTCGATGTTTTAATTGTGATTTGAGTCAAAACTAAAGTTTTGAAATTTTGATGCAAGTTTTTAAATATCATTATTTAAAAATAAAAAGTGAAACTGTGTTTTGTTGATTTGATTGAATTGTGTTCTGTTTATCAGAGTGCGCAGCGGAAACAGTGAAACTGTCTTCGCTGAGTACAACTGATAATCTTTTTGATTTAAAAATCAAAATACGAAATTGATATGAATTTCATTTGTTGTTTACATAGCTGTAATTATTTTGTTTCTTTGATAATTTCGAATCCGAATTGAGGATTCGAAGAAATTGCAGATATGTGATTTTTGTTGAAATTTCCGCTGGCTTTCTTTTGTACTAATCATCTATTGATTAGATTTTTGCTGTTTTGAATTATATTCATTGAAGATATATTCGAATGATTTCTTTGTTCATTTTGTAGTACGTGCAAAAATTTGAATTGCACGTTATTGCATTTATTTTACGTTGAACCGATGCTAGGTTATGAAACGTATTTTGTTGCCGTTATTTTATAACGGGGTTTTTACACCAATGCTAAATTTTTGAAGCACGGTGTTTTGTGGAATTTTGATGAATGAAAATTCTCTGATATTACATTTTGGTGAGATTGTTTTGATGTGATTTTGACGTTATAAAACTACTGTCGCTTTGGCTTCAGTAACCGTCAAATTTTAAAAGTGGATTTTCAAGCGGTTATTCCGCAATGCTGATTTGTAACCGTTTTTACGGTATTTTGAGAAGTACAATTTCCTTATCGAAATTGTTACTGATTTGCTGTTTTAATCATGTGATTGGAAAATCGTTTTAAAATGAAAATTGTTTTATAAATTTTTAACAGTTTGCGTTTTCAAAAGAATGAGAAAGTGACTTAAACGATTCAGCAAAATCGAGGATTATGACCCCTTTCTTTTACTGTTTCGCTTAACTCCGGACTTGTCCAGTTGAGAATGTGAATTGTTATTTTTACAAAATAAATAAAATTGTTTTCAGGAATTTAACAGTTTGCGCTTTCAAAAGAATGAGGAAGCGATTTAAACGTTTCAGCAAAATCGAGGATTATGACCCCTTTCTTTTACTGTTTCGCTTAACTCCGGACTTGTCCAGTTGAGAATGTGAATTGTTATTTTTAAAAAATAAATAAAATTGTTTTTAGGAATTTAACAGTTTGCGCTTTTAAAAGAATGAGGAAGCGATTTAAACGTTTCAGCAAAATCGAGGACTATGACCCCTTTCTTTTACTGATTCGCTTAATTCCGGACTTGTCCGTTTGAGAGTGTAAAGTGTATTTTTACAAAATACACAATTTTGCACTTTCAAGGAAACGATGAAGAGATTTAAATGATTTAGAAAAAGTGCGGAGTATGGAACCACACTTTTACTATTTCGGTTAATTCCGGACTCGTTAATTGAATATCTGTTGTTTTGATGATTTTGATGAATTTTGCACTTTCAAGGAAACGATGAAGAGAATCAAACGATTTAGTAAAACACGTGGTATGGGACATGTGCGTTTGCTATTTCGGTTAATTCCGGACTCGTTAATTGAAATATTTGATGATTTCGTGTGCTTTCGAGCCACTATGAGGACCTTCGGGTCATTTGTTGGACCTTCGGGTCATTTGTTGGACCTTCGGGTCATTTGTTGGGCTTTCGGGCCACTCTGCGGACCTTCGGGTCAAATACCAGTACTAGACCATCGGGTCACTCTGCGGACCTTCGGGTCAATCTGATGGGCGCCAAAATTATGTTGAGTACTTGGTAGGCTTCGGCCATTTGTTGATGCACGTGCGGCGAATTAAAAACTCGCCATCTGATGGGATCGATCCAAGCTTTTATGTTGATTTTCTAGTCTTCTTAATTGATTTCTAGATATTTGTTGCTTCCAATTATCTGCAGGTAATTGGATATTTGTTGATATGAGTTCTGATTATCGTTTTTGATAATCAGATATTTGTTGTTTCTAATTATCGCTTGTGATAATTAGATATTTGTTGATATGAGTTCTGATTATCGTTTTTGATAATCGGATATTTGTTGTTTCTAATTATCGCTTGTGATAATTAGATATTTGTTGATATGAGTTCTGATTATCGTTTTTGATAATCGGATATTTGTTGCTTTTAATTATCGCTTTTGATAATTAAATATTTGTTGATTTTAGATTTAATTATCGCTGTTAGATAATTAAATATTTGTTGATTCGAGATTTAATTATCGTCTTTGATAATTAAATATTTGCTGATTTGAGATTTAATTATCGCTTGAGATAATTAAATATTTGTTGATTTTAGATTTAATTATCGCTGTTAGATAATTAAATATTTGTTGATTCGAGATTTAATTATCGTCTTTGATAATTAAATATTTGCTGATTTGAGATTTAATTATCGCTTGAGATAATTAAATATTTGTTGATTTTAGATTTAATTATCGCTGTTAGATAATTAAATATTTGTTGATTCGAGATTTAATTATCGTCTTTGATAATTAAATATTTGCTGATTTGAGATTTAATTATCGCTTGAGATAATTAAATATTTGTTGATTTTAGATTTAATTATCACTTGAGATAATTAAATATTTGTCGGTTTTAGATTTAATTATCGCTTGAGATAATTAAATATTTGTTGATTTTAGATTTAATTATCGTTGTTAGATAATTAAATATTTGTTGATTCGAGATTTAATTATCGTCTTTGATAATTAAATATTTGCTGATTTGAGATTTAATTATCGTCTTTGCTAATTAAATATTTGTTGATTTTAGTTTTAATTATCGCTTTTGATAATCAAATATTCGTTGAATTTGGAATTTGATTATCGCTTGAGATAATCAAATATTCGTTGAATTTGGAATTTGATTATCGCTTGAGATAATCAAATATTTATTGAATTTGAAATTTGATTATCGCTTGAGATAATCAAATATTTATTGAATTTGGAATTTGATTATCGCTTGAGATAACCAAATATTTGTTGAATTTAAAATTTGATTATCGTTTTTGATAATCGAATATTTGTTGATTTGAAATTTAATTATCGTCTTAATAAGTAAATAATTGATGATTTGATGTCTTCTGATTATCGTTTGAGATAATTAGATATTTGATGTTTTCTGATTATCTGTTGATAGTTAGATTTTGTTGAAAGATTGGTGAATCTCTTTTATTGGGATTAAAAGATTTCTTTGGCGTTTGTATTCCCGACTTTATTTTCTAGCATTAACCAGTTTATGTTAGAAAAATAATTGTTAGTGACGACTTTAATTAGGAAAATTGCGGGGACGCAATTTTTATAAGGAGGGGAGTCTGTAACAACCCGAGGTTTTGTACTATTTTATAATCGTCGTTAAACGGTTAATCTGATAACTAATTGCTGTTGGGATTTAAATCTAGTTGAAATTCTTTGAGAATTCGTTAAAGAATTATATGGGCTTTTCTCTATTAATTCAGCCCGTTTCATTTTGTCGAGATTAGGGTTATATTCATTCCCTTGATATTCGTTCGCAACCCATTCCCATCTCACTTCGAAAACGAAAAAAAACCCTAGGTCTAACGAAAAAAAATGGTGGCTCTGTCTTCTCGTTCGTCCCTTTAGCTCAGAAATTAGGTCTTCGAAGTCGTCGCTTGAATTGAGGGTTAGTGCTTCGATTGCCTGCTTCAATGGATTCGCGCGCGGCCTCGTCTACTCAATCGAGTTCGACTTCGCCTTCTCGATCAGATGGAGGTGAGTAGCCCTCACATCTAATTCAACTACATGCTTCGATCGTTGATTTCATTGGTGTTGGTTTTGAACTATTCATTCTCCTTTGTCATCACTGTCTTGATTTTGTGTTTTTGGCAAGATATTGATTTCAATCGCCTGTGGCTATTTATTTTGGTTGAAGTTGTCAGTTCGACTGAGGACGTGATTTCTATCTGTTGAGTGTTTTGGTTGGCATCAGCAGTAGAATTTGATCTGCTTCTATGCTTTCTTACTTGAAATCATTTTTGACTTTGGCATTGATAATTTGTGATAATATTTTTACTTGCTTTAAACTGGTTGACTATTTAGATATGACTTCATATGTGTGCATATATACAATCGTATGTGTGTATGCATGCATCGTCAAGTCAACACTTTCAGTTTTTCCTGTATTTGATATTGAGCCTCTGTCTTGTTTATTTGAAAGAATTCCAGGACTTTGACCTTTATCTTGACATTGTGTGCATTACAGAGTAGCACTCATGTCTTCATTCAAGTTCACTGTGCATGCCAAGGCTGATATTACACTGATGTGTGAATTTTATTGTAGTCTCTCTTATTTTAGCATACTTGACTATGATATTATTTTATCACTGTCTGGTTCATCTTGTGGTCACTTGAACCTGACTTTGATCTTAGAGTTGTTGTAGATTTGGTCTTGAGTCTATTGCCTTCCTGTTCCTTCACCATTTCAACTTGATCCTTTTACTTTGTCCACTGCCTTGACATTTTGTTTACTGGTGCCTTTGTTTCTCTGTTGCATTCGACTTGATAGTGTTCTTCACTGTTTGCATCACAGCTTTGACATTTGTTTACTGTATATATCACCTGACTTTGATCATCTCTGCACTGTTGAATTTCGTTCATCCCTGTAGTTGCAGATGACATTGTAGTTGCAGTTTATTGATGCACTGTTCTTTGAGTTGCACTGTGTTGTACACTTGATTACATTTGTACTCTGATGTTCAACAGTTTGGTCTATGTTTATTGTTTTCATGCCGATGGTCTTGTTGTCTATGTGATCACTGCTTGATTTCCTTGTTGTTCATTTGCTTGTGCCATAGTCTTTGTGCATTGAGCTGCACATGATATGCTGTGCACTTGACTTGAAGTCTACATTGTGCATTGCCTTGCCTTTGATCTTGTTTGTTGGTTCTGTATTTTTGCCTTCCATACTGTCTTGAGTTCGAGACTTCTTCATTTGCACATCTGTGTTGCCATATTAATCACTCGTTCATTTGTACATGTTTATTCTCGAGTTGTCCATCTCAGTTGAATTGCACTTGGTTCTGCTTCATGATGTACTTGAATTCGTCTTTATTGCTGTATATGCTTGAACTGTTGATGACTTTTCTGCAGTTTAGTTGCAGCCTACCTTTGTCTTTATACCTATTTGCCGCTGCAGTTTCATTGTGGTGGTGACTTTATATTCGGTGGCGGCGAGGCAGTGCACGCGTGCGTGCACTGCAGCCACCCAAAATTGACAGTTTTGAATTGATATTTTCTTTGCGTCATGATGCATTGATCTTTTATGCCGTATTGGCGAGGCCGTACACGCGTGCGTGTACGGCAGCCAGTCAAAACTTTGATGGTTTAAAAGTGACAATTTCGATTGTTTTGAATTGATTTAGTCGATTTGATAAATTGTTTATTTATCTCTGTTGATGATTTAAATCTGCTGATTGTTGTTTAACACTATTAAGTGTTATATCGTCCGTCATCCGATTTCTTTGTTTAAAGAGTCGGATAGACGGGAATTATTGTGACCGTCGTCTATTCGATATTGATTATTATTGCTTCTGTGCACTAATAACTGAGTTTGAATTAGACTGACCCGTGTATTATTTTCTTTTGAATGTAATACTCGGGTCAGACCCGAGTATTTCAGGTTGTAGATTTCCTTCTTTGAGTTGCTATTCGGGATTTGAAGACTTTTCACATCTATTGAAGTTGTCAGTGTCATTTTGTTGTAGTCGTGTCATTGTATAGAACGATATGTATTCATGTATATTAGTCGATAATGTACTTGTATATATAACTTCTAGAGTCGACAGTTGTAGTTGTATCATATGTATCGTGTCAACTATATTGTAACTGACATCGGTTATATATATGAGATTTTTGTTAATCTGTGTTCTGCATTTATATTATTTGTGTTATTGTTATATCTAATGTCCTAAACTATTATGAACTATCGTAGTTTGTTTTATACTGATAATTGGATATGTCGATGGGAGTAAATAAATAATAGATGAAAAAAAAAAGTATGTACCACTCCTATCGAGATAACCAATATTAGTGTAAGGCCAATTACGGATGGTCGCTCCTATCCAGCCTTATTCTTCGTAATAATAGACAGTATTTCTTTTAATACTCTTTGTTATTATGAGCATAGAGGTGGGGCGTTACAAGTTGACTATCAAACTTAACCTATTATTAATTTAGATCTTTAAAATGAATGTTTTAAAGATAATACAAGTATGGAATGGTTATGGGTTTGTTGTGACAATGTGTTAATTACATTCGCCTTTAACCCTTTTGATCATACTTATGAATTTAAATAGATCTTTGAAAAGAATTTTTTAAAGATAAGCATATGTGGAATGGTATTGGGTTTGTTGTGATAATATGTTAATTAGATTTGTCTTTAACCCTTTTTATTATACTTATGAATGCAAATAGATCTTTAAAAAGAATGTTTTAAAGTAAGCATATGTAGAATGGTTTTGGGTTTGTTGTGACAATGCGTTAATTACATTTGTCTTTAACCCTTTTGATTATATTTATGAATGTAAATAGATCTTTGAAAAGAATGTTTTAAAGATAAGCATAAGTGAAAAGATTTTGGATTTGTAGCGACAATGTTTGAGTAACATTAGTCTTGAACCTTTTGAATGATTTGTAAATATACTTATACCATTAGAGATAAGTATATATATACATTTTGAAGTATAGAAAAAGTAAAGGTTTAAAGTAAGGAATCTTGTTTATGATTCGTGAATATACTTATACCATTTAAGATAAGTACACAAATACTTTTTGAAGTATTGAAAATAGTACAAATGAATTATAGAAATTCATAAATGAGGTTTTATTAGGTAAAAGAAGATTTACTAATAAAATAGGTTTTAATTAGTAAAAGACTAATTAAACAAAAAAAGGGATTAGAAGTCGCATATGTGACTTGAACGAGCTTTATGTGACTTGATCGTGCTTTGTATGTTTACTCGTTTATGGAAGCATTTAGTTGTATACTTAGAACTAAAAGCCGATAAAGTAGGCTTGTCTATCTGTGGGAATTAAGACAGATGTTCGTGTAGGGATATGAGCAATAGATCTCTAACCTATCGGCTTTACTCTTGATCGAGGGACAGTGTGAGATGAAAATATCGAAAACGTGATAAGTATAAGAAACTTGGTTTCCATATGCGATCGCTCTCATTATCATTGAATGGCCAAATTCGTCGATTCAGTCTTGAAGAGACCGAGATCGATAAATGTTTTACTTATCAAAAATGTAACGACCCGAAATTTTGGTCATTTGATTTTGAATATTTAATTAATTTCAAATATTGAATAATTGATTTTTAAAGGTTTAAACTTGAATTCAAATATAGAGATTATATAAATAATTGAATTGTGAACTTAATATTTGCATAATGATATAAAATATCTGATTTTGGATTGACTATATATTTAATGGATTTATTGGTTTTATGTAACGCCTTTAATTAATAAATAATAACGGTGAATTCATTCGTAAATTTAATTTCAATAATAAATGGTTCAAATAAATAATAAGAAAATAAATTATTTTTACAATTCGATTTTTATTGACGTAATTTTAATTTAATTTATTTGATTTTTTCAAAAGTTTTAATCTGGAAAATATTGAAATTTTTCGTTTGACGATTTATCAGCAAACAATAATGTTTTTGTGATTTTACAGAATACGTTAACCAGTGTATATTTTTTTTTGAGGTCATGTCGCTCTTTTGAGCGCAGTTGTATTTTGTTTTTTCGTTTACAGCCCATACGCGAACAAAAATCTGTGCGGCGAAATGCCGAAAATTGCAAATAAATATAAGTCGACTCCCAACATAATTCTATGATTGTCCTTTTCTTTGTCTCAACCCCGTACATTCCATTAATTCACGTTCTGGTCAATAAAATAGTGGTCGACCTTTTAAATTCAAAATCAATTGCTGTGCTCATTGTAAAATCATATAAAAATGGTTTTTGAACTTGTTGTAAGAAGGACATCATTCCTACACCCATTATTTTGTATTTGACCTTGTTTGTGGGGCTTGTCGCAGCCATGGCTGACCCCTTTATTGAGCTAGGGTGTAATGACCCGCCAATCCGTACTATTCAAGCTGACAATAAACCACACATGTCCAACCCAAATCGAACGGAAAGACGGGTAGTTATGGAAAAGAAAGAGGAAAGAAGTAGAGAAGAAGAGAAGAAAGAAAAGAAATTTAAAAACAATACAGAATCTCACAATCGCAGTAGAACAATATATAATATAATATAAACATCTTTGCAAAGAGAAACTTTTATATACTTACATCCATCAAAGTACAACACTAATAACGTTCATCGGCCTGCACAGTTATAACAGCCCGTCCTTACAATTTTTGATGATTTCAGCAACAAAAATAGCGGAACATAGACATATACGTGAATACGACCTGTAGACCTCCAACTCGTCTCAGAGCTCTAATAAATCCAAAGCAAATCGGTAATGCTCGGTCTGACCCGAGTATTATAATAAAATAACACCCGAGTCAGTATGGAAAACCAGCGTGAGAAAACACACCCAATTGGATATTTAAAGTTCTAGAAAACCATTTGAAAATCAAAGGTATCTTGTAAGACCACGCCACACATAAATACGGATAGGTTTTTACCTTAAAATAACCAAAACATTTTATATGGAAAATCCATTTATATTATAATAATGTCTAAGATACAAATACTTATTAATCTTAACCGAAATTGTTACATTATTAAATTCTAGCATACTACGTTCTACAACCAAAACCGTAATGGCACATATTGGAGATTGGATTCCATACTATGACAAGGTAAGGAACTACCTTCCGAAGGTACATCTCTAGATAAAATGCACCGGGGTCTGAGAAGAATACCTTGTACCCCTGTCACACAAGGCTGGCCTACCACTTGACTAGTAGTACCGAATATGATCACCCCGCTTTGGGCCCAGAACCATACAAGAATAGATAGTAATCGATCTAGATTTGGAATGACCATACTCTACTTGGGAGCTACCCACTTAGCCCTGCTGCATGCCCGATTTTTGTCGTTTCCCTGTTGATGAGGTCCGAGGCTACATTTTACCTTTTTATAGCACTTTCCACTTGGAATGCTAACACTGCCCTCCAGGCAACAATGCAATATCAGCATTCATCCATACAAGTTCTTTCTGGGACTGAACGAAACAGTTGAGAGCTTCGTCTCCAAATTCCATCATCTTTAAGATGTCTTCACTTCGAAACTCATTTGTTGGATCGAAGTGGTTTTTGGATAACATATCTGATCCCGGTCTCTTCAAAACAACATTCGATAATTGCCGGTAAACTCAACCACGGTTCTTTAAGAAATAAACAGTCAAAGATAAGATCGGAGATCACCTCCTAACCGTTAGTGGATTCTTATCATTGTCCTAAAAGAACGAAACAAGATTTATAAGCACGGTACAACATCATCGGCAATGACTGTGCCATATAACTCACGTGTTTCTCTTAGATATTTCCAAAGTTACATCTTAGATCCAATTCCAATAGTCGGTTATTTAACTATCGAATAACAAACATTCAGTCAAGAATTTAATTCCATGGGAAAAACAACATTTGTTAAGCACCAAGCAACACTAAGCCTTTTATAAATAAATCTTTTATTAATTTAATTCACTTTGTAATACTTGAATCAAAATTCTTTTACAAAGATTTATATGAACCCACAATCATTATTTCTCAATACTTAAAAAATATCTATATACTTATTTCAATGGTATAAGTACATTCACCAATTTTGAGGAAGGTTCCCCTTTTTATTAAATTCTAAAATCATTTAATAACTCTATTTCATATCCACAAAACCGTTTATAAAATCCCTTTTATAAATCCATAAACCCATTCCTGAAATTCTTTTGTAATATTTAAAATTATTTATAAAACGTTTCTACCCTTTTTAAGCAATCTTTCGTTATATTTTCCAAAACATGCTATAAGATTCCTCTTGTAAAAATCCCATCTATTTATAAAACTCCATTTTTAAATCTTGGAAAACAATTATAATTAAATCCCAATCGCTTACCTTTAAACACTACTATATTCTAATAACATTATAAATAAATAAATACTAAATTTAAAACATCTTAAAATAATAATTAATAATTTTCAAAACATTCTTAAATACACAAAAATAATTTATCTTTAACATTATTATAAATAATAATAATAAATTTCCAAAACCTTATTGGTAAATAATTTAAAACTAATTTCAACCCATATTGATGTTTTTAAACAATTAACCTTTTTAAAACATTTAAAATATTGATAAACAACTTCTAAACAATATTAATATAAATAAGCAGCCTTTAAAATATAAATATATTTCCTTCATAAAATAAATCCTGACTTAATTCAACGTAATCGTTTCCATATTTATAAACCATGTTTATAAATCTCTTCCATTTTATAAAACTTTCTTTCATAAAAATTCCTTTATTGATGAACCCATTTATACCTTTATTCCTTTATAAATCCTGCTTATTTATAAAAACCCCTCCAATACATAATTTCAACCGTCATAACCTTGCTTCAATAGGTATAAATATCTTGTATAAATTTCCTTCAATTTATAAAACATCATTTAACAAACCCAATTCTTACCCCACCTTAAATTTTCAAAATAGAATCAACTATTTTCTAAAATATCATTCCTCATTTTATAATAAATCCACCATTCGATTTATTTCTCTAATCTATTAAATGATAGTGGTTTCCTTTTAATTTATAAAACACCGTTTATAAATCTATCCCCATATAAATAAAATATTATTTAATAAATCTTAACTTTATTTGTAATTGCTACTTTATATATTATCACCTTTATCAATCTCCATATTTATAAATAAATCTCAATATTTGTATATACTATATACATATTACTTTATATAAAATAGTTAATAATTATTTCTATCTTCTTTTTAAAACTGTAATCATTTATTTAAAACACGAACTTATTTCCAAGATTTTAAAAATCCTTATTCACATATCAAAATCTCTATTAAATTTTTCTATAAAACCATAAATTTATAATCTCAAAAAAAATCATACTTTTACTTTAGAAAATTTATTAAACATATATAATTTCCAAATCACCTGAAATTTTTTTTTAAATCAAATTATTAGTCTACAGTATTTTTAAAATACCAAAAACAAGGCCCAGTGTTACTAAAGCCCTAAATAAACAAAATCATATTCTTGTCATCCAATAACATCCAACATATCATATATCACAGTATATATGAAAATTTAAAATCAACAGTGTGAGGAATCCCATTGGATCCCTCCAACCTGTCCCCCTGCATCACATACAGTATAAAATCAAATAATATAAATCGCCGTTTTGAGGCGGGATTCATATACAATGGTCATCTGCTCTTACACGGAAATGTAATCGGGTCTCATCCGCTCCAATAGGCGGGAATATATCCAACTAAAAATATAATTTAATATATTATCCAAACAATCAAAACGATCAAAAATAAATATCCGAACATCCAATAAATAATATTTGTTGACTATATATATTTTCTGATTAGCCAATAAGATAAGAATTACTCACATTGATTTTAATTGTTGTCCAAACGTTCCATTTTGAATAAAAATTGAACAGACGTCCAATTTTAATCAAAAATTCCAACTTGCTTTGAATCCATCCAATCTAATTTCATAGCATAGTGCTCATTGAAACGAACACAACGCAACTTATCGCACTCGATTTGGACCTCGTATGAAGGAGTTATTAGATTTTTAAGTTTCGATAATTAAATTTATAATTATAAAATAACAATATAATTAACTTATTTATAGTTTTACCCTCATCTCCCAAATCCAAAATCACGATTGCTCCTGGCCGAATCCAAATCGACCTCTTCACCAATTCACCACGCCACCGTCTTTGCTTCTACCGCCGCCGTGACCTCACTGGAGACAGCCCAGTCCACCACGCCTCCATCGCCGCTACCGCAACCTCACGACTTGCCGTCGTTCGCCAGCAAATCCTCCAAAACTGCCGCGCATTCGAACCGCCGTAGCTGCCCACCTCGACCGCCTTAGCTTAATCCACTACCATAGATCGACTTGCCTGGCCATCCCGTATAACTTTGCAGTTGAACGCACTAACCGAAACGACGCCGATCGATGAAGGCAATCTCGGCCGTTTGATTTGCTCGTTTTGAAATTTGAAAAAAAACACGACCTTTTTTTTCTTTATGATAAAGATGCATGCGGATGAATATGAATAAGGGAAGGGTATGGGCATGCGTACCAGGGTATGGCTAAAGGAGGTGTGAGTATGGCCTAAAGCATGGTTGATATAAAATAATATATATTTTTTCAATTTAAAATATTAGGTTACAAAACGTCCAAAATTTTGAACTCCTATCGAAATGTGCTGCCTGGCATCCTATATGTTATACCCCTATTCCAAATGCAATGGAACTAGTTTCGAGGCATAATTCGATCATATGCAGAAGATGGCTTTTTAGACCTAGTTATTATATTAAATTTTCGATATTAATTTCCATGTGTTTCGAATTCGCACGACCAAATGATACGTCCAATCATCACGAAATTCGTTGGCATACAATAACTCACTATATGGATCTAATGGAACTGGTTTCGTCGATATCCGAGACAGTGCCCCGAAAGGCTATTTTTACACATTGATTAAAACGAGTAATTCCCAAAATCAATTTATTCACTTTTAAATCAAATTTAAAAGTTCACTAACCTCCTTCTCATTCAAACAGAATTTAAATCAACTTTTGAAATCATTTTCATTCATGTTAAATCCAAGATTCAATTATTTAAATAATTCCAATATTAAATTCAACAATTTAATTATCAAATTAATCACTATATTTGAAAGTCAAGTTATTTAACTTTTAAAATTAAGTTTTCAATATTAAAATAAATTAAATATTCTAAATTCAAATGACCAAAATTCTGGGTCATTACATTCTCCCTCCCTTAAAAAGAATTTCGTCCTTGAAATTGTCAAGGTAAGAAAATTGCCACACACCCATTAACTTTTCAAAACAATTAGTTATAATAGATTACCAATTCTTTTAAGTCGTTTAACTTTTCAAAATCAAACAGATGTAACTTCTTATAAAACTTTTCTAAGTTTTCCAGTTGATTCATAGTTATTAACTAATATCATTTAAAGTAATAAAATCAAAGTTTAAATTATTAGTTAAAAAAAATTCTCAAATTTTTTCTAACACCTTAAATTTACGAAAAATTTCGCCAACGTCTCCTTTGCGCGGGTCGATCATAGTAAATCACAATATATAAATATTACAAATATACATCTCATCTTTAAGGATGAGGCATCCTGTAGGAAAAAAAGTACGGTATGTAATCCGAGATATGTACCTTATTTTAGCATTAGTGAAGCATATACAATCAATATAGCGTGAAAGCGGGCACCAAATGCGAAGCATATGCCACCCGCATCTACTAAACACTTAAAAAACTATGAGAACAAATATATGGAGAGAAATATCAACATATAACATAAGTACCGCAATATCCGTATGCTAATGAACCATATGTAACAAAGAAGCCATCAAACAAATGATATCCATTCAATTTATTCATAACCATTTCGATTTGCATTTTTAATGTCAACCTTTAATTTATACTTCCATTTACATCCAATTCATTTACACTCAATTTACTTACGTTCAATTGATTTACATTCTATTAATTTACATTCCAATTAAATCAACTAACTTACATCCCATTATTATTCTTCAATTTACTAACTTTCAATTTCATGCACATTTATATTCACCATTCACTTTTATCTAATTCACGTTCATTTACATTTATATTCATCTTTCACTTAGTATATTTCTTTAATACCAATAACCCTTAATAACCATTTCATAAAATCTTTTTTACATAAGCTTATTATAAACACTTTTATACAACACCACAAATATTTGTTATCATCCCATAACTTAAGTTCATATTCGATATTATCGAGCAACATTCCAACACACATTCAATTCATTTTACAATTTAGGTTGAATTCCATTTTACAACTCCGGTTCATATTTTTTCACTAATTTATTTTTTTAGTTCATTTCATTAATTATTTACAAATCAAATTCAATTTCAATTAACTTTACCTAGTTAAATTTCATTTCAAAGTTCATTTATTTAACTTAACTTAAGTTAAATTTCATTTTACAATTCAGTTTCCAAATTTACTTTTCTTAACATTTATATTCAACAAATTTAAAAAAAAATTAACTTACTAATTTTCAAAATCTATAAGTTATCAACTTATTTCGTCTCTATACTATTTTCAAATTATAAGTTGAAAAACTTATTATTTTATGTTTCCCAAAACATTTAGATAGAAATATTCAGGATTTTAAACACCTGGTTTATTTTCATATCATTTTGAAATCATATATATACACACTCCTTTAAATTTCTAATTACACTTCTGGAATCTAAAACAAATTTGTCTTACCAAAACAAAACTCCAATGGTAGCAATTTCTCACTTAGAAACTCAAAAATGAATAACTGATGCGGCCGTCATCACCAGAATTATTTTCCAGCGACTGAGGTGAGTTCAGTGCTTTCTATTTCTTTAAATCCCACTTTAAAATATTTCTAGCCAAATAGTTTCAAAATAATACTATTATTATTTTTTCCAAATCTTTGAAAACAATTTTCAAATTCTCCAACTTCTTGTTTTAAGTCCAAATTTATTAACAAATCAATTCTATTAACAAATCATATTTATAAATATACTTAGGCAATTCCATTTATAAATTACATTTATAAATCATATTTATAATGAAATTCATTCCATAATTATTGATTGTTTTAATCATAATCAATTCTCTATAATTTATAATTTTAAATTATTTTCTTAAATAACTTATTTTCCAAATGTTTATCTTAGTTCAGTTTATAATAATAACTTCTATTAGAAAAACAACAATGGATGATAATAATCAAATATTATCATTCACTAACAACCAAACACACCAAATATAACTATAATAATTTCTGAAAAATTATTCCTTTATATACAAAGTTAATTTAGGTAAAATTATTTCATTTACCCAGTTCTCAAAACAATACTGTGTCGGTTTGCCTTGTTTAAGTGTTTAGGAACCCCTATCGATATTATGGCGTCCCACGTACCGACAAGAATTCATAAGCCAGTCAACAGATTAATTAACATAATATAAAACATTTTTATAATCACTAACAACCACGCGCTAATATATATACAGTCAAACTCATCCTAGGGTCTCCCTTACCCTATCTCAAATGAGTAAATTCCCACCAAAGCCTAGGTGTTCGCTCAACCTAAGCTCCGATACCAACTGTAACGACCCGCCAATCCTTACTTTTCAAGCTGACAATAAACCACACATGTCCAATCCAAATCAAATGGAAAGACGGATAGTTATGGGAAAGAAAGAGGAAAGAAGTAGAGAATAAGAGAAGAAAGAAAAAATTTAAAAACAATATAGAATCTCACAATCGCAGAGGAACAATATATAATACAATGTCAACATCTTTAGAAAGAAACTATTATATACTTACATCCATTAGAATACAACACAAATAACGATCATCAGCCTGGACAGTTATAACAGCCTGTCTCATAATTTTTGATGATTTCAACAACAAAAATAGTGGAACATAGACATATATGTGAATACGACCTGTAGACCTCCAACTCGTCTCTTGAGCTCCAATAAATCCAAAAATCTGTAATGCTCGGTCTGACCCGAGCATTATAATAAAATAACAACCGAGTCATGGAAAATCAGCGTGAGAAAACACACCTAGTTAGATTTTTAAATTCTAGAAAACCATTTGAAAATCAAAGGTATCTTGTAACAACCCGCATATTTATCGGTTGTATATTTAAATATTTTATTTAAATATGACATCGTTCGTCGGATTATAGTCCGAAAAGCTACTTTTTGCAAACAGTCGAATTGAGACTCGAGACCACTTCCATTGAGTTCAAAATGCCATTTGCGATCTTTTTGAGTATAAGCTTCGATATGTTTGGAGTAAGTCGATTTTCGCTACTTTTTCTATTGGGTTTTGGGTTTGGGTTCAGCCCACTAGCTTAACTAATACCCTAGCTCAGCCCCTCTCCTCTCCATTCACTCATTCTCATTCCTCAAACTCATGCTTCAGCTGAAAATGGTGGAAAGGAAGAGGAATTAGATATTCCAAGCCCTAGTTTCTCCTTGCAAACTCGAATCCTTGCTCCAAAATCAAATAGAAGCTATTGGTAAGCCTCCTCTTCATCTTCTCTATCTCTTTCTCTCTTCAATCCCAAAAATTCCTAAACCTAAATTTAGGAAATACTTGTTTTGATCTTAGATTGAAGCTTGTTGAGTTGAAGTAGTGAGTGGTTGATCTTCTCTTTGCAATTGAGCCTCTTCTTCTTTGTTTTGGGTAAAAAGGTGAGATTTTTATCTCACATCTATGTGTATATCTATCATTGATGTTGTGTATGAATTCCTAACAAATATTCATGTGCTATTGCTTTTGGTTTGGAAAGAATTGGAATTCACTTGATAGGGCAAGAAGTGCTGGAAAACAGGCTCCGGCCGACCGAACGCAGGGTCTGGTCGACCGACCTGCTACCTGAGCACTTCCCTGCCTCTGTTTTGGGAGTGCAGGAATCTGGACTCCGGCTGACCGACCCAGGAAGTCCGGTCAACCGACCTGCTTCCCGAGAATTTTTCCAAGACAGTGTCCGGTCGACCGAGCCCTGTAGCTGGCCGACCGACCTGCTCCTGTTTTCCCTGTTTTGCATATTTTTGTTCGTTTTGATCGGTTTTCCAAATCTTATCAATGCAAGTTAGTTTTTAATGTTTGTTATTGCATCTTTGGCTTTGATAACATACTTTTGACTTCATTCACAAGATTTATAAATAATCCCTCTAAATCGTATTAAAAGCTCCCTTCTCCGCTTTATAAATTTCTATTTAAACACACACGATTTTGCACTTCGAACGAAGTGGAAAGGAGATTAAATGGTTAGGTAAACCACGGACCATGAATCCGCGCGTTCACCTTTCCGATTAGTCCCCGACCTATTCGATTGATCGTTTTGACCTTTGTGTCTGGTTTACCGATGACATGAGGTAAACTTTGTAATGCTTTGAGTGTGAAATTGGCTAATGGATAGTAAACCGTTTAGTGCGAACGAGTGGTTATGGGACATACGTTAACACTTTTCGGGTTCCTTTTCGAGAGTTATGACACATTCCGCCAGTTAGTGGTGTCCAGTACTGGGCCTCCGGACCTTCGCCACTATGGTTTGTTGCCTTCGGGGTTTATTGCCTTCGGGTTAAGCCTTCGGGGTTTGTTGCCTTCGGGTATGTTGCCTTCGGGTATGTGGCCTTCGGGTTTGTACCTTCGGGTTTGTTGCCCTATAGTATCGCTTCCGATGTTGGTCTTTATGAGCCGCATGGGTGATATTTGGGTTTGGAGCCTTCGGGCTCATGGATCCTTGTTTATACAATACTGAGCTCGAGCAATCTTTTGTTGTTTTCATTGATACGTATATTCCCTAGGTATCGCCCTTCGGTGTTGGTCTTTTTGAGCCGCATGATATGTAGCGATCATCTAGTGGAACTTGTATACCTTTATTGGTATTTGTTATTTGCCTTTTGGCTTGATTTGGGATATGATATCCTTTGTTTATTTGAGATGCCGATGACATGAGGCTTGTTTTGTTATGTTCATCTTTTGTTAGATAATTGTGTTATCTCCTTTTAGAGATATTTGCTATACTTTGTAGCCTTGTAGGTTTATTGTTGTTCAGTTTATCTAACTGATTTGTTCAGCTAGACTGACCCGTGTATTTTATACTCGGGTCAGACCGAGATGTTTCAGGTTAGGTGCTTTTGGACTTAGCCTCTTTTGCTTCCGCATGGACTATTCCGCTAGCTCCTTTTTGTCTTAGCTTTTTGTGTAGTCCTTATCTATTGTAACTCTGATATGTATTCTTGTGAACTCGTCTGTATATTGTGGTTTGCTATACCACTTGACATGTATCATTTTGTATACTCTGTTATGTATCAGTATATGTGTATATGATGATCTACTATTCTGTGATGTGTATTACATTGTGTTGTTACATTTTGTTCTGATATATCCTATAGCCATTGTAGTTTTGCTTTAAGTATTTATTGAACTTGTCGAACCACATGAGATGATAAAAACCACTTTTCGGCGTGTTCAGTAGATAGTTAAAGTAAGACTACACATGGTCGCTTCCATTATACTCTATTATCCGAATTAACAGACGGTATTATCCATATAATACTCTTTGTTAATGAGGCTCTCGGAGTGGGGCGTCACATATCTCGTAAGACCGCGCCGCATATAAACATAGATGGGTTTTTACCTTACAATAACCAAAATATTTTCTATAGAATTCATTTATATTATAATAATGTCTAAGATACAAATACTTATTAATCTTAGCCGAAATTGTTACATTATTAAATTCCAGCATACTAGGTTCAACAACCAAAACCATAAAGGCACATATTGGAGATTGGATTCCATACTATGACAAGGTAAGAAACTACCTTCCGAACGTATATCTTTAGATAAAATGCACCAGGGTCTGACAAGAACATCTTGTACCCCTGCCACATAGTGTTGGCCTACCACTTGACTAGTGGTACCGAATATGATCACCCCGCTTTGGGCCTCGAATCATACAAGAATAGATAGTAACCGATCTAGATTTGGAATGACCATACCCTACATGAGAGCTACCCACTTGGCCCTACTGCATGCTCGATTTTTGTCATTTCCCTATTGATGAGGTCCGAGGCTACGTTTTACCTTTTTATAGCACTTCGCACTTGGAATGCTAACACTGCTTTACTGGCAACAATGCAATATTAGCATTCATACAAGTTCGTTCTGGGACTGAACAAAACATTTGAGAGCTCCATCTCCAAATTCCATCATCTTCAAGATGTCTTCACGTCAAAACGCATTTGTTGGAACGAAGTGGTTTTCGGATAACATATCTGATCCTAGTCTCTTCAAAATAACATTCGATAATTCCCAGTAAACTCAACCCCGGTTCTTTAGGAAATAAACAGTCAAAGATAAGACCGAAGATCACCTTATAGAATATAATAGCCTATGATTTTTGTTTGAAGATAATAAACATATATATATTTGTTTTATATGTATTTGTTGTTGTACTATTTTATTTTCCACATAGTTATATAAATATTTGTTGAATAAAATAAATAACATAGAATTCAAATTTAAACAAATATTTTATTCAAACAAATATTTTATTATAAATTCAAATAGTACAAATTTAAGCTCTCAATATACATTTACACATTGTCAATTACAACACAATTTTCAATTTACATATTACACCTCACTACATATTCACTCAACACTCGTATTTTTATCTTCAACTTTGTTCCAGCCTGAATCTAGCATCTGAGCTATCTGCAAAATAAACACTGACGCAATAAAATTGAAAAAGAAATATTTTGCAGTGTACAATGAAGTGTGTGTTTGAAAATATTGTTTGCCTCAGTTATTTGGGTTGTTTGATATCATTTTCTTTTAATTCATCATACACGAACAACTTGTGACATGCACAGTGTATCACTGTACATGCCACAAGGCTGTGCACACCAATATACACTTGCTTGTTAACATCACAGGGACAGGTGAGCACAAGGTCAAACCCAAGCCGAGGCTGGATTCAACACAGGTGCAAAGAAACAAATGAAAACAGTTCAGAATACAAGTGAGCACATGAATCATTTCAAGTATGACTCAAAGCATTGCAAGGAACCAAACTTCGAACAATACATAACTAAAGTGAACCATTCGAGTTCAAGTAATACAAAGAAATCAAACATGGTCAGGCATGCAACAAGAATTCACAATGCAACCAGAAATACACAAGATTGAAGTGAACACATATAAACTCAAATCAGTAACAAGTGCACAAGACAAGTGTGTCAACATAACTAGACTTAGAGTGAAGCGAGTGGAACAAAATCAATGCAGATCAGAGGCCAGAACACACACCAGCCTTACAACATACAACATGACAAAGTGGTAAACCAACAAGTGAACCCATATCAGACATGCACAAACAAAGTCTCAGAGCTTCAAAAATGCTCATATGAACATATACACCGCAAACAAAAGACCAGATTCATAAGCATGTGTGAACACAAGTGGAACCACAGACCAGACCTAATAGACCACGTTTATTCGAC
The DNA here is from genome assembly GCA_030737815.1 of Allium fistulosum. Lineage (NCBI taxonomy): Eukaryota > Viridiplantae > Streptophyta > Magnoliopsida > Asparagales > Amaryllidaceae > Allium > Allium fistulosum. The sequence goes on from CM060905.1 coordinate 1,044,957,318, forward strand.
TCAATGCGTTCAGACACAAGTATCAAACAGACCACACTTCAATGAGACCATGATAACAAAGCAACCAGACCTCACATATATATTTCAGATAATACAAAAGCACCAGAAGAGAATACATGATATGCAGACCAGATACAAGGCAATGTCAAAGCAATCAGACTCCAACAAGCAAAGTGACATATGTATGCACATATACATATAAGTACATACACATATATCAGGTTAGAGGCATGAACAACCAGAGTGCAGACTCAAAGCAACCAGACATGTTCATACGAAGACCACACTCCAACATATTGAACCAGACCAACATGAAAACACAAACCAGACCATGCTAACAAGACCAATGAGTTCAATTCGAAGCAATGCAAGGCCACCACACAATGTAACCAGATAAAGAAACCAAATTACAAGAACTACTCCAGAGACAACATGAAGTACATACACAGGTATACATATATGCATATATATGTATGCACATATATTAGTTCAATGAACCAGTCAACAAAGGCCAAATGAAGGAACACAATGGATGAGTTACAGAAAAATCAAGGCAATGTTCAAGAATCGTAAATAAAAGTGAAGCAACACAATATAATAGTGAATATCAGTCAATAAATGAAGAATATCATAGTGAAAATTATCGGTTTGAATAATGTCACAGAGAAATAAATTCAAATGCCAAAAAGAACGGAATCGACTTAAAAAATATTCAAGCAAAATTCGAATTCATCAGAGATATATGTAGTAGCATGAACAAGTCAATATCATCACCATCGTTCGATCAAAAATCAATGGTCAAGCAAATCACGTGAAGGATTCAAACCAGAAATATACGAACGAATTATAGGGTTTTCACCCCTATAAATTAAAATCAAAAATCATCATTGGAAATCACAAAGTTCGAAAGAAAAATCGAGTCAAGCATAATCATAAATCAAAAAGGAAAATCGCATACCAGTATTCGAACTCAACAGAGAAGCGACCGTAAGCAATAATCAGCGAAGGAATCGATTGTCAAGGCAAATCAAAGAGAATTCGTCACTGCAATCGACCATATATTATTCGACGACTTCGTTTTTTAGCAAAGCCCCAAATTTCCAGAAACACTATATTCCAGATCGAAGAAGAAGCGGCCGCAAAATAAAAAGGGGATCAAACTTCACTTTGCACGATTATTTTTAAGGGTTGTCTTTTAATTTTTTGGGCCGGTTTTAATTTTTGTTTTGGGCTTGAACTAATTAATAGGGTAAGTTAGTTTATTTATTTTCAATTGTAATTTTCTTTTTTAAATTGTGTAATTTTCTAGTTATGTAGCTAGGTTACGAACTACGTGGCGTAGTTCGAGAATTCGCAACTCAATGGCTGAGTTGTGGCAGGGTTTTGAGTGTAGAGTTAGGTTAGTCATTAGCGGGTGTCGCAAGTTTACGAGTGTAAGCGTCTGACTGCCTAATTTCTAGTAGAAATCTTGGGGGCAGCATGTAGGCAGGGTTTTGCCGAAGCTGGGTAAATTTGTGTGTGGTCTCTTCTGCATTACTTTCTGTTTTATATTTTATTTCCGTATTAATTTTTATTATTATTAGTATCACCCTATTCACCCCCCTCTAGGGTTTTGAGCGTAGAGTTAGGTTAGTCATTAGCGGGTGTCGCAAGTTTACGTGTATAAGCGTCTGACTGCTTAATTTCTAGTAGAAATCTTGGGGCAGCACGTAGGTAGGGTTTTGCCGAAGCTGGGAAAATTTGTGTGTGATCTCTTCTGCATTACTTTCTGTTTTATATTTTATTTCCGTATTAATTTTTATTATTATTAGTACCACCCTATTCACCCCCACTCTAGGGTGAAAACGATCCTAGACACCTCCTAACCGTTAGTGGACAGATTTCCTTATCATTGTCCTAGGAGAATGAAACAAGATTTATACGCACGGTAAAGCATCTCGGAGATAACTGTGCCATATAACTCACGTGTTTCTCCTAGATATTTCCAAAGTTATATTTTGGATCCAATTCCGATAGTCAGTTATTTAACTATCGAATAACATTCAATCAGGAATTTAATTCCATGGGAAAAACAACATTTGTTAAGCACCAAGCAACATTATGCCTTTTATAAATAAATATTTTATTAATTTAATTCACTTTGTAATACTTGAATCAAAATTCTTTTACAAAGATTTACATAAACCCACAATCACTATTTCTCGGTACTTAAAAAAAATATCCATATACTTATTTCGATGGTATAAGTATACTCACCAATTTTTGGGGAGGTTCCCCTTTTTGTTAAATTCTAAAATCATTTAATAACTCCATTTCACATCCACAAAACCGTTTATAAAACCCCTTTAATAAGTCCATAAACCCATTCCTGAAATTCTTTTATAAATATTTAAAACTATTTATAAAATGTTTCTACCCTTTTTAAGCAATCTTCCGTTATATTTTCCAAAACATGTTATAAGATTCCTCTTATAAAAACCCCATCTATTTATAAAACTCCATTTATAAATCTCGGAAAACAATTATAATTAAATCCCAATCGCTTACCTTTAAACACTACTATATACTAATAACATTATAAATAAATAAATACTAAATTTATAACATCTTAAAATAATAATTAATAATTTTCAAAACATTTTTAAATAAACAAAAATAATTTATCTTCAACATTATTATAAATAATAATAATAAATTTCCAAAACCTTACTGGTAAATAATTTAAAACTAATTTCAACCCATATTAATATTTTTAAACAATTAACCTTTTTAAAACATTTAAAATATTGATAAACAATATTAATATAAATAAACAGCCTTTAAAATATAAATATATTTCCTTGATAAAAAAATCCTTACTTAATTCAACATAATAGTTTCCATATTTATAAACCATGTTTATAAATCTCTTCCATTTTATAAAACTTCCTTTCATAGAAATTGCTTTATTTATGAATCCATTTATACCTTTATTCCTTTATAAATCCTGCTTATTTATAAACCCCCTCCAATACATAATTTCACCCGTCATAACCTTGCTTCAATAGGTATAAATTTCCTTCAATTTATAAAATATCATTTAACAAACCCAATTCTTACCCCACCTCAAATTTTTAAAATAGAATCAACTATTTTCTAAAATATCATTCCTGATTTTATAATAAATCCACCGTTCAATTTATTTCTCCAATCTATTAAATGATAGCAGTTTCCTTTTAATTTATAAAACTATCCCTTTATAAATAAAATACGTTTTTACAAATCTTAACTTTATTTGTAATTGCCACTTTATACATTATCGTCTTTATAAATCTCCATATTTATCAATAAATCTCAATATTTGTATATATTATATACATATTGCTTTATATAAAATGGTTAATAATTATTTCTATTTTCTTTTTAAAACCGTAATCATTTATTTTAAAACACGAACTTATTTCCAAGATTTTAAAAATCCTTATTCATAGATTTTAATACATAATCTCAAGACAAAATCATTCTTTTACTTTAGAAAATTTATTAGACATATATAATTTCCAAATCACCTAACATTCCTTTTTAAATCAAATCATTAGTCTATAGTATTTTTAAAATACCAAAAACAAGGCCCAGTATTACTAAAGCTCTAAATAAACAAAATCATATTCATGTCATCCAATAACATCAAACATATCATATATCACAATATATATGAAAATTTAAAATTAACAGTATGAGGAATTCCGTTGGATCCCTCCAACCTGTCCCCCTGCATCACATACAATATAATATCAAATAATATAAATCGACCGCTTCGAGGCGTGATTCGTATACTAGGGTCATCTGCTCTTACACGGGAACGTAATATGGTCTCATCTGTTCCAATAAGTGGGAATATATTCAACTAACAATATAATTTAGTATATTATGCAAACAATCAATAACGATCAGAAATAAATATCTAAACATCCAATAAATAATATTTGTTGACTATATAAATTTTCTGATTAGCCCAAAAGGTGAGATTAGCTCACATTGATTTTAATTGTCGTCCAAACGTTCCGTTTTGAATTAAAATTGAACGGACGTCCAATTTTAATCCAAAATTCCACCTTGCTCCGAATCCATCCAATCTAATTCCATAGCGTGGTGCTTGTTGAAACGAACACAACAACTCATCGCGCTCGATTTGGACCTCGTACATAGGAGTTATTAGATTTTTAAGTTTCGATAATTAAATTTATAATTAAAATAATAATATAATTAACATATTTACAGTTTTACCCTCATCTCCCGAATTCAAAATCGTGATTGCTCCAGGCCAAACCTAACTTGACCTCGTCATCAATTCACTACGCCACCATCCTTGCTTCTACCACCGCTGTAACCTCACTGGAGACAGCCCAATCCACTACGCCCCCATCGCCGCCGCGGCGACCTCACGACTCATTGTCATTCGCTAGCAAATCCACCAAAACCACCGCGCATTCAAACCGCCGTAGCTGCCCACCTCGACCGCCTTAGCTTAATCCACAACCATAGATCGACTTGCCTGGCCATCCCGCATAACTTTGCAGTTGAATACACTGACCGAAACGACGCTGATCGAAGGAGGCAGTTTCGGCCGTTGGATTTGCTCGTTTTGAAATTTGAAAAAAAATGCGACCTTTTTTTCTTTCTGATGAAGACGCACGCAAATGTATATGAATAAGGGAAGGGTTTGGGCATGCGTACCAGGGTATGGCTAAAGGAGGTGTGGGTATGGCCTAAAGAATGGTTGATATAAAATAATATATTTTTTCAATTTAAAATATTAGGTTACAAAACGTCCGAAAATTTTGAACTCCTATCGAGACGTGTTGCCTCGCATCCTGTATGTTATACCCCTATTCTGAACGCAATGGAACTAGTCCCGAGGCCTAATTCGATCATATGCATAAGATGGCTTTTTAGACCCAGTTATTATATTAAATATTTGATATTAATTTCAACGCGTTTCGAATTCGCATGACCGAACGATACATCCAATCATCACAAAATTCGACGGCATACAATAACTCACTATTGTGGATCCAATGGAACTAGTTCTATCGAAATCCAAGACAGTGCCTCGGAAGGCTATTTTTACACATTGATTAAAACGAGTAATTCCCAAAATCAATTTTGTGACGGCCCGAAGATTTTCGACCCCAAAAATCGACACTAATACGTTCACTGTATAGAGTGCCGAGCAATTGAGTGCCGGAAATCCCAGACTGTTAGGGTTAAGAAGAAAAAGAGGTAGAATAAGACTAGAAACAACAGCACAGAATCTCACAATCGCAGCGGAACAATATATAATAGGAAACAACAGCACAGAATCTCACAATCGCAGCGGAACAATATATAATAGGAAACAACAGCATTTATACAAAGAAAAGCTGTAACTGTCAATATAAATATACAAGATATCAGAGTACAATAAATCTGGACAATTATAATAACTTGTCCTCAACTACTGAATAAAATAGCCTATAGTACACAGCGGAATATACTCAATACGTCTTTGCCATCCAGCTCGTCTCTTGAGCTCCAAAGCGTCATAACCTGAAAATATGTAATACTCAGTCTGACCCGAGCATTACAATAAAGTAACACCCGAGTCAGGCTGGAAACCAGCGTGAGTAACCCATTTAACTTGGAATACTTCGATAAAAAACTTCTTTGAAAACCAAGGTAACTCGTATAACACTACGAGTTTATTTGATTACAAACAAAACATTTACCGAAATCCATTGGTATTATAAAAAGGTCTCAATTCAGTTGCTTATTTGAAAAGGTTAAACTTGTTAAATAAAAGCCAATTCCTATTTATCAAACTCAATAACCAAACCCGTAAAGATTCAAATCGAAGTGGTTCCAGATAACGCTGGTATCCGATCACGGTCTCTTCGAATTCAAGTAATAAATTTAAGAAAATAAATAAACAACTTATTATTTGAGTGACACTACTCACATACGGGAATTCATTACAGACCCTTGTTTTAAATAAGCCGTATTATTTCTTTAATCCAATTACTTAAATTTTCTAACCTTTTATTGGCACAGACAAGAATAACTCGAGAGTAAATATTCAATAAAATTAAGTGTAACGACCCAGAATTTCGAACAAATTTAATTGAGAATATTTAATTAATTTTAAATATTTGAACGATGATTTAATTTGAATCCCCGATATAAATTTGAAATTTGCGATTAAACTTTAAAACTTAATCTATTGAATGCTGAATAAAAATTTGAATATTCAATTTAAAGTTGAAGTAAAATATTTTGAAAGCTTTTAAAATTCGTATTGATATTACTAAAGATAACAGAAGCTTCAGAATTGAGTTTGAAAATGATTTGTTCAGTTTTGAAATTGTATCGTTCGAACCAATATTTGAAAATAGCGTTCCGGGGCACAGTCTCGGAATCCGACGAAACCAGTTCCATTGGATCCGTAATATTGTATTATTATCGGATTTCAAATTTCGTAATATTTGGATTTGTTATGTAAGCGTACGATGAATAAACGCGTTAAATTTTAAAACGGATTCAATTTAAATTTAAATTTAAATTGGTCAACACGTCACCACGTTTTCTCCCCTAAAATCACGCCTAAGATTGGGAAAGAGATCGTGCAACCCATGTTCTATCTATTTTAAATTACCATCTTCCCTCGATCGAAAATTTACAGCCGAGATTCAAAAGAAAAAAAGAAATGGCCGATACAAAGAAATACCTTTCTTCTCCCTCAGTTAAATTCACAAATAAAAATTCAAATCGATATACAAAAAAAAATGGCTGTCGTTGTTTTCACTCGAAATCGAAATCGATTTCTATCCATAGCCGAGTGATTCCAGAAATATCGCGAGCCTCCCTCCTCATTCTTGAATTCATTAATCAAGAGGGAATGTTGTTCGCGTGCGAGCCTAGGGGATGGGTTCGAAGATGATGTAGGGTTTCGCGAGTTCGATTCGTGCGCGTTGTTCTGGTGGATGTCGCGAGAAGGAAGTGCGGCGGCGATGGCATCGCATGGGTTGGCGCTCGCGCACGCGTACGTGGAACTGGCAGTAGATGTCGAGGCAAATGGTGGCGCTGTCTCGCAGTTCAATGGCGGCTCGTGATCAGAGGAGCTGCGTTCGAAGACGGGGAAGACGTTGTCGCGACTCGCGATTGAGGCAAGGTGAACACGGCGATGCGACGATCGAGGATGGAGCGGGGTCGCGTGCGGGTAGTAGATGCTAGCCTAGGTTACCAATGTCAGTAAGGTATAACGTTTCTTTATAAATTGATTTATTCTTACAGTAAAGTTATTATTGCAGATATATATATATATAATTAGAAATTTTAAACCCTATGTAGATTATTTTGAAATTAAAAATAAATATTATGTATCCACAAGCATGTTTAACAGTAATTTATTTAAATAGGGGTTTATTTCTAAGATTCAAATAGTTGCTAATTAAAGGGAATTTAGTTTTAAATTTAATTTTCAGTTAAATCAATTTATTAAAAAGTGATTGGTTTAGAGAATTAAAGGTATTAGATTAAATTAAATAAATCTATTTAAAAAGAGAAATTTAATAATTAGTTAGATAAATTTATTAAAGAAAAAAATTGGTTATTTAATTGGTTCGAATGTTAATTTAAATTGTATAAATGTTTATACAAGGTCTAAAAATGAAGAAATGGTCGGAATGGAAAATGGATTGCAAATTAAAGCTAAGGTGAGATCTTCTCACTCAAAATAAATTTGGTATTGCAGTTATTTATTGATTGATATGATTGCTATTGGATATGATATTAGATATAGTAGGATATATATCTATATATAGCAATATATACATATTGGCATATGTATATATTGGATTCATTGATTTCCCGCCTCGTATAGCGGATGAGACCCTATTGCGCCGTTAGTAAGCGGATGATTTTATAAAACCTATATACCGCGATATTCCACCTCGAAGTGGAATTGGTATTGTGCTAACGTCTGTGGATGCAGGGAAACAGGTTGGAGGGATCCAACTGGATTCCTCACCAGTATTTATTTATTTACAGATATTGATGTATATTCTATTATCATATGTTGATATATGATGTTTGATGTTGTGATTGACTAATTGGTGCTGTTGCATCATCGGATTCAAGTTTTAAAAATAACGACTTTTAATTTAAAAGGATTTTTAAAGTGATCTTTGAAATTATACGTTTTATTGAATTTTTGAAGTGATTTATTTTAAATAGATAAACGTTTAAAATTTTAAAGTTATAAAAAGTTAAGATTTTTGTGAAATATAACCAAAGTGTGATTTTTGAAATGAAAGTTGATTTAATTGTAAAATGGGTTAAATTGAGATTTTTAAAGTATTATAAAAGATGTACAGAAAAATTGATATATTTATCAATTAAAATTATTGGAATTTTAAAACGAGTTTTTATAAGTGAAGATATGAATTTTATAGAATTTCAAATTGTGAAGATATGAAATTTATAGATGTATAAATTGTGAAGTTAAAATGAATGAAATTGTAGAATAGAAGATTTATAAGAAATTAACTTATAAATTGGATTTTTGCCTACAAATGGACATTGATCGAATTTGTTAATAAAGAAGATTTATAAATCAAAGTTGTTATAAAAGAGAAATAGAATTTATAAACGTGTTTATAAATTCGAAATCAATTGAAATTGATAAATTGAATATAGAAGATTATTAAACAAGATATATTCGCGATTTTGGATAGCGAATTTTTATTGAAATAAAATGTGTAGAAAATAGTGAAATTTGGTTAAGTGAATTATATTCACGATTTTGGACAGTGAATATATTATTGAATAAAATGAATGTGTTTTGGGAAAAGATATTACGAAATGAAGTAATTGTTTTGAAAGATGTTTTAAAACAGGTTAAATATCGAAATCATAGATTTCAACATTCATTGTTGAAATAGACATTTTCGAGGAGTAAGGAAATGGTGGACTATAACACACTGTTGTTATAGTAAATGATTTCCGAAAGGAAATGTTTTATATAGTATTGGGATTTATATATCTATCTTAATTTTCGAATCCCTATACTAGTGATTTTGAGTCGTCGTAACGATGTTTTACGTAACATTCGTTTTGACTCAAATAAATGTTGTTATAGTAAATGGTTTCCTTAAAGAACGAAATATATACTTAATATTGATTTAAGTATATCGAATATTTTCCAAGTGTTGAAAATAAATAGATTTGTGAAACACTTATTTTTAAATAAGTATGGAATTACTTTTCCAATATGATATGAAATGTTTGTTAAGAATTTATCTTTGTAAAGATAAATTGAAAGTGAATATTGAAATCGATTTGAAAATCGTATATCAGAAGATATTTTGAAATATAAATTCACTATGGAATTTATAAAAGAAAGGGAAGTTGTTTAAAAATAAACGTCGATTTATTTTTGAAGTGTGGAAATTTTATATCTAATAAAGATATTTTGGAAGATAAATAATTTGGAAAATTATTTGGAATCTGATGATGTTGCGCATCCTTATTGATAGTTAAATAACCGACTATCAATAATTACCTTGAGTAGGTATTTGTTGTGAATTGGATGAATTTGAATGCCACACGTATTTTTGAATAAACGCTCACTATTCGGGTTAGCCGGGAAAGGACCATGGGGTCGTATAACCCATTCCGAATATGTGATACGTCGTTATGAATTGCATTCGAAGACCGGTGTTGAAGACCGGATATTTTTGAAAACGGAAGGATTACCGTCGAGTTACTCTACATCGGCTGATCTCCGGTTTAGAGGATTTATCACCCTTAGTGACGGGAAGTCCGGACGTGATTAGAAATTTATCCGGATGTGCAAGGGCTTCGTGAGAAGTGCCTTCGGTTCTGTTCGATCCCGGAACAGACTTGTATGGATTGTGTGTCTGACGTTACAATTTGAGATAAAAAGCTGATTTCTTTCAAATACATTTCTGTTGGTGGCGGAGAATTTATTCTCTTAGCTTAACACCCTTCTCTAAGACGTACGAGCTCAGAGGTTATGTAGTTGAAATTTATCAGCGATATATCCCAATTTGGTAACGTGGCATACTGAGTGTTGCTATGAAATGATCAGTGTTTGATCATTTGTGATATGATCATTTGTTTGATCTTATATCTTTGTGATCATAGGTTGATCATTTGTTTGACCCGAAGCATGGCTTTGTAGAAAGCGTAGCTTTGTGGACGAGACTTCATCGAGCCTCACACCCCGGAAATGGTCAAAACAGGAAGGATGCAGCAAGGTTCTAGGGAGTAGCGCCCCTTAGTGTATGTCATTCCTTCTGGATAAAGGTGGTATCATGGTATGGAGCCCAGATACTTAACCTCTGTGGTTGCTGCAAATTTATTACTTTTTGGTTGTTGCGAATCGGGGATCCTCGGGAAGATCGGTGACGATCGGGGGATGGCATACGCGTGTCAGTAGTTACCTATTTTTGCAGAGGTAACCCGGCCTTGTGTTGGCAGAGATCCGGTTAGGTTCTCGGGTCGTCTATTCCAGGGACGTACCCATCGTGGCATAGGAAGTTCCTTAGCCTGACCATTTGTTGGAAATCCAAAGAAACAATACGAGCCTTGTACGGTTTTAGTTGTAGAATCTGCCATCTAATATGGCAGCTATAGCAAGCATACTATAATGGTACCTATGCTGGCTAAGATTTATATTATACTTTCGAAATGTTTCTACACTATGCACTAATAATAATATCAAAAAAAATGATTTGATTTTGCGTAGTAAGCATCTTTGACTATCATAAGAAGAAATCTCCTCCAATTCTGCGTTTGCATTGTGTGTGTGGCGGGAGGTCTTATGGTAGTTTCATTTTCCAAAAGCATTGCGAATTTGTTTTATTTTCTTTGTGAAAAATAACTGTTTTACGATCTCACACCAGTCACCATGACTGACTCGGAGTTTATTGTTTCCCTTCTAAACTCTGGGTGCCCACCAATTTCCACACGGGCAGTCTAGAGTTAGGTTATCAGGATATTCTGGATATTCTGGAGCTTTGGAGATAAGCTGGATGACGAGACGTAGTATTTGTATCTGATAGTATTTATTCCGCTGTGTATTCTGTATGAGGACAAGTTTATATAACTTTCCATTGTTGTATTGAGTTGTATATTGACTCTGATGATTGATGTATGTATAAACTGATATAGTTCTTTGTTTTAAAAGACTAGTGTTTATTTATTATATATTGTTCCGCTGCGATATGTGAGATTCTGATATTGTTTCTGATGTTGTTCTGTTGTTTCTTCTTTCTCTTTTCTTCTTTCCTTTTCTTCTATCTTTTCTTCTGCCTCTTCTTTTAAACATTAAAGTTCGCGTTTCCGCCATCCGATTGTTCGACAGTTGCTACAGTGGACATAGCAGTGTCGGGTTTTCGGAAGACGGATTTGCGGGTCTTTACATTAAGCCAAAGTATAGATTTAACTATCAATAACAAATATCCAAACGATTTACTCCTTAGAATTTTATTTACTTTACATAGCTGATTCTTTTTATATTTTTATCCAAATAAGCTTCAAATTAACAGTATATTAACTAATTAAAAATATCACTAATTACCCATAAGTTTTTAGTAAATAATAATAATCATATAAAATATAAAATATCATTGAACTCTTAAAATTACGCATCTAAAATGAGAAATTGATTTTCAGTTAAACGGAAGAAAATACGAATTATCATATGCATATATATACATTTATTCCTCTCCTCTTATCTTTCTTCTTTGTTTACTTATCTTCACTTCTTTCCTTTTCTTTCTTCTTTTATTTCCTTTTTCTTTTTCTTTTTTCTATTTCCTTTTTCTTTCCTCTGGCCCAAACTTCCTTCTCCGGCCCGCTTCCTTTCTTTTCTTTCTCCCCTTATTTTTTTTCCCTTCTCTCTTCTCTCTGATTCAACCGTGCATGCACGCATGTACGTGCACGTCGCCTATGGTCACGAACTCTCGCCACCGATCATCCCACTAAGTCACCTCCGATGATCACTTCCCACCTTCACCCGTGGAAATGCCGATGAACCCTTGATTCGAAATTCGAACCATTCGATCACCTGGGACGAAAATCACGCCTACAACCCACCTCGTCCCCGCCACCAACGCCTGTCATTCTCGCCCAAACTTCACTCAAAGCCTCGCCATAACCTCCTCCTCCCTTTCCCCTAGGCATGCACCCTTCCGGTGGCCCCCACGTCGCCACAGTTACCCAAATCCAACACCTACACGATGAAGCCCCAAGACCCTACAAAGCCTTCACTCCGACGCCACCCACCAGAAAAAAATGCTGCCGAATTTTTCTCGACTTCCCCGCCGTCCAAACTTCCTCCACCCACAGCGGTACGTCACCTAGTCGCCATGGCTGTTCCAAAATCACCAAAACCCATTTTCCGGTCAACTTCTCATAACCTATTCAATTTCCCATTTAAAATCACCAACCGTTTCTTAAAAATTCTAATTTCCACCAACGATTTCAGACTTATAATCAAATTGTTGAAATTTCGATTTTCAATTTCTACCCAATGCTGAGTCACTTGACTGCGCCATCTTCTTTCCTTCCTTATAGGTGATGAAATTTAATGAAACCATTTTTAAATTAATCTACACTCTAAAACGAATAACTTTTGTTTTGGAATCGGGTCTTAACTTTAATAGATAATGAGGAATTGATTTTAGAAGTTGTAAGTTCAACTATTTTAAAACATAGATAGAGTAACACCAGGAAGTAATACAGTCTTTGATAAACCCCACTTATATATATATGTATATGTATATATATACATTTTCACCCATATGATGTACAAATTCTTGACCCAGATCAAAGGTTTAACTGAACAAATCCATTTATACTTAAGAGTATATAAAAAAAATTAGTGACAAAAATCCAGATGTTCACTCACTGTTTTATACAGTTGCTTGTTTCCTTGCTTCAGGCTTTTAAATGCTTGATTCTCTTGCTTCAGGTTTTCTTGCTTCAGGTTTTCTTGCTTCAGGTTATATTTTTTCTGTTTATTTTAGTTGTTCGAATGAAAACCAATGAGACAAGGAAACCAAGAACAAGGCAGTGATACATATATTTATAAAGAGTGGAAGTGTGTGGTAGAAGCTAGGCTGAGGTGATGTACAGGTTTTCAAATATTTACATTTTCATTTTATTTCCTTTTGTTTATTTTGATTTGTACATATGTTGACCTGATTTAACCAAAAGGTGATTTGATATTTTATAAAAGCTTGATGTTATGTTTTGTGTGCTAAGATTAAATGCTTGTCTCCCTATTTGTTTACAAATAATTTTATATGAATTGATATACATGTGTGTGTGTGTCCACATATATTTCATATGCATACACGTAAGTAAATTTTCTTTTACCAAATGTAAATGCACTTGTATTTGTTATCATATATACAATTATACATTTTCATATTTCCAAACACTATATGCTCCTTAATTTATGAATATATACATATGTATTTATTTATTTTATCCTATTTACATTTATGCATTCCTATATATTTTTACTTTATTTATATAAATTTGTATACCCATTACTCCATTTGGCCCAAATACATTTATATATTTCCCACTTTCTATATACTTACATATTCTTAATGACATAAAGCTTGTGTACATTTATATATATATATATATATATATATATATATATATTTTGGATGTTTCTCTAAATTTTCAAGTGGTGGAGTGTTATATATATATATATATATTATCGTAACTAGAATGTTACAACTTAAGTTTGTATATAGTTCTTAAACCAATTTTAAATGTATTTGGATTTTTAAATATTAGAAAATTTATTTATTCAACTTAATAAAATTCAATGTTTTAAATAATTACAATCAATTAATTACCCAATTAACACACATAAAAATCCGGGTCGTTACAAATTTATTCTTTTAAATCAAATTTAAAAGTTCGCTAACCTCCTTCTCATTCAAATAGAATTTAAATCAACTTTTGAAATCATTTTCGTTCATGTTAAATCCAAGATTCAATTATTTAAACAATTCCAATATTAAATTCAATAATTTATTTATCAAATAAATCACTATATTTGAAATTCAAGTTATTTAACTTTTAAAATTAATGTAACGACCCGTAATTTTCGATAATTAAATTTATTAATTTAATAAGTTTTGGAATTTAATGTTATGGAAATCTAAAAAATTTAAGATTTAATAATGAGAAAATAACTAGAATGAAATGTAATAATGTTAATGTAAGGTAATTGATAACTACTCTAATGCAATTTCAATTAATTGAAATGATTGTAAATATAAAAGTTGGTTATAAATTGTAAATAAGTAAATAAACCAAATGTTGTATTAAACGGTGAAATTGTATGTAATTAATTGAAACTGGTTAATGTAGAAAAATAAATCAATATGTGAATTTATTAACATTTGTTTGTAAACAATAAAACTTGGAAGTGTGTTTGAATTTTTAATAATAATTGCTTTAATTATCATTCTGTTATTAATCTAATAAATTAATTTGGAAATCGATAAAAATTCAATATAATTGAAATATTGCAATTAATATAGTAAAATATGATAATTGTAGATTATTGACGTAATAAGATATAAACCAATGTTAATTATTTCCATAAAATGATAATGGATTGAATAATAAGATGAAAAATCAAATAAATGGATTTATTGGAATTTAAATTAATAATCAATTAAATTTATTGCTATTGAAATTGAACACTGTAATTAGTATAATATTTAACATTGAATTGATATGGAAATTTGTTTTAAAAGATTATAAATGTCTAGGTAACCAAAAATGATAAAAATTGTTAACTTTTAAATTTAAATTTAAAGGGTGATTAATTTAATTCAATAATAATTTATTTATTTAACGTGAAAATAGCCATTTTGGCCACTGTTTTGGATTTCGACGAAACCAGTTTCATCGGATCCATAACAGTGAATTATTGTAGAATTTCAAGTTTCGTAACAATCAGATCGTGCGGGCTCGAAATGCGTAGAAATCACATTATTGAATTCAATTGAAATTAAGTTGATTTTAAAAGCTAACTTCTTCATTCAATGGAATTAGGACTTGAAACATGTTCCATTGGATTTAAAAATATCGAAAACATCTATTTTGATATATTGGATGACCTACTTTCGTTTTGGAGACGGAACGGGCTTTTCGGGTCGTTATTGTCGTTCGAACCAATTCGATACGTGTTCATTTTTCTTATCAGGCTTGTTCATATAAATAGCTTTGTTTCTCCAACCCTAGTCGTCCTTTTGTTTTCATTGTACATACAATTCCTTCTGTCTGTTCCTTTCTTCAATGGCAGAAACCAATTCAAACTCAAAACCCTCAATCCAATTGCAAATCAAATTCAAATCGAAAATCAAACTTCTCAAAACCCTATCATATTATATATTGATTCGAAGCACTCGACGAGCACAACTCAAATCCACTGTTCATTTTTACAATGGGGTTTTAGTCTGTCCGGAATTGGCCAAAAAATTCTCGGCCATCCGTTTGGTGGTTGATGATCGGCGATGGATCGTCGATTCGAGGGTATGGATGCGTGGAGATGGACGAGGGGAGTTCATCTAGGTTAGTCATCTGTCATTTTAGTGGCTAATCGATGGGAAGAATTCGATTAGGGTTTAACTTCATGTGAACGACGGCGGCGTCTACTCCTCTTTTGACGTCGATCGATGGTCGGCCTGAGGTGTCAAGTGGGGGTTGCGAGGTCGTGGCTTCCTCTTGTAACGACCCGTAAATTTTAACTGTTTTAATAACGTAATTAGTTGAAATTTTATGAAATTTTAAACGATAAAATTTTGAAATATAAATTTAATATTTGGAATACGTCTAGTTACACATAGCAACTGGTAAATTTTCGTCCGAAAATACGAAAGTTTATTTTGCGCGTAAATTCACTTCAATTTAATCAGTAAAAAAAAGCAATGAAAATAAAATGTTTTCGAAACCTAAATATTTTTATATAGAAAAATTCTAAATCATCTTCTGAGCAAGATGTCAGTTTGTCGTTTTTCCAAATTCTGACATCTTTAGCTCCGTCGATCTTATTTTTCAGCGTTTTTCTTGCATTTTCGCCAGTAGAAAAATTCGAATTTTTATAATTCAATTTGTAACGACCCGCCATTTTGGACCATTCGCATCCATTATAAGTGTATAGGTAGACACTCATGCCGGAGTTGAATTGCTCAAAATACCGCGTTGTTAATTTAAATTGGCAAAACTGAACATATACAGTAAATAAATAATCACAGATCACAGACACAGAGTAATAAGTGCAGCGGAAATAAAAGAGATAGTAGTTCATGAAGCTACTATATGAATATATAAAATACATCAGAGTTAAACCAGATACAACGGAAGAGTAATATGATACATCAGATACAAAGCAGAATACATCACTGGAATCATCGAATATCTGAAAGCTGGATAGATAGCTGGATCTCCAAGCGAAGCTCCAACTCCAAAGGTGAGTCTCGAAAGCTGGACCACTCAGTCTGACCCGAGCGTAAAGCAAAAACACAAGACACTCGAGTCAGGATTAACATTCTTATATTAATAAATCCAACTCAAGTGAAATAGCAATTGAAATACAAGTAACTCAAAGGATGTTTGGAATAACCATCCTTTAAGGATCCGTTAAACTATCTACTATGTAATAGTGTACGATAAGTAGATAATGTCTATCAGTAATATAATGATATCAAAATAGCGTTAAGTCATGGCCCATTCCACCCTTAACACATTTTTATTCCCACAAGCATATACAAGACCGTAGTTTCCCCAAAACCGGAAGTCACCAGAGGGCAATCCATATACTCAAGGTACAAAACAAATTCGTAGTGGTCGCGCATAAATGGAATACAAGTATGACAAGGCACATGAGGCTATACCCAAGGTAGTGATACTACCGTTCGCCTGATCCGGGCTGGTGAGAACGCAACGCCGCAGCGCCCGCAACACCGTGAGACAACACTCCCAAAATCAAGGGTGCACCAATCGACAACAAGTATAAGTAGTTCGAAGAAGTGTGTCCACTTGAGGTATCAATCCTCCATTGGCCCGGCACAGCTCCTGTTTTAGTCATTTCCAATTTGACACAAGTGTCAAGGTTATCCATTATCGTTCTCTTTCTTCAGTCAACACGTACATCATTCCAACCACTTCATTCTGGATCATCACTCCGCGTATAGTTATTAAAGTGGTTTTCGGTTTAGATAGAGAGTATATCCATAACCGAATTCCGGTCTCTTTAATAACCTTCGAAATTATTTCACCGATTGGTCGTTTATTTATTTCAAAAATCAAATCAATTTCAATTCAATTTTAATTCGTAAATCAACATTTCATTTGTCTTTCAAAACCAATTTCCAATAATTTACGTTTCAAACTTCCAAATTATCATTTCAAAACCTTATAATTCAATTTCAATCTTTATTTTAAACAATTCAAATATCAATTTAAATTCGTATATAAGTTTCATCCCGAAATCATTTAAATCGATTTATTTTAACATTCAAATCAATTTAAATTCATTTACCGATTTCATTCAATATTTGTTAAGTTACTATGCCATTCAAAACAATTTCCATTAAATTTCCAATTCATTAAATCAATTCTTAAGTTCAACTTCATTAAATCAAAATTTACAATTTTGAATTAAACTAAATTCATCAAATCAATTCTTTCAATTACAAGTCTTACATTAATTCCAAAAAAAATATCACATTTTCATTTCTTGTTAAAGAAATTCAATTTCAACAATTTACTTACTTAAATAATTTTCCAAAACTTAATTCATAAAGAACTCAATTTCATTTATTTACGAAGTAAAAATTCACTTATTCAAAAGTTCAATTTTCTTATTAAAGAATTTCAATTAAATTTAATCATTAAATAATTCAATCTTATTTAATTATTAAATAATTCAAACTTCATTGTTACATAATTTCAAAGTTTAATAATTTCAACTTAATTATAATTTTCACTTAATTATTAAATCATTTCCAAGTTTAATAATTTCAAACTTAATTATGATTATTAAATCATTTCAAATAATTTCAAACTATATTATTAAATCATTTCAAATTTTAATTCAATCATTTCTCAAATTTAAACATCGTTCTTTCATCAATTACATTGTTAATATTCTGTTTTCAGATTTTTTAATATTAACACTTTTCCTTTCAATAAAAATTCAAATTTCAACTTCATTTCAAAACCATATTATTTATTCAAATAAAATCTTTATTTTATTTCGAAATCAAGTTATTGACCAATCGGGTTTATTTAATTTTCTATCCTAGGTCAAAGTTCAATTTTGGGTATTTATCATTTCAACCCGATTCCAATTCAATTCAAAAATCAAAGTATAACAAAGGGAACTTGCAGTGTGATAACTGGGATGGTGTCAAAGTAAATAAACAAGCAATAACAACAATCAATAACAATCCAATAATCAATTCAAATAATCCCGAAATAACCGTATTAATTCGCATTGTTATTTGTACGAATTAATATAATTATTTCTAGAATCTACGCTATCATTTCACGTAGATTAAAGATTATTACATTACGGTTTTCACTTGTCATTTATTACAATTTCAACCATCATCAATTTAACAACATACATCCAGTGGTTCAAGGTGTGATTAAACAAATCCTACGTGTCAATAAATTTAACAGTTTAAAGGGGTCATATTATACCAATGTCAGTTAATCAAATTTAACATTTAACTATCCTATATCAAGTTCAATTTCATACTATTTATTATTTTAACATTAACAATTTAACGTCCAATATAAACATCAACAATCAATCAATTATCAGCCAAACTGTATTATCATCGCATAAATAATTAACAGATAACGGTGTCAGATGTCATAGGTGAACTGATACAGGTAATAACAGTGTAATCAAATATCTAACAGCAGCATATTTCAATTGTCGTTTCAATTGAAATCAAATTTAATAAATAAAAGAACGTTAATCGTGAGTGAGTGCTCACCTTTCGAGGCTGGAGAATACAGAATGAGACATGGATACGCACACTGAAATTTGAATCTCGAATCCAGGCAACGCAAAAACAGGATTGGCAAAGCTGATATGTAACGAGGAATTTGACAAAATCAAATCAGATTTGGTTCGAGAAAGATAAATAAGATAAGTGGTCTTGTATATAGCTGAATATAATTATATATAGATAAAATGGTATTCTTGATTAAATATATATATTTCCGAAATCATTGGTTTAACAAAACACACAACAAAATATATCTATACATATTGAAACCGACTCACTCAAATATATATATATATATATATAAATCTTAAATAATCTTCCATACTTATTTTAGATATCATCGCTTAAAATTATCAAAATCGACAAATACATAACTTACAAAATAAAACCAACCAATAAAGTTATACACGGCTGTAGAAATGATCTAACAGGTAAATTTAAGATATAATATATATAATAATACTTTAGATATATGATGTAAATACTGTACAACTAAATATTATACTTTTAAACATTCACATACTAAAGTAGAAGTGCGAAATATACATACTGCTTCACATTGGCTATTCTATGCGACATTATATCAAAACTAATATATATACTTTTGAAATCTCACTGTATACTTATACAAATTTATAGGTTATATGTATAACTTACAGGACTTATGCATCAACATGTCCTATAACAAATAAAACTTGTATAAGACTAAGCATGCCTTATATATATACACGGCAAAACAGGTTGTACATCCCTATATAACTGTTGTATACAATATTTATCATATAGACTCCTTAAAACAATATATACCATATACTTGTCGAAAACTTGTCTAAGAATTTAGATATAAATAGGTACTATCGTACCTAAGCAGTAATGGATATATTATATACTTTATATAACTTACATATAGTATACTATAATGTACTTTATTGTGATAGCTGAAGCTTTAGCACAATACACATACACGCACTTCCAATATAAACTTCCTTCCAGCAAAACAAATCCTAACTTATATGTATAACTTTATAATATACACAATATAAACCGAAAATCTTATATATACTCATATATATGTATATAACATTTTATATATTAAAACCAAAACTGTTGTAACATAGAATAACCCTCTTTATAAACAAAGACAGCCGCAATGTATATATGGTTGTAAAATATAATCTATATACTATATATACCATAGAAAAACCATTATATAAACATATCTAAAACTACTTTAGTTCATATGTTTTATAAAACAAAACTTATACAAATAGGACTATAAAATCTATGCTGTAACTTTATATATGTATATATAACTGATATATTAACAGTTTACAATCATAACTAGTCTGTACCTTCGTTTGAATAATTGAAAAGGAGAAGATAAGTTAGAGGTCGGGTTCAGGCATGGTGATGGTTGACTCGGGTTGTACAGGGTGCCGGAGAGGTGGTGCGGCTGCCGAGGTCAGGAGGTTGGGATGAAGGCACAAAAGGAGATGGCCGAAGCTAGCTTGGTTGAGGGAAGCTTGGTGGAGCCAAGGCTCGCGTGCTCGGATCGGAGGGTGGCTGCCCGTTCTGGTGTATGGCTATGCTCCAGCTTGTCAGGGGTCGGCGTGAACGTGGGCGAGAGGAAGGATGGGCGAACTGAGGTGGGTGGTTGGCGTTGATTGAATGGCGGTGGCAAGGAGGGGCGAGCAAGGGGAGGCTTGAGTGAGGAAGAAGAATGAGTTGGCTTATCTCATAACATTTAGTAAAAAAATGAGTTGGAGGAAACGTGGGTTTGGGAAGAGGGAACGTGAGCATGCTTAAGAAGGAAGGTGACAGAGCACATTATCTCCTTTTTTTCTCTTTTCAAACGCCAACAGTAATGAACAAAGAAAAATGAAACAATGTACTTATTGAAACCGATAGAATATAGAAAGTTAGTGTTGAATTCAGTGGATAATAAATCAAATAGCTATTCGAGTTCGACCTGGTGAAAATGAATGGTCACCCGAATCCCAAAAGCCAAATTTTCGGAACCGATACGGAAATCGTTTTGTGGGTGTCGCTGTTTCCGGACTTCAAAATTTTACAATTGAATATACTGTAGAGATCAGCTCAACGAGACGATCAAAACGGTATACAGATATCAGTGGTACGGTCATCCGATAAAAATCAATATCGGTACCAGAATGCTGCTATTTTGTAGAAAATAAGAACGACGGAGCAATAGATGTCCGAATTTGGAAAAATGACGAACTGATATTTTGCTCAGAAGATGGTTTAGAATTTTTCTATGTAAAAATATTTTGGTTTTGAAAACATTTTATTTTCAACGTTTTTTAACTGATTGAATTGAAGTGATTTTACGCGCGAAATAAACTTTCGTATTTTCGGACGAAAATTTACCAGTCACTATGTTTGACTAGACGTATTCCAAATATTAAGTTTTTATTTCCAAATTTTATCGTTTAAAATTTCGCAAAATTTCAACTAATTACGTTATTAAAACGGTTGAAATTTACGGGTCGTTACATTCTCCCCCACTCAAAACTTTTCGTCCCCGAAAAGGAACGAGGTAGGAGAATAGAAACAACCAGAAAGAAAACAGATTTGAAATACAAAATAACAATTAGTTTAACCCATAAAATTTAAATTTAAATCAATTGATATTCAATAATTGATTTAATCCATTTGATTTCACTAAAATCACTCTCAACTATTTCTAAATTCATTATCTTATTATCCAATTATCTTTAAGTTACAATTTTTAAAACAATAAATTTGAATAGTCCTTTATTATAATCATATTTTATTTTCACAATTTAAATTCTTCTATTCCAAATTATTATTAACTTTATTCCACTTAATATATCTAATCACATATATTTAACCCATATAAATTAATTTAAACCATAAAAGTTTCGATTTAAATAAATTTACATCTATTAATTTCTTTTAAGTTCAAGGTATTTTCATATGTTGATCAAATTTCAATTTATTAATTCTTTCAAAACAAATTTATTAATTCTTTATTAACTGAGTTTTACTTATTATCACATCTAACTCTATTAACATCTTTATAATCAAAATTCAGTGTATAACATTTATTATAAACACTCAAATTTTATTTATAAATTCAATTTATCTTATATATTCTCCAATTACATATTCAACTTCAGAATGATTTAGGTAAGTTGTATTAGAATGCAGTTGACCAATATACAAAATTTTCCTAATTCAATTATTCAAGTTTAAATATTTATTCCAAATTTTGGTTTTATTTAAAATTAAAATCATCTTTTACCCAAATTTTAAGAATTAAATTTCCGATTAGCTTCAAACAATTTAGAGATATATATAATATATTTATATCAAGTCAAATTTTAAAATAAGATACCTATATATATGAAAATCAAAATATACTAAAAATTTCAAATCAAAATATTATTTCCAAACAAAACCGTAGCAAAGCTACAGAATAGTATCTCCACTTCGAAACTCGAAAATGAATGTCGATGATGCGGCCGCCATCACCGAAATTATTTTCCAGCGACAAAGAGAAGAGCACTGATTTCAACATTTTAAAATTCTTTGGAAACGATTTCTATTCGAAAATACTTTCAAAAATATATACTTAAAAATTTTAAAAACCAAAGTTCAAAATCACCGGAAACTAGTAAATTCTCAAATTTCTGAATTAAATTCATTTCAAATTCCAAATCAATTTATAAACCGTATTTATAAATTTATTTAGAACAATAAATGATAATCAAATATTCTCATTTCAACAACAATTTAATTAACTTATTAAATTCCAGAAAATTTTACTTATATTTTCACAATATAATCAAACAAATTTATTTTATTTACCAAACTTGAAAATAATATTGTGTCAGTTTGCTCTGTTCAAGTGTTTTGGAAATCCTATCGATAGCGCTGATCAGACGAATCGATCGGAAACCCAAATCAAGATCAACAACTCAAACAACCCAATATAAAATAAAATATTTTAAATATAAATTTACAAATACACTTCCTCGCTTGAAGATACAAGAATGGATTTTTAAAGCAAGGATATAGATTCAAATTTGATGGACTCAAATCAAAGAGAATTTTGATTCGAAAATAAGTTTGAAACAAAAGATAAGATAATTCAATTACCACAATCGGGAGATGGATGAGCTTATTTAATTCACGGACAATGTAACGACCCGGTATTTTGGACCATTCAAATCGACAATAAATCCACACATGTCTGACTTGAATAATTCAAAATATCAGATTGTTAATTTAAATTTGGCAAAACTCAGAATATATAGTAAATAAATCAATCACAGAATCACAGACACAGAGTAATACAATAATACGCAGCGGAATAGATAAAATAGTAGTTCATGAAGCTACTATATACAACATCAGAGTTAAATAAAATACAACAGAATATCTCAAATGTAGTGAAGTCTCCAATACAACAGATGACTTCTCTGAACGAATCAACTAGAAGAGCTGAAAGCTGAGGCGATAGTTGGATCTTCAAAGGAAGCTCCAAATTCCAAAGGTGAGTCTCAGATGCTGTATCATTCGGTCTGACCCGAGCGTAAAGCAAAACACAAAACACTCGAGTCAGGATTAACATTCTTATATAAATAAATCCAACTCAAGTGAAATATCAATTGAAATACGAGTAACTTAAAGGATGTTGGGATAACCATCCTCTAAGGATCTTCAGAACTATCTACAAGGTGGAAATATACATTTAACACCGTGGTCATTTCAATTAAATTTATACTTCAAAACCCAAATATCATTTCATTTCAAATATATCCATTTTCCAAAATAGTATATATATATTTTATGATTTAAAAAGTAAAGTATTTAATTTCCTCAAGTCTAGCAAATCGATTCAAATCAACTTCAAATTCCAAATTCAAATTTATTCAAAGCTCAATTCATCAATTTAATTCATTTCTAAACAGATCATTTAAATTTTTAATATATATTTCAAAGCTTTAATATTCAACATTTTCAAAGTTAAATTTTACAGTTTCATATAACTCTTGGTTTAACTTTATTATTATTTAATCAGGGAATATTCACTTAATAAATTCAATATCATTTAACTAGCCTTAAATTACATTTTACTAAATATTTCCTTAAACATTATTTAAACAAGAAATATTCATTAGATTACTTATATTCAAACTCAAGTTATAAATCATATCTTACATCTCAATTTCAATAAGTTTCAAATCGGTTTAATTAAATAAAATTCTTTATTGAATACAATTTCAACTAAATTCAAATTATCTTCCCAACCTTAACTTATTCAAATTATTACCAAAATCTATTTTGAAATATATTTTAAATACTCAACATATTATATGTATTTAAATCAATCATTCCCATTTATATATAATAATTTAAGGCTCAACATTTATCAAAACCATATATTTCTTTCCAAAACCATAGAATTCATTTTCAAATATTTATATATATGGACCAACGGTGTCTGTATATATATTTATCATATGGTTAAGTGATACGGATATTTATCATTTCAATCCGAAATTTAAATATATACGGATAGATATTATTTCGACCCGTAATCCCAATTTCAATTCAAATGAAAATCGCTTGGGTTTATCATTTCAACCCATAACGAAATTCTCCTATTCTAAAGTCCGTTCGGGTATGTATCATTTCAACCCATAGTGAATTCTAAACTAACAGGGAACTTGCAGAGTGATAACAGATACTAAAAAAAAATATAACAACAGGCATATATCATCAGTATAATAACAGATACGGGTGTCAGATGTCACAGGTGAACAGATACAAATAATAGTAATAACAGGCATATAATACTAGATACTGGTGTCAGATGTCACAGGTGAACAGTTATAGATAATAGCATATATAACAATGTAAATAACTACAGCAGCATATTTCAATTGCTATTTCAAATGAAATCAAATTTAAATAGTAAAAGAACGTTAATCGTGAGTGATTGCTCACCTTCGAGGTTAGAGAGAATAGACAATGAAATGGGTTATGGATCCAAGCAAGAGTCCTAAATCAAAGCAAGATTGTGCACGAATTGACGAACAGAGCTGATCAATAGGAATAGACGAAAACGAATCAGACTCAAATAAGCTTGATATAAATTTAGACGAGATGTATTTTATTATCTTCCTTAAACCAAATATTCAATTAAAAATACATATACATTTTAAATAAGCCTTAATTTAAATATATATTCATTGAAATCAAACATATATACATATTATATATATTATATATTGAATCATAAATCACTACAAACCTATATACATAAAATGCTATAAAACCATTACAACTCAACCGACCCTGATATAATCAACCAAACAAGTTGTACGTACTTTATATAATATATATATATAAAATCAAAGATTATAACGACTTATACAATAAACCAGAAAAGTGAAAGTTTTAAAAACATATTATACTGTTTACCCTTTAGACACATTATATACAATCTTGTATAACTACATAAATATACAACACAATATATACCACTAAATAAACTTATATAAACTTATAACATCTATAATTATACAACTTAAAATAAAATCATATGTGTAATCGAAGCTATATAACTAATTTATAACACTCTGTACGGTTGCAAATGCATTTGTTCAGGCTAATAAATATATACTTTATAACTATATACATAAACAGCAGGAGAAGATTACTTGCATACGCAACCTATCATATAAGCTACTGTGCAAAATGTATATATAACTTCATATTAATAAACTTATATAGACTACATCACAATATGTGTATATACGTGATATGAATTTCACAAAAAAAAATGCAGGCATATAAATTTCCATATTTACAAAACTGGATTTTTTTTTTAAAAATATATTATATATATATACAAAATAATATGAAATCAGTTTATCGGAATAAGGTAGACAAATGAAAAACATGAAATATAGACATGCGTACCAACTAACCTATTTATAAATAGATTAAACAACAACCTTTATGACAAAACTGGCATACCCATCATATATTGTATTATAAATTCCAGAACATGAAATTACTCTTAAACTGTTATATTATATGCATGCTAATCTAAGTGCTCCTATTATAAGTATTATAATTATAACTTAGCTTAGTTTCATATACAAGCAGATTATAAATATAACTATAACCAAAATGATGTGCAATAGAGTATATATTCATAACAACCTATTTTTATAACTTTAAAACTTTATAAATGTTATATACCTTTTATATTTAGAATCAATGAAAAAATATACATAGGCTTAACAGGATATAATAACTCAAATGCAACAGACTAATAAAAGATATATTACCTACAAATGACAAAAGGAAGATGCGCTTCGGAAAAAAAAAAGAATGAAAGGATCTCGGTGGCTTCAGGTTGCTTGACAGGAAGGCCGAGATGGGTGAACGCGTGGATATGCAGGAGCCGAAGCTTGGTGGGGTGGTGGTGCTGCTTGGTGACGTGCGGCTATGCATTTTCGTGGAGGACTGAGGAGAACAGTGGGTCACGTGCACAGGCGGTAGGAGGGGTGAGTGGAGATGGGATGGACGGTTGTTAGGTCAGGCGTGGTGGGTTGGAGTTGGCTTCAGGGAGAAGAATGGTGGAGAGGAAAATATATTGGAAGAAGAAATAGATCTGGACAAATGAAATTGTCACAGGCAAAATATAAAGTAGAGGAGGAGAGGACGGTTCACAGTGGATCTGGGAAAAATGAAGATAGAAGGGGAAAGATAAAAGGAACTGTGATGTGTACACTAATTGCAAATGAAACGTACACAAATAGATGAAATGGTAATAGCCCCCCGTAGATTCAGCTGACAAATATTAAAGCAAATTATTATTGTGGTCCCGCTGCACGTTTCGAATTTTAAAACCAAAGGAAACAGTAAAGCCACAAATTTAGGGTACCGTTACAACGAACACTTTATTGCTTTCGTTTTGTACCGGACCTCAAAATACAGAAATGAATATACCGTAGAGATCAGCACGACGAGGCGATCAAAACGGTATACAGATATATCTGATACGATTATCCGATCAAAAGTCGATAATCGGTACCAAAAATGCTGCTATTTTGTCAGAATTAAGATAAACGGAGCAGTAGAAGTCCAAATTTGGAAAAACGAATTTCGCAGTCTGCTTCAGAATGATCTGAATAAATTTTCTCCTGTTGACATATTTTGGTTTCGGAAAACTTTTAAATTCACTGTTATTAACCGGTTCGATTTGAAATGAAATTTTAGAGGAAAATAAACTTCAATATTATCAGATGAAAATTTACCAGTTGCTATATTAAAATAGACGTATTCCAAATAATAAATTTTTAATTTCAAATTTTATTGTTTAAAATTTCAAGAAATTCAGTTAAATACGTTATTAAAACCAATCAAAATTTATGGGTCGTTACACTCTCCCCCACTCAAAACTTTTCGTCCCCGAAAAGGAAGGAGGTAGGAGAATAGAAACCACCAGAAAGAAAAATAGATTGAAAGACCAGGATAAACAATTAATTCAAACTATATAAATTTTACTTGAAATATTCATTTGAAAACTTCATTTGTAGTTCAATTATCTTTAATACATTAAAACTTTTAAAAACCCATTTGTAAAATTTCTTGCTTCCTTTATACTACCATGTATATGTTTAAATGACACCTTTATAAATGTATGAAAACCATTTGAAAACAATTATTTACATTATTACTTATATTTACAAAGAAGCTATTAAATCCATAATTCATAAATTTATTAATTCTATCTAAAATACTTTTCAAATATTATTAATAAATCAATAATCATTTCTTTAAATATGTTTTATTTAATTAATAACTTCTAAAATATTTATAACACTAAAATTCTATTAAACCATGTTTAAAAGGATATAGTCAACAAGGAAAAGAAGGAGGACTGGGAAAAACATAATATAGGTGAATAAATAAAGCTGAGCAGATAAGGTAGATTCAAAAGAATAGAATCGGGCATGAATAATTAATTCAAACCATTATAATTTCAATTTCGAATATTAATACAAAATTTCTTTGTTAGAAATACTTTTATAATAAAATATTTTTTTATATAACGAAACAAATTTCATTTCGAAAATACTTTTATAACTCGATGTTTCAACAAGTTTATCCTTGTTCCTGTAGACTCTGGTAGTGCGTTGATCAGGCGCAAAACTAGAATTCTCCAGGTACTTAGTAGACCTGTTTCAACACCCAGTGAAAATACTGGAAAAACTTTTAAAAACAGATATGGAAAGTACAATCCAATCAAAACGAACAAAACCTTTGTCTAACCATGGTTCGCAGATACACAATGGTTACGCCTGGTTCCCCCAGGAAACAGTCCATATCCGTAGGCTTTCTCAGCCCTGCGAGTTACGCCATGATGACTAGTAGAATGCAGGATACACAATGGTTACGCCTGGATCCCCCAGGAAACAATCCGTACCCCTAGGCAAGACTCAGCCAGGCAGTTGCGCTATGCAGTCACGAGAGAACGATAAGACCATGGGTAACGCCATGGAATTCGAAGGACACTCGAGTATCATATCCGGAAAACCAAAAATCAGAGAGAATAATATCGATAGAATGAATCCAAGATGTGGCCACAAATCGGATATCAAGCAGAAGGCACTTTCCATATCTTTACTTCGAAAATATGTATCATATAGTACCTTTTCAAATCACTTTCAAATATCGTACTTATATAAAATCCATTATATATAAGATTTAATTTTCAAATCAAATACTTTCCAAAATCAATAGTATATCAAATCATACTTATATAGACTTCAATTATATAAGATTTCATTTTCAAATTGAGTACCTTTTCAAATCTATAGTTTTCGAATCAATTTCATACTCATACAAATCAATTTTATATAAGTTCGACAACTCCCAAATCAAGTGTTTAGTAACATAAGGTTCTCAAATTTCAATTTGTTTCAATATCAGTTCAATTTCAAAATCATATACAATTTCACCAAATTATTTCTTCACAAATTAATTATCTTTAGCTTCAAAGTTTCCAAAATAATAGATTTTGAAAATAAATCCAAATTTCCAAATCAATAATTTAAGTCAACCCATTCATTTCCAAAATCAAATGTTTTCAAAATCATCTTATATTTACATAAGGTCCATCTTATATAAGGATCAAATTTTTCATAAATAAATTTCGCTGTATTGAGAGCCATATGAGATTGAATATCTTTGCTTTTATGGGTTATATATCTTTGTAATTTAAATTGGAAATTTTCTTTTAGTAAGCAAAGATATTCTAACATGACAGCTTTCAATTTCAGCGTCAAAATATATCAATGATATTAGGATATAAGATGTACATACGTCATCATTTCGCAAAATCACATTTGATCGCTCGCTCGATCACACAAGTTCGCTTTCGAACTAGTATTGTCCATTCGACTTCCCTAATGAGGATTTCGATATGGTTTCTCGACTAGAAGCCATCAGTCTCCTTGCATAGCCATATACTATGATAGAGAATTCTAGAATTTAGCCCAAAATCCATATCAAATATTCGCCATCAAGAATCAAATGAAAAATCCTAACACGAAATGGTGTAATCCACCTCGAACTTGTGTACTCAAACTTGGATCAAATTAATTATGCGAATAAAACAGCATACGTACAACTTATATATTTATTCCAACTTGTTAAATATATAGTTTCATAAAGATGTTATTAAGTTAAAACATTTAAACTAAACTTTATTCAAAATATTTTGAAGACCAAATTCTTTTCAAAACATTTCAAATCTAAATTTCATATTAGAAAAAATTTAAAATTTCCTTATTCGTTTACTTAACAAAACAGTTTCAACTTATTAAATCATATTACTACATTCTTAAACATTCAAAACAAACTTATATACTTTATACTTCAAAATTTCTTAGCTTTTGAAAAGTTAACCTTGATTTGGAAGTGCTCGAACCTTCAAAATAGTTGAAGAAATCATTTTCAAATTCAAGAGTTGGAAATCAGCAACAAATCAGTAAATCAATTTTAATAGATAGGGTTATATCAAATCCAAAACTCGAAGACTGAACACCGGCTCATTTCAAATCATTTCAAATACATATACATATATCTTTCGAATATCAATCATACTTCAAAATTTTGAAATAAAAATGGTTTCAAAAAAAATCACTCGCATAGCAAAGCTATTGAAGTGGCCTATCCCTCACTCTGAAACTCGAAAATCAATGTCGATGATGCGTGCACTCATCACCGAAATTATTTTCCAGCGACATAAGTGAGTTCTGGACTTCTATTTTCTCAAACTTCTTTTGAAATTTCTTCGAAATCATTCGAAACTCATTAAAATCATTGGAAACATTTCTTATTCGGAAAATACTTTTAAATCATATTATTATTATATATTTCAAAATCTAAAAACCAATTTCAAAATACCGGAGTTCAATTCTCGAATTTCAAATTTAAAATCCTTTAGTTATAAATCATTTTTATATAAATCAATTTCTTATATAACTTCAAAATTTCAAATCCTTTCAAAAATTTAAATTTATTTTTTAAAAGGTATATATAATCCTTATTGAAAACATTTCACTTTTATATATAGAATATAATCATACTTATAAAATTTCGATATATAAAACAATTTCCAAAATACGAATAACCCGATTTTCACAAAGGATGATTCAAGAATGGATTTCAAAACAAAGATAGACATTCAAATTAGAGGGACTCTAATCAATTAGGATTCTGATTCGAAGATAGGCTCGAACGAGGATGAGATAATTAATTACAAAACAGTAGATGGATACACTTATATAAATCACGGGCGACCTTAACCGGGTCAGCCGTGACTTCAAGAATATGATCGATGCAGAATTCCAAGAAAAATCAACATTCGATCGCAAGAGATAGCGGCATCTAAACCAAAGATATAGAAATCTCCGGTGAATCAATGCCAATTGTGAAGGAGTTTCACCCCTTCACAAATCATTCAAAGATCGGCGGGATCGCCTATTCTTATAGAGATGATTCGAAGTGGAGTTATGGGATACTCCAGAATCAAAAGAATACCAATAGAGAGAGATAAGAATGAATTTTGGAACCGTAGGGAACGTTCCAAAGTTCAAAGGAAATCGAGTCAAAAGGAAGAGTTTCCAACTCAAATGAAAGTGATTCTATAAATAAATTTACTATGTATGCTAAATTTTGCCTAGAGCCAAAGCTCTGATACCAACTGTAACGACCCGGTATTTTGGACCATTCAAATCGACAATAAATCCACACATGTCTGACTTGAATAATTCAAAATATCAGATTGTTAATTTAAATTTGGCAAAACTCAGAATATATAGTAAATAAATCAATCACAGAATCACAGACACAGAGTAATACAATAATACGCAGCGGAATAGATAAAATAGTAGTTCATGAAGCTACTATATACAACATCAGAGTTAAATAAAATACAACAGAATATCTCAAATGTAGTGAAGTCTCCAATACAACAGATGACTTCTCTGAACGAATCAACTAGAAGAGCTGAAAGCTGAGGCGATAGTTGGATCTTCAAAGGAAGCTCCAAATTCCAAAGGTGAGTCTCAGATGCTGTATCATTCGGTCTGACCCGAGCGTAAAGCAAAACACAAAACACTCGAGTCAGGATTAACATTCTTATATAAATAAATCCAACTCAAGTGAAATATCAATTGAAATACGAGTAACTTAAAGGATGTTGGGATAACCATCCTCTAAGGATCTTCAGAACTATCTACAAGGTGGAAATATACATTTAACACCGTGGTCATTTCAATTAAATTTATACTTCAAAACCCAAATATCATTTCATTTCAAATATATCCATTTTCCAAAATAGTATATATATATTTTATGATTTAAAAAGTAAAGTATTTAATTTCCTCAAGTCTAGCAAATCGATTCAAATCAACTTCAAATTCCAAATTCAAATTTATTCAAAGCTCAATTCATCAATTTAATTCATTTCTAAACAGATCATTTAAATTTTTAATATATATTTCAAAGCTTTAATATTCAACATTTTCAAAGTTAAATTTTACAGTTTCATATAACTCTTGGTTTAACTTTATTATTATTTAATCAGGGAATATTCACTTAATAAATTCAATATCATTTAACTAGCCTTAAATTACATTTTACTAAATATTTCCTTAAACATTATTTAAACAAGAAATATTCATTAGATTACTTATATTCAAACTCAAGTTATAAATCATATCTTACATCTCAATTTCAATAAGTTTCAAATCGGTTTAATTAAATAAAATTCTTTATTGAATACAATTTCAACTAAATTCAAATTATCTTCCCAACCTTAACTTATTCAAATTATTACCAAAATCTATTTTGAAATATATTTTAAATACTCAACATATTATATGTATTTAAATCAATCATTCCCATTTATATATAATAATTTAAGGCTCAACATTTATCAAAACCATATATTTCTTTCCAAAACCATAGAATTCATTTTCAAATATTTATATATATGGACCAACGGTGTCTGTATATATATTTATCATATGGTTAAGTGATACGGATATTTATCATTTCAATCCGAAATTTAAATATATACGGATAGATATTATTTCGACCCGTAATCCCAATTTCAATTCAAATGAAAATCGCTTGGGTTTATCATTTCAACCCATAACGAAATTCTCCTATTCTAAAGTCCGTTCGGGTATGTATCATTTCAACCCATAGTGAATTCTAAACTAACAGGGAACTTGCAGAGTGATAACAGATACTAAAAAAAAATATAACAACAGGCATATATCATCAGTATAATAACAGATACGGGTGTCAGATGTCACAGGTGAACAGATACAAATAATAGTAATAACAGGCATATAATACTAGATACTGGTGTCAGATGTCACAGGTGAACAGTTATAGATAATAGCATATATAACAATGTAAATAACTACAGCAGCATATTTCAATTGCTATTTCAAATGAAATCAAATTTAAATAGTAAAAGAACGTTAATCGTGAGTGATTGCTCACCTTCGAGGTTAGAGAGAATAGACAATGAAATGGGTTATGGATCCAAGCAAGAGTCCTAAATCAAAGCAAGATTGTGCACGAATTGACGAACAGAGCTGATCAATAGGAATAGACGAAAACGAATCAGACTCAAATAAGCTTGATATAAATTTAGACGAGATGTATTTTATTATCTTCCTTAAACCAAATATTCAATTAAAAATACATATACATTTTAAATAAGCCTTAATTTAAATATATATTCATTGAAATCAAACATATATACATATTATATATATTATATATTGAATCATAAATCACTACAAACCTATATACATAAAATGCTATAAAACCATTACAACTCAACCGACCCTGATATAATCAACCAAACAAGTTGTACGTACTTTATATAATATATATATATAAAATCAAAGATTATAACGACTTATACAATAAACCAGAAAAGTGAAAGTTTTAAAAACATATTATACTGTTTACCCTTTAGACACATTATATACAATCTTGTATAACTACATAAATATACAACACAATATATACCACTAAATAAACTTATATAAACTTATAACATCTATAATTATACAACTTAAAATAAAATCATATGTGTAATCGAAGCTATATAACTAATTTATAACACTCTGTACGGTTGCAAATGCATTTGTTCAGGCTAATAAATATATACTTTATAACTATATACATAAACAGCAGGAGAAGATTACTTGCATACGCAACCTATCATATAAGCTACTGTGCAAAATGTATATATAACTTCATATTAATAAACTTATATAGACTACATCACAATATGTGTATATACGTGATATGAATTTCACAAAAAAAAATGCAGGCATATAAATTTCCATATTTACAAAACTGGATTTTTTTTTTAAAAATATATTATATATATATACAAAATAATATGAAATCAGTTTATCGGAATAAGGTAGACAAATGAAAAACATGAAATATAGACATGCGTACCAACTAACCTATTTATAAATAGATTAAACAACAACCTTTATGACAAAACTGGCATACCCATCATATATTGTATTATAAATTCCAGAACATGAAATTACTCTTAAACTGTTATATTATATGCATGCTAATCTAAGTGCTCCTATTATAAGTATTATAATTATAACTTAGCTTAGTTTCATATACAAGCAGATTATAAATATAACTATAACCAAAATGATGTGCAATAGAGTATATATTCATAACAACCTATTTTTATAACTTTAAAACTTTATAAATGTTATATACCTTTTATATTTAGAATCAATGAAAAAATATACATAGGCTTAACAGGATATAATAACTCAAATGCAACAGACTAATAAAAGATATATTACCTACAAATGACAAAAGGAAGATGCGCTTCGGAAAAAAAAAAGAATGAAAGGATCTCGGTGGCTTCAGGTTGCTTGACAGGAAGGCCGAGATGGGTGAACGCGTGGATATGCAGGAGCCGAAGCTTGGTGGGGTGGTGGTGCTGCTTGGTGACGTGCGGCTATGCATTTTCGTGGAGGACTGAGGAGAACAGTGGGTCACGTGCACAGGCGGTAGGAGGGGTGAGTGGAGATGGGATGGACGGTTGTTAGGTCAGGCGTGGTGGGTTGGAGTTGGCTTCAGGGAGAAGAATGGTGGAGAGGAAAATATATTGGAAGAAGAAATAGATCTGGACAAATGAAATTGTCACAGGCAAAATATAAAGTAGAGGAGGAGAGGACGGTTCACAGTGGATCTGGGAAAAATGAAGATAGAAGGGGAAAGATAAAAGGAACTGTGATGTGTACACTAATTGCAAATGAAACGTACACAAATAGATGAAATGGTAATAGCCCCCCGTAGATTCAGCTGACAAATATTAAAGCAAATTATTATTGTGGTCCCGCTGCACGTTTCGAATTTTAAAACCAAAGGAAACAGTAAAGCCACAAATTTAGGGTACCGTTACAACGAACACTTTATTGCTTTCGTTTTGTACCGGACCTCAAAATACAGAAATGAATATACCGTAGAGATCAGCACGACGAGGCGATCAAAACGGTATACAGATATATCTGATACGATTATCCGATCAAAAGTCGATAATCGGTACCAAAAATGCTGCTATTTTGTCAGAATTAAGATAAACGGAGCAGTAGAAGTCCAAATTTGGAAAAACGAATTTCGCAGTCTGCTTCAGAATGATCTGAATAAATTTTCTCCTGTTGACATATTTTGGTTTCGGAAAACTTTTAAATTCACTGTTA
This sequence comes from Allium fistulosum, assembly GCA_030737815.1. Classification (NCBI taxonomy): domain Eukaryota; kingdom Viridiplantae; phylum Streptophyta; class Magnoliopsida; order Asparagales; family Amaryllidaceae; genus Allium; species Allium fistulosum. Next base: position 1,044,992,767 of record CM060905.1, read on the forward strand.
TTAACCGGTTCGATTTGAAATGAAATTTTAGAGGAAAATAAACTTCAATATTATCAGATGAAAATTTACCAGTTGCTATATTAAAATAGACGTATTCCAAATAATAAATTTTTAATTTCAAATTTTATTGTTTAAAATTTCAAGAAATTCAGTTAAATACGTTATTAAAACCAATCAAAATTTATGGGTCGTTACAGACAACCTTAACCGAGTCGACCGTAATTTCAAGAATAGGATCGATGCTGACTTCCGAGGTAAATCAACACTCGATCTTAAGAGATGGAATTCAGGTATAGCAGGAGATAGATAGCATCGTAAACCGAGGATACAGAAATCTCCGGTAAATCGATGCCTATTATAAAGGAGTTTTGCTTCTTTACGAATCATTCGAAGATTGGCGAGACCGCCGATCTATTATAGATAACATTCAGAATGGAGTTGTGGGGTGCTCCATGATTGAAAGAAGACGAATAGTGAAGGACACGAATGAATTTCGAAACCGAGGGGAACGTTTCAAAATTCGAAGAAATTGAGTCAAAGGAAGGGATTGAAACTCGAATGAGAGTGATTCTGTAAATACATTTACCCTATATGTTTAGTTTTGCCTAGAGCTACCAAAGCTCTGATACCAACTGTAACGACCCGCCATTTTGGACCATTCGCATCCATTATAAGTGTATAGGTAGACACTCATGCCGGAGTTGAATTGCTCAAAATACCGCGTTGTTAATTTAAATTGGCAAAACTGAACATATACAGTAAATAAATAATCACAGATCACAGACACAGAGTAATAAGTGCAGCGGAAATAAAAGAGATAGTAGTTCATGAAGCTACTATATGAATATATAAAATACATCAGAGTTAAACCAGATACAACGGAAGAGTAATATGATACATCAGATACAAAGCAGAATACATCACTGGAATCATCGAATATCTGAAAGCTGGATAGATAGCTGGATCTCCAAGCGAAGCTCCAACTCCAAAGGTGAGTCTCGAAAGCTGGACCACTCAGTCTGACCCGAGCGTAAAGCAAAAACACAAGACACTCGAGTCAGGATTAACATTCTTATATTAATAAATCCAACTCAAGTGAAATAGCAATTGAAATACAAGTAACTCAAAGGATGTTTGGAATAACCATCCTTTAAGGATCCGTTAAACTATCTACTATGTAATAGTGTACGATAAGTAGATAATGTCTATCAGTAATATAATGATATCAAAATAGCGTTAAGTCATGGCCCATTCCACCCTTAACACATTTTTATTCCCACAAGCATATACAAGACCGTAGTTTCCCCAAAACCGGAAGTCACCAGAGGGCAATCCATATACTCAAGGTACAAAACAAATTCGTAGTGGTCGCGCATAAATGGAATACAAGTATGACAAGGCACATGAGGCTATACCCAAGGTAGTGATACTACCGTTCGCCTGATCCGGGCTGGTGAGAACGCAACGCCGCAGCGCCCGCAACACCGTGAGACAACACTCCCAAAATCAAGGGTGCACCAATCGACAACAAGTATAAGTAGTTCGAAGAAGTGTGTCCACTTGAGGTATCAATCCTCCATTGGCCCGGCACAGCTCCTGTTTTAGTCATTTCCAATTTGACACAAGTGTCAAGGTTATCCATTATCGTTCTCTTTCTTCAGTCAACACGTACATCATTCCAACCACTTCATTCTGGATCATCACTCCGCGTATAGTTATTAAAGTGGTTTTCGGTTTAGATAGAGAGTATATCCATAACCGAATTCCGGTCTCTTTAATAACCTTCGAAATTATTTCACCGATTGGTCGTTTATTTATTTCAAAAATCAAATCAATTTCAATTCAATTTTAATTCGTAAATCAACATTTCATTTGTCTTTCAAAACCAATTTCCAATAATTTACGTTTCAAACTTCCAAATTATCATTTCAAAACCTTATAATTCAATTTCAATCTTTATTTTAAACAATTCAAATATCAATTTAAATTCGTATATAAGTTTCATCCCGAAATCATTTAAATCGATTTATTTTAACATTCAAATCAATTTAAATTCATTTACCGATTTCATTCAATATTTGTTAAGTTACTATGCCATTCAAAACAATTTCCATTAAATTTCCAATTCATTAAATCAATTCTTAAGTTCAACTTCATTAAATCAAAATTTACAATTTTGAATTAAACTAAATTCATCAAATCAATTCTTTCAATTACAAGTCTTACATTAATTCCAAAAAAAATATCACATTTTCATTTCTTGTTAAAGAAATTCAATTTCAACAATTTACTTACTTAAATAATTTTCCAAAACTTAATTCATAAAGAACTCAATTTCATTTATTTACGAAGTAAAAATTCACTTATTCAAAAGTTCAATTTTCTTATTAAAGAATTTCAATTAAATTTAATCATTAAATAATTCAATCTTATTTAATTATTAAATAATTCAAACTTCATTGTTACATAATTTCAAAGTTTAATAATTTCAACTTAATTATAATTTTCACTTAATTATTAAATCATTTCCAAGTTTAATAATTTCAAACTTAATTATGATTATTAAATCATTTCAAATAATTTCAAACTATATTATTAAATCATTTCAAATTTTAATTCAATCATTTCTCAAATTTAAACATCGTTCTTTCATCAATTACATTGTTAATATTCTGTTTTCAGATTTTTTAATATTAACACTTTTCCTTTCAATAAAAATTCAAATTTCAACTTCATTTCAAAACCATATTATTTATTCAAATAAAATCTTTATTTTATTTCGAAATCAAGTTATTGACCAATCGGGTTTATTTAATTTTCTATCCTAGGTCAAAGTTCAATTTTGGGTATTTATCATTTCAACCCGATTCCAATTCAATTCAAAAATCAAAGTATAACAAAGGGAACTTGCAGTGTGATAACTGGGATGGTGTCAAAGTAAATAAACAAGCAATAACAACAATCAATAACAATCCAATAATCAATTCAAATAATCCCGAAATAACCGTATTAATTCGCATTGTTATTTGTACGAATTAATATAATTATTTCTAGAATCTACGCTATCATTTCACGTAGATTAAAGATTATTACATTACGGTTTTCACTTGTCATTTATTACAATTTCAACCATCATCAATTTAACAACATACATCCAGTGGTTCAAGGTGTGATTAAACAAATCCTACGTGTCAATAAATTTAACAGTTTAAAGGGGTCATATTATACCAATGTCAGTTAATCAAATTTAACATTTAACTATCCTATATCAAGTTCGATTTCATACTATTTATTATTTTAACATTAACAATTTAACGTCCAATATAAACATCAACAATCAATCAATTATCAGCCAAACTGTATTATCATCGCATAAATAATTAACAGATAACGGTGTCAGATGTCATAGGTGAACTGATACAGGTAATAACAGTGTAATCAAATATCTAACAGCAGCATATTTCAATTGTCGTTTCAATTGAAATCAAATTTAATAAATAAAAGAACGTTAATCGTGAGTGAGTGCTCACCTTTCGAGGCTGGAGAATACAGAATGAGACATGGATACGCACACTGAAATTTGAATCTCGAATCCAGGCAACGCAAAAACAGGATTGGCAAAGCTGATATGTAACGAGGAATTTGACAAAATCAAATCAGATTTGGTTCGAGAAAGATAAATAAGATAAGTGGTCTTGTATATAGCTGAATATAATTATATATAGATAAAATGGTATTCTTGATTAAATATATATATTTCCGAAATCATTGGTTTAACAAAACACACAACAAAATATATCTATACATATTGAAACCGACTCACTCAAATATATATATATATATATATATAAATCTTAAATAATCTTCCATACTTATTTTAGATATCATCGCTTAAAATTATCAAAATCGACAAATACATAACTTACAAAATAAAACCAACCAATAAAGTTATACACGGCTGTAGAAATGATCTAACAGGTAAATTTAAGATATAATATATATAATAATACTTTAGATATATGATGTAAATACTGTACAACTAAATATTATACTTTTAAACATTCACATACTAAAGTAGAAGTGCGAAATATACATACTGCTTCACATTGGCTATTCTATGCGACATTATATCAAAACTAATATATATACTTTTGAAATCTCACTGTATACTTATACAAATTTATAGGTTATATGTATAACTTACAGGACTTATGCATCAACATGTCCTATAACAAATAAAACTTGTATAAGACTAAGCATGCCTTATATATATATACACGGCAAAACAGGTTGTACATCCCTATATAACTGTTGTATACAATATTTATCATATAGACTCCTTAAAACAATATATACCATATACTTGTCGAAAACTTGTCTAAGAATTTAGATATAAATAGGTACTATCGTACCTAAGCAGTAATGGATATATTATATACTTTATATAACTTACATATAGTATACTATAATGTACTTTATTGTGATAGCTGAAGCTTTAGCACAATACACATACACGCACTTCCAATATAAACTTCCTTCCAGCAAAACAAATCCTAACTTATATGTATAACTTTATAATATACACAATATAAACCGAAAATCTTATATATACTCATATATATGTATATAACATTTTATATATTAAAACCAAAACTGTTGTAACATAGAATAACCCTCTTTATAAACAAAGACAGCCGCAATGTATATATGGTTGTAAAATATAATCTATATACTATATATACCATAGAAAAACCATTATATAAACATATCTAAAACTACTTTAGTTCATATGTTTTATAAAACAAAACTTATACAAATAGGACTATAAAATCTATGCTGTAACTTTATATATGTATATATAACTGATATATTAACAGTTTACAATCATAACTAGTCTGTACCTTCGTTTGAATAATTGAAAAGGAGAAGATAAGTTAGAGGTCGGGTTCAGGCATGGTGATGGTTGACTCGGGTTGTACAGGGTGCCGGAGAGGTGGTGCGGCTGCCGAGGTCAGGAGGTTGGGATGAAGGCACAAAAGGAGATGGCCGAAGCTAGCTTGGTTGAGGGAAGCTTGGTGGAGCCAAGGCTCGCGTGCTCGGATCGGAGGGTGGCTGCCCGTTCTGGTGTATGGCTATGCTCCAGCTTGTCAGGGGTCGGCGTGAACGTGGGCGAGAGGAAGGATGGGCGAACTGAGGTGGGTGGTTGGCGTTGATTGAATGGCGGTGGCAAGGAGGGGCGAGCAAGGGGAGGCTTGAGTGAGGAAGAAGAATGAGTTGGCTTATCTCATAACATTTAGTAAAAAAATGAGTTGGAGGAAATGTGGGTTTGGGAAGAGGGAACGTGAGCATGCTTAAGAAGGAAGGTGACAGAGCACATTATCTCCTTTTTTTCTCTTTTCAAACGCCAACAGTAATGAACAAAGAAAAATGAAACAATGCACTTATTGAAACCGATAGAATATAGAAAGTTAGTGTTGAATTCAGTGGATAATAAATCAAATAGCTATTCGAGTTCGACCTGGTGAAAATGAATGGTCACCCGAATCCCAAAAGCCAAATTTTCGGAACCGATACGGAAATCGTTTTGTGGGTGTCGCTGTTTCCGGACTTCAAAATTTTACAATTGAATATACTGTAGAGATCAGCTCAACGAGACGATCAAAACGGTATACAGATATCAGTGGTATGGTCATCCGATAAAAATCAATATCGGTACCAGAATGCTGCTATTTTGTAGAAAATAAGAACGACGGAGCAATAGATGTCCGAATTTGGAAAAATGACGAACTGATATTTTGCTCAGAAGATGGTTTAGAATTTTTCTATGTAAAAATATTTTGGTTTTGAAAACATTTTATTTTCAACGTTTTTTAACTGATTGAATTGAAGTGATTTTACGCGCGAAATAAACTTTCGTATTTTCGGACGAAAATTTACCAGTCACTATGTTTGACTAGACGTATTCCAAATATTAAGTTTTTATTTCCAAATTTTATCGTTTAAAATTTCGCAAAATTTCAACTAATTACGTTATTAAAACGGTTGAAATTTACGGGTCGTTACACAATTATACCACGGATATCTGTATACCGTTTTGATTGTCTCATCGTGCCGATCTCTACGGTATATTCAATGGTCGATTTCGAAGTCCGAAAGACAGCGAAATCTACGGAAACGATTTCGTATCGGTTCGGTATTCGATCTCTTTTAGTCTCCCTGTCCATTCGTTGCCTCAGCACAAACGAATAGCCACATAAACTTTTACTATTCCCAAAATTTAGAGTAAATGACTTTTACTTTTCCCATTCCTTCTATTTTAGTATAATCTGGTTCATTTACATTGGGTCCTTTCTTCTTCCCATTACAGATCGTTCTGTACTTTAAAAAAATTTTGAAAGAATGTTGAGGCTGAAACCTTCCCCTTGCTTTCTCATTATCTTCTTTCCCCCTCTCTCTTTCCTTCTCACGTGCATCCCCTCTCTCTCCCAAGCAGCCTGCTCGTCTCCCATCATCTCCTCCGGCCGTGACAAACCCTCCACCATGGCCAGCCGAGACCTCACCCACGTCTTCACCTCCACCCGATCAACCTACAACTGACCAACCTCGACCACCTGCTCCTCCAACTCTGGCCGAGTTCACACAACACGTCCTTCCCTTCTTCTCTCCCTGCCGAACGCCTTCAGCTTCCACCACCGGCTTGCACACCGTCCATCCTCCTTCCTAAGTGCGTGCGGTGGAATTCGAGGTATATATATATACGGCTGTGACGTATATATACAGTTTATTTCATTTGCTATAATATATGAGTATAGGTAAGTCTAAGGTTGGGTTTTAAAAACACATATACCATTTGGTTTAAAATGTCTAATATATGATAGAGATATGTAAGTTTTGAGTTTGTTAGTTATATATATATATATTCAGATTTTACATACTTTACTTTGAATGGTCGGAAAAAAATTTAATATGGAGACAGTGTTATGTTGTACAGCATATATATATAAGTTAGTTTTATAATATAGTGGTGTTATTGAGTTTCTAATGCTAAATTTAGAGTAGATTTTTAAAATAATATACCTTGTTTTCATGCTAGTCTACCTTGCTCTGTTTGTTTTGTTTCTAGCCTAACTAACAGGGATTGTTTCTTAGTACATATTATTATATGTAGTATTTACATATATCAGTTTATGTTAAAATATTACAGGATATATATATATATACATATTTTATGATTGAAGAATTTCGTATTTTAATGCTGTAGTAAAAGTATGTTTATATATGTATGTTATGCTATCTAATTTAGGTAGTCAGTTTGTATTAGTTTTTATAGTATGGACTTTGATAAAATATGTGTGTATCTTTGCTGAATCCTGTTTTAATAGTAAAAGAAATATACTTTGCTTGTTTATAAATATACGTGTCAGTTATCTTTTATTAGATATATGTAGTATGTAGTAACGTAAATTACTGTATTTTATAAGTTTGGGGTATAATGTAAATTACTGTATTCGAATGCTTGTTTATATTTTATTTTTTTTGTTGGTTACAGCATGGGTTGCCTTTTATATTGTTTATTTAATATTGGTTTTTTACGTGTGTAGCCTATAAATTTATTGATATATAGTATACGTGTGAGTTTTATATTGATTGCATGTGTATTTTGGTAGGAGATAAGTGTGTTCAAAGATTATGATTTTTAAAGATTTTATTTTATACATTTGGTTTCTGAATATATACTTTAGTTTAGGAGTGTTAAAGTTAAAATATTGATTTGAAAATTTCACATATATATATATATATATCTTATTTTATATTAATGTATATGAGTTGTTAATGTTTAGATACTTATTTACATAGAGAAATGTACACATAAGTTTGGGTTTTAAATGGACTGAGTTTTTATTTATTGTTGTTTAGAGTTAATCTTGGGTTAAGAAAATATAAACTAAAATATATTTCGTTTTAGTCTATATCAAGCAGATTCTGATTATTTCGTCAATTTCTATTTATCAGTTTCGATCACCGAATTCGTGCCAATCTAGCTCTGCTTTGAAATTCATGCCAGGATCCGTAACTCAAATTTCAGTGTTCGTATCAGTTGTGCGTATCCGTATCATCTCATATTCTCTCTAGCCTCGAAAGGTGAGCACTCACTCACGATTAACGTTCTTTTATTTATTAAATTTGATTTCAATTGAAACGACAATTGAAATATGCTGCTGTTAGTTAATTACACTGTTATATATGCTATTGCCTGTATCAGTTCACCTGTGACATCTGACACCATTATCTGTTAATTATTTATGTGATGATAATACAGTTGGCTGATAATTGATTGATTGTTGATGTTTATATTGGACGTTAAATTGTTAGTGTTAAAAGATAAATAGTATGCAAAATTGAACTTGATATAGGATAGTTAAATGTTAAATTTGATTAAATGACATTTGTATAATATGACCCCTTTAACTGTTAAATTTATTGACTCGTAGGATTTGTTTAATTATACTTTGAACCATTTAAATGTATGTTGTTAAATTGATGATGTATGAAATTATAAATAGATGACAAGTGAAGAACCATATTGTAATAATCTTTAATCTACATGAAATGATAGTGTAGATTCTAGAAATAATTATATTAATTCGTACAAATAACAATGCGAATTAATACGGTTATTTCGGGATTATTTGAATTGATTATTGGATTGTTATTGATTATTGTTATTGCTTGTTTATTTACTTTGACACCATCCTAGTTATCACCCTGCAAGTTCCCTTTACTATGCTTTTATTTTTAATTGAATTGGAATCGGGTTGAAATGATAAATACCCAAATTAAACTTTGACCTAGGATAGAAAATTAAATAAATAAAAACCCGATTGGTCAATAATTTGATTTGGAAATAAATCGAAAATTTTATTTGAATAAATATTATGGTTTTGAAATGAAGTTGAATTTTGAATTTTAATGAAAGGAAAATGTTAATATATAATAATCTGAAACAAAATATTTAAAATGTAATTGATGAAAGAATGTTGTTTAATTCGAGAAATGATTTAATTAAGTTTGAAATTATTAAACTTTGAAATGATTTAATAATTAAGTTTGAAATTAAAATTGAGTTTGAAATTATTAAACTTTGAAATTATTTAATAATTAGGTTTTGAATTATTTAATAATTAAATAAGATTGAATTATTTAATGATTAAATTGAATTGAATTCTTTAATAAGTAAATTGAACTTTTGAATAAGTAAAATTTTACTTCGGAAATAAATGAAATTGAGTTTTCTTTATTAATTAAGTTTTAGAAAATTATTTAAGTAAGTAAATAAGTGAATTGAATTTCTTTAACAAGAAATAAAATGCGATTTATTGAAATTAATGTAAGACTTGAAATTTAAAGAATTTGGTTTGATGAAATTAATTTAATTAAATTGTAAGTTTTGATTTAATGAAGTTGAATTTGAATAATGAATTTAATGAATTGGAAATTTAATAGAAATTATTTTGAATGGAATATTTACTTAACGGATATTGAATGAAATCGATAAATGAATTTAAATTGATTTAAATGTTAAATTAAATTAATTTAAATGATTTCGGAATGAAACTTAGATACGAATTTAAATCAATATTTGAATTGTTTTAAATAAAGATTGAAATTGAATTATAAGATTTTGAAATGAATATGGAAGTTTTGAAACGTAAAGGATGGAAATTGGTTTTGAAAGACAAGTGAAATGTTGATTTACGAATTGAAATTGAAATTGAAATTGTTTTGGTTTTTGAAATATATAAACGACCAATCGGTGTAATAATTACGAAAGTTATTAAAGAGACCGGAATTCGGTTATGGATATACTCTCTATCTAAACCGAAAACCACTTTAATAACTATACGCGGAGTGATGATCCAGAATGAAGTGGTTGGAATGATGTGCGTGATGACTGAAGAAAGTGAACGATAATGGATAGCCTTGACACTTGTGTCAAATTGGAAATGACTAAAACAGGAGCTGTGCCGGGCCAATGGAGGATTTGCTACCTCAAGTGGACACACTTCTTCGAACTACTTATTACTTGTTGTCGATTGGTGCACCCTTGATTTTGGGAGTGTTGTTTCACGGTGTTGCGGGCGCTGCGGCGTTGCGTTCTCACCAGTCCGGATCAGGCGAACGGTAGTATCACTACCTTGGGTATTGCCTCATGTGCCTTGTCATACTTGTATTCCATTTATGCGTGACCACTACGATTTTGATTTGTACCTTTAGTATATGGATTGCCCTCTGGTGACTTCCGGTTTTGGGGAAACTACGGTCTTGTATATGCTTTTGGGAATAAAAATGTGTTAAGGGTGGAATGGGCCATGACTTAACACTATTTTGATATCTTATTATTACTGATAGACATTATCTACTTATCGTACACTACTACATAGTAGATAGTTTAACGGATCCTTAAAGGATGGTCATTCCAAACATCCTTTGAGTTACTTGTATTTCAATTGCTATTTCACTTGAGTTGGATTTATTAATATAAGAATGTTAATCCTGACTCGAGTGTCTTTTGTTTTGCTTTACGCTCGGGTCAGACTGAGTGTACCAGTATTCGAGACTCACCTTTGAAGTTGGAGCTTTGCTTGAAGATCCAGCCATCTATTCTGCTTTCAGTATTCGATGATTCCAGTGATGTATTCTGCTTTGTATTGATGTATCACATTACTCTTCCGTTGTATCTGGTTTAACTCTGATGTATTGTATTACTCTTCTGTTGTAAACTCTGATGTATATTATATATTCATATGGTAGATTCATGAACTACTATCTCTTTTATTTCCGCTGCACTTATTCTCTGTGTCTGTGATCTGTGATTATTTATTTACTGTATATGTTCAGTTTTGCCAAATTTAAATTAACAACGCGGTATTTTGAGCAATTCAATTCCGACATGTGTGTCTGCCTATGCACTTAGAGGGTGCAGCATGATAGGGGGTTCTCGCATTTGGTTTGGTATCGAGCGGATGACTCTTACTCCTACATGTCCCTGCGGGGTTGGTGCAGTCGAGAGGCTGGCTGTAAAAGCAGAACACAGGTACAGCTGTATGCTACGGTGGGCGTTACCCCACTGACGCGGTCCGTTACAGTTGGTATCAGAGCTTTGGTAGCTCTAGGCAAAACTTAACATATAGAGTAAATGTATTTACAGAATCACTCTCATTCGAGTTTCAATCTCTTCCTTCTGATTCGATTCCTTTGAATTTTGGAACGTTCCCCTCGGTTCCGAAATCTCATTCGTGTCCTTCACTATTCGTCTTCTTTCAATTCTGGAGCACCCCATAACTCCATTTTGAATGATATCTATAATAGATCGGCGGTCTCGCCAATCTTCGAATGATTCGTAAAGGAGCAAAACTCCTTTACAATTGGCATTGATTTACCGGAGATTTCTATATCCTCGGTTTACGATGCTATCTATTACCTGCTATACCTGAATTCCATCTCTTGAGATCGAGTGTTGATTTACCTCGGAATCCAGCAATGATCTTATTCTTGAAGTCACGGTTGACCCGGTTAAGGTTGCCCGCGACTTATATAAATTTATCCATCGCCTTATTTTGTTATTTAATTATCTCGTCTTGGTTTCAAACCTATCTTCGAATCAAATTTCTCTTTGATTTAAGTCCATCAAATTTGAATCCCTATCCTTATTTTGAAAATCCATTCCTGTATCGTCGAGCAAAGAAATGTATTTCTAAATTTATATTAAAATGTTGTTTTCAAATTTGATAAACAAAATAGTTTTGAATGATTATATTATATATAAATATAAGTTTTCTGAAATTATATTGTTAATGAATTTGTTGTCTGAAATAATAATATTTGATTATCATTTATTGTTTCATAAACAATTGACTATTGCAATATAAATAAATGAATTTATAAACTTGGTTATAAATTGATTGGAATTTGAAATGAATTTAATTCAGAAATTTGAGAATTTATTTTCTGGTGATTTCGAACTTTGTTTTTAAAATTTTAAAGTATATATTATTGAAATATTTTCGAATAGAAATCGTTTCAAAGGATTCTTTAAAATGATGAAATCAGTGCTCTTCTCTTTGTCGCTGGAAAATAATTTCGGTGATGGCGGCCGCATCATCGACATTCATTTTCGAGTTTCGAAGTGGGGATACTATTATGTAGCTTTGCTACGGTTTTGTTTTGAAAAATATATTTTGATTTGAATTTCTTCAGTATATTTTGATTTACATATATATAGGTATCTTATTTTAAAATTTAATTTGATTTGATATAAGTATATTATATATATATCTCTAAATTGTTTAAAGTTAATCGGAAATCTAATTCTTAAATTTTGCTAAAGGATGATTTTAACTATAAATAAAACTAAATTTGGAATTAATATTTGAACTTGAATAATTGAATTGGGAAAATTTTGTTTGTATATTGATCAACTGCATTCTAATACAACTTACCTAAATCATTCAGAAGTTGAATATGTAATTGGATAATATATAAGATAAATTAAATTTATAAATAAATTTGAGGGTTTATAATAAATGTTATACACTAAATTTTGATCATAAAGATGTTAATAGAGTTAGATAGGATAATAAGTAGAAATCAGTTAATAATGAAATAAATTTGTTTTGAAAGAATCAATAAATTTGTTTGAAAGAATTAATAAATTGAAATTTGATCAACATATGAAAATACCTTGAATTTAAAAGAAATTAATAGATGTAAATTAATTTAAATCGAAACTTTTATGTTTTAAATTAATTTATATGGGTTAAATATATGTGATTAGATATATTAAGTAGAATAAATTTAACAATAATTTGGAATAAAGAAGAATTTAAATTGCTGAAAAATATGATTATAATAAAAGACTATTCAAATTTATGGTTTTAGAAATTATAAATTAAGATAATTGGATAATAAGAAAATGAATTTAGAAATAGTTGAGATTGATTTTAGTAAAATCAAATGGATTAAATCAATTATTGAATATCAATTAATTTAAATTTGAATTTATATGGTTTAAATTAATTGTTATTTTGTATTTCAAATCTGTTTTTCTTTCTGGTTGTTTCTATTCTTCTACCTCGTTCCTTTTCGGGGACGAAAAGTTTTGAGTGGGGGAGAGTGTAACGACCCGTAAATTTTAACTGTTTTAATAACGTAATTAGTTGAAATTTTGTGAAATTTTAAACGATAAAATTTTGAAATATAAATTTAATATTTGGAATACGTCCAGTTACACATAGCAACTGGTAAATTTTCGTCCAAAAATACGAAAGTTTATTTCGCGCGTAAATTCACTTCAATTTAATCAGTAAAAAAAGCAATGAAAATAAAATGTTTTCGAAACCTAAATATTTTTATATAGAAAAATTCTAAACCATCTTCTGAGCAAGATGTCAGTTTGTCGTTTTTCCAAATTCTGACATCTTTAGCTCCGTCGATCTTATTTTTTAGCGTTTTTCTTGCATTTTCGCCAGTAGAAAAATTCGAATTTTTATAATTCAATTATACCACGGATATTTGTATACCGTTTTGATTGTCTCGTCGTGCCGATCTCTACGGTATATTCAATGGTCGATTTCGAAGTCCGAAAGACAGCGAAATCTACGGAAACGATTTCGTATCGGTTCGGTATTCGATCTCTTTTAGTCTCCCCGTCCATTCGTTGCCTCGGCACAAACGAATAGCCACATAAACTTTTACTATTCCCAAAATTTAGAGTAAATGACTTTTACTTTTCCCATTCCTTCTATTTTAGTATAATATGGTTCATTTACATTGGGTCCTTTCTTCTTCCCATTACAGATCGTTCTGTACTTTAAAAAAAAATTTTGAAAGAATGTTGAGGCTGAAACCTTCCCCTTGCTTTCTCATTATCTTCTTTCCCCCTCTCTCTTTCCTTCTCACGTGCATCCCCTCTCTCTCCCAAGCAGCCTGCTCGTCTCCCATCATCTCCTCCGGCCGTGACAAACCCTCCACCATGGCCAGCCGAGACCTCACCCACGTCTTCACCTCCACCCGATCAACCTACAACTGACCAACCTCGACCACCTGCTCCTCCAACTCTGGCCGAGTTCACAAAACACGTCCTTCCCTTCTTCTCTCCCTGCCGAACGCCTTCAGCTTCCACCACCGGCTTGCACACCGTCCATGTAACAACCCTGTATTTTGTAATTATTTTAAATTGAATTTCCTGATTTAAAAACTTTATTTTATTTATTAAAATGGAAAATTTTGTTATTTTAAATATTAATTATGTTTTGTATGTGAATTATAATCCCAAACATGAACAAATATAATATTTTCAAGAAATATGAATTTTGGTCAATATGTTCAAACTTTGACTTTTAATTTAAAATTTTAAAAAGTTTGGATTTTTGAATTTTATCTATTTTTATGAAAGTAAATAAAATTTTAATAACACTGCTTTTCGTTTCGTTGAAATCTGGTTTATAATGTGAAAGTTATGCCCTTTTGAATATTGTGTGTAATTTGTTGTATTTAACTAAATTGTTTATTTTAAATTACACAAATAATATTTTATTTGGTCATGTAATGTTCTAATTTATGTTTATATATATGGGTAAAATAACTTGTTATGTATATATTTTGGTTTTAAAACATTTTTCAAAGTGTAATTGACATTTTCCAATGTCAGTTGTATTTTGTTTATAATTTCTAATTTCCAGTTTCAATTAATTAAAGAAAATCTTTATTTATTTTTCTATTTCCATAAGAACTTATTTAATTTAATCTCCACTTTATTTTGTTCATCATTTATTTTACTTATTTGACTTTTATTTGTTTTAAAGTGAAATAGAAATTTTATAAAGGTAGTGATGTTTTATTTGTAATTTTAAGCCTTGTTTTAATTAAATAGACTATTTCTTTATTCTTTTTCTATTTTCTCTAAATTTAATTATTTATTTCACTTTATAAATGATAAATGAATTATTTATTTCAAATTTTTTCTTTAGAACATATTTTTAAATGAAGTAGATATTTTCCAAAGCCAATGGTAATTTATTTGTAATTTCTGGACCCTGTTTTCAGTATTTAAGCAATTTCTTTAATTCTTTTCCTATTTTCCTAAATTTATTTATTTATTTATTATTTTATTTTGTTTTGTTTTCATTTCTGTAATTCATTTACTTATTTTTATTTGTTTTATTTGATTTAAAAGAAAAGGAAATTTGAAAGGACTTACGCTTTAACTTGTGTGACTTTTCATTGCTTAAACTCTTCATTTGCCTTGGCCTTTTCATTTTCTTTTGTAGCCGTGTGTTTTATCTTTGTTTTTCACGTAAAAGACTTCTCATTCCATCAAAAATTTCGGCCTAACTCATTTCTGAAATTTTGGTAATGGCTTCTCCAAATTTTTCTACTTTTTCTCTTATTTTTCCATTGTTTTTGCTTGATTTTGCCTTGATTCTTCATGCCTTGCTTGGCCTTAGCCACCACCATCTCCTCCGACCACCACCACCACTTCCTTCCCCACCTAATCCACGACCAATAAACCTTCTCCTCTGACCTAGAAGTTCCAACCAATAAACCTCATCCACTTTATTCTGGGATTTATTCAATAAGATTATGAAAATCAGCTTTTATACTTTTAAATTCTTTTCTTCGAATTTATTCAACTTCTAAAAATTTATTTACTTAAAAATTTCTATTTTGATTTCAAAAATTCAATTTCATTTATTTTTATTTTTTTTGAAATCCAATGATATCAAACATCCATTCAGCTAAATTTTAGCTTCAACAATTTCCAGATATCAATATGATTAATAACATCAATATAATCATTCACAGATTCATATCACAGTATAAATAAATTCAATCAATGTGAGGGGTCCAGTTGGATCCCTCCAACCTGTTTCCCTGCATCCAAAGACGTTAGCACAATACCAATTCCGCTCCAGTACGGAATTATCGCGGTATATGGGTTTTATAAAAATCCGCTTACTAACGGCGCAATAGGGTCTCATCCGCTATACGAGGCGGGAAATCAATCAATCCAATATATACATATGCCAATATGTATATATTGCTATATATATAGATATATCCTATCATATCTAATACCACATCCAATAGCAATCAAATAAATAACTGAAAATTCCACTTTTCAATTTTTGAGTGAGAAGATCTCACCTTAGATTTTAAATTTTCCATCCACTTTCCATTTCAGTTTTGTTTTCTCGATTTTAACCTGGTATAAACAATTTATATATTTCGTTAATATTCGAAATAAATCGAACAACCAATTACCGTTTAATAGTTTTAATCCAACTAATATGTGTTTTTTTAAAATTCCTTTTCAACCTTATATATTTTTCAAAGTCCTTTCCATATATAATTTTCTATTTGAAAATTTTAAATTAACAAGTGATTTTATCTTAACCCAATATTCTTTATATTTCATTTTAAGCTAACTTCCTTTTTAGAAATTATATAAGTATTTATAAAGACAACCCATATACTAAAATAAAATCTATGCATATTTTAAAATAATCTATACAGATTTTTATAAATCTGGTTTTTATACAAAAGTTTCTCAACTTTTAAAGTTTCTATTTCTTTTAATTCAAACATATTACTCTTAACAATTTTATCTAATTAAAATTAAGTTTAAAACTAAACTTCTTTTAATAAACTAAATCAACTAAAATTTCTTTTCATTATCTTCTATATAACTTCCAACTTTATATAGCTCATATATTTCTTTAAATACCTTATCTACATTTTTTTCTTTACTGTATAATTTTCTTTACAAATATTTTTCAGATTCAAATCGAAATGAAAAAAATAGAAAATACCTTGCTCAAAACAAGGCTCGACCAAAACTGCCGCCTTCGCAGCCTACTCGCGATCTCCACATCGTCTGCTACTTGACTTCGGTTGCTTAAACTCGCGTTCGACCATGCCTGCCATCACTAATCTCATTGCGATACCCAACTGCGACATCATCAGATTCAATGCCGCGAAGCCCTAGTTCTGGCCACCGCGAGACATCACAGTCCCCCAATCTCGATCGCGACGCTGCCTTCACCGCGACGAACCCCCAAATCGTGACACCGCTCCAAGCCTCGCGACGCGCCCTCCATCACGCGAGCGTAAGCACGTGCGTGCTCCTTCCCCTTCGATCGCAGCGCCTCCCCTTCATCGCCCACGCGACATCGCACGCGACCCCATCAGCGAAACCCTAGTCGCGAGCTTCACTGCAGTTCCAAATCGCAATGCGCGATTTCGCCGAGCTTAAGTCAAACTGCCTTCCCCCTATCGTACGATTCGCCCAGATTCCATCGACGACCCAACCACTCGCCGCCCTCCTGACCTAGGCTCGCGAGCTCACGCGAAATCGAGGATGCCTGGCCTGTAAATCGAAAGCGCGACATCCTCCTTTGGTTTGAATTCGCTTGCGGCCATTTATATATATATATTTTTTTTCTTCCTATACGACTTCATTTTTGTGAAAAGGGAAAAGAAAAGGAAAGAAGAGAAGGGCTCAGCATTTTTCTTGATTTCGATTTTTTTAAAACTGAAGAGGGAGAGGACGTGAACATTTAAAATTGAAAGAGGGATGGTTTGCACGATTCTCTTCATGATTTCCTGCGTGATTCTAGGCAAATTTAAAGGAGCTAAACGTGCTGTCGTGCCCAATATTTTAAATTTTAAATTTAAATTGAATTTCGATACAATTCGATGCATTTACTCATCGTGTGCTCACATATCAACTCCGAAAAATACGAAATTTGGAATCCGGTAATAATTCGATATTACGGACCCAATGGAACTGGTTTCGTCGAATTCCGAGACTGCGCCTCGGACGGCTATTTTCAAATATCGATCGAACGATATAAATTCAAACTGATCACATTTATTTTAAATTCGATTCTTGAAGTTTTTAATTATCTTCAGTATTATCAATACGAATTTTAAAAGCTTTCGAAATATTTTTCTTCAACTCAAAATTGAAGATTCGAATTTTTATTCAACTATCAACAGATTAAATTTTAAAGTTTATTCGTAAAAATTCAGAGATATATCGGGATTCAAATTAAATCATCGTTCAAATATTTTAAAATTAATTAAATATTCTTAATTTAATTTGTTCAAAATTCTGGGTCGTTACACTTATTGAATAAAATTTTGAGTATAATGAATGATCTCAAATTCACGATTTTAGAAATTGTTAATTGGGTGATAAGATAATGAAATTATAAATAGATAAGATTTAATTAACTTAGGAAAAATCAAATGGATGAAATCAATTATTAATTTAAGTTGAAACTTTTATGGTTTTAAAATTTATCATCTTATTTTGTTTTCCAATCTCTTATCCTTCGGTTGTTCCTATTCCCCTGCATCCTAAGCGGGGAATTGAATTCCAAATTGATCTTATCTCCTAAAGTTCGATTTGTAGTTCTTCCTCCCAAAATACATTTACCAGTCTGTTTTGGAAAACTTTTCAATAATCTTCTTCGTGATTGTGTCCTTGATTTAAAAGGATCTTGGGAAGATCATCTTCGTCTTGTTGAATTTACCTGTAACGACTGTTACCAGGTATAATTTCAATCTTCTTTTTTTTATTGTCTTAGTTCTATCTCATTCTATCTTTTTCTGTGTCTTCCCGTACCTCATTCCTTTTCAGGGACGAAAAGTTTTGAGTGGGGGAGAGTGTAACAACCCTGTATTTTGTAATTATTTTAAATTGAATTTCCTGATTTAAAAACTTTATTTTATTTATTAAAATGGAAAATTTTGTTATTTTAAATATTAATTATGTTTTGTATGTGAATTATAATCCCAAACATGAACAAATATAATATTTTCAAGAAATATGAATTTTGGTCAATATGTTCAAACTTTGACTTTTAATTTAAAATTTTAAAAAGTTTGGATTTTTGATTTTTATCTATTATTATGAAAGTAAATAAAATTTTAATAATACTGCTTTTCGTTTCGTTGAAATCTGGTTTATAATGTGAAAGTTATGCCCTTTTGAATATTGTGTGTAATTTGTTGTATTTAACTAAATTGTTTATTTTAAATTACACAAATAATATTTTATTTGGTCATGTAATGTTCTAATTTATGTTTTTATATATGGGTAAAATAACTTGTTATGTATATATTTTGGTTTTAAAACATTTTTCAAAGTGTAATTGACATTTTCCAATGTCAGTTGTATTTTGTTTATAATTTCTAATTTCCAGTTTCAATTAATTA
Organism: Allium fistulosum; assembly: GCA_030737815.1. NCBI lineage: Eukaryota > Viridiplantae > Streptophyta > Magnoliopsida > Asparagales > Amaryllidaceae > Allium > Allium fistulosum. Next base: position 1,045,012,051 of record CM060905.1, read on the forward strand.
AAGAAAATCTTTATTTATTTTTCTATTTCCTTAAGAACTTATTTTATTTAATCTCCACTTTATTTTGTTCATCATTTATTTTACTTATTTGACTTTTATTTGTTTTAAAGTGAAATAGAAATTTTATAAAGCTAGTGATGTTTTATTTGTAATTTTAAGCCTTGTTTTAATTAAATAGACTATTTCTTTATTCTTTTTCTATTTTCTCTAAATTTAATTAATTATTTCACTTTATAAATGATAAATGAATTATTTATTTCAAAATTTTTCTTTAGAACATATTTTTAAATGAAGTAGATATTTTCCAAAGCCAATGGTGATTTATTTGTAATTTCTGGACCCTGTTTTCAGTATTTAAGCAATTTCTTTAATTCTTTTCCTATTTTTCTAAATTTATTTATTTATTTATTATTTTATTTTGTTTTGTTTTCATTTTTGTAATTCATTTACTTATTTTTATTTGTTTTATTTGATTTAAAAGAAAAGGAAATTTGAAAGGACTTACGCTTTAACTTGTGTGACTTTTCATTGCCTAAACTCTTCATTTGCCTTGGCCTTTTCATTTTCTTTTGTAGCCGTGTGTTTTATCTTTGTTTTTCACGTAAAAGACTTCTCGTTCCATCAAAAATTTCGGCCTAACTCATTTCTGAAATTTTGGTAATGGCTTCTCCAAATTTTTCTACTTTTTCTCTTATTTTTCCATTGTTTTTGCTTGATTTTGCCTTGATTCTTCATGCCTTGCTTGGCCTTAGCCACCACCATCTCCTCCGACCACCACCACCACTTCCTTCCCCACCTAATCCACGACCAATAAACCTTCTCCTCTGACCTAGAAGTTCCATGACCATTCCTTGAACAAAGCACCACAAAAACATTGCAAAACTCCACAAAACAATGCCTAGCTGACCTATATGCCACCATCACCTTCATAGCTTGCCTTGGCCACCTTCCCTAGCTCCACCACCATCATGACCTGACCCCTAACCATCAGCCTCTCCTCTGACCTGACCTGAACCATGCATGACCGAGCCCCTATAGGCCATAGGCCGAGCCTAGTGTGCACCAAAACCACTCCTTTTGGCCTTGACTCTTTATCTCCTTCATGTGTAACTCCTACCATCATCATTTTATTGTTTTGCCTTCTTTTTGCTGACCATTGGATGAGTATTTCAGGTCTAGACCTGATCATGGCTGAGCCAAATGATGTCATGGCCAAGCACTTGAATGGTTGAGGCAAGGTCAAGTCATCTATTTCTTTGTTGCTCCTTATTTAAAATTGTTTCAACATTGTTTTGTGTTGAATATTTATGTGTATATTGTCTTGTTTTGGTTATTGTTTACAAGATAAATATCAAGGCTCTCTATCCATTCAAATCAGAATTGTGTCTAGTCGTGCTTTCGTGCTTTCCGGATTTTTGTTTGTGTGTTTGCCTTGCAAACTTCAGCGTAAAAAGGTGAGCACTCACTCACGATTAACGTTCTTTTATTTATTAAATTTGATTTCAATTGAAACGACAATTGAAATATGCTGCTGTTAGTTAATTACACTGTTATATATGCTATTGCCTGTATCAGTTCACCTGTGACATCTGACACCATTATCTGTTAATTTTTTTATGCAATGATAATACAGTTTGGCTGATAATTGATTTATTGTTGATGTTTCTAGTGGACGTTAAATTGTTAATGTTAAAATGATAAACAGTATGAAATTGAACTTGATATAGGATAATTAAATGTTAAATTTGATTAACTGACATTTGTATAGTATGACCCCTTTTAATTGTTAAATTAATTGACATGTAGAATAGTGATAATTACACTTTGAACCATTGAACGTATATTTGATTAATTGTTGTTGTAACGACCCTGAAATTTAAATTTATTTAAATTAATAATTAAATGAATTTTTGAGTTAAATGGATAATTTAATAAATTTTTGAATAAAAATTGTGAAATTAAATTGATTAAATGGAGCGAGTTTCCCCGATATCCAAGTATATTCTGTATAAATCATTTGAGATTAAAATATTATAAATAGTGTATATGTGAGTATATGTGTATATCTATTTAATGTATATATATCTTTAAGTATATACGAGCAAATTTAATATATATATATTTTAATTGATGGTTAAAGATGGTTTGAGTTTATAAAATAAATATAAGACAATAAATATTAAGTAAATAATGATAATGAATATTTGAACTAGAAATAGAATTTAATATATATGTAAAATGAACTACAAACAAAATATATTTATAAAATATAAGTCTATGTATATAGAATGAAGACAAGCACTAAAGTAAAAAAAAAAAATAACAAACAAAGACATAAGTATGTAAAAGCAAATTTTACTCAAGTATCCAAATAAACAAGACTAAAGAAACAAAATACATAAAGTTGCAGCCAACAAAAATAGACTAAGCAAAGTAAGTAAAATATTTGTCAACAAAACAAATACACATTCAAACAAATAAAAGAAGAAAGTAATAAGAAGAAACAAAGTAAACATTTGTACAGCCGAGATCTTGTAAATGAAACAAAGATGTGAACAGGCAAAACAAATACAAACAAGTACAGATATAAACAAGATATCAGCCGAGTTAAAGGAAGGCAAGTATCTTTAGCCATGCCTATGGTACAAGCAAATAAAGAAATAAAATATAATACCCTTGTTTAAGGTATACACCCTGTAAACTTCCTTTTCACAAATTTATCTTCATTTCAATTTCGTTCCTTCCAACTGAGAAAAAAAATAAAGCACGCATCACTTAAGAATCCAAACTGCAAAATCAAGTATCAGATCATCTCAAACCAAAACTAAGCAAATCAAAGCAATCTAAATAAAAGCCTGGAACAAAAGAAAGTTTCAAGCAAGCTCTGTTCTTCTCTGCCATTTTCAAAGTGAGCAACTCTTCTTATTTACCTGTGAGTAAACATCAGCAGTGATAAGTATGTTCATGTATATATATATGAGTATGAATGTATTCATGCCTGTGAAAATTTGGGTATCTCTGTTTTGTTTCCCAGACCAGATTTGTAAACAAATTCGAATCTTTTGTTCTAACCACTGTTAGCACTGGGAACATAAACAAAAGTTGATTGTTTGATTGTGAACCAAGTTTAAAAATTAATTTAAATCAAAAAAAACTTGTAAATACCTCTGAAACTCAAGAAACCTGAGTAAAACTTTAACTTAATCCAAATTCAAACATTTTAATTTTTGAATTCATGTATCCAAACCGTATTCTCATGGGAAGACATGATTTTTAAAGCATAAACCATAATTTCTAGAGTTAGGCTTCGAGGGCAGTTTGAATTCGTTTGAAAATTGGTTTTTGGCCAATCTCTGGTGATGGGTCGACTCGTGGAGGTCGTGTTCGTGGCTGGAGATGGAGGAGGCTACGGGGTGTTGGCGAAAAATGGTCGGAGGTGGCGAAAACGTCGGAGGCGACGGCGGTGTAGAATTTAAATCTGTAAACCTAGTTTTGTTACGCATTGGAAACTCACGCTCTATTGTCTCGTGCAAGCATCGAGTGTCTCGAGGTTGTGGGCCATGGTAGGGGTTGAATTGATGAAGTCAACACCGGAGTTCTAGGGGTCACGGTGGTCGGAGGGACGAACGCGAAGCGTTGCCAGGTTTTGGGTTCAAGTAGTTTTGCTGTTCCAGGCTTGGATTCGAATGCACGAATCTCGATTTCGAGGTGATGATGTGATTCGTATGGTAGGAGCGTGGTTTGGAGGAGATGGTCGACATGTTCGACAATGTGGTGACGCCGGAGGATCGCCAGCGACGATGTACACGTGCACGTGCACGTTTTGTTTGCTGGTCATTCCAGTTTTGGGGTAGAAGGGTTGGACTCGGGAAATGTTCGAGTCATTCGAGCTTTTGACTCGAAGTAGCATGGGAGATGACTCGAAGCGGTGATGGTTTGTCTCGAGCATATGTTTGTTCCAGGCTTGGAAAACTGGCAGCATTTGAGTCCTTAAACAAATTCAAATGAAACTTTTAATTGTAAACTAGATCTAACGAGTTTTAATCCAGATTTTAGTTCAAATTCAAATTTATTTTTGAATTCAAACCTGAAAGGAAATAAAAAGTTAAAATATTTAAAATGAGGTTTCGAACCTGATAGTTTTCAGATTTTTGAAATAAAATTTAAACTATGTTTTAATTTGAAAGTTTAAAGTATAATTTCAAATGAACTTTTGAATCTAAGGTTTTAAAAACTTGAAATTTGTCTGTTTAATTTTAAACAGAACTTGAATTTAAAACGTATTTTAGTATAAGTTTAAAATCAGAATTTAAAAGATGGAATGCAAATTAACTTTATTTATAAGTTAATAAATTTAATTGATTAGAAATGATTAATAATGAACTATTTCTTAAGTAAGTAGTCAAAGAAATATTATTAGTTAATGAAGATAATTAACTAAGGATTATTAAGTATTTGATTTAAGGTGATTAATTTTAATAATTAATTGGATTAATTAATTTAGATAATCAATTATAAATTGTTTAAATGAAATTACTAAATGAAAGTAATTTATAATTAATCACTTATTGTAATTAAATTTGGATATTTTGATTTATTAAGGGAAATTAATTATGCAATTGGATTAAAAGGTTGATTTGAATTAATAAGATTTATTAGGATAATTTAATTTATTTAAAGTGTTTGATAATAAATTTATGTCAAATGATGTGTAATTAATTAATTAATCAGAATTTGATAATTAATTCATAAGTGATTAATTTACGTGGAAATAAATTGAATTGATTAGGATTAAATGATTAATTAATCCTACTTATAAATGACTATTGAATACTTGACCTTACCTATGGATATTTGGATTCTATTGGATGGTTTGATTGTTTTGATATCCCTGATATATGATGCTTTGTGATGTACCCTGATTTATGTTATGATCTGTATTTTACTTATCTGTGATATATATCTGTGATCTGTGAATGAGGATAAGCGTTATAATTTATATCGCTTATCAACTATATCATATATTTTGATCTGTGATGATTCATCATGTTGCACTATTGTGTGAAACCCCTGGACTACACCTTTACACACACAAATATGGATTTCACGTGGAAATCGGTTAAGTCACAGACAATTTAAATTTGATGTTTTTGAAATTGAAATTTTAATTTCAATTGATTTTGAAATTTGAAATTCGGGTTTAAAGTAAAAAGCTTTTGAAATGGAATTTCAAAGATAAAAGTTATTTTAAATAACTTAACCGAGTTTTGAAAATTTAAATAGTTAGATTTAAATTTGGATTCAAGTTTGAAATTAAGCTATGATTTGGAAACTAGGGAGTAAAGATGATATAAATGTGTTTATATGAATTTAAACCATTTTAAAAGTATAAGTTGAGAATTTGGATATTTAACCCAAAGAACCTTAACTCGTGTGAATGAATCAGATTTCCAAATTGAAAACTGTTTGTTTTCAAATGATAAAAGCTTTTAGATAAGAAAAGAAATTCCAGTTTAATTAAAGGAATTTCAAGATTGAATTGAAAAATGGATTTTCCAAGTTATAAATGAATTCTTTTCGAAGGCTATGAATTAAATCTGTTTATTTTTAACAGATTTAAAATGATGTTTTGTTAAACCATTCGAAATGAAATTGTTTTGAAAGCTATTTGTTAAATCTTTGATTTAAAGATTCAACGAATTAATTAAATTGAAATGGAAATCGATTTGGAAAATCTGTGAATGAATCCTTGTGAAAACTGAGTGAACTTGGTGAATTGAATCTTTTTATTTAAAAAGATTAAAATGGTAATTTGTTAAACCATTTGAAAAGAAAGTTTGGGTTTAAATTGTGACTTAATTGAAATCCCATTATCCATTTGTTTTTAAATATTTCGCTCACTATTCGGGTTAGCCGGGAAAGGACCTTTGGGTCGTATAACTCATTCCGAATAGTGATACGTCGTATATGGATCGCATTTGCTATATTACAGCATGATAGGGGGTTCTCGCTTCGCAGTTTGGTGGCGAACGGGAGACTCTTACCCCCTACATGTCCCTGAGAGGGATGGGTTGGTTAGGCGAAGGCCGTGACAGTCGAGAGGCTGGCCGTAAAAGTAAATGCGAGGTGCCAATGTAAGCCACGGTGGGACTGGGATGGTTGCAAAGCCTACCGGTGGCCGCTTCTTCTGGGACGTTACAAGTGGTATCAGAGCTAAGGTTGTACTTTAGCTCAGGAGTATAACACGTTAAGTAGCTCATTAGAGATAGAGTGAAGTAAACTCTAGAATGAGTATATCCCTAAGATATTAGTCTGAATGTCTCAGTAAATTCTCTTGCTATCCACAGATAGTGAGTATGAGTGCAAGAAGAGGACGAGATAGGGGACAAGGGAATACGACTATAAATGGTCAATACCCTGCAACAGTGGAAACAATCTTTCTCTATCAATTTTCTTTGATTCGTTTCCAAATTCTTTTCATTGCTTCGTACCAGCTACAAGTAGAAGTTTTGGTGTGGTGATGGCCCTATGAATCGTTGTAGAAGATCTTACTTCGTATCTTCATCGGTTTCTTATCAGCTTTTTGATTTGAGTCTTATTGAAGTTGAATTGGAAATTTTAAATCGAATTAAATCGATTAATAGGATATGAAGCTAAAATTTGAATTTAATCAATAAAACGATATGGTTTGAAACCAAATTTTGAAATTCTATTGAAATTTCTTTTGAAAACCAAAGTCCGAAGAGGGACAATTGGTATGTATTTTGAGATATTCCGACTTGAATTCGGAATCCGTATCTTGTGTTTGAGGAACTATAGGAGATCGAATCTATCTATCTTCGTTGTTTTCGTGCCTGCGAATTTCGAGGACGAAATTCTTTTAAGGGGGGAAATTTGTAACGACCCTGAAATTTAAATTTATTTAAATTAATAATTAAATGAATTTTTGAGTTAAATGGATAATTTAATAAATTTTTGAATAAAAATTGTGAAATTAAATTGATTAAATGGAGTGAGTTTCCCCGATATCCAAGTATATTCTGTATAAATCATTTGAGATTAAAATATTATAAATAGTGTATATGTGAGTATATGTGTATATCTATTTAATGTATATATATCTTTAAGTATATACGAGCAAATTTAATATATATTTTTTAATTGATGGTTAAAGATGGTTTGAGTTTATAAAATAAATATAAGACAATAAATATTAAGTAAATAATGATAATGAATATTTGAACTAGAAATAGAATTTAATATATATGTAAAATGAACTACAAACAAAATATATTTATAAAATATAAGTCTATGTATATAGAATGAAGACAAGCACTAAAGTAAAAAATAAAATAAAAAAAATAACAAACAAAGACATAAGTATGTAAAAGCAAATTTTACTCAAGTATCCAAATAAACAAGACTAAAGAAACAAAATACATAAAGTTGCAGCCAACAAAAATAGACTAAGCAAAGTAAGTAAAATATTTGTCAACAAAACAAATACACATTCAAACAAATAAAAGAAGAAAGTAATAAGAAGAAACAAAGTAAACATTTGTACAGCCGAGATCTTGTAAATGAAACAAAGATGTGAACAGGCAAAACAAATACAAACAAGTACAGATATAAACAAGATATCAGCCGAGTTAAAGGAAGGCAAGTATCTTTAGCCATGCCTATGGTACAAGCAAATAAAGAAATAAAATATAATACCCTTGTTTAAGGTATACACCCTGTAAACTTCCTTTTCACAAATTTATCTTCATTTCAATTTCGTTCCTTCCAACTGAGAAAAAAAATAAAGCACGCATCACTTAAGAATCCAAACTGCAAAATCAAGTATCAGATCATCTCAAACCAAAACTAAGCAAATCAAAGCAATCTAAATAAAAGCCTGGAACAAAAGAAAGTTTCAAGCAAGCTCTGTTCTTCTCTGCCATTTTCAAACTGAGCAACTCTTCTTATTTACCTGTGAGTAAACATCAGCAGTGATAAGTATGTTCATGTATATATATATATATGAGTATGAATGTATTCATGCCTGTGCAAATTTGGGTATCTCTGTTTTGTTTCCCAGACCAGATTTGTAAACAAATTCGAATCTTTTGTTCTAACCACTGTTAGCACTGGGAACATAAACAAAAGTTGATTGTTTGATTGTGAACCAAGTTTAAAAATTAATTTAAATCAAAAACAACTTGTAAATACCTCTGAAACTCAAGAAACCTGAGTAAAACTTTAACTTAATCCAAATTCAAACATTTTAATTTTTGAATTCATGTATCCAAACCGTATTCTCATGGGAAGACATGATTTTTAAAGCATAAACCATAATTTCTAGAGTTAGGCTTCGAGGGCAGTTTGAATTCGTTTGAAAATTGGTTTTTGGCCAATCTCTGGTGATGGGTCGACTCGTGGAGGTCGTGTTCGTGGCTGGAGATGGAGGAGGCTACGGGGTGTTGGCGAAAAATGGTCGGAGGTGGCGAAAACGTCGGAGGCGACGGCGGTGTAGAATTTAAATCTGTAAACCTAGTTTTGTTACGCATTGGAAACTCACGCTCTATTGTCTCGTGCAAGCATCGAGTGTCTCGAGGTTGTGGGCCATGGTAGGGGTCGAATTGATGAAGTCAACACCGGAGTTCTAGGGGTCACGGTGGTCGGAGGGACGAACGCGAAGCGTTGCCAGGTTTTGGGTTCAAGTAGTTTTGCTGTTCCAGGCTTGGATTCGAATGCACGAATCTCGATTTCGAGGTGATGATGTGATTCGTATGGTAGGAGCGTGGTTTGGAGGAGATGGTCGACATGTTCGACAATGTGGTGACGCCGGAGGATCGCCAGCGACGATGTACACGTGCACGTGCACGTTTCGTTTGCTGGTCATTCCAGTTTTGGGGTAGAAGGGTTGGACTCGGGAAATGTTCGAGTCATTCGAGCTTTTGACTCGAAGTAGCAGGGGAGATGACTCGAAGCGGTGATGGTTTGTCTCGAGCATATGTTTGTTCCAGGCTTGGAAAACTGGCAGCATTTGAGTCCTTAAACAAATTCAAATGAAACTTTTAATTGTAAACTAGATCTAACGAGTTTTAATCCAGATTTTAGTTTAAATTCAAATTTATTTTTGAATTCAAACCTGAAAGGAAATAAAAAGTTAAAATATTTAAAATGAGGTTTCGAACCTGATAGTTTTCAGATTTTTGAAATAAAATTTAAACTATGTTTTAATTTGAAAGTTTAAAGTATAATTTCAAATGAACTTTTGAATCTAAGGTTTTAAAAACTTGAAATTTGTCTGTTTAATTTTAAACAGAACTTGAATTTAAAACGTATTTTAGTATAAGTTTAAAATCAGAATTTAAAAGATGGAATGCAAATTAACTTTATTTATAAGTTAATAAATTTAATTGATTAGAAATGATTAATAATGAACTATTTCTTAAGTAAGTAGTCAAAGAAATATTATTAGTTAATGAAGATAATTAACTAAGGATTATTAAGTATTTGATTTAAGGTGATTAATTTTAATAATTAATTGGATTAATTAATTTAGATAATCAATTATAAATTGTTTAAATGAAATTACTAAATGAAAGTAATTTATAATTAATCACTTATTGTAATTAAATTTGGATATTTTGATTTATTAAGGGAAATTAATTATGCAATTGGATTAAAAGGTTGATTTGAATTAATAAGATTTATTAGGATAATTTAATTTATTTAAAGTGTTTGATAATAAATTTATGTCAAATGATGTGTAATTAATTAATTAATCAGAATTTGATAATTAATTCATAAGTGATTAATTTACGTGGAAATAAATTGAATTGATTAGGATTAAATGATTAATTAATCCTACTTATAAATGACTATTGAATACTTGACCTTACCTATGGATATTTGGATTCTATTGGATGGTTTGATTGTTTTGATATCCCTGATATATGATGCTTTGTGATGTACCCTGATTTATGTTATGATCTGTATTTTACTTATCTGTGATATATATCTGTGATCTGTGAATGAGGATAAGCGTTATAATTTATATCGCTTATCAACTATATCATATATTTTGATCTGTGATGATTCATCATGTTGCACTATTGTGTGAAACCCCTGGACTACACCTTTACACACACAAATATGGATTTCACGTGGAAATCGGTTAAGTCACAGACAATTTAAATTTGATGTTTTTGAAATTGAAATTTTAATTTCAATTGATTTTGAAATTTGAAATTCGGGTTTAAAGTAAAAAGCTTTTGAAATGGAATTTCAAAGATAAAAGTTATTTTAAATAACTTAACCGAGTTTTGAAAATTTAAATAGTTAGATTTAAATTTGGATTCAAGTTTGAAATTAAGCTATGATTTGGAAACTAGGGAGTAAAGATGATATAAATGTGTTTATATGAATTTAAACCATTTTAAAAGTATAAGTTGAGAATTTGGATATTTAACCCAAAGAACCTTAACTCGTGTGAATGAATCAGATTTCCAAATTGAAAACTGTTTGTTTTCAAATGATAAAAGCTTTTAGATAAGAAAAGAAATTCCAGTTTAATTAAAGGAATTTCAAGATTGAATTGAAAATGGATTTTCCAAGTTATAAATGAATTCTTTTCGAAAGCTATGAATTAAATCTGTTTATTTTTAACAGATTTAAAATGATGTTTTGTTAAACCATTCGAAATGAAATTGTTTTGAAAGCTATTTGTTAAATCTTTGATTTAAAGATTCAACGAATTAATTAAATTGAAATGGAAATCGATTTGGAAAATCTGTGAATGAATCCTTGTGAAAACTGAGTGAACTTGGTGAATTGAATCTTTTTATTTAAAAATATTAAAATGGTAATTTGTTAAACCATTTGAAAAGAAAGTTTGGGTTTAAATTGTGACTTAATTGAAATCCCATTATCCATTTGTTTTTAAATATTTCGCTCACTATTCGGGTTAGCCGGGAAAGGACCTTTGGGTCGTATAACTCATTCCGAATAGTGATACGTCGTATATGGATAGCATTTGAAGACCGGTGTTGAAGACCGGATATTTTTCGAAAATGAAAGGACAACCTGTCGAATGTCTCTGCACTGGGTAGCTCTCGGTATAGAGATTTATATCACTCTTTTGTGATGGGAAGTCTGGACGTGATTTGAAAATTATCCGGATTTGCAAGGGCTTCGTGAGAAGTGCCTTCGGTTCTGTTCGAACCCGGAATAGACTTGTATGGATACATGTCTGACATTACACTTTGAGATATAAAGCCGATTTCTTTCAAATACATATCTGTTGGTGGCGGAGAATTTATTCTCTTAGCTTAACACCCTTCTCTGAGACGTACGAGCTCAGAGGTTATGTAGTTGAAATTTATCAGCGATATATCCCAATTTGGTAATGTGGCATGCTGAGTGTTGCTGTGTGATGATCAGTGTTTGATCATTTGCGATATGATCATTGTTTGATCTTATATCTTTGTGATCATAGGTTGATCATTTGTTTGACCCGAAGCATGGCTTTGTGACAAAGCGTAGCTTTGTGGACGAGACTTCGTCGAGCCTCACACCCCGAAAATGGTCGAAATAGGAAGGATGCAGAAAGGTTCTAGGGAGTAGCGCCCCTTAGTGTATGTCATTCCTTCTGGATAAAGGTGGTATCATGGTATGGAGCCCAGATACTTAACCTCTGTGGTTGCTGCAAATTTATTACTTTGTGGTTTGTTGCGAATCGGGGATCCTCGGGAAGATCGGTGACGATCGGGGGATGGCATACGCGTGTCAGTAGTTACCTATTTTTGCAGAGGTAACCCGGCCTTGTGTTGGCAGAGATCCGGTTAGGTTCTCGGGTCGTCTATTCCAGGGACGTACCCATCGTGGATAGGAAGTTCCTTAGCCTGACCATTTGTTGGAAATCCATCTTCCAATACGAACTTTGTACGGTATTAGTTGTAGAACCTGCCATTTACGTACGGTGGTCACCACTGTTTAGATGGTAGCTATAGTAGGCATACGATACTGGTCGTATGTTGGCTAAGATTAATATTATACTTTCGAAATGTTTTCTACACTATGCACTAATAATAATATCAAATGATTTGATTTGCGTAGTAAGCATCTTTGACTATCATAAGAAGAAATCTCCTCCAATTCTGCGTTTGCATTGTGTGTGTGGTGGGAGGTCTTATGGTAGTTTCATTTTCCCAAAGCATTGCGAATTGACTTTAAAATTCTCTGCTATTTGTTTTAAAGATAAACTGTTTTTGTTGCTCACACCAGTCCCACGACTGACTCGGAGTTTATTGTTCATTTCCTAAACTCTGGGTGCTCATAATTTTCTACACGAGCAGTCTAGAGTTGGGTTTTTCAGATAGTCAGGTTCAGTAGATTTTCTGGAGCTAGTTCAGTCTTTGGATCGGACTGCACTTGCTTATTCTTGGTGTATCGTTATTGGGAGTTCGAGCTACTGCTGGAGTTCTCTCTTGAAGACTATCTTAGAGTTATTTGTTCCGCTGCTGATATTAGTTATCTATTTTTTTTCTTTTCCGCTGTTATTTGTTGTATCATATCTCTGATGTATATTGATATTCATTGTATCACTCTGTTGTATCAGATATTGTATATCAATGTATTATTCATTTATTCCGCTGTGTTATTTACTTAACTGTGTTATAAGCTCCCGAGAACCAGATTCGGCATTTGAATCTACGGCATTTTGAGTACAAGTGAAGTACGGGTGCCGATTTTCGAAGGTCGATTTTTTGGGTCTTGACAGTTGTAGTGTTAAAATTGAAATCGAATGATAATTGAAGAACCGTATAAATATTAGTGTAATATAATCTTTAATCTACATGAAATGATAGTGTAGATTCTAGAGATAATTTTATTAATTCGTACAAATAACAATGCAAATTAATACGGTTATTTCGGGATTATTTGAATTAATTATTGGATTGTTATTGATTGTTGTTATTGCTTGTTTATTTACTTTGACACCATCCCAGTTATCACACTGCAAGTTCCCTTTACTATGCTTTGATTTTTAATTGAATTGGAATCGGGTTGAAATGATAAATACCCAAAAATTGAACTTTGACCTAGGATAGGAAATTAAATAAAACCCGATTGGTCAATAATTTGATTTAAAATAAAACGAAGATCTTATTTGAATAAATAATATGGTTTTGAAATGAAGTTGAAATTTGAATTTTAATGAAGAGAAAAATGTTAATATTTAATAATCTGAAACAAAATATTAACAATGTAATTTATGAAAGAATGTTGTTTAATTTGAGAAATGTTTGAATTAAGTTGAAATTATAATTAAGTTTGAAATTATTAAAGTTTGAAATGATTTAATAATTAAGTTTGAAATTATAATTAAGTTTGAAATTATTAAACTTTGAAATTATTAAACTTTGAAATTATTTAATAATTAAGTTTTGAATTATTTAATAATGAATTATTTAATAATGAATTATTTAATGATTAAATAAAATTGAATTCTTAATAAGAAAAATTGAACTTTTGAATAAGTGAATTTTACTTCGTAAATAATTGAAATTGAGTTTCTTTATTAATTAAGTTTTGGAAAATTATTTAAGTAAGTAAATAAGTGAAATGGAATTTATTTAACAAGAAATGAAAATGTGATATTTTTGGAATTAATGTAAGACTTGTAATTGAAAGAATTGATTTGACGAATTGAATTTAATTCAAAATTTTAAGTTTGATTTAATGAAGTTGAATTTGAATAATGGATTTAATGAATTGGAAATTTAATAGAAATTGTTTGAATGGCAAATTTACTTAACGAATATTAAATGAAATTGATTAATGTATTTAAATTGATTTGAATGTTAAATTAAATTAATTTAAATGATTTTGAAATGAAACTGATATTCGAACTTGAATCAATATTTGAATTGAAATTGAATTATAAGATTTTGAAATGGTAATTATGAAGTTTTGAAACGTAAATATTGGAAATTGATTTAGAAAGACAAATGAAATGTTGGTTTACGAATTGAAATTGAAATTGAATTTGATTTGGTTTTGAAATAAATAAACGACCAATCGGTGTAATAATTACGGAAGTTATTAAAGAGACCGGAATTTGGTTATGGATATACTCTCTATCTAAACCGAAAACCACTTTAATAACTATACGCGGAGTGATGATCCAGAATGAAGTGGTTGGATTGATGTACGTGATGACTGAAGAAAGAGAACGATAATTTATAGCCTTGACACTTGTGTCAAATTGGAAATGACTAAAACAGGAGCTGTGCCGGGCTAATGGAGGATTTGCTACCTCAAGTGGACACACTTCTTCGAACTACTTATTACTTGTTGTCGATTGGTGCACCCTTGATTTTGGGAGTGTTGTTTCACGGTGTTGCGGGCGCTGCGGCGTTGCGTTCTCACCAGTCCGGATCAGGCGAACGGTAGTATCACTACCTTGGGTATTGCCTCATGTGCCTTGTCATACTGGTATTCCATTTATACGCGACCACTACGATTTTGATTTGTACCTTTAGTATATGGATTGCCCTCTGGTGACTTCCGGTTTTGGGGAAACTACGGTCTTGTATATGCTTTTGGGAATAAAAATGTGTTAAGGGTGGAATGGGCCATGACTTAACGCTATTTTGATATCTTATTATTACTGATAGACATTATCTACTTATCGTACACTACTACATAGTAGATAGTTTAACGGATCCTTAAAGGATGGTTATTCCAAACATCCTTTGAGTTACTTGTATTTCAATTGCTATTTCACTTGAGTTGGATTTAATGATATAAGAATGTTAATCCTGACTCGAGTGTCTTGTGTTTTTGCTTTACGCTCGGGTCAGACTGAGTGTACCAGTATTCGAGACTCACCTTTGAAGTTGGAGCTTTGCTTGAAGATCCAGCCATCTATTCTGTTTTCATTATTTGATGATTCCAGTGATGTATTCTGATTTGTATCTGATGTATCGTGTTACTCTTCCGTTGTATCTGGTTTAACTCTGATGTATCGTATTACTCTTCTATTGTAAACTCTGATGTATCTTATACATTTACATAGTAGCTTCATGAACTACTATCTCTTTTATTTCCGCTGCACTTATTACTCTGTGTCTGTGATCTGTGATTATTTATTTACTGTATATGTTCAGTTTTGCCAAATTTAAATTAACAACGCGGTATTTTGAGCAATTCAACTCCGGCATGAGTGTCTACCTATACACTTATAATGGATACGAATGGTGCAAAATGGCGGGTCGTTACAGTCCATCCTCCTTCCTGAGTGCGTGCGGTGGAATTCGAGGTATATATATATATATACGGCTGTGACGTATATATACAGTTTATTTCATTTGCTATAATATATGAGTATAGGTAAGTCTAAGGTTGGGTTTTAAAAACACATATACCATTTGGTTTAAACTGTCTAATATATGATAGAGATATGTAAGTTTTGAGTTTGTTAGTTATATATATATATATATATACAGATTTTACATACTTTACTTTGAATGGTCGGAAAAAAATTTAATATGGAGACAGTGTTATGTTGTACAGCATATATATATATAAGTTAGTTTTATAATATAGTGGTGTTATTGAGTTTCTAATGCTAAATTTAGAGTAGATTTTTAAAATAATATACCTTGTTTTCATGCTAGTCTACCTTGCTCTGTTTGTTTTGTTTCTAGCCTAACTAACAGGGATTGTTTCTTAGTACATATTATTATATGTAGTATTTACATATATCAGTTTATGTTAAAATATTACAGGATATATATATATACATATTTTATGATTGAAGAATTTCGTATTTTAATGCTGTAGTAAAAGTATGTTTATATATGTATGTTATGCTATCTAATTTAGGTAGTCAGTTTGTATTAGTTTTTATAGTATGGACTTTGATAAAATATGTGTGTATCTTTGCTGAATCCTGTTTTAATATTAAAAGAAATATACTTTGCTTGTTTATAAATATACGTGTCAGTTATCTTTTATTAGATATATGTAGTATGTAGTAACGTAAATTACTGTATTTTATAAGTTTGGGGTATAATGTAAATTACTGTATTCGAATGCTTGTTTATATTTTATTTTTTTTGTTGGTTACAGCATGGGTTGCCTTTTATATTGTTTATTTAATATTGGTTTTTTACGTGTGTAGCCTATAAATTTATTGATATATAGTATACGTGTGAGTTTTATATTGATTGCATGTGTATTTTGGTAGGAGATAAGTGTGTTCAAAGATTATGATTTTTAAAGATTTTATTTTATACATTTGGTTTCTGAATATATACTTTAGTTTAGGAGTGTTAAAGTTAAAATATTGATTTGAAAATTTCACATATATATATATATATCTTATTTTATATTAATGTATATGAGTTGTTAATGTTTAGATACTTATTTACATAGAGAAATGTACACATAAGTTTGGGTTTTAAATGGACTGAGATTTTATTTATTGTTGTTTAGAGTTAATCTTGGGTTAAGAAAATATAAACTAAAATATATTTCGTTTTAGTCTATATCAAGCAGATTCTGATTATTTCGTCAATTTCTATTTATCAGTTTCGATCACCGAATTCATGCCAATCTAGCTCTGCTTTGAAATTCGTGCCAGGATCCATAACTCAAATTTCAGTGTTCGTATCAGTTGTGCGTATCTGTATCATCTCCTATTCTCTCTAGCCTCGAAAGGTGAGCACTCACTCACGATTAACGTTCTTTTATTTATTAAATTTGATTTCAATTGAAACGACAATTGAAATATGCTGCTGTTAGTTAATTACACTGTTATATATGCTATTGCCTGTATCAGTTCACCTGTGACATCTGACACCATTATCTGTTAATTATTTATGTGATGATAATACAGTTGGCTGATAATTGATTGATTGTTGATGTTTATATTGGACGTTAAGTTGTTAGTGTTAAAAGATAAATAGTATGCAAAATTGAACTTGATATAGGATAGTTAAATGTTAAATTTGATTAAATGACATTTGTATAATATGACCCCTTTAACTGTTAAATTTATTGACTCGTAGGATTTGTTTAATTACACTTTGAACCATTTAAATGTATGTTGTTAAATTGATGATGTATGAAATTGTAAATAGATGACAAGTGAAGAACCATATTGTAATAATCTTTAATCTACATGAAATGATAGTGTAGATTCTAGAAATAATTGTATTAATTCGTGCAAATAACAATGCGAATTAATACGGTTATTTCGGGATTATTTGAATTTATTATTGGATTGTTATTGATTGTTGTTATTGCTTGTTTATTTACTTTGACACCATCCCAGTTATCACCCTGCAAGTTCCCTTTACTATGCTTTGATTTTTAATTGAATTGGAATCGGGTTGAAATGATAAATACCCAAATTAAACTTTGACCTAGGATAGAAAATTAAATATAAAAAAACCCGATTGGTCAATAATTTGATTTGGAAATAAATCAAAAATTTTATTTGAATAAATATTATGGTTTTGAAATGAAGTTGAATTTTGAATTTTAATGAAAGGAAAATGTTAATATATAATAATCTGAAACAAAATATTTAAAATGTAATTGATGAAAGAATGTTGTTTAATTCGAGAAATGATTTAATTAAGTTTGAAATTATTAAACTTTGAAATGATTTAATAATTAAGTTTGAAACTAAAATTGAGTTTGAAATTATTAAACTTTGAAATTATTTAATAATTAGGTTTTGAATTATTTAATAATTAAATAAGATTGAATTATTTAATGATTAAATTGAATTGAATTCTTTAATGAGTAAATTGAACTTTTGAATAAGTAAATTTTTACTTCGGAAATAAATGAAATTGAGTTTTCTTTATTAATTAAGTTTTGGAAAATTATTTAAGTAAGTAAATAAGTGAATTGAATTTCTTTAATAAGAAATAAAATGTGATTTATTGAAATTAATGTAAGACTTGAAATTTAAAGAATTTGGTTTGATGAAATTAATTTAATTAAATTGTAAGTTTTGATTTAATGAAGTTGAATTTGAATAATGGATTTAATGAATTGGAAATTTAATAGAAATTGTTTTGAATGGAATATTTACTTAACGGATATTGAATGAAATCGATAAATGAATTTAAATTGATTTAAATGTTAAATTAAATTATTTTAAATGATTTCGGAACGAAACTTAGATACGAATTTAAATCAATATTTGAATTGTTTTAAATAAAGATTGAAATTGAATTATAAGATTTTGAAATGAATATGGAAGTTTTGAAACGTAAAGGATGGAAATTGGTTTTGAAAGACAAGTGAAATGTTGATTTACGAATTGAAATTGAAATTGAAATTGTTTTGGTTTTTGAAATATATAAACGACCAATCGGTGTAATAATTACGAAAGTTGTTAAAGAGACCGGAATTCGGTTATGGATATACTCTCTATCTAAACCGAAAACCACTTTAATAACTATACGCGGAGTGATGATCCAGAATGAAGTGGTTGGAATGATGTGCGTGATGACTGAAGAAAGTGAACGATAATGGATAGCCTTGACACTTGTGTCAAATTGGAAATGACTAAAACAGGAGCTGTGCCGGGCCAATGGAGGATTTGCTACCTCAAGTGGACACACTTCTTCGAACTACTTATTACTTGTTGTCGATTGGTGCACCCTTGATTTTGGGAGTGTTGTTTCACGGTGTTGCGGGCGCTGCGGCGTTGCGTTCTCACCAGTCCGGATCAGGCGAACGGTAGTATCACTACCTTGGGTATTGCCTCATGTGCCTTGTCATACTTGTATTCCATTTATGCGCGACCACTACGATTTTGATTTGTACCTTTAGTATATGGATTGCCCTCTGGTGACTTCCGGTTTTGGGGAAACTACGGTCTTGTATATGCTTTTGGGAATAAAAATGTGTTAAGGGTGGAATGGACCATGACTTAACACTATTTTGATATCTTATTATTACTGATAGACATTATCTACTTATCGTACACTACTACATAGTAGATAGTTTAACGGATCCTTAAAGGATGGTCATTCCAAACATCCTTTGAGTTACTTGTATTTCAATTGCTATTTCACTTGAGTTGGATTTATTAATATAAGAATGTTAATCCTGACTCGAGTGTCTTGTGTTTTGCTTTACGCTCGGGTCAGACTGAGTGTACCAGTATTCGAGACTCACCTTTGAAGTTGGAGCTTTGCTTGAAGATCCAGCCATCTATTCTGCTTTCAGTATTCGATGATTCCAGTGATGTATTCTGCTTTGTATTGATGTATCACATTACTCTTCCGTTGTATCTGGTTTAACTCTGATGTATCGTATTACTCTTCTGTTGTAAACTCTGATGTATTTTATATATTCATATGGTAGCTTCATGAACTACTATCTCTTATATTTCCGCTGCACTTATTCTCTGTGTCTGTGATCTGTGATTATTTATTTACTGTATATGTTCAGTTTTGCCAAATTTAAATTAACAACGCGGTATTTTGAGCAATTCAATTCCGGCATGAGTGTCTACCTATACACTTGTAATGGATGTGAATGGTCCAAAAATAGCGGGTCGTTACACCTCTGGTGGCGTGGGCGACTGACATAGGCGACGCGGTGAGCATAACGTAGTGGCGGCTGAGATGTCGATCGCATTCTGTGTTGAGGTGCTAGGGTTCGAACAGCAGACGTGAGCTAACGTGGAGGGTAACGTTTGGTTTATTATTATTATTTTATTTATTTTTCTAATTTAAATCGTCTAACTTCTAACTAGCATATCTTTTACGTACGAGGTCGGATTTATGCGCGGTTTGTTCCACTGTGACATATCGAAATTATGGACATTTTGGAACTAGTTTGGTCAAATTATGAGACTGTTCAATTTTGGGCCATTATTTGATTTCAAATAAATTTGAAATCAAAGGTGAGTGTTTTAACCCACTCACAACTACTAAATTATCTTATGTTAATCAAATTAAATTTATGATGTGATTAGAAATTGATTGGGTGTTGTTTGGTATATTTAAATTTTCATTCCAGTTAAATCCGACTTTTATTGAATTTAATTGCCATTTAATTTAATATTAAATTTTAATTTGCCAGTTTATACCTATTAATGATAATCAGTTAATCATTGATGTTTATTGGTTGATTTGAATGATGATTGTGATGGATGTTTAATTGTAGATATTGGATGACTAGATGTTATGTTATTTTATATATTGATATCACACTGCAAGTTCCCTTGGTTTATTGTTAGAAAATCCCTATGGGTTGAAATGATACATACCCGAACGATCTGATAGATTTGGGAAAAATCGTTCTGGGTTGAAATGATAAACCCGAGCAATTTTATGGAATTGAATGTTAGTTCGGGATTGCGAGTTGAAATGATATATACTTGAAAATTTAATTTATTACAGATTGAAATGATATATGTCTATATCACTTGACCATAGGGTAGAAAATTATATACGGACACCGGATTGGTTGAATTAAATGATTTTAAATCCTTTAATTTTGAATCCAGTTAAATGATATTTTGAAATAAAATTTGATTAATATAAACTGAATTTTTTTCGAGAATCCAAGCTTTAAATGTTGAAATTGAAACTGGTCCAAATGAATTGTTTAAAGGGATTTGAATTGAAATTTTAAAGTTGAATCTTAAAATATAAATGAAATTTATTGAAATTGAGTTATTGAAATATTTGAATATTTAAACTTCGAAATCTACTAAATTTGAATATGGTTTCAATTTATAGTTCAAACATGGATTTGAAATCGATATTGATTAAGTGGTTTGAAAGTAGAATCTGGATTGAAAGACAAAAATTGAGTTTGTTGATTTGACGCTAGATAAGGTCCAGATGTGTTGAAATGAAAGAAATAGTTTAAATTTGATATTAATTTCAAATTAATTAATTTAATATAAACTGTTTAGAAATATATTATTTTAAATTCAGATTTATATAGATTTTCAAACCATTTTATATTAAACCTATTTAACTATTTTAAACCATTTAAAACTATTTTAAAGTATTTTAAACTATTTTAAAGTATTCTAAACTATTTTAATCTATTTTAAAATATTAAAACCATTTTAAAGTATTTTAAACTATTTTAATTATTTTAAACTATTTTAATCTATTTTTAAACTATTTTTAAACCATTAAAACTATTTTTAACTATTTAAACTATTTTTAAACTATTTAAACTATTTTTGACTATCTAATTTTTTTTCGAATTTCAGACTGTGTAAAGTGGAAGTATTTATATTTAAATCTTTGATTTAAAAGCGAATACGGTTAAATGATGTTATAACCTAATTTGGGATTTAAATGACATATTTGAGGAAATATGATGATTTTGAAATGAGGATTTGACCTATTTTGTTGATATGATTTCGAAAGTGAATATGATTTCAAAAGTGATATGTTTGAATGGAATATGATATTTTGATATCAATTATGAATTGATTTTTGGAAATGTAAAAGAACCATCCAGTGTGAAATAAGCGTTTGGTTGTTAAAGGGACCAGGATCGGATATTGTCATACTCTCTACCAATACCGAAAACCACTTTAACAACTGTGTACGTGGTGGAGATTCCAGAATGAAGTAGGATGGTTTGGCGAACGATTCTGTATGAGGTATTTACGTAGCCCTGACTCTCGTGAGTCGGCTTGATGTGGCTAAAATAGGAGCTATACCGGGCTAAGTGAGGTCGCTCCTCCTATTAGGCACATTTCTTCAGTACTATATTATGACTTTGTGATTGATTTGGTGGCCACCCCTCGATTTTGATTATGGAAGTGTGTTTCGAGGTGGGCGGTAGTAGCTGCTAGCTGTTACCACCAGTCCAGGAGTGCAAACGGTAGAATCCTACCCTGGCATTGCCTCGCGTGCCTTGTCACATGCCTTATCACACCCACTACGAGTTTGGTTTGTACCGTACCTATGGAGTGCTCACTGAGTAAACCTCCAGTTTACGAAGGAGCTTATAGTATCTGTATAAACTACGGAAATATATAATATGTGTTAAGGGGGATATGGGTAATGCCTTAACACTATTTTAATACTTTACTTTACTATAGACACTATTATAAGTGTATTGTACTATGTATGTAGATAGTTTAACAGGTCCTTAGGAGATGGAAATCCCAAACATCTCTTAAGTTGTCGCATTCACGTTTGACATTGGATAGGAGATGTCAAATCCCGTAAACATCTCTACCGCCGTTACACTCATATTTATTTATTATTGATTTAACTTACATAAGAACTTTTAGTTCTGACTCGAGTGTTTTGTCTTTTCAATTCGCTCGGGTCAGCCTGAGCTTTTCAGTGTATTGAAGACTATTTTCTGGAGGACGAAGATGAAGATTCAGTATATCTTTATTATTTATTGTATTACTTCCACTGCGTCATGTGTTCCGCTGCATTTATTTATTCATTCCTATTGTATGTAACTCTGATTCTGTATTGTAAAAGTGTAATCAAATGTTATTTGTAAAACAGGTTCATGAACAGTTATTTGATTATTATATTTTGTCATTCCGCTGTGAGATTCTATGTTTGTTTTATTTCTTTATCTTCTTTTTCTTATTTACCCCATAATAATCCTCCCTTTTGAATGGTTTGAGTTTGACATGTGTGGTTTATTTTTGATTTAAACCATCCAAAATAGTGGGTTGTTACAATTAACTTTTCAATATTAAAATAAATTAAATATTCTATATCCAAATGACCAAAACTCTAGGTCGTTACATAGGATTTAGTTTATTGAGGGATTTAGGTAACAATAAGTCATGGGGAAGGTTATAGTGTGTTTCTCGCGTGGAGTAGTAGCTTGTCATGGATTTTAGAGAAGTGCGGTTACATGGAGAGGGTTCGACCTGCATACGGCTGTGAGGAGGAGCTTCCTATCTTGTTTTGCCAAGGGGGGATCAGGTTTCATGTGGTTAGGACAGTGAAATGGAGTTTTAGGTAAAGCGTTCGTCAACGTCGTCGATTTTGGTTTTCATGGTGGTTGAGTAAGGTAGGAGGAGAGAGAGGGTCGATTTGGGTTGATCATCATGTTTTAAGAGTGGGAGTGGAATTTGATTTTTAGGGAAGAAGGTTGCCATACTGATTAGATTAATTAGTATATAGTAATTTGTAATTAAGTGATTAATTGATTATATTTAAATTCGATAACTTATAAATCGTATAACTCTCTTGTACGAGGTCCAAATCGAACGTGGATAGTTACGTTGCACTCATAGGATCATTAGCTACACTTTGGAATTTGATTAGGTGAGATTGGAGCTATTGGAATTTCAAGCTAAATCGAAAGTTGTTCGATTTTAGATAGAACCGGAACGCGGAAGCGATAATAGAATTTTTGACGAGTTAAACTCATCTTTTTGGTTAATCAATGAGATATATAATATATATTTCATCGTTTGTGTTTGGTTGAAACTATTGGTTGTTTTGTTAAAATATCTGTTTTTGAAAAGCGATCGGCTTTTAAAAATTGAATACAGGGAATTATGTAGAGAAATCCAGACTTCTCACCACCGTAGTGATTTTAATTTTCAATTATATACACCTGTTGATTCTATTCAGCTATAACTCTGTTATATAGATTTGTTAATTGTTGAATCTTGATTATTTAGCACTATAAGTTATGACATTGTGATATGTTCAAAACTTAAACCCTATAGTGATAAGAATCAATAACAACATTGGTTAAGTGCTTTGGCGGCTATTAGCCTCATTTTAGTATTTTGGAAATACTATTAATTGCTGTTTGGCTTAAAATTGGTTTTTGAATCAGAGAATGATTTTAAATCTGATTTTTGGGTTTTTTAGAATATTGTATTTAAAGGGACTTTTAACTCCTATTTTACTCCAACCCCTTTTATATGTCTTTTCTAACTCATTTAGAAATGTTTTAAAGTTGTTCAAATATTGTTTGATAATGTTTTAAAAGTTGTTTATTTATACTTAATATTGATTAAAAGTTATCTGCCAATATTTTAATATGGTTAAAAGTTATTTATTTAAATAACTAATATTGTTTGATGATAAATTATTAATTATTTTATTTAAAATGTTTTGTGGTTAATAAATTATTGATTATTTTATTTAAAATGTTTTACGGTTAATAATTATTATTTAAATAATAATGATTTGGAAATTTATAATTATTATTTAAATAATAATGATTTGGAAATTTATAATTATTATTTATATAATAATGATTTGGGAATTAATAATTATTACTGCTGCAATAATGTTTTGGAAATAAATAATTAATATTTATTAATAATGTTTTGGAAGTTAATTATTATTTATTATAATAATGTTTGAAATTTTTAATTATTATATTTATAATGTTTTGAAGTTAATGATTATTATTTATTAGTAAAGTTTTGTTGTTAATACTTATTTTAGAGATTTATAAAATATTAGTGTTTATAATTCATTGATACTGATTTTATATAATTACGTTGTTTAAAGTAATAAGTAGTTAATTTAAGCATTCTTCTTTGATGTTATCTACTTGGCCAAATAAACACCATCTAATAATAAATGAAAGAGTTTATTTTGAATAATATTTATTTACCAAAATAAATCTCTGTTCTACTATTATATAAATTTGGACACTCATCTAAGTACTAGTTAACTTTTACTGGATAAGTAGTAAGTCAGTGATTGATTTGTTAATTGTGGATTTGGTTTACATATATGCCTGCTTATGTAACTATTTGTAATTTAACCTGAGAAGTTAAATTGAATTTAATGATAGCTTGTTTAAGTACCATTGGGGTCGTTAATCCTTTTTTTGGATTTGGAAAAGTTATGGATTTAAAAAAACTTCAAATTTTATAATTTGAAGTAAAATGTTTTATTAAATTATTATTATTTTAACAAAGCATTTGTTTAAGTTTTATTTTACAAAGTGTTTTGTAAAATTATTTCATTAGTAAAGTAAATTATTATATTTATAATGTTTTAAAATTAATTATTTTATTAACGTTGTTTAAAGATGATTAATTACTTATCAAGGTTATTTAAAGATAATAAATTATTTTATTATTAATTAATTAAAACTAGTTAATTATTGTATTAGAAATGTAGTTTAAAGTTAATTAATTATATTTTTAGTGGTTAATGTTATTTTATTATCTTTATTTAAATGTTTTAAAGTAAATTATTATATTATTTAAAAGGTTTTAAAAAGCTAATTACTATATTATTTAAAATGTTTAAAAGTTTACTATTATGTTATTTAAAAATGTTTAAATTTATCTTTATGATGTTAAAGTTTTTTTATTATTATAATTAAATAGTAAATTGTTTATAAAAGGATTTCTTTTATAAGAAGAAATTATTAAAGGAGTTTATAAATTTGAAAGAGGTTTGGAATTTGAAAAGAAGTTGGGTTTTGAATGATTTTAGAAAAATATTTATAAATGGTTTAGCGATTTGACAGGGAAGTTTTATAAATGGGTTTTTGGAGATTTATAAAAGAGTAAATTTATAAATAAAATTGGAGATTTAAAATAGAGTATTTTATAAATAGAATGGAGATTTATAAAGAAGCTTTATAACTAAATTTGGAGATTTATTATGGAGATATTTATTTTGGAAAGAGATTTATAAAAAGGACTAGCACTTTGGATTATTAATATCCTTGTTCTAATGACATTGGGTTTGATCATTTTAATATGATTTTGAAATAGAAAATCTCTCTAAGTGTTTGGTGAATATACTTATACCACTTTATAAGTAAATGGAAAAGTTTCCAAGTTTTGAAAGTGAAAAGGTTTGTGAATATACTTATACCGTTGAGATAAGTATATGGTTATATTTTCTAAGTACTGAAAATATAGTGTTTTGTGTTAACGACCCAGATTTTGGTCATTGGATCTTGAAAATTTAATTAAAATAAAATATTACAATAAATGGTTTCAATAATTTAATAATTAGGATTCGAATATATAGATTTTTTAAAATCTTTGAATTGGCAAATTTAATTAATTTTAAATATTGAAATATATGGATTATTTTAATTATTTGGAATTGGGAATTTAATATTTGAAATAGTGATTCGAATATTGGAATTTTAAATTGAATATTTATTTAATGGATTAAATAGCTCTATTTAACTCCTTTTAAATTAATAAATAATAACGGTAAATGCATTTGTAAATTCATTTACAGTAATTTAAATGGTTTGAATAAATAGTAAGAAAATAAAAAAAATTACGAGTCGATTTTTGCTGATGTTTTTCAGTTTAATTGAAATTTTTATAATTTTTATTTTGGAAAATATTGAAATTATTCGTTTGACGATTTATTGGCAAACGATAGTGTTTTTGTGATTCTGTAGAATTAGTTAACCAGTGTATATTTGTAACGAACCGATATTTTGGACCATTCACATCCATTATAAGTGTATAGGTAGACACTCATGCCGGAATTGAATTTCTCAAAATACCGCGTTGTTAATTTAAATTTGGCAAAACTGAACATATACAGTAAATAAATAATCACAGATCACAGACACAGAGTAATAAATGCAGTGGAAATAAAAGAGATAGAAGTTCATGAAGCTACTATATAAATGTATAAGTTACATCAGAGTTAAACCAGATACAACGGAAGAGTAATATGATACATCAGATACAAATCAAAATACATCACTGGAATCATCGAATACTGAAAGCAGAATAGATGGCTGGATCTTCAAGCAAAGCTCCAACTTCAAAGGTGAGTCTCGAATACTGGTACACTCAGTCTGACCCGAGCGTAAAGCAAAAACACAAGACACTCGAGTCAGGATTAACATTCTTATATTAATAAATCCAACTCAAGTGAAATAGCAATTGAAATACAAGTAACTCAAAGGATGTTGGAATAACCATCCTTTAAGGATCCGTTAAACTATCTACTATGTAGTAGTGTACGATAAGTAGATAATGCCTATCAGTAATATAAAATATCAAAATAGTGTTAAGTTATGGCCCATTCCACCCTTAACACATTTTTATTCCCAAGAGCATATACAAGACCGTAGTTTCCCCAAAACCGGAAATCACCAGAGGGCAATCCATATACTAAAGGTACAAAACAAATCGTAGTGGTCGCGTATAGGGATACAAGTATGACAAGGCACATGAGGCAATACCCAAGGTAGTGAAACTACCGTTTGCCTGATCCGGACTGGTGAGAACGCATCGCCGCAGCGATCGCAACACCGCGAAACAACACTCCCAAAATCAAGGGTGCACCAATCGACAACAAGTAATGAATAGTTTCGAAGAAGTGTGTTCGCTCGAGGTAGCTGACCTCCATTTTGCCCGGCACGGCTCCTGTTTTAGTCATTTCCAATTTGACACAAGTGTCAAGGCTATCCATTATCGTTCTCTTTCTTCAGTCAACACGTACATCATTCCAACCACTTCATTCTGGATCACACTCCACGTATAGTTATTAAAGTGGTTTTCGGTTTTGACAGTGAGTATGTCCCTAACCGATTCCGGTCTCTTTAATAACTTTCGTCATTATTTCACCGATTGGTCGTTTAATAAATTTCAAAACCAAATCAATTACAATTTCAATTAGAATTTGCAAATCAACACTTCATTTGTCTTTCTAAAACAATTCCCATAATTTACTTTCAAAACTTCCAAATTACCATTTCAAAATCTTATAATTTAATTTCAATTTCTTTTTAAAACCATTCAAATATTGATTCAAGTTCGTATATAAGTTTCATTCCGAAATCATTTAAATTAATTTAATTTAACGTTCAAATCAATTTAAATTCATTTATCTATTTTATTCAATATTCATTAAGTAAATTTGTCATTCAAACAATTTTTATTTGATTTCCAATTCATTAAATCAATTACTTAAGTTCAACTTCATTATATCAAAACTTCACATTTAATTAAATCAGATTCGTCAAATCAATTCTTTAAATTACAGGTCTTACATTAATTTCAATAAATCACATTTTATTTCTTGTTAAATAAATTCAATTTCACTTATTTATTTACTTAGTCACAATTTCAAAACTCAATTAATAAAGAAACTTAATTTCACTTATTCAAGAGGTTCAATTTTATTTAACTATTAAATAATTCAATTTTATTTAATTATTAAATAATTTCCAACTTAATTATTAAATAATTTCAAACTTAATTATTAATAAAATTTCAAAACTTAATTCTATCGTTTCTCAATTTAAACAACGTTCTTTCATCAATTACATTGTTAATATTTTGTTTCATATTATTAAATATTAAGCTTTTCCTTTATTAAAATTCAAATTCCAACTTCGTTTCAAAACCATATTATTGATTAAAATAAAATCTTCATTTTATTTTTGAATCAAAGTATTGACCAATCGGGTTTTATTTAATTCTCTATCCTAAGTCCAGTTCACTTGGGTATTTATCATTTCAACCCGATTCCAATTCAATTCAAAAATCAAAGCTGTTAGCACCAAAATTGGTCACTAACCTCTTAGAGAAAGATTGTGTAGAGATATAGTGATGAAAACGAATTAAACAGAAGAGAGAATGCTACTTTAAATGCAGAAAGTAAGAACACCAAATTTATAGTGGTTCAGCGTAATTGCCTACGTCCACTTTGAGGTTAAACTTTATTGATCTTCTTAATAGATGATTACAAATACAATTCGTGAATCAAATGCTTGAATGAAGTTGTTAAGTAGAGGAGTTGAGTCTCAAAAATGGCAGAGTTTCCCCAGTGTTCTCTCCCAAAAAGGATCCCCTTTCACTGTGACCCTGCCCCTCTATTTATAGGCAAATATGGGCTGGACTTCCCAAGTGGGCTTGGTGGCCGAATACTTCAGCCCGAGTACAGTGGTCGCTGCTTGCCGAACCAGGCATGCCGAACGCCATAATGCCGAACGATCATTTCCATGCCGAACGGTCCTTTTTATGCTGAATGGTACGTTTGATGTGTGGGAAGTGCAGGATGGTTGCAGTTGAAGCCGAACGTATCTCTGTCCGAAGCTCTTGACCGAACAAGGCATGCAGGCCGAACGATACTGTCTCGTTGAGTAGTTATGCACACTGAACGTATTCTGGATGCCGAGCACTTCTGTCGCCGAGTTCTACTAGGCGCCGAATACTGATTGATGCCGAGTTCTAGCTGATGCCGAGCACTACCTGACGTCGAGTACTATCTGAGGCCGAGTATCATGGATGCCGGGTACACTGGATGCCGAGTACTTCGCCGAGTACTCCTGGATGCCGAACACTACCTGACGCCGAGTATCATGGATGCCGAGTACTTCGCCGATCACTCCTAGATGCCGAACACTCTCTGATGCCAAGTCCCACTGGATGCCGAGTACTTCGCCGATCACTCCTAGATGCCGAACACTCTCTGATGCCTGGTATCATGGATGCCGAGTACTTCGCCGATCACTCCTAGATGCCGAACACTCTCTGATGCCGAGTCCCACTTGATGCCGAGCACTAGTTGCCTGGTCAAATTTCCAGGAAACACTTGCCCCCCAAAGTGTATTATGTGACTGAACGTGATGCGCTTTGAATCTAGTTTAGCTTACCTCGAAGATGCCTTCTCGAGAATATTAGTGACGGAGGTGTGAGACGAGCGTGGTTTGGACGCCGAATGATGCGTTCGAAGCCGAACAATCCTCATGTGTCGAGCGACACTTCGCTTTGAAGCCGAACGCTACGACATTGACCGATTCTACCGGGTATAGCCTTTTCAACTTCTATCTTCTCCCTATAAAACCAGGCATCCTTCCACTATTTTCCTTTTACACCTTCATTTCTGTCACACCCTAGAGACTTGTAATTCTCGCCAGCCTATCAGATCTAAAGCCTAATCGATCTTTCCTCAGTTTCGATCTTCGAACTAGGTATTATCCCTTCCATGATTAAATTACTTTAACACGAGATTTAGGTTTATGTGCAGCCGAGAGAGGCACGTGGAAAACTGGACATTTCTGTGGTTGTATGATGTGTGGCGAGTAGAAATGGCTCGCATATTTGGAGTTGTCGAACGGTGCATGGTAGTTAGGCCTAGTTTCTTCGTGTCGAACAAGACTGGAAGAAACAGAAAGATGGGGTGTCGAACGGCGTAATCTTCGCCGAGCGATCTGTTCTTGTTGTTCGGCGCAGATGGAGAAGGAGTAGGGTGGAACTGTAATCGAGGGAGGAGTGCTACTTTAGCCGAACAAACTAAGGCCGAACAATACCCAAATGTCGAACAGTATATGTGCCGAACAACTGACATGCCGAACAGACACACATGCCGAACAGAACTTAGACCGAACAATACAATTGCCGAACAGTATACGTTTTGAATAACTGACCTGCCAAACAAATATACATGTCGAATACTATACCTAGGCCGAGCAATATCAAGGCTGAGTAATGCACATGCCGGACAATTATAAATGCCGACCAATGATAAATGTTGAACCATACTAAGGCCGAACACTGTAAATGCCGAACGAACAATTGCCTTGCCCAATCAATACAAGGACAAAGATCTAAGCACACCATCATGTGAAACTGACCCGGATCGTTAACTCCCTAGCTTTAGTAGACTTAAACCTGGACTTTGATTAACATTCGTTTTCTGAATTTGAAACTGTAATCACCTCAAGGCGGGCTTTTTGAGACGGTCAGCGATGACGGTCTTCGAAGGCGACGATTCGAAGCTCACTTTTATATCTTTGAAATCTTTAGATTCTTATTGCTTGTACACAATTGCTTGCACTAGTTCACACACCACGTGGGGGGAAAACTCGTGTGGCTAATTCTAACGTTCAACGTTTTTTAAGTATAGTTTCTCAAGCACTTAGCCAGGTTCGTTATTTATTGGGGATGTCAAGAAAGTCTAGCTCCGCCACTATATCCGACAGGCCTGGGCCGTCATCAAGGCAAGAAGCCGCTGATACTTCTAATCCGTCGACTTCTCCTGCTCATAACTTAGCACCTGATGCCCTAGAGGCAACAATTCTACTAGACAATCCGATCGATTCACAAGCTTCGAAGATCAACGAAGCCGCTCTCCGACGGATATGCTCCATTCATGGGATCCCTTTCGCCGACGTGTTAGTCCCTTCATGACACGATCGTCCTCATCTGCCCCCAGTCGGGTATACCGCCTGTAACAAGTTCATGTGTTGGATGGGCAGCGTGCCTCCGTTCAATTTATTTCTCCGGGATGTATTGCAGTATATCGACATAGCTTTGTCGCAGCTGCACCCGAACGGCCATGCGTTTCTATACGGGACCTACTTACTTTTCATGGCCGTCTTCTCCAGACCTCCAACCGCTGGCGATATCAGATACATTTATATGATCAAGAGACGGAAAGACAGTCCTTCCTTTATGTTCCTCGAGCCGAACCACAAATGCCAAATCTTGACAGGGGCATGCAGTAAATTTGCCCTGTACAAACATGAATGGTTTTATGTGCGCTGCCCTCCTGGTTTTGCGAGGAGATGGGTTGAAGGCAGTAAGTCTCTCTGCTGAGTCACTATTCGCATTTAACTGGAGTCATGTTTTTCCTAACTCTTTGTTTCATCTTTTCAGGTGTCTACCCGCGTCCGGAAGGCCGAGGATATTATGAGGCTGTTGAAGCCATTACAGCTCTTCCTTCCGAGGAACGAGACATCCGAACTATCGTTTCAAATGAATCATTGTTGGGGTTTGGCTTGCTAGCCCCTGGTCGTCGGATCAGCCTTCCAGAAGGTGTCACCATCCCCAAACCTCCGTCCGGTAAAGGGAAAAAACAGGCCGGATCGTTGTCGTGCCGCACTCTCGATATGCACGAAGAAGGTGAGCGCAAAGAAGATGAAGCTCTTGAGACCCAAGGCGAGAATGTGGGTCCCGCTTGGAATCCGGCAGTCGAAGTTCAAGACATTGAGACGTCATCCTCCCTTTCGAAGGGAAAGAAGAAATTAAAATATAAAGTTGGTGGCACTTCAAAAGTCATGCCTATCCCGCTTGAGAAAGAGGCTTCCTCGCAGCACCTGGAAAGTTCCCTGAGGGGCCTGTCGAACCTGTCTATTCCCGATGATATACTTAATTATGGGTTTGACGATCCTGAAGCCCTCAAGTTTTCTTCGCCCGCTAAAGGCAACGCGGGAGTTCAACTCCCGACCCAAGGAGACAATACTCCAATTAGCAAAGATAAAAGAACTGGTCCGTCGGGGGGAACACTAGGACACACATGCACATACGCGTTCCATCATACACTTCAAGTTTTTTCTTATCTCACGGATTTTTCTTAACTCGTTGTTATCTCCATTCTTTACAGGTGATATGGGGCGTTCTCACGGACTCGATCGCCTTCATGGCTCTTCCATATTTCATCACTCTGGACGGGACTCTGGTTCAGGCAGACGCAGGGACAGAGATGATTATGAAGATAGAGACAATCGTCCCCGTGAGTCGTCTCAACGCAAGAAGGCATATTCTCAATCTTCGCAGTCCCGTGATCATCTTCCTCCAACTGTGCCGGATAAAGACAAATCTTCACAGAAGGGTTACCAATCTGATGCTCCTCGAGAACAACACTCCGGTTCATCGAGTACGAGGCAAGTTCGGGAACAACGAAAAAGGGCAGAACTTCCAAAGCCTCCTCCCCCTACTCCCACGGTTGATCCAACTATCGCGGAAAAGATGGTCGATCTTAGGGCCAAGTTTTCGAAAATTTGCTTTGACGGTTTGAAGTTCCTCCCAGCTATTCACCATATTCCTGGGCACGTGAAGCAGAGTGCCATTGCCTGCAATAACGACGTCTATGTTCAACATGACGCGTTTGTGCACTTGGTGGAGAAGATCTCGGAGGTGTCCGTTGAGCGTCAACATGAGATTGATCGCCTGAAACTGGAGGCTGGCTGCGACAAAAACATCATCGAGCACCAAGACGTAGAGCTCGCATTGTACAAGTCGAAGCTGGAAGCCGCTGAACAAAGCGCAAAAGATACTGCTGAGGCAGTTATTCGCTTAGAGATGGCTCACAAGAAGGAGCTTGATGAAGCAGTCCAGCGCAGCGGTGCCCTCGCCCTAGAAAAAGACTCTGTCCAAAAAGAGAGGGACGCGCTCGTCGTGCAAGTCAGAGAGCTGAAAGAATTACTCTCCAAGGAGAAGGAGGACAAGGTAGCTGCTCAACAAGAATCACAACGATACTGCGATGAAATCGTTGCTACTCGTCTCCTGAAAACGAAGCTCGATGACGAACTTGCTGGGGTTGAGAAAATGAAGGATGAGGCCCGTGAGGAGGGCAAAAGAAAGGCTGTGGAGGAGATTGACTCTCGCCTCGAGGCGGCCGCAGAAGCCGGCAGGGAAGAGGTCAAATGCATGTTTGACCCGTTGATTGCTGAATATGGAGCCTGCGTCCTTATGCATCGCGACTTAACATTCTTGGGCGACGGCTACCTCGAATCCCTAGCTGAGGCCTGGGAAACTTTGATAAAGATCAGGAAAATCGAGTCGGGCTCCGAAGAGGTCGATGAGGATGCCTTGGCGAAGGAGTTTCTTAGGGGAACGAGCCAGCGGATCTATCCGCAGCTTTGGCGCTTTATGGCAAAGGCTTTCCCCTTCAAGAAGAGAAAAGTGATGAGGCTGGCCCATCTGGGGCCAAGACTACCGCTCCTCATATTGCCGCTCCTCCCGCTGCTCAACCGGTCGGTCGGCCGATACTTGATCCGTTTGAGCAACATGCCGGTTATGACCCTGAAGATCCCGGGCTCGGTGCTCATGTGCTATCCCCTATCCTGGAGGGTGAAACCCCATGCGCCACCGATAGCCAACCGGAACCTGGTAGGAAATTCCTCTTCTTTAGAAGTTGAAAGATCTGTCATTATCCAGCAATAGTTATTCGTTTTAATGTTCATTCTTTATGTTCTCATGCAGGCTGTTCTGACCCCGGGCCAACTCCGAGGAGCGATGACGCCAAAGAGGAGGCAGAGAAAACTAGCGACGCTGCCCACGCAGGAGCACTCCCTGGTCCCGATGCTTAAGTGATCGGGGCGCTAGATGATGATAAGCTCGATACTTCATCTCCTGCCAAAGGGAGTGATGAAGTTGAAATCACTGGCGCCTCCGAGCATACTTCAAAGATGAGCATGAAGGACCGCCTCGCCGCAGAGGAGAAGAAAAAGGTCGAGGTCAAAATTGAACCTAAAATCCTCGAACTTACCGACCCTCGGAACAGACCTCTGAAAATCATTCTCCCGGACAGGTCCAAACCACTGGAAGTTCCGTCTCCTACTCCTGACTCCGCTTCTTTAGCCAGCAAGAAATCTAAGAAAAAGCGTGAGGGCGAGGAGTCGTCGGAAAAAGCAAAGGAGGATAAGAAGAAGAAACCGAAGAAATAATCGATACACTCGTTCAACGAGCTTCTTGCTTAAGTCTTGTAGTTGCTTTTATCTTCCGTAGCTTGTAGTTTGTATAGATGGACTCTGAATCCTGAGTTTTGTAGGAGTAACCATGTAACCCCATTTTGAACTTATCGAATAAAGTTTAGTTTCTTTTTCGTTCGAACGATTCTCTTGCTTTTCTTGGTTTGCTGACTAACTGTAGTCATAACTCAAGTTCTTATGAGTTGCATTATCTCCCAGTCCATTCTCCTGTCGTTCAAACATTTCTAGACGTGGCATACTTCTCGTCCCACATCTCTCGAGTACTTGGACTTTTTTCTGAATCTGTGCTCCGGGGATTCGGAGGTTTGAAATCGTTAATACTCTAGTCCGCGCCCCGGGGACTTAGAGTACTCCGCTCCGCGCTCTGGGGATTCGGAGATTTGAAATCATTTATACTCTAGTCCGCGCTCTAGGGACTTAGAGTACTCCGCTCCGCGCTCTGGGGATTCGGAGATTTGAAATCGTTTATACTCTAGTCCGCGCTCTGGGGACTTAGAGTACTCCGCTCCGCGCTCTGGGGATTCGGAGACCTGAAATCGTTTATACTCTAGTCCACGCTCTGGGGACTTAGAGTACTCCGCTCCGCGCTCTGGGGATTCGGAGATTTGAAATCGTTTATACTCCAGTCCGCGCTCTGGGGACTTAGAGTACTCCGCTCCGCGCTCTGGGGATTTGGAGTTTTGAAATCGTTTATACTCTAGTCCGCGCTCCGGGGACTTAGAGTACTCCGCTCCGTGCTCCGGGGATTCAGAGATTTGAAATCGTTTATACTCTAGTCCGCGTTCTGGGGACTTAGAGTACTCCGCTCCGTGCTTTGGGGATTCGGAGATCTGAAATCGTTTATACTCTAGTCCGCGCTCCGGGGACTTAGAGTACTCCGCTCCGCGCTCTGGGGATTCGGAGGTTTGAAATTATTTATACGAGTCCGTACGTCGTACGGGATAATGTAGTTCGTCATCCAATTATGAGATATAGAAACGTTAGTGATTCACGGAAAATACGGCTTCAAGCCTTTATTAATGAAAATCAACTGAATTGCTCGATTACAACTTTAAAAAGAAACTAATTTATGACTGAACGGAAACATGTAGGAAATAACAGTGTCTAAAACAAGAAAGAAAACATGCTAAATGTAATAGTGCCGCAGATGTTCACTGTTCCATGCTCGGGGGAGCGTCGTGCCATCAACGGTCGCTAGCTTGAATGTTCCCTCTCCAAGCTTCCGTTCAATGGCGTACGGACCTTCCCAGCTGGGATTCATACGTGATGGTACCGGGAAGACTCGTTTCAGAACGAGATCACCCACATCAAAGATCCTTGGGCGGACTCTACCGTCGTAGTAACGCTTGACTCGGTGTCTATGCGCTGCCGCCCTTAATTCAGCTTCTTCACGCTTTTCATCGATGCAGTCCAATGATTCCAACAAGAGATTCTGGTTCGTCTTGGGATCATAGTATGTCACTCGGTGCGATGGAACTTCAAGTTCCACGGGTATAACGGCTTCAGAGCCGTATGCCAAGGCGAATGGAGTGTGGCCGGTCGCGGACGTGTGGGTAGTTCTATACGCCCATAATGCTGTCGGGAGCTCATCTACCCACTTGCCTCCAACCTTCTCCAGACGCTTCTTCAGTATGGACTTGATTATTTTGTTAACGGCCTCGACTTGTCCGTTAGCCTTCGGGTGTCCAACGGCGGCGAACTTTTTCTCGATGCCATACTTTAGACAGAATTCTTTGAACTCTTTACTTTCAAATCGTGTCCCGTTGTCCGTAATGATGGTGCGAGGAAGGCCAAAGCGGCATATAATGTTTCGTACAACGAAGTTAACGACCTTCTTAGAGGTAATTGTGGCCAAAGGTTCTGCCTCAGCCCATTTTGTGAAATAGTCGACTGCAACTATCGCGTATTTCGCGCCACCTCTGGATATAGGCAAAGAGCCGATTATGTCGATTCCCCAAATTGCAAATGGCCAGGGACTAACCATTTGTGTGAGTTCCGTTGATGGAGTCCTCGGGATTTTCGCATATCTTTGACACTTGTCACACTTTCTTGCATAGTCTGCGGCGTCCCGGTTTACGGTTGGCCAGTAATATCCATAGCGGAGGATCTTCTTTGCTAGCGTTTGCCCCCGAGTATGGTCGCCACATTCCCCTTCGTGAACCTCTCTTAAGACCCGCTTTGTCTCATCATGAGCGATGCATCGTAATAATGGGACTGAGAATCCTTTTCGATACATTGACCCATCCTGCATTACGTATCGCACGGCCTTTCGATGGACCTGCGGTCTTTCGCTTCTTTTTTCTGGTAATGCCCCGGTCGTCAGGTATAGTTTGAATGGGGTTATCCACGATTCCTTCTCGATTTCCGTTTCCAACACGCGATCGACTTTCATCTCGTCTATGCTCGGGGCATGCAAGACTTCAACGGGATACAATCCCATTTGCTGTGCATCGCCAGTACTCGCAAACTTAGCCAATAAGTCGGATTCTTTGTTCTGTTCGCGTGGGACATGTGAAATGTCATAACGCTCAAGATTTGATAGTAGTTCTTGGACCTGAACAAGGTACGGAGCAAGCTTTCGTCCCTTTGCTTGGTAGTCTCCCCGCACTTGGTAAACCACCAACTGTGAGTCACAAAAGATTTCAACTGATCTGATCCCGAGTTCCCCGATGAGTTTCAAGCCAGCGATGAGTGCTTCATATTCTGCCTCGTTATTTGTGGCTGGGAAATCGAGCTTCAAAGCATAATAGATTGATCGGTTTTCCGGAGTTATAAGAACTACGCCCGCGCTGGAGCAACGGTCGTTTGATGCCCCATCAGTGTATAATTTCCATCGAACGGGGGGAATGACGTCGTGACTACCCGGTTCGACGGGCATGGTAAACTCAGCGATAAAGTCTGCTAATGCTTGCCCTTGTATGGCACTCCGTGGCAAGTAGGCGATATCGAATTGGCTTAACTCGATGTTCCATTTTAGCAACCTTCCAGAAGTTTCTGGTCGTTGGAGTACCTGCCGCAGGGGTTGATCGGTATAAACACTGATTGAGTGTGCTTGGAAGTATGGGCGCAGCTTACGTGATGCAATCACCAAGCAATAAGCCAATTTCTCGATGTTAGGGTAATTTCTCTCTGCCCCCGTTAAACGCTTGCTAACATAATACACCGGCCTCTGGACTCGATCCTCCTCACGAACTAAAGCTGTGCTTATCGCATGCGGGGATACAGCCAAGTATACGTACAGCATCTCGTGGTTTACTGGTTTTGACAGCATTGGTGGACTCTCCAGATGCCTCACCAGACCCCGGAATGCTTCCTCACAACTAGGCGTCCATTCGAAATTCCTCTTTCCTTTCTTTATTATATCAAAGAACGGGATGCACTTGTCAATTGCCCTGGATATGAATCAACTTAACACAGCTACTTTTCCGTTCAAGCTCTGTAC
The DNA here is from genome assembly GCA_030737815.1 of Allium fistulosum. Lineage (NCBI taxonomy): Eukaryota > Viridiplantae > Streptophyta > Magnoliopsida > Asparagales > Amaryllidaceae > Allium > Allium fistulosum. The sequence continues at coordinate 1,045,049,939 of CM060905.1, forward strand.
CTGCTTTATAGTCCTGGGCACTTGCACATCTCGAATAGCTTGGATCTTTTCTGGGTTAGCTTCGATTCCTCTAGCATTGACGATGAATCCCAAAAACTTCCCCGATGCAACACCGAAGGAAAATTTCAAAGGGTTGATCTTCATCCCATAAAACCTGAGTATGTCGAACATTTCAGCCAAGTCTCGAATGTGGTCGTTTGACCGTCGTGACTTCATGAGCATGTCATCCACATAGACTTCCATCGTTCTACCCAGTTGGTCCTTGAACATTCGATTCACTAAACGCTGGTAAGTCGCTCCTGCGTTCTTCAATCCAAAGGGCATCACTACATAGCAATATAGTCCGACATTTGTAACGAAGCTGGTGTGTTCTTGGTCTGGGATATGCATCGGGATTTGGTTGTACCCTGAGTATGCATCCATGAATGATAACAGCTCGTGTCCTGCGGTGGAGTCGACCAACTGATCGATCCTAGGCAACGGGAAACTGTCCTTTGGGCATGCTTTGTTCAAGTCGGAATAATCTACGCAGTCCTCCATTTCCCATTCGCCTTTTTTACCAGCACGGGGTTGGATACCCATTCAGGGTAGAGGGCGTCGCGGACGAACCCATTTGCTTTGAGTTTGTCCACCTCCTCTCCGAGAGCGGCGGACCTCTCCAGGTCCATTCCTCTCCTCTATTGTTTAACTGGAACATATTTCGGGTCTATGTTCAACATATGACTCGTGATGGCGGGAGAAATCCCATACATATCAGAATGCGTCCAGGCGAAAACATCAAGATTCGCCCGGAGGAAGTCGCTAAGGTCTTCAGTCATCGCGGGGCCAAGCTGTGATCCGATCTTTAGTATTCGCGAAGGGTCGTCTTGGCTAACTAAGATGTCAATTGTTAATTCGGCCGGTGCTGCCTTCTCTTCCCTGGGTTTCTCATCGTCGTCTCTCGGATCTATGTCTCTGAAGATCCGAGAACTGTGCCCGAGCCAAGGCTCGGGCACTACTTGTTAATTATCCGTATTAAGGATGCGGACGGGATTGTCCGCAACCTTTCCCTTCTCCCTCCGATGGGCCTCTCGGAGCTCAGCCACATAACAGGAACGACCAGCTGCTTGATCGCCATGAACAACACCTACTCCTTTGTCAGTTGGGAACTTCAAAGTTAAACACCACGGGGCTAACGCTGCCCTAAACTCAGCCAGGGCCGGCCGGCCCAAGAAAACATTATATGGAGAATCCACATCCAAAACTACAAAGGGTAGAATTCGCACTCTCCGACGCTCGCCTTGTCCCAGTTCTACTGGTAACTCGACATACCCCACTACATCGGTCGCAGCGCCTTTAAAGCCGTGAATACGAGCTTTGGATGGTTTCAAGTCTTTTGTTTCCATTTTCATTTGGTCGTAAGCCTTCTTGAAGATTATGTTGACAGAACTTCCGCAATCAATCAGAATTCTTTTTACATATGCTGGTCCGATCGTCGCAGATATGACCATCGGGTCGATGGTCGGAGCCTCTACCTGATTAGCGTCTCTGTTTCTGAACACTATATCGTTTGTCATTACGCGTTGCTTCTTAGCAGGGGTCCAATCCTCCACGTTCGAACAGCACTCAAAATCTGCATGCTTCAGGGAACTTGCATATCGTTCCATCTCTTGCCAATTCTTATCTGCGGGGTGAGGTCCGCCGATAATTGTATTTATGACTAGTCTACCTACGGGTCGGGCAGGCTCCTCGGGATGACGCGGAGCTGGTGCGCGACCTGGGTTGGACGTTCCCTGTCCTCCTTTGTAACGACCCCGAAATTTAAATTTATAATTAAATGAATTTTTGAATTAAATTGAGTAATTAAATAAATTTTTGGATAAAAATTTGTAAATTTAATTAGAAAATTGGAGCGAGTTTCCCCGATTCAAATATGAGTGAATTTGAAAATAATAAATATATAGATATATATATTTGACTTGAGTTTAAATTGTAAATAAATAATTTATAATAATATTAAATATTAAGATGGATGGTTTAATAATAATAATAATAAATATTTGAATTTATAAATTTAATATAAGACAATAAATATGAAGTAAAATAATTATAGAATCTCATTTAAAATAATAGAACAAAAGCATAGAAATAAAACAAAACAAATATTTAAGCCAGGAATAAACAAAGTAAAAGTGATCAAACAAATAAATGCAAGTACAAAATAACACAAATAAATTAGGCAAATAACACAAACAAAATTATTACAGCCGAAAGCAAAAGCAAGTATGGCCTAAGTCAACAAGAAAACATATAAAAACACAAAGTACTTAACAATAAATGCAACATACTCTGTGCATTTAATACAAAACACATCAGCCTTACCTATTGCATAAACAAATAACCCTATACATTACAACATCACCTGTACACTTTCTTTTATTATATCAGCCTTCTCATTTTTCAATCCATCTTCGTTCCATTCAAACAAACTAAGCAAAAAAAATGAAGTGAATGCCATTTGTAAACAAAACAAGCATCTCAAATTTAAGCATCAAAACAAATCAATGGAAAACCAGAACTGATCAAAGCAAACATCACTCAATTCAAAGCAAGTTTAAAAGCAAGTCCAAAACTGCAGCCTTCAAGCCTCAATCTTTCTCTGTTCTTCTTGTTCTCTGTTTCTTCTAAAACCAGGTGAGCAAATTCTTCAACCCTTATGTATATATGATCTGGTTTGCATGTGATTTATATTGGGTATATGTTATGGAATGATGTGGTAGAGAATAAAAAATCATATTCGTATGTCCATATATATATGTCTATCTGTAGCCTAAAAATGTAGATACATGTATATGAACCTGTCTCTCTGTTACAGGCTAAAACAGACTCAAATATTCATATCACCCAAACCAATCAATATTAGGTTTTGATTTCAAAATTAAAGGTGATTGTAAAGGTGTAATACCAATTTTAAAAATGACCACAAGTATAATTATTGAATAAATATTTTTAATATTGGAAATTACAGTGATGAGCATTTTAAATCAGTAAAATCAAATATGGTAATTTCAAGTTTTGTTTATATCATCAGATTCGAGTATAAAAACAATGATTTTTGAGAGAAACATCATGATTTTTAACTAAGTAAATCACGAGATATTGGAAGATGATCAGAATCGACAATTTGTTCGATTTTTGATGATCGCATAGTTGAGTGGCTTTGGAATTCTGGTTAAAGCTTGCTGGAGGATCGATGGTCAAGGGAAAAAATGCTCGCATGATTTCTAGTTGATCATGGCGACGGTACTGTTCGAAATTAGGGTTTAAGTTATCACTTTGGTCGATGTCAGAATTTAGGGGACTGAGTCAAAGTGGGTAGGCCGGAGTCGATCGCAGGGTGGGGGATCACCGTGTAGGGACGTAGTGCTGCTCTGGAGTGAAGGCTGGAGGTCCTCGTCGTCTCGATCGTCGGTGGCGAAACGATTTCAGTGATGTGCTCGATCCAGTTTTTGATCGAGAGAGTCGTTTTGTGATTTGACTCGATTTTGCTTAATCGAATTTCATTTTCGCGTTTGCTTGTGCTAGTGTGATCGTCGAGAGTGGTTGCGACGATCAACGGAGGTCGGCGTCGTGGTGTCAGGTGCACAGCGTGCACGGTTGTTTGCCTAGAAAACGTGATGGGAGTAAGGTGAAGAGAAGGGAGAAGAAGAAGCACGTACAGATGAACGTCTCAGGGCATCGAGTGAATAACTCGAAGCATTTCTCGAGTTAAACAGGGGAAGTCTCGGGTTTGTTTGCCTGGGTTAACTGGGTAACACTTTTTAGCTTTTAAACATGATAAAGTTTTAAACAGGAAGGGTGCCTCAGGGTGGTCTCGAGTATGTTAGCTAATAGGTTTTAAAGTTTCTTTTTAAACAAAAGAAGATGTTCAAGTTTTCAAATAAATTACTCAACAAAGTTTCGGAATTCAATTAATACTTTAATTTAGTAATTTATGTAAAATAAAGTGTTGAAATTTAATTAATATTAAAGTTTAAATTTAGTGACAATTTGATTTCAAAGTTTAAAAAAATGTCAATTAAGATCATTATTATTTAATTATTTAAAAAGAGTAATTAAGAATAGTTAATAAATTTTAAAATTGTAATTAACTAAGTGATTAGAGATTGATTGATTAATTAAGATTGATTAATAAATATGATTTATTAAATAAATGTGATAAATTTAAAGATAATAAATTTATGTAATTTATTAAAGGTTAATTTCCTAATATAAGCAATTAAGGGAAAATCAATTAATGAAAGTAGTTAATGGATAATTACTTAATGAAATTTAAATAAGGATAATCAATTAAGGGATAATTAATTTAAATAAGTAATTTAAAGGTAATCAATTACTTGAAAATAATTACTTGATAAAAGGTAATTAAATGATTAAAATTGATCAATTTAATGATTAAAGAATAATTAATCAAGATAATTTGTAATTGATTAATAATTGATTAACCAGGATTAGAAATTTATTCATAAGAAATTTATCTGATTTGAATAAATCAGATAATTAACTAACCTTACCTATGAATGTTTGGATTCTATTGAATGTGAATTGTTTGACATCCCTGATTATGATGCTTTGTGATACATCCTGATTTATGTTGTGATCTGAAATTTCTATTTCTGTGATATATTACTATGTGAATATGAAACCCTTGACCCGTAAAACGGCACTTGAATTTCGATGCGACAGGGAGTCGGATTCCAGTTGGTTATCCGAAACCCACATCGAATTGTAATTGTGAATCTTTGTGACTGATAAATTTATTTTATCTATGAATTTGTGAATGAAGATAAGCGTCATCGATTATACCGCTTATTGATATATCTGTGATGATTCATTGTGTTGCACTATTGTGTTAAACCCCCGGACTACACCTTTACACACACAAATATGGATTTCACGTGGAAATCGGTTAAGTCACAGATAATTTAAATTTGATGTTTTTGAAATTGAAATTTTTAATTTCAATTGATTTTGAAATTAGAAATTTGGGTTTAAATATGAAAAAGCTTTTGAAATGGAATTTCAAAGATGAGACTTATTTTTGAATAACTTGATAAAGTTTTGAAAATTTAAATAATTTGTTTTAAATTTAATTCAATATTTGAAATTGAATTTTATGATTTGAAACTAGGGATTAAAGATGTTATACCCGTTATATATGGGTTAAACCATTTTAAAAGTATTGATTTTGGAATGTGGATAAAATTCAAAGGGCTTTAACTCGAGCAAATAAAATTGGATTTTTCTTAAACGAAAACTATTTGTTTTCAAATAATAACAGCTTTCATATGAGAAGTGAACTTCCAATTTGTGTTGAAAGGTTTCAAATTTAAAATGAAATTGAAATGTTTTGAAAGCTATGAATTGAATCTGTTTATCTTTAACAGATTTAAAATGATGATTTGTTTAAACCATTCGAAATGAAATTGTTTTGAAAACTATAAGTTAAATCTTTGATTTAAAAGATTTAATGAATTAATCCAATTAAATTGGAAATTGTTTTGAAATCCATGAATGTATCTTTGTGAATGGGGTTAACTTTGTGAAATAAATCTTTTTGTTTAAAGATTTGAAAATGGTAATTTGTTTTAACCATTCGAATAAAAAGTTTTAGGCTTTAAGCTGTGATTTAATTGAAACCCCAATATCCATATGATTTCAAATAATTGCGCTCACTATTCGGGTTATCCGGGAAAAGACATTTGTGTCATATAACCCATTCCGAATAATGATACGTCGTATATGGATAGCATTTGAAGACCGGTGATGAAGACCGGATATTTTCGAAAAAGAAAGGACAACTCGTCGAATGTCTCTGCATCGACTGGCCCCGATATAGAGATTTTATCACCCTTTGTGATGGGAAGTCCGGACGGGATTGGAAATACCCGGAATTGCAAGGGCTTCGTAAGAAGTGCCTTCGGTTCTGTTCGAACCTGGAACAGACTTGTATGGATACATGTCTGACATTACACTTTGAGATATAAAGCCGATTTCTTTCAAATACATTTCTGTTTGGTGGCGGAGAATTTATTCTCTTAGCTTAACACCCTTCTCTGAGACGTATGAGCTCAGAGGTTATGTAGTTGAAGTTATCAGCGATATATCCCAATTTGGTAATGTGGCATGCTGAGTGTTGCTGTGTGATGATCAGTGTTTGATCATTTGTGATATGATCATTTGTTTGATCTTATATCTTTGTGATCATTTCTTTGATCATCTGTTGACCCAAAGCGTGGCTTTTTGAAAAAGCGTAGCTTTGTGGCTGAGACTTCGTCGGACCTCACACCCCGGAAATGGTCAAAACAGGAAGGATGCGGCAAGGTTCTAGGGAGTAGCGCCCCTTAGTGTATGTCATTCTTTCTGGATAGAGGTGGTATCATGGTATGGAGCCCAGATACTTAACCTATGTGGTTACTGCATTATTATTCTTATGTGGTTGTTGGAATCGAGGATCCTCGGGAAGATCGGTTACGATCGGGGGATGGCATACGCATGTTAGTAGTTACCTATTTTTGCAGAGGTAACCCGGCCTTGTGTTGGCAGAGATCCGGTTAGGTTCTCGGGACGTCATTCCAGAGGCGTTTCCATGTGGCAATGGGAAGTTCCTTGGCCTGACCATTTGTTGGAAATCCAAAGAAACAATATGAGACTTGTACGGTTTTAGTTGTAGAACCTGCCATTTAATATGGTAGCTATAGTAGGCATACTATAACGGTACCTATGCTGGCTAAGATTTATATTCTATTTTCGAAATACTATTTCTACACTATGCACTAATAATAATATCAAAATGATTTGATTTTGCATAGTAAGCATCTTTGACTATCATAAGAGAAAATCTCCTCCAATTCTGCGTTTGCATTGTGTGTGTGGTGGGAGGTCTTATGGTAGTTTCATTTTCCAAAAGCATTGCGAATTGACTTTAAAATTCTCTGCTATTTGTTTTAAAGATAAACTGTTTTTGTTGCTCACACCAGTCCCATGACTGATCCGGAGTTTATTGTTTCTTTCCTAAACTCTGGATGCTCAAAATTTTTTCTACACGAGCAGTCTAGAGTTTGGTTTTTCAGATAGTCAGATTAGTAGATTTATCTGGAGCTAGTTCAGTCTTTGGATCGGACTGCACTTGCTTATCCTTGTGCATCGTTATTTGGAGTTCGAGCTATTTCTGGATTAGTGCTTTGGAGATGAAGATTATCCGCTGCTGATGTTATCATTTTCTTTTCCGCTGCTATTTCTTGTATCATATCTCTGATGTATATTGATATTCATTGTATCACTCTGTTGTATCAGATATTGTATATCAATGTATTATTCTTTTATTCCACTGTGTTATTTACTTAATGTTGTTATAAGCTCCGGCGACTCGGATTTGAACGGTCGAATCTACGACATTCGAATACGAAGTAAAGTATGGATGTTGATTTTCGAGCGCGAAAAACCCGTATCGTTACATTTCCTGTGGATCCTTCAAAAATTCTTGCAACTTCTTTTTCCTGATCAATTTCTCGATAGCGTCGTGTAGGTGTCTGCACTCTTCCGTATTGTGCCCATAAGTCTCATGGAAGCGACAATATTTCCCGGTCCGCTTCTGTTCCTCGGTTGATTCTTTTGGACGTGGCTTTTTGTATTGAAAAGTATTGCAGGTGGATAGGTAAATGTTCTCAAGTGGCGCATTCAGCGGAGTATACTCGTTGTAGCTTGGAATTCTCGACTTCCACTTCCCCGCTTCTCTCTTCTTCCCTTGATTTCTTCCTCCGGAATCCTTAGGCTGCCCAGGCATATTCTGGACATTGACTTGGACCTTTCCCGAGCTGTCTCCGGACTGCTTCACAGCAATGTTGCTCTTCATAGACTCTTGGGCAGGTCCTGGTGCCTTATCTCGTCGTACCCACCTAGCTTCCTCTCTTCTTATGAACTGGTGTGCCTTTGAGTAGAAACGCTCTAGCGTAGTCGGAGGTTTTCCTGCCAACCAGTCTCCAAACTCAGAATCTGGATCCACACCTCTCATTACAGCCATCAGAATTGCATGGTCATTGGGATTACTGACTTCAGTTGCCGCAACATGGAATCTTTGTAAATATTCCTTCAACGACTCCCCGGGATTTTGGATTACACTTGACAGAGACATTACGTCCTTTGGGCGTGTAGTGTGTATCCTGAACTGCTCAATAAACTTCTTTGCCAACTCCTCGAAATTTGATACGGACCGCGGAGGAAGTCGGGTGAACCACATAGTAGCTATCCCAGATAGAGTAATCGGAAAGCATCTACACTTGGTGGCATCATTTGCTCTAGCTGAATCCATCATCCATTCGTACCTCATGACATGCTGTCTGGAGTCAGTCTTACCCTCATACGCAGGGATAGTAGGCATACTAAACTTCTTGGGGTACGTCGCCTGCAACACAACATCCGTGAACGGAGTATGACTTCTTGACACTCCCCAATCATCATTCGATAAGCCCTGATTTTCTTTCATCAATTGCCTGATCATGGCTGTCAGATCTGGTGTCTGTATGGAAGGCGAAAGGTTAGAGTCTGTTCTACGCGCCTGTCCATGCTGATGCCTCCTCTCCTGGCGATCTGCCAATCGTGCGTCTTGAGGTTTGACACCGTTAGCGTTTTGATGGTTTGGGTCTCCATCCTCCATTTGCACTCCGGTCCTGAAGTTTCCAGCTCTTGCTTGGTCACGGTCTCCAGCTGTTTGAACAGCAGCATCTGCTCGCGCAGCTTCAGTCTTACGGCGTCTGCGCCTGGGAGGTTCATCAGAGGAAGTAGAGCTGTCAGATGAGGAATAAGGAGCGGGATTGCCCCCAGCATTCTGTTGCTGCTGTTGAGTGAGTTGTGCCATCAGGTTGGCGTTAGCTTGCATCTGCTCTCCTAGTTGTCTCCTGCTTTCTTTGAGTTCTCTCATCAAGTCGTTGAACTCTATTCTGGTGACAACCGGAGCCTGGTCCTGAGCAGTAATTCCTACACCCGGAATTGTTGGTTGATTGCTAGGTCCTGCTTGTTGCACGCTAGCAGTCTCGTGGGCATCCGCATTATGAGAAGCTGACCTGGTACGTGGTCTTGCCATTGTAGAGTTATTGGTATGAACCCTGAGTAGAATCAACGGATGTCCTATCAGTGAGTCGGATCTTCTTTGGGGGATTTGTTCAATCCATTAGCTTCAAAGCAGATCCTTGAGGTCTGAGAATTCAATTCTCAGTGAAAGCACCAAAGTGTTAGCACCAAAATTGGTCACTAACCTCTTAGAGAAAGATTGTGTAGAGATATAAGTGATGAAAACGAATTAAACAGAGGAGAGAATGCTACTTTAAATGCAGAAAGTAAGAACACCAAATTTATAGTGGTTCAGCGTAATTGCCTACGTCCACTTTGAGGTTAAACTTTATTGATCTTCTTAATAGATGATTACAAATACAATTCGTGAATCAAATGCTTGAATGAAGTTGTTAAGTAGAGGAGTTGAGTCTCAAAAATGGCAGAGTTTCCCCAGTGTTCTCTCCCAAAAAGGATCCCCTTTCACTGTGACCCTGCCCCTCTATTTATAGGCAAATATGGGCTGAACTTCCCAAGTGGGCTTAGTGGCCGAATACTTCAGCCTGAGTACAGTGGTCGCTGCTTGCCGAACCAGGCATGCTGAACGCCATAATGCCGAACGATCATTTCCATGCTGAACGGTCCTTTTTATGCCGAATGGTACGTTTGATGTGTGGGAAGTGCAGGATGGTTGCAGTTGAAGCCGAACGTATCTCTGTCCAAAGCTCTTGACCGAACAAGGCATGCAGGCCGAACGATACTGTCTCGTTGAGTAGTTATGCACACTGAACGTCTTCTAGATGCCGAGCACTTCTGTTGCCGAGTTCTACTGGGCGCCGAATACTGATTGATGCCGAGTTCCAGCTGATGCCGAGCACTACCTGACGCCGAGTACTATCTGAGGCCGAGTATCATGGATGCCGGGTACACTGGATGCCGAGTACTTCGCCGAGTACTCCTAGATGCCGAACACTACCTGACGCCGAGTATCATGGATGCCGAGTACTTCGCCGATCACTCCTAGATGCCGAACACTCTCTGATGCCGAGTCCCACTGGATGCCGAGTACTTCGTCGATCACTCCTAGATGCCGAACACTCTCTGATGCCTGGTATCATGGATGCCGAGTACTTCGCCGATCACTCCTAGATGCCGAACACTCTCTGATGCCGAGTCCCACTTGATGCCGAGCACTAGTTGCCTGGTCAAATTTCCAGGAAACAAAAGCATAGCAAAGGGAACTTGCAGTGTGATAACTGGGATGGTGTCAACGTAAATAAACAAGCAATAATAATCAAACAATCAATTCAATAATCCCGAAATAATCGTATTAATTCACATTGTTGTTTGTGCAAACTAATATAATTATTTCTAGAATCTACACTATCATTTCATGCAGATTAAAGATTATTCCACTAATTATTTATACGGTTTTTCACTTGTCATCTATTTACAATTTCATACATCATCAATTTAACAACATACATTCAGTGGTTCAAGGTGTAATTAAATAAATCCTACGTGTCAATAAATTTAACAGTTAAAGGGTCATATTATACAAATGTCATTTAATCAAATTTAACACATATGTCAATTCAAATTTTTAACTATCCTACGTCAATTTCAATTGCATAATATTTATCACTTTATACATTACAATTTACATCCAATATAAACAACAGACAATCAATCAATTATCAACCAAACGGGATTATCATCGTATAATTAACAGATAATAGTGTCAGATGTCACAGGTGAACTGATACAGGTAATAACAGATATAACAGTGTAAATAACTAACAGCAGCAATATTTCAATTGTCATTTCAATTGAAATCAAAATTAATAAATAAAAGAACGTTAATCGTGAGTGATTGCTCACCTTTCAAGGCTAGATAGATTTTGAATGAGATGAGTTACGAATCCAAGTACGAAATTTCGAAGCAAGGCAAGATTGAACTCGAACCGGCAAACGAACTGATAAATAGGGATTGATGAAAACAAATTAGAACAAATAAACTGAAACAAAATATACGTTATAAATTTTCCCTAAACCAATTCTATTTAAACACCCATTTAAATAATATATATATATATATATAGACTGTCATTATTATTATCATTTTTTTCTAAAACCAATATTCAATTTTGATTACATATTTAGAATGACCTATGTATATCACAAGTAAATTTAAAAATTAAAAACATACACTTCTCAAAAATAAACTTAGAGATATATGTTATAAAATATATCAATACTGATATAAATATATATAGTCAAAGACACGAGAACCAACCCAATACTATATATATAATAGTATAACCTATATATAAAGTAGACTCATGTACAGATCTAAAATCAAACTAGTGCAAAAATCTACACACCTTTTTAACATCAAAATACTGACACATAAACACAAAGATACATATGTCTAATATAAAGATACTATAACTTATATATATACTATACGTTAAAACCAACAATATTTAATATAAAATTAGTATTTATAAAATCAGCACCATTATACGAACAAGTCATATAAACATATGTGTATTTATAGACTTTATATTCAAAATAATATGTAACTTATACTTATATAAATAGTGAAAATATTTATACATACAAATGTAAAATTATACAAAACCCAAACAAGTTATAGGTAATATAAACTAGCTTTTATACAACCCGTACCCATGCATACTAAACTGACGGAGCTGTATTAACTTCGACGACATATAAAACCAGATATACGTGTATATTACAAACAAATGAATATCATTTTTTTTACTAAACCTGTATATATAAATATATATTTTACTGCAGTATACAACTTATCATAAAAGACATACAACTATTGCAATATATATATATATATATATATTAGAGCCCAACAGTTTGTATTTGTTACGTATGTGTTAAATTATAAGATATGAACAAAGAAACAAAGTGGCCTGACACATAGTATTATATAAACTAAACTTCTATATAAACTTGCTTTATATAATTCTATGAACTAACATTTATACAAGGGAAAACTGACGTATACCCTCAAAACAAAACCAAAACATAAATATTTTTTCGAAATCTATATACATATATATGGATGCGTATAACTAAATATAGAAATATATACTATATATATACACACTCACCAAGATAAACGCACAAAGGCAGTGAGGAGAACGCGGCCGAGATGGAGGCGATCAGAGCGGAGATAAGGGCGGGTTCAATTTTTTTGCATGTAGGAGGACTAGGAATGAGTGCGTGAGGAGTGGTGGCTTCGGGTTCAAGCGAAGGAGAGGGGGAGGTCTCGGCCAGAGCTCAGTTCGGTGATGGGTTTTGGTTGGGCTATGCGGGAAGGCGGAGCAGTTGGAGGCTCGGCAACAGCGGGAAGGTGGAGGGTAGGTTGCCACGTTAGCGGAGAGGGAAGAAACCGAGGTCGAACTCCTCTGGTGGAGCAAGCGATGGTGTCGGCTGAAGGGGTTGGCAGCGGTTGAGGCTTGATGTAGAGGGCGGGTGCTGATTTGATGGAGGAGAAGTTACAGGCCATGGGAAGAAGAAGGAAAAAGGTGAACAGGCAGGAAAGGAAATGAAGCACCAGTAAATTTTCAAGGCAAAAGTATTAACGTAAAATTTTGAAAATGAAACAACAAAAGGTACACAAAAGTGAACAGCAATAAATTAAATATATGGGAAAAGCAAACGTCCGACATTAAGTTCTTAGGAATTATAAAAGTTGAGACCATTTATTTTCTCACATTGGAAAAATTTGAAAGGATGCAGAAAACTAAAAGGCTCAAAACAAACACCGATCCAGCTAATCTCATCCCGATTTCTTCGCGTACCTGACCTCAAAACACATAATTTAATATACCGCAAAGATCAAGACGACGAGACGATCAAAACGGTATACAGATATTAGTGGTATGATTGAATTGTAAAATTCGAATTTTTCTACTGGCGGAAAATGCAAGAAAAACGTAGAAAAATAAGATCGACGGAGCCAAAGAAGTCCGAATTTGGAAAAACGAAAAATGACGTTTGCTCAGAAGATGGTTTAGAATTTTTCTATGTAAAAATATTTAGGTTCCGAAAACATTTTATTTTCATCAATTTCTAACTGATTAAATTGAAGTAAATTTTCGCGCGAAATAAACTTTCATATTTTCGGACGAAAATTTACCAGTTGCTATGTTTAACTAGACGCATTCCAAATATCAAATTCATATTTCAAAATTTTATCATTTATAATTTCACAAAATTTCAACTAATTACGATATTAAAACAGTTAAAATTTACGGGTCGTTACACTCTCCCCCACTCAAAACTTTTCGTCCTAAAAAAGGAAGGAAGTAGAAGAATAGAAACAACCAGAAAGAAAATAGATTGGAATACAAGTAAACACTTAATTTAAACCATATAAATTTCAATTTAAATTAATTAATATTTAACTAGTTGATTTAAACCATTTGATTTCACTTAAATTAAATCAAACTCAACTATTTCTAAATTCATTAATATTTTTTTATCTAATTATCCTAAACCAACAACTTCTAAATCATTAATTTGTATAATCATTTATCATACTCATATTTTTTTTCAACAAATTTAATTCTTTTATTCCAAATTATTATTAACTCTATTCCACTTAATATTTCTTATTACATATATTTAAACCATATAAATTAATTTAAACTATATAAATTTCGATTTAAATTAATTTATATTCAATAATTGGTTTTAAATTCAAGGTATTTCCATAAGTTAATCAAATTTCAATTTATTAATTCCTTCAAAACAAATTTATTTGTCTCATCTATTATTTAATTAACTTATTATTCTGGCATCTTTATTAGCATTTTTTTATAATTAAAATCTAAGTGTATAACATTTATTATAAACACTCAATTTTTTTTTATAAAATCATTTTAGATTGTATATTATCCAATTACATTTTAACTTCTGAATAATTTAGGTAAGTTATTTTGAAATGCAATTTAGTACTATACAATAAAAATTTCAAATTTAATTATTTCAAGTTTACATATTTATCCAAAATTTAGTTTTGTTTTTTATAATTAAATCATCCTTTAACAAAATTTAAGAATTAGATTTCCGATTAACTTTAAACAATTTAGAGATATGTATAATATATTTATATCAAATTAAATTTTAAAATAAGATACCTATATATATATATATATATAAATCAAATTATACTGAAGAAATTCAAATCAAAATATTTTTCAGAACAAAACCGTAGCAAAGCTACAGAATAATATCTCCACTTCGAAACTCGAAAATGAATGTCGATGATGCGGCCGCCATCACCGAAATTATTTTCCAGCGACAAAGAGAAGAGCACTGATTTCAACATTTTAAAATTCTTTGAAAACGATTTCTATTCGAAAATACTTTCAATAATATATACTTTAAAATTTTAAAAACCAAAGTTCGAAATCACCGAAAACTAATAAATTCTCAAATTTCTGAATTAAATTCATTTCAAATCCCAATCAATTTATAACCAAGTTTATAAATTCATTTATTTATATTATGCAGTAGTCAATGGTTTACAAAACAATAAATGAAAATCAAATATTATTATTTCAGACAATAAATTCATTTACAATTTAATTTCAGAAAACTTATATTTATATATAATATAATCATACAAAACTTTTATTTTATTTATCAAATTTGAAAACGATATTGTGTCAGTTTGCTCTGCTCAAGTGTTTTGGAAATCCTATCGATAGCGTTGATCAGACGAATCGATCGAAAACCCAAATCAACATCAACAACTCAAACAACACAAAAAAAACATTTTAAAATTAATTTACAAATACACTTCCTCACTTAACGATACAATAATGGATTTCAAAGCAAGGATAGAGATTCAAATTTTTGATAGACTCAAATCGAAGAGAATTTCGATTCGAAGATAGGTTTGAAACAAAGACGAGATAATTAAATAACAAAATAAGGCGATGGATAAGTTTATATAAATCGTGGGCAACCTTAACCGGGTCGACCGTGACTTCAAAATAAGATCGATGTAGAATTCCGAGGTAAATCGACATTCGATCTGAAGAAATAGAATTCAGGTATAGCAGAAGATAGATAGCATCGTAAACCGAGGATACAGAAATCTCTGGTAAATCAATGTCAATTGTAAAGGAGTTTCACCCCTTTACAAATCATACGAAGATTGGCGAGACCGTCGATCTATTATACATATCATTCAAAATGGAGATATGGGGTGCTCCAGAATTGAAAGAAGACGAATAGTAAAGGACACGAATGAATTTTAGAACCGAGGGAAACGTTCCGAAATTCAAAGGAATTGAGTCAAAGGAAGAGATTGAAACTCGAATGAGAGTGATTCTGTAAATACATTTACCCTATATGCTGAGTTTTGCCTTGAGCTACCAAAGCTCTGATACCAATTGTAACGACCCGATATTTTGGACCATTTGCATCCATTATAAGTGTATAGGTAGACACTCATGTCGGAATTGAATTGCTCAAAATACCGCGTTGTTAATTTAAATTTGGCAAAACTGAACATATACAGTAAATAAATATAATCATAGATCACAGACACAGAGTAATAAATGCAGCGAAAATAAAAGAGATAGTAGTTCATGAAGATACTATATAAATGTATAAGTTACATCAGAGTTAAACCAGATACAACGGAAGAGTAATACGATACATCAGATACAAATCAGAATACATCACTGGAATCATCGAATACTGAAAGCAGAATAGATGGCTGGATCTTCAAGCAAAGCTCCAACTTCAAAGGTGAGTCTCGAATACTAGTACACTCAGTCTGACCTGAGCGTAAAGCAAAAACACAAGACACTCGAGTCAGGATTAACATTCTTATATTAATAAATCCAACTCAAGTGAAATAGCAATTGAAATACAAGTAACTCAAAGGATGTTGGAATAACCATCCTTTAAGGATCCGTTAAACTATCTACTATGTAGTAGTGTACGATAAGTATATAATGCCTATCAGTAATATAAAATATCAAAATAGTGTTAAGTCATGGCCCATTCCACCCTTATTTATTCCCAAGAGCATATACAAGACCGTAGTTTCCCCAAAACCGGAAGTCACCAGAGGGCAATCCATATACTAAAGGTACAAAACAAATCGTAGTGGTCGCGTATAGGGATACAAGTATGACAAGGCACATGAGGCAATACCCAAGGTAGTGAAACTACCGTTTGCCTGATCCGGACTGGTGAGAACGCATCGCCGCAGCGATCGCAACACCGCAAAACAACACTCCCAAAATCAAGGGTGCACCAATCGACAACAAGTAATGAATAGTTTCGAAGAAGTGTGTTCACTCGAGGTAGCTGACCTCCATTTGGCCCGGCACGGCTCCTGTTTTAGTCATTTCCAATTTGACACAAGTGTCAAGGCTATCCATTATCGTTCTCTTTCTTCAGTCAACACGTACATCATTCCAACCACTTCATTCTGGATCACACTCCACGTATAGTTATTAAAGTGGTTTTCGGTTTAGACAGTGAGTATGTCCCTAACCGATTCCGGTCTCTTTAATAACTTTCGTCATTATTTCACCGATTGGTCGTTTAATAAATTTCAAAACCAAATCAATTACAATTTCAATTAGAATTTGCAAATCAACAATTCATTTGTCTTTCTAAAACAATTCCCATAATTTACTTTCAAAACTTCCAAATTACCATTTCAAAATCTTATAATTCAATTTCAATTTCTTTTTAAAACAATTCAAATATTGATTCAAGTTCGTATATAAGTTTCATTCCGAAATCATTTAAATTAATTTAATTTAACGTTCAAATCGATTTAAATTCATTTATCTATTTTATTCAATATTCATTAAGTAAATTTGTCATTCAAACAATTTTTATTTGATTTCCAATTCATTAAATCAATTACTTAAGTTCAACTTCATTATATCAAAACTTCACATTTAATTAAATCAGATTCGTCAAATCAATTCTTTAAATTACAAGTCTTACATTAATTTTAATAAATCACATTTTATTTCTTGTTAAAGAAATTCAATTTCACTTATTTATTTACTTAGTCACAATTTCAAAACTCAATTAATAAAGAAACTTAATTTCACTTATTCAAGAGGTTCAATTTTATTTAACTATTAAATAATTCAATTTTATTTAATTATTAAATAATTTCAAACTTAATTATTAATAAAATTTCAAAACTTAATTCAATCGTTTCTCAATTTAAACAACGTTCTTTCATCAATTACATTGTTAATATTTTGTTTCATATTATTAAATATTAACCTTTTCCTTTATTAAAATTCAAATTCCAACTTCGTTTCAAAACCATATTATTGATTAAAATAAAATCTTCATTTATTTTTGAATCAAAGTATTGACCAATCGGGTTTTATTTAATTCTCTATCCTAAGTCAAGTTCACTTGGGTATTTATCATTTCAACCCGATTCCAATTCAATTCAAAAATCAAAGCATAGCAAAGGGAACTTGCAGTGTGATAACTGGGATGGTGTCAAAGTAAATAAACAAGCAATAATAATCAAACAATCAATTCAATAATCCCGAAATAATCGTATTAATTCACATTGTTGTTTGTGCAAACTAATATAATTATTTCTAGAATCTACACTATCATTTCATGCAGATTAAAGATTATTCCACTAATTATTTATACGGTTTTTCACTTGTCATCTATTTACAATTTCATACATCATCAATTTAACAACATACATTCAGTGGTTCAAGGTGTAATTAAATAAATCCTATGTGTCAATAAATTTAACAGTTAAAGGGTCATATTATACAAATGTCATTTAATCAAATTTAACACATATGTCAATTCAAATTTTTAACTATCCTACGTCAATTTCAATTGCATAATATTTATCACTTTATACATTACAATTTACATCCAATATAAACAACAGACAATCAATCAATTATCAACCAAACGGGATTATCATCGTATAATTAACAGATAATGGTGTCAGATGTCACAAGTGAACTGATATAGGTAATAACAGATATAACAGTGTAAATAACTAACAGCAGCAATATTTCAATTGTCGTTTCAATTGAAATCAAATTTAATAAATAAAAGAACGTTAATCGTGAGTGATTGCTCACCTTTCGAGGCTAGATAGATTTTGAATGAGATGAGTTACGAATCCAAGTACGAAATTTCGAAGCAAGGCAAGATTGAACTCGAACCGGCAAACGAACTGATAAATAGGGATTGATGAAAACAAATTAGAACAAATAAACTGAAACAAAATATACGTTATAAATTTTCCCTAAACCAATTCTATTTAAACACCCATTTAAATAATATATATATATATAGACTGTCATTATTATTATCATTTTTTTCTAAAACCAATATTCAATTTTGATTACATATTTAGAATGACCTATGTATATCACAAGTAAATTTAAAAATTAAAAACATACACTTCTCAAAAATAAACTTAGAGATATATGTTATAAAATATATCAATACTGATATAAATATATATAGTCAAAGACACGAGAACCAACCCAATACTATATATATAATAGTATAACCTATATATAAAGTAGACTCATGTACAGATCTAAAATCAAACTAGTGCAAAAATCTACACACCTTTTTAACATCAAAATATTGACACATAAACACAAAGATACATATGTCTAATATAAAGATACTATAACTTATATATATACTATACGTTAAAACCAACAATATTTAATATAAAATTAGTATTTATAAAATCGGCACCAGTATACGAACAAGTCATATAAACATATGTGTCTTTATAGACTTTATATTCAAAATAATATGTAACTTATACTTATATAAACAGTGAAAATCTTTATACATACAAATGTAAAATTATACAAAACCCAAACAAGTTATAGGTAATATAAACTAGCTTTTATACAACCCGTACCCATGCATACTAAACTGACGGAACTGTATTAACTTCGACGACATATAAAACCAGATATACGTGTATATTACAAACAAATGAATATCATTTTTTTTTACTAAACCTGTATATATAAATATATATTTTACTACAGTATACAACTTATCATAAAAGACATACAACTATTGCAATATATATATATTAGAGCCCAACAGTTTGTATTTTTTACGTATGTGTTAAATTGTAAGATATGAACAAAGAAACAAAGTGGCCTGACACATAGTATTATATAAACTAAACTTCTATATAAACTTGCTTTATATAATTCTATGAACTAACATTTATACAAGGGAAAACTGACGTATACCCTCAAAACAAAACCAAAACATAAATATTTTTTCGAAATCTATATACATATATATGGATGCGTATAACTAAATATAGAAATATATACTATATATATATACACACTCACCAAGATAAACGCACAAAGGCAGTGAGGAGAACGCGGTCAAGATGGAGGCGATCAGAGCGGAGATAAAGGCGGGTTCAATTTTTTTGTATGCAGGAGGACTAGGAATGAGTGCGTGAGGAGTGGTGGCTTCGGGTTCAAGCGAAGGAGAGGGGAGGTCTCGGCCAGAGCTCAGTTCGGTGATGGGTTTTGGTTGGGCTATGTGGGAAGGCGGAGCAGTTGGAGGCTCAGCAACAGCGGGAAGGCGGAGGGTAGGTTGCCACATTGGCGGAGAGGGAAGAAACCGAGGTCGAACTCCTCTGGTGGAGCAAGCGATGGTGTCGGCTGAAGGGGTTGGCAGCGGTTGAGGCTTGATGTAGAGGGGAAGTGCTGATTTGATGGAGGAGAAGTTACAGGCCATGGGAAGAAGAAGGAAAAAGGTGAACAGGCAGGAAAGGAAATGAAGCACCAGTAATTTTTCAAGGCAAAAGTATTAACGTAAAATTTTGAAAATGAAACAACAAAAGGTACGCAAAAGTGAACAGCAATAAATTGAATATATGGGAAAAGCAAACGTCCGACGTTAAGTTCTTGGGAATTATAAAAGTTGAGACCATTTATTTTCTCACATTGGAAAATTTTGAAAGGATGTAGAAAACTAAAAGGCTCAAAACAAACACCGATCCAGCTAATCTCATCCCGATTTCTTCGCGTACCTGACCTCAAAACACAGAATTTAATATACCGCAAAGATCAGCACGATGAGACGATCAAAACGGTATACAGATATTAGTGGTATGATTGGATTGTAAAATTCGAATTTTTCTACTGGCGGAAAATGCAAGAAAAACGTAGAAAAATAAGATCGACGGAGCCAAAGAAGTCCGAATTTGGAAAAATGAAAAATGACATTTGCTCAGAAGATGGTTTAGAATTTTTCTATGTAAAAATATTTAGGTTCCGAAAACATTTTATTTTCATCAATTTCTAACTGATTAAATTGAAGTAAATTTTCGCGCGAAATAAACTTTCATATTTTCGGACGAAAATTTACCAGTTGCTATGTTTAACTAGACGCATTCCAAATATCAAATTCATATTTCAAAATTTTATCATTTAAAATTTCAAAAAATTTCAACTAATTACGATATTAAAACAGTTAAAATTTACGGGTCGTTACACTATTATTATTATTATTATTAAGTGGCATCGCTATTCTGAGCGCGACCGTATTTTTATTTTATCATTCGGAGTCCATATGTGGACAAATTTCTATGCAAAAATGCCAAAAATTTGCAAATTTAATATACCCAACACCTAGATTTCTCATTCCAACACTTGTTCTCTGATCACTTGTACTGCTCCATCAGTTTGCAAAATCAAACTAAGACAAAAAAAGCAAGCTTGGAAAAATCAAAACAAATCATATAAAAATCTATCAATTTAAAATTAGTATCTTTTGACTTCTTGTGACGAGATCTATCTTCTGGTATTTGTTTGAGGGTGTTCGGCTTCAAGATGGAGGACGTGATGGTTAACAATGGAATTTTTAGGCAAAAGGTGATCTAAGTTTCGATTTTGGCATGATTCCATGGGTTTGAGAGCAAGGGGACTGGTGTTTGGGGTTAGTGGTTGAAGAGGGCACCTCGGCGACGAATCTGGTGGGTCGCGGTTGCAAAGGGGTGGCGCAGTGTGGACGATCGAGGATGGGAAACCTAATGTCACGTTTTAAGGGTGAGGTATGGGCTAAGAATAAAGGTGGTGGATGGATGGAGGAGGCGAGGAGATGGAGTTTGGCAATGTCCATGGGCCGTTTAGTGGAGAGATGAGGGTGAACATGGAGGATGAACGTAGATAGCTATGGTGAAAATTGAAAACTGGAAGGAGCGGGAATGAAGTATTATAGGAGAAGGATTAAATTTTAAAGAGGGTAATTAGTTTAAGTATAATGTAATTAGTGAATTTAAATTAAATTAAAAATCATTAACTTATATATTGAATAACTCTCTCATACGAAGTCCAATCGAGACGAAACCTTATGCATTACGCTTGAGATGACAAAAGCTTCGCGATGGAATCTGTTTGGTTGAAATTGAAGCAAATTGAAATTTGGACTAAAATCGGACGTTGTTCGATTTTAGTTCAAATCGGATCGCTTCTGCCCCGATTGGAATTTTGGTGAGTATAACTCATCTTATTGGATAAATCAATATTATAGTAGATTAAATTTTACTGCTTGTGTTTGGTTCAAATTATTGGCTGTTTAGTTAAAATATTCGATTTTACAAGCGATTGGCATTTAAAATTGAAATACAGGGAAAACTGTTGAGAAATCCGGATTTCTCGCTGTATTGATTTATAATTTTTAGTTATTTACCTGTAGATTTATTTCAGTTATATATTTATGAAATAGATTGTTTAATGCGGAGAATTTGACTGTTTGGTCATATTGGATGTGACACCGACATTTTGAAAAATTGAACCTTTTTAGTATAAAAGGTAGTTATAGCATCGGTTAAGTGCTATAGTAACTATAGGCCTCGATATAGTATGTTTGAAATGCTATTAGCTATTGATTTGGTTTGGAAATGATTTTTGATTAGGGAAAGATTTAATCCTACTATTTGGAGTTCATTTGGTATCTTAATTTAAATGAGTTTCTTTTAAAGCTTTCTATTTTATTTCAACTTCTTATTTATTCTTTTTAATTTACATATATAAGTAAATGTTTAAAATAATTATCTTAGAAGTATGGGGTTTTATAGAAATTATTATAATAAAAAATGTTTATTTTTAAAAGGAAATTTAAAAAGGGCTATCTTTTAATGTAAAGGGGATTTTCCGTTTTAAATGAGTTACAAATATTTAGAATAAATATTTGAGAATCGTTGTATCAAAATGGTGTATAAGGGGATAGATTTATAAATATTATTTATAAATGGAGGATAGTCTTATAAATAGTGTTTATAAGTAAAAGAATGGTTTTACAAATAGTATCTTAGAGAAAAGAAATCAATATCTTTTTGATAAATTAGGATAATTAATTCCAGTTGTGAATTTATTAAATAAATGAAAGGATGAGTTTTATAATTATATATGATGTTTATTTTTTATTAGAGGTTTGGATTATATTTGGGTTTTTGGGGTTATATTTGGAGTTTCATTTTAAAAAGGGTTCTGTTATTATATTTAGAAAATTTATAAAAAGAATTTTATAAATAAATTTTTGGAGTTTTATAAAAGAGTTGCAAATAAGTTGGGGATTTATAAAATAAGTTTATAAAAGGGTATTTTATAAAAAGAAGTTTAATAAGAGATTTGTAAGTAATATAAGGGATGTTTATGAAGGAGAAATTAATTTAATTTGGGATTTATAAAAGGTGGTTGTAATTATGTTTTAAATATTTATAATGAAATTTATAAATAATATTTTAGGGAAGGAATTCTATAAATGAATTTTTAGCTTATATTTATAGAAAAGGAATTTTATAAAGGAGTTATTCTATAATAGAGATTTGATTTTCCAAATTGGCTTTCTTAATTATGGTGGTAGGGAATATTCTTTTTCCTACTTAACACCAAAGGAATAGTGTTTGTGTAAAGACCGCCATTCCATACCCTTTGAGATGACATTAAATCACACCACACTTGTCCAACACAAATTCTAAGACAAGACGAATAACTATGAGAAAGAAAAGGATAGAAGAAGAAACAGAAACAACAATACAAAATCTTACAATCGCAGCGGAAGAATATATAATAAATAATAACAAATCTTTATACAAAAGAAACTGTAATTGTTAATATACATACCATTATCAAAGTACAACAATCTATAAATCAATCTGGACAGTTATAATAACTTGTCCTCACAAGTGCTGAATATACAGCATACACACACAGCGAAATATAATCAAGTATGTGGAATACGCCTGAGATTCCTCCAGCTCGTCTCCTGAGCTCCATAGCATCCTAACCTGAATATATAATACTCAGTCTGACCCGAGCATTATAATAAAATAACATCCTAGTCAATCTGGAATACCAACGTGAGAAAGCACACTCAATTTGAATTTAATTATTTTCAAAAATCCTTTTGAAAAACAAAGGTATCTCGTAAGACCACGCCACACATAAATACGACGGGTTTTTACCTTACGATAACCAAAACCTTTTATATCAAAATTGTTTGGTATTATAATAGTGTTTATAGAAAATAAACTATAAACTAGCTGAAATGCTTGCATCTCATGTTTCAGCATATTTGGTATACAACTAAAACCGTATAGGCTCATAGTGGATATTGGATTCCATAAAATGACAGGGCTATTGGTGTAACAACCCGCATATTTTACGATTCGTATATTTAAATGTTTAATTTAAATATAGCATCGTTAGTCGGATTCTAGTCCGAAAAAGTCACTATTCGTAGAAGAACAGTCGAATTAGCGAAAAGTCTATGCGGATCGTGCTATTTGGAAGTGCCTATTTGAAAACACCTTCAAACAGAAATTCAGACGTCTAAAATGGGTCGTTCAGACGTCTGAAATTGTTCGAGTCTGTAACGACCCCGAATTTTTATAAACTTAAAATGATAATTAATTGGATTTTTGAATTAATATTTGTGGAATAAATTGATAAAATGGAGCGAGTTTCCCCGGATTCAAGTATATTCCGTATGAATCATTTCAATTTAAAATATTGTAAATATATAGATATATATTTTGACTTGAATTTAAAGTGTAGGTAAATGGTTTAAAAAATAAATATAGAGTTAAATAATAATAGAATGTCTTTACAAATGAATTGATATTTTTTAAATAGAAATTGTCATTCCAAATTACTTATAAATATATATATACAAATATAATAGTATGGTTGAAACATAAGTATAATCACATAAGTCGAAAATTTATAACATAACTAGAACAACTTTTATAATATGTTTATAAAACAAAATAAAATACGAACAAATAAAAGGTAGTGTAGACTTGAAAAAAAAAACATCAACAACTCAGTTTAAAAGTAAATCCAACAAGAAAAAAATTTCAGGGATCAGCATCAAGTTAAAGCAAGGCAGATCAAAACACTTCCAGATTTCATTCCTATTCTCTGTTCCTCCCTTTGAAGGTGAGCAAAATTTCCCACCTTAATCCTTTGTTTCTGTGAGCAAACATACTCGAACCCATTTATATGTTTTGATATTTGAGTTGATGCTTGAAATATATCTGTAGGGTGATGATGTATATATGTTTGTCTGGATATAGATTCAACTCGAATCTAGTGAATTAGGCTATATATTGTAAGCATGTCAGAGAAACAGGCATAAATTTGCCTCTGCTTTGCTAACAGGTTCCAAAACCTGTTCAAAGAAAAAAAAAACAAATAAAATCTCTCTATCTAATTCTTTTTGGATTATAAGTTGTAGATGAAACATGTTTACATTATCAAGATCTAAGCTTTAAAATTCCTTCCAAGTGAATATATTGGGAATTAAATCAGAAAATAGAAAATCACAGTGGAAATGGTTCAAAATCAGAAAAAAATTGATAAAATGTGGATCACTTCTGTTTAAGTTTCTCAAGCTATACCTTACTTCCAGAATCATTTCTGCTTGATTCTCTTGATGATAGGACCTAGGATCTAAACTAGATAGGTTTGCTTGATTTTAAAGTTAAGTTTTAAAATTAAATTAAGTTAAAATAACTTTAAATTTTATCTGGGAAACAAAACTAACAGAACGAACTGTATATAAATGAAAAAAAATTTAATTATCCAGATTAATTGATCCAAGGTTATAAATTGATTACTTAAACTAAAACTTGGTTTTTAAAACTAAAATCAATATTTTTAGTTTAAAAATGATTGAGAATTTCTGGTTTGACCAGAGATGGTGTTTTGGTATGAAACTGTCAATCTGGGTGGTCCGGGTGGTCAGCGTCTTCTTTGGTGATGAAGTAATGATAGGAGAATCTGGGAAAATTATTGGGAAGTGGATCAATGCACTGTGGCAATGGTGGTTAAGTATTAAAGTCTTTAACCCTAGTTTTATCGAGATAATCTAATTTGATCGCCGTGGCCATTTGAGTTGATCGAGTTCAACAAGGTTATGGGTGATGGTAGAGGGGTAGTTGGCGATGGCGTGGCCGAGATTGTGGGGTTTCCGGTGGTGGGAGCGACCGTGGCGAAGTATTTTTGTATGATGAGTTCGAGTTTCAGGTAGGGTGGAACGCTTATATTGGATCTGGGAAGTTTGGTATCGAGACGATCTTTGATTTTGATTGGAGTGCTGGTTTGCGACTCGCTGGAGGACTCGAAGTTCATCGGAGCGCCAGCAAAGTGGTGTGCACGTGCACGAGCGTTATCTGGTGTCAATGGGTTTCGCGTTGGGGAAGAGGAAGAGTATTCGAGTTCGTGCTCGAGGAATTTGGGTAGATTGCTCGGGGAAGATGGGTTGTAGACTCAAAGCGATTGTAGAGTTGGCTCGGGTTGGGATTCGAAGGCATACGCGAGTGATATCGAGGAGGGAGATAAAGTTGCCCAGTAACAAGTTGAAGTGTCTCGGGAAATCTTTTGTTTGGCTCGGGTAAAATCTGTTATGGCTCGGGTATAAGTGTTTTCCAGTTTTAAATAGAAGCCTGTTCTGTTTTCTTTCAAACATTTAAACTGAAGCTCAAGTTTAAAGTCAGGTTGAAACTGAGTTTTTAAAGCTAAAGTTTAAGTATAAATTTTGGCTTATGTTAGATCTTAGTGTGGGAAAATAAAAGTTTTAAATTTAAATTGTCTAATAACTAGAAATGGTTAATTAATTTATAATGGAAACTAACTAGGTAATTAGAGATTAATCAATTTGTAATTACAAAGATGGTTAATTTAAAATGTTTAATAAGTTAAGTGAATTAATCAAAGGATAACTGAATAATTAAAGATTAATTATTTAATTAATTAAAAGTTGACTGATTTATTTAAATAAATGATTAAAGGACCTTTAATCAAATGATTTGGAATCGATTAATGTTAATTAACCATGACTGATGACCTATCTGTTTTAAATAAATCAGATAATTAATTAAGGTTATTTATGGATGACTATATTCTATTGAATGTTGTGTATTGGATTGATAACTATGTTATGTGATTGTGATGCTTTGTGATATAGATTACTTTGTGCTAAGCTGTGATTTCTATTTCTGTGATATATTACTATGTGAATATGAAAACCCTTGACCCGTAAAACGGCATTTGAATTTCGATGCGACAGGGAGTCGGATTCCAGTTGGTTATCCGAAACCCACATCGAATTGTAATGATGAATCTTTGTGACTGATAAATTTATTTTATCTATGAATCTGTGAATGAAGATAAGCGTTGTGAATTATACCGCTTATCGATATTGATATATCTGTGATGATTGATGATGTTGCACTATTGTGTGTAAAACCCCTAGACCACACTTTTACACACACAAAAATGGATTTCACGTGGAAATCGGTTAAGTCACAGATAATTTAAATTCAATGTTTTTGAAATTGAAATTTTAATTTCAATTGATTTTGAAATTGGAAATTTGGTTTAAAGTGAAAAGCTTTTGAAATGGAATTTCAAAGATAAGAGTTATTTTGAATAACTTAATCGAGTTTCGAAAATTTAAATAATTTGATTTAAATTTGAATTCAAGTTGAAATTGAATCCTATGATTTGAAACTAGGGATTAAAGATGCTGTACAAGTTATATATGGGTTAAACCATTTTAAAAAGTGTTGATTTGGGAATTTGAATTTAATTCAAGGGTTTTAACTCGTGTAAATATAACTGGATTTTTCTGAAACGAAACTATTTGTTTTCAAATAGTAAAAGCTTTCACATAAGTAATGAATTTCCAAATTGTGTTGAATGGTTTCAAGTTTGAAATAGAATTGAAATGTTTTGAAATTTATGAAATGAGTCTTTGATTCAAAGACCGAACGAGTTAATCCAATTTGAAATGGAATTGTTTTGAAAGCTATAAGTTAAATCTTGATTTAAGGATTTAACGAGTTAATTCAATTGAAATGGAAATCGATTTGAAATTCTATGAATGAATCTTTGTGAATGGGGTTAACTTTGTGAACTGAATCTTTTCGTTTAAAAGATTAAAAGTGTGGAAATTGTTTAAACCATCGAAGGTTTTTGAAATGAATCTTTTTGTTTAAAAGATTGGAAATGGTAATTTGTTTTACCATTCGAATGAAAAGTTTTAAGCTTTAAGCTGTGATTTAACTAAGACCCCAGTATCCATATGATTTTTAATTACGCTCGTTATTCGGTTTAGCCGGGAGAGGACCTTTGTGTCATATAACCCATTCCGAATAGTGATACGACGATATGGATAGCATTTGAAGACCGGTGGTGAAGACCGGGTATTTGCGAGAGCGATATGATGACCTATCGATTTTCTCTGCATCATGGCTCCGGTATAGAGATTCCCTAAGTGATGGGAAGTCCGATCGAGATTGTGAATACCCGGATTTGCAAGGGCTTCTTCGGAAGTGCCTTCGGTTCTGTTCGAACCCGGAACAGACTTGTATGGATGTGTGTCTGACGTTACACTTTGAGATGTAAAGCTGGTTTCTATCAAATACATTTCTGTTGGTGGCGGAGAATTTATTCTCTTAGCTTAACACCCTTCTCTGAGACGTACGAGCTCAGAGGTTATGTAGTTGGTGGTTACTAGTGATACATTCCCAATTTGGTAATGTGGCATACGAAGTGCTGATGATCATTTGTTGGTCAAAGCGTGCTTTGTGAAAAAGCGTTGCTTTGTGGACGAGACTTCGTCGAGCCTCACAACCCGGTAATGGTCGAAACAGGAATGTTGCGACAAAGGTTTGTAGGGGTAGCGCCCCTAGGGTATGTCATTTCCTTCTGGATAAAGGGTGGTATCATGGTATGGAGCCCAGATACTTAACTCATGTGGACACGGTAATTTATTACTGTATGATGTTGCTTTGTTGGTTTTCGGGATCCCGCGGATAAAGGTCGGTAACGACCGGGGGATGACATAGCTCGTGTGTTAGTTACCTAGTTACAGCTGTACAGCGTGAGGTAGCGTCAGTGTGTTAGTTACCTAGTTACAGCTGTACAGCGTGAGGTAGCGTCGGCCTTTTGTTTGCAGAGATCCGGTTAGGATCCGGGGCGTCTTTCCAGAGGCGTTTCTATTTCGGTAAGGAAGTTCCTTAGCCTGATCATTTGTTGGAAATCCAAAGAAACAATACGAACCCTGTACGGTTTTGGTTGTATTACCTGCTATGGAATGTGGCGGTAACCTGCTATTGAACGTAGTAGCTATAGTAGGCATACAACAATGGTTGTATGCTGGCTAAGATTAATATTATATTTTCGAAATGGTTTTCGACACTATGCACTAATGATAATAATATAGAATGATTTTGCGTAGTAAGCATTTTTGACTATCATAAGGAGAAATCTCCTCCAATTCTGCGATTGCATTGTGTGTGTGGCAGGAGGCCTTATGGTAGTTTCATTTTTGAAAAGCATTGCGGATTTCAATGTTTAAAAGCCTTTTGTGTTTGTTTAAAGATAAACTGTTTTTGTTGCTCACACCAGTCCCATGACTGATCCGGAGTTTATTGTTCCCTTCCTAAACTCTGGGTGCCCACTATTTTCCACACGGGCAGTCTAGAGTTGGGTTTTCTCAGATATTCAGATTTGGTAGATTATCTGGAGCTAGTTCAGTTCTTGGAGTTCATGGACTGACGTTGCTTATCTTGGAGCATTCTATTGGAGACATTCTATCCGCTGCTGGTGTTATCTATTTTCTTTCCGCTGCTATTTCTTGTATCATATCTCTGATGTATATTGATATCTGTTGTATCATTCTATTGTATCAGATTTTTGTATCTGTCATGGTATCAATGTAATATATATTGATATATTTTTTTCTTCCGCTGTGTTGTTATACTTAATGGTGTTATAAGCTCCGGCGAATCGGATTTGAACGGTCGAATCTACGACATTCGAGTACAAGGTGAAGTACGGATGTTGATTTTCGAGCGCGAAAATCCGAGTCGTTACATGTGGTATCAGAGCTAAGGTTGAACTTTAGCTCAGGAGTATAACACGTTAAGTAGCTCATTAGAGATAGAGTGAAGTATACTCTAGAATGAGTATTCCTCAGATATTCGTTCGAATGCCTCAGTAAATTCTCTTGCTATCCACTGATAGTAAGTATGAGTGCAAGAAGAGGATGAGATAGGGGACCGGGGAATACGACTGTAATGGTCAATACTCTGTAACAACAATGGAAGCAAATCTTTTCTCTATCAATCTCTTTTGATCAGCATCTCTTCTCTATTCGTCGATGATTTCTGGTAGATCCAGGAAGAAGAAATTCGATATATTTGATATGGGACATAAACTCCGGATGGACCAAAATTGTTTGTTTGGGTGTATTGTTTGCTTTGATTGCTATGGTTGATAGGTATACTTTAGTTTTAAACTGAATATTTTGAAATAGTATCCATATATCTATCTATTCTTTGGGTCCCAATATATTCTACGAATGGTTAGTTATCACTTCGGACTAACCGATGCCACTGTATATTTAGTAGATCTGGATAACCCGAGTATTCTGTGAAAAATTCAACAGATTCGTTCTTGTATCTGTTATTGATATTCTGATTTGGTGAGCCAAATGCAGAATAATATTCAGTTTGATTTGATGAAACATTCTTCATCTGTCTTTGTTTTCGTGCCTGTGAATTTCGAGGACGAAATTCTTTTAAGGGGGGAAGTCTGTAACGACCCCGAATTTTTATAAACTTAAAATGATAATTAATTGGATTTTTGAATTAATATTTGTGGAATAAATTGATAAAATGGAGCGAGTTTCCCCGGATTCAAGTATATTCCGTATGAATCATTTCAATTTAAAATATTGTAAATATATAGATATATATTTTGACTTGAATTTAAAGTGTAGGTAAATGGTTTAAAAAATAAATATAGAGTTAAATAATAATAGAATGTCTTTACAAATGAATTGATATTTTTTAAATAGAAATTGTCATTCCAAATTACTTATAAATATATATATACAAATATAATAGTATGGTTGAAACATAAGTATAATCACATAAGTCGAAAATTTATAACATAACTAGAACAACTTTTATAATATGTTTATAAAACAAAATAAAATACGAACAAATAAAAGGTAGTGTAGACTTGAAAACAAATAAACATCAACAACTCAGTTTAAAAGTAAATCCAACAAGAAAAAAATTTCAGGGATCAGCATCAAGTTAAAGCAAGGCAGATCAAAACACTTCCAGATTTCATTCCTATTCTCTGTTCCTCCCTTTGAAGGTGAGCAAAATTTCCCACCTTAATCCTTTGTTTCTGTGAGCAAACATACTCGAACCCATTTATATGTTTTGATATTTGAGTTGATGCTTGAAATATATCTGTAGGGTGATGATGTATATATGTTTGTCTGGATATAGATTCAACTCGAATCTAGTGAATTAGGCTATATATTGTAAGCATGTCAGAGAAACAGGCATAAATTTGCCTCTGCTTTGCTAACAGGTTCCAAAACCTGTTCAAAGAAAAAAAAACAAATAAAATCTCTCTATCTAATTCTTTTTGGATTATAAGTTGTAGATGAAACATGTTTACATTATCAAGATCTAAGCTTTAAAATTCCTTCCAAGTGAATATATTGGGAATTAAATCAGAAAATAGAAAATCACAGTGGAAATGGTTCAAAATCAGAAAAAAATTGATAAAATGTGGATCACTTCTGTTTAAGTTTCTCAAGCTATACCTTACTTCCAGAATCATTTCTGCTTGATTCTCTTGATGATAGGACCTAGGATCTAAACTAGATAGGTTTGCTTGATTTTAAAGTTAAGTTTTAAAATTAAATTAAGTTAAAATAACTTTAAATTTTATCTGGGAAACAAAAATAACAGAACGAACTGTATATAAATGAAAAAAAAATTTAATTATCCAGATTAATTGATCCAAGGTTATAAATTGATTACTTAAACTAAAACTTGGTTTTTAAAACTAAAATCAATATTTTTAGTTTAAAAATGATTGAGAATTTCTGGTTTGACCAGAGATGGTGTTTTGGTATGAAACTGTCAATCTGGGTGGTCCGGGTGGTCAGCGTCTTCTTTGGTGATGAAGTAATGATAGGAGAATCTGGGAAAATTATTGGGAAGTGGATCAATGCACTGTGGCAATGGTGGTTAAGTATTAAAGTCTTTAACCCTAGTTTTATCGAGATAATCTAATTTGATCGCCGTGGCCATTTGAGTTGATCGAGTTCAACAAGGTTATGGGTGATGGTAGAGGGGTAGTTCGCGATGGCGTGGCCGAGATTGTGGGGTTTCCGGTGGTGGGAGCGACCGTGGCGAAGTATTTTTGTATGATGAGTTCGAGTTTCAGGTAGGGTGGAACGCTTATATTGGATCTGGGAAGTTTGGTATCGAGACGATCTTTGATTTTGATTGGAGTGCTGGTTTGCGACTCGCTGGAGGACTCGAAGTTCATCGGAGCGCCAGCAAAGTGGTGTGCACGTGCACGAGCGTTATCTGGTGTCAATGGGTTTCGCGTTGGGGAAGAGGAAGAGTATTCGAGTTCGTGCTCGAGGAATTTGGGTAGATTGCTCGGGGAAGATGGGTTGTAGACTCGAAGCGATTGTAGAGTTGGCTCGGGTTGGGATTCGAAGGCATACGCGAGTGATATCGAGGAGGGAGATAAAGTTGCCCAGTAACAAGTTGAAGTGTCTCGGGAAATCTTTTGTTTGGCTCGGGTAAAATCTGTTATGGCTCGGGTATAAGTGTTTTCCAGTTTTAAATAGAAGCCTGTTCTGTTTTCTTTCAAACATTTAAACTGAAGCTCAAGTTTAAAGTCAGGTTGAAACTGAGTTTTTAAAGCTAAAGTTTAAGTATAAATTTTGGCTTATGTTAGATCTTAGTGTGGGAAAATAAAAGTTTTAAATTTAAATTGTCTAATAACTAGAAATGGTTAATTAATTTATAATGGAAACTAACTAGGTAATTAGAGATTAATCAATTTGTAATTACAAAGATGGTTAATTTAAAATGTTTAATAAGTTAAGTGAATTAATCAAAGGATAACTGAATAATTAAAGATTAATTATTTAATTAATTAAAAGTTGACTGATTTATTTAAATAAATGATTAAAGGACCTTTAATCAAATGATTTGGAATCGATTAATGTTAATTAACCATGACTGATGACCTATCTGTTTTAAATAAATCAGATAATTAATTAAGGTTATTTATGGATGACTATATTCTATTGAATGTTGTGTATTGGATTGATAACTATGTTATGTGATTGTGATGCTTTGTGATATAGATTACTTTGTGCTAAGCTGTGATTTCTATTTCTGTGATATATTACTATGTGAATATGAAAACCCTTGACCCGTAAAACGGCATTTGAATTTCGATGCGACAGGGAGTCGGATTCCAGTTGGTTATCCGAAACCCACATCGAATTGTAATGATGAATCTTTGTGACTGATAAATTTATTTTATCTATGAATCTGTGAATGAAGATAAGCGTTGTGAATTATACCGCTTATCGATATTGATATATCTGTGATGATTGATGATGTTGCACTATTGTGTGTAAAACCCCTAGACCACACTTTTACACACACAAAAATGGATTTCACGTGGAAATCGGTTAAGTCACAGATAATTTAAATTCAATGTTTTTGAAATTGAAATTTTAATTTCAATTGATTTTGAAATTGGAAATTTGGTTTAAAGTGAAAAGCTTTTGAAATGGAATTTCAAAGATAAGAGTTATTTTGAATAACTTAATCAAGTTTCGAAAATTTAAATAATTTGATTTAAGTTTGAATTCAAGTTGAAATTGAATCCTATGATTTGAAACTAGGGATTAAAGATGCTGTACAAGTTATATATGGGTTAAACCATTTTAAAAAGTGTTGATTTGGGAATTTGAATTTAATTCAAGGGTTTTAACTCGTGTAAATATAACTGGATTTTTCTGAAACGAAACTATTTGTTTTCAAATAGTAAAAGCTTTCACATAAGTAATGAATTTCCAAATTGTGTTGAATGGTTTCAAGTTTGAAATAGAATTGAAATGTTTTGAAATTTATGAAATGAGTCTTTGATTCAAAGACCGAACGAGTTAATCCAATTTGAAATGGAATTGTTTTGAAAGCTATAAGTTAAATCTTGATTTAAGGATTTAACGAGTTAATTCAATTGAAATGGAAATCGAATTGAAATTCTATGAATGAATCTTTGTGAATGGGGTTAACTTTGTGAACTGAATCTTTTCGTTTAAAAGATTAAAAGTGTGGAAATTGTTTAAACCATCGAAGGTTTTTGAAATGAATCTTTTTGTTTAAAAGATTGGAAATGGTAATTTGTTTTACCATTCGAATGAAAAGTTTTAAGCTTTAAGCTGTGATTTAACTGAGACCCCAGTATCCATATGATTTTTAATTGCGCTCGTTATTCGGTTTAGCCGAGAGAGGACCTTTGTGTCATATAACCCATTCCGAATAGTGATACGACGATATGGATAGCATTTGAAGACCGGTGGTGAAGACCGGGTATTTGCGAGAGCGATATGATGACCTATCGATTTTCTCTGCATCATGGCTCCGGTATAGAGATTCCCTAAGTGATGGGAAGTCCGATCGAGATTGTGAATACCCGGATTTGCAAGGGCTTCTTCGGAAGTGCCTTCGGTTCTGTTCGAACCCGGAACAGACTTATATGGATGTGTGTCTGACGTTACACTTTGAGATGTAAAGCTGGTTTCTATCAAATACATTTCTGTTGGTGGCGGAGAATTTATTCTCTTAGCTTAACACCCTTCTCTGAGACGTACGAGCTCAGAGGTTATGTAGTTGGTGGTTACTAGTGATACATTCCCAATTTGGTAATGTGGCATACGAAGTGCTGATGATCATTTGTTGGTCAAAGCGTGCTTTGTGAAAAAGCGTTGCTTTGTGGACGAGACTTCGTCGAGCCTCACAACCCGGTAATGGTCGAAACAGGAATGTTGCGACAAAGGTTTGTAGGGGTAGCGCCCCTAGGGTATGTCATTTCCTTCTGGATAAAGGGTGGTATCATGGTATGGAGCCCAGATACTTAACTCATGTGGACACGGTAATTTATTACTGTATGATGTTGCTTTGTTGGTTTTCGGGATCCCGCGGATAAAGGTCGGTAACGACCGGGGGATGACATAACTCGTGTGTTAGTTACCTAGTTACAGCTGTACAGCGTGAGGTAGCGTCAGTGTGTTAGTTACCTAGTTACAGCTGTACAGCGTGAGGTAGCGTCGGCCTTTTGTTTGCAGAGATCCGGTTAGGATCCGGGGCGTCTTTCCAAAGGCATTTCTATTTCGGTAAGGAAGTTCCTTAGCCTGATCATTTGTTGGAAATCCAAAGAAACAATACGAACCCTGTACGGTTTTGGTTGTATTACCTGCTATGGAATGTGGCGGTAACCTGCTATTGAACGTAGTAGCTATAGTAGGCATACAACAATGGTTGTATGCTGTCTAAGATTAATATTATATTTTCGAAATGGTTTTCGACACTATGCACTAATGATAATAATATAGAATGATTTTGCGTAGTAAGCATTTTTGACTATCATAAGGAGAAATCTCCTCCAATTCTGCGATTGCATTGTGTGTGTGGCGGGAGGCCTTATGGTAGTTTCATTTTTGAAAAGCATTGCGGATTTCAATGTTTAAAAGCCTTTTGTGTTTGTTTAAAGATAAACTGTTTTTGTTGCTCACACCAGTCCCATGACTGATCCGGAGTTTATTGTTCCCTTCCTAAACTATGGGTGCCCACTATTTTCCACACGGGCAGTCTAGAGTTGGGTTTTCTCAGATATTCAGGTTTGGTAGATTATCTGGAGCTAGTTCAGTTCTTGGAGTTCATGGACTGACGTTGCTTATCTTGGAGCATTCTATTGGAGACATTCTATCCGCTGCTGGTGTTATCTATTTTCTTTCCGCTGCTATTTCTTGTATCATATCTCTGATGTATATTGATATCTGTTGTATCATTCTGTTGTATCAGATTTTTGTATCTGTCATGGTATCAATGTAATATATATTGATATATTTTTTTCTTCCGCTGTGTTGTTATACTTAATGGTGTTATAAGCTCCGGCGAATCGGATTTGAACGGTCGAATCTACGACATTCGAGTACAAGGTGAAGTACGGATGTTGATTTTCGAGCGCGAAAATCCGAGTCGTTAC
This sequence comes from Allium fistulosum, assembly GCA_030737815.1. Classification (NCBI taxonomy): domain Eukaryota; kingdom Viridiplantae; phylum Streptophyta; class Magnoliopsida; order Asparagales; family Amaryllidaceae; genus Allium; species Allium fistulosum. The sequence goes on from CM060905.1 coordinate 1,045,085,737, forward strand.
AGAGTCAAACCAGAAAGGAAATAGGCTAAAATTGCCATTTTCAGACGTCTGAAATGGACGATTCAGACGTCTGAATATTGTTCTAGACAACTTCTGTTTTTCCAAATTCAGACGTCTGAATGAAGTTAGAAAACTCATATTTTTCCAGATTCAGACGTCTGGTTTGGAAATTTCAGACGTATGAATGAAGATTGAAATTGAGATTCAATAATTTGGACTCGAGACCACTTCCATTGAGTTCAAAATGGTGTTTGCGACTTTTTTGAGTATAAACATTGATATGTTTTGAGTTGGGAAAAATTTCGAGATTTTCACTTAGGGCTTTGGGTTTGGGTTTCAGCCCATTAACCCAACTCATCTTATATCCTAACTCCACCCCCTCTCCTCTTCATACACTATCATTTCCTAACACTTCAAGCTTTAGAAAAATGGGGGAAGATAAAAGGAATTAGAAATTCCTAAGCCCTAGATTCATTTGCAAACTCAAGTTCTAGCTCCAAAATCTAAGAGAAGCTTAGGTAAGCATCCTCTTCATCTTCTCCATCTCATTTCCTCTTCAATTTCAAAAATTTCCTAAACCCTAACTTAGGAAATGTTTTTCATTTGAGCTTAGATTGAAGCTTCTTGGGTTAAAATTGAAGAGTGTTGTTCTTGCCTTGCTCTATAGCTTCTCTCTTGAGTTTTTGGGTTTAAAGGCGAGTTTTTGAACTCACATCTACGTCTATATCTTTGATAGTGTTAGGTATTAATTCCTAACATCTATTTCTTGTCCATTTGCTTTTGAATTGAATTGGTTTGATGAATATTCCAATTTTAGTGTTTTGAAATCAAAATCTATGAAAATCCTTATATGACGTTTGGACATCCGATCGCTTCTGATATGATTTGGCCATTATTGGCCTAGGCAAAATATTGCCCAGAGCTTCAGGTTCAGACGTCTGAAATATCCAATTCAGACGTCTAAATCTGCTTGTCTCAGCCCAATTTGCCTATTTTGTGTGGGATTCCAATTTTTATCGATTCATGTTGATCCGATTAGTTGTTATCTCTTTTATCAACTTTGATGACTTCTTTTTCGGGATTTATGGGAATATCCATTTTGTTGGATTCCTTATCGATTTCTATGGATTTAATTCACGTCTTCGTATGTGAATTTTTGGGGATTGATTGTTTCTACAATCATTTCTGTGATTTGTCACTTTAAAATACAAAGGTTTCTATACTAGTAGTAAATATTCAAACTCTTTCACAAAGATGATTTCAACTCTATTTTTAATACAAAGCTCGTTTATAAAACCGTTTTCCAATCTATTAGTGTATACAAACCTTTACCTCATTCGTATGAGAAAATCTAATTAAACGGCTTAGCAAAACAAGTGGCATGAAATGCTTGCGTTTACTTCGTCGGTTAATTTTTGGACTTGTTCGATTGAAAATCTTGTGACAATTTTCGAGTGGAAATCTACAATTTTTTCGTAAATATTTAAGTTAAGCTAGTGGTTATGGGACATGAAGCTAAACTCTTATATTTACTAACTTAGTGTAATTTACACTTATTTTCGAGTGGAAGTCTACAATTTGTTCTTAAATATTTGAGTTAAGCTAGTGGTTATGGGACATGAAGATAAACTCTTATATTTACTAGCTTAGTGTAATTGACACTTTTTATTGATCGATGATGATCATTTTATGATTTAGACTAGCGATTGAGCGATGTCTCTTTGTTGGTATGGGGATTAAACCCCGTTTCTGGAGCTTCGGCTCAAAAATTGGTGGGGTAGCGACCCATGGTCTTCGGGCCGTTTGTGGAGCTTCGTCAAATTGGTTGGGTAGCGACCCATGGTCTTCGGGCCGTTTGTGGAGTCTCGGCTCAAATTGATGGTTAGCGACCATGGAATAGCGTTCCGTTTGTGACACACGTGTTGGGGAGTTTTCATGCTCCCGTTTGTGATAGGCCTTCCCCCTTTTGAGATTTTTGGATTTCTGGTTGTGATTTCTAGAATTTGTGTTTCACCAATTTTCGTGGATTGGCATTGATATGTTTTGTCAATATTTGTGTTTTGGTGAATTATTTAAAGAATGTGATTCTTTTTGGTGCTTCGGGTTGATTTGAGATATTGTATGATTTTTGTTGTTATTTGATGTATACTTGACACAGTGCGACATTTACGTTATCATACGTTTTTGGTCATATTTCTTATCCTATATCATTTTATCTGATATTTATAGCTAGACTGATCCGTTTATTATTTTCTTCTTAAATAATACTCGGGTCAGACCGAGGTATTTCAGGTGCTCCTGCTTGACTTCTTATCAGGGATTATCATCTGATTCTTTTAGCTAACTACTTTAGATTAGTAGTTTTTGTTATTATACATTTGAGATATAGACTCCTTGATGTATAATTATTCTTTTGTCTAGCACTTTATCTATTCTCTTGTGATGTAGTGGATCTTGTTTTACCACTACTTTGATGTACACTTCTTTGTGTTATATTCATATCTGTTTCCGCCATTGTGATATGAATGTATGTGACTGATTTGTGTTATGTTTATTTCTATATTTGTTTCCGAGGTCCACATAGCCACTGTGTGGAAGCTTCGAGTTTTTATTTGATATGCCGGATTTCCTCTTGAAATTGAATGTAAATTATATTATCTGACATATCGGTACTCGCACAAAGCAATTACAAAAATGGTCGCTCCTCAACAGCCTTATTCTTCGTGCTAGTCGATAGCATTACCCAGTAGTGTTCTTGGCTAGCGTGAGTATAGAGGTGGGGCGTCACAATTGGGATACCGCCCGCCACAGTACACCTCTAGAAAAATGTACCGAGATCGAACCTATCGATCCTTGCCAACACAGGACTGGCCTACCCCTTACTGGATAGTACCGAATATGATCACCACTAATGGGCCCCCAGAGCACAACAAACGATAGATAGTGATGATGATAAATGTCCACTCTAAATGAGTGATGATCATACCCTAATGGGAGCGACCCATATTGCCTTGCTGCATCTTCCATGTTTTTGTCATTCCCGGTTGATGAGGCTTGAGGCTACGTATTACCTTAAGAATAGCATTCATACTTGGAATGCTAACACTGCCTTCCAGGCAACGATGCAATGATAGCATTCATCCATACAAGTTATTCTAGGTCTGAACAAACCGAATCTCCTTCAAGATCACCATCTCCATTATCTTCGAGATATCACAATTCGTAACGCGCAAATAGGATTGAATTAGTTTTCGGATAATTAAATCGGATCTCGGTTTCTTCGAACCAATTAACGAAATTGGACAGATTTGATAGTCGGTTATTTAACTATCAAATTACACACATAAGCAGTCACTAGGCCCAATTTTATAAATCTTTCAAAACATTCATTTCAAAATGTCTTTACAAAGATATATATTCAACTCTCTTCCAGCATTACAACATTTTGAAAACAATTTCAAATACTTATCCATAACAGGATATTTTTAAACCATTTAAACACTTAGAAATATTTCCGAATTCAATTTATAAACTTAGAAAAATATTTCTATACCATTCATTTCACACTTAAAATATTTCCAAAACTCTCTGTTCAATACTTAGGAAAATATATATCAACATATTCTCCAAAATCGTTTTAATATCCAACTTAGGAAATAATTCATAACTTATCTCATAAATCTCCAGAATTATTAATAAATTCCTTTTTACAATTTCCAAAAACCAATTATACTTATTTATAATCCCAGCTAACAATTTATAACTTCTCTATGAATTCAGATTCATTTTCGAAGTTCCCGTATCTAAACATTTTGGAAATTTCTTAAGATTCCAGATTTCCATTATAAAATTTCTCTTACAAAACCACTTCCATTAAATAACTTGGTTTACAAATCTCAAGATTATTTATAAACACATCCCAATCACTTGCCTTTAAGAATAATAGTTTATTTTCAAAACACATTTAAGTAATCATTTAAAATATTCGAAACACTTTTAAACAAAAGACGATACCAATTTCCAATTCCTTTATAAATAATACTAATCGATTTACCAAGCTTATTATAAAAATTGTAATTCATTTCAACTAATATCCAATATTTGAATAACTTTCCAAAATATTTTCAATACTAAAACAGTTTTTTAAACTACATAGTTTAATAAATAAAATTCCTTTTCTATAAAAACTTAACTTCTTGATAAAAATCTATTTTTTAAAATCCAATATAACCATTTTAGAATTTATAAATCTCTCTCGATTTATCACAAATCGACTTGTGTCTTTCATAACTATTTCCAAATTTCAGAAATAGAATCCACTATCTTTTCCTAAACCGATTTCCGTATCTTACTTTAAATTCACACGGTGAATTTATATTTCTAACTTATTAAATGATAATCATTTCACTTTATTTATAAACATCGTTTATAAATTTATAAACTCATCTCCAGTTGTTCTCTATTAATAACAGATTTATATTCAACCAATCTCATTTATAGATCAGTTTCTATTTAAAATTCCATTTAGAAATCTATTTCTTATAAAATCCAAACTATATTCCAAAACCGTATCAAACTTCGATTTCGACTTCCATTCTATTTTAAGAATCTCATTTAAAAATCCACTATTTTAAAAATCCTCAATTAAAATTCTCTATTGAAACCATTGTACGAAATAGCTAAATAAATATCCAAAATTAATTTATTTATTTTATCCAAATCAATTCCTTTTTTTATAATCCCGAAATTCAATATAAAAATTATCAATTCCAAAATCGCCTTTGAATTTTCTTTTTAAATTCAAAAATATTATCTATGGTATTTATAATACCAAAATTAAGGTCAGTGCTACTATAGCATCCAATAAATCATAACATAATCTATAACATGTTATTCTAACACATCATATATCACCATATATGAAATTAAAATCAACATTTTTGAGGAATCCAGTTGGATCCCTCAAACCTATTTCTCTGCAACCACAGATGTTATATAACTTAAAATAGTAATCCCGCTTCGAAGCGGGATGTCGCAATAAAAAGGGTCATCCGCTATTATGCGTGGCGCATAGTGTCTCATCCGCTCCAATTAGCGGGAATATACCCAACTACTAATATATACACTACTATATGTAATATAACATCCAACTGATAATAATTTATCAATCCATCCAATCAACCAATAAATAATTTAACATTTTAAATTATAACCAGCAATCCAAAATGAGTGAGATTTACTCACTTTGATTTCAGTTTCTGTTTCTGTTTCTGCGTTCTGATTCTGACTAAATTCGGACAGCGTTCGAATTTAGCTGAAAATTCTACAAGCTCTAAATTTAACCAATTTCCCTAGTAAAGATATCATTAATACGAACCCAACACGACTAACCGTGTTGGATTTGGACCTAAAACGAATGAGATATTGGGTTTATAAGATTTACAACTAAATAATATAATTAATTATTTAATTACATCATTTTCTTAATTACCCTCATTAGTATAATTAATCATCTTCTCAAATGTGCTCCCGCTTATTCCCAGACCTCACTCCCCATAGTCGAAACTTCCTCTCCTCCTCTCTTGCTCTTTTCACCACTGAATCACCTGAAACCAACGCCGTTCATCCCCTCTACGCGAGCTCCACCTTTCCGGCACAACCACCTTCCACCCGCGTCTCCCCATAAAAACGCAATCTACCCTAAACTTCCCCATTCCGTACACAGTAGGACTTCGACCCGGACCCCCACGAAACACTATAGCTCGGCTGCAGCTGCTCTCCGATCTCCAAAACTCGAATACAAACTCCATTCGCCCCAACTCCAACTCCATCACCATCAGCTAAAGATTCAAGCCCTAGTTTGATTAGCCTAAAACCCTTACTGTCGAACTCCAACAACAAAAGTTGCACCCTCAGAAATAGCTACCAAAACGTAGATCCGCTTATAACTAACACAAAGATTATAACTTTCAATTTGTTTGAGTTTTGTTTGAATTGATCTGAATTTTTGAAAAATCAAAATTGGTGTTTTCTTCTTTCTTCGAATAAGCCTCGGTTAGCTGCGTTTAAATGAAGGAGGGAAATGATAGGGTGGCTCGTTCAGGGGGGTAGGGTGGCTGATGGTGATAGGGGTTGACTTTTGAAATTTTATAATATTATTAAATTCCAAAATATCTCGTTTATGGTAACCTAAAATCCTGAACCCCTATCGAGGCATGCCGCCTGGCGTTTCTAATGTTATACCCCTATTCCGAACGCAATGGAACAAGTTTCGAGACCTAATTCGATCATATGGAGAAGATAGCTTTTTGAACCCAATTTTAATATGAAATTTCCGGTATTAAATGCAACGCATTTCTATCCCGCACGACCAAACGATAAATCTAATCGCTACGAAATTTGAAATCTGATAATAATACACTATTATGGATCCAATGAAACTGGTTTTGTCGAATTTCAAGACTATGCCCCGGATCGCTATTTTAATGCGTCGATTAAATCGACGATTTCAAAAATTGGCAAGATCACTTGAAATTCCAGTTTTAAAAAATTATTAACTCAATTATATTCAAATATAATTTATATTAACATTAGAAATCATTTCAATTCATATTCAACTCAATTTCAATTATTCACCATTTCCGTATTACGATAAATCGCTATATTTGAAATTTAAATTCATTCTATAATTTCAACCAAAATCTTCATATTCAAAAATCAATTTATATTCCAAATAAAATTTTAAAACCATTTAAATATTCAAAATCAAACGACGGAAAATCCGGGTCATTACAGTTTTGGTTATTATTATCTCTGAATTTAACTCAAATTTTAGTGTTGTTTTTAAACGAAAATCTTTCTTACGATTTATGAATATATTTATACTGTTAAAATAAGTATATGGGAAGATTTTTCTAAGTTTTTAAAATGAAACGGTTTGTGAATATACTTATGCAGTTGAGATAAGTATATGAATATATTTAAGGTAGGGGAAAGTCCGGAGAAGGGTTTTGTGAAATATATATCTCTGAGAAAGTATTTTAATACAAGTATTTACAAAGTAATTTTAAATTGATGAAAGGTTAATTTAAGAGGCCCAGAGTTGCTTTGTGCTTAATTATTGTTATTTTCCCTTAAGGAATTAAACCTCTAGTTGAATTGTTGTTTACTTGATAGTTAAATAACCAACTATCAAATCTTGGCCAAAAATAAAACTCTGGAAATATCTAAGAGAAATACATGAGTTATATGGCACAATCATCTTCGATGATGTTATACTTTGCGTATAAATCTCATCTCATTCTCCTAGGACAAATAATAGGGAGAGCCATCCACATAAACGGTAAAGGGGTGATCACCGCTCTTACCTTATATGTTTTTTCATAAAGAACCGGAGTTGAGTTTACCGAAAACTATCGAATGCTGGTTCGAATAGATCGAGATCGTATAAATATGAATAATCTAAAAATCACTTCGACCCAACTCTAGCGTCGTATTGAAAACATCTTGAAGATAATGGGATCAAAGACGGAGCCCTTTGAAGTGCAAGGGCTACTTGCTACTAATCCTGTGGTAATTCCAAAAAGGATGTAGTAGAAGCAGTGCCTTCGATTTGTTCATCTCCTGAACAACTTATGTGGATGAATGTTGGTACTGCATTGCTGCTTAGAGGGCAGTGTTAGCATTGCAAGTGGGTTTGCTATATAAAAGGTAAAACATAGCCTCTAGCCTCATAACCGGGAATGACTAAAATAGGGGATATGTAGCAGGGCTAAGTGGGTCGCTTCCATTAGGGTGTATCATCACCTTTCAAGATATGCATTCATTTTATGGATTGGTTGCGCATAAGGTAACTTATACAAGTGAATTGTATAGTATAGTTTAATTAATGTAGGGGTTAATGATGTTTATCTATTATCCCTCATTAATTAGTTTAGTTATTCTCAGCCAGTTTATGAGCATTAACTTTCATTTGTTGATTATTGATTTGTGCACGACCAGTTTATGAGCAGTTTCACCTTTTCATTACATGGGTTGGGTAGACAGTATTTCTAGATGCATCGAAATGAACACCTTGTGAATTTAGTTTCATGATTTGGCTATAAGGCATTTGGTGGCAATGTTGGGTTAAAAGTTAACTTTAGTAAAAGATGTTTCCTAAAATCTAAAGGAAAGATAAGTTATTCTGGGAATAAACATTTTTGAACAGATTTTATATAAGAAAGTAATTTTATATAAGTATGGTTTATAAAACATGATTTATAAACAAGAAGGATTTAAACGATGTTTTGAGAACTTAAATCCCGGTGTCTTTGAAAATGTTTTTCAAGATTTTAGAGAAAATAATAGTATTATTATTTGAAAGTAAGTATTTGGAAATTGGTTTATGAAAATGAGATTATGATACCTAGTAATATTTACGGAGTATTTGATACCACTTTGAAATTGATTTTGGTTAAGTCGGAAAGGCATGATTTGGATGTATTGAACTCACTTCTATCGCTTGAAAATAATTCTGGTGAATGACTTCAACATCATCGGTGTTCATTTTTGGGTTTCTAAGTAGGGGATGCTACAAGGTTGTTTTAGTAAAATGAATTTTGATTTAATTCTGAAAGTATGATTTGTTATACAAAAGTTATATGTGTGCATTATTATTTCACAATGATTTGAAATAAAACCTAGTGTTTAGTTCTAAAAGTTTTTCTTTGGAAAGAAATTTGATATGAACTTTTTATGTAGAAAAGTTTTATATGTAAACTATATAGGGTGCCCAAGTAGTAGTGGCATAGCCTAAAATAAATGTTGGAACTTTTCATGTTTTCTCTTTTTTGGGTAAAGTGTATTTAATAAACAAGTGAAAAATTTGTTAAGATATTTATGAAAACATGTAGCATATGCATTAAAATTGTATGGATGTATATCATGTTATAATATGTTGTTTGGTAGATTTCATTTGTTAAAACAAAATGGGATTTTCGGCAATTTTGGATAATTGGAAACTTTTGTTGTTATAGAACTTGAAGCTAAGTGTTTTTGTGAAAATATACAAGTTGAGTTTATATAGCACTTGAATTGAGAAAGGTAGTAAGTTAAAAACAAGTTTTGAATTGGTTAAACATGCTTGTTAAGTAAAAATAAATTTGATGTTTTTGTTTATACTATTAGGATGTAGTAGAGTTGTAACGATCCGGATTTTCGCGCTCGAAAATCAACATCCGTACTTCACATTGTACTAGAATGCCGCAGATTCGACCGTTCAAATCCGATTCGCCGGAGCTTATAACACAGTTAAGTAAATAACACAGCGGAATAAATGAATAATACATTGATATACAATATCTGATACAACAGAGTGATACAAATGAATATCAATATACATCAGAGATATGATACAACAAATAGCAGCGGAAAAAGAAACGATAACATCAGCAGCGGATAGAATGTCTCCAATAGAATGCTCCAAGATAAGCAACGTCAGTCCATGAACTCCAAGAACTGAACTAGCTCCAGATAATCTACTAAACCTGAATATCTGAAAAACCCAACTCTAGACTGCCCGTGTGGAAAATGGTGGGCACCCAGAGTTTAGGAAGGGAACAATAAACTCCGGATCAGTCATGGGACTGGTGTGAGCAACAAAAACAGTTTATCTTTAAAACAAATAGCAGAGAATTTTAAAGTCAATTCGCAATGCTTTTGGAAAATGAAACTACCATAAGACCTCCCGCCACACACACAATGCAAACGCAGACTTGGAGGAGATTTCTTCTTATGTTAGTCAAAGATGCTTACTACGCAAAATCAAATCATTTTGATATTATTATTAGTGCATAGTGGAAAACATTTCGAAAGTAGAATATAAATCTTAGCCAGCATAGGTACCATTATATTATGCCTGCTATAGCTGCCTCCTGAGGAGACAGGTTATACAATTGAAATCGTAAAGGCTCGTATTGTTTCTTTGGATTTCCAACAAATGATCAGGCTAAGGAACTTCCTATCCACGATGGGTACGTCCCTGGAATAGACGACCCGAGAAATAACCTAACATTACGGTTAGATCTCTGCCAACACAAGGCCGGGTTACCTCTGCAAAAATAGGTAACTACTGACACGCGTATGCCATCCCCCGATCGTAACCGATCTTCCCGAGGATCCTCGATTTCCAACAAACCACAAAGTAATAAATTTGCAGCAACCACAGAGGTTAAGTATCTGGGCTCCATACCATGATACCACCTTTATCCAGAAGGAATGACATACACTAAGGGGCGCTACTCCCTAGAACCTTGCTGCATCCTTCCTGTTTCGACCATTTCTGAGGTGTGAGGCTCGACGAAGTCTCGTCCACAAAGCTACGCTTTGTTCACAAAGCCATGCTTCGGGTCAAACAAATGATCAACCTATGATCACAAAGATATAAGATCAAACAAATGATCATATCGCAAATGATCAAACACTGATCATTTCACAGCAACACTCAGCATGCCACATTACCAAATTGGGATATATCGCTGATAAATTTCAACTACATAACCTCTGAGCTCGTACGTCTCAGAGAAGGGTGTTAAGCTAAGAGAATAAATTCTCCGCCACCAACAGAAATGTATTTGAAAGAAATCGGCTTTATATCTCAAAGTGTAATGTCAGACATGTATCCATACAAGTCTGTTCCGGGTTCGAACAGAACCGAAGGCACTTCTCACGAAGCCCTTGCAATTCCGGATAACTTTCAATCACGTCCGGACTTCCCGTCACAAAAGAGTGATATAAATCTCTATACCGGCGCGACTCAGTGCAGAGACATTCGACAGGTTGTCCTTTCATTTTCGAAAAATATCCGGTCTTCAACACCGGTCTTCAAATGCTATCCATATACGACGTATCACTATTCGGAATGAGTTATACGACCCAAAGGTCCTTTCCCGGCTAACCCGAATAGTGAGCGCAATATTCAAAAACAAATGGATAATGGGATTTCAATTAAGTCACAACTTATTACCCAAAATCTTTTCTTCAAATGGTTTAAACCAATTACCATTTCAAATCTTTTAAACAAAAAGATTTATTTACAGATTTTTCCAAATCAATTCCCATTTCAATTTGATTAACTCGTTAAATCCTTAAATCAAGATTTAACTTATAGCTTTCAAAACAATTTTATTTCGAATGGTTTAAACAAAATCATCATTTTAAATCTGTTAAAAATAAACAGATTCAATTCATAGTTTTCAAAAAGAATTCATTTATAACTTGGAAAACCATCTTTCAATTCATACTTGAAATTCCTTTAATTTAAACTGGAATTTCACTTCTTATCTGAAAGCTTTTATTCCTTTAAAACAAACAGTTTTTATTTGGAAATTTGATTCATCTATACGAGTTAAAGTTCTAGAGTTAAATCCAAATTTTCAAACAATACTTTTAAAATGGTTTAAATTCATATGAACACATTTATAACATTTTTAACCGTAATTTCAAATCATAGGATTCAATTTCAAACTTGAATTCAAATTTAAATCTAATTATTTAAATTTTCAAAACTCGATTAAGTTATTCAAAATAACTTTTATCTTTGAAATTCCATTTCAAAAGCTTTTCACTTTAAACCCCAAATTTCTAATTTCAAAATCAATTGAAATTAAAATTTCAATTTCAAAAACATCAAATTTAAATCATCTGTGACTTAACCGATTTCCACGTGAAATCCATATTTGTGTGTGTATGGTGTGGTACAGGGGTTTCACACAATAGTGCAACATCATCAATCATTATAATCCAAACACAGATATATCGATAAGCGGTATAATCTATAACGCTTATCTTTATTTATAGGTCACGGATAAATAAGATGAATTCATCGCAGATAATGAATCACATCACAGATAATTAATTACATTCCATAGCTCAATCGCAAATCAAAATATCACAGATCAGATAGAAAATCAATTCAAAGCAATTCAAGCAATTAACAAACATCTATAAGCATGATTACTTACTTATTTAACCATAAATTAATTCAATTAAATTTTCAATAAATTTAATTACTTATGAATTTATTATCAAATCCTGATTAATTAATTACAAATCAATTGATATCAATCAATCACCTTGGTTAATTATTCTTAATTAATCACATAAATTTAATTAACCTTTAAGTTAACTACATAATAAATTAATTCTTGATTACTTGATTAATTAATCTTAATCATAAAAAAAATTAACCTTCAATTGTTCAGTTATTTTTAATTTATCACATAAATTAATTCTCCTTTAAATTAATTAACCTTTTAAACACTTGGATTTAATCAATCTTTAATCATAAATTATCCATCCTTAATTACTTTCATTTAGTGATTATCTTTAATTTATTAATTACCCTTTAATCATTACTTAATTAGTTCACCTAATCACTTTATTAATAAATTAACCTATCATCATTATCACTTTAAAATAAACAATTTTAGACATTCACTTTAAAAATTAAATCTTTGAGAAACTGGTTAAAAACCTGATTTTTAAATTATCCTTTGAAAATCTGGTTATGCTTCTTATAAACTTTAAAAGTTTAAAAACTATTTCTATATCAGTTCCCAGACCCGAGCATTTTCATCGTTTCCCCGAGCTCGACCCAGTTTCCCCGAGACCTTCCTCGTGTAAAATCTCTAAACCCCCGAGTACACTTCGAGTTCTCCACGACATTCGTTTCCCCGAGCCACCACGCAAATTACTTCGACACAAACCCGAGATTTCGCTTTCTTCTCCAATTCCTTCACGCAACCCAGACACACTCAAACGTGCACACGATCGACTGTGCACGTGCACTCGCCACTGACGAACCTCCGTCACCAGAGTCGATCACCCACAAGTCGACTAGCGACCATCCATACGATCCCGATCCTCCACCTGAGATTGCAGAGCCTAAATCGAAAATACCCCTTCCAGTTGAAACAGGAAGTCTACCCACTCGATTGCCAAAACCCAACTCGCTACGCCGCGCAAGATCACCAGAGACCACGCGAGCTTGATCGAAGCTCGGCCACTCGCCCACGAACTTTCTCCCCCACATGCGATCGGCTACATCCTACTGTCGACGACGAGATCTCCTCGTTTCCAACTTCAAACAAAAATGACTGCTAAACCCTAAATAAAATTAAATCTCCAACTTCGATGAATAAAATAAATTACCTTATATTTTCCTATGTTCTACGATGATTCAACTACCACCATGCCAAGTTTCAATCTCTGAGAGTTAGCCGATCACCAAAAACTCACGAAAAACCCATTTTCAGTTCAACTCCAAACTGCTACTTCATTTCTTAACTAAAAATAATAATTCTTGTTTCAAAAATCAAGTTTTATTGTTAGCTTTTAATTCATATACCTGAATTTGTAAATTGACAGGTTCGAATTTTTGACAAATTTGAGTGGTGCTCAGGTTTTCTTGATTTCCAGAAACAAAATGAAATAGTTTTAACTCAAATTGATTTTTAAACTTTACTATATACCATAACATACAAATCTTGTTTTGATCTCAAGTTAAATCAGTAAGTAGAACAAATAGAAAAGATTTTTGAAATAAAGGATCTTGTGTTTAGAAGTTAAAACAGAGAACATATATGAGTATCTTCCTGAACCCAAATTCATTTCCTTGATTCCAGTACTGTTGTTTGCATTTGATGCTTCCAAATGATTTTAAAATTTGAGTCAGGTAAAAACAGTTAAATTTTATTCAAAGATCATTTCTCAAATCTTTTTATATTTTGAGATATGAATTCTTCTTTCTGGAATTTGGCTAACCTATTGTTAACAGAGGTAGATCTGTATTTACACAGACATACATACCAAACCAAAACATATTCATACATATACAAGTATCAGATTTCATTTATCACAACATTATCATAAATATATTCATAAGCATCAAGATAAAAACTGATTTGAGTTTTGAATATAGATGTTTACTCACCTGTCTAAAATGAAGAACAGAGCATATCTTCTTGAAACAGGCTTGTAATTTTAAACTGGAAACCTTTCTTTGTTGTTGAATGATCTTGTTTAAGTTTTGAAATGTTGCTACTTTAGATTTTCTCAGTTTCGAAATGGAACGAAAATGAAATGAAGTGAGAAGAGCTGGTGGAAAGAATTGATGTAAGAAAATGAAGTATGCAGGTGGTATGTTATTATTGTTTGTTTGTACAATACTAGGCATGGCCGAAGACAGTTTGAATAGATGGCATTTAATGCCTTGCCTTGCTTTGTATGTGAATATACTTTACTGTCTTGTTCCCATGCTTAGCCCATACTTATGCTTCATACTTTATTTGTTTATAAGCTTACACACTTATATATTTTTGTTGTCTTGATGCCGTGCATATGTGTTTTGTTTCTTGCTTACGTATATACACTTGTTTCTTTTCTCTTCCAGGTTGTAGCTTGTTTAAATATATATTTTCTTTGATTATTTTGTTTACTTACTTACTTATATATATATATGTTTGTTTCTTGATTTGGCAAATGTACATGGATATATATTTTGTTTTGCTTTAGCCTTATTACGAATATAAATGAAATTCTATTGTTATTTTATTTATGTTTGTTTTGTTTTATTTTTGTAGTATATTTATATTAGTTTAACTTAGGTTGCATACTTGTCTTTATAATCCTATCACTTTAAAAATGTAAATAAGTTTCTATTTTATACTATATAATTTATCTTATATATTTTCGATTCTATTTATAACTTAATATCTATTATTATCATTTTTCTACTTTAAATTATTATTATCATTTATTATTTAACCATTTATTTACAATTTTATTCCAAATCCAATAAATTATAAATTTAAATTAAATTAAATTTCGGGGTCGTTACAAGAGTATTATACGAATATGAACTTAAGTTGTATAATAGTTTATAAGCTTGAGGTTATGTTTTATGAAATGGTTCATAAATGATTTTAGTATTAATAAGACATACTATTTGGGTAAGGATGTGATAAGGGATATTAGTGTAGTTAAGAAACCAATATGATAAATATGTAAGTTGTACGTAGATAATTTTATTCCCATGATTGTTCTTGATTCAATATTCGAGTACATGATTTCAAGATGATTTGCACTGGTCCGAATAAGGATTTTTCATTAAATACTTGACAGTAAGTACTTAATACAGATTCTTGATATGGTCCTGAAGTTTTCTATCATAGTATATGACTATGTAAGGAGAGTGAAGGTTTCTAATCAAGGAATCTGATCGGAGTCTGTACTAGAGAGGTCAAGTGATCTATACTAGTTGGAATGTGAAATTTATGTGATCAAGCAAGTGATCGAATTTGATATTTCATAAGGATGGTCCATGTATATCATGTGGGCTTTAGTATATGTGCATTCTATGTTTTGTTGGCTTATGGGGTGTTTAGGTGATGACTCTTAGATTTGTAATGAGGTATCATGAATTGACTACAAAGTATTACCTGAGGCTGTTGAGTGTATGGTACGTTACATTTATCATCCTTGTACGATGAGAGGATTTAAACTTGAGAAAACCATTAGTTTTGTTTGCTAATGATTAATTATTGTTAAGTACTACTAGTGGTTGTTTCTTTTGTTGCTGCTATCAAAATTTCGAGGATGAAATATTCCAAGTGTGGGAGATTGCAACGGCCCAGAATTTCAAACACTTCGTATTAAATATCTGAACTATTTAAATATTGGAATTTTGGATTACATGTTATTAAAATGATTTAATAAACTTTTTAACCCTCTATTAGATCATAAGTAATGATGGTAAACTTGTTTTGAAAAAATGTTTACAAAAATAAATACTTTGATAAAATATCTATAATGTGACCGAAAATCGTTTTACCGATAAACAGCTTTTTAACCATCAGAAGTTGTTCATATTTTTTTACATACACTTATTTGCTTAGGAAGTTAATAAAATGAAATATATTTTTTTGCCATTTATGGAAATAAACTTTATGGATGATGTCATGAGTGATGTCATCAGAGATATTATGAAATGAGCATAAATGGAAATGCTTAAGTGTTAAGCAAATGATAAAGCAGAAGTGATGTTTGTAACCAATGTTAGGTCCTTTATGAGAGGATTTTGGTTATTCAATATCTCACTCCTAATCCTATATAAGAAGGGGCATACCCTTAGGAATAAATCATTAATTCACTAAACTTGAGATGAAGTATGAGAATAAAAAATAATGGAAGTGCTTAAGCTCTAATCCACTAATTATTCTCTAACTTTTTCAAGTCTTAACCAAATCATCTCAATCTCTTTTAAACTTTGGCTTTAAGCCTAAAACATCATGGGAACCATGATAGGCAAGTAAAAAGTGGGAGAATGTGAGAGGAAGAGGGGGATCTAAGGAGGGGTCGTGAGCCATGGGAGGAGGAGGATGGTGTTGCCTTGGTTTGAAAGTGCTAAAGATTGGATCTTTAGGCTTCTGGTGATGGTGGGAATTGGTTCTTTGTCTTGTGGCTTTGTGCTTGGGATTGGCATGGATCTAAGTGAGTTATCATGCTATCTCTTAAGTATATATTGTGTATATATATATTGTGTGCAAAGTATAAAGTTAAAGTGACATTAACTAAATAAACTTATAAACTTTAGACCCCTCTTGCTGATGAATGTAATGAATGTAATCACTCCGGCTTTGTTATATATTTATATTCTTCACCCTAGAAATTATCTAATATATCACCTTATGTACTTCTTAGATGGTGGCTCTTTTGAGGGGATAACCGTTATGACATTACATGTGGTCTTAAAAGTACTGTTATATGCTAGCTACATATTTCTTGAGTTTCTCATACTAGACTTATGTATGACACACGGTTTTTGTTTTTTCTAAATTCCGCACGTGCTCTTTCGAGTAGTTTGGAAAAGGCAGGTTTTTCGTTGATGTTTATTGTAGCTCAAGACGACGAGATAGATGTTTCACCTACCATAGTATTCTTATTTCCGTTGCATTACTATTATATATATTAGCATTTGCGAGGACAGGTTATTATAATTGTCCCGGCTGATGATAGTATTTAGGCTTTATAACTTCAAATTTCTATATCGGAGTAACCCTTTGTGTCGTTCTTTTGATATTACATATTATTGTTCTGCCAGTGAGATTCTGATGTTGTGTTCTCTTCTCCCTTGTTCGTTTTTGTTTTATTTTTGTTTTACCCTAACTTTTTGCATTTCCGGCACTTGAGTGCTCGACACAAAAATACCATGGATGTATTAGTGCCGACATTCTGGGGTTGAAAATGTCGTATCGTTACACATAGAAAAAAATTTCTGTATGAAAATACATTTTGAAATAGAAATTGTATTTCTTATGTAACGACCCGCCATTTTGGACCATTCGCATCCATTATAAGTGTATAGGTAGACACTCATGCCGGAGTTGAATTGCTCAAAATACCGCGTTGTTAATTTAAATTTGGCAAAACTGAACATATACAGTAAATATAATCACAGATCACAGACACAGAGTAATAAATGCAGCGGAAATAAAGAGATAGTAGTTCATGAAGCTACTATATGAATATATAAAATACATCAGAGTTTACAACAGAAGAGTAATACGATACATCAGGTACAAATCAGAATACATCACTGAAATCATCGAATATAGAAAGCAGAATAGATGGCTGGATCTTCAAGCAAAGCTCCAACTCCAAAGGTGAGTCTCGAAAGCTGAACTACTCAGTCTGACCCGAGCGTAAAGCAAAATACAAAACACTCGAGTCAGGATTAACATTCTTATATTAATAAATCCAACTCAAGTGAAATAGCAATTGAAATACAAGTAACTCAAAGGATGTTTGGAATAACCATCCTTTAAGGATCCGTCAAACTATCTACTAGGTAGTAATATACGCTAAGTAGATAATGTCTATCAGTAATATAAAGATATCAAAATAGCGTTAAGTCATGGCCCATTCCACCCTTAACACATTTTTATTCCCACAAGCATATACAAGACCGTAGTTTCCCCAAAACCGAAAGTCACCAGAGGGCAATCCATATACTCAAGGTACAAATCAAAATCGTAGTGGTCGCGCATAAATGGAATACAAGTATGACAAGGCACATGAGGCTATACCCAAGGTAGTGATACTACCGTTCGCCTGATCCGGGCTGGTGAGAACGCAACGCCGCAGCGCCCGCAACACCGTGAAACAACACTCCCAAAATCAGGGGTGCACCAATCGACATCAAGTATAAGTAGTTCGAAGAAGTGTGTCCACTTGAGGTATCAATCCTCCATTGGCCCGGCACAGCTCCTGTTTTAGTCATTTCCAATTTGACACAAGTGTCAAGGCTATCCATTATCGTTCACTTTCTTCAGTCATCACGTACATCATTCCAACCACTTCATTCTGGATCAACACTCCACGCATAGTTATTAAAGTGGTTTCGGTTCAGATAGAGAGTATATCCATTACCGATCCCGGTCTCTTTAATAACTTTCGTAATTATTACACCGATTGGTCGTTTATATATTTCAAAAACCAAATCAAATACAATTTCAATTTCAATTCGTAAATCAACATTTCATTTGTCTTTCGAAATCAATTTCCCAAAATTTTCGTTTCAAAAACTTCCAATTTACCATTTCAAAATCTTATAAATCAAATTCAAATTTTATTTTAAACCATTCAAATATTGCTTCAAGTTCATATATACGTTTCATTCCGAAATCATTTAAATTAATTTGATTTAACATTTAAATCAATTTAAATTCATTTATCGATTTCATTCAATATCCATTAAGTAAATTTGCCATTCAAAACAATTTCTATTAAATTTCCAGTTCATTAAATCCATTATTTAAATTCAACTTCACTAAATCAAACTTACAATTTTGAATTAAATTAAATTCGTCAAATCAATTCTTTCGATTACAAGTCTTACATTAATTCCAAAATATCACATTTTCATTTCTTGTTAAAGAAATTCAATTTCACTTATTTACTTCCTTAAATAATTTTTCAAAACTTAATTAATAAAGAAAACTCAATTTCAATTATTTACGAAATAAATTCACTTATTCAAAAGTTCAATTTTCTTAATAAAAAATACAATTCAATTTAATCATTAAATAATTCAATTTTATTTAATTATTAAATAATTCAAAACTTAATTATTAAATAATTTCAAGGTTTAATAATTTCAAACTTAATTCAATTTCAAACTTAATTATTAAATCATTTCAAATTTAATCCAATCATTTCTCAAATTTAACAACATTCTTTCCTCAATTACATTGTTAATATTTTGCTTCAGATTATTAAATATTAACATTTTCCTTTCATTAAAATTCAAATTTCAACTTCATTTCAAAAACATATTATTTATCCAAATAAAATTCTCGTTTTATCTTTAAATCAAATTATTGACCAATCGGGTTTTATTTAATTCTCTATCCTAGGTTAAAGTTCAATTTTGGGTATTTATCATTTCAACCCGATTCCAATTCAATTCAAAATCAAAGCATATTAAAGGGAACTTGCAGTGTGATAACAGGGATGGTGTCAAAGTAAATAAACAAGCAATAACAACAATCAATAACAACCCAATAATCAATTCAAATAATCTCGAAATAACCGTATTAATTCGCATTGTTATTTGTACGAATTAATATAATTATTTCTAGAATCTACACTATCATTTCATGTAGATTAAAGATTATTACACTACGGTTTCATTTGTCATCTATTTACAATTTCATACATCATCAATTTAACAAAATACATTCAGTGGTAAAAATGTATTAACAAATCCTACGTGTCAATAAATTTAACAGTTAAAGGGGTCATATTATACAAATGTCAGTTAATCAAATTTAACATTTAATTATCCTATATCAAATTCAATTTCATACTATTTATCATTTTAACATTAACAATTTAACGTCCAATATAAACATCAACAATCAATCAATTATCAGCCAAACTGTATTATCATCGCATAAATAATTAACAGAAAAGGGTGTCAGATGTCACAGGTGAACTGATACAGGCAATAGCATATATAACAGTGTAATTAACTAACAGCAGCATATTTCAATTGTCGTTTCAATTGAAATCAAATTTAATAAATAAAAGAACGTTAATCGTGAGTGAGTGCTCACCTTTCGAGGCTAGAGAGATAGGCAATGAAATCTAGTTACGAAATCCAGACACGAATTCCAAAACAAAGCTAAACGGACACGATTTCGACGGTCGAAGCTGATAATAGGAATAAACGAATTCAAATCAGGATTGGGTCGAGGAAGATAAATAGGATGCGTGAGCTTTATATACAACTATATATAGATAAAATGATATTCTAAATTCAAACATATTTTAAATTAAATATACATGTATTATATTTATTTTACAAAATAATTTAAATACATGCTAACTAAGTATATACATTTCAAATCATTGTTTTAACCAAAACATATATATTAAGAGTAAATAATAAAGTTAAACACAAATGACTCAAGGTCAAAGTATCTTATATTTCCAAAACAACACTTAACAGTATTTGTAAAGAAAAATAAAACCGAACATACCACAAATTTTATAAAACAAACCAAAAGGACAACTTCTTCATAATCTCCATAATATAGAACACGTAAAGAAACCATACAAAAATATACTCTAGTCTAAAATGCTTAAATCAACCATTACAGTACATATTGAATAAAATATTCATGTCATGCTTTCCTATTTTTATAACAGGCAAATGCAACAATATATAGAGCTTAGAATAATATCTACAAAAGCCTTAAAAAAAATTTTTTTTTTTTTTTTTTTACTGTAACACGTTATATATATAAGCTTTAAAATTCCTATCAAAAATCTTCAAGCAATACTTTACTGCAATGCTTTACTAAATTACAGTATACATTTTGTCCAAATATATAAGCAACATACTTCCACTATTTACTATATAAAACGTGATATAACACATGCAACTCCAATATACTAATACATACCCACACGCAACACATATATATACGGATATATAAAATAAATAGAATTTTTTTTTATAGAAAATACGTATCAATATAACGACTATATGCGCAATATGTAAGCATGAATACATATTCAAAATGGGAGGGCTTACAGCTCTTTTGGACAAAGCAGCAGGCAGAGGCTCGGAGCAAGCCGGGGATTGGTTGCGGCAGATGTCGGTAAAGTCGTGGGGTGGTGGAGGCAAACCTGACCGCGTGGGAAGGCGGATCTACGTCAGGGACGCGTGTAGGTAAGTGAGCGGACGAAAAGAAAAAGTAGAGAGAAGCTTGGCGGCGTATGCTCTGGGGCGGAGGATCGGTGTGGGTTGCGTTTGTGGGCGATGGTTGCCGAGCAGGTGTTGAGGTGGATGGGAACGGCTGCCCTGATTGATGGGAGAGAGAGAGAGGAAGAGGGGACGTACTGATCTCATGCAAGATAAATGCAATTATAGCTAATATTACATGTTCCTTCAAAAGAGGCTAAGGTGGGAAACATGCAGGTAGTCTTCACTATGATAGCCAACATGAATATGATACATCCAATTCTCTCATATTCAATTATTCATTTATTTTGGGAATGGCTTGGGAAGGAGAAATGACAGAGGCTCGGCAACCAGAGATGAGGAAACAAAAAGGCAGAGGTGAAGCAGGCTCGGGAAAATGACCGATGGAAATTATGCAGTAATAAAAGCAACCTATGGGAATGGAAAGGTCGCGACTTAAATTTGCGTAAGCATTAATAGTAGTGGCTGCAGTTTGAATTTGGATGGACACCACAAACGTACCGATGTGATTAACAACTTTACAGATTCCGTTGTCCGTCGAACGCTGAAACAAGCAACAGAGTATACCAAGGAGATCAGCACGACGAATCGATCAAAACGGTATATAGAAATCAGTGGTACGATCATCCGATAAAAATCGATATCGGTACCAGAATACTGTTATTTTGTAGAAAATAAGAACGACGGAGCCAAAGATGTCCGAATTTGGAAAAACGACAAACTGAAATCTTGCTCAGAAGATGATTTAGAATTTTTCTATGTAAAAATATTTAGGTTTCGGAAACATTTTATTTTCATTACTTTTTAACTGATTAAATTGAAGTGAATTCACGCGCGAAATAAACTTCCATATTTTCGGACGAAAATTTACCAGTTGCTATGTTTAAATAGACATATTTCAAATATTAAATTTTTATTTCGAAATTTTATCGTTTAAAATTTCACAAAATTTCAACTAATTACGTTATTAAAACAGTTGAAATTTACGGGTCGTTACATCTTATTCCAATGTTAAATATCAATTATTATTCTACAATTTTTGTTTTGGATGTTTCTTTATGAGCAGAAGTGACAATTAACTCCCTTAATTCCAACTGTACCTTTAATCACGTCCATTCTTGTACATTAATGTTCCTTTTTAAATAGTCGAACCATTCAAAAGAAAAACCTTACTACAGTATCATAATGAACTCTTTACAAAAGTGCATTAAATCATCTGTAACATTTAAGTACATTAATTATGTTGCATTTTACGTAAACCGATCAATATTGACATTTCAGCGATTGAGGCCTTAGATCTTTTTTGCGGTTTTGGTCTAGTGTTACATTTAACACAATATGATCTTCATTGTAATCAATCAAATTAATTACCCAATCTTATATTACAATTTATTCGCTTATTTAGAATGAACTAGTTTCATTGAAGTATCGTACATTACAAACCGTGATCATTCACCACATAACACTTATATGCAACAATATATGGATCAAATATCCATTGGCTTGTAAAACTTAGAGTTCGAAACTCATAGTAAGCGATACATAGTCTTGGCCAAATAAACATGCAAGCGACCAAATCATGAACATATTTAGTAGTTTTAAAATTAAGCGCTTGCATAGGCATTGAAACATCAATGCAAGAAATTTTTATTAGTAAGTATATGTTCTATTTCTATCTGTCAATCTTCAATTCGGTTCATTTATACATTTTAACTGATAAACTTCTACCGATCATATTAAATTCACAAATTTATCAATGTAGATTATTATAACATTATATATAAAATGTCCTTACAATATTAGAAAGGTTAAATATTACCATTTTAATTTCTAGTAAGGCTCCCATTAGAGTTTTATATTTCTCAAACCGAGAAAACATAAAAATCGTTCGATTTCTCTAGTGGGTGTTAGGACCCGTATGCCTTGAGATTTTGTCCTTGAGGAAAGCTCAACAATCACAAGCCCACATATAATGGATAACTCCCTATTGGTTGTATCGTATACAACTTTTAAACATGGTACCTTATCCTAATCTCATTTTTACCTTGAGGAAAGCACAATAAGAAAAAGAGATTATTCACTTATGCCCACCATTTCGCGTTGACCTAAGTATACTATACATACCTAAGGAAAGCTCAACAAGCATGTATACTTACCTCATCTAGTCTACACATTAATAATACTACACATAACACCTCTAGCTTGAGGAAAGCTCAACAATTAAAGAGTATGCAAGTA
Source organism: Allium fistulosum (assembly GCA_030737815.1). NCBI lineage: Eukaryota > Viridiplantae > Streptophyta > Magnoliopsida > Asparagales > Amaryllidaceae > Allium > Allium fistulosum. Next base: position 1,045,109,285 of record CM060905.1, read on the forward strand.
ATTTATTAATGTATAAATGGTAGATGACAACTTTATATTAAAGATTCATATTCTTAAATTTATGCATAAAGTGATATCGACTTATGGGTTAATCTATTTCTAATGAAATACCCTCGTGATTTAGGTGTCGAACATATCGGGAATCACTTTATTCGTACATTTACGTATGTATTTATTCTTTAAGTCTATTTAGGATCTCTATAATGTTCCATCTTTAGTGTATACATTTATATTATATAAATTTCATTACCACATAGCTTTTATATTTTAATTAGCTTATATAATAATCTTATGTATTACACTATATTAAATAAATCATATTTAATTAATTAATTAATTTTAATTAATTAACTCTTTAATTAATTTTATACTATTATTCCAATATAACCTTTTATATTGGACATGCATACTACACCCTTTATGGTATATATTATAACCTTTACAGTAATACATATACATATATATCTTTAATTTAATTAATTAAAAATTTTTAATTAAATTATACATACATGTATATTTATACTATCTTAAACATATAAAAATAATATATATCTTAAACATTTAAAAATAATATAATTCATATCAATATATATAATACATGAATATATACATATATAATTAACTTACTGTATAAATTTATTTTATTAATCATATTAATAAATTTATTTTTGAAATTAATGTTTAAATTTACATTTTAAACTTTCAAATGCTTTGAAAATTTTATTATCATTTTAAACATTTTGAAAACTTATGTTATATTATAACTTTTATAATAAATATATTTGATTTTAAATTTAACTTTTAAATTTAAAATCTTTACTTTAATTTTCAAAACAATTTTGAAAATTAGCCAAAGGCCCAATTCAAATAAGGCCTTTTCTATTAGGGGCAACCTTTAGGCTCACTACACCTTTCAAGTTAGGTGGGTAACCAGGTAGGGCCTAATTAAAATTGAGCCTTTTCTATTTGGAGCAACCTTTGGGCAGATTGCACCTTTCAGGCCAGGCCGGTAACCAGGTATGACAGGGTACTTGATTACCCAATTCCAATCCTAGACATTATCTTTCTAAACACCGTACTAAGTGGGAAAGCTTAATTAGTTAGCCCTAATATGACTAATTTAGACCGCATAGGTTATTGGGCTATGATACCATTGTTGGAACAGGGCCGGTCCACAGCGGAGTTAAAGGGTAAATTTCAAAAAAATTCTTATTTTGGATCTATTAGGCCTATTATGTCTAAAAGATTATTAAATCCAATCTAATGAGGTTTTAAATAAAATATTATTTTAATTAAATTGTTAATAAGGAGTTTAAAATTTAATTTGAATTTAAATACATAATAATGAATGTGTCAAATACATTCATGTGTGTATGTGCAAGTGAAATATATAAGTAGTATAAATAGTTAATGTGCATGTATATAAGTGTTGGGATTTACACCGCAATGAAAACGTTCGCCCTATATATATATATGCCTTTGTTGTCCATAGTTTATTTTGAAATTGTATAAAATAACAATATTTCTATATATATAGTTTACTTACATTTACTTATATCTAATATGTTATAAAATTATTTTAACTAACCTAAAGTTTACATATATTCAAAACGACAATCAATTATGTTAAAGTAGGCAAAAAAAGGAAAGGAGAAGGTGGAGGAGTTATTAATCTTTAGTGCTATTTCTAAACAATTTGAACACACAAACACATATATGCATGCATACATGAATAACTACAAACTATGTTTTAAATTAAAATTATATATATAAACTTTATAATATATTATATGTTTTAAAATTAAGGTAACAAATTGAAATCTGCTTTAAATTAAGAGGGATTCAAAGGGTTTACAATGTTTTGCACAAAATTCTACTTAAGTTTTCTTTTATTGAAACAACTTTTAAACAAACGTCAACATTAACAAAGAATTATATTCAAAATAATGAATATGTGAAACATGTGTTCAATCTCCAAAGTTATTTTAAATAATTTACATATATAGTTAATTTATATTCGTGTATATAATGGGGTACAAAATACATCAACTTGTAAATTAGTTTCCAATCAAAAAATTTATGTTTGTTTGTTTGCCTTTTTATATTAAATAATAATTTCTAAAATATTGATAAAATTAGATTTGCCAACTTAGGCATATATAAATTCATTGAAAAATGAATTAGATCTAAACTATATGTATAATATTAATACATGATGAAAAGGTTGTAGTAAATGTAGGATCGAATTATATTATCGTAATGAGCATACAATCAATTAACATACATCAAATCTAAATTTTGGATCAACATAATGAATAAATAATGAGATTAAATGTAGCTTGTATAGAATTTAAACTAACATGGTGAATGTATTATAAAATAAAATTAGAATTACCTAAGGATGAAGCCTGAGATTTTCACCTTGAATGAAGAATAAAACTTTGATTCGATTGAATCAACCTCTTGATTTTGCAACAATTTATAGGAAAATACCACCTTGAATTTTTTGATTTTTATTTGAATTTGTTTTGAAATTTTTTTATCATGGTGGCCATTAAGGGAGAGGAGGAGAGCAAGAGAAAGAAAATAAGATTTTTGTCAAGAAAAGAATAATGGTTTGAATAAGAGAGGATATGTTTTAAAGGAAACATTGAAACCTTTCAATTCTCTCTTATAAACCTCCCTATTTAATTCCTAATTAATCTAATCAAATCCTCTCCCTCCTCTTCATATTTTCGGTAGAAGAAATAGAATTAAAGAGAAAATGGAAAAAATCATTTTATAAATGAGATTTAAGCGAGTCACAAAGAGGAGTAAAGGATGGAGATTTAATTCCTTCTTTTAATTGAGCCTTTGGATTTTCACATCACATATGAATCCTCTTACCTTTCTCATCATGCATGTAGGCCTCACAAAAATTCCCAAAACCACAAGGCGATTAATCTATTGAACCCAGTTTAAATATTTTATCTATACCATACGTCAATACGCGCATTCATAACTTTTATATACATACTTTATTAATTACAAATGGTGTTCAAACAAATCGAATAAAGTTTAATAATTAATATTTCATAAATGTTAATTAATTTACAATAATTTATAAATTAATTAAATTATGTGGTTTATTTAGAGTATTCATCATCATGGTTGTGCAACTCTAATGTGTAAATGCTATTAGCGATTAATATCGAACAATTCAAAATTTAACATTCATACGTCACCTTAGCTAGTAGTATGACATGTTGGCTGAATTTATTGCTTACACATCTTTTTCATAAAATCCAATTTTACTTAATATAAGCGGTACCTGATAGTCATTGTTATTTTACACCAATTCTCTTTATCAAAATGGTATCACTTCGAACTTATCGAATTTGGTAATGGTCAAAATTTAAATATCATCCGTAATCAACTTTATAGTCTAAACACAAATCCTTGGTTCAACAATAACAATTATTATTAATCGAACTACTCTGGCTAGAGATTTTGACTTTGGGTTGACTTTAGTTGACCATGATGCTAACCCCATATAACTGAGAAGACGAATCCTCTCTTGAATAGTGTTTCACTTCCAATACTCCCACTCGACCCAATTATAGTCGTTCGATGGCGCCTTGCCACGATTTAACTATAATCAAAGCTGAGTTTTCATATTAAAGATTGACAATATTCTCAAGTCAAGAGAACTATGTAAATTAGTCATTTCAGTATTTTGTGTTTGACCTTAGTTATATTACCTAATAAGAAACTATCAAGTGAGTTATTCCATAGTTATCTAATAACTATCAGTACATAACCCCTTGGTGCCCCCAACAACATCTAGTAATACATTACCCAACATTTAGAGAGCGTTACATACTCTAATCTTAATAGATGCATCAATATCCAGTCTCGATACATCTTGATTAAGAATATTTAATATGATGTTCTTATCATACTGTGATATAATACACATGGTTACAACTATTCCTTACTGCTATCACCAATACATCATTTATAGATTTTTTGATATATATACTTAAATTAACTAATTAATTATTTATAACATTTTATAACTAGTATATAACAGAAAGGAAACACCATTTATTTTGAACAAGGTTGGATATCGTGTTAGATTTATGTAACAAATTACATAATTGCCTCTAGGGCATACCCCTAACTCTATCAAGACTAACGTAATAATTGTACGTAAGGAATCTTGTATGAATCTCCCCAAAAAGAGTTTGGTGATGACCATCATTGGATGATCAATTTATGTTTTGAACATAAGTATGTAAACTAAAACCAAATCAGTTTTATATATAAGGAAATTCATAGTGTTTACAAATACTTATTCTGTTGCATTGGGAAACAACAAACATTATTTCAAGAAATACCAACTTCACAGCGAATGAATTACTTTTAGAAATTATTAATAGTAAAATAGATTTGTATACGATCCAAGGATGTAACTGATTACATGGGATGATGTAACGACCGGGCGGTTTCGACCCCCGAAAATCGACACTAATACGTCCACTGTATAGAGTGCCGAGCAATCGAGCGCCGGAAATACCAAGCTGTTATGGTTAAGAAGAAAAGAGATAGAAGAAGAAACAGAAAAAATACAACAGCACAGAATCTCACAATTGCAGCGGAACAAAATATAATAGCAGCATTTTATACAAAGAAAGCTGTAACAGTTAATATATTTACATACAAGTTATCAAAGTACACAAATCTGGACAGTTATAATAACTTGTCCTCAACTGCTATCTATATAGCCTACAATACATAGCGGAAAATAGTCAAATATGTGCAATACGCCATTGCCATCCAACTCGTCCCCTGAGCTCCAAAAGCATCCTAACCTGAAATTCTGTAATACTCGGTCTGACCCGAGCATTACAATAAAGTAACACCCGAGTCAGGCTGGAAACCAGTGTGAGTAAACCCACTAAATTTGAAATATTTAAGTTATAAAATTTTTTGAAACTAGGGTAACTCGTACAAACACGACGAGTTATCATCTATTTTTAACCAAAACACTTTTCAGAAATCCATCGATATTTCTAACATTGTCTAAGTACAATTACCTATTAAAATAACCGAATTTATTAAATTAATTAAATTCCAGCCTATTAAACTCTATAATCAAACCCATAAAGGTTCGAAGTGATTATTAAATTGAATCGGTTCTGGATAACACTGATATCCGGTTTCGGTCTCTGCGAATCCAGGATAAATTGTTTAAAATAAACAATTTATTATTTAGGGTGACAATATTCACATATGGGAATTTATTACTGATTTTTATTTCAAATAAAAATGAAATCATCATTTTATTCTAACTATTTTAACCTGTCTGACCACTTGATGGCACGGACAAAAATAATTTTGAATAACTGTCAAATAAAAATAAGCCCAAACCTAGGTCGTTACTAATTTAACGATTAATAGTTAAGACTGAACAATATTGCAACTCAGAATTTTATTAACTTCAATTACCGAAACCATTTATTATATTATTAACCCAACAATTATAAATTAAAGGAATTTTAAAACAATTTAATTTGATTAATTAAGCATTTAATTAATTACTTTCTTTAATTCTTATAGATAATTAAATCTTACCTTTCACAAAACAAATTTAACTTAAACATTAGGAGGTAGGATCTACAAGGCAAAGGGTTTTCGTGTTGATTTAATCTATAATGTAAATCGGATTTGGGTTTTTTTTAATTTAAACTATATATATAACTCCATTTCCTCTTCATTTTTTATTCCTTTTCTCTCTTTTCTTCCTCTTTTTATTTTTATCTTCCCTTTCTATTTCTTCGGCCCATTTCCCTTCACTCACCGGCCTATTCTTCCCCTTCTCCTTCTTTTCTTATTTCCAGATTCTTTTCCTTCCTATTTCCTTCTTACTCTTTTATTCTTCGAACAACCCAGGTGCACACGAGCACTGTGCACATGCACACACGCCACCGACGCCTTCCCTTGGCCTCCGACCATCGCCAGTCACTTACGATCTTACGAACCCACTGACCATCGTAATTTCCCACGGCAAACCCAGATTCAAAAAAAATCAAACCCAAAACCACCTGAAGGATTGAAACTGACTCCCTACCTCCGCCTCGTCCAACCACCTCCGACCACCGAAGTTTCCCAAAACTCACCAGCAGCCTCGCCGTGACCTCCTCTTCCCTTCCCCCCATACTGCAGCCCCCTATCTCCTCCTCGTCGCCGCCATCACCCCATAACCGACACCACCCAAAAACCCGACCCTTAACTTTATATCAATCTCGTCCAACCACCACGCCACTCAATAAAATAACCCACCATTTTTCCCGAGTTCCCCCACCTCCGAGCTTCCTTCTGTCCAAGCCCCGACCGCCAACGTTGCTTGACTCGCCGTAATTTGATCAAAGACCAAATACCGTTCATCTCTTTCTATCTCAACATATACGCACTTAAAAATCGTGAAGCCACCTTCAAAATCATCTTTTCCGATGACGAACACCTTTACATAAGCAAAAACCCAAACCATGATACCCGAATTCTTTCCCTTTTTGTTTACTTACTGTAAAAATACCCTTTCAACCTCTATGCATTATGCTTTCCATTAAAACAATTTTTGAAATAAAGTAAAGTCGAAAATAAACACTTTTTCTTTTAAAATCGTAGCCTAAAACTAAATGGTTTGTGAGGTAGGAATTTTTGAAGCTGGGTTTAACGTTTTTTTTTATCTTACAGAACAGAGATAAATAAGAAGTGTACAGGCTGGTGAATTTGTTTCCCTGGTCATAACACTTTACATTTATGTTCATGTTTAAGAGTATATACACACACACACACACATCCCTGTTCAAGCATACATATCAAACAATTTTATGTACACATCTAAATATAGTTTACAATATAAAAAATGTTTTACTCATTGATCTTTGGAAAGAAGAAACACTGCTTGTTTTTGGGTTATAGTGTGTATTATATATATCCCAGGTTCACATATAATTCATATTCACTTTTCATTGATCAAAGATTTTTACCAAACCATGGTTATTTGTAAGTATACGTAGTACAACAAGATTGTTTACTCGCCTTTTCTTTGAATAGAGCAGTGATTTCTTTTTTTTCTTTTCTTCTTATTTCTAATTTTCCGAAACTGTTTGCTTGCTTTGGTTTGATCCTCTCGTACTTGAGTTGTTTTTATTTCCTTTAAGTTGTAATGGCAGCTTGTTTTCTTCTTTTTATTTTTTTTGTTCGAATGAAAAAAAAGAATAAACAAAGAAAGGCCTATTTATAAAGAGAATGGCTATAGCTTCTCATGTACAGTAAGTTTCGTTTTCATCTTTCTTTTGTTTGTATATTTTAATTGATTTGAAACTATGACCTGATTTAAAAAGAATTAGATTGACTTGATTTGATTATTTAAAAGAGGATTTGATGTGTTATATGCTTGAGGGGATATGCATTTAATGATATGTTCCCTTGTATGTTTACATGCATATATATATATATATATATATATCCTTGAATATACACATACTACATATGCAAAGATACATTTTTTCTTTTTCTTTTTTACCTATTTACCATTTTATGTAACATTTGTACATATACATTTACTTACATATGTTTTACCATCATATACATACATTTATACTTATACATATACTCATATACATTGCTTATGTATATTTTTGCCATTATATATATGTAACGACCCGTATTTTTACGGATCGAAACTTCATAAAACAGTTGACATTTGGTCACACTGTTGATAAGTCGTTTATAGTTTAATTCCTAGGTCGTTTGGGTTTAGGTTGGCAAGGGGTTAAGTCGGAGAAGTCTGGTAGGTCGTAAGTAAGCTTAGGCTTAGGTCGTAGCCGACTTAAGGAGAATAGGCGACCTAAGGATGTTGGGGTAGACGACCTAAGAGTTAGGTCGTGGATGGGTTAAGTGTTAGGTCAGTTGAGTAAGTTAGCGACTTAAGTATTTTGGGTCGTATGGTAGGATAGGTCGGTCGAGCGACCTAAGTGTTGACGACTTATAAAGGTTAGCAGGTTAGCGACCTAGTGGTTAGCGAAGTTAGGTCGTTAGACGACTTAAGGAAGTTAGGTCGTTGCATAGTGAGTCGTAGAGTTGCTAAGTTATTAAGTCGTGAGCAACTTAGGGGTTAAGCCGCTAAGTCGTAAGTTGTATCTCCTGTTAGGTCGCGCATATTAGTTAAGTCGTAGGTCGTATGGATGCGGTTATTTACTAAGTCGTTAGGTCGTATGCGCATGTGTTAAGCGGAGCTGCTGTTAAGTCATAAGTCGTATACCCCGTTAAGGCGCGTGCTTTAGGTCGGGGATCTGCTAGGTCGTAGGCTTGGTCTGTTAGGTCGGAGTTGTTGGCTAAGGCTTAGGTCGGTGGGAGTCTTAGGTCGTAGGTCGGAGACGACCTAATTTCGAGTTACGACTTAGGGGATTTTCGCCTATAAATAGAAGGGGGTTGGCTTCATTTTTGGGATCCGGATTTCGAAGCGACGAAGTGCTGCCATTTTGAGAGCTCGACTTCTACACTTCTTCACTTCTTTTCTCTACTCTAATCTAGTGATTCCATCCATCCAAGTTGAAGATCAAATTGAAGACTCAAGAGCTTAGATTGAAGATCTTCATCCTTTGAAGTGAGATTTCTTCATTTGAAGCGGATTCGCGATATATCAAGCTAGATCCTTCGCTGTCTAGATCTGAAGCGTTTTGATTTGGGGTTGTTTAGGTGATTTGGTGAGTGGTGATTATCTCTCACATGGATCCAAAGGAGTATATCAGATTGTTGGCTCGATTTGGTGTTAAAATAGTGATTTCCATACATTTTCTTCATCCTAAGTGTAGATCCATATAGATCCATTGTTCATGATGATGTTACATCCATTTTACTACATGTTAACCTATGCAAGTTCATTCATCAAGATTATAGAGATATTGTTCATGTTTTCATGCTTATTAGACTTTCAACTCTTTAATTACGAAATTACCATTATTGTGATAATTGTCTACTTAGATCATATTTGAATGCTTGATTGCTTGGATTAATGTTTGATTTGGTTGATTGCTATGAATTAGATGATTGATGATTTGATTTAGATCGAGGATGATTCAAAAGCTAAGGGAAGGGCTCTTGAATGGGAAAAGCTGCTTGTGACATTTGTAGCGGATGATGAAGCTCTTATGCATAGATTTGATGATGATGTTGAGATGAGACTTTGCGAGGATGTGATGAAGCGAAGTATGATATGAGATAGTCTTGGTCTAATCCAGACGGGATCATTCCAAGCGGGTTGAGGATAATGGATGCTCGAGAGGCGCTTGAGCTAGTATGGAAATAGTTGTCGAGGAGGACGACTAGAAGGCTGAGATCTCATCGTTGTTAAAGGTTCTAGCATGCTCAAAGCAAGAGTACGTTGGGCAGATTCGATAGTCCCTGAAGGCTACTGATTGGGTAGTCAAGTACTCTAGGCAGATTCGATAGTCCTAGGCACGGGTCACGATGACGTGCGGGAGTTATGTCTAGAACCGGGGTTACCATTAGCCCTTGACGGACGGCTGAAAGAATGTGCCGGTCATTCAATTAACGGTGATATCGAAGTAATGATAACAGTGATAGCCAGAGTCATGGATGTTTGGTTGTATCGTCATTCGGTCTCAAGAGTGGTATTTTCTGGGTGCTTATCTGATCTTGGTTTAGGCCTTGGGGGTTTGTACTTGGAAAACATCGCCCTTGACTCGAGTGATAATTGCTTTACTTTACATTGTATGCTCTGCTATGTTTACTTCTACTTAGTGCGTGTGTGGGGGCTCACTGTAGAAAGAGGTTGGAGTGGGAGGGTTGTATTCCTATTCCTTTTCCTTTATGCTCTTTTGGTATGTTGTTAGTTAATTTACCGCTCACTAAGACTGTTGTCTGACTCAAGGCTTTATGTTTTAATTCTTATTGCCTTGGGTTGTTCGTCCATTTTGGGACGGGCAGACTAGGTAGCAGGTGACAGGTGCTGTTCTCTTCTCACGATGCTGATATCAAAGACGAGCTGGAGGGTTGCATATTATCTTCATATTATATGTACTGGATGTTCCGCTGTTTGTATAATCTCTGAGTGTTATGTAGTGAGGCTTGATGTATTGACTATTTGGATGCTTGTATTCAACTATTATGGAGTTTTATATGTTGGCATTTTATTCTGTAAAGCTTCACTATACATATGTTCTATTGTATTTTGTCCATGCGTTGTGAGTAATACGATAGATTCTGTTGTTTTTAATTTACCTTGACAATCGTCCATGGCTGCCTGGCACGCTTTACAGCGCTCTATCTCTAGATTCGGTGCAGGGATCATGGGCGGTCGTCACAATATATATATATATATATATATATATATATTCACATTTATACAAACTTCCATATATACTATTTCATATGGCATACCTTCATATACTTGTATATTTATATACTTATGTATATATTATCAAACATCATAAATCTTTGTATGTATGTATGTATATATATTTATGGATATTTTATCTTAAATTTTAAATGGTGGACTTTATATTCATACATAATTTTCATATCTAGAAATGTATAATTAAAATTTTAATACAGTTTTTAGTCAATATATATATAGATTCAGATATTTTACTTGCCAGAAAATTTATCTATTCGACTTATATAAATCAATATTTTCAATAATTAAAATCATTTAATTTCCCCGATATCCGATGGCTAAAAATCCGGGTCGTTACAGATGAAATGAAATTAACCAAACTTACTGAACATAACGCATTAGAATGTCTAATTAATATTCTTGCAGATTGAAGAGAAACTATGAGTTTCTTATCAATGTCAAAAATAGATAATTCTCAACAGTCAATTAAACCATTAAGAGTATTGAATCCATGATATGGTATGATGCGCAAATTCGAAACAGATTCTAAGCACAGTATAAAAATATGAGTTTGATAATTGTACCTGAAGAGATATGATCCATTAGTCGGGAATGAATCTTCAAGAGCAAGACTACGCAGTTGGAATACAATGAACAACGTTGATAAGAATTATATCGTAAATTTTAATTATTGAAATTAGCTTAATAGATTTGTTATTCAATATGCTCATGCTAATTCGGATTTACTTACAAAATTTTTGCTTAGTAATACTTAGTATTTTGGTATATATGCATTGACTGTTTTCACTTGACAACCAAAATGTCTCGAAGTCAGTCAGAGCAATATTGAGTTTTGTGGGTTTTGGATATGATCCAAGAAATGATACAAAGGTATCATTCTATAAGCATCAGAATCGAGTAAGTATTTGGATAGAAATATCAATCAGTTCGATTTTCAATCAAAATGCAGACTATAAGTAAACAATATATTGCTAATTATTAACGATGTACTTATATTAAATCAGTAATAGTTTGGTTATTTAATACTCAATATTGGGTTTGCAAATTATAACTTTTATGTTAAGTATAAAGAATGTTGGAAATGTCCCAAACGATATGCAAAGACGCCTTACTAAAATGTTTAATAAGGAACATGTAAAATGGATTCCTTATGCTTTAGTAATAGGAATTATCATACATGTTGTATTGTCTACAATATCATAATTTTCTTATGTATTTGATGTATGAAGAAAATATCAAATCCAAATTAGGATCACTAAATGATAGTTTAGAGTATTTTTGAGTATTCACAAAAACTATATAATTGTTTATATAAACAATGTACTCCTTATGAAGGAGTGTTCAGATTCAAACTCCATAAGTGATATAGAGTATAATGTGTCAATATTAAATTCATGTTCAAACCTTAGTTAAAGAGCTTTAAGAAATGTTCCAAACAATAGTTTGTGGTTGATTCAACGAAAAGGCTAAGTACATCATCTTGAATGGCGTCATAATAAATGCAATGCATAAATATAAATGCATAAATTTATAGCTACGCTAGGGGTGATTACAAGTATCAAGAATACTACATTATTGTTATATGATAATAATGTAATGGTAAGAGCTCACTAGAAGATGAGAAACATACTCCGACTAGTTCCATATGATAAAGGTAGCTTATCAGCATCGGAGAGAGTTGATTGATGGAATAGATAATTAAAACCACATAGCAGATCCATTCACGAAGGGTATAACTCGATCAATTTTCATGAAACTGATAAAAGAGACGGGATAAGGATTCCATAGTTGACCCCAAATGCAAGTATGAAATTAATAGAATTAGAGGTATATCCTAGGGGAAATTATGTAATTGTTACATATATCTAACTTGATAACCAATTTTTTTAGAAATAAAAGTTATTTCTACTATTATATATTTTATATAGTGTGTTATATATTAATTAATTTATTTAAAAGTATATTTAATAGAAAATCCATAAATGGTATGTTTTGTGATAGTAGTTACAATGTATTAGAATCATGAGTGACTTATCACGATAAAACAAACATGTCATTTTAAATATTCCCAGTCAAGATGTATCGAGACTGGATATCGATACATCCGTTGAGACTAGAGTACGTAACGCTCTCCAAATGTTAGATAGTATATTACTCATGACTCCTGGAGACACCAAAGGGTTACGTACTGGTAGTTATTGGATAACCATGAAATGACTCACTCGATAGTTTTTTTTGTTTAATATAACTAAGGTCAAATAGAAAACATCGATGTGATAATATTACACAATTCCCTTGACATGAGAATATGGTCAAGCTTTACTATGGAAACTCTGCTTTGATTAAAGTTAAATCATGACACGGTGTACATTGAACGACTATAGCTGGGTTGAGTGGAAGCATTGGAAGTAAGACATTATTCAAGAGAGAATTCAACTCCTTGGTTATATAAGGTTAGTACCACGGTCGACTAAAGTCTACTCAAAGTTAAAGTGTCTAGTCAGAAAAGTTTGGTTAATAATAATTGTTAATGTTGAACCTAGAACATTGTGTTTAGAATATAGAGTTGAATATGGATGATATTGGAATTTCGATCATTACCAAATTCCGTAAGTCCGGAGTGGTATAGTTTTGATGAAGAGAATTGGTGTAAATACTTGTCGTTATTGAGCAATGCTTAAATAAAGTAAAATTGGATTTTACCAAAGCTATATAAGTGATAAATTTGGACATAATGTCACATCACCTGCTAAGTGACGTATGAACGTTAATATTCAAATTGTTCGATGTTAATCATTAATCGGATTTACACCCAAGGGTCGAACTACAGTAATTTTGAATACTCCGACTATAACCTGATTTAATTAAGTATAATTGTTATAAATTAATTAAATGAATAAATATTTATGAAATATTAATTATAAAATTTTATTTGATTTGTGTTGAAATAGTGCGTATATAGAAGTTGTATATACATGTATTGATATACGATATCGGTGTACATTTATATTAGATTTTTGTATTTTATTTGATTAGTCTTGAAATAATTGGGAGGCCTATAAAGAGACCTAATTTGGCTGGTCGTAGGTGTAGGAGGCATTGGATTTGATTCAAAAGGGAGGTTTGAATTAACAGAAATATTTATGGATCTGGATCCACTTTTTGTCCCTCTCTTTCTCTACTGTTTAAACACCTTTAACCCCTTATTTGTTGCTTTTCGTTGGGCCTCCACTACATCCATACTTGGCCAAAAATGGCAGCACCCTTCCTCCATTGATTCAAGAATTAAAAATGCAAATTCAAGTAAAATTAGGACAGCAAGGTGTAGTACTTTTTGTCTGGTAGCTCTCTCTGAAAGGATTTGAATTTGAATTCAAACGGAATCGATCGATTCAGAATTCAATATGTACTAATTAGGCTATAGTCAAGGTAACTTATATTTACAATTATACATATTTATTTGGTAATTATCTTGAATCATATAAGCTTAGATTGATCTCAATATCACGAATCCCTATAAATGTATGCGTCAACATTATATGTGAATATGTATTGTAATTATAAAATATTATATATATATATATATGTGCATGTATAGCTCTTGGCCAACAAAGAAAATTAAAATATTTTTTTGAATTAAATATTAATTTTAAAAGGGATTTTAAAACAAAATTTGATTTTTTAACATATAAGTGTATATTTAAATTCGCTAGCCTTGCCAAAAAAGGTGTATATTTAAATTACATGTAAAATTTTGTGAAACCATATATATGTAATATTTTTGAAATTAACAAAATTATATATATACATATATAATTTAAAACCTTAAATAAATAAATAAATGTATACATTTATTTTAAAATACAAGATGTTACTTTAATATAATATAAATACTATATGTATATATTTTTTAATGTACATTAATTATACCAATGATTAAGAAAGTTACTTAATTTTTTTTAACACTTCCGTATGGAAAAGTTTTATTTAAAATTAAAATCGTAAATGATTTAAAAGAAAATTAGTTTTTGTCAAACATATTATAGGCCAAAAATATGTGTAACTATATATATATATATGTATGTATGTATGTATATGTATGTATGTATGTGTATATATATATATATTTATGTATATTTTTGAAAAAATATTTTTTAATTCCATATATTTACAACTATTTATTTTATTTTATCAAAATATTATTATTTATATTTATATTTTAAATTAGAAAATATTTTAAAGTCTAGATCTAGATCTAAAATTTGAAATTCAAAGTAAAATTAATTTTTTTAATTATTACCATTTGCATTTTCAAATATAATTATTTCACGTTATTATAAATATGTGTATGTGTTTATTATAATATTTAAACTCTTACAAGTACATTTTATCTCACATTGAAATATACACACACACATACATACATACATACTTACATATATATATATATATATATTAGGCGGCACATATGTATACAAAGGGGTTAACATGTTTGTTATGGTGTAAATCCCAACATCTATATACGGATATGTTAAACCATGCACAATGTGTATGTTTCACGTGCACATATACAGAATTGTGTATATGATATGCATATTCATATCATGTAATATAAATATAATGTTAAAATAAAACTTTAGTACAAATAAAATTAAATATTGATTTTCTTTAATGTAAATTTAGATTAGATCTATATAAATTTAGACTTCATAATCCCAAAAGATCCAAAATGGAATTTTTTTTTTGAAATTTACCCCTCTACATGCTGGCCTAGTTCCAATATGAACAATATCAACTTTGGCTCAAGAGATATATGAGCATTTTTGTAACGACCCAGATTTTCAATCGTTTGACTATGAACATTTAATTTATTTTAAATGTTAAATTTGAATTGTAGATGGATTTTTAATATGAGGTTTATCGATCAGATAAGTGGAATAAGATTTAAATTTCAAATATAGCGATTTATCGAAATACGGAGTGGTGAATAATTGGAATTTGAGTTGAATAGGAATGAAAACGATTTCTAAATGTTGATATAAATTCTGTTTGAATTAGAATTTAGTTAGTAAGTTTTAAAACTGGAATTTCAAGTAATTTCATCAATTTTTGAAATCGTCGATTTAGTCGACGCGTAAAATAGCGATCTGGGGAACAGTCTCGGAATTCATTGAAAGTAGTTCCATTAGATCCATAATAGTGTATTATTATCGGATTACAAATTTCGTAGCGATTGGATTTACTGTTTGGTCGTACGGGATAGAAACATATTGAAATTAATATCGGAAATTTAATATAATAATTGGGTTCAAAAGCTATCTTCTCCATACGATCAAATTAGGTCCCGAAACTTGTTCCATTGCGTTCGGAATAGGGGAATACCATTAGGAATGTTAGGAGGCACGCCTCGATAGGAGTTCGTGATTTCGAGTTAGGTTATACGAGATATTTTGAATATAAAATTATAAAAAACCAATTAGTACAGCCACCTTGTCTCAGAACCAACCTATGCATACGAAACTGTCTCTCCCAATTTATAACGCGCCTCCCTTCCTTCTTTTTTTCAGTTCAAAATCAATAAAAAAACGAACAAAGGAAATAAAAAAAATCATGATAAGGTCGCGATGCTCTGGTCGAACTAGAGCACGGTGACGTTGGGAGGTGGTGGAGACGCGTTCGATCGAAGCTGGGGTTTCATGATTTTGTGCACATGAGGTTGGCATGGTGGTGGTGGTTCTTCGTTTGACTTTTAGGGTCCGCGATGGCGGAGTGGGGTTTAGGCTTCAATTCCAGGGTTGCGTGCAGCGCACGTGCGAGTGCAGAGCTCGCGATGTGGAGGAGTTCGATGGCGATTCCGGGAAGTTTTGTGCGAAGACAAGGTGAACGAGGAGGAGATGGGTCGGCGGGTTTGGGTTCATTTGGAATTGCTTGCCTAGAGCATGAAGAAAGTGGGTAATTTGAAATTTAAAATGTTATTAGTTTTGGTTAATGATAGTTTAAATTATTTAAAAGTTCATTAATCCATATCATCCTCATACAAGGTCCGATTGGGACAAAACAAGCGGCGGCGTAACCATATCGTCGAGTGCTACATAATAAAAATGGGTTTGGATTTTTTTGGAGTTAGCTGGAATTTTAGATTAAATCAAACTTTGTTCGATTTAGTTTAAAATTTGGATATTCGGCAAATTAAAAATCAAGGTGAGTAAATCTCACTCATTTGGATTGCTAGTTTTAATTTAAAATAGAAAAAATTATTTATTGGTTGATTGGATGAATTTATAAATGATTAGCCATTGGATGTTATATTATATATAGTAGTATATGTATTAGTAGTTGGGTATATTCCCGCCGATTGGAGCGGATTAGACACTATGCACCCCGCATAATAGCGGATGATCCTATATTACCATGATATCCCGCCTCAAAGTGGGATTGGTATTTTAAGTTGCATAACATCTGTGGTTGCAAGAAAATAGGTTGGAGGGATCCAACTGGATTCCTCAAATATATTGATTTGTTTTTCATATATGGTGATGCAGCAGGGCTAAGTGGGTTGCACCCAAGTACGGTATGTTATCACTTTTCTAAATACCCTCAGATAAATTATAATTATGGATATGGTTGTGCATGGAAAAGAGAGCACTCGATAGGGTGGGAACACCCGAGGTGATAACATATTCGGTACTATCCAGTAAGGGGTAGGCCGGTCCTGTGTTGGCAGGGATTGTTAGGTACGATCTCGGTACATTTTTCTAGAGATGTATTATGACAAGCGGTACTACAGTAGCCCTGTCATTGTATGGAATCCAATATCCACTACGAGCCCGTACGGTTTTAGATGTGCCCAACTATGCTGAAACGTGAGATGTAAGCATTTCAGCTATTTTATAGTTTATTTTCTATAGACACTATTATAATATCAGATAATTTTTATATAAAATGTTTTGGTTATCGTAAGGTAAAAACCCGTCGTATTTATGTGTGGCGTGGTCTTACGAGATACCTTTGTTTTCAAAGGATTTTGATAATAGTAATAATTCAAATTTAGTTTGTTTTCTCATGCTAGTTTTCCAGACTAACTCGGGTATTATTTTATTATAATGCTTGGGTCAGACCGAGTATTACAGATTTAGGTTTAGCTCAAGAGACGAGCTGGAGGATTTCAGACGTATTTCTCATACTTGATTATATTTCGCTGTGTGAGTCATGCTGTATATTCAGTATTTGTGAGGACAAGTTATTATTACTGTCCAGATTGATTTGTTGACACTTATACTCTAATAATTGTATGTATATTAACAGTTACAGTTTCTTTTTGTATAAAGATTTGTATTTATCTATTATATATTGTTCTGCTGTGATTTGTGAGATTCTATGTGTTGTTTCTGTTTCCTTCTATCTCTTTCTTCTTCTCCCATAATGATCCGGTATTTTTGACACTCGATTGCTTGGCATGCTATACTGTGAAGGTATTGATGTCGATTTTTGAGGGCCTAAAATCTCTCGGTTCGTTACAGTGGTATCAGTGCACAAGGTTAAGCAAGAACCTTGGCTTTGGTGGGGTTTACTCATTAGAGATAGGGTTAGTAATACCCTAGAATGTGTTTGAGTGTGTATATATGAGCGCGTATTTTTTAGTGATATAAAATGTTTTATATTGTGTTGGTTGATTTGCTGAGTGGCTTATGAATTCTGGTCGGCACAGTCCATACAATTGTATCGATAGGGGTTTCTAAAAACTTGAATAGAGCAATTCGACATAGTATTGTTTTGAAATGAGGTAAATGAAATAATTTTACCCAAAACTATATTTTGATATGAAAGAAATAATTTTCTAAAATTATTATAGTTATATATACTGTGTTTGGTTGTTAGGAATGATAATATTGATTATTATCATAATTGGTTGTTGTGCCTTAATAAAAGATGTTGATTATAAAATAAACAATGATAAACAATTGTGAAATGAATTACATAAATGAATTTATAAATGTGATTTATAAATGAAAATGATTTAAACTGAGAATTTTGGAATCTCAATCCCGGAGTTTTGAAATGTTTTCAAAGAGTTATGAAAAATAATAGTAGTATTATTTTCGAAGTATTTTTGGAATAAAAATATTTTAAAGGATTTTGAAGGGAATAAAAGCACTGAATCACTCCAGTCGTTGGAAAATAATTCCGATGATGATCGCAACATCATCGGTGTTCATTTTCGAGCTTCTAAGTGATGGATTGCTACCATAGCGATTTACTATTGGAGTTTTGCTTTCGATAAAACTAGTTTTGTTTTAAGAAAGTTCGAAAGTATGATTTAATTTACAAATGTGTTATAAATATAGGTATATATATATATGATTTCAAACTGATTTGAATAGAACCGGGTGTTTAAATTCTGGAATCTTATCGAAGTGTTTGGAAATTGATGAAGATAAGAAAGAAGGATGAAAAGATAAAAGCTCTAAACTCTTTTAGGTCGCTGGAAAATAATCCTGATGATGATGGCCACATCATTAGAATTCATTTTCGGGTTTCCAAAAGAGGAATTGCTGTCGATTGTTTCAATTGAAAGTTGTTTGGAAAATTTGGATTTTGTTTTAGAAAATTCAAAGGATGATTTGAATTGTTTTCAAAAATGGTTTTGAAAAGGTTGAAAAGACTCTGGAGTTGAGTATTGAATTACGAAAATAAAATTGAGAATGAATGAATCAATTTGCAATTGCAAGTACATGAATGTAAATTGAATTTGAATTGAAATCCAGGTTAATACAAGTGGTTATAAACCAAAATAGTGAATTGTAAATAAATTTTGGGAGCGAACATAAATGAAGATAAATTGAATTCCAATAGAATTGAAAATGTGAATTATAAGTTCAAATGAATGTGAAATGAAAAATTGAACGGAATTGAATATGTAACTTCAACAGCGAATTTAAAGAGGATATAAGAAGTATATATTGAAAATTTGTAATCGAATTTGCAAAATGATAGAATGCTGTAACTAGATATAATGGCTAGTAGGATATACAGGTGTATAAAGGGATTGGAAATTTTGATTCCAAAGATAAATTTGAATTACTCAACAAAAGGTACGTATTTAAATTTAAATATGAGTTT
Organism: Allium fistulosum; assembly: GCA_030737815.1. Lineage (NCBI taxonomy): Eukaryota > Viridiplantae > Streptophyta > Magnoliopsida > Asparagales > Amaryllidaceae > Allium > Allium fistulosum. Next base: position 1,045,128,834 of record CM060905.1, read on the forward strand.
TTGATGATTTCTTCTCTAGCCGCTTGCCTTTTTCTTTTTCTTTTTGAAATCTGAGAGTCCGTAGGGACGTTTTGTAGTAGTACCGTATTAGCCGCGCAAAGGAGACGCTGGCGAAATTTTTTGAAAATTTCGAGTGTTAGAAAATTTTTGAGAAAATTTTGAAAGTTAAAATTTGAATTTAAACTTAAAATTAAATTGTTAAGAAACAATGTTGTTTGAACTTATAGTTGAAGTTGAAATTTAGTTGAACTAATAACGAATCTTTAGTAGAAAGATTTGTTTTGAAAATTGATAAAACTATTTGGATGTTGAAAAATAGTAGACGAGTTAAGGGCCACTTTTCCTAACTTGTAATTTCGAGGACGAAATTCTTTTAAGGAGGGAAGTCTGTAACGACCCAGAATTTTGAACGAATTAAATTGAGGATATTTAATTTATTTTAAATATTTGAACGATGATTTAATTTGAATCCCCGATATAACTCTGATTTTTGCGATTAAACATTAAAATTTAATCTATTGAAACTGAATAAAAATTTGAATCTTCAATTTTAAGTTGAAGAAAAATATTTCGAAAGCTTTTGTAATTCGTATTGATAACACTGAAGATAATAGAAGCTTCAGAATTGAAGTTTACAGTTATTTGTTCAGTTTTGAAAATTATATCGTTCAGCCGATATTTAAAAATAGCCGTCCGAGGCACAGTCTCGGAATTCGACGAAACCAGTTCCATTGGGTCCGAAATATCGAATTATTATCGGATTCCAAATTTCGTATTTTTCGGAGTTCGTATGTGAGAATACGACACGAAAACGCATTGAAGTTTTTATCGAGATTTAAATTTAAATTTATGGTCAAAATCAAAACACGTTCTCTTCCATAAATCACGCCGAAGATTCACGAGATTTTATCGTGTAACCCATGCCCTTCTAATTTTTAAATAACCCACTCCCTCACTTCCAAAAATCAAATCCTAGAAAGAAAAAGAAAAAAATCCCTCTCCCTCATATTTCATTCAAAATCGAAATCGCGTGCGCAAGGAAGAAAGGAGGATCTGTTATCGATTCGAGGGGAGTCGTTTACGCGCCAGTCGTCGTCGTCGAGTGGAGCTCGAAGGTGAAGGCGTCAGCGGGTCGTTTGTGTGCGAAGTTTGGGGTGTCCGGTCGTCAATTCGTGGGCGTGGCAATTTGTCGAAGTCGCGAGTTGGATCTCGCGATTCTGGGTGGTCGCACTCTCGATCGGAGGGGGGGTTGGAATCGCGGCGAGGCGATCGAGAGGTGCTGTTCGTGGTTCTTAGGGGTTTCAACTGTCGCGATGGTAACGAGGTGATTCGCGGCGAGTGGAGGGTGCGCGAACGCGGCGGCGGCGTTGATTTTGGGTCGCGAGTTTCGTTCGCATGGAGGCGGCGACCTGGAAGTGAAGTCAGGCGATAATTGGGTGTGGTTGTTCGAGCGTCACTATGATGAAGTCAAGGTGGGGTGACAGTTGCTAGAGAGTTCGCGATGGAGTCGCGAATGAAGAGGAGCAGTTCGTCGAGCTCGAATATGATGTCGCGAGTGGATGATCGCGATGGCGAGTGGCAGTAGCTCGTTTCGACTGAAGGATCGAGGTATTAAAGAATTTTACTTTACAGAATTTATACGTATATGTATATACAAAAACAGGAAGAAGCAAAAATTTTCAGTAAAGGATGACCTGTAGTTTTATATTTTAATAATATGTATATATATGTAGAAAAGAAAAAAAGGGATATATACAGTAAAGTAGATGTAGATCTATATATATATATGTATAGAAAATTTATTTATATTTGTATAAAGCTGGAAAAACAATAATAATAATATAGGAATTTTAAATGATAAAGGAAATTCTACATAATTTATATAAGAGGCATAAAATTCATTTACTTACTGATAATACTATATGAGGATCAATTGTTTTGAAGAAAAACAAAATATATCTATTTCAAGTTGAAAACTAACTTAAGGAAATTAACTTGTTAAAATTAGCTTATACAATGATTTGAGAAATTTTGTAAAAGAAAATAATTAGTTTAAAACTAATTTATAGCTAAGTCAAGTTTTAAATGAAAGTTGATATTTCGATTTTTTTCGGATATTTATGAATTGTATAATATTTATGCAAGGTCTATAAAACGAGAAATCAAAGCAGAAATGGAAATGGGATGGCAAATTAAAAGCTAAGGTGAGATTTTTCTCACTCAAGAATTGATTGCAGTTATTGATTGTTTGATATGATTGCTATGTTGATTATGATATTAGATATAGTAGGATATATCTATTATATATAGCAATATATACATATTGGCATATGTATATATTGGATTGATGATTTCCCGCCTCGTATAGCGGATGAGACCCTATTGCGCCGTTAGTAAGCGGATTTTTATAAAACCCATATACCGCGATAATTCCGTACTGGAGCGGAATTGGTATTGTGCTAACATCTTTGGATGCAGGAAAACAGGTTGGAGGGATCCAACTGGACCCCTCATATTGATTGAATTTATTTCTACTGTGATGTGTTAATCTGTGAATGATTATTGATGTTATTAATCATATTGATGTCTGGAAATTGTTTGAAAGCTAAAATTTAGCTGAATGGATGTTTGATATCATTGGATTCCAAAAATAAATGAAATTGAATTTTGGAAATCAAAATAGAAATTTTTAAGTAAATAAATTTTTAGAAATTGAATAAATTCGAAGAAAGGAATTTTAAAGTATAAAAAAGTTAATTTGTATATTCTTATCGAATTAATTCCAGAATCAAGTGAAAACGTTAAATAAATGAATTTCGTATAATAGTGATTTTAAATTGAAGAATTTAATTAAAATTTGGATTTCTAAATAGTTGGAAAAAGATAAAAGGGATTTATTTTCTTTAAGAGGAATTTGTTTAAAATGAAATAAGTTGGAAGTCCAATTATAAATTTAATTGGCAAATTGAAACAAGTGTAGAAAAAATCAATATAAAATGATTTGGGATGGGAAATTAATTTAGAAATGAATATTGAAATTGATTTGGTATTGAAGTAAAATTAGAAATCAATTTGGGATTTGATTTTGGGGTTAAAAGTGAATATTTGGGAATGTGGATTTAAAAATGGAAATGATGTTAAAATGGGTTTATTTACAGTTTGTAAAGTTTAAAAGAACGATTTCTTTTAAAATAAATAAATTATAAGTATTTAACTTATAATATGGATTTTTGATGTATACGTTGAGTTATAAAATTGAATGGGTCATTAAAGGAAATTTATAAAATCGAAGTTGTTATAGAATAGAAAATAGAATTTATAAACGTTGTTTTATAAATTCGAAATAGATTGAATTGGATAAATTAAATATAGAAGGACATTAAAGAAGATATATTCGCGATTTTAAATAGCGAATTTTTATTGAAATAAAATGTGTAGAAAAGACTGAAATGTGGTTAGTGAAGTATATTCACGATTTTGGACAGTGAATATATTTTTAAGTAAAATGGATAGGGTTTTGGGAAAGCGATATTATGAAATGAAGTTAATTGTTTTAAAAGATGTTTTAAAACGTGTGAACTATCGAAATCATAGATTTCAACATTTATTGTTGAAATAGACGTTTTCGAAAAATAAGGAAATGGTGGACTATAACACTGTTGTTATAGTAAATGATTTCCGAAAGGAAATATTTTATATAGTATTGGGATTTATATATCTATCTTAATTCTGAATCCCTATACTAGTGATTTCGAGTCGTCGTAACGATGTTTTACGCAACATTCGTTTTGACTCAAATAAATGTGATTTAAGAATGATTTCCTTAAAGAATGAGATATATACTTAATTTTGATTTTAAGTATATCGAATATTTTCTAAGTGTTGAAAATAAATGATTTGTGAATTACTTATTTTTAAATAAGTATGGAAATGCTTTTCCAATGTGAAATGAACTGTTTGAGTTTTTATCTTTTAAAGATAAATTGAAAAGTGAATATTTGAAATTGTTTTCAAATGGTTAAGTGTGGAAATTTTATATCTTATAAAGATATTTTTGAAGAATAAATAATTTGGGAAAATTATTTGGAATCTGATGATGTTGCGCATCTTTATTGATAGTTAAACAACCGACTATCAATAATTACCTTAGATAGGTATTTGTTGTGAATTGGATGAATTTGAATGCCACACTTATTTTTGAATAATCGCTCACTATTCGGGTTAGCCGGGAAAGGACCATGGGGGCGTATAACCCATTCCGAATATGTGATACGTCGTTATGAATTGCATTCGAAGTCCGGTGTTGAAGATCGGATATTTTTGAAAACGGAAGGATTACCGTCGAGTTACTCTACATCGGCTGATCTCCGATTTAGAGGTTTTATCACCCTTAGTGACGGGAAGTCCTGACGTGATTGAAAATTATCCGGAAATGCAAGGGCTTCGTGAGAAGTGCCTTCGGTTCTGTTCGATCCCGGAACAGACTTGTATGGATTGTGTGTCTGACGTTACAATTTGAGTTATAAAGCTGATTTCTTTCAAATACATTTCTGTTGGTGGCGGAGAATTTATTCTCTTAGCTTAACACCCTTCTCTGAGACGTACGAGCTCAGAGGTAATGTAGTTGAAATTTATCAGCGATATATCCCAATTTGGTAACGTGACATACTGAGTGTTGCTGTGAAATGATCAGTGTTTGATCATTTGTGATATGATCATTTGTTTGATCTTATATCTTGGTGATCATAGGTTGATCATTTTGTTTGACCCGAAGCAGGGCTTTTTGAGAAAGCGTAGCTTTGTGGACGAGACTTCGTCGAGCCTCACACCCCGGAAATGGTCGAAACAGGAAGGATGCGGCAAGGTTCTAGGGAGTAGCGCCCCTTAGTGTATGTCATTCCTTCTGGATAAAGGTGGTATCATGGTATGGAGCCCAGATACTTAACCTCTGTGGTTACTGCATTATTTTTACTATGTGGTTTGTTGTGAATCGGGGATCCTCGGGAAGATCGGTGACGATCGGGGGATGGCATACGCGTGTCAGTAGTTACCTATTTTTGCAGAGGTAACCCGGCCTTGTGTTGGCAGAGATCTGGTTAGGTTCTCGGGTCGTCTATTCCAGGGACGTACCCATCGTGGATAGGAAGTTCCTTAGCCTGACCATTTGTTGGAAATCCAAAGAAACAATACGAGCCTTGTACGGTTTTAGTTGTAGAACCTGCCATCTAATATGGCAGCTATAGCAAGCATACTATAATGGTACCTATGCTGGCTAAGATTTATATTCTACTTTCGAAATGTTTTCTACACTATGCACTAATAATCATATCAAAAAGAATTTGATTTTTTGCGTAGTAAGAATTTTTGACTATCATAAGAAGAAATCTCCTCCAAGTCTGCGTTTGCATTGTGTGTGTGGCGGGAGGTCTTATGGTAGTTTCATTTTCCAAAGGCATTGCGAATTGACTTTAAAAATTCTCTGCTATTTATTTGAAAGATAAACTGTTTTACGATCTCACACCAGTCACCATGACTGACTCGGAGTTTATCGTTTCCCTTCTAAACTCTGGATGCCCACCAATTTCCACACGGGCAGTCTAGAGTTAGATTATCAGGATATTCTGGATATTCTGGAGCTTTGGAGATAAGCTGGATGACGAGACGTAGTATTTGTATCTGATAGTATTTATTCCGCTGTGTATTCTGTATGAGGACAAGTTATATAACTGTCCATTGTTGTATATTGACTCTGATGATTGATGTATGTAAAAACTGATATAGTTCTTTGTTTTAAAAGACTAGTGTTATCTATTATATATTGTTCCGCTGCGATGTGTAAGATTATGATATTGTTTTCTGTTCTGATGTTGTTCTGTTGTTCTTCTTCTCTGCTTTCTTCCTTCTTCTTCTCTTTTTCTTCTACTTCTTCTTTCTTAAACCCTCACTATTGAAGTTTCCGGCACTCGATTGCTCGGCAGTCGATAAAGTGAGTATCGATGTCGAATTTTCGAAAGTCGAAAATTTCGGTATGTGACAAACAAATTAACTTAAGTTAATATAAATATTTGAATGGAAATTTGACAAAAGTAAATTCATGGGATAGGTCGTTAAATGGAATTGAATTTAAGTCAAGATAAATAAAGTGATTTCGGAAATGAAACTTAACTTAGTTAAGTAAATTGGAAGCAAACTAATTAGAGAATTAATTAGTGAATTGAATGTTGAAAATGAGAATTTAGTTATAAATGAAATTCGACTTAAGTAGATTTTAAAATGTTGTAGAATAAAATAGAACTGGATTGAAATGGTGATGACTTAAGTTATAAATGAATTCAATTTAAGTGTAAATTGAACATGGTTGGGAATATTGTTGATAAGAATGGAATTCAATTTAAGTAACTAATTTATGAAATGGTTCGTAAATAATTGGTATGGTTTGGATTGTTGTTGAATATAAAATTGAGAAAAAAAGATTTTGTGAATGAATTGAATGTGTATCAATAGAAATTGATAAATCAAATTAGAATCAAATGAAAATAGTTTTAAGTTTAAGCAGCTATTTTATTAAGTGAATATCACTAAATTTCTATTAAAAAATTATCGTTTGACGTAAACGGAAGTAAACAAAATTTGGTGAACCAATAGAAAGTGAATAAATTGATTCAGAATCAATTGGAAATGGATATGAATATAATGGATATGAATATAAAATGAATACGAATGAATTGTTTGTGAATCACTTGGAATTGTATAAAATGGTATGTAAATCGATTGAAATGAATAATCGAATGTTGGAACCTTGTAATTATTGATAAATTCATGCTATAACATGTTTGGTTATGGAATTTATGTGATTAACTAGTTAAATGAATGAAGTTATTAAATTTCATATATTTGGTACTTATGGGTTTTAATTGAGTAAGTATAGATACAAGAAGACCATTTGGCTATATTTTGGTTGCGCGATTGCATATACATTGAGCGAGCTAGCTAAATAATGCTAAAATAAGGTTATGCTTACAAATTTAGCGTGAAAAATAAAAATATTGATATATATATTGTGTTTTCCGGCCATGAGAGCCGATGTATATATTTTTATCATATTTGTCATATTGTAAAAGGCTCTCCGTACAAGGGAGATTCTGCCAAAAAATTTCAGAAATTTAGAGTGTTAGAAAAAATTTGAAAATTTTCGAAAAATTTCTGTTAACTAAAATTTAATTTCGAATTGTAATTGAAATAAGGGATTTTGTTTTAGAAATGGAAATTGAATGTTTTGTATGGAACTAAAGGATTTAGAAAAGTGAAATATCGAGTTTTAACTAAGTAGGTTTTGATAAGTTAATGGGTTTGGAGCATTTTTTTCCTACCTTAGCAACTTCGGGGACGGAATTCTTTTAAGGGGGAGGAATGTAACGACCCGAATTTTCAATCGTTCGACTTTGAACATTTAATTTATTTATTTGTTGAATTTTAATTGTAGATGGATTTTTAATATGAAGTTTATCGATCAAATAAGTGGAATAGATTTAAATTTCAAATATAGCGATTTATCGAAATACGAAGATGGTGAATAATTAGAATTTGAGTTGAATAGGAATTGAAATGATTTCTAAATGTTGATATAAATTCTTGAATTAGAATTTAGTTAGTAAGTTTTAAAACTAGAATTTCAAGTGATTTCGTCAATTTTTGAAATCGTCGATTTAATCGACGTGTTAAAATAGCGATCCAGGGCACAGTTTCGGAATTCGACGAAACTAGTTCCATTGGATCCATAATAGTGTATTATTATCGGATTACAAATTTTGTAGCGATTGGATTTACCGTTTGGTCATAAGAAATAGAAACGCGTTGAAATTAATATCGGAAATTTAATATAATAATTGTGTTCAAAAGCTATCTTCTCCATATGATCGAATTAGGTCCCGAAACTTATTCCATTGCATTTAGAATAGGGGAATAACATTAGGAATACCAAGCGGCACGCCTCGATAGGAGTTCGGGATTTCGAGTTAGGTTATACGAGAATTTTTTAATATAAAATTATAAATAATCAATTAGTACAGCCACCCTATATTGTCTCAGCGCCACCCTATGCGTACGAAACCGTCTCTCCCAATTTATAATGCGCCTCTCTTCCTTCTTTTTTTTCAGTTCGAAATCAATAAAAAAACGAACAAAGGAAATTAAAAAAAAATCATGATAAGGTCGCGATGCTCTGGTCGAAGACGTTGGGAGGTGGTGGAGACGTGTTCGATCGAAGCTAGGGTTTCATTATTTTGTGCGCATGAGGTTGGCGTGGTGGTGGTGGTTCTTCATTTGACTTTTAGGGTTCGTGATGGTCGAGGGGGGTTTGGGCTTCAATTCCGGGATCACGTGCAGCGCATGTGCGAGTGCAAAGCTCGCGATGTGGAGGAGTTTGATAGCAATTCCAGGAAGTTTCATGCAAAGACAAGGTGAACGAGGAGGAGATGGGTCGGCGGGTTTGGGTTCGTTTGGCATTGCTTGCCTGGAGCATGAAGAAAGAGGGTAATTTGAAATTTAAAATGTTATTAGTTTAGGTTACTGATAGTTTAAATTATTTAAAAAGTTCATTAATCCATATCATCCTTATACAAGGTCTGATTGGGACGAAACAAGCGGCGTCGTAACCGTATCGTCGAGTGCTACATAACAAAAATGGGTTTGGATTTTTTCGGAGTCAGTTGGAATTTTAGATTAAATCGAACATTGTTCGATTTAGTTTAAAATCTTGATATTCGACAAATTAAAAATCAAGATGAGTAAATCTCACTCATTTGGATTGTTGGTTTTAATTTAAAATAGTAAAAATTATTTATTGGTTGATTAGATGAATTTATAAATGATTAGCTGTTGGATTTTATATTATATATAGTAGTATATATATTAGTAGTTAGGTATATTCACGCTGATTGGAGCGGATGAGACACTATGCGCCCCGCATAATAGCGGATGACCCTATATTACCGTGATATCCCGCTTCGAAGCAGGATTGGTATTTTATGTTACATAACATCTATGGTTGCTAGAAAACAGGTTGGAGAGATCCAACTGGATTCCTCAAATATATTGATTTGTTTTTTATATATGGTGATATATGATGTGGTTGAATAATATGTATGGATTGTTGTGTTTGATTTAACTTATTGGATGCTATAGTAGCACTGGCCCAAAATTTTGGTATTTGAAATACCATAAATAATATTTTTGGATAAAAAGAAAGAATTCAAAAGGCGATTTTTGGAAATAAAAATGTTTTATATTGAGTTGGAATATCCAACAAAGGAAAGATTTGAATTAAATAAAAAGATTCGATTTCAGAATTTACTTAGCTATTTCGTAAAGTGATTTCGAATAAATGTTTTTGAAATTAATTTATATAAGGAATTTGAAAACTATAGATTTTGATGGTATTTCTGAAATTTATAAAATAGAAGATGAAATCAAGTTTTTGAATGGATTTGAATTATAATTGGGATTTATTAAGAAATAGATTTCTAAATGGAATTTTAAATAGAAATCGATTAGAAATGGATTTTATAATATGAACCTGTTATCAACAGGGAAAAACCAAGAATGAGTTTATGAATTCATAAACGATATATGTTTGCACAAAAAATGGACAAACACCTCAAAGTTGTATGATTTAGTAGATCTTATGTTGTTCTTAATGATTTTGGGTGATTTATGCAAATATATGAAAAGCAGGGGCTAAACTGTAAAAAGACACGCAGATTTATAGTGGTTCAGCCAGAATGTGCCTACGTCCACTTTATATGTTATTTCTCTTCTCTTGTTTTGATTACAAGTACAAAGCTTTGATACAAGTAAAAGAAAGTTGTTTGAAAGTTCTCTCCGTGCTTGAGCTCTCAAACTTGTCCCCCATTGTCGTACCCCTGCCCCTCTATTTATAGAGTGAGGGTGGGAGCAGGGGTCTTGGATGTATATAGCTGCTGGTGGGCCTGGGCTGATGTGATCTGGCCTGACACGTCTTGGTCCGGCAGCGTTTGGTCCGGTGGTAGGAGGTGAGCTGGTTCGCCGAAGCATGGGAGGTGAGCTGGTTCGGCGAAGCATGGGAGGTGAGCTGGTTCGGCGAAGCATGGGAGGTGAGCTGGTTCGGCGAAGCATGGGAGGTGAGCTGGTTCGGCGAAGCATGGGAGGTGAGCTGGTTCGGCGAAGCATGGGAGGTGAGCTGGTTCGACGAAGCATGGGAGGTGAGCTGGTTCGGCGAAGCATGGGAGGTGAGCTGGTTCGGCGAAGCATGGGAGGTGAGCTGGTTCGGCGAAGCATGGGAGGTGAGCTGGTTCGGCGAAGCATGGGAGGTGAGCTGGTTCGGCGAAGCATGGGAGGTGAGCTGGTTCGGCGAAGATGGGAGGTGAGCTGGTTCGGCAGAGCATGGGAGGTGAGATGGTTCGGCAGAGCATGGGGATGAGTTGGTTCGGCAGGGTCGTTGCATGCGAAGCAGGTTGGATCGGCGAAGCTTTGGACCGGTGGTGAGAATCTACCCAACATTTGCCCCCCAAAGTGGGGTATATGCTGGCGTATGGCCTACTTTGTTTCCTCTTATTCGGTCGCTGAGCGCCGATCCAACTGGTCCGGCATCCTATATTTGCCTATAAGTAGGGGCTGTATACTCTCGTTATTCCCTTCCAATTCAAGATAGCCGAACCAAACGTTTCTGCCGAATCAAGCTCTCTGACGAATTGCTTCAGAATACCGAATCAAGTACTGCCGAACGAATTTACGTACTCTAAGTGCCGAATGATCATTTACTCTGGGTGCCGAATGAACTTTACCCTGGGTGCCGAATGAACACTCACTCTGGATGCCGAATGAACTTGATTCTAGGTGCCGAATGAACGTTCACTCTGGGTGCCGAATGAACTTGATAAACTTGATTTTTTCACTTGAAATTTCAGACTGCAGACACTTGCTCCTTTACTTCTTCTATTCTAACGACGTTCTTCTTTGTGTTTGCAGATAATGTCTCGTAAAGCGGAAACTCGATCAGACAAAAAGAAATCCGAGGGCGAAGGAGGTTCCTCCGCCGTGCCCCCAGCTCAGCCGAATCCAGAACGTCATGGACCTGCCCCGAGATCACTAGTGGATGGGTACGGCCCTCAGGAGCTTCTGAACTCCCCGCCCGATTGCTTTCCTAGCTCCCTCAAGGAGGAGCAGCTTGATGTCATTTCCCGATCTTTTGGAATTGATAGGGCGCACTTGCTGTTGCCAGGGAGAGAAGTTATGCCGTACGATCCTCCTGAAGGGTACTTCGCCTATAGCAGATACCACTGCATGTGTGGTGCCATTCCTCCTCTTAACGCTTGGATAGCCAGCTTCCTCACATATCTAAAGGTGGCCCCCTTCCAGCTTCAACCCAACTCCTATGCTATATTGGTGAGCCTCTTCGTCATTTTCCAGAGGAAGTATGGTCGTGCTCCTTCCAACCGGGAGATCCGGTATCTATATAATCTGAGGGGCTATAAGAAGGGGTCCCCATACATTAGCTTGGAGTCAGCTGTGACCTTCAAGCCGGTCTTGGATTTGTATTCTAAATTCAGCATGTTCAAGAAGGAGTGGTTCTTTGTCAGGGACGACTCCGTTTCAATTCGGCGCTTTACTTCTGGATGTAAGTTGATGCTTTTACTTATAATTTCCATTCCGATTGCGATGCTTCTTCTCATACTTTCTCATTTTTTGCTAGCGACAGGTGGCTTTGCGATTGTGGAGACTGACCGCCTGGTTCAGATGGCGGCTGAGATAGAAGCTATTCTCGGGAAGTATAGATCATCTGCCTTCCTGATCAGAAATGCGACCCTCCTGGAGTATAACTTTATCCTTCCACAGCAGTCAGTAGTCAAGCTGAGGGAAACGGCGGAGGAGAGGGTGGCTGCTCAGACTAAGGGAGGTGTTACGGTAAAGAGTAGCAAGAGGAAACCTTTCACAAAACCTCCAGCCGTCGGAGGTAAGAAACTCAAGAAGTCGGACGGTCCCTCCCCCAGCAATTGTCCACTTACCCAGAAGGAGGAAGACATAGAGGAGGAAAGAGGTGAGGGTGGATATGGTCGGGAAGGTGATAAAGGTGGCGATGGCATCGGGGCCTTGCTTCCTGGGCAAGCGGGTGAGATTCAGGAGTGGACGGATGATGCGTTCCACCAGGCTTTCGAGGGGCTGGACGAAGATCCGGCTTTGGTAGAGAAAAACTGGGAAAACTGACAAGGCTGGAACTGGCGCAAGCGAGCCTCCTCAGACTATCCCAGCCAAGGTGGCTCCGACGACTCAAGGTGAACTTTTGATTCCTGCGGGCTCCATTTATGATAGGGACTTAGGAATATTTTATGACCCGCTCCCGTCCTGGAATGAAATCCAGGACTTATTGCAGTATCCTACTCCTCCCCAGGGTTTGTACAACCACAGATGTGTTTCCTTTCTTATTACCTTTTAATTTGCCGTGTTCTCTTGAATTATAGATCAATATATGCTTGTGACACTTTTTCTTCATATCAGGCGCAGGTAAAACGGCCAAGGCCTCAGATCTTCGGCACAGGCTTGAACAGTACAAGCTTTCCAAAACTTCTGTCAAGCCGAAGCCTTCGACCCACCGCTCCGGGGATGTAGTCGGCTACCGTCCTCTTCTCGGGGTTATCGAAGAGGGTATTCAGCAGAGAAAGAGGAGTCGTCCTTTATCCGAACCTTCGCCCGGTCCTCAGCTCCCGGCTCAGCCTCTTCATGATATCACGGAGGAGGACAGCGAGTTTGCACCTTCTCCGCACCCGTCCGGACACCCTTCTATTACTCATGTCGACCGTCTTGACTTGGCTCGTAATCCATTTGCGGGTCATCCTGATCTGGATCCAAGTTCCCACGACATTACCTTTGACGAGGTTACTAATGAGCACCTTCTTCCCCGCAATCCCATGGTACGGGTGCTTGATGAGGCTAAGTCCTTAGATCTTGATCTACTTACCACTCGGATAGTTACCATGGGAGACGAGGCCAAGGCTAGTATTGATCGGGTGGTGGAGGAGACTAGGAAGCTGATGGGGCATCATGTCCGGATGGTTAAGGCTGGAGAGGAGATTGGGAGTGCCAACATCCGATTAAGATTGATGGTTTCGGACCAGGCCAAACAGCTCGCTGACCAGGCCATTCAGATTTCTCAGCATGAGGCTGCCTCCGGGCGATTGAGGAAGGCTATGGAGGAGGCTAGTAAGGCGGAACTGCGGAAGATGGAGGCCGCCTGCAAGGAACAGATAAATATGGCCATCTCGATAGTGGATGAGGTTCGGAGGGCGGATCTTAAGCGGGTAGAGGAGCTATCGGGGAAGCTTGAAGCCGCAGAGCTCGCTCAGGTTAGGCTGAAGGAGGAGATGGAGGCGATGCGGAAATCCCTTCAGGCTGACTGCTTGATATACCATTTGGAGAGAGAAGCTGCTGTTGGAAGGTTGTCGGCTTCCGAGGCCCGGATGAGGGAGTTTGAGGAGAATGAGGGGATGATGGATGAAATGCTTCAGGACATGCACTTCCGAACTTGGAAGCAGGGCAACCTATCTTGGATGGATGATTATCCTAGGGTCATGGCTAAGATCTATCTTCGGGCTTTGGAGGAGGCTAAGGCCGATGCGGATAAAGATGGTGGCGTGGTCTTCAGCATGGATGCGGTCACTGCTCAGTTTGCCAAGGAGGAGAAGGTGGTGGTGAAGGAAGGCATGCGGTTGCTTGCCGCTGAGGAGGTAGGCATGCAGGTAGAGGATGACGATCGGGATAGTCAAGAAGCAGGCGCTGGTCAGTCTCCCTTTTTAGTTTCTCCATCAACTTGGTTGCTTATTGCTAATGAATCCTTTTTCTGACTGTACAGGGGGTCAACAGGACAAGGATAAAGCTCCACTGCATCCGGCCCCTTGATTATACCTGGAAAAACTCTTTTTGTGGATTTGACAGTGTTGTATATGTTAGTCGAAAAATAGTAAAGTAGCCTTTAGGTTGTAATATTTTGCCGCTTGTAATAAATAGTCTTATTTTTGACATGTAATTCTTTAACTTAAGCTGATTTTGTCGTCTTTTGAATGTTTGCTGTTATTTTGGCATGTCGTATGAGAAATATAGCTATGTATATTCTTGTAATTAAATTGTGTTTGATGTCGGGTTCTGGTTTAAGACATAATTCCATGACTTGCAATGTTAGTGTGTGGTGTGAACAAATTATAGTCATGCATTTGCACATAAAGGAAGAAAATACCACCTTTCATGTTCTGTTTGTAGATGGCAGTTTCGAATATCTTGTGTGACCGAGCATGGAAAGCAGTTGAATGCCCTGCCATCCGATTGTGAATCTCTGCATCCATTGGCGAGTATCTCTTACTCTGTATCCTGTACTTTATGGATTGTTATAGAGGATAGGAGGAAAGCTTTTTAAGTAAAATTGAAATATGTGAAATAGTAAAACTTCCAATCACGGAAGGCCTTCGATGTGCTTAAGTTCGTGGCAAACGGGTTTTGTAGTCACTTTCCCTAGCTGTGGGTCTTGGAGACATTTGTCACCCATCTTACGCCTCCGCGGGGAGTTAATTCTTTTTTACCACAGCCGCACTTAAGACACATCGGAGCCGAGATCGCGCACAGTAACTACCCGGGCCGTTATGGCCCGTAATCATGGGTATTATTCGATTTACTGTGGCCGGCTAGCGTGGGTACCGATCGTCAACTGTGAACTGCCCCTGGCTGGCCACACCTCATGTTGGGGCTTATAGTCGGTTCACAGTTGCCGGCGAGCCTAACGCCGTAATGAGCTGCCTCGGCTATAGTCGGCCTTCTCGGTGGCTTATAATCGGCTCATTACAGTTGGCTTTAAGGGCCGTCGCGAGCAATGAGTTAACCCGCAGCAGAGGGATGCCGGAGCGAAAGTGTCTCATTGGCGAGGGCATAGATTCGCATAGTAACTGTTAGGTTTTGTCCAGGAGAGGTTGCGCTGCGGAGCGCCTTGAATGAAAATGCTATTTGCACAGGATTTTGTTCAACAGAAAAGGATACAGTTAACAAGCAGCCAAGATATGAAGGAACAAGTTAAAAAGAGACAAGTTTTTTAAAGTGGTTCGACACGAAAATGCCTACGTCCACTGATTCTCTTTGTTAATTCACTTCATATGGGCAGTATGAGTTAAGAAAAGTATCGACGAAGGTGTTGGATGTTCCATGCCCTCTGGAACACCTCCCCGTCCACTGTTGACAAAATATAAGCTCCATTGCGAAGATCTTTATGAATTACATATGGTCCGTCCCAGATTGGATCTAGCGCTCCGGGGCGCGGGAAGATTCGCTTGAGGATAAGATCTCCTTTCTGTAAGCTACGATGCTTGACTTTGGAGTTGTATTGCGTTGCCACTTTTTGCTTGTGAGCTGCTGCCCTGGGGGGCTGCATCATTTCTTCTTTCCTCAATTAGATCCAGAGACATGAGGAGGAACTCTTCGTTCTCTTCTGGGTTGTAGTGGATCCTACGATGGGAAGGCACTATAGTTTCAATTGGGAGCATAGCCTCCGATCCGTATGCCAAAGAGAAAAGGAGTATGCCCCGTTGATGTTCTGAAAGACGTGCGATTGGCCCATAGTGCCGTAGGAGGTTCATCCACCCAAGCGCCCTTTGACTTTTCGAGTTTCTTTTTTATTAGAGTTTTGAGAATTTTGTTGACGGCTTCGACTTTTCCGTTTGCCTGGGAATAAGCTACGGATGAGAAGCTTTTGTGAATTCCATGCTCTTGGCACTAGTTGGCGAACTCCTCGCTGTCAAACTGAAGTCCATTGTCCGATATGATTTTGAATGGAACTTCGTACCTGCATAGAACATTTTTTGATCAAGAAGTTAATAACTTTTGCTAAAAATACTTTATTTAGGGGTTCTGCTTCCTGAGGGATGTGTTTGATTAAATAGTGATCCCATCGATTGAGAAGCAACTTGGTCTTCTTTAAATATGCTATGAGTCATTCTTCTCGAGCCTGGAATCCTACTAGTATTTGATTTACAATAAGTTGAGAATCGCTATGAAGACACAAAGAATTGGCTCCAATTTCTAAGGCAAGTTCTAATCCAGCTATCACTGCTTCATACTCTGCATCGTTGTTGGTGGCAGTGAATCCTGACCTTATAGCATAGTGTAGTTCATTTCCCTTGGGAGTGATTATTACCACACCTGCCCCCAAGCCTTGTTCGTTGATGGCGGTGCGAGGATGGTAGGTGATATCATATTGACTTAGTTGAATGCACCATTTAGGTAGTCGCCCAGAAGCGTCGAGACGATGGAGTACCTGCCTTAGTGGTTGATCGGTCAGAACTCTGATGGAATGAGATCGGAAATAGTGACGCAGTTTCCGTGATGTGATTAGTAGGAAATAGGCTAGCTTCTCAAGTTTAGGATATCTGGTTTCTTCTTGTGCGGGGGGCGTTTGTATCTAACTTCGTCTTGAGTGTCCCGGGAGATGTTTTTGATCGTTTCATTTAAAGGAGTATAAGCGTCAAATCTCGGTCCTGGCCGATACAAGCACTTTTCTCCCTTCTTTCCCCAGCATTGTCTCTAGAAGCATCCCTTCGAACGTCCTTTGCTACAGCGGACGTGCTGCCGTAAGCTGCCTTATTTTGTCGCCCCGACTGCCCTTTAGTGGCAGCGTCTTCAAGCCTCATATATTTCCCGGCCTCATAGAAAAAATCGGGTAAAGTAGCTGGTTTTTCTTTTGTCAATCTTATAGCAAATTTAGTATCCGGATGCACACCACTACAAAGGGCCATTAAGATAAGCTTCTCGTCGGCATCTCGGACTGTGGCCGTTGCGGCATTGAATCGGGTTAGGTATTGCTGCAGCTTCTCTCCAGGTTTTTGCTTGATACTGGATAGGGAATAAGCATCCTTAGGTTGTTCCACATGAATGCGGAACTGGCTGATGAACTTTTCTTTCAACATTTCCCATGAGCTGATGGATCCCTAAGGTAGATGACAGAACCAGGAGGTAGCGAGATCTGCTAAGAAGAGTGGAAAGCATTTGCACAGTACTCCCTCTATCGCTCCACTCATGAGCATATGTTGTGTGTATCTCTGCAAGTGTACAACGGGGTCGGAGGTTCCTTTGTAAGGTTCCATTGTTGGCATCTTCCATTCTCGGGGGGTGATAGCAATTTCAATGTTGCGGGCGAAAGGGCTGGTCACCCTAGCGCCTATCCCTCGATCTCTTTGCTCCCGTTGGACGCACTCTCTGAATAAGCGCGCCATCCTTTCATCAGAATTTGGAGCAGATAGAAACGAGTTTGGTTCTGTTCTGTGGGATTGATTCCGTCCAGATGACCTGTAGGGATGGTATCGTCTATCATTCCTCATATTTTCCAGTGGCTGCCTTTGGTCTTCTGGGAGCATGCTCGGGTCAGCTACAGTTGGCCCTTGCCTTGATCTCCCCCTGCTGGGTTCTGATCTAAGCACTTCCTCGGGTCCAACTTCGGGCTGGACTCTAGCTCGGCCCCGTTCACTGGCGTTTCTGTGGTTAGGCAGCATGACAGGCTCATCTACAGTTGACCTTCGCCCGGTGCCTCCCCCGTTGGGTTCGGTACCAAACGTTTCCTCAGGCCTAACTTCGGGCTGTGCTCGGTCTCGGCTCCTACCATGGCTACTTCTGCCGTTAGCTCCTTCGAAGAAAGAAGATCTTTGTTGTCTCTGAGATCCTCCAGACTGGGACTCGCCCCATGATTCAGTGTTGCGGTTGGATTCTTCAGCGTCCCTTAAGCATGACATGAGATGGTCCACCAAGGCTTCCTGCTGGGACGTGAAGCGGTTAGTTACTTCAACCACAACTCTGTCCAGATCTGCTCTAGTAATTGCTGCAGGCTGTTCTGTGGCAGGAGTGGTTGGGTTAGCCTGTTCTTCATTTGTTACTGTTGCTGAAGGAGGACGATTTACTTGATTCGTGACAGCTGGATCTGGAAGACTGTTGGATGCGATGTTTTTTCCTTTGTTAACATCTTTTCTCTGTTTGGGAGGCATGTTTTCCAAGTGGCGGACGATGCTGTTAGGAAAACTTGTTAAGCGGATGAAGCTGAAGCTTCGAGCTTCTATCTCTCAATGAAAGCACCAAAAATGTTTGCACAAAAAATGGACAAACACCTCAAAGTTGTATGATTTAGTAGATCTTATGTTGTTCTTAATGATTTTGGGTGATTTATGCAAATATATGAAAAGTAGGGGCTAAACTGTAAAAAGACACGCAGATTTATAGTGGTTCAGCCAGAATGTGCCTACGTCCACTTTATATGTTATTTCTCTTCTCTTGTTTTGATTACAAGTACAAAGCTTTGATACAAGTAAAAGAAAGTTGTTTGAAAGTTCTCTCCGTGCTTGAGCTCTCAAACTTGTCCCCCATTGTCGTACCCCTGCCCCTCTATTTATAGAGTGAGGGTGGGAGCAGGGGTCTTGGATGTATATAGCTGCTGGTGGGCCTGGGCTGATGTGATCTGGCCTGGCACGTCTTGGTCCGGCAGCGTTTGGTCCGGTGGTAGGAGGTGAGCTGGTTCGGCGAAGCATGGGAGGTGAGCTGGTTCGGCGAAGCATGGGAGGTGAGCTGGTTCGGCGAAGCATGGGAGGTGAGCTGGTTCGGCGAAGCATGGGAGGTGAGCTGGTTCGGCGAAGCATGGGAGGTGAGCTGGTTCGGCGAAGCATGGGAGGTGAGCTGGTTCGGCGAAGCATGGGAGGTGAGCTGGTTCGGCGAAGCATGGGAGGTGAGCTGGTTCGGCGAAGCATGGGAGGTGAGCTGGTTCGGCGAAGCATGGGAGGTGAGTTGGTTCGGCGAAGCATGGGAGGTGAGCTGGTTCGGCGAAGCATGGGAGGTGAGTTGGTTCGGCGAAGCAAGGGAGGTGAGCTGGTTCGGCGAAGATGGGAGGTGAGCTGGTTCGGCAGAGCATGGGAGGTGAGATGGTTCGGCAGAGCATGGGGATGAGTTGGTTCGGCAGGGTCGTTGCATGCGAAGCAGGTTGGATCGGCGAAGCTTTGGACCGGTGGTGAGAATCTACCCAACAATATATATAAATAGAGGGGGATGGTTATAAGTCGATGAAATTAGGAAAGGACTTAAATAGGTATTTGAATGAATTTGGTAAAAAAATGAGATTTATAAAAGAGTAGAGCTGAAGGTGATTTTTTAAATAAGGATATTTAAAATCAGAAATTATAATTTATAACCGATGTTTATAAATAGTGTGAAATGATTATCGATTGATAAATTGGAAGTTTAAGTCCACGGTGTGGATTTAAAAAAATGAGATATGGAAATTTGGATTAGAAAGAGAGAAATAGTGGATTCTATTTTGGAATTTGGAAATAGTTGTGCAACTGGAAATGAAATCGATTTATGATAAATAAAGAGAGATTTATAAATATAAAAATGGCTATGTTGAATTTTAAAGATAGATTTTTATCAAGAAGTATTTTTGTTTTAAAAAGGGATTTTTATTTACTAAACTATGAAGTTTAAAAACTATTATTTAGATTAAAATATTTCGAAAAGTTAGTTATTCAAATATTAAATTTGTTGAAATGAATTCTAAGTTTTATAAACAAGCTTTGTAAATCGATTAGAAATATTTATAAAGGAATTGGAAATTAGTTATCGTTGTTTATTTAAAAAGGGATTTTGATAATTTATATAATTACTTAAATGTGTTTGAAAATTTATTATTATTCTTAAAAATACTTATTTTATAAATATAGAGTTTTGGAAATTGGTTAAAGTTATTTATAAATACTCTCGAGATTTATGACCAGATTTTGTTGAACAGATGTGATTTTATAAGAGAAATCTTATAACGAAATTTTGGAAACTTAAGGAAATCTCAGCAATGTTAGAAACAAGAACTTCGAGAATGAATCTGAATTCATATAGAAGTTATAAATGGTTAGCCGAGATTATAAGTGAGTATAATCGATTTTGGGAAATTGAAAAAGGGATTAATATAAATTTCGGAGATTTATGAGATAAGTTATGAAATATTTCCTAAGTTGATATTAAAATAATTTTGGAGAATATGTTTATAGATATTTCCCTAAGTATTGAAAAGAGGGTATTGGAAATATTTAGAGTGTGAAATGAATGGTATAGAAATATTTTTCTAAGTGTTATAAATTGAATTCGGAAATATTTCTAAGTGTTGACATGGTTTGAAAATATCCCGTTAAGGATATAAGGATTTGAAATTGTTTTTCAAACGTTGGAATATTGAAAGAAATTTGAATATATATATATATATATCTTTGTAAAGATATTTTGAAATGAATATTTTGGAAGATTTAAATATGGGCCTAGTTACTGCTTATGTGTGTGATTTGATAGTTAAATAACCGACTATCACATCTGGCAAAATTCGTTGATCGTTCCAAAGAGACCGAGATCGGATGTAATTATCCGAAAACCACTTCGATCCGATTTGTTATGAATTGTGATATCATGAAAAATATGAAGACGGTGATTTTGGAGATTCGGTTTGTTCAGACCCAAAACAACTTGTATGGATGAATGCTATCATTTGCATCGTGGTCTAGAAGGCAGTGTTAGCATTCCAAGTATAAATGCTATTCTGAAGGTAAAACGTAGCCTCAAGCCTCATCAACCGGGAATGACTAAAACAGGGGAGATGCAGTAGGGCTAAGTGGGTCGCACCAAAGTAGGGTATGTTATCACTTTTCTAGATGCCCTCGGATATATAATAATTATGGATATGGTTGTGCATGGAAAAGAGAGCATTCGATAGGGTGGGAACACCAGAGGTGGTAACATATTCGGTACTATCCAGTAAGGGATAGGCCGGTCCTGTGTTGGCAGGGATCGTTAGGTACGATCTCGGTACATTTTTCTATAGATGTACTATGACGGGCGGTACCCCAGTAGGCCTATCATTGTATGGAATCCAATATCCACTATAAGCCTATACGGTTTTAGATGTGCCCAACTATGCTGAAACGTGAGATGCTAGCATTTCAGCTATTTTATAGTTTATTCTCTATAGACAATATTATAATATCAAATGATTTTGATAAAATGTTTTGGTTATCGTAAGGTATAAACCCGTCGTATTTATGTGTGGCGTGGTCTTACGAGATACCTTTGTTTTCAAAGGATTTTGATAACAGTAATAATTCAAATTTAGTGTGTTTTCTCATGGTGGTTTTCCATACTGACTCGGGCGTTATTTTATTATAATGTTTGGGTCAGACCGAGTATTACAGATTCAGGTTAGGGTGCTTTGGAGCTCAGGAAAAGAGCTGGAGGATTTCAGACGTATTTCACGTACTTGATTACATTCCGTTGTGTGAGTCATGCTGTATATTCAGTATTTGTGAGGACAAGTTATTATGACTGTCCAGATTGATTTGTTGACACTTGTACTCTGATAATTATATGTATATTAATAGTTATTGTTTCTTTTTGTATAAAGATCTATATTTATCTATTATTATTCCATTGCGATTTGTGAGATTCTATGTGTTGTTTCTGTTTCCTTCTATCTCTTTCTTCTTCTCCCATAATGATCCGGTATTTCCGACACTCGATTGCTTGGCATGCTATACAGTGAATGTATTGATGTCGATTTTCGAGGGCCGAAAATCCCCCGGTTCAGGAGTCGGATGGTTTAAAACACAATTAGAAAAAATGTTGAATGTACGAGGCAAAACCCAAAGCTGCATGGTAGCTGTTTGAGATCCTACGAAGATTATCGTGACGATCTAGTATTTACATCTTAAATTTATTTAACATTTAAATTAAATTATGACAAGCATATGATGATATATTGTTCTTATTTTCAATTTGATGAGCTTCATAGGAAACTGACCACTTAAGAGGTGTATTGTAAGACTCGCCAAGTCGGGGAGGGATTAACCACCAATGGATGAGTTGGTGATATTACAACCCTATAAGCACCCATATCTTGATTTAAATAATATATATGTATATGTATGTATGTGTATGTGTATAAATTCTCATAAATATGAAAAATACAGAATATTCAAAATATAAAGCTAGGATTGGTGTGTTGAAAAGTCAAGGTGTGGACGTTACATATGATGTTGAGAAAGAACACTTTAGCGCAATTAGCTCTCCTCTAGCCAAAAGGGTCAATTGTAGGCTTAACCATGGCAATATTCCTACAATAAATTTTTAAAACATTGGTAAAATAATTGCATACATGATATTATTTTTCCATTGATCAAAATACGGTGTTAAGTAGCTTCATAATTCAAAATAAAGTCCCAAAAACTAACATAATATATTACAACAATTAATGAGTAGCTCTGTAATTCAAAATTATATCGAAACTAACTTGGTTTATCAAAACTAAAATCACGTAGAAATTATATAAAAATATAAATTAAAATTTAATTAAAATCGAGATTAAAATTTATCCAAAATAAAGCTAATATTTATCAAATCTTATAATAGTTAAAATATCAACAATAAGATATAACTAATTATATCTTGGGTTCGATCCCCCATGACATAAAAATGAGTGCTTTGCTTAAATTAAGTATCACTCTTGTTATAAAAAAAACTAATTATAAATTATAATTTTTTTAAATCAAATTGTATCAAAATTAATATGTTATTAAAGTAAAAATTATATTAAAACTAATATTGCATAAAAATTATACAAATATGAAAATACGATATAAAATTTTACCAAAATTCTAATATTATATAAAAACTTTATAACTAAAAGTTTTTAAGATTTAATAACATTGAAATGTTGTTGCAATTCAAAATTTATATTAGTTTAACTTGGTTTGAAATTTAAATGGTGTCAAAAATAAAATTTAATAAAAAATATTTAGAATAATTAAACTTGCATCAAAATTGAAGTTTATCAAAATAATAAATTGGTATGTAAATTAATAATTTATCAAAGTTAATTAATGTTACAAAAAAATAAAAAATATATAAAAGTTATTTTTGGTAAATTTAGAATTTTATAGAAACTAAATATTGAAAATCAAAATATCAAATTCAACCTCTGTTAAAATTCAACCATCATCAAAATTCAACATTTGTCTAGATTTAGTTTTTGTAAAATACCATCAAAACTTAAATTTTATAATAATTTATCTTGTATCAAAATTGTCATCTTGTCAAGGTTAAAATTACACCGGAATTAAAATTAGATCAAAATTAAAATTATAACAAAATTCAATTATATTAAAACTAGAATTATATCAAATAAATCATATCAGAATTTATGTACCGACATAAAATTATATCAAAACACAAATTAATCAAAATAATTTATTTTACAAAATTACAACCTTATAACTACTCAACTTCAACTTAACCATTGCAGTTCAAAGTTAAATTTTTTTATTAAATCAAAGTTATTTATTACATGTGTATGGATTTACAATTATGTGTTTCTAGTGAACTATCTACAAATCAGTTCTACCTGAAATTAAACTCAAGTTCAAATATTATAAATAAAGTGAAAACTGTGGAGATGTAAATGCCACCTACAACGTCAATAAAGCGCAAGATGGAGCTAGTTTGGAGAAGAAAGTCGATGTGCTTCAAGGCAATATCAAAAGCTTAGAGGGATGTTTCGAAGAAGACCTAGGTCAGCATGGAGATGGTTAATGTAATCTATGTTTATGTACTATATATGTGGTATTATTATGGTTGATGGACATGTAGTGTTGTTGGAATTTATATGTGTATTGTTTGATTGTGATTTTAATGGACATGTGATTGAGAAAACCAAGGATATAGTTCATGTAAATATTATGTTTGACACTGATATTGTTATGTTTAGTTGTGATATATATTGTTACTACTGCCTGCTTGGTAGTACAAGAATGGTCATATATGATATTGTGTTGATTTGTGTTTGAGAGAAAGAAATGCGGCTGTTATATACAAAAATGCTTCGGGATCGACATCGAATTGACATTGGGAATGAGTTGGAAAATCAAGAAATTTCAATTTAAAAAGTACTAGGTGTGGCATTGGAATGACAATAGAAAATATGGGACATCATAATGGCATTGGAAAGAAAAAGGCATTGAAAACAACACCACTCTTGACGTCGGAAAGCCTTCTAAAATATTTTTTCTGCACACTTTTTGTTGATGCCCAAAAGGCTTGGTATGGTGTTGGAATTTTTTTCGATGCCTTATCGATGTCTTTTTAGCATTGATGGATCGTTATCCCTTGTTATGATATAACAATATATACAACAAAAAGTAAAACCAAATTACATACTTGCCTCCGAAGTATATCTTTAACTCTATTACAAAAGATTTTAGGAGGATAAATAAAAGAGATGAGAATACTTTCCCGTACACACATATCCTTCATTATTTTTACTTCTATTATTATTCTTGTTATTGTTGATATTGTTGTTATTATTTTTGTAGTTGTTCCAAAAATACTGCAGATCAAAGTGAACTTTTGTAGATATATTGTATTCATTAGCAAGATAATACATGAAAATCTAGAATCATTTTGAAACTTTTAACTTCTACAAAATTGAAGTAAATGTGAACCATTGATTTGAAGTTTAACTTTGAAGGGGTTAAATATTTCTTATTTATTCTAAATTAGAAAAATGATCTTGCCGATGAACATAAATTATCTGTAAAACTCACTATAATTCGGACTTTTTATATACAAAAAGATGAATGGCTGAATTTGAAGGAACAAATAAGAGAGAGATTTAAATCCCTCAGCTAAATATGTACATATATACGTGCATAAGTATATGTAAACATACATACATACATATATATGTTGTAACATCCTAGCTCTAGTGACCGAATTATCGGAGGAAGTTTACCATCCTATAACTCGAATCAAAAGGCACAGAAGGAGCGATCTCTCGTGCATGCTACTTTTGGTCGACACTGATATTGTATAGTACGTGATCACATTTGAAACAAAATGTAACTTGTCTCAACACAAAGCAACATATATGGGTTGCCTAAACTTAATAATATAGTACTAGAAACACAATTGAGAATAAATTTGACTAGCAGGATTTAAAGTGAATAAAAATAATGGATATTATATCATATCTCAAAATACGATACAATGTCTCTTATATACATATCTTACCAATACACGGTTATGCAACACGTAAAACATGACATCTAAAACGATTATGTCCCAATAGAGGTAAAATGAATATCCTCCATCGTCATCGGCTTCCTCTCCATATCGTAGCTCACAAAGCATATATATAATTACATATCAACATGTAAAACAACCTTAGTCTGGCCCAAGGCTGTTAAGTACATAACGAACCCCGAGCAATACAAGAAACTAGCTATGAGTGTAACCGTGCTCAAAATATAACACAATGAGTGTGTCAAGTTTAAATATGCTACACACTATATAACTCTACACGGTTATAAGCACAACCTTGTCACTATAGTCTACACCTATAAATAATTCCATATAAGCTCCGCAACTAAAAACATTTCAAATTAGATTTTCGAATCCTTTTCCTTCCAAATATTCCTCCAAAATCAATTCAAAACAAATTTCCAAATTACTTTCATGAGATCACTACATTCACAAAAATCTCATATATTTAGAAATCATATGTCATAGGTCCACTTTGCAAATGATGCCAAAATACTGGTTTTGCACACAAATAATTTATAACAATATTTTCCAATTTTTATAAAACCATTTTTTGCAATATATTTCACAAATTGATTTGCAAAATCTGATTTATCCAAAGTAACTTTCCAAAAAAATGTGCAAAATAGCATCTCCCACTTATTTAGTTAAATTGCTACTTTCCATTGATCAATACAAGTTTCATAATATTCCTCAATTTGCATTATGATTTCATAATAGAACAAAGTTTCACCAAATTCGATGCAAAATAAATATCCTTATATGGTAAATGCTAGCCATAATAAACCATATGAATTGACACCTAGAGAAGAAGTCCATTATTCCAATCCCTATAATCCAGACTCTACACATACAAGACATTACCTTTGAGTGATATACATACATACATACACACACACACACACACACACACACACATATATATATATATATATATATATATCAAAAGCAGCAAATGCCCAAATGGTTCATAAAACAAGTAACAACCCATTTTAAAAGGTAAAGTCACCAATACTATTTCTAAATGGGAAGATGCATAAAATCATAATTTTAATTCTTTCAATAGGGAAATTCTCAGTAATTGAAAACACTATCAAAATTCCTCTTGTTTATTTTCTACAAATCACTTTATTTTACAAAATCAATTGTATTTCATCAAAATTAGCTTCATTTCACATTTTTCAAAATCCAAACTTTACGATATAAAAAATAACAAAATCTCAATTTCAATCTCAAAATACGTTTTTAATAATAAACCATATTTTAACAGAGCT
The DNA here is from genome assembly GCA_030737815.1 of Allium fistulosum. NCBI lineage: Eukaryota > Viridiplantae > Streptophyta > Magnoliopsida > Asparagales > Amaryllidaceae > Allium > Allium fistulosum. The sequence continues at coordinate 1,045,155,278 of CM060905.1, forward strand.
ATTGGTTATGATTGACTACTAGCAGAACGATGTTTGATTCTACTGAACTACTAAAATATCGTTATTGTTAAATATGCATATCAACTCTAATTCCAAAATTCCACAATATTATAAATAAACACCTAATATTCTCGAATCTATATGTAACGACCTGCCTTTTCCACCATCAAAAGTCGACACTAATACATCCACGGTATTCATGTGTCGGGCATCCGAGTGCTGGAAAGACAGATTGTTAGGGTGAAAGAAAAGAAAAAACAGAACAGAATCTCACATTATGATGAATAATATATAATATCCAAATGATTTGAGTATCTTACGCTGTTTTACCAGACTGATCCGAGTGTCATTTTCTTATAATGCTCGGGTCAGACCCGAGTATAATTCCAGATTTAGCTATAAATGCTATGGAGCTTCAAGAAACGAACATGATGCCTCCAAGTTGTATTCATGTATTTTTGTTTCCGCTATATTTCTTATTTTGTATTTATCGACATTTGTTATGACATGCTTTTATAACTGTCTAAGCTAATGATTGGTTAGTTTACTTTGATGGTTATATGTATAATAAAGTTTTCTTTATCAAAAGATAATTTGGGTATTATATATTACTCATTACAATGTGAGATTTTGTTTTGTCTTTTCTTTTTTTACACCCCAACAATCTGGCTTTCTGGCACTCGAATGCTCGGCACGTGAATACCGTGGATGCATTAGTATCGACTTTTTAGGTTCAAAAATGCGGGTCGTTCCACTATGGTATCAGAGCTTAGATTGAGCGAACACCTAGGCCTTTGTGGGGTAAACTCATTAGATATAGGGTTATTAACACCATAGAATGAGTTGAGTGTATATATAGAAGAGTGCATATTTGTTATTATTATAAAATGTTTTGTATTGTGTTGATTTATCTGCTGAGTGGTTTATGAATTCTGGTCGATACAGAAGGTACAACTGTATTGATAGGGGTTTCTAAACACTTGAACAAGGCAAAACCACACCGTACTGTTTTTGAAAATTGGTAAATGAAATAATTTTACCTAGGATTATATTTTGTATATAAAAGAATAATTTTCAAAAATTGATATAGTTATTTATGATGTATTTTTTGTTAGGAAATAATAATATTCAATTATTATCATTGATTATTTGATTAGTCATGCTCGTCCAGTTTGGGAGCATTGACTATTATTTTATTATTTATGCTTGACCAGTTTATAAGCATTTATTGCTTTGATTAAATTAAATAAGAACACATTGTGAATTAAGTTTCACAATTTTACTATAAGGTGTTCAATAGTAATGTTGTTATAAAGCTTAGTTTGATACTATAAGAAATGATTTTATATCAAGTTGATTTTATAAAATAGGTTTATAAACATGTTTTAAAATAAAGAAGATTTTTGAGGATTTAAAACCCGACGTCTTAGAAAAAGATTACAAATGATTTTTGAAAAAATTAATACTAGTATTACTTTAAATAATTTATAAGTGTAAATATTTTCAAAGAAAGTTTTAAGCAAGATACATTTTCTTTGAATAGTTCAGGGAACGAGTCTTGATTTGTTTTATGGTGATCTGGATAATCTTTTAAGTGACGAATGGATGTTTGCTTAGGCAAACGTTATAGTGCACTCAGTAAATTATTCTCTTTATCATTATATATGATGAAACGAGCTCGAATCCGAGCGAGCCCAAAGTAAGTTGGTAATAGATATTTTTGTTAAAACTATTTATATGAAAGTATATACAGTATTGTTTCAAAATGGGATTCGAAAAAGAAGTATTTTTTCATTAACTAGTTCAAGTGGCTCGAAAGTGTCTAAAAATGAGCAAGAAATGTGTTCGGATGGTAAGTACTTCTCTTAGGTAAGGGGATATATACCCTTCTTGGTAAGGGGATATATGATACTATTTGGTAGAACACGGTTCCTTGGTATCATTTTTAGGTTACTTGGTATATATGTATATTTTCTATAGATTAAAATCAATAGTATCATTTCAGAAAGGATTTGAAATAAAAATTGGATATTTAGTTCTTAAGTTTTTAAAGAAAATGGATTCAAAATAAAAAGGTATTTTAATAAAGGAGTGTGTTGATAAATGAAAATTTTAAAATGGGTTAAAATTCAATAAGAAGGTTTTAATAATCTTTGTTTTATTAAACCATGTCTTTTGTTTTAACATCTAAGTTATATAAATTGTTTGATGTTATTAGACCGACTAATAAAACATCTTTACCTTAGAAGTGACTAAGGAAATGTAGACTCTAAGACTGAGTTTAGATACCAGCATACTACTCTTCTTAAGTACTTACCAGACCAGATGGGTAAAAATGTCGAAGAGGTTGACTTAGTTTTAAGATCCGTATTTATTTTGGGTCTGCATCTGAATTTAAGAAAAACAGAAAGATAAAAGATTATATTATATATTTTTATATACTCTCAGTGTATAGTAGGGTATTATACAAGTTTAAAACTTAAGAAAATTATTTCATGAAATGTTATCATAAATAATTCTAGGAAGTAATAAGAATTAGAGTAGTATAATCATTCAATTATCCTAAAGGGATAAAACCGTAAGTTGGACTTGGACAATTTTATTCGCATGACGGTGCTTGATACAGAGTTCAGGTTTAGGATTTCTAGGTGATATACACCGGCCCGAACTAGGCATTTTCACTCGACTCTCGATGATGAGTACTTGAGATGGATTTTTGGGATGATGTGAGTGTTTTCTATCATAGTTTAAGACTATGTAAGGAAAACATAAGTATAAGATCAAGGAACCGGATGTGGGTTTCACAATGGAGAAGTTAGGTGATCTATACTAGTTTAGAAGAGAAGCTTATGTATTCTAGTAAGTGATTGAATATGATATTGTGTACGTTTGATTTATATACATCGTATGGGCTTATGAAAAATGTTAAGTATTTATGCGGGTTTTCATTCTTGGTTTGTTGCACAAACACAAATATTGTGCATAAATACATTTAACAAATAAGAGAGAGTTAGTACTAAAAATATAGTTAGTAAATTACTTAGCAAAGTAATTAAAGTAATAAAGTAAAAAAAAACTTTCCTTCCTTATTTTAAAATGACAAAGTACTAAGTAGTACATGCCATCATAATGGAAGTCCATGGCCATGTGGAGGGGTAATGATGTACATGAGTTGGCACTTAGGAAAGTGTATGGAAGAAGGGATCTTTGGAGGGTAGTTAGGTAATTTGGTGAAGGGGTAAGTAAGGTAATTTTCCATTTTTCAACTTCTATAAAAGAAGCACCTTTACTCCATTTCCCATCTTTGCTTCATTTTCTATTTTTTGTAACGACTCGATATTTTCAACCATTCGCATCCATTATAAGTGTATAGGTAGACACTCATGCCGGAGTTGAATTGCTCAAAATACCGCGTTGTAATTAAAATTTGGCAAATCTCAGAATATACAGTAAATAAATATAATCACAGATCACAGACACAGAGTAAAATAATGCAGCGGAAGTAAAAGAAATAGTAGTTCATGAAGCTACTATGAAAATATATCAGAGTTACATAAGATACAACATAAGAAATAAAGTACAGCAGAAGTCTCAATACAATAACCAAGTACAGGCTGAATAGAACAACAGAACCGAAGTTGATAGAACAAGACTAGCAAATAATCTCCAGCGATTCAAATCTCCAGAAGGTGGAAATCCAAATCTGTGAATACTCAGGCTGACCCGAGCGTAAAGCAAAACACAACACACTCGAGTCAGGACAATATATACTTATATAATGTAAACCAACTCAAGTGAACTGTAATAAAGGTACAAGTAACTTAGAAGATGCTTGGGACCGCCCATCCTCTAAGGATCCGTTAAAATATCTACTATGTAGTAATATTCGCTATTATAATAATGTCTAATAAGTAAAGTATAATCATATAGAAAATAGCGTTAAGGGGATGGAGAACCTTAACGCGGTCGGATCTTAAAATCATAATCGTAGTAAAGCTCGATATGGTAGGTGACACGGCACAACTAGGCAATGCCAGGGTAGATATACCAATTACGCACACGGACTGATGGATACGCATAGAAGCCACTACCGTTCCACCTCGAACAACACTCCCAAATCGGAGGATGGCCATCTAATCAATCACAAGTAAGAGTATAATATCGAAGAAATGTGTCCGAGAAGAGGTGCTACCTCACTGGTCCGAGATCGCTCCTGTTTTAGCCACCTTTTGCCAACTCACGGGAATTGGGTCCACGTAACATACCTTAAGAACGTCGCCACCATCCTACTTCATTCTGGAATCTCCACCGCGTACACGGTTGTCAAAGTGGTTTTCGGTATCGACAGAGAGTATGTCCATATCCGATCCCGGTCTCTTTGCCAACCAATCGTTATTATAACTCGTGGTTATAACTTTTAAAAATAGTTTATGTTTCAAATCAAAATACATCCTTTAAACCATTTCAAAATCATATCATTTATTTCAAACTAATACATACTTTCAAACCCAAACATATCTATTCAAAACCAATTCAAAAATATATCATTTCCATTTCAAAACCTATTCAATAATATATCATTTCAATAAAACCCAAATTTCAAAATCAATGAATATTTCCTTTAATTTATTAAACTTGAAATCTTCCTTTAAATTATCATAGCATTTTGGTAATGTAACCTTAAGTAATCATAGCATTTTTGGAATGTAATACTTTCCAATTTTACATTTTATATAATCAAAGTATTTATATACTTACAAATTTTTAACATGGTCATTTTATCATAGCCTTATAGTTAAATAAACTTTGTTACTGTAATATCCAATTTAATGCTGAAATTCTTATGTCAAGTTAAGAGTACCTTATTAACTTACATTATCATTACAATAAAGAAACTTTATTATTTTAGTCATTAAAATATGTCATTTACATTAATTAAAACTTACATATTAAATGTACTTTTTAACTTACATTCCTATTACAGTAAAGAGCATTTATCATTTAATCAATATTACACTAATTAAACTTACATTATCGAATGTACGTTTTAATTTACGTTTTATTACAAAAGGGGCATTTATTATTTTAAATCAATATTACACAAATTAAGACTTACATGTTTCTTTCATTAATTAAGACTTTACATGTTTCTTTCAGTAGGTAAAACTTTACATATTTCTTTCATTAATTAGAACTTTACACGTTTCTTTCATAAATTAAACTTTACATATTTCTTTCATTAATTAGAACTTTACACGTTTCTTTCACAATAAATTTCTTATAATTAAATCCAATTTTCAACAATTTACTTAATAAGTTTAAGTGTAAAAGTTCCAATTCTTCACATTTCAACAAATAGACTTAACACTTCAAATTTAAATTACCATTTCACAATTTAACAAAATTTCCAATTTTATTTAATTAACTTAAACCTTTAATTAAAACCAAATTTCACATTTCCTGGTCAAGTTATATTTTAAAAGATCACTTTTAAACATTCATTTATTTAACCACTTAAATTCATAGAAAAATCAATAATACTTAATAATCACTTAAATTCAAATTTAATCAAATTATCATATTTACCATTTCCAAATAAAATTTAATATCCATTTTATTTATATAACTTAAATATCATTTTTAACCAAAATTCCAAATTTCCAACTTAAGTTATATTTCAAAAATCCAGTTAAACCATTCATTAATTACATTTTTAACACATAGAAAAATCATAATTTCTTTAATTCAAAATATTTCAAAATCTGTTTAAATCAAATTTCATAAATTTATATTTTTAAAATACTTAAAAATATTCAAAACACTTTATAAAATAACCACGGACCTGTATATAATTTTCTAACCTAGGTCAAGTGATACGGATATGTATCATTTCAATCCGCAGTTAAAAAAGAAAAATCCGGGTTCTATCATTTCAAACCCGCAATCCCAAGTTAAAATAATTTAAATAAAAATCATTCAGGCCTATCATTTCAGCCCATAACGATTTTTCCCTATTCTAAAGTCCGTTCGGGTATGTATCATTTCAACCCATAGTGATTCTAATCTACAGGGAACTTGCACTGGTGATAACAGATATAAATAACAGAATAACATTAAATAATAGTAACATATGATATAATAAGTGTAATAACAGGTGTGAACATCATATGATAATAATATAAACATATATAACATGATGATATACATTACAGATTCAAATGGTGTCGGTTTATCAGTTATATAGGTACATATTGTCTGGTGAGAATAACTCACCTGTTTGTGCTGGAGATATCAAAACCAATGACACAATGGAACAAAAGCACAATGACAAGACTACGGACTTGAGTGGAGAGCAAGATCCAAAGCTACAACCCTTGTATTACAACCCAAAACATACATCAAAACAAACACAATTTCAACGCACTTGAAATGGAATAACTTTTAAACGAAAAGAGATTTGAATGTCAAATCTTTTGCCTTGCTTTCTCTATCCTTTTGCATGGCCTAGGGAATGTTTTGGTTCAGGTTTGGACATGGTTTGGGTCTGGTTTGGACCAAGGGATGCACGGCTACAAGCTAGAGATGATGGGGAAGTTACAACATAGGCATGTGAAGAGTTTTATGCAATATGGTGGAGTTTTGGTTCATCTTTGGCTCGGTCTACAAGGTCCTAGGCTTGGCCATGACTTGCTACAGGTCTGGACAGAGGAGATGGTGATGTGTAGTGGTGGTAGCAAGGTGGTGGTGGCGGGTAGAGGTGGTGTCCAAGGTGGTGGGCGAAGGTATGTTGCAACTAATGGTGGCTATGCATTGTTTTAAGGGATTTGTGCAAGGTTTTGTGTGGTTTTTAGTCAAAAGGAGTGCATGGCCTGTCATGGTCAGAGGAGGAGGGGGTTTGGTCGTGGATGGTGTGGGGAAGGAAGTGGTGGTTGTCACGTACCGAAATTCTCGACTTTCGAAAATTCGACATCGATACTCACTTTATCGACTGCCGAGCAATCGAGTGCCGGAAACTCCAATAGTGAGGGTTTAAGAAAGAAGAAAAGGCAGAAGAAGAAGAAGATAGAGGAAAAAAAGAAAAGAAGAAGAAAACAGAAGAAGAAAGAAGAACAACAGAACAACATCAGAACAGAAAACAATATCAGAATCTCACATATCGCAGCGGAACAATATATAATAGATAAATGAATAATCTTTAAACAAAGAACTATATCATTTTACACATACATCAATCAGAGTCATATACAACAATGGACAGTTATATAAACTTGTCCTCATACAGAATACACAGCGGAATAAATAATATCAGATCCAAATACTACGTCTCGTCCTCCAGCTTATCTCCAAGCTCCAGAATATCCTGACAATCTAACTCTAGACTGCCCGTGTGGAAATTGGTGGGCACCCAGAGTTTAGAAGGGAAACAATAAACTCCGAGTCAGTCATGGTGACTGGTGTGAGATCGTAAAACAGTTATTTTTCACAAAGAAAATAAAACAAATTCGCAATGCTTTTGGAAAATGAAACTACCATAAGACCTCCCGCCACACACACAATGCAAACGCAGACTTGGAGGAGATTTCTTCTTATGATAGTCAAAGATGCTTACTACGCGAAAATCAAATTCTTTTGATATTATTATTAGTGCATAGTGTAGAAAACATTTCGAAAGTAGAATATAAATCTTAGCCAGCATAGGTACCATTATAGTATGCTTGCTATAGCTACCATATTAAATGGCAGGTTCTACAACTAAAACCGTACAAGGCTCGTATTGTTTCTTTGGATTTCCAACAAATGGTCAGGCTAAGGAACTTCCTATCCACGATGGGTACGTCCCTGGAATAGACGACCCGAGAACCTAACCGGATCTCTGCCAACACAAGGCCGGGTTACCTCTGCAAAAATAGGTAACTACTGACACGCGTATGTCATCCCTCGATCGTAACCGATCTTCCCGAGGATCCCCGATTTCCAACAAACCACAAAGTAATAAATTTGCAGCAACCACAGAGGTTAAGTATCTGGGCTCCATACCATGATACCACCTTTATCCAGAAGGAATGACATACACTAAGGGGCGCTACTCCCTAGAACCTTGCCGCATCCTTCCTGTTTCGACCATTTCCAAGGTGTGAGGCTCGACGAAGTCTCGTCCACAAAGCTACGCTTTCTCAAAAAGCCCTGCTTCGGGTCAAACAAAAATGATCAACCTATGATCACAAAGATATAAGATCAAACAATTGATCATATCGCAAATGATCAAACACTGATCATTTCACAGAAACACTCAGTATGCCACGTTACCAAATTGGGAGTATATCGCTGAAAAATTTCAACTACATAACCTCTGAGCTCGTACGTCTCAGAGAAGGGTGTTAAGCTAAGAGAATAAATTCTCCGCCACCAACAGAAATGTATTTGAAAGAAATCAGCTTTATATCTCAAATTGTAACGTCAGACACACAATCCATACAAGTCTGTTCCGGGATCGAACAGAACCGAAGGCACTTCTCACGAAGCCCTTGCATATCCGGATAAATTTCTAATCACGTCCGGACTTCCCGTCACTAAGGGTGATAAAACCTCTAAATCGGAGATCAGCCGATGTAGAGTAACTCGACGGTAATCCTTCCGTTTTCAAAAATATCCGGTCTTCAACACCGGTCTTCGAATGCAATTCATAACGACGTATCACATATTCGGAATGGGTTATACGACCCCATGGTCCTTTCCCGGCTAACCCGAATAGTGAGCGCTTATTCAAAAATAAGTGTGGCAATCAAATTCATCCAATTCACAATAAATACCTATCTAAAGGTAATTATTGATAGTCGGTTATTTAACTATCAATACAGATGCGCGACATCATCAGATTCCAAATAATTTTCCAAATTATTTTATCTTCCAAAATATCTTTTACTAGATATAAAATTTCCACACTTCAAAAATAAATCAACATTTATTTTTAAACAACTTCCCTTTCTTTTATAAATTCCATAGTGAATTTATATTTTCAATATCTACTGATATACGATTCTCAAATCGATTTCAAATATTCAATTTCAGTTTATCTTTAAGAAGATAAAATCTCAAAAACGTTTCATTTCATTTTGGAAAGCATTTCCATACTTATTTAATAATAAGTATTTCACAAATCTATTTATTTTCAACATTTGAAAATATTCGATATACTTAAATCAAAATTAAGTATAATTCATTCTTTAAGGAAATCACTTACTATAACAACATTTATTTGAGTCAAAACGAATGTTACATAAAACATCGTTACGACGACTCAAAACCACTAGTATAGGGATTCGAAATTTAAGATAGATATGTAAATCCCAATACTATATAAAAACATTTCCTTTCGGAAATCATTTACTATAACAACAGTGTTATAGTCCATCATTTCCTTAAATTCCTCGAAAACGTCTATTTCAACAATAAAAGTTGAAATCTATGATTTCGATATTTAACACGTTTTAAAACATCTTTTAAAACAATTACTTCATTTCATAATATCACTTCTCCAAAACATATCCATTTTATTTAATAATATATTCACTATCCAAAATCGTGAATATACTTTATTTACCCAAATCAATGTTTCTACACATTTATTAAAAGATTATCCATGATCTAAAATCGTGAATATAATTTCTTTAATTAACTTCAAAAATTCACTTATCAAATCAAGTGATTTCGGATTTATAAACAACGTTTATAAATTCCATTTATTATTTTATAACTACTTCAACTTATAAATCCCTTTTATTATCAAATTCGTTTATTTACAAAATCGTTCTTTTAGGACTTCACAAATCGTTTATTCTATCCTTTATAAAACCCATTTTAACATCTTTTAAAACGTCTTTAAAACTCCTTTAAAATTTCATCACTTTGATTTATAAAAATCAAATTTTATAAATCTTATATATAGAGCTTTCATAATAAATTCAAAAATCTCTATTTAAACCATTTTATAAATAAATCGACTTTTATTTCAAAAACGACACTTCGATTATATTTCACTAAAAATTATAACTTTTATAACTTTAAAATTTTACGTTTATAAATCGATTCAAAAATTCCATAAAACGTATATTTTCAAAAATCACTTTAAAAACCCTTTTAAAGTAAAAGTCGTTATTTTTACATTTCAAAACTGAATCCGATGATGCAACAACACCAATTAGTCCATCACAACAGTCAATATCATATATCAATATGATAACAGAATATATATCAATATCTGTAAATAAGTAAATACAGTTGAGGAATCCAGTTGGATCCCTCCAACCTGTTTCCCTGCATCCAAAGATGTTAGCACAATACCAATTCCGCTCCAGTACGGAATTATCGCGGTATATGGGTTTTATAAAAATAATCCGCTTACTAACGGCGCAATAGGGTCTCATCCGCTATACGAGGCGGGAAATCAATCAATCCAATATATACATATGCCAATATGTATATACTGCTATATATATAGATATATCCTATCATATCTAATAGCACATTCAAACAAATCAATCAATAACTGCAATTCAATATAAATCTGAGTGAGGAGATCTCACCTTTGCTTTTATTTGCAATCCAATTTCCATTCCAGTTTGTTTTCTCGATTTATAAACCTTGTATAGACAATTTTATACAATCGGTTAATATTCGAAATAAACCGAAAAATTAAATCTGCCATTTTAAAATCTTAATTTAACTAAGATTTTCAGTTAAACTAATAATTTCATTTTATCGAATGATTTATTTTAAATGAATTTTCTATTAACTAAACTTAAGTGCTAATTAACTTTATACTTAATCTTAAATTAAATTACTTAATTAAACATTAATTAATATTTTAAAACATTTTAAAATAATTAAACTTGTATTGAATTCTCAACTCAAAAATAGTTAAACATATTTAAAATCAATCAAATTTATAAATCTTAACCCCTTCTGAAGCAACCCGAGATCTTCCCAGGTTTCGCTCCACTAACGCTTCGAGTTTCCCACCAGATCTCACGGGTCATTCTTCTCCCCTCTCATTCGTTACTTCTTCTTTTAATTTCTTTAAAACTTAGTTTAATTTTTTAAGTTGAAATATGGGAATACGACTATCACTCGCGTTCTACTCGTACCCATACCCGAGTTTCCCACTGAGTTCCACGAGTTCTTCCCCGAGACCATCCTTCTTCCCCAATTTCTTCTACTGGCACAAATTACCAGCCGTGCACGTGCACGCCTCGGCTCGCCGCTTCTGACCGTCACTCTGGCCATCTGCGAGTCATCAACGATACTACGAGATACCCCAAACACTCAGAGACCTGAATCGAACTCGAGAATGAAATCGAGTAACCCAACCCAAAATCTGGAATCACCCCCCATCTGAAAAACCACCACGTGCCGACGATATACGCCACCGCCAACTACGCCATTCCACCCAGGGCTTCGTCTTCAACCCACGCCGAGTCTCCCCCAGGTCCGATCGAACACGAAGCTTCCTCGTCAACGAATTAAATTCAAAACTGACCGTAACTAAAATTCACTCTAAAACCCTAGTTCAACCTCATTCTTACATCTCATACAATAGAAAAATTATATTATAATTTTCTCAACTTCATAGATGGCCAAGACAGCTTCGATCAAAATCTCAACACTCAACGTTCATTCGATCACCAGTAATCGACCCAAAAGCATATTTCGTTCTAACCAAAAATGCTCATTCAATACTTAACAAAAAAATGTGATTTTAGTTTTAAAAATCATGACTTGTAGTATGAATTCAATATAAAATCTTGAATTTATATTTTACAACAATCGATTTTATCACATATCTACCTACTTGCCTGTAAATCAAAGTTACAGTGTATATTTTACACATCAGGGTTTAATCAGCTTTTAACAATCCTAATATAAGTTTAAATATTCTGTTTTGGGTTAAAAGCTTAACTTAGCAATGATTAAATGAGAATCATATGAGATTTTGAACAAATATACAACCTGTAACACTTTCCAAAGTAGTACAGAGCAATCCCAACAATATTCAAAAATCAAAGCATATACAACCATACCATAGCAATCTCCTGAACTGTTATTTTATCAAACTTAAAGCTTTTAAATTTCTTGTTTACTCACCGTTATGAAGAAGAAAGAACAGAGCTTTCACCATTTTGAAACTGTCTCGAATTTGCAGTTGAACTTCCTAGTTTGCATTTGATTTGTTTTGATCTAAGTTGTTTGATGTTTTTCTCAGTTGTAATTGAACGAAACAGAGATGAAGAAAGTGATGTATATAACAAAAGGTTTACAGGTTGTTTTATATTGTTTGTACAATACAATAGGGTAATATCATAATGCTCTGTACAGGTGATATATAGGAAGAGTACAGGTATATATTTTTATTTCTTTTGTACACGATTTCAAAAATGTTGGTCAGAGATATTTACTTTGGTTGGAGGCTGGTTCGTGTACTAAAGAGGCTGAGGGGATCTTGTACATGATGAAGAGTAATGGCATTTAATGCCTCATGTACAACTTATTTTCGGCTGTAGATAATCTGGTGTGCTAAAGATATAGGTTGCATTTAATTGCTTAAGTCCTTTCTTTGGTTCTATTATACTAATATTTACATTTCCTTTTGCTCGGCTGATAAAACATGTTATGGTGGCTGAGATGATAGGGGTAAGTACTTTGGTTTCTTATTTTATTTACTTAAATATATATATACATGATGTCCTATTTGTCTACAGACTCTATTTAGTTTGTATATGTACTTCTTTTGCAAGCCATTTCCTTTGTCTCTTATATTCATACTTAACCAATTTGTTTCCCACATCTACATACTCATCTTTTCTTTTATTGGCTGATGCATCCTTCTTTTGTATGTTTACTTCATACTCTTCTTTGCCTTACATATCCATATTTGTCTTGTTCTTGCATTCTTGCTTATTATGATGTCGTTTTAGTTATTTGTATAAATTTAACTTAGGTTGCATACTTGTCTTTATAATTAACTGAATATATTTTTTTTGTTTTATTTTTAAAACCATTTATTTTAAGATTATATTTCAAATCCACTCATATATTCTTAATTACATATACACACACATATATATACAATATTTAAACATTAAATGATTTATACCAAATATATTTGGATATCGGGGAAACTCGCATCACTTAATCAATTTTCTAATTGAATTTACAAAAAATTTTCTCAAAAATTCATTTAATTATTAATTTAATAAATTAAAATATAGGGTCGTTACAGTGGTGGTCGGTGGAGGAGATGGTGGAGGTGTTAGGCCAAGCAAAGCAAGAGAAACATGGCAAAAATCATTGAAAATGAAGAGAAAAGAAGAAAAAGAAGTAGAGGCCATTACCTATTTTTGGATGAAGCCATGAGAAATGAGGAGCTGATTTGTTTTCACGTGAAAAGATGAGAAACAAAAAGTGGCGGCTACACTAGGGTTTTAGATGGCTAGGGCAAAATTTGAGGAGTTAAAGAAAATGAAGGGTTTGGACAAAAAAGGGCTTAAGTTTCAAAGTGTTTTACAACCTTTCATATTTCTTTTCTTTTTAATCTTTATATAAACAAAAATATTCAGAAAAATAATTTACAAACCGAAATCAATTATAAATATGAGAAAACAAATAATAAATTTTGGAAAAATATAAAAAGAATGAAGAAAATTACTTAAAAATACCAAACAGTGTTCAAAAATTATAAATAAATCACTGTCAGCCTTGAAAAACTATACACTTCATTATAAAAATATTATGAAGTGAAAATTTGAATTAAAATAATTTATTTATCATTTTCAAAATAAAATAGATAATTAAATTGGAGAAAATAGAAAAGGATTAAAGAAAAATGTTTAAAATTTACAAACAGGGCATGGAAATTTGCAAGAAAAATACTACTAACTCTGGAAAAATTCCTACCTTACTTTAAAAAATATTTAAAAGCCAAAATATATTTTATATAACATAAATGTACAAATTAGAATAAAATATATCAAATAAAAATGTCATTTATATAATTTTAAAATAAAGAATATTGCTGAATAACCTAATATACACACAATATTGAAAATAGTATAACTTTTGCAATTTAAATCCGTTTGCAACGAAACGAAAAGCAGTATTCAAGTTATTAAATCTATTTTTATAATAAAAGATAAAATTCATAAATTTCAAACTTTTAAATTTTCAAGTTAAAAGTCGAAGTTTGACTATTTGACCAAAATTCACATTTTCTGGAAATATTAAATTTAGTCATATTTGTAATTCAAATCCACATACAAAATCAAAGTTTTTTATATTTACAATAACAACATTTATTCTTTTAATAAATAAAGCTCTTAAATTTGGAAAAATCAAATTAAAATTAATTGTAAAATACAGGGTTGTTACACTCTCCCCCACTCAAAACTTTTCGTCCCCGAAAAGGAACAAGGTACGGGAAAGCACCTAAAAAGATATAATGAATAGAATTAAGACAAGATGATAAGAATATTGGAATTACACCTGATAACTATTGTGATAGGCAAGTTTAACAAGTTGGAGGTGATCAAATCAAGAACACAAACACGAAAAAGATCCTCTAGAGTCTGAATCACCCCTTTCACTTGACCGACGGACTATGAATGGAAAAACAGTGTTCAGATCCAGATGAGTAACAAAGATTTCAAAGATTATAAAAAGATGTCTAAACAGACTGGTATAAGCAATAGCCTTCCCATTCTATAACAAGATAAGAGAAATAAGGACAACCAAAAGATAGTTGAAAAAAAAAACAAAATAAGATAATAAATGTGAAACAATAACGCTTTGAAATCATAACAAATTAGAGATGTTTATCATTTGGAAATCATACTACTAAAATCATAACACTTTGGAAATGTAATTCTAAAAAAAACATAATACTTAGAAAATCATAACACCTTTTAAAATAATCTTTATTTAAACCATTTTAATTCAAGGTCAAATAATATTCATTTTAAAGTTGTAACATTTCTAAGTTCATTCAATTATAAAACTTCCAAAACATTGTATTTTCAAAACAGCAGCACTTATAAAATGCTACAGTAGATATATTAATATTTCAAATCAGTTTTATTCTAGAATATTCATTTGGATATCATTTAACTTATGACTTATTAAAACAAACTTTTATGAATGGAATATCCAAATTAAACTATACTTCGTTTATTAAGTCAAAAGCTCACTATTTTACTTAGCTCTTCATTTAACAAATAACCTAACACTTTATTTAAAATGCCCATTTCATAAATAGATATTCCTTCAATAAGTTACACTTAAAATTTCCATTTGAAAACCAAATTCTCAATTATCAAATTTAGTGATGTTAAAATACATTATAACTATCATAATTATCCATTTTTCAAGACATATCAATTTCATAAATAAAATATTTATCATAGAAAATATAACAATCAAATTTCTTTACACATTTATTCATTTAGACATCAATTAAACTATGAATTCAAGTTAAATAAACTTTATTACAAAATGTCCAATTCCAATGTATTTTATTTTATCTATTCAAAGATACATTATTTATTATACAACATATTCATTTCAGGAAATAACCATTATTAAAATTCCTAGGTTAGACTTAAGGTTCCATATTAAATCAAATTTGATTATCAAGTTATTTAAATAAAATCTCTTTAAATTCCTTTTTCACTATTTACCTCTGTAAATCTTTTATAACTAAAATTTAGGTGTATAAAATTTATTATAACCACTCAAATTTTATTTAAAAAATCCTTTTTATACTGTATATTATCCAATTACATTGTTAACTTCTAAAATTTTTTTAAGGTAAGTTATATTTGAATGCAATTGTATTATACAAATAAAACTTTCCAATTCAATTATCTCAAGTTTGAATCATTTATTCAAAAATTTTAATTTTTCTTTTTATAACTGAAATTATTCTTTAAGATGAAATTTAAGAATTAATTTTCCGGTTTCCTTCAAACCAGTTAGAGATAAATAAATATATGTACATAATATGTCAAATCAACTTAAATCATATATCTATATATATTATAAATCAAATCATATTTAGAAATTCAAATAAATTAAATCTTTCAAAACAAAGCTGTAGTAAGACTACAGAATGGTCTCTTCAGTTCAAAACTCGAAAATGAACGTCGATGATGCTGCAGTCATCACCGAAATTATTTTCCAGCGACAAAGAGAAGAGCACTTAATTTTTAAACTTTAAAATCCTTTAGAGACAAATTTTTTATTCAAAAATACTTTAAATTATATCCTTTTAAAAATTTTAAACACAAGGTTTGAAATCCATCGGAAACATGAATTCTCAAATTCTTGATTCAAATTCATTTTAGTTCCCAAATCAATTTATAAACAACTATTTATAAATTCATTTGTAGAACAATAAATGATAAATCAAGTATTATCATTTCAAATTATCAATTTAAATCAATTTATTAAGTTCCATAAATTTACTTATATATCAAAATTTTATTTCATTAACCAAATTTAAAATAATATCGCGTCAGTTTGTTCTGTTAAAGTGTTTTAGAAATCCTATCGATAGCGTTGATCAGACGAATCGATCGGAAATCCAAATCAACATCAACAACTCAAACAACACCATATATAAAACAAAACATAGATTTACAAGTACAATTCAAAATGTTTGGAGATTGTTTAGAAACAAAAGACAAGATGGTTAAACAGAGTAGAGAGATGGGTAAGCCTAGGTAAATCGCGGACAACCTTAACCGGGTCAACCGTGACTTAAAGAATAAGATCGATGTGGATTTTTCTGGGATAAATCTACGTTCGATCTCAAGAGATAGAGTTTGGAATAATAAAAGATATTAGCATCTAAACCAAGGATAGATAAAATCTCTGGTGAATCGATGCTGACTGTAAAGGATTTTCACCCCTTTACAAGAAAATTAGAATATTGGCGAGATCGCCAATTCACTATAAAGATCATTCGAAGTGGAGTTATGTGATACTCCAAAATCAAAAGAAGATGAATAGTGAGGGACAAGAATGAATTTTGGAACCGTAGGAAACGTTCCAAAATTCAAAGGAAATCGAATCAAAAGGAAGAGATTCAAACTCGAACGAAAGTGATTCTGTAAATAAATTTACCATACATTCTAAGTTTTGCCTCAAAGCCAAAGCTCTAATACCAACTGTAACGACCCGATATTTTCAACCATTCGCATCCATTATAAGTGTATAGGTAGACACTCATGCCGGAGTTGAATTGCTCAAAATACCGCGTTGTAATTAAAATTTGGCAAATCTCAGAATATACAGTAAATAAATATAATCACAGATCACAGACACAGAGTAAAATAATGCAGCGGAAGTAAAAGAAATAGTAGTTCATGAAGCTACTATGAAAATATATCAGAGTTACATAAGATACAACATAAGAAATAAAGTACAGCAGAAGTCTCAATACAATAACCAAGTACAGGCTGAATAGAACAACAGAACCGAAGTTGATAGAACAAGACTAGCAAATAATCTCCAGCGATTCAAATCTCCAGAAGGTGGAAATCCAAATCTGTGAATACTCAGGCTGACCCGAGCGTAAAGCAAAACACAAAACACTCGAGTCAGGACAATATATACTTATATAATGTAAACCAACTCAAGTGAACTGTAATAAAGGTACAAGTAACTTAGAAGATGCTTGGGACCGCCCATCCTCTAAGGATCCGTTAAAATATCTACTATGTAGTAATATTCGCTATTATAATAATGTCTAATAAGTAAAGTATAATCATATAGAAAATAGCGTTAAGGGGATGGAGAACCTTAACGCGGTCGGATCTTAAAATCATAATCGTAGTAAAGCTCGATATGGTAGGTGACACGGCACAACTAGGCAATGCCAGGGTAGATATACCAATTACGCACACGGACTGATGGATACGCATAGCAGCCACTACCGTTCCACCTCGAACAACACTCCCAAATCGGAGGATGGCCATCTAATCAATCACAAGTAAGAGTATAATATCGAAGAAATGTGTCCGAGAAGAGGTGCTACCTCACTGGTCCGAGATCGCTCCTGTTTTAGCCATCTTATGCCAACTCACGGGAGTTGGGTCCACGTAACATACCTTAAGAACGTCGCCACCATCCTACTTCATTCTGGAATCTCCACCGCGTACACGGTTGTCAAAGTGGTTTTCGGTATCGACAGAGAGTATGTCCATATCCGATCCCGGTCTCTTTGCCAACCAATCGTTATTATAACCCGTGGTTATAACTTTTAAAAATAGTTTATGTTTCAAATCAAAATACATCCTTTAAACCATTTCAAAATCATATCATTTATTTCAAACTAATACATACTTTCAAACCCAAACATATCTATTCAAAACCAATTCAAAAATATATCATTTCCATTTCAAAACCTATTCAATAATATATCATTTCAATAAAACCCAAATTTCAAAATCACTGAATATTTCCTTTAATTTATTAAACTTGAAATCTTCCTTTAAATTATCATAGCATTTTGGTAATGTAACCTTAAGTAATCATAGCATTTTTGGAATGTAATACTTTCCAATTTTACATTTTATATAATCAAAGTATTTATATACTTACAAATTTTTAACATGGTCATTTTATCATAGCCTTATAGTTAAATAAACTTTGTTACTGTAATATCCAATTTAATGTTGAAATTCTTATGTCAAGTTAAGAGTACCTTATTAACTTACATTATCATTACAATAAAGAAACTTTATTATTTTAGTCATTAAAATATGTCATTTACATTAATTAAAACTTACATATTAAATTTACTTTTTAACTTACATTCCTATTACAGTAAAGAGCATTTATCATTTAATCAATATTACACTAATTAAACTTACATTATCGAATGTACGTTTTAATTTACGTTTTATTACAAAAGGGGCATTTATTATTTTAAATCAATATTACACAAATTAAGACTTACATGTTTCTTTCATTAATTAAGACTTTACATGTTTCTTTCAGTAGGTAAAACTTTACATATTTCTTTCATTAATTAGAACTTTACACGTTTCTTTCATAAATTAAACTTTACATATTTCTTTCATTAATTAGAACTTTACACGTTTCTTTCATAATAAATTACTTATAATTAAATCCAATTTTCAACAATTTACTTAATAAGTTTAAGTGTAAAAGTTCCAATTCTTCACATTTCAACAAATAGACTTAACACTTCAAATTTAAATTACCATTTCACAATTTAACAAAATTTCCAATTTTATTTAATTAACTTAAACCTTTAATTAAAACCAAATTTCACATTTCCTGGTCAAGTTATATTTTAAAAGATCACTTTTAAACATTCATTTATTTAACCACTTAAATTCATAGAAAAATCAATAATACTTAATAATCACTTAAATTCAAATTTAATCAAATTATCATATTTACCATTTCCAAATAAAATTTAATATCCATTTTATTTATATAACTTAAATATCATTTTTAACCAAAATTCCAAATTTCCAACTTAAGTTATATTTCAAAAATCCAGTTAAACCATTCATTAATTACATTTTTAACACATAGAAAAATCATAATTTCTTTAATTCAAAATATTTCAAAATCTGTTTAAATCAAATTTCATAAATTTATATTTTTAAAATACTTAAAAATATTCAAAACACTTTATAAAATAACCACGGACCTGTATATAATTTTCTAACCTAGGTCAAGTGATACGGATATGTATCATTTCAATCCGCAGTTAAAAAAGAAAAATCCGGGTTCTATCATTTCAAACCCGCAATCCCAAGTTAAAATAATTTAAATAAAAATCATTCAGGCCTATCATTTCAGCCCATAACGATTTTTCCCTATTCTAAAGTCCGTTCGGGTATGTATCATTTCAACCCATAGTGATTCTAATCTACAGGGAACTTGCAATGGTGATAACAGATATAAATAACAGAATAACATTAAATAATAGTAACATATGATATAATAAGTGTAATAACAGGTGTGAACATCATATGATAATAATATAAACATATATAACATGATGATATACATTACAGATTCAAATGGTGTCGGTTTATCAGTTATATAGGTACATATTGTCTGGTGAGAATAACTCACCTGTTTGTGCTGGAGATATCAAAACCAATGACACAATGGAACAAAAGCACGATGACAAGACTACGGACTTGAGTGGAGAGCAAGATCCAAAGCTACAACTCTTGTATTACAACCCAAAACATACATCAAAACAAACAAAATTTCAACGCACTTGAAATGGAATAACTTTTAAACGAAAAGAGATTTGAATGTCAAATCTTTTGCCTTGCTTTCTCTATCCTTTTGCATGGCCTAGGGAATGTTTTGGTTCAGGTTTGGACATGGTTTGGGTCTGGTTTGGACCAAGGGATGCACGGCTACAAGCTAGAGATGATGGGGAAGTTACAACATAGGCATGTGAAGAGTTTTATGCAATATGGTGGAGTTTTGGTTCATCTTTGGCTCGGTCTACAAGGTCCTAGGCTTGGCCATGACTTGCTACAGGTCTGGACAGAGGAGATGGTGATGTGTAGTGGTGGTAGCAAGGTGGTGGTGGCGGGTAGAGGTGGTGTCCAAGGTGGTGGGCGAAGGTATGTTGCAACTAATGGTGGCTATGCATTGTTTTAAGGGATTTGTGCAAGGTTTTGTGTGGTTTTTAGTCAAAAGGAGTGCATGGCCTGTCATGGTCAGAGGAGGAGGGGGTTTGGTCGTGGATGGTGTGGGGAAGGAAGTGGTGGTGGTCGGTGGAGGAGATGGTGGAGGTGTTAGGCCAAGCAAAGCAAGAGAAACATGGCAAAAATCATTGAAAATGAAGAGAAAAGAAGAAAAAGAAGGAGAGGCCATTACCTATTTTTGGATGAAGCCATGAGAAATGAGGAGCTGATTTGTTTTCACGTGAAAAGATGAGAAACAAAAAGTGGCGGCTACACTAGGGTTTTAGATGGCTAGGGAAAAATTTGAGGAGTTAAAGAAAATGAAGGGTTTGGACAAAAAAGGGCTTAAGTTTCAAAGTGTTTTACAACCTTTCATATTTCTTTTATTTTTAATCTTTATATAAACAAAAATATTCAGAAAAATAATTTACAAACCGAAATCAATTATAAATATGAGAAAACAAATAATAAATTTTGGAAAAATATAAAAAGAATGAAGAAAATTACTTAAAAATACCAAACAGTGTTCAAAAATTATAAATAAATCACTGTCGGTCTTGAAAAACTATACACTTCATTATAAAAATATTATGAAGTGAAAATTTGAATTAAAATAATTTATTTATCATTTTCAAAATAAAATAGATAATTAAATTGGAGAAAATAGAAAAGGATTAAAGAAAAATGTTTAAAATTTACAAACAGGGCATGGAAATTTGCAAGAAAAATACTACTAACTCTGGAAAAATTCCTACCTTACTTTAAAAAATATTTAAAAGCCAAAATATATTTTATATAACATAAATGTACAAATTAGAATAAAATATATCAAATAAAAATGTCATTTATATAATTTTAAAATAAAGAATATTGCTGAATAACCTAATATACACACAATATTGAAAATAGTAT
Organism: Allium fistulosum; assembly: GCA_030737815.1. Lineage (NCBI taxonomy): Eukaryota > Viridiplantae > Streptophyta > Magnoliopsida > Asparagales > Amaryllidaceae > Allium > Allium fistulosum. The sequence continues at coordinate 1,045,176,928 of CM060905.1, forward strand.
AACTTTTGCAATTTAAATCCGTTTGCAACGAAACGAAAAGCAGTATTCAAGTTATTAAATCTATTTTTATAATAAAAGATAAAATTCATAAATTTCAAACTTTTAAATTTTCAAGTTAAAAGTCGAAGTTTGACTATTTGACCAAAATTCACATTTTCTGGAAATATTAAATTTAGTCATATTTGGAATTCAAATCCACATACAAAATCAAAGTTTTTTATATTTACAATAACAACATTTATTCTTTTCATAAATAAAGCTCTTAAATTTGGAAAAATCAAATTAAAATTAATTGTAAAATACAGGGTTGTTACATTTTTGCTCTCACCCACCTCCTTCTCTTCATTTTATTTCTTATGTCCAAAGTTCAAAACCATTTCTTTTCTTCTCAAACTTCTTCTGTAGCTTTAAAATAACATAGCAACTACCTTCAACTCACCAAAGTTTGAATCTTTGAAGCCGAGCACCCCAAAATGGTCATGGTCGTGCATGACTAGTGGAAAGGATGGTGGTTGAGCCTTGGCCGTGAGCTTCTAAAGATGAGGAGAGGCTTTGGACGCAAGGAGAAGGAGGAAAGGAGGGGCTTTTTATTTGTTTAGGTTGAGGTCGGAGGATGGTAGCTTCTTGCTAGAGTTTGGTCAATATTAAAAGTGAGAAACAAAAATTTAAAAGTCATATACTATTATGTTGTTGTAATAATTTGAAGATGCTTTCTTATATTGTTGTATAGATGCATATGTGATGGTTTGGAATTTATTCCCACTTGGTAGCAGAGACACATGTAAATTTGAATTTGTAGGAGACTTTGCTATACACTTGAGTGTATAAACTCAAATGACACATAAGGACTAGACAGGGAACTAGCAAAAGTGAATGGAAGTCGAAGTGGTTTTAGAGCGAACAGGTCGTTGCGGAAATAGTTCGAAGAATAGGAAACTTGTAGAGGGATCCAAAAGGATTCCTTGCCTTATTGATTTACATTTCATTTATACGTGTATATGAAGTGTTTGTATGCTATGGTTTGATAATATTGAATATGACTTGGAAATGATTCGGAAAGTTGACTACTTTGATGTAACGAACCGAAGTTTTGTCTTTTTGGTTGTGAATATCTAATTAATTTTAAATATTTAAATAATTGATTTTCAAAGCTTATTAACTCTTTTTAATTAATAAATAGTAATGGTTAACTTGTTATAGAAAAATATTTACAAAAATAAATAGTTCGAATAAATATTGATAGTGTGGCCAAAAATTGTTTTATTGATAAACGGTCTCGGAACGAGTGAAATTATCATTCTGAGGCACTATCACGGATTCTGACGAAACTAATGCCATCGAAGTTGGAAAAATAAGGTGATGTACACCAACGAGTTTCGTGGCGATCAAACGTTCTGTGTGATTGTACAAGCTCGTTATGCTGGACGATTAATTTTAAAAATTGGAGACATTAAATAATATTATTATATCATTATAAATAAGCCACCTTATCTTTTTCTCCTCACTTCTTTTACTTTATTTCCTTTTCTCCTTCTCCTAAAAACACAAAACCACGAATGCCTTAAAAATTGAATTTTTTTGGGAGCTAGGAAGCACAAAATCTATCGCCATCGGATCCGTTGAGTTCATATTGTAAGGGCTTCGAATCTTTATAGCTAACGTTGGGTGCGGCGTTGATTGGGGAGGAGCGACGTAGGGAGGCCGAGCTAGGATTAGCTTTTTTTGAAGATTGAGGCGGTATTAGGCGAAATGAAGGACAACATTGTGCTTCTCGTTCAAAGGGGCATCGGTGGTGGAGATTTGGAGGGGTGTAATCACCGTTGGAGGAGTGCGACTTTTATTGTCAAAGGGAGGAGCATCATAGTCACATTTTTATCTTCGACATCAAGCTTGATATTTTTGGGATGGGTGTGACGATCACGTGAAGAGAAGTTCGTTGGCGAAGACCGTGGCCGATTTCGTTGAGAAAGAAGGAAAAAGCAGACAGGTGATCGGTGGAAGTGGTTTTGGAATGCATAGGAGTGTATCATTGTGCATTAGTTTGGGGAAGATGAGTGTGGTAATTAATTTAAATTAGTTAAGTTAATTAGTAAATTAATTAATATAATTAATACAAGTACTTATAAAATTCATATCTTCTACATATGAGGTCCAATCGAGATGCGATCTTTTGCGTTGCGCTCGTAGGATTGTTGTTTACGCATTGGAGTTGATTTCGTTGAGTTTGGAGCAAGTAGGATTTTAAGCTAAAATCGAACGTCCAGCTGGCATTTTGGTGAGTTAACTCACCTTTGAATAAACATTATATAATATATGTCTTGTTATAAATTATTTTTTGTATGTTTGAATAATTTCTTTGGTTGAATTCTCGCTTTGAAAAGCGGATGTCATATAAAATGAAATACAGAGAACTTAGGAAATTTTGTAGAGGGATCCGGATTCCTCGCCACTATTGATTATAATTTCATTTATATACTTGTATAAATTGTTGAATGCCAAAAGCTTGGTTGCTTGGCCTTATTGGATGTGATTTTGATATATGACTTTGATATTGGCCTTAATGTTGTTACACTTGTCACATTTATATGAAAAGCACTTGTTAAGTGTTATGGTAGCTCTAAGTCTCATTATAGTGTTTTAGAAATACTATTATTTGTTGTTTTTGGTTTGAAATAGGTTTTGATTTGGAGAATGATTTTCATTGTGACTTTTGGAATTTTCTATGGCATTTTATTTATAAATGGTTATTTTAACGTCCCTATTTTACTCCAACCTTTTTGTTAGTCTCTTCTAATTTATATGAAAAGGTTTTCAAAGTATTTGGGAAGTATTTATTTTACAGAAAAGTTAATATAATATTGCATATTTATTAGAAAAAGGGGTTTATTTTTAATAATAAAGTGATTATGTTTTACAAGGACATAGAAATATTTGGAATAAATACTTGTGAAACGCTTTATATGAAATATTATATAGAAAGATAGATTTATAAATGGTATTTCATAAATAAAAGAACAGATTTATAAATAATATTTTATAAAAGGGAAAGGATATCATTTTGATACATTGGAATAATAAAACACATTTGTGAATTTATAATGATATATGGAATGATCGTTTTTATGAAAAGTATGTAGTCCTATTTTGAAATCGTAGTATATGAGATTTATAATAAGGAGATTTAGAAAATGATTTTTATAAATAGAAAGGATATTTATAAATGGAGTTTGTAAATATAAAAGAGATTAGGTATTTTATAAAAGGAATAAGATTTGATTCCCATAAATGATCATTTAAATTATAGTGGTATGGAAAGTATTCTTTTCATATTAACACCAAATTCCGAGGTATGAAAACTCATCTCTATCTGTGAGAATTAAGAATATAGGTCGAGGCAAGGGTAGTTTTCTAACTTGTCTAACTTCATTGTTAATTGAGGAATAGTATTGGTTTGAAATCTAAAAGTGGTGGTAATTATATTTGGTCCAATATCCATACTATCGATTTACTTACACTAGAAAATGAGTTTGAGTTAATATTAAATAATGTTTTAATTGACACTTGTTTTGGCCTATTTAAATATGATTTTTGGAAATATGAAATCTTTCTTAAGATTTTTCAATATACTTATACCGTTGAGATAAGTATATGTTTACATTTTCTAAGTATTGAAAGTGTAGTGTTTTGTAAATATACGCATACCATTGAGATAAGTATATAGATACATTTTCTAAGTATTGAAAGTGTAGTGTTTTGTGAATATACTTATACCAATGAGATAAGTATATAGATATTTTTTCCAAGCATTGAAAAAGTATAAATGAATAATGAATGAGTAGTGCATATATATATCTTTGTAAAAGTATTTTGATACAAGTATTTACAAAGTGGTTTTAGTTATGAAAGGATTAATTTAAGAGGCTTAATGGCTACTTATGTGCTTAATCATGCTTGGTTAAATCTCTGATTAGATTTGTTTGTTTATTCGATTGTTAAATAATTGACTATCAAATCTTGACTAGTTTTGAAACTATCGTTGTCGGTTCGAAGAGACCGGGATCAAATAGGCATGAGTTATCCAAAAACCACTTCGAATTGGTATTGGCTTTCGAAGAAGACATCTTAAAGATAATGGAATTGAAGATGGAGTTCTTTAAATTACAAGGACTATTTGCTACTAATCCTAAGGATGATTCCAATACGGATGTAGTAGAAGTAGTGCCTTCAGTTTATTCGTATCTTGAATAACTTGTATGGATGAATGCTAGCATTGCATTGTTGCCTAGAGGGCAGTGTTAGCATTCCAAGAGGGATTTTCTAAGAGGAAAAGGTAATCATGGGCTCACAAGCCTCACAACCTGGTAATGACTAAAACCAGGGGATGCAAAAGAGCTATGTTGTTTGCTACCATTATGAGCATCATTCCTTAGATCTAGATTGATATTTATGGATTTTAGTATGCGTGCGCACGGAAAAGGGTGGGGCCGGGTGTAATGTTTATAGCCTCAGTGCTCGAGAGATGATGCAATATGGCTATGTCATGTTCGAGGGGTAGGCCGGCTATGTGTTTATAGGGGTTGCAAGGTTTGCAACCTCCATACATTTTCTAGAGATGTGTTATGACAGGTGGTACCGCGGTGCCTTGTCATTGATGGAATCCATTTTCCAACATGTGCCTTACGGTTTTAGTTGTAGAACCTAGTACTGTGAATGTAATTATGGGTAACCATTCCAGATATGTTATATATTTATTTTAAACCCTAGACATTATTATAATATCACTAGATTATCTAATAAAAATGGTTTGATTATCGTAAAGTAAAAACCCATCTGTGTTTATGTGTGGCGTGGTCTTATGAGATACCTTTATTTTTGAAAGGTTTTATAACATTAAAGCTCTATATGATTTTAGTTTCTCACGCTGGTTTACCAGAATGATCCGGGTGTTATTTTCTTATAACTGTCGGGTCAGCCCGAGCATATTTTCAGCTTTAGTTATGGATGCTTTGGAGCTTCAAGAGACCAGCTGGATGCTGCCAAGATGTGTTTACGTATTTAATTTTCCACTGCATTTCTTGTTTTTGTATTTATCAACATTTGTAAGGACATGTTATTATAACCGTCTAGGCTGATGTTAGATTAGTTTACTCTGGTTGATGTATGTATAGTACAGTTTTCTTTTGTAAAGATCATGTGTATATCATATATTACTCGTCACGATGTGAAATTCTATTATGTCTTTACTTTTCTTTCATCCCAATAATCTATCTTTCGACACTCGAATGCTCGCACATGAATACTGTGGATGTATTAGTGTCGACTTTTGAGGATCGAAAAGGCTGGTCGTTACATTTGATTTGGAAATAAATGGTAGCTTTTTTAAGTACCATAGTGGTCGCTAAGCCTCTTTCCATATTTGAAAATTTATTCTTATGGATTTTAAATCAGCTTCAAAGTTTTATTTTGAAGTAAAGTGTTTTCCATATTTATAGTGATTTAAATATAGAAAGAACTATAAATATAGAAAGAAGTTGTGTTTAAAAGTTATTTTATTTAATAAATAAAGTTTGAAAAGTTTGGTCCATATAGCGATAGTTGCTATGGATGAACTTTGAAAATCTGAGGTTTTAGTAAAGTAAAAGGAGGTTATCTATTTTAGATGTTTTGTAAATTCTTTTTGAATGTGTTTTATAAAAGTTATATAGGTATTTAAAAGGAGTTTAAAGTTTTAAATATATTTTTGAGTATTTAAACAAGTGGTTTATATAAAAGAAATCTCTTTACTTTTTCAAAGTCGAATTCTTTTAAAAAGTGATAGTTTTTAATTATGATTTGGATGGAAGTTTAAACTTTGTTTAAAGAGGTTTGATATTTATATAAATGATTTTAAAGGATCGTTTGAAATAACAAAGCAAGTGGTACTTTTATGAAAAGGGAAACTCTTTTATTTCCAAAGTAAAACTTTCTTTTAAAATTTATGATATTTAAGAGATGTTTTAATAAAAAGTTTAAACTATATTGGAAGTGTTTTAAATGGTTTTGGGAGAATGTAGAGGGTAAGTATGGAATTATAACCTCTTTGTTTTATTAAATGGTTTTCGAAAAATAGAAGGAAGTTATGGACTATAATATTCTAATTATAGTAGAAGATTTTGGAAAGTGGAAAAAGAAGTTTGGTTTATGACACTTTGTTGTTTTATATTATTATACAGAATTTATGAAGTCTTATACTTGTCATTAAGATTCAAGGTAGGTAAATTTCTACCTATCCTGAAGGATAAGAATGTTGTCGAGTCAAGTTTGAGAGGTAATAATACCCCAACTTGATCGACTTCACTGTTAACTAAAAGATAGTTTAAGTTTGAAATCGAAGAATGATGTTAGGTATATGAAGTATTATTTTTGTATACGAATTTGGTTAGTTATGGAAATTAAGTAGTCCTATACTTGGCACTAAAAGCCGATGAGTAGATTAATCCTTTATTTATGAGATCTAGAACCAGAGTGTTTTAACTAAGGCAAGGCTAGGAGCAATCAATGCTCTGACTTACCTAGCTTTGTTTCTGGGCGAGGGATAGAGTAAGTTGAAATATCGAAAATGTGACAAGTATAGGAGATTTGATTTCTATAAGTGATCTATATACTTTATGGTGGTATGGAAAGCATTCTTTTCATACTTAACACCAAATTCCGAGGTAGGAAAACTCGTCTCTATCTGTGAGAGTTTAAGAATGTACATCGGGCAAGGATAGTACACTAACTTATTCGATTATGTTGTTAATCGAGGGATAATACAAGTTTGAAATCGAAAAATGGTGGTAAGTATATTTGTTCTAATTTCTATACGATCCATGTACTTATACCAAAAGTGTTTTGGGTTTATTATTATCAATGTTTTTAAATGACATTTGTTTTAACCCAAATTAAGCATGTTTTTGGAAATCCAATCTTTCTTAAGATTTTGTTAATATGCTTATATCGTTGGGATAAGTATATAAATACTTTTCTAAGTATTGAAAGTGAAATGGTTTGTGAAAATACTTACACCATTGAGATAAGTATATAAATACTTTTCTAAGTATTGAAAAGAGTAGAGAGAGTTTATGAATATATCTTTTGTAAAATGTATTTTAATACGAATATTTGGAAGGAGATTTTAATTAATGAAAGGATTAATTAAAGAGGCTTAGTGGTTGCTTATGTGCTTAATCATGCTGGGTCTATATGAAATTAAATCTATGTTTTGATTGTTTGCTTATTCGATAGTTAATTACCGACTATCAAATCTTGGCCAGTTTTGAAATTATCGTTTATTAGTTCGGAGAGACCAGGATCGGATACGCATGTGTTATCCGAAAACCACTTCGAACTGACACAGGCATGCAAATTGGAGACATCTTGAAGATGATGAAATCGAAGATGGAGTTCTTTGAAGTGCAATGGCTATTTGCTACTAATCCTGAGGGTGATTCCAAAAATAATGTAGTAGAAGTAGTACCTTCAGTTTGTTCAGTCTCATAATAACTTGTATGGATGAATGTCGGTATTGCATTATTGTCTAAAGGACAGTGTTAGCATTCCATGTGGGATTTGCTAAAAGGTAAACCGTAGCCTCAAACCTCACATCTGAAAATGACTAAAACATGGGGATGTAGTAGGGCGATATGGTTCACTACCATTAGGGTATGATCATCACTTGTATCTAGATCAATATTTACGGATTTTGTATGCTGGGCCCATGAAAATGGTTTGTCAAGTTGGAAACCAGGGTGATGATCATATTTGATACTATCTAGGAAGGGGTAGGCCAGTTCTGTATTGGCAAAGGTGCAATGCTTGTAGCCTCGGTAAATTTTCTCTAGATGTGTATTGTACAAAAGGTAGTCCTTTACCTTGTCGCCGTTGGAATCCATTTTCCAATACGTATCTTATGGACTTAGTTATATACTAATTATGCCGTTAAATGTAATTAATGTAACCATTTCAGCAATGTTAAATTTTAATTTTAAACCCTAGACATTATTATAATACCACTGGATTTTCTAATAAAATGGTTTGGTTATCGTAAGGTGAAAACTCGTCCGTGTTTATGTGCAGCGTGGTCTTACGAGATACCTTTATTTTTTCGAAGGGTTTTACAAAATATAACAATCCATATGAATTGAGTTTCTCATGTTAGTTTACCAGACTGATCCAGGTGTTATTTTCTTATAATGCTCGGGTTAGACACGAGTATATTTCTAAATTTAGTTATAGATGCTTTGAAGCTTCAAGAGACGAGCTGGATGCCTCTAAGACATATTCGCGTATTTTTATTTCCATTTTATTTCTTATTTTGTATTTATCAACATTTGTGAGGCACTGCTATAACTGTCTAGGCTGATGATAGGTTAGTTTACTCTGATGGTTGTATGTTATTAAAGTTTTTGTTATTTATAGATGATTTCGATATTATATATTACTCATTACGATGTGAGATTCTATTTTGTCTTTTCTTTTCTTTCACCCCAACAATCCGTCTTTCCGAAACTTGGATGATTGGTACGTGAATACCATGGATGTATTAGTATCGACTTTTGAGGGTTGAAAAGGCGGGTCGATACACTATATATCAGAAATATTTAAGAACAACTAAATATCATTTTTTTAAAGCGGAAAGGAGTTTTGTTCCACTTAATTAATAAAATATCATTTTCAATCATCCAATGTAATTAAATTTTAACATCCAATACAATTAATAACATACACTCAAATATTCCATTCAACCAATTTAAATCGTATCAAGCTATTCAACGATCAAGTCTTATCTTAGCAATTCTATCATCTAGCATCAAGAAACAACCAAATATGCATTGAAGTCAAACTAAAAATGGGAAAAGATAGTTTAGAAGTAAGAGAACTTATACTCACTTATATAAATAACTTTAGAATTAAAATCATATTCATGGACGTTCATCGTATAACTAAAAGAGACTATTATACTCACTTCCTTTTCCTCTGCTTTGATTTATCTTGCTATAAAGGTGGAAACCTAGCTTTTATGAAGGAATCCAGTACGGTGATTTGCTTTTGGTTTTCGGAGAACAAATTAAGGCGAGGCTCCAAGTATTTATAGGGTTAGGAAGCTTGGGAATTAAGGATTATGTAAAAGTTAAAACAAAAGTAATTTAAAATAGAATAATGACATTCTAGGTAAACATGGAATATGAGCTAAAATAAAATGATTATGTCTATAACAGATTTAGAACCTTAAGGGAAAATATTTTAAAGTAAGTTAAAATGATATGATTTCATTGGATAAGCTTTAAACTATGGTCCAATGAAATTTTAGTTTAATTTTTAAATAAATTCGAACCCCTAACTGCCTTTTAATTGAAGCGTCTGTAAATCAATACCTTACATTCGTTTTAAAATCCATTCAAAATGTTTTATCAAAATTTTATTTCATTCTTATAACGACTTCTCTTTTATTAAAATATCAATTTAATGGATTTATTTTATTTTAACTTCATATAGGGATGTTACATACATACATAGATGTGTGTGTATGCATGTATGTGTGTATGCACGTATGTTTGAGCGTGTGTGTATGACACACACATGCATGCATGCATGCATGCATAAATACATACATACACACACAAATACACATTTATATATGTGTGTTTATTCATTTATTAGATACATTGTGTCCTGGAAAGAATGGCGATTATGTCCATCAAGACATTAATTAAATTATACCACCAACTAATGAAATATAATATCCCAAATTAATTATCTATGGAAAAAAAATATGGGTAGTGTGGTTGGTAGAAGATATCTACTTTCGTTGACGACGCTGAATGTTCGATCCATATTGATAACATTATTCGTTTTTGTTTAACACCAAAAGTGGTATATAAATTACAAATTCAAAGTTTAACCTCAATTTTGCTTCCAACGGTCAATCACAGGGCATAATATTATGAAAATTGAAGTCTGCAATCTCCACTAACTGCACGTTCAACAAACGTTTAGTTCGTAAGAAACCCGATTAGTAGTGTAATTTATATATAATGGGAAAACCTTCATTTGAAGCTTTTGAAATTTTCAATCTACTATTTAAAAGTCTTGCTAAATTGTAAGGATATTTTGGTATATGTGTCCTTTATGGTGATCACCATAATGATTTTCATAATATACTTCTCCCTCCTCTTTTCTTGGTCTTTCAAAAATTAAATTACTCATCTTCTTACCTACTTTGATTTCATTGATTCACGGTCCTTGGATTTTTAAATTTCAGTTTATGAACCTATCGCTAATTTCATTTGTGTGTAGTTTGAATATTTTTAATTTCTACAACCCTATTAGAAAATATGCATAATTTACTTGATTTGTTTATTTTTTTTAGTTTAGTTGATTTTGTTTGTATTATAAGATGATGACATACTGCAGATTTTACATTACAAAATTGGACATTTGTTCATATTATTTCACAATAAAAAGAAGCGAGTTTACATATTTAGTGTCAAGTATATCTATGCATATAATCATTATTTGGAAATACATAAATTTAATTTTATTATTCTTTTTCACATGTGTGCCTAATGTATTGGTATTATAAATATGTGTTTGTAACCATAATCAATTTTTGCCTTGGAGTTGCTCTCTTGATGATTTTATGAGAAAACTCCAACCATGCAACATTAAACGGTTTTCATAAAAATTAAAGTAGCAAAGCATTGATAGAAATTGAGCTTTATTGATTTGTATTACAATAAAAGTTATATTTACATGCCATTTGTACAAGTATTTATAATGAAATGTAAAAACTAGTATTGGGCTTAAGTGCCAGCCCACATACACACTATTCAATAATAATACGTTAACAGCTCTTTTACATTCTGTGTATTTCATTCGGTACTCCCCCTCAAACCTAACTAGGCTTAGAGTTTGCAATTTTTCTTGATTTTCAACCGACTTCATCAATCTTCAATTCCTACTTCAATCTAACAAAAAAATTCGTAGATAATGGCTTCGTTGATATGTCTGCTCTTTGGTAAGCTACTAGTATGTGATTTATATTAAGGTTTCCTCTCATAACTTTCTCTCTAACGAAGTAAAGATCCAATTCCATATGCTTTGTTCTGGAATGTAAGACTAGATTTGCGGTGGGAGAAAATGTACTAAGATTGTCACACCATATTGTTGTTTTACTGTGTGTTTTGATTTGAAGTTCACTTCATAAAGATTCGATCCACATAATTTCTATTGTAGCACTAGCAACACTTCTGTATTCTACTTCTGTACTAGATTTAGATATGGTAGGTTGTTTCTTTGAGCACCATAAAATTGGATTTTTTCCTAAAAATATGCAGTATCCTATCGTAGATCGCCTATCATCAGGATCTATGGCCCAGCCTACATCTACATAACCATAAATATTGATAGACTTGGATGATTCGAGAATTAGTCCCTGATTTATTTTCCTTTGAGATATCTTATAATTCTTTTTACTGCTTTCTAGTGTTCGTCCGGTGGTTTTGGCATGAATTAATATACTTTGTTTACACTGAATGAAATTTTTGGTCTAGTTATTGTGACATATTGCAGTGCTCCCACAATTCTTCTTTATTGTTTGCCATTTGTAATTGGCTCACGCTGGTTCTTAGACAAGTGTAAATTGCTTATCATAGGAGTAGAAAGAGCATTTGCTTGATTCATTTTGGTTTTGACAAGAATTTCAGAATGTATTTCTTCCGACTTAAGTGAAATTCTACATTTGATATCCTCTTAACTTCGATGCCAAGGAAGTAGTTTAGACTGTCAAGATCTTTAATAGAAAATTCCTTGTTAAGATGTTGTGTGAGATAGTAGATTTCACTATTTCTTGTGATTATGAAGTCATCTACATATATCAATATATAAGTTACTGTACCTTTACCAAACTTTATAAACAAGGAATTATCGGATTTGGCTAAACTTAGCCTAGCTTAATTAAAATTGATTTCAATTTGTCGAACCAGACCTTTGGTGCTTGCTTAAGATCATAAATTGATTTATTTAGTTTGCATACAAGTTCTTCATTGCCACTCTATTTGAATCCATAAGTTTGTTCCATTTAGACTTCTTCTTGTAGAACAACATTTAGGAAGGCATTGTTTACATTCAATTGTTTGATGCTCCAATTTTTATGCAAGAAAATAGTGAGAATTATTCTAATAGATGATGGTTTCACCACAGGTGAAAATGTTTCATTAAAATCAAAACCATTCTATTGTGAATACCCTTTTGCCACTAATCTTGCCTTGTATTTTGAAATTGAACCATCGATATTTCTCTTTAATCTGTATGTCCATTTGCATCCTATGACATTTTTGTGACTTGGTCAAGAAACAAGATCCCATGTTTTGTTCCTTATCAGTGCGTCATATTCTTCATTTGTAGCAGTCTGTCATTTTTCACTCTACATTACTTGATGATATGTACCTAGCTCCTCGGTTTCATATATGCACTATATATTTTGGTTGGAATATGTTACTCTTTGCTCTTGTTATCATGTGATGTCCAGTTTTTGCTGGAGCAGATTGTTGGCTAGTGTCATCATTGTGATCTCTTGTTGATAATTAGGTGTTGAGAATCATCCAATACTTGATGAGAACCTGATTGAATGTCACTGCTTTGTTGTGAGACCTGATTTGGACTTCTAAGTGATTCATCCAGCTCATGATCTGGTTCAGGATTGAAAAGGTGAGTTGTGGGCATTGATCATTCTGAGTTGACAGTTATGGACATGGAACATTCTAATTTGTTCATGAGCTTGTGTGATCACTTTGGTATAGAAAATTTTGAGTTGTATATTTTTTTGAGAAGTTTTGATTTCTGACTCGATGAATGGAAATACTTTCTCATTAAATACCACATGTCTTGATATATAAATTCTTCCATTACTGTCCAAACACTTATATCCTTTTTGATTGGTAGCATACCCCAAAAATGTACATGGAGATGACTTTTGAGAAAAATGTGTGATTCTCTATAAATAGGGGAGAGCACACATGCAACTATATATAACACAAAAATAAGGTGCTGCCAACATGCCTGGCAGGTAACAAAGTCTGAATGCTAATATCATAAGAAAAAATCAGGTACCCCTAAGATGAGTTCCGGCAAGGCCACCACCCATCTCACCCCGATATCGAGATCCGGCATGGCCACCCCCTGATATCAAGATGTTAGGAGTACCTAAAAACAAAAGAAAATCCCAAAAAATGCAGGATGCTGTCCCCAACTAAAAAAGGAGCTGTATGCATCTGGTTATGGAGGAATGAATAAGCAACTACTCTGAAGTGAAACTAAAGGTGATGCTGAATGGGAGATCCACTCTGAAGACTCTCTGTGATGGAACCACAAATGATCCTGATATGGAGACTCTACTCTGAAGACCACTACAATCTGAAAATCAACAAACCGAAGATACAAATTCCTGCAAAAAGAACCTGACCCTCTATAGCCCATACTTGAGACTATAAGAGGACTAATATAAAAGTTAGAATGATACATATATATGTATATTTATATAATTAATATACATATATATGTATTAAGAAGGTAGAAATTAAAAATTAAATAAGACTATTCGGACCAATACTAAAGAAATGAATTACTTGTAAACTAAAGCCAATAGTGACAAGAACAAAAGGTGAAACAAGGTTAAGAAAAAATTCTTATGAACCTTCAATCATAAGTAAACTTTGATTAATAATGGAGTCATCATATATGTTTGAAAAAATAGTAATACTACTATTATGAATATTAAAAATATTGTTATTACGTTTAAAAAGATTAATATTATAACTAACCTTATTGAGATATCTTTTAAATAGATTATTTTTATCTAATTTATATTTGGGATTAGAAATCCAATTACAACAAAATGAAGAGATTGTATAAATCAAATTGTTAAAATGACTACTACTATTATTAAAAATTCTTTGGTTTCTTTCAAACCAAATATACCAACTAGTAATAATGAATAAAGAGTCAAGTAAGAATCTAATATTCTTTTTGAATCTAAATCTAAAATTATTCCAGTAAAAGTCACAATTCAAAATTTTAGTTATTATGTTAAAATTAAAAAATTTAAGAGTATTATTTAGTATGTAATAAGAATCCATGCAATCATAGTATATATGATTAGTGTTTCCTGGAGATTTGACCAGGCAACTGAGTACTCGGCATTGGCAGGTACTCGGCATACAGTAGTACTCGGCATACAGGACCACTTGGCATACAGGACTACTCGGCATACAGGACTACTCGGCGTCAACTAGTGCTCGGCATCAAGTAGCGCTCGGCGTCAACTAGTACTCGGCGTCAACTAGTGCTCGGCGTCAGCTAGTGCTCGGCATCAGTAGAACTCGGCGACAGGAGTGTTCGGTACCCAGTAGAACTCGGTGACAGGAGTACTCGGCAACCAACAGGAGTACTTGGCAACAGGAGTACTCGGCATCCAGAAGACGTTCGGCACACACGACTACTCAACATGACTGTATCGTTCAGCCAGAATGCATCGTTCGGCCAGGGAGCACTGTTCGGTTTAGAGCTTCGGACAGAGGCACGTTCGGCTTCAACAAACAACCATTCTGCACTTCCCACACATCAAACACACCGTTCGGCATAGAAGGGATGGTTCGGCATAGCGGCGTTCGGCGTACCTTGCTCGGCATACAGCGACCACTGTACTTGGGCTTGAACGTTCGGCTACCGAGCCCACCTGGGAAGTCCAGCCCATCTTTGTCTATAAATAGAGGGGCAGGATCACAGTGAAGAGGGATCTTTTTGGAGAACACTGGGGAGACTCTGCCATTCTTGAGACTCATCTTCTCTACTTAACAACTTCATTCAAGCATTTGATTCACAAATTGTATTTGTAATCGACTATTAAGAAGATCAATAAAGTATAACCTCACAGTGGACGTAGGCAATTACGCTGAACCACTATAAATTTGGTGTTCTTACTTTCTGCATTTAAATTAGCATTGTCTTCTCTATTTAATTTACCTTCATCACTTATTTCTCTACACAATCTTTCTCTACGAGGTTAGTGACCAATTTTGGTGCTAACACTTTGGTGCTTTCACCGAGAATTGAATTCTCAGACCTCAAGGATCTGCTTTGAAGCTACTGGATTGAACAAATCCCCCAAATAAGATCCGACTCATTGATAGGACATCCGTTGATTCTACTCAGAGTTCCTACCAATAACTCTACAATGGCAAGACCACGTACCAGGTCAGCTTCTCATAATGCGAATGCCCATGAGACTGCTAGCGTGCAACAAGCAGGACCTAGCAATCAGCCAGCAATTCCAGGTGTGGGAATTGCCGCCCAAGACCAAACTCCAATTGTCACCAGAATAGAGTTCAACGACTTGATGAGAGAACTCAGGGAAAGCATGAGACAACTAGGAGAGCAGATGCAAGCTAACGCCAACCTGATGGCACAACTCACTCAATAGTAGCAACAGAATGCTGGGGGCAATCCCGCTCCCTATTCCTCATCCGACAACTCAACTTCTTCTGATGAACCTCCCAGGCGCAGACGCCGTAAGACTGAAGCTACATGGACGGGTGCTGCTGCCCAAACAGCTGGAAACTTAGGAACTGGAGTATAGGTGGAAGCTGGAGGCCCAGACCATCAAAACGCTAATGATGTCGAACCTCAAGACGCACGATTGGCAGATCGCCAAGAGAGGAGGCATCAACATGGACAGTCACGTAGAACGGACTCTAATCTCCCACCTTCCATACAGACACCAGACCTGACAGCCATGGTCAGGCAATTGATGAAAGAAAATCAGGCCTTGACGAATGATGACTGAGGAGTATCAAGAAGTCATACTCCATTCACGGATGTTGTGCTGCAGGCGGCGTACCCCAGGAAGTTTAATATGCCTACTATCCCTGCATATGAGGGAAAGACCGACCCCAGACAGCATGTCATGAGGTACGAGTGGATGATGGATTCAGCTAGAGCAAATGATGCCACCAAGTGTAGATGCTTTCCGATCACTCTATCTGGGATCGCTACTATGTGGTTTACTCGACTTCCTCCGCAGTCCGTATCCAATTTCGAGGAGTTGGCGAAGAAGTTTATTGAGCAGTTCAGAATACACACTACTCGTCCAAAGGACGTAATGTCTCTATCAAGTGTAATCCAAAATCCTGGGGATTCATTGAAGGAATATTTACAAAGATTCCATGTTGCGGAAACTGAAGTCAGTAATCCCAATGATCATGCAATTCTAATGGCTGTAATGAGAGGTGTGGATCCAGATTCTGAGTTTGGAGACTGGTTGGCAGAAAAACCTCCGACTACGCTAGAGCGTTTCTACTTAAAGGCACACCAGTTCATAAGGAGAGAGGAAGCTAGGTGGGTAAGACGAGATAAGGCACCAGGACCTGTTCAAGAGTCTATGAAAAGCAACGTTGCTGAGAAGCAGTCCGGAGATAACTCGGGAAAGGTCCAAGTCAATGTCCAGAACAAGCCTGGGCAGCTTAAGGAGTCCGGAGGAAGAAATCAAGGGAAGAAGAGAGAAGCGGGGAAGTGGAAATCGAGAATCCCAAGCTACAACGAGTATACCCCGCTGAATGCGCCTCTTGAGAACATTTACCTATCTACCTGCAATACTTTTCAGTACAGAAAGCCACGTCCGAAAGAATCAACTGAGGAGCAGAAGCGAACTGGGAAATATTGTCGCTTCCATGAGACTTATGGGCACAATACGGAAGAGTGCAGACACCTGCACGACGCTATCGAGAAGTTGATCAGGCAAAAGAAGTTGCAAGAATTTGTGAAGGATCCACAGGAAGGAGGACAGGGAACGTCCAACCCAGGTCGCACACCGGCCCCACGTCACCCCGAGGAGCCTGCCCGAACTGTGGGTAGACTAGTCATAAATACTATTATCGGCAGACCTCACCCCGCGGATAAGAATTGGCAAGAGATGGAGCGGTATGCAACTTCCCTGAAGCATGCAGATTTTGAGTGCTGTTCGAACGTGGAGGATGGGACCCCTGCTAAGCAGCAACGCGTAATGACAGACGATATAGTGTTCAAAAACAGAGATGCTGATCAAGTAGAGGCTCCAACCATCGACCCGATGGTCATATCTGCGACGATCGGACCGGCATATATGAAGAGAATTCTGATTGATTGCGGAAGTTCTGTCAACATCATCTTCAAGAAAGCTTATGACCAAATGAAAATGGAAACAAAGGACTTGAAACCGTCCAAGGCTCGCATACACGGCTTTAACGGCGCGGCGACCGATGCAGTGGGGTATGTTGAGTTACCAGTTGAACTGGGACAAGGCGAGTGCCGGAGGGTGCGAATCCTACCCTTCGTAGTTTTGTATGTGGATTCTCCGTATAATGTTTTCTTGGGCCGACCGGCCCTGGCTGAGTTTAGAGCAGCATTAGCCCCATGGTGCATGTCTTTGAAATTCCCAACTGATAAAGGAGTAGGAGTTGTTCATGGCGACCAGGCGATCGGTCGTGCATGTTATGTGGCAGAGCTCAGAGAGGCCCATCGGAGGGAGAAAGGAAAGATTGTGGACATTCCGGTCCGCATCCTTAATAATGATGATTGACAAGTAGTGCCCGAGCCCTAACTCGGGCATAATTCACGGATCTTCAGAGACATAGATCCGAGAGATGACGATGAGAAACCCAGGGAAGAAAAGGCAGCGCCGGCTGAATTAACAATTGACATTTCAGTCAGCCGAGACGATCCATCGCGAGTGCTGAAGATCGGATCACAACTCGGCCCCGCAATGACTGAAGACCTTAGTGATTTCCTCCGAGCAAATCTTGATGTTTTCGCTTGGGTGCATTCTGATATGTGCGGGATTTCTCTCGCCATTATGAGTCATATGTTGAACATAGACCCGAAATACGTCCCAGTTAAACAAAAGAGGAGAGGAATGGACCCAGAGAGGTCAGCTGCTCTCAGAGAGGAAGTGGACAAACTCAAAGCCAATGGGTTCGTCCGCGACGCCCTCTACCCCGAATGGGTATCGAATCCCGTACTGGTGAAAAAGGCAAATGGGAAATGGAGAACTTGCGTAGACTATTCTGATTTGAACAAAGCGTGCCCCAAGGACAGTTTCCCGTTACCAAGGATCGATCAGTTGGTCGATTCCACCGCAGGACATGAGCTGTTATCATTCATGGATGCATACTCGGGATACAACCAAATCCCGATGCATATTCCGGACCAAGAACACACCAGCTTCGTTACAGATGTCGGGCTATATTGCTATGTAGTAATGCCCTTCGGACTGAAGAACGCAGGAGCGACTTATCAGCGTTTGGTGAATCGAATGTTCAAGGACCAGCTTGGTAGGACGATGGAAGTCTATGTGGATGACATGCTCGTGAAGTCACGACAGTCAAATGACCACATTCGAGACTTGGCCGAAATGTTCGATATACTCAGGTATTACGGGATGAAGATCAACCCTCTGAAGTGTTCCTTCGGCGTGGCATCGAGGAAGTTTTTGGGATTCATCGTCAATGCTAGGGGAATTGAAGCTAACCCGGAAAAGATCCAGGCTATTCGAGATGTGCAAGAGCCCAGGACTATAAAACAGGTACAGAGCTTGAATGGAAAAGTAGCTGCGCTAAGTCGATTCATATCCAAGGCAACTGACAAGTGCATCCCTTTCTTTGATATAATAAAGAAAGGGAAAAGGAACTTCGAATGGACGTCTAGTTGTGAGGAAGCATTCCGGGATCTGGTGAGGCATCTGGAGAGTCCACCAGTGCTGTCAAAACCAGTAGACCACGAGATGCTGTACGTATACTTGGCTGTATCCCCACATGCAATAAGTGCGGCGTTAGTTCGCGAGGAGGACCGAATCCAAAAGCCGGTGTATTATGTTAGCAAGCGTTTAACGGGGGCAGAAAGAAATTACCCTAGAATCGAGAAATTGGCCTATTGCTTGGTGATTGCATCACGTAAGCTACGCCCATATTTTCAAGCACACTCAATCAGTGTTTATACCGATCAACCCCTGCGGCAGGTACTCCAACGACCAGAAACTTCTGGAAGATTGCTAAAATGAAACATCGAGTTGAGCCAGTTTGATATCGCCTACTTGCCACGGAGAGCCATACAAGGGCAAGCATTAGCAGATTTAATCGCTGAGTTTACCATGCCCACAGAACCAGATAATCATGACGCCATTCCCCCCGTTCGATGGAAATTATACACTGATGGGGCATCCAACGACCGTTGCTCCGGCGCGGGTGTAGTTCTTATAACTCCGGAAAACCGATCAATCTGTTATGCTTTGAAACTTGATTTCCCAGCTACAAACAACGAAGCAGAATATGAAGCATTGATTGCTGGCTTGAAGCTCGTCGGAGAACTCGGGATCAAATCAGTTGAAATCTTTTGTGACTCACAGTTGGTGGTTTACCAAGTGCGGGAAGATTACCAAGCCAAGGGACGGAAGCTTGCTCCGTACCTTGTTCAGGTCCAAGAACTACCGTCGAATCTCGAGCATTATGACATTTCGCATGTCCCACGTGAACAGAATAAAGAAGCCGACTTGTTGGCTAAGTTTGCAAGCACAGGCGATGCACAGCAAATGGGATTGTATCCCGTTGAGGCCTTGCACGTCCCGAGCATAGACGAGATGAAAGTTGATTGTATATTGGAAACGGAAAATCGAGAAGGAATCGTGGATAACCCTATTCAAACTGTACCTGACAACCGGGACTTTACCAGAAAAAAGGAGCGAAAGACGGCAGGTCCTTCGAAAGGCTGCGCGATACGTGATGCAGGATGGATTAATGTATCGAAAAGGGTTCTCAGTCCCATTATTACGGTGCATCGCTCATGACGAGACAAAGCGGGTCTTAAGAGAGGTTCACGAAGGGGAATGTGGCGACCATACTGGGAGGCAAACGCTAGCAAAGAAGGTCCTCCGCTACGGATATTACTGGCCGACCGTAAACCGGGACGCTGCGGACTACGCAAGGAAATGTGACAAGTGTCAAAGATATGCGAAAATCCCGAGAACTCCATCAACGGAACTCACACAAATGGTTAGTCCCTGGCCGTTTGCAATCTAGGGAATCGACATAATCGGCTCTTTGCCTATATCCAAAGGTGGTGCGAAATACACGATAGTTGCAGTCGACTATTTCACAAAATGGGCTGAGGCAGAACCCTTGGCCACGATCACCTCTAAAAAGGTCATTAACTTCGTTGTACGAAACATTATATGCCGCTTTGGCCTTCCTCGCACCATCATTACAGACAGTGGGACGCAATTTGAAAGCAGAGAGTTCAAAGAGTTCTGTTTAAAGTATGGCATCGAGAAGAAGTTCGCCGCCATTGCACACCCAAAAGCTAACGGACAAGTCGAGGCCGTTAATAAAATAATCAAGTCAATACTGAAGAAGC
This sequence comes from Allium fistulosum, assembly GCA_030737815.1. Classification (NCBI taxonomy): domain Eukaryota; kingdom Viridiplantae; phylum Streptophyta; class Magnoliopsida; order Asparagales; family Amaryllidaceae; genus Allium; species Allium fistulosum. The sequence continues at coordinate 1,045,197,385 of CM060905.1, forward strand.
GTCTGGAGAAAGTCGGAGGCAAGTGGGTAGATGAACTCCCAACAGTACTATGGGCTTATAGAACTACCCACAAGTCCGCGACCGGCCACACTCCATTCGCCTTGGCATACGGCTCGGAAGCCGTTATACCCGTGGAACTTGAAGTTCCATCACACCGAGTGACGTACTATGATCCCAAGTCGAACCAGGACCTCTTGTTGGAATCACTTGACTGCATCGATGAAAAGCATGAAGAGGCCGAATTAAGGGCGGCAGCACATAGACACCGAGTCAAGCGTTACTACGACGGCAGAGTCTGCCCAAGAACTTTTGATGTAGGTGATCTCGTTCTGAAATGAGTTTTCCCGGTACCATCGCGTATGAATCCCAACTGGGAAGGTCCATACATCATTGAACGGAAGCTTGGAGAAGGAACATTCAAGCTAGCGACCGTTGATGGCACGACACTCCCCCGAGCATGGAACAGTGAGCATTTGCGGCATTATTACATTTAGCATGTTTCCTTTTTTTTTAGGCACTGTTATTTCCTATGTGTTTTCGTTCAGTTGTAGCTTAGTTTCTTTTTAACTATGTAATCAAGCAGTCTAGTTGTTTTTCATTAATAAAGGCTTGAAGCCGTGTTTTCCACAAATCACTAATGTTTCTATATCTCATGATCGGATGACGAATTACATTATCCTATACGATGTACGGACTCGTATAAACGATTCCAAATCTCCGAATCCCCAGAGCGCGGATCGGAGTACTCTAAGTCCCCGGAGCGCGGACTAGAGTATAAACGATTCCAAATCTCCGAATCCCCAGAGCGTGGATCGGAGTACTCTACGTCCCCGGAGCGCGGACTAGAGTATAAACGATTCCAAATCTTTGAATCCCCAGAGCACGGATCGGAGTACTCTAAGTCCCCAGAGCGTGGACTAGAGTATAAACGATTCCAAATCTCCGAATCCCCAGAGCGCGGATCGGAGTACTCTACGTCCCCGGAGCGCGGACTAGAGTATAAACGATTCCAAATCTCCGAATCCCCAGAGCGCGGATCGGAGTACTCTAAGTCCCCAGAGCGCGGACTAGAGTATAAACGATTCCAAATCTCCGAATCCCCAGAGCGTGGATCGGAGTACTCTACGTCCCCGGAGCGCGGACTAGAATAAAACGATTTCAAATCCCCGAATCCCCAGAGCGCGGATCGGAGTACTCTAAGTCCCCGGAGCGCGGACTAGAGTATAAACGATTCCAAATCTCCAAATCCCCAGAGCGCAGATCGGAGTACTCTAAGTCCCCAGAGCATGGACTAGAATAAATCGATTTCAAATCCCCGAATCCCCAGAGCGCGGATCGGAGTACTCTAAGTCCCCGGAGCGCGGACTAGAATAAAACGATTTCAAATCCCCGAATCCCCAGAGCGCGGATCGGAGTACTCTAAGTCCCCGGAGCACGGACTAGAGTATAAACGATTTCAAATCTCCGAATCCACTGAATGTGGATCAACTTACTGTAAATCCCCAGAGCGCCGATTCAGAAAAGAGTCCAAGTACTCGAGAAATGTGGAACAAGAAGTACGCCACGTCTGGAAATGTTTGAACAACACGAGAGTAGACTAGGAGGTAATGCAACTCGTAAAAACTGGAGTCGTGACTACAGTTAGTCAACAAACCGAAGAAAAGCAAGAGAATCATTCAAATGAAAAAGAAACTAAACTTCATTCAATAGTTCAAAATGGGGTTACACAGTTACTCCTACAAAACTCAGAGTTCAGAGCCTATCTATACAAACTGCAAGCCACAAAAAATAAAAGCAACTACAAGACTTAAGCAAGAAGCTTGTTGAACGAGTGTATCGATCACTTCTTCGTTTTCTTCTTCTTCTCTTCCTTTGTTTTTTCCGACGACTCCTCTCCCTCACGCTTTTTCTTGGATTTCTTGCTTGCTAAAGAAGCGGAGTCAGGAGTAGGAGACGGACCATCCAGTGGTTTGGACCTGCCCGGGAGAATGATTTTCAAAGGCATGTTCCGAGGGTCGGTGAGTTCTAGTATTTCGGGTTCAACTTTGACCTCGACCTTTTTCTTCTCCTCTTCGGCGAGGCGGTCCTTCATGCTCACCTTTGAAGTATGCTCAGAGGCTCCAGTGATTTCGATTTCGTCACTCCCTTCGGCAGGAGATGAAGTGTCAAGCTTATCATCATCTAGCGCCCCAATCACTTGAGCATCGGGACCGGGAATTACTCCCGCATGAACAACATCGCTTGGTTTCTCTGTCTCCTCCTTGGCGTCATCGCTCCTCGAAGTTGGCTCGGCATCAGAGCAGCCTGCACGAAAACATAAAGAATGAACATTAGAATGAATAAATGTTGGAAAATAACAAGGTCTTTTGACTTCTAGAAAAGAAGAGTTTCCTACCGGGTTCTGGTTGGCTATCGGTTGCGCGTGGGGTTTCACACTCCAGAATAGGAGATAGCATGTGAAGCCAAGCCCAGGATCTTCAGGATCATAGCCGGCATGCTGCTCGAACGGGTCAAGTGTCGGCCGACCGGCCGGTTGAGCAGCGGGAGGAGCAGCAATATGAGGAGCCGTAGTCTCAGCCCAGACGGGCCAGCTTCATCACTTTTCTCTTTTGGAAGGGGAGAGCCTTTGTTATAAAGCGCCAAAGTTGCGGACAGATCCATTGGCTCATTCCCCCTAAGAAACTCCTTTACCAAGGCATCCTCATCGACCTCTTCAGAGCCCGACTCGATTTTCCTGATCTTTACTAAGGTTTCCCAGGCCTCAGCTAGGGATTCGAGATAGCCATCGCCCAAGAATGTTAAGTCACGATGCATAAGGACGCGGGCTCCATACTCAGCAATCAACGGGTCAAACATGCATTTGACATCTTCCCTGCCGGCTTATGCGGCCGCCTCAAGGCGAGAGTCAATCTCCTCCGCAGCTGTTCTTTTGCCCTCCTCACGGGCTTCGTCCTTCATTTTCTCAACCCCAGCAAGTTCGTCATCGAGCTTCGTTTTCAGGAGACGAGTAGCAACGATTTCATCACAATATCGTTGTGATTCTTCTTGAGCAGCTACCTTGTCCTCCTTTTCCTTGGAGAGTAATTCTTTCAGCTCTCTGACTTGTATGGCGAGCGCGTCCCTTTTTTTGAATGGAATCTTTTTCTAGGGCAAGGGCACCGCTACGCTGAACTGCTTCATCAAGTTCCTTCTTGTGAGCCATCTCTAAACGAGTAACTGCCTCAGCAATATCTTTTGCGCTTTGTTCAGCGGCTTCCAGCTTCGACTTGTACGAAGCGAGCTCTTCGTCCTGATGCTTGATGATGTTCTTGTCGCAGCCAGCCTCCAAATTCAGGCGATCAATCTCATATTGACGCTCAACGGACACCTCCGAGATCTTTTCAACCAAGTGTACAAACGCGTCATGTTGAACATAGACGTCGTTATTGCAGGCAATGGCACTCTGCTTCACGTGACCGGGAATATGGTGGATAGCCGGGAGGAATTTCAAACCGTCAAAGCAAATTTTTGGAAACTTGGCCTTAAGATCGACCATCTTTTCCGCTACAGTTGGATCAACCGCGGGAGTAGGGGGAGGAGGCTTTGGAAGTTCAGCTCTTTTTCGTTGCTCCCGCACTTGCCTTGTACTCGATGAACCGGAGTGTTGTTCTCGAGGAGCATCAGATTGGTAACCCTTCTGTGAAGACTTCTCTTTATCCGGCTCAGTTGGAGGAAGAGGATCACGGGACTGTGAAGACTGAGATTATGCCTTCTTACGGTGAGACGACTCGCGGGGACGATTGTCCCTATCTTCATAATCATCTTTGTCCCTGCGTCTGCCTGAACCTGAGTCCCGTCCAGAATGATGGAATATGGAAGAGCCATGAAGGCGATCGAATCCGTGAGAGCGCCCCATGTCACCTGCAAAGAATGGAGATAGCAACGAATTAAGAAAAATCCGGGAAATAAGAAGAAACTTGAAGTGTATGATGGAATGCGTATGTGCGTGTGTGTCCTAGTGTTCCCCCCTACAGACCAGTTCTTTTATCTTTACTAATCGGAGTATTGTCTCCCTGGACTGGGAGTTGAACTCCCGCATTGCCTCTAGCGGACGAAGAAAACTTGAGGGCTTCAGGATCGTCAAACCCGTAATTAAGTAGATCGTCGGGGATAGAAAGATTCGACAAACCCCTTAGAGAACTCTCCAGGTGCTGTGAGGAAGCCTCTTTCTCTGACGGGATAGGCATATCTTTTGAAGTGCTGCCAACTTTCTCCTTCCGAATATTGTATTTTAACCTCTTCTTTCCCTTTGAAGGAGAAGATGACGTTTCAATATCATGAACTTCGACCGCCGGATTCCAAGCGGGACCCACATTCTCGCCTTGGGTCTCAGGAGCTTCGTCCTCTTTACGCTCACCTTCTTCGTGCGTATCGGGAGTGCGGCGAGATGACGATCCGACCTATTTTTTCCCTTTACCGGATGCTGGCTTGGGAATGGAGACACCCTCCGGGAGGCTAATCCGACGACCTGGGGCTAGCAAGCCGAACCTTGACAATGATTCATTTGAAATGATGGTTCGAATGTCTCGTTCCGCTGCAGGAAGAGCTCTATTGGCCTCAACGGCCTCAGAATATCCTCGACCCTCCGGACGCGGGTTGATACCTAAAAAGATGAAACGAGGAGTTAGGAAAAGCATGACTCCAATTAAAGGCGAATGATGACTCAGCAAAGAGACTTACTGCCTTCAACCCATCTCCTCGCAAAACCAGGAGGGCAACGCACGTAGAACCATTCCTGTTTGTACAGGGCGAATTTACTGCATGCTCCTGTCAAGATTTGGCATTTGTGGTACGGCTCGAGGAACATGAAGGAAGGGCTATCTTTCCATTTTTTGATCATATAGATGTATCTGATGTCGCCAGAGGTTGGAGGTTTAGAGAAGACGGCCATGAAGAGTAGATAGGTCCCGTATAGAAACGCGTGACCGTTCGGATGCAGCTGCGACGGGGCAATGTCGATGTACTGCAACACGTCTCCGGAGGAATAAATTAAACGGCGGCACACTGCTCATCCAACGCATGAATTTGTTGCAAGTGGTATATCCGACTGGGGGCAGTGAGGACGATCGTGTCGTGAAGGGACTAACACATCGGCGAAAGGAATCCCGTGGATGGAACATATCCGTCGGAGTGCGGCTTCATTGATCTTTGAAGCTTGTGAATCGATCGGATTGTCCAGTAGAATTGTTGCTTCCAGGACATCGGGTGCTAAGTTATGAGCAGGGGAAGTCGACGGATTAGAAGTATCAGCGGCTTCTTGCCTTGATGACGGCCCAGGCCTGTCGGATATAGTGGCGGAGCTAGACTTTCTTGACATCCCCAATAAATAATGAATCTGGCTAAGTGCCTGAGAAAACTATACTCAAAAGACGTTGAACGTTAGAATTAACAACACGAGCTTTCCCCCCTACGTGATGTGTGAACTAGTGCAAGCAATCGTGTACAAGCAGTAAGAATCTAGAGATTTCAAAAATATAAAAATAAGCTGCGAATCGTCGCCTTCGAAGACCGTCATCACTGATCGTCTCAAAAAGCCCACCTTGTGGTGATTACAGTTCCAGATTCAGAAAATATATAATTGATAAAGTGATCGGCCTAATTATTGTTCGGTCTAGATTTTGTTCGAAGGGGACTGTTCGGCCTAAGTATAGTTCGGCATGTATGTTGTTCGGCATGTCAGTTGTTCAACATATATACTGTTCGACATTTAAATGGTGCTCGGCAATTGTATTGTTCGGTCTAGGTTTTATTCGAAAGGGATTGTTCGGCTTAAGTATAGTTCGGCATGTATGTTGTTCGGCATGTCAGTTGTTCAACATATATACTGTTCGACATTTAAATGGTGTTCGGCAATTATATTGTTCGGTCTAGGTTTTGTTCGGCATTTAGATTGTTCGGCCTGGGTATAGTTCGGCCTAAGTATGGTTCAACATCTGTCATTGTTCGGCTAAAGCGTTGTTCGGCCTAAGGATTGTTCGGCGTTTATAATTGTCCGGCATTTGCATTGCCCGGCCTTGATATGGTTCGGCATTTAAGAATGTTCGGCCCTGGTTTTCGTTCGGCTAAGTTATAGTTTGGCATTTTAATGAGTGCTCGGCCTGAGTTTGATCGGCCAAGGTAGTGCTCGGCAGCCTTCCATTCCACCGTCCGGCGAATGACGACGTACGCCGGAGCAGTGCTACGCCAAACAACACCCTTACCTCCTCCAACACCTTCATTCTTTTTTCTTCCCTTTAACTTCGGTTCGACACGGGGAAACTAAGCCCACAGGTGGACACTCCTAATCATTCCTCCTCGCATCATCGTTCGGCAGTAAAGATGCAATAAAGACGACCTAACACTCGGCCATCTCGTTTGAAACCTACTTGAATCGTACAAGGAAAAATACCTAGTTTGCAGATTGGAGATTGGGATGGAGTAGTTAAGTTTTAAATCCGGACGACTGAATAGAATTGCAAGTCTTCAAGGAACGGCAGAAGTAAAAAAGTAAAGGGGAGAAGAAGGAAAAGACCTGGTTTTATAGAGGAGAGAGGTGGAAGTCAAAGGGGCTATACCCGGTGGAACCGGTCAAAGCCACAGTGTTCGGCATCGGAATACAAAGTCGTTCGGCATGAGGAGCGTTCGGTTTTGACTGCTTCATTCGGCATCTATACCACGCTCGTCATACACCTCCACCACTGATATTCTCAAGAAAGCATGTGGACTTAATCAAGGATTTGAGACAAAATGTGGAGGATGCGTAATTCAAAGCGCATCACGTTCAGTCACGTAACACACTTTGGGCGGCAAGTGTTTCCTGGAGATTTGACCAGGCAACTGAGTACTCGGCATTGGCAGGTACTCGGCATCTAGTAGTACACGGCATACAGTAGTACTCGGCATACAGGACCACTTGGCATACAGGACTACTCGGCATACAGGACTACTCGGCGTCAACTAGTGCTCGGCATCAAGTAGCGCTCGATGTCAACTAGTGCTCGGCGTCAGCTAGTGCTCGGCATCAGTAGAACTCGGCGACAGGAGTGTTCGGCACCCAGTAGAACTCGACGACAGGAGTACTCGGCAACCAACAGGAGTACTCGGCAACATGAGTACTCAGCATCCAGAATACGTTCGGCGCACACGACTACTCAACATGACTGTATCGTTCGGCCAGAATGCATCGTTCGGCCAGGGAGCACTGTACGGTTTAGAGCTTCGGACAGAGGCACGTTCGGCTTCAACAGACAACCATTCTGCACTTCCCACACATCAAACACACCGTTCGGCATAGAAGGGATGGTTCGGCATAGCGGCGTTCGGCGTACCTTGCTCGGCATACAGCGACCACTGTACTTGGGCTTGAGCGTTCGGCTACCGAGCCCACCTGGGAAGTCCAGCCCATCTTTGTCTATAAATAGAGGGGCAGGATCACAGTGAAGAGGGATCTTTTTGGAGAACACTGGGGAGACTCTGCCATTCTTGAGACTCATCTTCTCTACTTAACAACTTCATTCAAGCATTTGATTCACGAATTGTATTTGTAATCGACTATTAAGAAGATTAATAAAGTTTAACCTCACAGTGGACGTAGGCAATTACGCTGAACCACTATAAATTTGGTGTTCTTACTTTCTGCATTTAAATTAGCATTGTCTTCTCTGTTTAATTTACCTTCATCACTTATTTCTCTACACAATCTTTCTCTACGAGGTTAGTGACCAATTTTGGTGCTAACAATTGGTATCTTCAAGATGCAAATTACAAAAATAACAATTATTATCAATTTGAATGTTTTTTCTCTTTAAAAATTCTATTGAATTAAGTTTTCCATGCAGTATTAACCACATGCGAATTTTAGATTTTGGAGGAGCATTAGATTTCCAAAAAAAATTTGAATGAGTTATTTAGTGGACCCGAAAAATTAATAAATCTGTAAAAAGAATTTGAAGTATATTTCTTACCCTTATCCCATTCCCAACTAATGATATCATTATCATTATCAATATTATATAGATTTAGTCTAGCATAAAGTAAAGCAAGTTGCCTAAGGGTAGAACCTATTAAAATACTATTAAAACTAAAATTCCAAGGAGGATCGTTATTAGGGGAGTAAACTTCATTAATTAAAGCAAACTTAAAATTACAAATTTCATAAAGCTCTTTAAATTCCAACTTGAGAGGTAAAGCCGAAATCCAACGATCATGCCAAAAAGAAGTACAATTACCAGAATGGACTATTATATTAATTCCTAAATTAAAAATCTGATGACATTTTAAAATATTTTTCCAAAAATTAGAAATATTTTGAGTGACAGAAGAAGCAACTAAAATGCTATTTCCGTTATAATAATATTTAAAAATGATCTCTTTCCAAATATTATTATCATTTATATCTTTAAACTTCCATAACCATTTACCTAGTAAGGACAAATTCATATTACGCAAGTTAATAACTCCTAATCCACCTTCCTTTTTAGCTTTACAGACTGTTTCCCAATTTACAGACTATACATGGAGATGACTTGAAATTTAATTTGTGAGTATTATATAGCCTTAAACAGGGAAAGTATAAAAACCTAAACGCTTTTAGGCTTTGATAATTTGGTCTAGTATTGAATAATACTTCCATTGGACTTTTGAAGTGTAATACTTTGGTAGGCAATATGTTTATCAAAAACACAGTTGTAGCAAATGCATCAGGCCAAAACTTTAAAGGTAAATATGCTTGAGCAAGAAGAGTAGGTCCAGACTCAACAATATGTCTATGTTTTATTTCTACTAATCCATTTTGTTCTGAAGTGCATGGAAAGTTATTCTCTGAATTATCCCTTTTTTTTGAAAATATTCTTTGAGTGGTTTGAATTTTGTTCCACCATCTACCTACATAACTTTGACTTAATAATTTATTTGCTTTTCTGCTTGAGCTATAAACTTAATACTGCATTATATGTTTTAGAAAATAAATCTACACATGTTTAGAGAATGCATCTACAAATGAAATATAGTACTTAAACCCATAATCGTTGTTAATTGGTGTTGGTCCCCTTAAATATGTAGCAATTAGTTCTAGAGGTTTACTATATTTGGTTTCAGAATTTGGAAATGCAAGTTTGTGTCCTTTACCCATTTGACAATATATGCAAATACAAGGCATATAAATATTATCAAAAGAAATATTATTTCTGTTTAACACTTATTTTAAATACATGCATTTGGATGCTCTAGTTTATAATGACAAATATCAAAAATCTTACCGTTCTCTGCCTACTTGGTTTCAGAAATATTACACCATTCTCCTTTATTTCTAGAGTTTCTTGAGTTAATAACATTGAACTTGTACAGTTCCTTAAATTCTTTACCCTGCAAAAGAATTTCTTTAGTTGGAATATCTTTAACTAAACAATATTTAGGGTAAAATTCAAATACACATTATTGTCATTTGCAAATTATGACACACTCATGAGATTTTTTCTAATTAAAGGAACTTTTAATAAATTATTGAGATAAAGTTGCCTTTCACCTTTAATGTAGGCATTTCCAGTATGAGTTATTTTAATAGACTCACCATTTCCCATGTGTATGGACTGTTTACCTCTATACTTCTTGTTGCCAAGATTTAGATTGCTTAGATTGCTTGTCACATGATTAGTAGCTCCTGAATCTAGGTATCAGCTTTCATCTTGAATGTCTTCAAGTTTGGTAATATCATTTCTTGTGTTTTTTGTCTGATTTCTTGAATCTTGTTGCATATTAGCCATATTTGCACGTGGATTGTAGTTTCTTTGATTGTTGTTACTTTATTGTGATGGTGTATAATTTGCATCAAATCTGAAGTAAAATTTGGTGGCACATGACCATATTTCTCACATATTTGGCATTTGAGTCTATTATTGTTATTGATGTTGCTCCATCTTCCACCCCTTTCTCTGGGTCTACATGATTGACCACCTCTTTGATTGCTGTTTGTTTCATTTCTGTTGCTGTAATTTCTTTCTTGGTTCATGTACTTAGTATTAGTGACATAGTTAGCAGAAAACTAAGGAATTGTTGGTTTCTTTTGTTCTATTCAACATTCATGAGCAAGAAGAGTAGAATGACCATGTTGAATAGTCGAAGTTGTTTCTTTTGATGATTTGACGGCCACCACTGCTTCATACTCCTCATTAAGCCCACTCATTATTGACAGTATTGCTCTATATCTGATATCTTGTGACCGGCTGCAGCTAATTGATCACAAACTATCTCAACTTTTGTCAAATATTCTCTCATAGGCATATTTTCTTTCTTTAAGTTTTGTAACTGTCTCTTGTAGTACATTACTCTTGCTATAGATTGAGAATTGAATACTTGTTCAATTGTAGATCAGATTTCAGGTGCAGTTTTGCATCCTATTAACCGTGGTAACAAATTTGCACTTATATAAGATAACAACCAAGAACTGATTATGTTATCTCGTATCTTGGTGGTGTGACTGGAGTTCCAAAAACTTACTCCTATAGCCCATATCCTCTTACAGCAGTCTCAATCTGGAATATCCAAAGTAAGTAGTTTGTTTCATCCAGCTGTATTGTGATGTGTCGACTTTGTGGTTTAAGTAACTATGACTTTGAGTAATTCATGGGTTGCAGTCTTTTGTGAAGTAGTGTTTCTTGAATTTGCAGAGGAAGATAAGAAGTATTCTATGTCTCCTTCAGTAATTGTAGGAAGTTATGAATGGTGATTCGAATGTTGAATTATTTAGAAAAGAAATTTGAATGATGAGATTGCTCTAACAGAACTTTATTGTGCAGCTAGAAGGTTTGGATGATGATATGAACTCTCACAACACTTTATCGGCAAGGCACGACAAGAAACAAATTAAAGTCGAAGGCAAAACTGTAGTTCTTAGTACCGAAAATGGTAAAATGTAGGCTTAAGCAGGTGATAGTTCTCTGATGGTGGCCAAGGTGCAGCCGACTTCAGGTGATGATTTGAACTCTAATGAGGTCTTGGCAAGGCATTCACTATCGTGATGCAATTTTGGCTTTCCGCTCTTATACCATGATAGAAATTGAGAAGAAACCGAGTTTTATTGATTTGTATTACAAAAGTTACATTTACATGTCGTTTTGTACAAGTATTTACAATGAAATGTAAAAACTAGTATTGGGCTGAAGTGCCAGCCCATATACCCGCTATTCAATATCAATAAGTTAACAGCTCTTTAGTCTTTACATTCTGTGTATTTCATCCGACAGAAAATAAGAAAAGTGAAGGACCAGATTGTAAATATACCATAAAGGATTAAGAAGAACAGCAGCAGATGAGAGTAGATAAGCCAGTGACAAAACGAGAAAAGTAGAAGAAGCATGGCAGCATCAGTATCATTAAGCAGCAGCTGTTCTTATTCACATTCTTCCTCTGTTATTCGTCATCATCGAGATGCTCATATTATCATGCCATCAAACATTAAAATTGTAGCTCAAAAGAAAGCCAAGAAACTTCGAAAGGTATTTAAATGCTAAAATAACTATTATTTCATTTTGTTAACTATTTATTCTATTCCAGCTAAATTTGATGATAAAAAATGGTTTTTATTGTTTATTAGATAATTTTGAAGGAGGATATGTCTGAGCTTGGGAAGAAAGGAGAGGTTTTGGATGTGAAAGCTGGATTCTTTCGCAATTTTCTGCTTCCTTTGGGCAAAGCTCAAATCGTTACTCCTCTTCTTCTGAAGTAAACTGTTTTCCTTGTTTTTGTGCATGCATTGTTCTGTTTATCTGCTCATTAATTTTACAATGCAAAGCAGTTGTTCGTTGAAATGCCAAATATTGTGTGGGTGCGAAAACAGGGTGAGCAAATGTTTGTTTTGGTTTAGAACCGCCTAAAAATATTAAAATCCAAATAATCATTTAACAAATGAAACTATTTTTCAAAACAAAACCCCGAATGGTTTTTAAAGTATTGTGGTAAGAGCAACATGTTTCACACTTATTAATTCGTATGGTATAGTGGTAACATGAATTAGTTTTTATGGTTCCTTTAGACCTTCGGTTTTGTGGTGCTAAGGGTACCATGTTTAACATTTCCTTGGTTAGTTGCTAAATGATGTGAGGTTAAAACAATTGATTTAAGTCCATATGTGTAGGTGTGATGAAGCTATAATTTTTAAAAATAATGGCCCGTTTGGTTTTATTTTGGATTTTGTGTTTTGCGTTTTCAACTTTCATTACAGATTATGAGTACAGCGGAGGAGGAACTTAAAATTTTAGGCTATTACGACGATGATGGAGGGATGACGGATGTGATATAGGGACGACAAAGGAGATGCATTGTTTTACATGCTTTTTTTATTTCACAGAACATGAAAAACAAAATAAATTTGTTTTATATTTTTTATGTTAGCATCATTTTTCAAGTTGGTTGTTTTCGAAAAATACATGTATTGCGTTGTATTTTGTTTAGATGGAAACATAAAACTAATCAAACTAAACGGGGCCTAAACTTCTATTTCTATAAAACATCAAAAAATAAAATGGTTAAGATTATAGTATAGATAATAACATGGCATTGATAATCATGTTCTTTTAAAATATTTAAGTTTTCTATTTGGTTTATTTGATCGGTTCGGTGTTGAAATATTGAAAATCAAAATCAAACAAAATAATAATAACTAGAAAAATAGAATCCAAACTTAACTAATTAACTAACTAAACCGAATCAAACAAACCAAATTTATTCGGTTTAGTTGGATTGAACCATAATCGTCCACCCTTAGTCGAAAATAGTTGTAAGGGTGACCAAAACCAATTTGAATCTGTGAACTGTTACGATGATATTCCACATATGTGCATTTTGGGAGGGAAAAAAAACAAATTTACATGTAACTGAATGCAAAGAAGAAGAATGCAAAGAAGCAGGAGGAGGAGGATCCTCCATCAAATTTTTGCCACCCTTCATAAAAACTTTAAATTTATGTATGTGATTTGGTAATGCAACATAAACTGGCACAAACTCCCCTACAAAGGTAGAATCGGAAGGAAACATTTTTATCATTGTATGCCTATAATTTGCCATGAATACTTTTGTTTGATGAGCAAAAAAACAAACTGAATCCTCTAGTAAACCAGCATGCCGTAGGTACATTTGTATCATATGTAAATTATAAGGCTAGAACAAGTTACAGCCCACAATCAAACATTTCAAATAGAGGTTATCTGCAAGCTGTAGATCCACTGGTATACATAATAAGGAAATATTTTGCAGTGACATATGACGCATCGCTGTCGAGTGCATTTTCTTTAGTTCGGTATTTTGAGCTAATTATATAAATTTTCACATCTTTCAAATTTCTAACTACCCGTTAAACCAGCATGCACACATCAAAACACTTCATTATTTCTTGAGATCCTAGATTTAGTGGAGTCTATTATGTCACGAAGAGTTTGCAGTCACAAAACCACATTTCTACCTTTAAACTCTGAAGTATCCATCGAGGGAATTGGCAATCAAAAAGTAAGTTTTATGTCGAATAAATAATGCATTATCTTAACTGTAGATTTTTTTGTCCCTATTCAATGAATTTTGAGCAATCCATTTGTACTGAAACTGTATGCAACCTGTGTTCTAGGGAGATGCGGATGGAAGAAGAGCGAATCGAAGCTGAGAAACTTCGGGTAAGGAAACATATTTTGATATGTACATATATTTCTATAAAAAGGTTGTTTCCTTACATGTATCCCACTTCAATCTTTATATTAGTACTATGGCGGGAACCCATCAATTGTTTTATTATTATTTAGGCAAACATATTGAAAATATAAATATGTGGAAACATTAAAAATATATTATAGAAACAAAGAGGCGTAACCTATAATGAATGTCTATATTTTTGTCTTTCATTTGATTTTTCTGAAAAATATCGAGTTGATCTATAATTTTATGAACAAGTTTAGCGGAAAAATATAGTCCTGCAACAAAATACCTGTGTAGTAAACGATATTTACCAACGGGTCACTACTTTCAATAATTGAATTAAAGTAATAATAGATTTCCTTTTTCTATACATTTTGTTCATTTTTTTAAAAGAGAAAACCTTTTTTAAAGAGTTTCAACGAATTTTTGTGACATTGTTATAATAATATATATGTTTTGAGTGGTTTTACGTATATTTATCTCTTATAGGAAGGTTTTTTTTTGATGATTTTGTTCTGTTTTCTAGTTCATTTTCAAAATATATACAATGTGTACTTATTATGTTTAATTTTATTTTCTTGAACCTTTTTTAATATTTTTAACTTTTATTTTTAATATGGATGGTAATGAGGGTTTTTCAAAGTCCTTATTTAAAAAAATAATTATATATCTAATTTTGTACAAAATTTTAACGTTTAGCACAGTAAAAATAATCCTACGTCAACAAAATTCGAACAAGATATGATGTTTATAAAGGTTTCGTTACTTTTGCTGATTAAACTTAAATTGTGTTTAATAGAATTTACGTATATATATTGGGTCGATTTTCTGAAAATTCAATAATTTTTAGAGCTTTAAAAAGTTAAATTTCTCCAACAAAAAATTGTACAAACATTCCTTTTTTTGAACTATTATTTTATGAATTTGATCTCTCCTAAAAAGCGTCTCTCTATGCACGTACATACATATACATGAGTGTGTGTGGATATATTACACACATACATATACGGAAATGTTCATCTTATCTACACTCCTACAATTTCTAGGGTTATAAATTCAAAATCAAATGAAATTTGTGGATGTATTCTTATATGAATCAAGATCATTGTCACAAAATTTTGGATATTTTAGCGGTTGACATTGACTTAGTAGTTTGAACATGCTAAAAGTTTCAAACGATCTTATTTCTTGTGAACACGATGTTCATAGTATAGATTGAACATCCTCGATGTTTCATTTGATTACGGTTTGTGTGGTTCTAAAAACATTAGGATGTAAAATGAGATGTAATGAAAAAGGGGTGTAGCGGAACCTTACTCTCTGTCTCACGTACGCGTGCGCACGTGTGTGTGTATGTATGTATGTGCGGACATACTCGCATACATATGCACATACATGTATATGTGCATGTGTGTCTATGTATGTATGTGTGTATATACATATGCATATGTTAAGCCACAAAAGTTTTTTTTCTTCCTTCCCCATGGATAATTATTCAGTGTACTTCAATGTTACCGTTTTGGCATATTATTTATAATAAGCTACCGTTTTGGCATATTATTTATAATAAGCTGTATTCATGGCTAATGCTTAGCAAATGAGCTGATTGCTAACTTGTAACAAAAACACTCTTAGCATGATTGATAAAGGGGTTGCGAGGAGAGACTCATGCAATATTTGGACCGTCAAAGTATGAATTAAGCCAATTCAGATAATAGGATCCACCAAACCACATAGTATATTTTTGAGCTTAAAATGCCACATCCTAAATGCAGCGGTTCAGATGTTTCAACGCACCCTTGCTTTGGTAGATGACAAAAGCAAGAATCTAGGTATGTTCATACTTGAAAGAATAGATCAACGAAAATTAGGTAAGTTAACATCAAATAACAATGGAGGGAGTAATAATTATGTAGTCCAAAGGACTGTAGGCAGATATGTGAATGGATCTTGTTATTTAAAATTCCTATCCGAATTTTATTATTGAACAGTCTATGTATATATAGAAGTGCACTGTTAATATATTGTCATCGATATTTTTAAATTAATTTTTTTTATTATACGGAGTTTTAAAGGGTAGAATTGGTCCTGATCCATATCCAATCCGTAAACCGAACGAATACAAATCAAAATATAGCCTTTTGTCAATTAAAAGTTGGAGAGAAAAAAAGAAAGTATAATCCAATCACTATACGCTATGTTGCATTTTCATTTGATCTCGTATGATACATGTTTTGATATGATTAAATAGGTGAAACAAGAAGCACAGCAGCTTGCTTTGATGTTCGAGACGGTGGGAGCATTCAAGGTCAAACGCAAAGGAGGGAAAAATAAGCAGATATTTGGAAGGTAAGATTCATTAAAACTATGCATCATGTATTGTTAGTTGTTTCATTTTTATTTACAATCCTATCGTAGTAATATGCATGCTGATTTTCCCCTTGTAGTGTTACTGCACAAGATCTTGTTGACATTATCAAGGCGCAGTTACAAAGGTAAAGGATCGACCTTAGGCACGTCCAATTTAGAAACATAATGAGCTTGGATAATACATGACAAGATTGCATGATATATTTGTAAATATTGCAGGGATGTGGACAAGAGGATCGTGTCTCTTCCAGATATTAGAGAAACCGGGGAATATATTGCAGAGCTCAAACTGCATCCTGAAGTCACAGCTCAAGTTAGAGTTAATGTCTTCGCTAATTAAGATTTATGTCGCTCATACTGCTTGTTTTGTTTTTTGTTTTTAAGTTCTGCAATCACTTTTGTGTAGTTGATCTGTTGTAAATCGTACACATTTACATTTGTGTACTTTCACTATTGTTGGTTGGTATAAAATGAGAAGTTACTTATAATCTTACTTATCCATCATTTTTCTTGTTACTAAGCATAGAGCAATTTTTGAACTTGTATATGATAGTGTAAAATGCTTGACAGCATACATTACCGTAAGAGACTCATCAAATCCGATTGAGTGCCTGAATTTGTATAATTTATTTTTAGATCTTTACTACTGGCTGCAGGGATAAGAAATATAATTTTTGAAGCACGACATGTATTAATATGCTTGTATATCCAGCAAAGTTTAAATTCGCTTCGGAATTGGATTATAACGATAAGTTTTTTTTATATTCAAAACAGTAGTAATTATTACAAAGACGATAACCAAAAGGAATTAAATAATTCTAGCACTAACGCCATAAAACGTAGTAACTTCTAAAGCAACATAGCCTGTGTAGTAAATTTACGAAGAAGATGGCCACTAAAACCCAAAGCCTATCAACCACCACACAGGTAATTTTGGTAATTTTGCTCTAATAACTTCACAAATTAAGTTTATCTACCATTACTCACTTGGCATTTTGATGCACCTTACAACATCCAAAAGGATATGGATACACCACTTTACACACACAAGGACTCTCTACAAGCATGCACCACTCAAAACCAGAAAGAATATCAAGAGGTCAACAAGATTCCAAGACTAATACATATTCTAGAAACTTTTAGAAAGAGCTAATAATGTAATTAGTTAAATATTTTGTCTCTAGAGGACAGAGGTGTCAAATTATGAAAGGGTATCTTACCACTTTTGTTTTATTCTAAAAAGCCAATGAATTAATGAAATATTTCTTTTTTCCTCCTTTATGCATTATTTTCATCTTTAATCCTCTCCACAAGGTAGTTTGCATCAATTGGTGCTTTCACTCAATGAACACCATGGTGGAAACCACACAACAACGAACTCGCGTCATTGACGAAACTCTCCATCAACATCAGGCCTCCATAAAAGCCATTACCTCCACCCATTGCCAAACTTACCGACATCCAAACCATCATTCAGACACTCACACAATCCATTGCCAAACTACATACCAAAGTAGCCGCTAACCCCACAACCCCACCATCCCCTATATTGCAGCCAAGGACGTAACTAGTAATCGAGTTGGATGGGCAACCGCTCCATCCAAGAAAACAAAAGAAAAAACACGAAAAAAAATTTAGAAATAAAAACACAACTCAGCCAATAAATCTCGTTTCTCAAAATTATTTCATCCATCTTCTACTCATTATGTTAATAAAAATACAAAACTAATACCCATGGGAACCCGAGCTTGCGTTTCTTCCATCTACTCACACCTGTAGCTAATAATCCTTCCACGTTGATCTAAGTACTCTCAATTTATCAATTCTTCAATCTATTTGTTAATTGAACAAGCAAAATCCTGGCTTTCTTATGATTAGGTATGAAATATTCTAATTGACCTTTTAATGCAGTTTTCTCATGAGATTGGAAAGACCTAGCTGTTGGATTGAAAACCCTAACATGTGATTCTTGTAGTTAAGTGTAAGTTTAGAGTTTTATGAAGTAGATTATATCTTATATACTAAAGTTATATATGATATTTGATTAACTGATTCCATAAATAACAAGCCCAATTTAATTTTCATTTTTTCATGCTTTACATCATTCAAATTGCAGTTTTAGAAGCTATGTTTAAATACTGGATACATGTTGAACTTATTTCCATATAAACGTAAACAATTGTTTAGCATATTGGAACTATTGATGTTTGAATATAACATAAATGGTTCTATTGGCCTATATATAATAATGTTTCTACCATTCGATATTTGATCACTCATATAATCCGTCCACCGCAAATCAAATTCCTGGTTACATCTCTGATTGCGGCCACCTCCCCTCATCACCATCTCACTCCATACATCTTCACAAAATAGTTTCATCCAAATACGAACCATGAAATACGAACTTTCTTTCTTTGATGGTTCCAATCCACTTGATTGGATCTTTCAAGCGAAAAGATTCTTTACCTACTACTCAATACCTGATGAACAACGTATAGAGCTAGCTAGCTTCTACATGATCGGGAAGCTATAACATGGTTCCAACAGATATATCAAAACCAACAACTATCATCATGGAATGCTCTTACAAAAGCGTTGGAGTAATGATTTGGACCCTTTTCCTTTATCAACCCCAAGCGACACTATTCAAACTCTGCCAAACTAGATCCGTGGAGGTGTACCAATCAATATTTGAAGCTATTAGTAATTGAATCACTACCCTATCCCTTGACGCACATCTCTATTGTTTCATTTTCGGCCTTAAAAAACCCATAAAAAGTGAACTCCACATCTTAAAACCAACATCCCTTTATGAAGCAATCGATTTAGCCAAACTAGTTGAAAGCAAACTCGTCGATAAGCACGCCTTCTTCTCTAAACAACCGTCTATCTAACTCACCAACCCACCATTATCAACACCTCCATTTTACATTCATCCAAATCAACAACCTCCACAACCAACATTCCAATATAAAAACTCACCTCTTTCGAAATGCAATTGCGGCAAGCTCAAGGGCTTTGCTTTGATTGTGATGAAAAGTATCATATGGGCCATGGCTGTCAAAATCGTAGAGCCCTCCTTCTCTTTTCTGATGGCAACGAAATTGACCCAACACTAGCAACCGAGCACTACGATGCACCAGAACTTCCACAACTTGGGCCTGCAGTTAATAATGAACCCCCATCTTCTGATGACGACGTACTTTTCCACTCTCTGGTCGGTACGAATAACCTTAAGACATTGCAGCATTCACTCTGGATCCACCGTCGTTAGGTCTCATCCCTCTTTGATACGAGTAGTACCCATAACTACCTTCAGTCCCGAATTGCGAAATTTCGAGGCCTAAAGATTGATTACTCTTATCAATTTAGAGTTACCGTCGGCAATGGTCAAAAACTTTAGAGACATGGCCTTTATCACGATGTAGAGGTAGTAATTGCAAATGCGGTTTTAAAATTGAATTTCATTTATTAAGTTTCACCGTGTCTGATATTATTATGGGGATCAACTGGCTTGAAACACTTGATGCAATTACCACTAACCTCAAATCCTTAACCATGTCATTTCACCACAATAACCACCTTATGAAATGACCCACTTAAATTTTTTTTTAATATACAGTGGCCATTTAATCAAGAAAACATTGCATTCCAATTTTTCTTCTATCCAAGACCTTTTGTCAATATAAAAATATTGGTTTGCTCATTTCATCTTAAACTTACATATATGAAGATATATAAGTCATTTTCTACTTAAATCAGAGTACAGAAATTTGTAAGTAGAAATCTGTTTGGGTATTACTTAAAGGTAATACTCTTTACATAGCAATAGTGTATCTAAAAACCTGATTTTCAAAGTATACTTGGGTTATTGCATAACTATTGATTTCATGTCTCAAGACTTATCCTTTTACATGAATTTCCATAATTTTATTACTGTATGAACAGTGCTTTTGCTTGTGCATGTGTGTGTGCATGTTCCTGTGCATGTGTGTGTCAGAAGAAGTTTCAAGTGTTTAGTTTTCTATTTCTTCTTGTTATCTAAAGTGACTGAGTTTCTCCTATATCTGGGTTGTAAATTAACATAACTGAAAATTTAGTTTAAAAGTTCTTGAGTACTGGCTTAACCCAGACTCAATAAAATGGCTATGTTAGCCATATTCAGTTTGCACTATTTCTCAACAAAACACATTTTATTTTGTTTTCTTTTCTAAGGCAACTCAAAACCTTTCTGCCAGATTTTTTTTGGCTTAAACATGGATTTTCTTATGTCAATTCTTTGGATATACATTCAAACCACAAATCCTTTCAATCTCAGATTCTCAACTATTTAAACAAACTGTTCTTTTTAAAAGTTTTAGAGTTTCATTTCTTAGCAAAGCATTTTGCAAAACAAAGCACATAGTTTCAGCTGATACATATAAGTTCAACACTTACAAAACAGTAAATAACAATACATTGGTTTTTCTAAGCAACTTAAACAAAATATCTTAACATAGTTCAACATGAATATCTAATTTAACTTCAGCAAAGTCTTTAAAAACTAGCATCCAATTCCTTAAGCAGTTAATCTCATCCAAAGCCTGATCAACAAAATTCCTATTTTCCTGCATAATCACCATGAACTGCCCCATATGAATATGAGACACCCAATGGTGCATAAACACAAAAGGGTCAGACTAATGTCTGGTATGAGTAATCTACCTGAAAACATGATTTTATATGACTGCTATTTATATTCAAATACTTTGAATGAATTAAGAAACTCAGTATCATTTTTGTGCATGTTTTTGCGAGGCATGTGCATTCATATCTGTACTAAAAAAATTATATATGATCACAGTGATTTAGTTCAGTGAAAACAATCATAAGATTCACCCATAAAAACATCATAAACAAACCAATGCAATCATCAATTCAGTCATCATGCCCCCTTTACAATTTTACTGGCCATCAGGGATTTTGCCCAAGCCTCTCCTGAACCTATTTCTATAGTTCACTATCAAATATAATAGGGTCTTTAGCTACTTTCTCTTTTTTAAACACACACTGCCTGGGACATCTCTCTGTTAACCCAGCACACTCAGGCCCCTGGGTATAAACATACCATGTGTGAGCTTGCAATGTTCACCTTGCCAAGCTATATTTTGTAGCCCTAAGATCCAAAATCCTTAGTTAAATTACTAAGTGTTAATTTTCCCTTTTTCACAATTGTGCTAATCCCCTCTGCATATCACAGTCTAATCAGAGAAAAATAAACAATTCAACCAACATGTACTTATTCAAGGGTTGGTAAGTCATGTTCTCATAAACATGCATTTAATCAAACAAGCAGATGTGAGTTCTCAGTATACATGTTATTTTGTTCATGGGTTTCAATGGATCATGTTATAAATATATGGTCATAGATAGTTTCTTTGGTTGCCTCCTTTTTACCTCTGGTTTAATCAGATACTCATCAATTTATAAGATCTGGCTAAACCACAAGTGTATGTTCTGATCTGGATTATTTGTAAAACATAGAAGCTCAGCACATGTATAACATTGCACTCCTACATTTTTACTTGTTCAATTAATATGAGACATAAGCAACAACACTATGCTGCAGTCCTATATTTTTTTCATTTTTCCTTTTAACCATAGATTTACAACATAAACCCTGGGATTTAAATAAATAATTGTATGGAGAAAACACATAAAAGAAAACATTTCATCTCAAGGTTAATCCACAACACAGATGATCATTTTAAACATGAAATATATGACTCATTTTCTGGGTAAATCACCATGAAGGGTTGTACACTTGAACAGATCATTAACAAACCAAAGTCATCAAATCATAAAATAAACATAACTTGCAAAAGTGAATTATTAATTCAAATAGGCTGCCTCAATATTCAGGACTTAATGCCAAGTTTTCAGTGTGGTTACTCACATTAATTGTAACGAACCGGAATTTTCAAAGCCGAAAATTCCAGATAGTTATGAAAAAGAAGAAAGAGGTAGAAGAAGAACAGAAACATCAACAACTCACATTCGCAGCGGATAAAATATAATAATAATTAAATACAGTTTACCAAAAGAATACTATATCTGTTCATTACATTTAATATACATCAGAGTTTCACAAATACACAGTCACTGTATATACACTATAATCATGTCTCAGAAATACAATAATATACTGCAGCGGAAATACTCTATACGTACTTGTCATCCAGCTCGTCTCCTAAGCTCCAGAACGTCCTACCTGAAAATCTGTAACACTCGGTCTGACCCGAGCATTACACCAAAGTAACACCCGGGTCAGGCTGGAAACCAGCGTGAGTAAACACAACTAACATGGAATACATCCATACAACTATATAAACCCGGGGTAACATATATCAATTTATCCAATTTACAATTTGCAATGGACAACACTTATTTCACATATCAATTTATTTTTTTTTCGAAGTGGTTTCGGGTATTTCCTAATACCCAACCCCAGTCTCTTCGAGTCTCATGCCATCCTATTCCAAGATATCCAAATAAACACAACATTTCCTATCAGAGATATCAATTCATTCAAAGCATCCAATACCATTTCATCATCCATAAGCAAAGCGTATTCACATACAAATCAATTAAATTGATTCAAATTGGATTTCAAACCTCCATCACTTAGATTTCCTCATTTAACGTTATTTAATTCCAAATCAATTTATTTGTCATCCCATTATTATTCATCTTAATTAATTATCTTTCAATTGCATTCAAATAATTATCTTTAATTAACTTCTCGTTACTTATTATCCTTACCCCCAATTAATAAGTAGTCCTAATTTCTTCATAAATTATTTGATTATATTACTTATATTAATCCTTGATTACTTATATCACTTAACTTCTCATAATTCGCTTATTATTGATTTAATTCATCTCAATTAATCGATCTTTAATTACATCGTAATTATTTAAATTTATAATCTCCACTATATTTTAATTTATCTAATCAAATTTAGTTACTAAAATTTAACCACGATATTAATCATTCTCGGTTTATTTCACCCTAAAATTAACTATCCCCTTTTTTTCCATTAATAAATTAATTGCTCCTTAGTTACTTACCTTAACTAATCTCTTGAATTAATTCCACAGGTAATTTTATTTTATTTAGTACTTAAGTTTAAAACAAGCTAAAACTCAAGTACTTCGAGTCAAACCACATTTAACTCGAGAACTAACTAAAACCAAAGTCACATCATCATCAATAGAACATCCAATCAATTTATTCATCTTAATTATACTGAAGGAAAACCTCCTCTTGGTTAAATATTAAACACATTACTAAACATTTACCTTTAATTAACGTTATACTGTGGCAAACCCGAATTCCCTGTCTATTCGAATATTGTTTAAGAAAAAAAAACAAAGTGCCTTCCACTTCCAAAACTCTGAAACCCAAGTTATTCAGATGAATCCAAGAAATATTCAACTATCACACTCTGAAAGGAATAACACATAAATTGAATTTGCTCAAGATTCACAAAATTGAACAACATGTGATGTTTGAAAGAGGAACAATTTAACGTGCTGTTTAAAAATTTAGAGCAGAGATTACTCACTGTCGATCGCCGCCTCCAGACAGCCGCCATCACCATCGTTGCTCATTGCGCCTTCCTCTTCGCATGCGAGGCAAACGCGACTCCTAGCCCTAGGTGAAAATGCGGCCACCTCCCACTGTTCCTCCTCCACGAATCGGCATCGAGTACATATACTTCACCTTAGCCTTCCTCGTACCCCCGAACTACTCCACCTCTAAGCCACCGCCGGCCTCACGAGCATCCAAACGCCACCACACAACGTCGTCTCTTCGATTTGGGTCAGAAGATGAGAATGGAAATCGTGATTTGGAAAGAAAGCGGGCTCGGCTTCCATTCGACGGCGAGTAGGTGAGACGATTTGATTTTGATTTTCGAACGAGTTTCGTTCGTTCTTCATTTTATTTTATTTTAGATAAATTTTGTTTTCTATTAGAAGGTTAGAGAGGGAACGGGAATAAGATAGAGGTCTGGGGAAGCTTCCTGAATACGCCTGTTAATTAAATAATTAAATATGAAAATATCTCGTGTTCCATAACGTGAAATCCTGAACCCCGAATCAAACATTCCGATAGACGTTTACAGGGTTTTACCCGCATTCCGAACACGATGAAACGCGTTTCGGAGGCTAATTTGATTGTATGCACGAGTTACGGAAGTAAACGATCAATTTTAAATTAAATCGATTCAAATAATTCAAAGCGTTTTGAGCTGTCCGGGTCAAACGACAACTCTGATTGCTACGAAAATTGAAATCCGATAATAACTAACTATTACGGATCCAATGGAACTGGTTCCGTCGAATTCCGAGAATGTGCCTCGGAAGGCTATTTTAAATATCGATTTAAATGATATACTTTCAAAACTGAACAAATCATCTTTAAATTAAATTTCAACCATCCTATTATCTTCAGTATCATCATTATAAATTTTATAAGCCTTCAGATTATTTTTAACAGACTTAAAATTCCATATCCAACATCTTACCCAATTTCGAACTATATAATTTAATAATTTAATTATCAAGTAAATACTGATATCTTGAATTCAAGTTAAAATTAGCTTTTTAGATGTTTAAAAATCAATTAATTAGTCTAGTTTAAATTGTTAAAATTCTGGGTCGTCACATTCCTTCCCCCTTAAAAGAATTTCGTCCCCGAAATTACTAGTTAAGAAGAATGGTACTATACCCGTTTACCTTTCCCCCAAAACCAACAGTTCAACATCTTACCAATTATCTTTTATAAAAGACCTCTTATCATTCTTACCGATTTCCCAAACTCTCCCACAGTTCCCAAACAATACCCTTTTCTCAATTATTCAAATTTAAATTTAAATCAAATTTTGAATTATCAAAATTTTCTCAAAAAAAATTTTAACTCTCTAAATTTTCGAGAAATTTTGCCAGCGTCTCCTTTGCGCGGCTAGCTCGGTACAACTACGAAAGGCCTCTACGGACTCCCAAATTTCAAAAAGAAAACAAAAGGCCAAGTGGCTAACTCAAAACCCAATCCAATTTCATACAGAAATTAAATACTAACCTTTTAGTCGGGCCATTCAAATTTATCTTTTGGAATCAAATCCAATTTCTTTTCCCTTTACTACCTGCATATCCCACTTAGCAACAATATCCAATTGTAACTTTACAAATCATTTTATACCATTCCTTACAAGAGTTTTCATATCTACTTCTATCAACTTGTTTCTCCCGTTTCCATATGATTTCAATTTGTCCTCAATTCTAAATATTGAATTTTATCCTCCATTGATATCTAATTCATATTAGTTTCATTTACTAATCTATTTAATTCTAATCTGTCATTAACATAAATTTTTCCAAAAATTTCTAACTCCCAAAATTTTCAGAAAATTTTGGCAGAGTCTCCTTTGTACGGAGGAGCTTCTGCGATATCACAGGATGCACAAATATATATATACATCGGCCTCAGGCCGGAAATCACAATACATATCAATATATGCAGTTCATATCTCCTATTTTGAATTCTTTTGTGTAGGCGTACCTTTTTTTAGCAATTTAAGCAAGCAACTTATTTATTTTAGCAAATAGCGCAACCAAATCCAGTCAAACGGCCTTCAGGTACCTGTACTATCTCAATTTAAACGTATAAGCACTATATATATGAAGTTTACAACATTTCTCTTCCTAAAACAACTATAACACTTCAATTCTAAAGAAATGTATTCTAAATAACTTCCACGAGCAATTGATATGATTTCAACACGATTTCATTTCCTTCAACCAATTCATATACCATTTTGTTCAAATTTTAAAAACAAGAAGGATCATAAGACATTTTAATCGGCTAATGCATGAATATATAGCTACACTTAGTTGAAGACTAAACCGATACTTATCTTGGTTTACAATTTAAGTCTCTCCTTATATACTTTAAATCTAAACTTATAAATATAAGTATATGTGTTTTTAAACTAAGGTAAAATCTAGTTTTAACAAAATGTAATATGTTTTGCAGTTAAGTTATCGTTATACATTAGAAAGCATATCACCTATTCATTTAAAGGCTGCTAATAAAACATGCACTAGGTCAAGTCATATATATTAAAGACCTGAACAGACCTGATCAGTACATCCTTTATATGAAAGGAAAATAGGCAACTTAAATAAAGTCCAAGTCAAAAGGAAAAAATCACATATGGTACTATGCTATTACTTAAAAATGCCAGGCTATTAGTTTACACATAATCACAAACGAGGCTTTATTACACATACAAAAGTATGGACAACACACTTCCTTTTTAAGTATTTGAGAAAAGTAGGTTGCTAATAATAATATGTACTAAGTCAATGTATATGTATACTTTGTTGTTATTTTATTTTATAGGCACTGTCAGGTCAAGATCTAGATCATGCAACATTTCAAAACTCGTATATACACTTTTTGGAATTATAACTTAAGATTATTATACTGTCCCAAACACTTATGTGAGCAAACATAGTTTCAAATTAGAACTTCAAGTGTACAGACTAAATTATTAGTTCGAGCGTAGGGCAATGGTCAAATCAAAACAATCTATTAGCCTAAAAACATAAGACCCAACTCCAAATAAAGCCCTGATTAATTTTTTTTTTATATTTATATTCAACCTGACTTCATCCATTTATTATTTAATTCAATTAACCTATTTACTCATTCCATTTTAAATTTTTAATTCACCTACTTACTTTATTTCCAAATTTATTTTATTAATACAAGCCATTCTCAATTAATTTTTTTTTTACTTACCTTATTTTATTTGCAACTCAAACCATTTCTATTATAATTTACTTCCATTTCATCCGACAACACTTCCATTATATCTAATCTACTTGCAAATTTCATTAAATATTTTTCAAATCACCTTTGAATTGTATTGGTAATTCAAACCATCACTTTTTCAACCCAACTCCACTTTATTTTTACAACATCTCCACTTATTTAATTCATTATCAAATCCCAGTCGAATTTCTATTTACAATTCAAATTCATTCCCAAACTCCATTATTAACGTACAATCCATTTTATTTAACCGAGCTAATCTTTATTAACATACTCTAGCAATTTATTATTTAGTTAATTAGCTTGCTTCCAACTTTTAAATCGAGATTCGATT
Organism: Allium fistulosum; assembly: GCA_030737815.1. NCBI lineage: Eukaryota > Viridiplantae > Streptophyta > Magnoliopsida > Asparagales > Amaryllidaceae > Allium > Allium fistulosum. Next base: position 1,045,224,669 of record CM060905.1, read on the forward strand.
TTATTACAAAAATCACTTCATTAAATTTTCCTGGGTTCAAAGTTTATAAATTCAGTTTGGATTTCCTTTCATTTTCCAAAATTCCAACACTTTTATTTTAAAATTTAGAAATGCTTTTAAATTCAAATAATATTATTAAAATAGCTTTTTATAAAAATACTTTTTATAACTCGATGTCTCAACCAGTCCATCCTTGTTCTCACAGAAATTCAGTCATACGTTGATCAGGCGTAGGACTGAAAATCTATAAGTACTTAGCAGACTCATTTTCGACATCTAGTGAAAATACTTCGAAAGTAATTTTACTTGAAAATATCGAAAATAGTTTTTGAAAACAGTTTACTGAAAATATCTTTGGTGAGAATGCTCTGGAAATCATCACACCCATCTATGGTCACAGTTACATCCAGGGTTACGTTGCCGTCGCAGCAAAAGTCCATGTAACTGATTACACCATAGAACCCACGACAGATCGTAGTTACATCCAGGGTTACGTTGCCGTCGCAGCAAAAGTCCATGTAACTGCAGGCTCTCTGCGGCCTCTCGATTACGCTGTCAAATGAAACTTCTCCCCACATAGGTCGCAGTCTACCGATATAAAATCAAACGTAGACTGTTGGCTCTCAGCGGCACACACGACTTTCGCTATGTTACCATAGTGTCACAGTCTACCGATATAAAATCAAACGCAGACTGCTGGCTCTCAGCGGCACACACGACTTTCGCTATGGTACACTACTCATAATCCTCAGGAACTAGTTTTGTCCGGACTCCTCACAGGATCAACTTTAGAACCTCCCCTTAGAGGCTCAAGGCAGTACCACCCAATGGCACTCCTGAGAAGCTCATTTCAAGGGAGCGCCTTTTTCTCCAGAGCCAATCTCAAAACACTTTATACTATACACATATAGTATTTCAAATCATACACCTAGTATGAATTTCACACAAGGCTCCTTTACACAAATCGATTTCCAAAATCGATAAATTTCAAAGTAGGCTTTTCCAAATCTCAATATTGATTTACCCAAAAATCAAAAGCCCTTTCAAATCCAAAGGTTCCCAAAACCTTATTCCAAAATTCTCATAAGATCCTTTATATATATACAGATATATATAATTTTTAAAACTTTGGATCATTTCAAACTTGTATAAAACTCCTTTTATACTTCAAACACTTTCAAAAATCCTTTTCTATTTACATACTTGAATTTCCATTCACATACTCACAATTGCTTTAATTTCATGGGATTATCACTTCAATCCTTATCTCAATTGAGTATTTAACCAATACCAGTTTGAACTCCGACCGGTTTATATTTAGAAAATAGCTTAAAATTTTTAAAACAAATAAGTAGTTGAAAATAATTATTAGTTTGTAAAATAGCCATAAAATAATTAACTAGTTGCAAAATAATTAGAAAATAGTTAAATAGTTATAGAAATTTTAGATAATTGCAAAATAGTCATAAAATAGTAATTAATTTATAAACTAGTTGAAAAATAGTAATTAGTTTAGAAACATTTGAAAAATGGTTAAATAGCTCCAAAAATATATAAAATAATTTGCCTTAAGGAAGGAAGGTTGTATATATTTAATAGCTTGGAAAAATGAATTTATATTAAAACAATTTATACTGAAGATAGTCCAGAGTCAAAACTGTCCACTTTCCCATCAATTCAATTTAAATTTCCACTTCCATTTAAATTGACCCAATTCCAATTTAAATACTCCAATTTCCATTGGACTTGATTCATTCCCAATTCAACTTTAATTAATTCTCAAATTTCTTTCAAATTTCAAATCAAATTCCATTTGATTTTTACTTACTCGACTTTATTTATAACTTCTATTTTACAACTTCTATTTATAATCAATTTCATTCACATTTTACTTTTAACTCGGAATTATACATTTTATTTAACCATTATATATTATTATTCCATAAACATTTTAATCAAGATTCTAGAGTTTAACAAATTTCCAAAATTTCAGTATCACCTTAGAATTCAACTATATCCAAAATGCTTTGGAAAATTCAATTATCTCTTTGAATTTCAAAACCAAACCCAGTTCACAAGCAATTCCAATTTAAAACAATTTGGTAGCAATTTCTCTTCTAGAAACTCGAAAATGAACATCGATGATGCTGCAGTCATTACCGACGTTATTTTCCAGTGACCGAAAGAGTTCAATGCTTTTATCTTATTAAAAACATTTCCAAATATTTTTAATTTCAAATCTCCCAGATTTCAGATTCAACACAAAAATATTTTTGAAATAATACTATTATTTCTCTAAAACCTTTGGAAACCACTTACAATCCAAAGGAATTTTAAATTTTCCCAAAAATCTTCAAATCCCCAATCCATCCAATTCATATTTAAACATTACTCCGGAATTTTCATCTTACTTTATTTTCAAATATTCTCTGGGATTTTATTTCAAATTATAATCTCATTTATTTCAATTTATAAATTACATTTACAATCTATATTTCAAATTCCAATCAATTTGGATTGATACCACCCACTTCAGTTCCAATCACTTCAATTTAATCCAATTCAAATTGTCCATTTGAATTTTTTAAACTTATCCATCTTTAATCACAAATCCAATTAATTCCAACCGGATTCAATTTAAATGAATTCAATTCCAACTTCAAATTTTAACCATCTCGAATTATATAAATTCGAGTTAAATTCTCAAAGATTGGTTTAACTTTTTAAACCAAATTAACCTTGTTTATTCAAAGTTTTTAAACAATTTAATTTTTGAGTTCTAATTCTAGAATTCCAATTTAATCAATTTAAATCTTAATTTGGTTGTATTTTCTGTTACCACTTAATTTAATTTCAATTTCAAGTTTTCAATTAGGTTGTATTTTATATTACTTCTTAACTCAATTCCAATAATTTAACAACCAATCACCTAAATATTTATTAGAAGGAAATATTGCTTTATATATCAAAATATATTTTTATATAAAATCATTGAAAACCTTTATATAAGAAAATAACAAGTACGCTCTCATATAAATATATTCAACTCATTCTAGAGTACTACGGACTCTATTAAATGGGTAATTCCCACCAGAGCCAAGGTTCTCGCTTAACCTGGCTCTGATACCAACTGTAACGACCCGGAATTTTCAAAGCCGAAAATTCCAGATAGTTATGAAAAAGAAGAAAGAGGTAGAAGAAGAACAGAAACATCAACAACTCACATTCGCAGCGGATAAAATATAATAATAATTAAATACAGTTTACCAAAAGAATACTATATCTGTTCATTACATTTAATATACATCAGAGTTTCACAAATACACAGTCACTGTATATACACTATAATCATGTCTCAGAAATACAATAATATACTGCAGAGGAAATACTCTATACGTACTTGTCATCCAGCTCGTCTCCTAAGCTCCAGAACGTCCTACCTGAAAATCTGTAACACTCGGTCTGACCCGAGCATTACACCAAAGTAACACCCGGGTCAAGCTGGAAACCAGCGTGAGTAAACACAACTAACATGGAATACATCCATACAACTATATAAACCCGGGGTAACATATATCAATTTATCCAATTTACAATTTGCAATGGACAACACTTATTTCACATATCAATTTATTTTTTTTTCGAAGTGGTTTCGGGTATTTCCTAATACCCAACCCCAGTCTCTTCGAGTCTCATGCCATCCTATTCCAAGATATCCAAATAAACACAACATTTCCTATCAGAGATATCAATTCATTCAAAGCATCCAATACCATTTCATCATCCATAAGCAAAGCGTATTCACATACAAATCAATTAAATTGATTCAAATTGGATTTCAAACCTCCATCACTTAGATTTCCTCATTTAACGTTATTTAATTCCAAATCAATTTATTTGTCATCCCATTATTATTCATCTTAATTAATTATCTTTCAATTGCATTCAAATAATTATCTTTAATTAACTTCTCGTTACTTATTATCCTTACCCCCAATTAATAAGTAGTCCTAATTTCTTCATAAATTATTTGATTATATTACTTATATTAATCCTTGATTACTTATATCACTTAACTTCTCATAATTCGCTTATTATTGATTTAATTCATCTCAATTAATCGATCTTTAATTACATCGTAATTATTTAAATTTATAATCTCCACTATATTTTAATTTATCTAATCAAATTTAGTTACTAAAATTTAACCACGATATTAATCATTCTCGGTTTATTTCACCCTAAAATTAACTATCCCCTTTTTTTCCATTAATAAATTAATTGCTCCTTAGTTACTTACCTTAACTAATCTCTTGAATTAATTCCACAGGTAATTTTATTTTATTTAGTACTTAAGTTTAAAACAAGCTAAAACTCAAGTACTTCGAGTCAAACCACATTTAACTCGAGAACTAACTAAAACCAAAGTCACATCATCATCAATAGAACATCCAATCAATTTATTCATCTTAATTATACTGAAGGAAAACCTCCTCTTGGTTAAATATTAAACACATTACTAAACATTTACCTTTAATTAACGTTATACTGTGGCAAACCCGAATTCCCTGTCTATTCGAATATTGTTTAAGAAAAAAAAACAAAGTGCCTTCCACTTCCAAAACTCTGAAACCCAAGTTATTCAGATGAATCCAAGAAATATTCAACTATCACACTCTGAAAGGAATAACACATAAATTGAATTTGCTCAAGATTCACAAAATTGAACAACATGTGATGTTTGAAAGAGGAACAATTTAACGTGCTGTTTAAAAATTTAGAGCAGAGATTACTCACTGTCGATCGCCGCCTCCAGACAGCCGCCATCACCATCGTTGCTCATTGCGCCTTCCTCTTCGCATGCGAGGCAAACGCGACTCCTAGCCCTAGGTGAAAACGCGGCCACCTCCCACTGTTCCTCCTCCACGAATCGGCATCGAGTACATATACTTCACCTTAGCCTTCCTCGTACCCCCGAACTACTCCACCTCCAAGCCACCGCCGGCCTCACGAGCATCCAAACGCCACCACACAACGCCGTCTCTTCGATTTGGGTCAGAAGATGAGAATGGAAATCGTGATTTGGAAAGAAAGCAGGCTCGGCTTCCATTCGACGGCGAGTAGGTGAGACGATTTGATTTTGATTTTCGAACGAGTTTCGTTTGTTCTTCATTTTATTTTATTTTAGATAAATTTTGTTTTCTATTAGAAGGTTAGAGAGGGAACGGGAATAAGATAGAGGTCTGGGGAAGCTTCCTGAATACGCCTGTTAATTAAATAATTAAATATGAAAATATCTCGTGTTCCATAACGTGAAATCCTGAACCCCGAATCAAACATTCCGATAGACGTTTACAGGGTTTTACCCGCATTCCGAACACGATGAAACGCGTTTCGGAGGCTAATTTGATTGTATGCACGAGTTACGGAAGTAAACGATCAATTTTAAATTAAATCGATTCAAATAATTCAAAGCGTTTTGAGCTGTCCGGGTCAAACGACAACTCTGATTGCTACGAAAATTGAAATCCGATAATAACTAACTATTACGGATCCAATGGAACTGGTTCCGTCGAATTCCGAGAATGTGCCTCGGAAGGCTATTTTAAATATCGATTTAAATGATATACTTTCAAAACTGAACAAATCATCTTTAAATTAAATTTCAACCATCCTATTATCTTCAGTATCATCATTATAAATTTTATAAGCCTTCAGATTATTTTTAACAGACTTAAAATTCCATATCCAACATCTTACCCAATTTCGAACTATATAATTTAATAATTTAATTATCAAGTAAATACTGATATCTTGAATTCAAGTTAAAATTAGCTTTTTAGATGTTTAAAAATCAATTAATTAGTCTAGTTTAAATTGTTAAAATTCTGGGTCGTCACATTAATTCTTTTTTTTCCTAAGCCTTTCTTCTCTTTTGATCCTCTACCTTCCTCTAGCTCTAATGGCCGGTGCTCCTTATTTTCTCTGGTTTATATATTTTTTCCTATTTTTCCTTTAGGTCATGAAGAGCAAAAATGTGTATGACACTACACTAAGCCTCCTTATATAAACCCTGGCTGTTACTAGGGTTTTATGGAATTACCCAATGTCAGTTCTACCCCATACAAAACATAGTCTGCCTCTTATTTGATTCAAGAAAATAAGAGGGTATGTGGTCCTTGTCTTTATTTTCAGAAATAAGCCTCATTCTTTTAATCTTTCCCTGGGTCATGTTATATGCATGACTTCTTATTTCCTAAATTAAAGAAATTACTGGAAATGGATAAAGTGTATTCATGCCATTTCCATGCAATTTCTGTTTTCTTCCAGCAAATGTATATGTATGCCTATTTTTCCTAAGTCTTTCCTTTCTTTCTTCAAATAATTTTAAGTTTTTTTCTGCCTAGCTTTCATTTTCTTTGTGCCAGATTTATTTAAAGATAAAATCCTATCTTCATGAATATGTATTTCTAAATTAGTTATTTTAATTTATATATTGATTTCTACCTAGCTTTTATTATGCAGAAAATTATGTGCATGTATGTGCACTAACTTGTGCACTTGTACATGTTTTAAACCATGTATCTGCAAATCAGTTTCCTATTCCTATCTTTTCAATGCAATTTTTAAACAAATATAAACTCATTTAAATCATGAATCTGCTCACAAAATCAGGGTTATCACATATACCCCTCCTTTTAGGAATTGTGTCCCACAATTCTTTCATACTTAACTTAAGTATCATTACTCCAGAAAAATCAATTTTCTGATCTCAAACCATTGTCAAGCCAATCACTTGATTAAACACTATGCATAAAAAAATCATAATGCATATTCAATCAAAACATTCATCAATATATATAAATTTACCTTTCATTTAATCAAACAGTTGGGGATAATCATTTCTGATTTTATCCTCTACTTCCCATGTGCAATCATTTGGGTCAAGACTCCATTGCACTTTCACTAATTTAATTTCTTTGTTTCTCAATTTCTTGGTTTCTCTAGAAACTATGCCCACTGGCTCCTTTTCATAGATCATCCTAGGGTCAATCTGCACATCCTTAGAGGATTCTAGGATTGCCTCCTTATCATGAACCCATCTTCTAAGTTGAGACACATGAAAAACATCATGCATTTCTCTCATTTCTTCTGGCAACTCTAGCTTATAGGCTACAGTTCCTATTCTTTATAAAATTTTATATGGCCCTATATACCTAGGAATCAACTTTCCTTGTTTCCCAAACCTTAGAAACTTTTTCATGGGTGATATCTTGATAAATACATAATCTCCAACATCATATTGTACTACCTTTCTCTTTCATCTGCATATTTCTTTTGCCTATCTTGGGTAGAAGCAATTCTTTTTCTGATCAAAGCTATCTTTTCATAAGTTTCCTTCACATTTTCTGGTCCTAAGACCACTTTCTCCCCAGATTCAAGCCAACTTGAGGGTGATAAACATGGTCTCCCATAGAGAGCTTCAAAGGGTGCCATGCCTATGCTACTATGATGGCTATTGTTATATGCAAATTCGGCTAAAAAGATATGATCCTCCCAACTTCCTCCCCAATCCAATACACAAGCTCTTAACATGTCTTCAAGCAATTTGTTCACAATTTCTGTTTGGCCATCAGATTGAGGATGGTATGCTGTGCTTAAGCATAAATCAGTCCCCATTGCCTTGTGAAAACTCTGCCAAAACTTTGAAGTGAAGATGGTATCTCTATCACTTACTATAGTCTTTGGTATACCATGCAGCCTGACTACTTCTTTAATAAATAAATAAATGGGCTAGTGTACTTGCATTTCTTTCTGATTTTACTGGTATAAAGTGGGCTGACTTGGTTAACCTATCAACCACTACCCAAATACTATCATTTCCCTTCCTAATTCTAGGCAAACCATCAATGAAATCCATTGATATGTCTTCCCATTTCCACTGTGGTATTTGCAAAGGTTGAAGCATCCCTGAGGGTTTTTGATACTCAGCCTTCACTTGTTGGCAAACGATACATTTAGATACATAGGTTGCCACTGCACTCTTCATACCACTCCACCAATAATCCCTCTTGAGGTTGTGATACATTCTTGTGCTTCCTGGGTGTATAGTGTATTTGCTTTTGTGGTAAGCATCCAAGATTTCTTGCTTCAACTCATCAATTGCTGGAACACACATTCTTTTTCCTTTCTTCAAACGGCCTTGATCATTCAACTGAAAACCTTCCACTGCCTCACCATTTAATATCCGAGTCTTCTTTTCAATTAAAAATGGGTCTTGGTCTTGTAGCATTACAACCTTATTCTTCAATTCTGACCCCAGAGTAATAAAACTTAATTTTCCCATTTCTACATTCTCACTGCATAAGCTCATGTTTTCTATATTATCACTTTCTATTTCTGAATCAATTAACAATAATAAAGTGTTAAACTCTTTTACCATCAATCTAGCCATGTTACCATGTTGTCTACTTAGGGCATCTGCTACTTTATTAGCCTTACCATGTGTGTACAATATTTCAAAATCATATGAGGCTAGGAGTTCAATCTATCTTTGCTGCCTCATATTTAATTCTTTTTGTGAAAACAAATATTTAAGTGATTTATGGTCTGTATAAACTTCAAATTTTGCTCCTAACAAGTAGTGTCTCCATAACTTAAGAGCATACACTATAGCAGCCAATTCAAGGTCATGAGTAGCATATCTTACCTCACTTGGTTTCAACTGCCTAGAAGCATAAGCTATCACTTGATGTTGTTGCATCAATACTACCCCAAGCCCCTGTCCACTTGCATCAGTATACACCACCAAGTTTTCATTTCCTTCAGGCACTTTAAGAATTGGAGCTTGTAGTAGTGCTTCCTTTAGTTTTCCAAAGGCTTTCTCACACTCTTCAGTCCAAGTAAACACTTGAGTTTTCCTAGTCAATCTGGTTAATGGAATTGAGATTTTTGCAAAATCTTTTATAAATCTCCTATAGTAACTAGCCATTCCCATAAATGATCTGACCTCAGTGACATTAGTAGGCCTTTTCCAAGCTTGCACTACAATGAATTTATTAGAATCCACAGATATTCCTTTTTATGATATAATATGGCCTAGAAAATTCACTTCATTTTGCCAAAAAGTGCATTTTGAAAATTTGGCTTTTAAGTCTTCCTGCCTCAGTTTCTTGAATACCATATGCAAATGATTTTCATGCTCTCTAACTGACTTAGAATAAATTAGTATGTCATCAATAAATATCAATACAAACTTATCCAAGTATTCTCTAAAAATCCTATTCATCAAATCAACAAAATAGGAAGGAGCATTTGTCAAGCCAAATGGCATTACTAAAAATTCATAAAGTCCATATCTTGTGTTAAAGGCTGTATACTTAATGCTTTCCTCTTCAACTTTCATCTGATGAAAGCCTGAAGCTAAATCAAGCCTAGAAAATATTTTTGCACCACTCAATTGATCAAAGAGATCATCAATTCTTGGTAAGGGATATTTATTTTTAACTGTGACTTTATTTAATTCCCTATAGTCAATACATAACCTAAGGGATCCATCTTGTTTCTTAACAAAGACTACTGGTGCTCCCCATGATGAGCTATTGGGTCTAATAAAACCTTTTTCTTCTAGTTCAACCAATTGCTTTTTCAGCTCCATCAACTCCTTAGGCCTCATTCTGGTTGGTCTTTTAACCACTGGGCTAGCTCCTGGAATTATTTTAATTGAGAACTCAACTGGCCTGTGGTTTGGAATTTCCCTAACTTCACCAAACACATCAACATATTGATTCACTATGGGAATTTCTTCTAATGCAGGCATGGGTTTTTCATTATACAATGTAAAAAGGTTGGCTATACTTCTATTCTTGTTTGCCTCACAAAGAACAACTATTCTTCGTCCATCAGAAACTTTCAATGATATGGTGGATGTCTCCATATTTATGATAGCCTTATATCTACTCAACCAATCAACTCCTAAAATAATCCATATGCCCGGATATTGCAACACATATAGGTCTAACTCAAACACATGTCCTCCTATATTTAACCCTAGTTGCATACATATCATACCCAGAACACATGAACTACCTATAGGGCTTCTAATTAACAGTGGCTTATCAACAATCATACAATTCAATTTTAATTGTTGTGCAATATCATGGGAGATCAATGAGTGTGTAGCCCCAGTATCATACACTACTGCAAAAGGTATTGAGTGAATAAGCAAAGTACCTTCAACTTGACCATGCTTTTCAACACTTGATCCCTCAGCTGCCTTGCCTTTCCCTTCCAAAGCCCCTAATTTTCCTTGCTTAAAATCTGGACAATTCCTCTTTATGTGGCCTTCCTTCCCCAATGGTGACAATTGAAGGATGCAGGCCTAACATTTGTGCATCTATTCTTCATATGCCCCTCTTGGCCACAGTTATAACAAGTAATCTTCTTTTTAATTTCAGCAGCCCTGACTTCTTCTGGTTTCTTGGTGGAAGCTATGTCTGTTTTCTTCTTATCATAAGGGTGAAATTTACCCTTTCCCTCCTTGTTTTGGTTATTCTTGAATGCCCTGAAATTCTCTCTAGCCTTATCATGTTGTTCAATGCTCAAAGTCAAATCCAAAACTTGATCAAAAGCCATGTCCTTGTATGGTAGCATGGCTCTACTAAGGCTAGGGTTCAGCCCTTGAATATATCTGCCATTCTTAGCCTCCTCAGTGGTGATGAGTATTGCACCATACTTTGCCAATGATTCAAACTTCTGAGTGTACTCAGTGACACTCATAGTCCCTTGCCTTAATTTGATAAATTCCTCTAGCAAAGATTCCTTGGCTGATGCAGGGACAAATCTACCTTCCAACATTGCTTTAAATTGATCCCATGTCACCTCTCCTTCAGGTCTTCTAGCTATGATAACTTCCCACCAATCCAAAGCTGCTCCTCTCAATTGCCTGGATGCAATTTGCCTCTTCTTTTGGTCTTCAACTTGCATGTCTGCAAAGATTCTTTCCAAAATTCTGAGCCAATTTTGAACTCCCATAACTCCTTTTGTGCCATCAAAAGTTTTGCCTCCAAGATTGGTAAAAGTCTTGAGTAGTTTGGAAAGATCCTCATGTGGATTTTCCTGCCTGTTGCCTACTCCATCTCTTATGGCTCTCATGAATTCTTGCACATTCAACATGGGTGGTTCACTTGTTCCTACATTTTGATGTCTGGGTCCAACCATAGCTCTATGGATATAATACTTAGGTTAGTCTGTTTTTCCTAATACTCTATAGATTAATTCATTCTAATCTATCACTTATTCTGTTATAATAGATATTAATAGTGTAAACATTAACAAACAAAGCATCCAAAGCAGTCAACACTTCCATACATCCAATGCAAACAAGTTCATACAAAATTTTTCTATGTTATTTTACAACATAGCTCTGATACCAAATGAAATGACCCATTTAATTTTTTTTTAATATACAGTGGCCATTTAATCAAGAAAACATTGCATTCCAATTTTTCTTCTATCCAGGACCTTTTGTCAATATAAAAATATTGGTTTGCTCATTTCATCTTAAACTTACATATATGAAGATATATAAGTCATTTTCTACTTAAATCAGAGTACAGAAATTTGTAAGTAGAAATCTGTTTGGGTATTACTTAAAGGTAATACTCTTTACATAGCAATAGTGTATCTAAAAACCTGATTTTCAAAGTATACTTGGGTTATTGCATAACTATTGATTTCATGTCTCAAGACTTATCCTTTTGCATGAATTTCCATAATTTTATTACTGTATGAACAGTACTTTTGCTTGTGCATGTGTGTGTGCATGTTCCTGTGCATGTGTGTGTCAGAAAAAGTTTCAAGTGTTTAGTTTTCTATTTCTTCTTGTTATCCAAAGTGACTGAGTTTCTCCTATATCTGGGTTGTAAATTAACATAACTGAAAATTTAGTTTAAAAGTTCTTGAGTACTGGCTTAACCCAGACTCAATAAAATGGCTATGTTAGCCATATTCAGTTTGCACTATTTCTCAACAAAACACATTTTATTTTGTTTTCTTTTCTAAGGCAACTCAAAACCTTTCTGCCAGATTTTTTTTGGCTTAAACATGGATTTTCTTATGTCAATTCTTTGGATATACATTCAAACCACAAATCCTTTCAATCTAAGATTCTCAACTATTTAAACAAACTGTTCTTTTTAAAAGTTTTAGAGTTTCATTTCTTAGCAAAGCATTTTGCAAAACAAAGCACATAGTTTCAGCTGATACATATAAGTTCAACACTTACAAAACAGTAAATAACAATACATTGGTTTTTCTAAGCAACTTAAACAAAATATCTTAACATAGTTCAACATGAATATCTAATTTAACTTCAGCAAAGTCTTTAAAAACTAGCATCCAATTCCTTAAGCAGTTAATCTCATCCAAAGCCTGATCAACAAAATTCCTATTTTCCTGCATAATCACCATGAACTGCCCCATATGAATATGAGACACCCAATGGTGCATAAACACAAAAGGGTCAGACTAATGTCTGGTATGAGTAATCTACCTGAAAACATGATTTTATATGACTGCTATTTATATTCAAATACTTTGAATGAATTAAGAAACTCAGTATCATTTTTGTGCATGTTTTTGTGAGGCATGTGCATTCATATCTATACTAAAAAAATTATATATGATCACAGTGATTTAGTTCAGTGAAAACAATCATAAGATTCACCCATAAAAACATCATAAACAAACCAATGCAATCATCAATTCAGTCATCATGCCCCCTTTACAATTTTACTGGCCATCAGGGATTTTGCCCAAGCCTCTCCTGAACCTATTTCTATAGTTCACTATCAAATATAATAGGGTCTTTAGCTACTTTCTCTTTTTTAAACACACACTGCCTAGGACATCTCTCTGTTAACCCAGCACACTCAGGCCCCTGGGTATAAACATACCATGTGTGAGCTTGCAATGTTCACCTTGCCAAGCTATATTTTGTAGCCCTAAGATCCAAAATCCTTAGTTAAATTACTAAGTGTTAATTTTCCCTTTTTCACAATTGTGCTAATCCCCTCTGCATATCACAGTCTAATCAGAGAAAAATAAACAATTCAACCAACATGTACTTATTCAAGGGTTGGTAAGTCATGTTCTCATAAACATGCATTTAATCAAACAAGCAGATGTGAGTTCTCAGTATACATGTTATTTTGTTCATGGGTTTCAATGGATCATGTTATAAATATATGGTCATAGATAGTTTCTTTGGTTGCCTCCTTTTTACCTCTGGTTTAATCAGATACTCATCAATTTATAAGATCTGGCTAAACCACAAGTGTATGTTCTGATCTGGATTATTTGTAAAACATAGAAGCTCAGCACATGTATAACATTGCACTCCTACATTTTTACTTGTTCAATTAATATGAGACATAAGCAACAACACTATGCTGCAGTCCTATATTTTTTTCATTTTTCCTTTTAACCATAGATTTACAACATAAACCCTAGGATTTAAATAAATAATTGTATGGAGAAAACACATAAAAGAAAACATTTCATCTCAAGGTTAATCCACAACACAGATGATCATTTTAAACATGAAATATATGACTCATTTTCTGGGTAAATCACCATGAAGGGTTGTACACTTGAACAGATCATTAACAAACCAAAGTCATCAAATCATAAAATAAACATAACTTGCAAAAGTGAATTATTAATTCAAATAGGCTGCCTCAATATTCAGGACTTAATGCCAAGTTTTCAGTGTGGTTACTCACATTAATTCTTTTTTTTCCTAAGCCTTTCTTCTCTTTTGATCCTCTACCTTCCTCTAGCTCTAATGGCCGGTGCTCCTTATTTTCTTTGGTTTATATATTTTTTCCTATTTTTCCTTTAGGTCATGAAGAGCAAAAATGTGTATGACACTACACTAAGCCTCCTTATATAAACCCTGGCTGTTACTAGGGTTTTATGGAATTACCCAATGTCAGTTCTACCCCATACAAAACATAGTCTGCCTCTTATTTGATTCAAGAAAATAAGAGGGTATGTGGTCCTTGTCTTTATTTTCAGAAATAAGCCTCATTCTTTTAATCTTTCCCCGGGTCATGTTATATGCATGACTTCTTATTTCCTAAATTAAAAATTACTGGAAATGGATAAAGTGTATTTATGCCATTTCCATGCAATTTCTGTTTTCTTCCAGCAAATGTATATGTATGCCTATTTTGCCTAAGTCTTTCCTTTCTTTCTTTAAATAATTTTAAGTTTTTTTCTGCCTAGTTTTCATTTTCTTTGTGCTAAATTTATTTAAATATAAAATCCTATCTTCATGAATATGTATTTCTAAATTAGTTATTTTAATTTATATATTGATTTCTGCCTAGTTTTTATTATGCAAAAAATTATGTGCATGTATGTGCACTAACTTGTGCACTTGTACATGTTTTAAACCATGTATCTGCAAATCAGTTTCCTATTCCTATCTTTTCAATGCAATTTTTAAACAAATATAAACTCATTTAAATCATGAACCTGCTCACAAAATCAGGGTTATCACACCTTATTACCTTAACAAGCCTCCAATGTTCATTTAGCCCAACTGAAATTTCCCTTCACCAACTTAAAAGATTTAACACAACATCCTACATCGCCTATTGCCTTCACCTCCAACTCGATGTTTCCAACCAAATACCATACACAACAACTTCCAAAATACACCCTTAAATTCAAAATCTCCTCAACAAACACTTGGACTTATTTTCCCCACCAACCGGCCTACCACCCCATCGTTCCTCGACCACCATATTAAACTTTCTCCCAACACAAAACCAACCAACGTCAAACCATATCGCTACCCCACTTTGGAAAATCCAAAATCCAAAAATAAGTTCGTGAAATGCTCCACTCAAAACTCATAAGGCCTTCCACTAGTCCATTCTCCTCCCTAGTCCTACTTGTCAAAAAAAAGATGGAACATGAAGATTTTGTGTCGACTACTGAGCACTATACACGATTACCATAAATGACCAATTCCGCATCTCGACCGTTGATGAACTTCTAGATGAACTTCATGGCACCACTCACTTCACAAAATTGGATTTACGAAGTGGATACTTCTAATCTGACTCCACCCACCAGATAGTCCCAAAATAGCATTTCAAACTCATAAAGGACATTATGAATTTATTGTCATATGCAGTTCAACTTAACCAACCTACCCTCCACCTTCCAAGCAACTATGTATGAAATTTTTCGACCTCATCTCCACCACTTCATCTTAGTTTTTTTCGATGACATACTCATATATAGCACATCCCTTACTTCTCACATATCACACCTCCAAACAACTCTCTTCATATTAGCCAAACACAAGTTCTTCATCAACCTCTCTAAATGTGCTTTCGCTCTAATAGAAATCGATTATTTGGACCATATTATTTCGAGCAAAGGCATGAAAATGGATCAAAAAAAATCCAAGTCATGGTTGAATTGCCAATTCCAACCAATACTATGGTACTTTGTAGATTTTTGAATTTAACGGTGTTGCTCAATTTTATCGCAAACAATTAGCATGTCAATTAAGGCATGGCCAGACCCAATCAAAGTCGGCCCACATGTGCCAGCCCATGCTCAGAATGATCTCAAACCAAGCCTGTCAACTCAAGTAGCACATCGAAATGACAACCGGCCATCTCACTCAAAGTAGCTTCTATATCCAACTCATCGGACGAGGACAAAAATAAATATAGCCCAGCCCAGTCCAAACCAGCTCGGCTCAATTTTGACCAGCTCTCTCCCTACAGCACACTTCTAACCTAATTCCAAGTCAGCCCATCCTCTTAGCATCACTTCAGTTGTCGACCGGCATGGCTTCAAACATCCTAAACATTCGATAAGACCAGCTCAAGCATAGTCTGCCTTCGATCATGTTTCATTACAGCCGCCTTTGACCGGCCTCAAGTAGTCGTCATCTCATAGCTGACCTTGCATCCCTCTTGCAATATGGTCCATAGCACCAGTCAACTCTCGGTAAACTTAGGCCAATCCAAGCATAGCCCAGATCTCTTGCCGGTCCACAGTCAGTATAGCTCCAAGTCAGTCAACAACATTCATTTGTCAAGACTGAATCAAGCATAAACTATCTTGGTTCAGCATTACCACGACCCATCCCATTATATTATAGTTGGTCCGGCACCTCCCTCACTGGACTGGGCCAGCCTGCAGCGGAAGATGTGAGTGAATTTCAAAAAAATTCCCTTATTGGATCTATATCGGGCCTATGAAGTCTAATTTATTTATATCTTTTCTAAATTTAATTTAAATAAAATCTCTTATTTCATTTAAATTTATAAATTATACAATTTTATTTAATTTATATTCAATTAAATATATAAGTACATGTAGGATCGATTTCACCCTAGAGGGGGTGAATAGGGTGATACTATTAATTATAAATATTATTGCAGAAGTTTATAAAATAATTGCAACATAGATATAACAGAATAATAGCAGCACAGATAATAGCAGAATAATAATAGCAGAATAATAAAAGCAGAAAATAGAAAGCATAGATTTACCCAGCTTCAGCAAAACCCTGCCTACGTGCTGCCCCCAAGGTTTCTACTAGAAATTAAGTAGTCAAACGCTTACACACGTAAACTCGCGACACCCACTATCGACTAACCTAACTCTATGCTCAAAACCCTGCCACAACTCAGCCACTGAGTTGCGAATTCTCGAACTACACCATCGTAGTTCGTCACCTAGTCACACGACTAGAAATTACAAAAGATTAAAATAAAAATACACAATTTAAAAATAAAAACCCTAATTTAAAAATAAAGGCTCAAATGTATTTTATCAAAGCCAACCCAAATATATGTTAACACTACAACAAACAGGACCTTTAACAGCGTTTCAAAAATGCTATAAAAGCTATTAACAGTGTTTTTACCTACACTGTATATCGACATGAAGTTATATGTCAGAGATATAAAATGACAAGGAATAAACGCTGTTAAATGTCCTTTTTTACAGCGTTTCCCTGGTGTCATGAAATCATTTAACAGCGTTTGGACTAATTTAACAGCATTTTTAAAAAACGCTGTTAAAACATTTCAACAATGTAACGATCCGGAATTTTCGACCCCGAAAATTCGACATTAATACGTTCACTATAGAAATGCCGAGCAATCGAACGCCGAAAATTGCAGATTGTTATGGTAAAGAAGAAAAGAGGTAGAAGAAGAAACAGAAAACAAAACAAAGAATCTCACATTCGCAGCGGATCAAAATATAATATACAAATAGCAGCATTTACACAAAGAAAGCTGTAAATGTCAATTTTATATACTATACATCAGAGTTCATCAAAACTGGATAGTTGTACCAACTGTAACGACCCGATTTTTCGACGCCCGAAAATCGACATCAATACGTTCACTGTATCAAATGCCGAACAATCAGATGCTGAAAAACTGAATCATTAGGGTTAAAGAAGAAGGAGGTAGAAGAAGAATAGAAAACAATATCAGAATCTCACAATCGCAGCGGAAAAATATATAATAGATAAATGACTGATCTTTAAACAAAAAGAACTATATCTGTTTATACATTACATCATCAGAGTAGAATACAAATCAACAACACAATTCAGGACAGTTATAATATCTTGTCCTCCCAAAGCTGAATATACAGCTTTCACTACACAGCGGAATATAAATTTACGGAAATACGCCTCGTCATCCAGCTCGTCTTCTGAGCTCCACAACAGTCCATCCCAAAATCTGTACTCTACAATACTCGGTCTCTTCGAATTCAAATGTCATCCTTTTTAAGCTAAGATGTTTAAGTTAAACAATTCAATTCAATTCATAACACTGTAATCACAGAGCAACTCAATCACAGATAAATAACTTATATTTATCACAGCTATTTCCAAAGTATTACACATCACAGATCATCACAGATTAAAATACCATAGATATTAATCAATCCAAACATTCTATTCAATTCAATTCATCATCCCTAAGCCAGATTAATTAATCACATAATTACAATTAATTTAATTTAACCAATTAAATTAATTACTTATGAATTTATTACTTAACCCAGTTTAATTAACATCCAGGGAAATATACTTGGCATTTTTAAAACGTTGTTAAAACATTCTACGGCGTTTAAAAAACGCCGTGGAATGTTTTAACAGCGTTTTAAAAACGCCGTTAAATTGTATTTGGTTATGTTTTTAGATACAATTTAACGGCGTTTTTAAAACGCTGTTAAAACATTCAACGGCGTTTAAAAAATGCCGTGGAATGTTTTAACAGTGTTTTAAAAATGCCGTTAAATTGTATACAAAGCTAAGTCAATTAGGCTTTTTCTACTTTTCTGTAAATTCCATTTCAGTAAACATCGGTCACAATGTGTGTATATACCACATTTCAAAATCAACATATTTAATCAATACCACATTTTGGACGCATATTTGATAACCAACGTATGAAATTTCATAATCAAAATACACAATATTCTTACACCAAACATAAATAGTTCGTCATCAATAGTTCATAAACAAAATATAGAACAAGTAGCAAAACAAAAGCAAGTAGTACATACGTTAAAACCAAAAAGTAGTTCTAGCAGCAAAAATAATTTTGATCCATAACTTGTTGCAACCTTTTTTTGCATCATAGTCATCTATCTACCTATAAAGCAAAAGTAATGCTTGAGAATCAATTCATCAAAAAAGTGTACACAAAGTTAAATCGGATTCATAATGCAAACACTAAATATTCATCACACTATTTCATTAGGCGATTGACTAATAAAAAGTATACAACATGCCATAAAATCAAGTAGCATTTACAAGTGAAGTAGAGTAAAAAATAATAAACGAACTCGGTAATTTACTTGGAGTAAAATCAAGCTGCATATTATCGACGTATGAAGTGGTCTATTTACAAATCACGTAAACTAGTCGTCGATGTTGTTAACTAAGTGGTCCTCTCAGTATACCAATATAGGTGTAGTCAGTTTTCAAAAATTAGACTCGGTTTTTAAGTTGGACTCGGTTCTTGAAACTGAGACTCGGTTAAATTGAGTCTTAGTTGAAACTGAGACTCGGCTAAACTGAGTCTCAGTTTAAATGATACTCAAGTAACTGAGTCTCCATTGAAACTGAGTTCAGCTAAAACGTGTCTCAGATTAACTGAGGCTCCACTAAGTTTGAGACACAGTTAGCAGATACTCAGTTAACTGAGTCTCAGTTAAACTGACACTTAACTGAGTCTGAGACTCAGTTAACCAAGTCTGCTTCTTTGAAAAAAAATTGGTACCCAGATCAACTGATTCCCAAACACCTCAGCAAGACTGTGATCCAAGCGTTCAGTAACAACCCTTGAATCCAATGCATCCACATATTATATCGCATGATAACATGACTAGCAAGTGAAGTACAGATGTTCCCAAGTCACCAACGTTGCACCTAACTGAACCACATTTCCCAAAAGTAATTGGCTATTTAAGAGAAAGAAAAAAGGTCACAGATTATAATATTGCCAAATATACAAGGTTAAACATACTTATTCACCGGAGTCTATACAGGTTCAGCGTTCACTGGATTAAATCTATAATGACTTCTATGCTAACATTCACCAGGTATATCACTATTATAATATAGCATAACCATACTCATATTGTGCAATGCTCAACATCAGATGCGTATGTATGGTTGCTCGTCACATTTGAAATGTTTTATAATGTTACGTTCTTGTAATATTTACTTGTAATTACCTTCAGGTGATGATACACCTCAGAACCCATTTTTAGAGCTTCCTCAAAGGTATCTACACCTGTGGGAAGTATCATGATTTCCTAGAGAAGATCATTGACATTATTATTTAGTTAATTATATCATAATATGATAAGTTAACAAAAATATCAAACAACTTTAGCCGAAGGGATCATATAATTAGGTATTTCGATATAAAAAACCCGATAGAATTAGCTCTACAGAAAATAGTATTATACTATTAATTAGCTAAAAAAACATAAGAAATAAAGGGTAAAAAGGGTAGTTAGCCTTGAAAGTATCCACAACTCTTCATATTTAGTAATCTATGATACATATGCACTAGAAACTTCCTTAGTGACCGTGTCAAGCCATTACATAGTAGCACGATTCTTTTTAGCATTTCTGTTTCAGCAGTACTAATAAGCATTCAAATGTGTTTTACATTTACCAATCCTGTCATCACTAAAGCATAGTGTTAAGCACTGGAGTTCTAACAAAACGCAAGGCGTCGAGGTGAGACAAAGCATTAGGAGACACCATTAAAAACTAGGCACTCGGCTAAAAATAGAGTTTAGACAAAGTACAGGCACAAGTTCCCATTTACGTGTTTTTTGCATCAGTTTTAGTGTGTTTCATATGTGTTTATATAAAATATATGATTTATTTCTACATATTAGGTTGTGATCGCTAACTTAACTTAGAAACACTAACCAGAGCTAATTGTCGATTACTCTAACAAAAGAGCAATGCATAAATGTTTCATTACCTAGGCTTGCATCGGAATTACATGTGCATTTACAAAAAATGATGTCTATTGACCAGTTGCAAATTGCAATTCCAGAGTTTAGAGAACCAACAAATAACCAGTAAGCATGCTGCTAATTATTCCAACAAATAACAATGTAGCAATTTTATTGCTCGATTAATTAGTAGGACCCACTTATCCACTGAGCAAAATTCAAAAGGGATGTCAAAGATTGACACTCAAAATTGTTTGAGAAATTGACCCATGACTGTATTGTAATATAATGACTGAAACTCATGAACTTATTATGCAGCGATTATTCAAACAAATTAGTACTTGCCGTGTCACTATTTAAATATTGGCCATCACAATCGATATCTTGTTATGAAAAACTAGTAAAACAAAACATAAAATTTGGTTGGAATACCTTTTTTAATGTATCGACCAAGATATTGATATCTAGGCCGATATTTAGGCCAAGGTCAAATTTGGGACCTCAGCCAATTTATAGGTTTTGTGTACCAACCTGAATTTTGACCAAAGTTAAATTTGTGTGATCAATAGCAAAATAAAAATTTATATCCACACAAGATCAATCGAAATGGAGATTTTTGATGTGAATGGAAACAATGGTGCAAGTAGATTTACCATCGGATGCATGAAGCTCAAGATATGATGGTTGCATCGATATCGAGGCAAATGATTTTGGGAATTGTGCACAAACTTGTCGAGCAGGTCCACACTGTAAGGACTCTTTAGGAAAAATAGAAGAGGAAACTGAATTTCATTTTAGTAGGAAAAGAAATTTTAATTCCAGAGCCAAAATTTCATGGGGTTGTAAATACAACATTCCCATTTATCTTATTTGGCATTCAAAAGAAAGGAGAAAATTTACATAAAGAGAAAAAGAAAAGGAAACAATTCAAACCTTATATTGGTTAACAAAAATCGACTAATAAATCTCTCACTCGATCCCTTTCATCCATGATTGGTTTTATTGATTCCCTTTCTGCTAATTTACTTTGTTTCATACTGAAATGTAAATGATACAAATTTTACTTTATCTTGAAAATATTTATGGCAATATTTGTGAATACCGCTTCGTAAACAAATCAATTTTAGACATAACATATACTCTAATATAGTACCGATATATTTGTGACTGAAGATGTAAATCTAAGATGGATGTTTGAGATGCACACATCTTGTCCAAGATCTCTTCTAATAAAAGATCGGATCTCTAAAATCTCCAAGACGAGACACGATCAAAATCCGAGGGTTAAAACCATGGGTAGTGTCAATTGTCAAATGGACTATTAAGAGTGGATTGGCAATTAAATGATTAATTCATAAATAGGCAACTGATCTAGGCTAACGAGTTCAACATCAAAGCCAGGTTTGAAGGAATGCACAATAGTAGTTGCAAAACACTAAACATAATTAAAATATATGCAAATTTACAAATATATGTTTTTTTGTTGAAATGCTAGTAGGTGAGGCAGTTACGTGCTACATTGAACAACAAAATAATTGTTTTCTCTAATTTGATTATTGTTAAGAAAGGTTCACAAGGCTAAAATGATGGGGTTGTTACATCTTTAGACCATAATGCAACAAGCGGAAATTTATACCTCTTGGTTTTATAAAGTGGTTTAGCGGCTATCATACCTAAAGGGCCAAATTATTTCCAACATGTTTTCCTCCGCTGACTACTGTGATGGCAGGAACAGGAAGGAATGGTTTGTATTTACCAAATAGATCTGAAATATGTTTATACAATTGGACCTGCAATTATTGGATATTTCACATCATCAGTTGCATGCAAGCTAGAAAATTATGTTACTCAAAGATACTGTGACATTTACCTCTTTTTCAGCAGCACCAGCTTTACAGACAGCAATTGATACAACCAACATAGCATTTGCTCCAAGTTCTTCCTGTAAGACACCACACAGACATAAGATACCAACAATAAGTCAATGTCATTAATTTAATATTATGAATGTTATTTTCTACATGAGAATTACATCAATCCTTATATAAGGCCTTAAATTTCTTTTTAGTTATGGTTTATCTTTATATAATTTATAAATAAATAAAATATTAATTACATTGAACATGTGATCATTCAACAATATTATTGTTTCTGTTTGACAGACTATTATTGTTTAGTACTTTAACAAACAGCTGCCCTCCAACAAGAATAGGTAGAAATACGAAATTATAGAATTGTTACGATATACTATCCTCTCTGATCAAAAGTTGGTGGAAGAAAAAGCAGTCGCATATGGGATAGAAAATGTGGGATAATATATTAACATAGACAATGTGTTTAACAGTAAGCATGAAGGATATAATGCAAAGGATCAGTGTCCTTCTATCAAAGACTTTTAAACTGACTTCCTGTGTATGGATCAAGGTTTAAAATCTCATATTTCAGTCATGTCTCATCTTGGGAATTTTACAAACAATATCTCATATTGAACGAGATCTCAAGCGAGATGAATGTATCTCGAGTGTATATCTCAGATTAACATCTCGGATTGATATCTCAGATTTTAAAGTCCATCCGGGGACTATCTCGGAGTAACTTAAGCTTCTAAAATTGACTTAATTTGTTTTATAATAATCATTATCTGAATATAAACTTTTTAACATACATAATTTATATACAATAGTAGTGTTAATTTTTGTTAGAGGAGAGCGGTAACATGATTGATTTGGTATTTGATTGAAAGAATTCTACTACTCTGAATATTACAGAAAATAGATAAAAAGTATTTCATTTATTCTAACTCGTTAAACTTAAAAAGAAAAATTAGACGGTTAGTAAAAAGTCAATAGAGTGAAATTTCTTTGGGGCCCACATAAGAAGTAAAAGAAACATGTAAATGAAAAAAGCATAACTTTGTATGAGATCTTACCTTAATTTCGCTTGAGATCTTAATACAGTGGACGAAATGAGTGTCAAATAATACATAAACAAAATAATGTCTCGTTTTGCTAAATATCATCCTGCTCAAGTTCGAAAATGAGATCTCGAGCGAGATCTCTGATGAGATAAACAAAATTTGAAATAACGATATGCGTTAGTTATGTCATTAGAATGCTTTCTATAAGACATTAAGTTTATAGTGGTCTAACTATCTATCTTGAAAAACTTTACAATGATAATTTACATTTTAATTCAATGTTACTTTATAAATAAACATAATAGGTCAGTAGTAAGAAAATCCCAAACCTATTGCAATCATTTGATTTTCCATGAATACACAACCTAATAATGCTAAATTACATAAAAGAAAGGAAATGTATCTGGACGCTCAATAGTTAACCTTGTTTTCTGTTTTATCAAGATAAATCATTGCTTGGTCAACCTGAGATTGAAGTGTAGGATCCATGCCTATTAATGCCTCGATATCTTTTCATTTATGTTTTTAACGGCTTTGGATACACCTTTTCCAAAGTATTTTCCCTTTTCATCGTCATGTAATTCACAAGCTTCATACCTGTACCAAGCATAAAAAGATAAAAAGTAACAATCTAATCACAAAAGGTGGTTCCAATAAGTTACTAATATAATACAGATGTATGACTTGGAGAATAAGTTGTAACAAATATTTTGATGCTACAGACAAAGAGATATATTAGTTGCATAAGAATACAGACAGGGTTATTCGTATAGTAGATTTTCTTTTGATCCAACAACAAAACTGCAAAGTTGTGTGTGTCATGGTTGCTTTTGAACTTACCAAAGATGATTTATATAGCTGGATATGAATACTATTATCTAATGTCAATAAATGAAAATGTAATGTACCGTATTTTGAAGACAAATTTTGTAAATTCTATACATATATGATTTACTAAAGGTCACTTTTGACCCCTTGAAAGTGCTAACACTTGATAACTGTTCATCATTTATATATGAAAAAGATGTTATTCTTTTTATTTTACAAAATATGAATATGATTGCAACATAAAAGCACTAAACGCTTTCATGGTAAAAGCCTTAGCGATATCTACATATTGGGTATAACACTAAAAAACTTATATCCTTCTATGCAAAAACTTAGAGAACGTAATATTTTTTATTTACTCCTATATAGCTTTTGATTTTTTCCAATACACCCTTGATTTTATAAGGATATGCCGCAAAGAGTCACAATAATATGCATATTCATGTGATTATATTTTCTCATTGTTATTCTGCACAACTCATGAGTCATTATCAATTCTCGGTGTCATTAATCAGTCACCTAATAGTATACTATTTTATTATTATGTAAAGACATGGACAAGTTTAAGATCTGCAAAAGGATACAAAGAGAGAGCCATCAAGACTTGAAAACTTCTACAACATCTTCCATTGCCAGAACATATTCATAGAACTATGCAACTTGAAATTTTTTGCCAGAATTAATACAAAAGAATCAAATACACAGTGAAGATATTGCTCAAATGAATATTGTTGGATAGCGTACTGCTGGAGTTTTGGAATTTGCTGGATTACAGGTTTTTATATTAGGTCATTTTATTTGTAGTTGGCAATATTATCTAAATATCAACATACACAATTCTACTTATTGGTTAAAGTTGTGTTTTAATTTGGCTACATACATGAAGTTTTGAGTTCCATTATGATTTCTAACAACAACCAATTATTGAAGTTAAGACTCCACACATCACTTGCTCTGAAAATAGAAAATAAAGGCAAAAGCCAATCGGTTACAACTTACTCTGAAACTTTGAGGACAAAGGGATACTGTCGATGATTGCTGCAGATTCGCGTCCACTAATCAACCACAGCGGGAACTAGAGCTAACAGTCGCATCCACTGACAAGCCTGCAATGGGGACAGGGTCAAGGAAAACCGGAGATGAGCCTGCAATCTGGACGACTGCAACGGGGATGGAGACAACGACAAACGGAAATAAGCCTGCAACGAGGACAACTGCAACGAGGCCAATCGACTGTAGTGGGAACTAGTGCTACTGGCGATGATTTTTTTTTCAAAGGAGGAATAGTTTGTACTTAAATTTAGATCGAGGAACTGAAATTTTGGGAAAGTTTTTGTTTAGTGGGAGTTCATAGAAATGGAGGGAAGGAAATAAAATTTAGCGCCTTTGATTTCTAACAGCGTGTGCAACTTAGGGTTTAATAATTTAGCGTCAAATTATCGTTTCTCATGGCAACGCACTCAAAAACGCTGTACTGTTGTGCTAAGAAAATAAACTTTTCTTGTAGTGCGTTTTTCTACATCTCCTTTCCACAACTGCTCAGCATTATATATAAAGTAACAAGTACACATGCATAACGTGAACACAAAGTATAAATAACATGCACAACAATTAAAAAACATGAACTAATTTGAAATAAGTCACATACCAAGGCAATGCATGTAAACAAACTGAGTACGGAGAAAAGATGCAACCAACAGCAAAAAGAAACGATAGAGCTAAAATTTACTGAAATTTGAAAGAAAAACAAGGGCCGGACTGCTGTGTCAACCTATAGATCATCAATAACCCATTTGCTCTGCCCACTCAGCCGGCACATTGAAAATACAATAAATTAGTTAATGGTATACCAATGCACGGAATTTCATTATATTCGTTAACATTTCGTTTCCGCTAGCGCAGCTTAGTGAACATTGGCAAAACTTTGAACTTTTTTTGGAACTGGGTAGGAAAACATATGTGATATGGTACATTTATATACATGAGTTATAAAATGAATCTGCAGGTTCCTCATAGAAAAGCATACGTGTTATCAAAAACTAATAAGTCAAATCTGTATAGAATATCAAATATGCAGTCGAATAATTATCATGTATATATCATGTGATATTATTTATTTATTCATTGATAGATTTCGACTATTACAAACTTGTGTAAATAGTATAACTTTAAATTCCTAACCAGTTGGTTAAACATTCAATTCTCTCGCTGTTGGAATATGTAAGCATGTGTAATGTTGAAATCGATTGTCTACTCCATGTTTTATGGCATGGTTATACAATTTTGGGCATCCGGATTCTACATTTTGATCTTCTCTAACATATGCACAAGGTTATTATGTTCTAATTCATATTTTGAAGATTAATGAATTTAAGAATATTATTTCTTTTATCCATTTTTTAATACAAACTATAGCCTATGATGTAGCTAATCTTCACTCCAAACATGACATTTGATTATTTAGTTGGTAATAAAATTACTAGCTCAAAAGAGAACGTTATGAATTTTTAACTATATATAGTTCTGACTAGCATCTGAAATATATTTTTCTTCATGATGTTGGAGAAGTTGAAAACATCCATACCTACACCAATGTCCTGATAACCCTGATAAGAAGGAATGGTGCAAGGAGCAACTTGAAAATTTCAAAGTTCAAAATTGAAAATCTACCACACCTACATGCCTTAGATTATATTGTACACTTTTATGGACTTTCTAGAGTTTGTACTTTATAGTAAAACTGTGTACTTTCTGTACTCTACCATATTTTAGTAGTTTGAACTAGAACTATGTACGTGTTTTTTATGTTTGTACCCAAGCTTTACTTAAATATGTGTATGACAATACATCATTCTATTATTGTTTTCAGCAATTTATCTCCACTACAAAGTAACTACTTCTGGCTTGCGTATGAAAATGTTCATAAAAAATCTATGAAAACCACGCCTAACGTCTATTTTACAACTATATATGTAAAAATAATCTATTCTAAACGCAGAACCAGTATCATACAACCATCGGAACTATAAACCCATCACTAGCCCATGTTCGTGCATGGGTTCTGACCTAGTTATTACTTAAACTGTGCAGGTTGAAGAAATACCCGAAGGATTTCCATTTGAAATCCAGGACGAGGTAGGCAAGAACATAATACTATTAAAAAGAAATTACCAAGGTGAACAAATCGAAGTTAGGGTTTTAAAGCCTGAATTGATTACGAAGATGAGCCTGAAGAGGATAGAGGCACCAATGATTATTATAACATCATTGTAGGAAATCAATCGGAAATTCCCTTGACCATTGTCATTTATAAAGGGTAAGTCAGGAAAAAAAATTCACCTCTTAGAGCTGTGCAGCCGGAACTAGGGCTAACGGTTGCTGTCGAGCCTGTAATAGGGATAGGGACGAGGACAAATGGAGATGAGCCTACA
Organism: Allium fistulosum; assembly: GCA_030737815.1. NCBI lineage: Eukaryota > Viridiplantae > Streptophyta > Magnoliopsida > Asparagales > Amaryllidaceae > Allium > Allium fistulosum. Next base: position 1,045,252,389 of record CM060905.1, read on the forward strand.
ATGGGGACGACTGCAACGGAGATGGGGACGAATGTAAATGAGAAAGAGCCTGCAATAGGACGACTGCAACAACGCCAATCGACTGACGAAATTTTCTCTTGGAGGAGGAATATTTGTTATTAAATTTGGATTGGGGAATTGAAATTTGGGGAAAGTTTTTGCTTAATGGGAATTCGTTGAAATAGAGGGAAAGGAAATAATTTTAGCGCCTTTGATTTCTGACAGCGTGCATAACCTCGGTGTTAAAGTAATATACCTACAAATTATCGTTTCTTACGGCAACCCACTCAAAAAACATTGTACTATAATGCTAAGAAAACAAACTTTTCTTGTAGTTAAGTGATAAAAAAATTATCCCCTTTATTCTTTTATCGGCCCGCTTTGCTCTGTGGAAATGGTTGCCTTTCTTCGTTCCTCTTCGTTCCTTCTTTGTTCTGAAATTAGGGTTTTCGTGGAATTGAGGCGCCGCTTGATTGTAAGTCGATTACAATGGGTATTATTTTGATTTGCGTCGGCAATCGACCGTTTCTTCACTTTGCTCACGGCTGCTTCAATCTAAGTCGAGATCGATGTTGTAATTTGGTACGTGATTCTTTTACTGATAATTGATTATTCTCGACTTTGATTCGAGTTGAATGATTTATTTATCTCTGTTGTTGCTTGAACTCGAATGCCTTATCTGCCGATGATGTTAACACTTAAATAGGGTTTAATTCCCTTGATTTTCGTTCGTCAAAATTCATTTGAATTCGTTTGTAACTTTAGGCTGGCCACTGATTTTTGATTGCATGCTTATGATTGATCCTGACCTTTTCAATACGTATATTTTCGTTGCTTGATTCTCACGGCTTCGATTTCTGACTTGTTCGACTTCCTTGGTCATCACAGCTCTGACTTGATTTTGAACTGCATATGTATTCATATTGTTTTTGACTTGATTTGGTTGAACTTGCTATTGTTTTGATTTTTATAACTGCAAATTGACTTCGTTCATCTTGATACTGTGATAAAATTTACTTCGGCACTGACTTTGTTTTGAAACTTTTACATGACTTCGATCGCTTTGAAATTTTTTGTGCCAATTTGACTTTGTTTGAAACTGCACTTGCTTTTGTACATTTGTGTCTTTGAGTCACTTGTGCATGCTCTGTTCCTCATGTATACTTGATGAAGCTTTGTTCGACTTCATGGTTGTTGTTCTCTGGTCTACCTGAACCTGTTAGCCGAGTTGTCCTGCTGCATTGTTGTTTCACTGTTTTACTTGAATCTTGCTCTGTTCACTTCGAGTTTGTATTGGTCATCATGTCATTGCAGTTGAAACTTTGAGCTGTTGTATACATGTATATATGTATGTTTGAGTTGATGTGCTCTAACTTGAGTTTTATTCATGTGTACATTGTTTCGTCATCTGGTGTTGTGTTTGATGTGCATCTGTACTTGAAGTCGCAGCCTTGTCTCTTTGTAGTCTGGTATAGGTTACATCCCTTCCATGTGTACATTTGTGTGTACACTTGGTTTTTGTTGGTCTGGTTATCCTTTGATTCATTTGATTGTTATGTGCATAGCATATATATATGTCTTTGAGCCTGGGCAGTTTGGTTGTGCTGCACTGAGTTGATTATTTTGGAATTTGTCTTCATTTTGCCTTGGTTCTGGTTATGGTTTGAAATCTGACCATGCTTCATGTCTGAACCTTCATTGATTTGGGTTGCATACATACATGTTCATGTGTTGCATGAGTCAGTGTATAGCATATACATAAGTGTGATATTGGTCTGGGTTGTAGTGACCGGTTCAATGTTTTCTTGTGCACTCACTGAATTTTTGTCGAGGCTTGTTTTATGTTGGTTTTGGATTTTCGACCATTTTATTGAACTTGCACTTGTGTTGAATCCAGCTTAAAGCTCGGGTTTGACCTTGTGCTTATATCGTGACTTTATTTGTATTTCACTTGAGTTGAACCCAGCTTTTGATTGGGTTTGACCTTGTGCTCACCTGTCCCTGTAATTTTATCAAGTGTATATTAGTGTGCACGGCCTTGTGGCATGTACAGTGATTCACTATGCATGTCACAAGCTGTTCGTGTATGATGAATTCGAAATTAAATGATGACGAACAACCCAAATAACTGAGGGAAATAATATTTTCAAAAATCATTTTATTTTACACTGCAAAAATATTTCTTTTTCAATTTTACTGCGTCAATGTTTATTTTGCAGATTGCTCAGATGCTGGATTCAATCTGGAATAGAGTTGAAGATAAATACGAGTGAATGAGTGATATATAGTGAGGTGCAAATGTAAATTGAAAATTGTAATGTAATTGAATTTGTATTGTAATTGAAATTGTGTATATATATAGTGAGAGCTCAAATTTGTACTATTCAAAATTGTAATAAATATTTGTTTGAATAAAAATATATGTTTGAATTTAAATTCTGTGTTATCTATTTTATTCAGCAAATATTTATTTAATTATGTGAAAAATAAAATAGTACATTAACAAATACATTTAAATGAATATATATATATATGTCTATTATCATCAAAAAAAATCATATACTAGCATATTCAACAGTACACATATGTATCATATACATATATGTGTGTGTGCATATATAACATGATAATCCGTGCAAGGTATAACATACCCGTAATAGATGTTGGAATTTATATCGCAACAGACATGTTAGCTCATCCTATATGTATTGTATGTTGTCCAAATATATGTATATATGTAAACTTGTTATTTATATAAACATTAAAAACTATGTAAATTACACACACACATATATGTATATGTATATATATCTTATATGTAAAAATATTAACGATTTATGTATATACTATTGCATTAAATATTAAATAAATAAATAAATATATATATATATATGTATACACACACATATGTATATACATAATATATAAAGATTATTTTTAAAATCATTTCACAGATACGCAAATATATGTATGAATTATAGTAACAAAATTATTATTATTATATATATATATATATTTATGATATCTAAATATGTATATGTATGCGTATATATATATGTATATTAGTTATGTATTTAAAAAATATATATTTGTAAACCTTTCCAGATCGAATGCACCTCACAATTTTTTTATTTTATATATACATTAATTAATTATTCGAAATACAATAAAATAAAATAAAAAATATTTTTGTGTTATATTATTCAAATTTTAAATTTGTAGAAAATCAAGCATGATATTTTAAAGTTATGAAAATTTTTCCAAAATTTTTTGAGTCAAAATAATATTTTTAATTAATTAATAAGTTTTGGCTATTTATTAAATTGATTTTAAAAAATACAAAAAATATGATTTTTAAGTTCTAATTTTTTAGCAGCGAGTTTATATGATGATAAAAAAAATCAAAGATTCAAAATTTAATTTCTAAAACTTATTTTATTTTATATGATTTGTTTAATTAGTATATTGATTAAATTATATTAAATAATACAAAATAAATATTAAATTAATTTGTAGCCACTGAAAAATATAATCTATGTAAATATGCTTTTATAAAATATAAGTTCAACTATTAACATGGTATGATGATATAACTAAATAAAAGTCATATAATTAAAATTAAGTGGTATATTAATTAATAAAATGATAATAATTAAAATAAAATTTATTTGGCTGTGCACTTCAAATATATATATATATATAGTGTTTTTTAAATAAATTAAAACACACATATAACCAATCTAATATGTGACAACATTGATGATACATATAAGAATCTCACCTAACTAGCAATATAATAATGATATATATATATATATATATATATATTAATAATATAATATTATCCACAAATTATAAACCATATAGTATAGTAAATACATACCTAATACAATGCCTCAAAGCATACCTTGTAATGATGAATTCTTCCTCATTTGAAATATTCTCGATTCAAAGCAGACTACTAATCCTTAAACCGTAAACCTTTAGCTATCCAATAGCCGTCACCTTTTGCATTTATTTCAGATGAATTTGTTGGAGCTCCTTTTTGATAAGATCGGCCAGCAATGATGAGGAAATGGCAGCCAAAAAGGTTTTTTTGCATTAGGGTTAGGGGTCCTTTTATAGTGGAAGAAATAGAGAGAGATATGGATCACGTCTCATACCATTTCTCATCAAATCTCAACCATCCATCTCCAAACCCCTCTAGCCTTTTTAACCGCCTCCTACAAGCCATATTGCTGTCGAAATAACATCTTAACATCAGACTAACAGCTTATTTAAGCCCAAATAAATATTATTAATTAAATCTAATTTAATTGGTTGTGGATATTGCATATCGATCGATATATTTATAAATATTATAAATTTCTATAATAATATTTATTCTTCAAATCATATTCAAAATTTTACAATTAATATTTCATAAATACTAATTAATTTATATCAATTATAAACTAATTTAATCGTTTGGTCTAAGAGAATTCATCATTATGATTGTGTGACTCGTCGGGTGTAGTTCAATCAGCGATTAACATCGAACTATTCGAATGTTAATGTTCACAGGTCAGGCAATGTGACATTTTGGTCAAATTTATTGTTTACTTAGTTTCGGTAAAATCCAATTTAATATTAATAAGTGTTACCGGGTTTTGACATTTATTTACACTAATTCGCTTCATCAAAACTATATCGCTTTGGACTTGTGGAATTTGGTAATGGCTAAAATTTCAGTGTTGTCCATATTCAACTCTATAGTCTAAACACAAAATCCTTGGTTCAATAATAACAATTATTATTAATCGAACTACTCTAGCCAAAAACTTTGACTTTGAGTTGACTTAGTTGACTGTGATTGTAACGACCCGGAATTTTGACCAAATTAAATTTGAGAATATTTAATTTATTTTAAATATTTGAACGGTAATTTAATTTGAATCTCGAATATAATTCAGAATTTGGCGATTAAATTTTATAATTTAATCTATTGAAAACTGGATAAGAATTTAAATCTTCAATTTACAGTCGAAGAAAAATATTTCAAAAGCTTTTAAAATTCGTATTGATATTACTGAAGATAACAGAAGCTTCAGAATCGAATTTAGGAGTAAATTGTTCAGTTTGAAAATAATCACTCGAACCGATATTTATAAAATAGTCAATTTTCAAACAGTCTCGGAATTCGACGAAACCAGTTCCATTGGGTCCGGAATGTTGTATTATTGCCGGATTTCAATTTTCGTAATTTTCGGTGTTTATATGTGAGCACACGACGTGTTAACGCATCGGGATTTATTCGAATTCAAATTTAAATTTAAATTTAAATTTAAAGACATCAGCCACGTTATCTTCCCTTTCATCACGCCTTTTATCACGCCAAATATCACGGAACGAAATCGTGAAAACCCATACCTTCGTTCAAAAAAATCAAAGCATCAGAGAAAACAAATAATGGCCGAGCAAATGAAAATGAAGAAATCTCGTTTCCCTTCCTCCTCCATTTTTAAAATACCAAGCTTCTCCCTTCTATTCAAAACAAACGAATTCCATCTTGTTCGAAAATCAAAACCCCCCTTCCCTAACGAAATCGAACTCGGTTTCGATCAAATAAAAAAAAAAGAGAGAAAGGGAGGCGCTCGCGAAATCAATAGGGGTAGCCGCGACTTGAGGGAGGTGGCGAACTTCGAATGGAAGGGGGGCAGTGGCGTCGCGATCTATAAGCAGGGGTCACGGCAATCAGAGTCGAGCGCGCGAGGCGTGGAGCAGGTGGCATCACCGCGCGATGGAGTCGCGCGCAGGAGAGAGGCAAGGGGTTCCCGCAGTTCGACTTCGACGTCGAGGTTGGGAGTGGATCGAGGAAGCAGTGGTGGGTATGATTGGAGGAACTCGGCATGATTTTGGGGTTTCCGGGGACTTCGACTACGGCATGTTGGACGAAGGTATCGGTCTCGTGGATGATGTTGCGATCGAAGTGGATGGGTTCTCGAGTCGAGAAGATGGCGAAACTGTCGTGGGCACGCGATCGATGTTGATGGCGGCGATGTTGATCGTTGGTACGGCGAGGGGTCAAGTTCGTTGTGAGTGTGGTGGCACTGTTCGTCTCCAGCAAGGTAGCTGTTTGTTTTTAAATTTAAACTAGAGAATTTGTTGAATATTTTAAACTAGAATTTTTAAACAGTGATTTAGGTTATTCGAAACTTGATTTGTTATCTGTATAGATTATTTTTAAATATATATAGATTTGAAGAAAGTAAAATATTACAGTAAGGAAGAAAAATAATAAATATACAAATATCTATTTAAATCACTGGCTTATTTTTAAATAATGGAAATTTATTATTCAATTCAGTTCAGATATTAATTAAAATCGTACAATTGTTATACAAGGTCTAAAACGGTGAAAGAAACGAACTGGATTTGAAGGGGATTACAAATTAAAAAGCTAAGGTGAGATCTTCTCACTCAGATTTAAATTTGAATTGCAGTTATTGATTGTTATTTGGATGTGCTATTAGATATGATAGGATATATCTATATATATAGCAGTATATACATATTGGCATATGTATATATTGGATTGATGATTTCCCGCCTCGTATAGCGGATGAGACCCTATTGCGCCGTTAGTAAGCGGATTTATAAAAACCTATATACCACGATAATTCCGTACTGGAGCGGAATTGGTATTGTGCTAACGTTTTTGGATGCAGGGAAACAGGTTGGAGGGATCCAACTGGACCCCTCACATTGATTGAATTTATTTCTACTGTGATGTGATAATCTGTGAATGATTATTGTTGTTATTGAATTGATATCTGGAAATTGTTTGAAAAGCTAAAATTTAGCTGAATGGATGTTTTGACATCATTGGATTCCAAAAAATAAACGAAATTGAATTTTTGAAATCAAAGTAGAAATTTCTAAGTGAATTTAATTTTAGAAATTGAATAAATTTTGAAGAAAGGAATTTTAAAGTATAAAAAGTTAATTTTTATAATCTTATCAAAATTATTCCAGAATCAAGTGAAAATGTTAAATAAATGGATTTCGTAAAATAGTGATTTTAAATTGAAGAATTTAATTTAAAATTTGGATTTTTAAAATAGATTGAAAGAAACGATTGAAATTCATTTCCTTAAAAAGGAATTTATTTAAAAGAAGATAAGTTGGAAATTCAGTTTGAAATTTAATTGGTAAATTGAAATAAGTTGTGAAATCAATGTAAAATGATTTCAATTTGAAGAATCCATTTAAAAATGGAATATTGAATGATTTGAGAAAAATAAGGAATTTATTTAGTAGTGATAAATAAATTTAGAAATCAATATTGAAATTGATTCGATATTGAAGTTCTTGTAAATAAAATTGGAATTTACAAATGCTGTTTATAAATACGAAATCACTTATTTTGATAAGTAAAATATAGAAGTTAATAAAAAGAAGATTTATAAGACGAGGTTGTTATTAAAATAGAAATGGAATTTATAGACGTGTTTATAAATTCGAAATAGATTGAATTGGATAAATTTATTTATAGAAGATTTTTAAAGAAAGGATATATTCACAACTCTGGACCGTGAATATATTATTGAATAAAATGGATTCATTTTTGAAGAAGTGATATTTTAAAATGAAGTTAAATTGTTTTTAACGATGTTTAAAAATGTATTATGAATCGAAAGCATAGATTTCAACATACTTGTTGAAATAGGCGTTTTCGAGAAATTTAAGGAAATGGTGGACTATAACACTGTTGTTATAGTAAATGGTTTCCGAAAGGAAATGTTTTATATAGTATTGGGATATATATATCTATCTAAATTTCGAATCCCTATACTAGTGATTTTGAGTCGTCGTAACGATGTTTTACGTAACATTCGTTTTGACTCAAATAAAATGTGTTTAAAGAATGTTTTCCTTAAAGAATGAATTTATACTTAAATTTTGATTTAAGTATATCGAATATTTTCAAATGTTGAAAATAAATGATTTGTGAAATACTTATTATTAAATAAGTAGGGAAATGCTTTTCCATTATGAAATGAAATGGTTTTGAGAATTTATCTTCTTAAAGATAAATCGAAAGTGAATATGTGAAATCGATTGAAAATCGTATATCAGTAGATATTTTGAAAGATATAAATTCAATATGGAATTTATAAAAGAAAAGGGAATCTGTTTAAAAATAAACGTTGATTTATTTTTGAAGTGTGGAAATTTTATGTCTAGTAAAGATATTTTTGAAGATAAATAATTTGGGAAAAATTATTTGGAATCTGATGATGTTGCGCATCTTTATTGATAGTTAAATAACCGACTATCGATAATTACCTTTAGATAGGTATTTGTTGTGAATTGGATGAATTTGAATGCCACACTTGTTTTTAAATAAACGCTCACTATTCGGGTTAGCCGGGAAAGGACCATGGGGTCGTATAACCCATTCCGAATATGTGATACGTCGTTATGAATTGCATTTGAAGACCGGTGTTGAAGACCGGATATTTTTGAAAACGGAAGGATTACCGTCGAGTTACTCTACATCGACTGATCTTCGATTTAGAGGTTTTATCACCCTTAGTGACGGGAAGTCCTGACGTGATTAGAAAATTATCCGGAAATGCAAGGGCTTCGTGAGAAGTGCCTTCGGTTCTGTTCGATCCCGGAACAGACTTGTATGGATTGTGTGTCTGACGTTACAATTTGAGATATAGAGCTGATTTCTTTCAAATACATTTCTGTTGGTGGCGGAGAATTTATTCTCTTAGCTTAACACCCTTCTCTGAGACGTACGAGCTCAGAGGTTATGTAGTTGAAATTTATCAGCGATATATCCCAATTTGGTAACGTGGCATACTGAGTGTTGCTGTGAAATGATCAGTGTTTGATCATTTGTGATATGATCATTTGTTTGATCTTATATCTTTGTGATCATAGGTTGATCATTTTGTTGGACCCGAAGCAGGGCTTTTTATAGAAAGCGTAGCTTTGTGGACGAGACTTCATCGAGCCTCACACCCCGGAAATGGTCGAAACAGGACGAATGCAGCAAGGTTCTAGGGAGTAGCGCCCCTTAGTGTATGTCATTCCTTCTGGATAAAGGTGGTATCATGGTATGGAGCCCAGATACTTAACCTCTGTGGTTACTGCATTATTTTTTTCTATGTGGTTTGTTGCGAATCGGGGATCCTCGGGAAGATCGGTGACGATCGGGGGATGGCATACGCGTGTCAGTAGTTACCTATTTTTGCAGAGGTAACCCGGCCTTGTGTTGGCAGAGATCCGGTTAGGTTCTCGGGTCGTCTATTCCAGGGACGTACCCATCGTGGATAGGAAGTTCCTTAGCCTGACCATTTGTTGGAAATCCAAAGAAACAATACGAGCCTTGTACGGTATTAGTTGTAGAACCTGCCATTCACTTATGGTGGCGCCCCACTGTTTGGATGGTAGCTATAGTAGGCATACGATACTGGTCGTATGTTGGCTAAGATTAATATTATACTTTCGAAATGATTTCTACACTATGCACTAATAATAATATCAAAAAGGATTTGATTTTGCGTAGTAAGCATCTTTGACTATCATAAGAAGAAATCTCCTCCAATTCTGCGTTTGCATTGTGTGTGTGGTGGGAGGTCTTATGGTAGTTTCATTTTCCAAAAGCATTTCGAATTGACTTTAAAATTTCCCTGTTGTTTATTTTAAAGAATAACTGTTTTACGATCTCACACCAGTCACCATGACTGACTCGGAGTTTATTGTTTCCCTTCTAAACTCTGGGTGCCCACAAATTTTCCACACGGGCAGCCTAGAGTTATATTATCAGGATATTCAGGATATTCTGGAGCTTTGGAGATAAGCTGGATGACGAGACGTAGTATTTGTATCTGATAGTATTTATTCCGCTGTGTATTCTGTATGAGGACAAGTTATATAATTGTCCATGGTTGTACTGAGTTGTTTATTGACTCTGATGATATGATGTGATGTAATGTAATAACAGATATAATTCTTTTGTTTTCAAATGATATTCATTTATCTATTATATATTGTTCCGCTGCGATATGTGAGATTCTGATATTGTCTCTGTTCTGTATCTGTAGTTGTTTTGTTGTTCTTCTTCTCTTTTTCTTCTATCTTCTCTTCTACTTCTTCTTTCTAAAACCCTCACTATTGGAGTTTCCGGCGTTCGATTTCTCGGCAGTCGATAAAGTGAGTATCAATGTCGAATTTTCGAAAGTCGAAAATTTCAGGATGTGACAAAGTGGTATCAGAGCATATGGTTAAGCGACAACCCTGCTCTGTTGGGTGTTACTCATTAGAGATAGAGTCAGCAGTACTCTAGAATGAGTTGAGTGTAATAATAGATAAGAGCGCGTATTTGTTAGTAAATATAAAAAATTGTTTTATATTGTGATGATTGGTTTATTGAGTGGTATATGGATTCTGGTCAATACGAGTAATTAACGATCATTGATAGGGATCTCTAAACACTCGAATAGAACAATTCGGCACAGTATTGTTTTAAATAGGGTAAATGAGATAATTTTGCCCAAAACTATTTTGTATAGAAAAGAAATGTTTTTCTATGAATTACTATAGTATATGGTTGCATGGATGTTAGGAAAGTGATGATATTGAAATGTTATCATTACTATTGAAACTGAATAAGAAACTGAAATCGTTACTCCAAAGTTAAGAAATAAATTCACATACAAATGAAATTAAGGAATGTAAATTTTAAATGTGAATTGTAATTTAAACGAAATTCCAGAGAAGTTTTTGGAAATGTTTTGAAAAGAATGTGAAAATTTTGGAGATTTGGAAAGTTTAAATCTTTTTGGAGTTGAAAATGAATTTCAAAGGATTTTGAAAAAATGTTCTGAAGAGATGAAAGCTCTAAACTCTTTTCGGTCGCTGGAAAATAACTTCGGTAATGACTGCAGCATTATCGATGTTCATTTTCGGGTTTCCAAAAGAGAAATTGCTGCCAAGTTGTTTTAAATGAAAGTTGTTTGGAAAATTGAGTTTTGTTTTGAAAATTCAAAAGATAAATTTGAATTGTTTTTAAAATGGTTTTGAAAGGTTGAAAAGACTCTGGAATACTTAATCAGAATATTTATGGAATATTATTGAATTGATAACTTATACAAATAGAAATTGTTAATGTAAAATATGTGAATGTGATTGGAATTAAAGTTCATTAACAAATGAAATCTATAAATGTGAATTGAAAGTATAAGGAAATAAATTCATATATGAATAAAATGGTGGATATAAATTGTAAAAGAATTTATAAATAAAAATAAAATTCCTTAATGAAATGGAATTGTGAATGTGAATGGGTAAATGATTGTATAAATCAAGATGTAAATAAATTGATAACTTATAGAATATTTGAAATCTGATTGGAATGAGATTTAAATTGAAAACGAATGAATTAGTGGATGAATGAATAATTTGCAATTGTAAATGAAATTGAAGACAAATTTGAAATTGTAAGTGAATTGGAAGTTGTAATGAGTTAGTAATTGAAACTAAGCTAAAAGAGCAATTATGAATGAAGGTTGTTTGGTTTATGGAATAAACCGAATGAAAATATGAAATGCAAATTAAATTGAATGGAATCAATTGCAAATGAAGTAGAATTAAAATAAATTGAATTTGTATCAATTTAAATTGGTTATAAACTAGAATGGATATGAATTCATTTTGTTTAAAAACGAATGTAACTTCAACCGTAAATATATAAGCATATATTGAAAATTTTGTAATAGAATTTGCAAATTGGATTGAATGCTGTAACTAGATATAATGGCTAGTAGATATACAGGTGTTATAAATTGGATTTGATCTTCAAAGATGAATTTGAATTGCTCGAAAAAGGTACGTATTTGAGTTTTAATATGAGATTTGATGACTTATTTCTCTAGCCGCTTGGCTTTTTCTTTTTCTTTTTGAAATCTGAGAGTCCGTAGGGACGTTTTGTAGTCGTGCCGTATTAGCCGCGCAAAGGAGACGCTGGCGAAATTTTTCGAAAATTCCGAGTGTTAGAAAATTTTTGAGAAAATTTTGAAGTTAAAATTTGAATTTAAACTCGAATTTGAATTTTGAAGTTAAACAATGTTGTTTTGAAACTCAGAGTTGAAGTTGAAATGTAGTTGATTAATAACGAATCTTTAATAGAAAGATTTGTCTTGGAAAATTGATAAAACTATTTGAATGTGGAAAGATAGTAGACGAGTTAAGGACCTTTTTCCTAACTTGTAATTTCGAGGACGAAATTCTTTTAAGGGGGGAAGTCTGTAACGACCCGGAATTTTGACCAAATTAAATTTGAGAATATTTAATTTATTTTAAATATTTGAACGGTAATTTAATTTGAATCTCGAATATAATTCAGAATTTGGCGATTAAATTTTATAATTTAATCTATTGAAAACTGGATAAGAATTTAAATCTTCAATTTACAGTCGAAGAAAAATATTTCAAAAGCTTTTAAAATTCGTATTGATATTACTGAAGATAACAGAAGCTTCAGAATCGAATTTAGGAGTAAATTGTTCAGTTTGAAAATAATCACTCGAACCGATATTTATAAAATAGTCAATTTTCAAACAGTCTCGGAATTCGACGAAACCAGTTCCATTGGGTCCGGAATGTTGTATTATTGCCGGATTTCAATTTTCGTAATTTTCGGTGTTTATATGTGAGCACACGACGTGTTAACGCATCGGGATTTATTCGAATTCAAATTTAAATTTAAATTTAAATTTAAAGACATCAGCCACGTTATCTTCCCTTTCATCACGCCTTTTATCACGCCAAATATCACGGAACGAAATCGTGAAAACCCATACCTTCGTTCAAAAAAATCAAAGCATCAGAGAAAACAAATAATGGCCGAGCAAATGAAAATGAAGAAATCTCGTTTCCCTTCCTCCTCCATTTTTAAAATACCAAGCTTCTCCCTTCTATTCAAAACAAACGAAAACCATCTCGTTCGAAAATCAAAACCCCCCTTCCCTAACGAAATCGAACTCGGTTTCGATCAAATAAAAAAAAAAGAGAGAAAGGGAGGCGCTCGCGAAATCAATAGGGGTAGCCGCGACTTGAGGGAGGTGGCGAACTTCGAATGGAAGGGGGGAAGTGGCGTCGCGATCTATAAGCAGGGGTCACGGCAATCAGAGTCGAGCGCGCGAGGCGTGGAGCAGGTGGCATCACCGCGCGATGGAGTCGCGCGCAGGAGAGAGGCAAGGGGTTCCCGCAGTTCGACTTCGACGTCGAGGTTGGGAGTGGATCGAGGAAGCAGTGGTGGGTATGATTGGAGGAACTCGGCATGATTTTGGGGTTTCCGGGGACTTCGACTACGGCATGTTGGACGAAGGTATCGGTCTCGTGGATGATGTTGCGATCGAAGTGGATGGGTTCTCGAGTCGAGAAGATGGCGAAACTGTCGTGGGCACGCGATCGATGTTGATGGCGGCGATGTTGATCGTTGGTACGGCGAGGGGTCAAGTTCGTTGTGAGTGTGGTGGCACTGTTCGTCTCCAGCAAGGTAGCTGTTTGTTTTTAAATTTAAACTAGAGAATTTGTTGAATATTTTAAACTAGAATTTTTAAACAGTGATTTAGGTTATTCGAAACTTGATTTGTTATCTGTATAGATTATTTTTAAATATATATAGATTTGAAGAAAGTAAAATATTACAGTAAGGAAGAAAAATAATAAATATACAAATATCTATTTAAATCACTGGCTTATTTTTAAATAATGGAAATTTATTATTCAATTCAGTTCAGATATTAATTAAAATCGTACAATTGTTATACAAGGTCTAAAACGGTGAAAGAAACGAACTGGATTTGAAGGGGATTACAAATTAAAAAGCTAAGGTGAGATCTTCTCACTCAGATTTAAATTTGAATTGCAGTTATTGATTGTTATATGGATGTGCTATTAGATATGATAGGATATATCTATATATATAGCAGTATATACATATTGGCATATGTATATATTGGATTGATGATTTCCCGCCTCGTATAGCGGATGAGACCCTATTGCGCCGTTAGTAAGCGGATTTATAAAAACCTATATACCACGATAATTCCGTACTGGAGCGGAATTGGTATTGTGCTAACGTTTTTGGATGCAGGGAAACAGGTTGGAGGGATCCAACTGGACCCCTCACATTGATTGAATTTATTTCTACTGTGATGTGATAATCTGTGAATGATTATTGTTGTTATTGAATTGATATCTGGAAATTGTTTGAAAAGCTAAAATTTAGCTGAATGGATGTTTTGACATCATTGGATTCCAAAAAATAAACGAAATTGAATTTTTGAAATCAAAGTAGAAATTTCTAAGTGAATTTAATTTTAGAAATTGAATAAATTTTGAAGAAAGGAATTTTAAAGTATAAAAAGTTAATTTTTATAATCTTATCAAAATTATTCCAGAATCAAGTGAAAATGTTAAATAAATGGATTTCGTAAAATAGTGATTTTAAATTGAAGAATTTAATTTAAAATTTGGATTTTTAAAATAGATTGAAAGAAACGATTGAAATTCATTTCCTTAAAAAGGAATTTATTTAAAAGAAGATAAGTTGGAAATTCAGTTTGAAATTTAATTGGTAAATTGAAATAAGTTGTGAAATCAATGTAAAATGATTTCAATTTGAAGAATCCATTTAAAAATGGAATATTGAATGATTTGAGAAAAATAAGGAATTTATTTAGTAGTGATAAATAAATTTAGAAATCAATATTGAAATTGATTCGATATTGAAGTTCTTGTAAATAAAATTGGAATTTACAAATGCTGTTTATAAATACGAAATCACTTATTTTGATAAGTAAAATATAGAAGTTAATAAAAAGAAGATTTATAAGACGAGGTTGTTATTAAAATAGAAATGGAATTTATAGACGTGTTTATAAATTCGAAATAGATTGAATTGGATAAATTTATTTATAGAAGATTTTTAAAGAAAGGATATATTCACAACTCTGGACCGTGAATATATTATTGAATAAAATGGATTCATTTTTGAAGAAGTGATATTTTAAAATGAAGTTAAATTGTTTTTAACGATGTTTAAAAATGTATTATGAATCGAAAGCATAGATTTCAACATACTTGTTGAAATAGGCGTTTTCGAGAAATTTAAGGAAATGGTGGACTATAACACTGTTGTTATAGTAAATGGTTTCCGAAAGGAAATGTTTTATATAGTATTGGGATATATATATCTATCTAAATTTCGAATCCCTATACTAGTGATTTTGAGTCGTCGTAACGATGTTTTACGTAACATTCGTTTTGACTCAAATAAAATGTGTTTAAAGAATGTTTTCCTTAAAGAATGAATTTATACTTAAATTTTGATTTAAGTATATCGAATATTTTCAAATGTTGAAAATAAATGATTTGTGAAATACTTATTATTAAATAAGTAGGGAAATGCTTTTCCATTATGAAATGAAATGGTTTTGAGAATTTATCTTCTTAAAGATAAATCGAAAGTGAATATGTGAAATCGATTGAAAATCGTATATCAGTAGATATTTTGAAAGATATAAATTCAATATGGAATTTATAAAAGAAAAGGGAATCTGTTTAAAAATAAACGTTGATTTATTTTTGAAGTGTGGAAATTTTATGTCTAGTAAAGATATTTTTGAAGATAAATAATTTGGGAAAAATTATTTGGAATCTGATGATGTTGCGCATCTTTATTGATAGTTAAATAACCGACTATCGATAATTACCTTTAGATAGGTATTTGTTGTGAATTGGATGAATTTGAATGCCACACTTGTTTTTAAATAAACGCTCACTATTCGGGTTAGCCGGGAAAGGACCATGGGGTCGTATAACCCATTCCGAATATGTGATACGTCGTTATGAATTGCATTTGAAGACCGGTGTTGAAGACCGGATATTTTTGAAAACGGAAGGATTACCGTCGAGTTACTCTACATCGACTGATCTTCGATTTAGAGGTTTTATCACCCTTAGTGACGGGAAGTCCTGACGTGATTAGAAAATTATCCGGAAATGCAAGGGCTTCGTGAGAAGTGCCTTCGGTTCTGTTCGATCCCGGAACAGACTTGTATGGATTGTGTGTCTGACGTTACAATTTGAGATATAGAGCTGATTTCTTTCAAATACATTTCTGTTGGTGGCGGAGAATTTATTCTCTTAGCTTAACACCCTTCTCTGAGACGTACGAGCTCAGAGGTTATGTAGTTGAAATTTATCAGCGATATATCCCAATTTGGTAACGTGGCATACTGAGTGTTGCTGTGAAATGATCAGTGTTTGATCATTTGTGATATGATCATTTGTTTGATCTTATATCTTTGTGATCATAGGTTGATCATTTTGTTGGACCCGAAGCAGGGCTTTTTATAGAAAGCGTAGCTTTGTGGACGAGACTTCATCGAGCCTCACACCCCGGAAATGGTCGAAACAGGACGAATGCAGCAAGGTTCTAGGGAGTAGCGCCCCTTAGTGTATGTCATTCCTTCTGGATAAAGGTGGTATCATGGTATGGAGCCCAGATACTTAACCTCTGTGGTTACTGCATTATTTTTTTCTATGTGGTTTGTTGCGAATCGGGGATCCTCGGGAAGATCGGTGACGATCGGGGGATGGCATACGCGTGTCAGTAGTTACCTATTTTTGCAGAGGTAACCCGGCCTTGTGTTGGCAGAGATCCGGTTAGGTTCTCGGGTCGTCTATTCCAGGGACGTACCCATCGTGGATAGGAAGTTCCTTAGCCTGACCATTTGTTGGAAATCCAAAGAAACAATACGAGCCTTGTACGGTATTAGTTGTAGAACCTGCCATTCACTTATGGTGGCGCCCCACTGTTTGGATGGTAGCTATAGTAGGCATACGATACTGGTCGTATGTTGGCTAAGATTAATATTATACTTTCGAAATGATTTCTACACTATGCACTAATAATAATATCAAAAAGGATTTGATTTTGCGTAGTAAGCATCTTTGACTATCATAAGAAGAAATCTCCTCCAATTCTGCGTTTGCATTGTGTGTGTGGTGGGAGGTCTTATGGTAGTTTCATTTTCCAAAAGCATTTCGAATTGACTTTAAAATTTCCCTGTTGTTTATTTTAAAGAATAACTGTTTTACGATCTCACACCAGTCACCATGACTGACTCGGAGTTTATTGTTTCCCTTCTAAACTCTGGGTGCCCACAAATTTTCCACACGGGCAGCCTAGAGTTATATTATCAGGATATTCAGGATATTCTGGAGCTTTGGAGATAAGCTGGATGACGAGACGTAGTATTTGTATCTGATAGTATTTATTCCGCTGTGTATTCTGTATGAGGACAAGTTATATAACTGTCCATGGTTGTACTGAGTTGTTTATTGACTCTGATGATATGATGTGATGTAATGTAATAACAGATATAATTCTTTTGTTTTCAAATGATATTCATTTATCTATTATATATTGTTCCGCTGCGATATGTGAGATTCTGATATTGTCTCTGTTCTGTATCTGTAGTTGTTTTGTTGTTCTTCTTCTCTTTTTCTTCTATCTTCTCTTCTACTTCTTCTTTCTAAAACCCTCACTATTGGAGTTTCCGGCGTTCGATTTCTCGGCAGTCGATAAAGTGAGTATCAATGTCGAATTTTCGAAAGTCGAAAATTTCAGGATGTGACAGTGATACTAACTCTATATAACCGAGGAGACGAATCCTCTCTTGAATAGTACTTCACTTTCAATACTTCCACTCGACCCAACGATAGTCATTCGATGGACGCCGTGTCATGATTTGACTATAATCAAAGCATAGCTTTCATATTGAAGATCCACAGCATTCTCAAGTCGAGATAATTATGTAAATCAGGCACATCGATATTTTTCGTTTGATCTTAGTTATATTAAACAACAGAAAACTATCGAGTGAGTCGTTCCATAGTTATCCAATAACTATTAGTACGTAACCCCTAGGTGCCCCAGCAGTTATGAGTAATAAACTACCCAACATTTGGAGAGCGTTATTGTAACGACCCGCCACTCATTCCACAGAATGACGCATCATTAATAAGAAAGAAAGGGGTAGAGAATAGAAAAGAAGAGAAGAAAGAAAGAAACAACAACAACTATCTCACAGCGGAAAGAATAAATTATATTAATAACATAAACTATTACATAGTATACAACACTTATCAGAGTTTACACAACTATACAACACATACTAGACAGTTATAAACATCTGTCTATATATTACAACTCAAATACAATACAAGACTCTAACACAGATATCAACACAGCGGAATACTATATCTACGAACGCTGAAGCCTCCTGCTCCATTGCTCCTCCACAATTCGTCAAAGCTAAACCTGAATCCCTTGGCTACTCGTAAAAATTTGAGTACCCAAGAGCTTATAAAACAGAAATAAACAACTTGGGTCAGACATGGGTCTGGTGTGAGTAACAGGTTAAACTTGTTTAACTTCAAAACCTTTTGAAAGAAAAGGTATCACGTAAGACTCCCCACAAATAAACATGGGTAAGTTTTTACCTTACGCTAACCAAAACATTTGATAGAAAATTCGATTGTATTATAATAGGGTCTAGGGTTTTCAAATAAATATGAAATAGCCGAAATTGTTACATTATTAAATTCCAGCATACATAAGTATACAATCAAATCCGTTATCGCTTATTGGAATTTGGATTTCCATACAATGGCAGAGCTACCGGGGTACCGCTCATCACAGTACGGGGCCTAGATCACCGTACCGAGGATCACTCCCAATCCCCTGCAACACAAAGCCGGAACCATCCCTTACTGGATAATTCCGAATAAAATCACCCCACAGATGGCCGTCGCCAACTGCACCACTAAGCCGAAATAAAAGAAGGAACTTCTCTAAACAGGGATGACCTTACTCTCAGTGGGTGCTACCCACGAAGCCTTGCTGCACCTCCCCTGTTTTAGCCATTCCCGGTTGATGAGGCTTGAGGTCACGATTACCTTTAATCAGATCACATTACTTAGAATGCTCATCGTCCACCTGACGATGTTCTGAAAGCATTCAATCCATACAAGTTCGTTCCGGGTTCGAACGAAACCGAAGGCATTATCTCGTTACACTCGTATTGGAATCACCCTCAGAGTTAACGACAATAACCCTTGCACTCTGAATCTTCATCTTCACTTGAGATTCACGACCTATCGTTAATTTGGATCGATGTGGTATTCGGGTCTCCAGACCTGGAATTCCGGTATACGGAAACCCGATCCCGGTCTCATCGAAATCCAAAACGTATTTTAAGGGTCAAGTTGTTTTAAGGTTAAAACAATTCAATTCTTTATCTATATACACAAAGATAGATAATTCAATAGATAATTTACATTATCATCCAAACAGATAATTCATATTATCATTTCAATCCAACCAAACATCCATATTATAGATCAGCACATCTCTTATCAGAGATATCAACAATGCAAAGCATTCCATATCATTCAACCATCCCTAAGTAATGATTTATATCATCTCTAATTAATTTAAAGTAAATTAAATTAATTACTTCATTTTATAAATCCTTCTTACTTAATTATTAATTAAACCAATTAATTAATCATACTCTAAGTATCATCTTAATTAATCATTTCTGATTAATAATCCTTTAATTACTTTAAGTAATTAATCCTTAATTAATTTTACAAATTAATTATCTTAAACCATTTCAGTAATTAATCTTTAATTACTTCATAATTAATTAACCATACTTAATTACATTAATCTTTAATTAATTACAATTAATTAATTACAATTAATTAATTACTTTAATCACTTATTATTTATTAATTAATCTTAATTAATCAATTCTTAATTACATCATTAATTATATTAATTAATGATCCTTAATTACAAATTAATTATTAATTACTTAAATTAAATTAAGTAATTAACCTTTAATTAAACCATATTTATTAATCACTTTTGATTAATCATATTCCAGTAATTAACTCCCTTAATTACTTCATCAAATTAATTACTCCTTAATTAATTATCTCAATTAATCCCTTGATTAATTTCACAAGTAATTTAATCCAAATTACTATCATATTTAAATCACCTTCAATTAATTACATAGAGTAATTACCATTAATTACTTCATTAAGTAATTCCACTTTATTAATTACATTTAAGTAATTATACTTATCAAATCGTTCCATGATTAATTTAAATTAATTAAACTAAATTAATTAACTTAAATAAATCAAATTAGGCTCGATTAATTACATTAAGCAATTGATCTTTTAATTACTTTCATTCATAACATTTTAATAATTGATTATCTTTAATTAACCAATCTAGTGATTAAATAAAATTATCACATTTATTATTTATTAAATAAATCTTAAGTAAATGACCTTCATTTACTACTAATAATCCCCTTAATTTCTTTTCTTAAGAAATTTAACTTAGATAAATCAATATGAATTACAGATTAATTTATCCTTAATAACCAGTTCTTTTTTATTCCAGTATCAACTAGAATTAACATCTTACCTTAGTTTACATTTAATTAATTTACCTAAATTAAGTTTTCAATATTAACATAACATAATCTTGGCTTAACCCATTTAAGTTACTAAATACATAACTTATTAAATCAATGTTAAAGAATTCATTTACACTTGAATTTTTCTTTTAAGAAAAGTCTTAAAACTAATTTATTTAAATTTTAAAAACTGGGCTTTAAAAAAAACTTATAAAAGAAACAGGCTTTGATCCTGCTTCAAGTCCTACCCCTACTTCACTCGACTCCTGCTTCGAGATAATCCATCTTCCTACTCGACTCAGTCCCCAATCCCCTTTCTTCTATATTTTAACTAAGATATTTCTAAGTTATAAACTGCCACAAAGAAACTCACGCGTACTCGAGTTCTAACTCGAGCAAATCGACAGTTTACTCGAGAATCGTTCGAGTATCTCGATTCTAAAACCCAGACAAACATCGATACACCATCGCCGTGCACGTGCACAACTTTTCTGGTGAACTCCGACCAACCCCATCGCCTCCCACACATCGAACAACCCATCGTCATCGAATTAAACTCACTCGAGAACCCCCATTCGTCCTTAGTCGAAATCAAGCGCCACGATCTAGATTTCCCTCAAAACCAGGCTTCCAACATCGTCTTGTTCCCCCTTTCTCTGACCACCAGAGGCGAAGCAACTCCAGATACACCACGACAGCACGCCCACCTTTCATTTCCCAAAGCATCACAACACTCGATCCATCGATGGAGGCAAACGAATCGCAAAAGTGGTCATCTTTAAAACTAGGTTTAAAATCTTAAATCTACCGCCGCTACTACCACGATGAACTGGAACCGCTCCAGATATTTTTCTCATCACCTACGTAGGCTCGTCCACCTTCGCAAGAAATTTCGACCACGCTAGTGCCTCCGACTGCCTGAACTTGCCTAAAACCCATTCTCCATTCAAACAAGAACTGCACCTGATTCCTATCACTAGAAATCAAAATCTTTGTTTTAAAAATCATGTTTTGGTTATCGTATTCAAATTATAATCCTGGTTTCGTAAAATATTATATTTGAGTTTGGCTTAAATAAGAGATTTCCCTGTTCTTTTGATTTTCCCTGGCCAATCAAGTTTTGTTTTAACTTAAATTAAATCCTAAACTCTAATCTATGATAAATCAAACAATATTTGTTTATAACTTAAATCATAATATTAACTAAGTTAAGAGATACAGGATTTTTCAATCAAAACTTAAGTTTAAAACTGGAAACAGAGATAACAGACATGCACACCAATTTACATTCATATATACAAAAATATACATATATTCCAAACATATTAAACAACATGCAGGCATATTATAGATTCAAAAATTTATAGCATGCAACAGATATCATATACTTAAGTTTTAAAAATGTAAGTTACTCACCAGATTTCAAATGAAGAACAGAGTTTGAAACAGATACTTGAAATCTGGAATGCTACTTTGTTTTGATTTAAAACTTGCATTGTCTTTTAAAACTGGAAACTTGCATGTTGCTAAAATCTTGCTTTGTGATGTGTTGTTTAGATTCCAGGTTGTTTGCTTTCATATTGCAGGCTTAAGAAATGCAGATTTGAGTTTAATTCCAGACTTGAAGAATTTGCAGGCTTTGTTTTCCAGATTGAAAATGCATTACAGGGATTGAAGAAAGATTTACATGCTTTCAGATTTGTAAAGAAAGACAGGTCTTGTCTTTGATTTTTGGAAAATGGTTACAGATTTTTGAAGAAGTACATTACAGATCTTTGTTTAAGGAATCTGGTTTGAGAGAAATTTAATTACTGATTTGGTTCTAGAGAAATAGGATTTGAATTGCAGATTTTTTTTAGAGAGGAAGATAGATTTGAGTTACTGATTTTGTTTTGAGAATTTTGTTTAACTTTTCAGGCTGAAAGTTTCTCTTTGAATTCAAGAAGATAGAAAAAAATAAAATGAAGGGAGAGGTATGCATATATAAGTTAATTTGTAGTTTCTTAAAAATAAAAGAAAACAAAATTTTAAAAACTTGACATTTGTCACTTTTTAGTGGTTAATTAGTTTACATTTGTTTAAACAAGCTTTTATAGATTTACACATGTCATTTAAGTAACACTTATTTATTTAAATGTAAATAAAAGCTTTTCTTTATTTATTAAATACAATTACTTATCTATTTATATATATTACTTATAAAGAAACAAAACTAATTATTATAAATAAAAGTTTACATATACTTTGAAATCCAAACTATTTGAATATTACCTCTTTTTGAATTCAAAATTAAATCTAAATTCAAATTCAAATTATATTTAAAATCTAATTTAAAGTCATGTTATATACATATATAACTACACTTTCAATTTGAAAATAACAATCTTATTTTATTAAAGTCTATTTATATTATAAAAACAATACTCTATTAATATTGTTTGAAATTAACATATTTATCAATTTTAAAATAATTTATAAAGGAGATTATAAATTACTTCTATTTATTAAATGAATTAACATATCATATTTAAATTGTATTTTAAACTTTATATATATATATTCAAATCATATTTACAAGCTATATTCAAAAATAAAATAAAACAATCTTTTTGCTAATTAATTTAAATTTAAACTTAAGCTAAAATCAATTTAAATCAATTAACAGTTAGCTTGAGTATTTTAAAACTATATTGTTATTTATTTAAATAGCTTGAAAAGCTTATATTAATTAAATCATAATTTCCAATTTATCAATATATATTAGAATTTAAAAACAAGATCTTATTTATTATTTACATTACAAACCCAAGCTTATCTATTTACAATATATACACTTATATATATATATATATATATTATAAATAGAAATCATTTTATTACTAAAATTCACTAATTAAATATTTATTTAATTAGATTATTAAACCAATTCAAATTTAGTTATCAAAGATTAACAAACCAATTTAATTATTTAAACAGATTATTAAATTGATATTGCCCATAAATTTCCGGGATATTACAGTTATGTACTCTAATCTCCACATATACATCGATATCCAGTCTCGATGCATCTTGATTAGGAATATTAAAATTGTATATTTGTTTTCATTGTGATAAATTACTCACGTTATAACACTTTATAACTACTATCACAAAACATATCATTTATGGAATTTCAATTAAATATACTTTTAATTAAATTAATTAATTGATATAACGCATAATATCAAGTGTATAACAGAAAGAAAACACCTTCTATTTCGAATAAGGTTGGTTATCGAGTTAGATATATGCAACAAATTACATAATTGCTCCTTGGGCATACCCCTAACTTTATCACTCACCACCTGGACCTTAGCAGCATTCAACTTCCTTCATGTCTTTAGCTATCAACCGGGCAGTTTAGTCCATCTTGCCACATAAGCGTGCAAAAGTAAACGATAAGCCATACATCCAGTCGTATAAATTAAAGTGGTGTACTAAAGCGGCGATAAGCATGTCTACTCCTATAGCAAGCCGTCAGCATTTAATGAGCATCAAATGCAAAGTCTGCGTCTATCACTGAAGAACAATTAGCCTGCTCCTTGGCCACTCATTCCTTTCCACATTTACAGTTGTCTCCTACCAGCCCATGCTACCAGATCAATGGCCAGCCTTGCTTTCCGCCTCTTCTATTGCACCATTTCAGTCATCCATCATCCATTTCAGTCATTATAAATACCTCATGTATTTCCACTTCAAAGGTGTTGGAAAATATTAGAATTCAGGTCATTATCTCCCTCCAAACTCTCCTCAAAGCAAATCAATGCCCTAAGTACCTAAGATTAGCTAACTTTTTTAGTCTTAAATGCAATATTTGTTATAATTCTCTGTAATTGTAAGAAAGAACTATAATAAGTGATCTTCATAATGGACGTAGGTAATCTTGCCGAACCACTTTATATTCGATGTCATTTACTTTGCTTTGCTTGCGTTCTTACTTATTTTTCATTTATAAACCCAGTGATTAGCAAGTAACCTTTGCTTTCATAATATAACTAGACTGATTCCTAGATTGCTAAATCTCTGGTCAACATAAAAGATACTACCAAAAAATTTTCCTTGCCTTACCTACCTCCTCGGCCTCCCAACTAGCATCACAATTTGTACAAGACTATGTTTGCTTACATGGATTTTCCTATCCATGGTCTCCGATAGAGATCACATTTTCATTAGTCATTTTAGAAAGGAGCTCTTTAGATTACATGAAACGGGGTTGAAAATGAGTAGTGCAGACCATCCGCAAACGAACGGTTAAACGAAAGTAGTAAACTGTTGTTTAGAAACTTACCTAAGAGCCATGGTTAGTGATACACCAAATAAGTGGACTACCTTCCCCCTGTGGGTCGAATGGTGCTATAACACCAACCGCCACTCCTCCATTGGCATGTCACCATTCCAAGCGATTTATGGAAGACCGCCTCCAACACTTTTATATTGCACCAATGATTCCACTAACATCCATGACCTTGACGAATGACTTTGAAACCTAGATAACCTCCTACACCACCTTACAGCGGGCCCAATCAAAAATAAAACCATGTTAACCAACACCGCACGGACAAAGAATTTGCCAGAGATTGGGTTTTTGTCCGCTTTCAACCATACCTCCAACTCCCCCTTGGCAAAACCTCCCACAAACTCACTAAAAAAATACTTCGGATCATATCACATTAATGAGAGCCACTTAATTCAACGCTACACCCAGTTTTCCACGTCCCCATGCTCAAATATTACCCGAATCCCCACACCACTACAACCACACACCTACCACCCATAAACAATGATGGCCTACCACTTTTGCCAACCGGAAAAAAATTTGGTCCACAGACAACTCATCCACCACACAACTCCTTATACAATGGGAAGGACTTGGACCCTTTTTAAGCAACATGAGAAGAGGAGCAGCTTATAGATAGCTATCCAAACTTTGGCCTTGAAGACAAGGCCAATTTCGAAGCAGGGAGTAGTGATGCACCTTGCAACATGCACAAGGATATAGATGCACTACTCAACACACACAAGGACTGTACAAGCATGCACCACTCAAGACCAAAAAGAATTATCAAGAGACGAACAAGATTCCAAGACTAGTACATATTCTAGAACTATTAAAAAGAGCTAATGATGTAATTAGTTAAATATTTTGTCTTTGGTGGAATGAGTTGTCAAATTATGAGAGGGTTTGTTACACCTTTCGTTTTATTCTACTCATGATATGGTTATAAATTATCACAAGAAGAATGTAAAAAAGCCAATGAATTAATGAAATATCTACATCTTCTTTCTTCCTCCTTGACGCCTTATTTCCATCTTTAATTCTCAAAAAAAGGTAGTTTGCATCACATCGTCTCCATCCAATTTTGATTTCAAGCAAAACCATCACCATTCTTACTGGCACGAACTTTGGAGCATAGCTTTCAATAATCAGGCCCAAGGGTTTTGTTATCACTCCATTGTGCCTTTAACATACGATTTCTAACTTGTGATTTCCTTCTATTTTGTGGAAAGAAGTTGATGATGAACTAATACCAAATTCAAATATTTCAAGGGAGACTAGATGGTCAAACTTTAATTTCACAATTCCTTTTTTCAACCTAAAATCCATTAAGCCTGCCTATAACATCGTTGTCTGAGAGCAAAATTGGATCGGACCTCAACACTAAACGAATAATACAACAAATCATTGAACCCAGCTTTCTTAAACGTTGCTTCAAACATATGAAACAGATTTAAACAGCAAGGAAAATAATTGCTGAAACATTTTATGGCCACGGAAAAAAGACATGCAAGAAAGCACCTGATGGATTCCCAAACAGCTAGGAAAATTATACAGATAAAAAAAAAGATTATGCAAAATTCATAAAGAGATGACTAAAAAAACGATAAACATACATTCAAGTACGGCGGTACAAAAACCACAAAACTATCTGTTTCCATTTGTACCTTTTCCTGTTCTATAAGCTTTGATCTATGAACTATATTTTCTATTCCTGCAAAAATTTCCTTCCCATTTCTGTCAACAAAACTAGCACCGCTTCAAAATTGTATACCTTTCCTGTACACATCAAAATTTTATATATGACGCCAAGATATAAAAGAACAGGATAGGCGGTTTCTACTCTCTTTGATCACAATAAACAGGCTTGTAAAGCCAAGATGTTCCTTGAAAAACCATCAAGTGGGCTCCTTCTGCATATTCATTAAGCTGCATGCATACACAAAATGTAGCATTATTAGTAGGTTCGACATTAAAGATGTGAACCATAGGTAAAATGCTAAGTTATGCTCTGACCTGGTCGGCGCTTATTTTGGTAAAACCAAACTTTTCTATCCAAATAGCTTTGGATTCCTCAGCTGAAGGGAGAACAAAGTGCTTAACTCTTAAAGAAACTAGCAATTGTTCTATGCACGAGAAAAGTGATTGAAAATAGCCCTGTCCAAATAAAAAAGGTCAAAATAAAAATTGATAGAGTTTATATACTAATGACATCGATGATAATCAAGGAAACAAAGTTTAATATTGAGAACTACCAGTCCTTGGCGGTCTTGACTTGTTGCAACCAACGGGAGTTCAGCAACAGATCCCAATATACGCAAAATGCCAACAGATACAACAGATGAACTGAGAACATAAGAGTGGTAAAATATTTGATTATTAAACGCTGCTCGAGATATACTATTTAAGATGAAGTTAAAGTTCACAATGAAAACTTACTTCACAGTTAATACTGCACAATACATTCCTCCATAGTCTTGATCTCTACCTTCCCTTCTGTAGTAATCAAGAAAAACAATGAATGATATATAAAAATATATATGACATGAACAAAAGCAGAAAATAAAGATTAACGCACCCATAGACCATAGAGGGAATAAGGTCTCGACCTGCAGCATCAACTATAGGGGAGAAGGATCCCTGTACCAAATAAAATGAAGACATTAATAAATCTGATGACTGCATCCTTCTCAGAAACAGTAGAGGAAGTTTACAAGACCCATAATGTCATGCACAAGTTTATTTTGGTTATGGAGTTAAATTGATTTTATTTTTAGGACATTGCATATAATTGATATCGGTTATTGCCTTATTTGGTGTTATCATCTATGCTTTATTTAGGAAATTTTCTTAACAGCATATGCAAGAAAACTTATATAATGGTGATGGATGAGAATCGTATCTTCATGATGCTAAGTGGTTAAACAATGTATCGAGAGGCGTCAGTTACAGTTATGTAAGTAAGAAAATTTACTACATCTATTTACGTAAATATTAATGACATTAATTACTTGAATATGATGAATGGGTTGATATTGGAGGACATGAAATTGGATATGAAATGCTTATTTAGAGTGGACGTACGCTTGCAGCACTGCAGAGATACTCTTTTTTTGGGTGGGATGTTAGCATGACTGGTGCATGTTAAACACCAAGTGTGGTGTCCCACCAAGAAAGAGTATCCCCGGCAGGTGATCCTCCTTCGTGATAATGCACATAAGGATGACTGTGCAGTTCAAATGAAGATTCTAACTTTAGATTAAAACATAATACAAATTGGATATCAGTAAATATACATTGTGAACTTTTAACATGTTATTGTATAGTAAGATGATCTTGGTAGCATGAGTTCTTTATGATCTTTTCATAATAAACTTATGCTTACTTATGTGATATAGTTTTTATTATAAACATGATTGAGGTCAATGCTCACTTGCAGTTTTTATGATCTTTTCATAATGAACTTATGTTCACTTCTGTGATATGGTTTTATTACAAACATGATTGAGGTCAATGCTACTAGCATAACCTTTTTACTTGTCCATCGATTGATCATCTTTTCTACGAAGTTTTATTCTATCGTTTCTGAAATTTTATACTTATTGTTTAATTAGAGAAATAATGTAACATACTGTGAATATACCCATCTGCTTGAATAAAAGCTCACTCCAACCAAATAACCGTGTACTATGATGATCAAAATTGGAGTGTTACCAATTGAATATGCATCTAATTTACCTATGTAACAGTTATTCATCACCGTAAGATAACATATTGATCTCCTACTTCCAAACTACAAGTTACACTGCAACTATACAAGGTAACCTCTACAGTTTACATTGACAAAATGGATACCATATAATTGGTTTTATAAACAAAAATCAAACAACTAAAAACCTATATATTTGACACATTGCAACCGACCAATCCACATGTTATAATATCAAAATCCATCTTTCCAAAAAGAGAGCAACTTAATATCGTCAACATATATGTACAATGTCATCATAGTTTCTATTCCTTCTCCCAATCACAGGAAGGCAAAGGATTATTATTAGTTTGAAACACTGTCCACAACTTTAAATTTCAATAATAATTAATAAACCACTGTAGTTTCATAACCCATATTAGAAACCGATTTTTAAACAAGAGAAAGACCAACGAAATCTGCTACAATATCCAAATCTCGGTAGTTCTATCATGTATGTTTTTCATGTATGTTTTTTAGGAAATAAGTGAGCAATGTTCTCTTGGAAATGTACACATAAAGAAGTTGACAATCTTATGCTTACATGGAAAATATTGACAGATTCAGAAAGCAGCAGTTTTGTGTCGGCCCGAGATAATTTCCCGTTAATGAGTCTCCATCTGACGTCGTTGCCTCCATCATACTCTAAGCCAATCTTTTCATGTCTCTTCTTTATTACATCAACATATTTAGATGGCAATGAATGTGGCTTGAGGAGGAGCTCTTGCAGAGTAGCATGAATTGTACTGCAGTCACCGCTGCAAAACCAGTTTCCTTCGGGCAATTCCTGCAATTACAAAAGAAAGTTCAAATTGCAAATACCAAGCAAAATGAGATTTCAATATCTCAGCAAAGAGCATTCACGGGTATAAGAAATAATCAAAAGACTGCATAGCTTATTGAATAAACGGGCTTGCCTTCAAGTCACACATGCTATTGTCCCTTAAGCACCCAATATGATACTCCTTCTCACACTGAATAAATTTATCAAATTAGAGCCCAGAAAGGCTAAAACAGTAGCATTCACCTAATACATATAATGTGACACATCATAAAAAGGCATACTTGGTCGCAGATAATAACAGTTCGATCACCAAAGGTTGACCTGCTGAAATCGTGGCATCTGCAACAGCATTAGGAATACAAATATATTCATGTAAGCATCTAGATCGGAGTTAAAAGCTGTCAAACAGCTATTTATCAAATGTGCAGTTTAGTTACCATAAAATTATCATTTAATTTGTGTTCAAACAAAATAGGTAAGGTTATAAAATTGGTCAATAATAAAAATAATTTTACTTTAGTACTTGGCCAATGATCTGGATGCAAAATAAGTTATTTGTGGGTAACATAAAAGGAAAGCCCATAAGGTAAATTAATCCTGGCAAGTTGAAGATTTCAGAACCGTAGAGAAGTAAGCCTGGAAGCATAAACAGATGAACTTACTGGGAAATGAAAATAAAGCCAAAAGTTGATGTTAAAAGTGAGCACTAACTTGCATAAAACGCAGCTGCTAATATCAGTTGAAGTTTTCACAATCCTAATGCATCTCTGTATAATCTGCTGAATAGGGTCAACTCCAGCAACCCTCCCAGCAGCGATTGCATTGTCATTACAAGCTACACTCTTTTCTCTCTCGTGCATAATCTGACAATAGCGACACTCATAATTACCTTCTGGAACACTTGACAATCCCACACACTCTGCAAAAGAATATAAATCAGGTAACTTATTTTATGTTGATAACATGGAAAATATTACATTTGGGTCCATATTTAGGACATTGTATATGTATTCAGCAGAAAATTCTCTGTTGCTTCCTAAAATTAAGTTCTGCAAAAAGTTTCTGATAGTGTACATGACAACAACAAAAATACCTTTATGAAAAGCTCTGGGGCAGAGATCACAAAGAAGAAGGTCACCACCATCAGCACATATACTGCATAGATCGTCGCTCTCATTAGCGTTCTTCACCCGTCCTTTTGCCAGGGAAATTGCCAGCTCATGAAGGGAAACCCCATTTGAAGTGTATATATTATTGTATCTGGAAAGCAAAAGGATAAGAATATAACAACAAAGTCATTATGTGAAATACGGGAACTGTTTCAGCAAATAACTCAAGCATTCAATCATCAACTTACGGTTTCCTTCTTGATGCCCGACCAGCATGAGCTTCAAACGTAGAAGGGCTAACCTGCATAACAACCATTTAAGTTTGATATAAATGAACAATCATTGTCAAAATTTTATGAAATGTGCCAAAAGCGTATTTGAATCATACTACATAATCGCAGTGATGGCAATAGATTCCTTGTTCTTTTATGTAGCCTTCAAGTAATTTCTGTTCACATACACATAACACTATTAGTCACAATCATTATAATATACAACGTATTTTGCAGTCCTTGAAAAAGAATCGTACTTGGCCACGGACAAAGTAACCCACTTCAGTTCCTTCTGGTAAAATATCATCCATAAATACCAACTTGTGAAGACCCAGATCCCTTGTAACATGGAAAATCATTATTTCAAATGTAAATCACAGAATCCCTCTAAGTCAGCATTATAAAATTAGCAAAGATAACATTATTACGAGGTACTAACTTCCGAGTTATTTTCCCAACTTTTTTCTGCGAAGAAACCTTCTTTGATGAGCTATCAGAATCATCTTCTTCCACTACTCTAGATTGTAATATTGTCTTCTTTTGTGAACAAGCTTTCTTGGACATATCCCTGTGAACTCTTTTATGCAATCTAGGGAAGCCATATATGATATAGACATATTAAGGTACGGAACTGCTGTAACCGGTTATTCAAGCGTCGATTTCTTTCTCATTCAGTTTTCCTAATTACAGTTTGATTTATTGATGTATTATATATGCTTTTTTAACCTTTTAATAAATGCAGTTCCTCTGGTGCTTAAATTCATAAACGAGCAGAAAACAATATTGAAACAGTATGTGTAAAGTATTCATGTTTTTGAATAAAATGAAATTCAGAGAAAAGTGTTTCCAATTAAAAGATAATAACTATATGTACTTCTACAAATATTAATTTACCCAATACAAGAAAGTTGCTCATGAGCTAATATCTGATTACCGCATCATCTCTATACTTAATAGATGCTGAATTGGTTTTGACTGTCTAATTATTTTATGTTTTACAAAGAGAATACTTGTTGGGATATGATGTTGAGTCATCATCCCATAACTGTACTTGAGATTGCAAAAACACAGACCTCCAAAATTTTATTTGATACTTTTCTATTAATTACAGTAGTTATTTGATAAAACAATTGTTTTCCTCAAATAAGAAGATAGTTTGTCCTCACTAAAATTTAGTAATATGAACGATTATTTTAAGATAAATTTGACGCCTAGAATTGCATGTGCAAAATTCTAGTGATGTTCAGATAGTTTACTAATTTTGTTATTGGTCCATGATAGTTGGAACTATACCAGGACAACAAAGAAAACTGAGAAGTAATAAAAACAAAAAAAAAACATTTTCTCTATACTAAAAACAAACATACTCGGTACTGATAGGAGTCGCTTGAAAATGTTGTTTCCTTGGCTCAATACATACATCGCAGAACGAAGCAAACTTTCCAATACGTCGAGTATGAAATATCTCTATGAATAATAACATGAGAAACATAAGAAGAAAGAAGAAAGAATGTGCATCATCCCAAACTACGTTATGACTGTATCCTCACCTTTACATTTTTGGCATGTTGATAACTTGCTTGAAGGCGCTTCACCTATAGCATTCTGAATCACAGATGTCAACATATCTCTAGGAGCACTAGCACATGCTTTCAAAACATCTCGGATACTCTTCCCATTCTTCAAGAAAATATAATCCGAAGGATGTTTCTTTGTGCTACCAGCATGCAACTCAAAATTGTATGCAGAGACAACCTATACACACTCTCATAATAGAATTGAGCAACTGCTTTGTTTTTTCCTATAATATAACATAATACAACACAACCATAAACATATCTACTTACTTTGCAGCATTGGCACTGAGAGCAAGAGCACACTATATCACTTCCCATGACCACCCCATCAAGTTGAATCCGCTAAAAACAGATACACAAATTATCAGTTTCACCCTTGCATTATGTCATAAGCTGTCATAGATAATCTAGCACAAAGAAATCAATATTGGAATGACCTATATAAATATAAAGCAACCATTATTCATATAGCCTATTTGTTACAAGTGATTCTTTAACAAGATATTAGAGTTAGACATATAGTTAGTACGAACATTTTGGTGACTCAAACCCCGGTTTTGAAGATCCAACCATGGACCAAACCATGGTCAATCCACTATTACATAAGTTGATTTCTAAGTTTATAGATCATTTTATGACACAAGCAAGCAATTTCTTTGTCCGTAAAGTATAACGCACAAGCCTTATCTATTTATTTCCTCTTTTATCATGAGGTTTCTTTTCTTGCAAAAGATGGTAAAATTCGTTGCTTCAAATGATGCATATGCAAAAAGCCTTTTTTTTCCTTATAGTTCATAGTCGGAGGTTGTAATGGTACTACCAGTTGACCCACTGGAATCGTGATAGCTAATTTTACATGCACACACGTAGTGGTTGCACTAAAAATTAATATTTAATCTACATAAAATTAGTATTTTAGTTTAAGAAAAATAATTTTCAAATATGATGAAAATTTAGTGAAAATAATTAATTGTTTGATTTTTTTCTTTCTTATTTTTTTTTTGGTGTTATGATTTTAATTTTTAAATTTATTAACCAAAAAACACAAATCGATGGTTCGGATCCAACTGAAATCTAAAAATAATGGATTAGATCAAGCGTCCACTAGACAATCCAGGTGAAAAGGGGTATTAGCGCCCAGTTGATAATCTGCAGCAACAGCACCTACGATACAGATAAAGCTAAAGAATACAACCCAATAGGTGGAGTGGAAGAAGTTTGGGGAACCAAAACTCCTCTGATGCAAATTAGTTCAATCTTACTTAATGAATTGAAAAGCTTTTAATAATTAGATTGATGGACTTTATTTTGGGTATGGCCTTTAAAAATTTAAAACACAAAGAAAAAACTGATTCTTATTGTGGACAATTAGATTTGGCTCTAATGATTCTTTCATGGTTTTGACAAATGCACGGTTTTGGTTGGTTCAAGATTGTTGTGCCTGACTATCCACAATCAAAAAATTTGCTGGTCTTTAAAAATTAAAAATTATAGAATAATAATCGGGAAAAATAATCATAAAACAACACCAACATTTGAACCATGATAGTCAAACAAAAGCTAAGGAATCTACAAGAAAATTCAATCTCTACTACTAGTGCAAATATTTCACAAAGTGAAATTTTATTGCAAGACCTAAAGCAAACATCCTTCATTTGTGGAAATTGGTTTATAACATAATGATATTGGTGTATTTGCCTTTCACTCAATGAAGATGGGGTTTGTCCCGTCCATTATCAGATTCACAATATCATTTTCTTTATTCATACTAGTATAAATCGCACCTACGTGCATCTAATAGCTAGATAAATTTACTTTCTATTTAATAAAAAAATTAATGAATGGATGTGTGCTATAAGCGCAAAACCTTTGGTAGTCACAACATATTAATTTCAAGCAGTTTATTGGTGGTGTCGGATGCAAATTGATAGTGAAATTTCATTGAAGGATGGTCAGAAAATAGATAATGGTAAGATATTTTCGAAATTTCAAAAGGACACAGTGGAAATCCTATTTATTGAACTTTCTTTATTAACAATAGAGATATAGAGCCGTCACTTTCTTACCGAAATTAATTTTCTATTAATGCACATAACATCCCACGTACATGGAAAAAACAATGACGACATTGACTCGTGCGCTTTTATCTTCTATATCCGATCATGTTTGAGCCTTCGGAGTTGCATAGTTCATATGCAAAATCTACTTAACCATTGTCGTTCAATTATTGTTGACTGATTTTCATCAACCACCTACAACCACGATCTCAATCCTTGAAAGATGTTTACTTTCTTAGATTGCTCACGTTAGTTATCATTTTTGTTAGGATTTTGTTGATTTCTGATGTATGGAAAAAATTCAGATAAGATGACTAATGTAAAAAAACATTTGAAAAAATACACTTTGGAAAATGTAGATAGAAGTTGAGAACAAAACATTTGTTGTGCAACATACATATTGTTTCTTTGTATGCTAAAACAAGAAACGGCAAGAGCAGAAAAGATGAGATGATAAAAGACAACCAAGTAAAATATGTTACTAAATCTAATATTACAACTTTCTTCCCACCAGGCCCACTTTTACCATTAGTTGTGTCCTTTTAACCCAAAAAAGTTGTGTATAACGAAGTAAACAATTGGTATAAAAAAACAAGTTTTATGTTGGGGTTTTTAGGCTCAGGGAAAAAGTTGGAGAACAATTTAGTTTCAGGGACAAGAAGTTTTCTTTTTAGGCTGAAAGACACTTTTTAGTGTAAATCACGGAATAATAGTTGCAACTATCATTTTCTTTTCACACTAAAAGTGTCTTTTAGACTAAAAAACAAACTTGTTGTCTTTGAGACTAAATTCTTTTGCACCTTCTTCCCTGTGCCTATTTTCTTGTTTTATGTTTGTACTACAACATGATATGCTTTATTTGATATTTTGAACCATGTAACTTAAATTTGAGTGACATATGTTGTCAAAATTCATCCATCATACTATGATGTTATGTGCATGCAAGCATTGCGGATAAGCTTCATTCATGATTAGCTGTTTGGAAACAATACATCTCTTGTTTCTTGTTATAAAGGGAATGTCCCGTGAAGCTCTTTCAAACTTCCAATATGTTCATGTATATTTTGCTAGAGCTTTAATATCGCCATCGTAAATATAACAAGATAAATGTCTTTAATTGAAAAAAATACATATGTCGGTGTGCAGGAATAGTTATTCACTCATATTGATGCAACAATCAGTATCCACTGCCCTAATTTAAAATTTTGATTCAATATAAATTTATTTCGTATTTACAATCAAGCTTATCGATTTGTTTACTTGCATAAGTTGAAGATGCTTAACAAATTCATTGCTATTATTCTCGTGTCCACATTCAAAACGAGTTTGGTTTGAAGCCAATCTTTAGCTATGATTAGATAGGAACCAACGAGGATTTGTCATGAAGAATCTAACTATAGATATTCACATTCATTGTATTAGAAGTGATTGTTGTTACTAATTGTCAAATGGTTGACGCTAAAATTAATGAATTTTTGTATGACATTCATTGTATCAGATGCATGAATCTAACTATACAAGTAGCAGTTGCAAGCTTAATTCTATGGTGTATTTTTTTTAACTTATTGCATGCATCCTTGAGTCCAAATCGAAGTAATTTTTGTATCGATAGCAATTTATTTTTATTTTTATTGTTATAGATGGAATGTGCTGTTTGGATATCCTCACTTACCATTCGATCCTTTGAAAATGATGAAGTTTCAACCAAGATAATATAGAAAAGTTTTTACTAGTGTCGGTATCGATAGTTAATTTTTCTTTTTTTCTTTTGTTGTATTCTAAATAATGATGACTTATTTACATGTGCTAATTTATAATAAAACATGGTGTTTATGTAATGTACATAAATTGGTGCAGACATTGTTGTAAAACTCCTTCCAAGCCTCCACCTAGGCCCCGCTTAGACGTTCGGCGAGGCTTACCACCTAATCATCGGACTAGACCACTTAGGAAAGTCTTATCACCTCATCTAAAAATTCATATAGATATCTAGGCAATGGTTAAGCATTAATTGAGACTTAATGCCTAGACGGTCTTGCCTTCTTAGCCGCTCTCAAGCCCATCTATACCCCTAAATTTTCAATTTCGATCGATCAATACTAAATCGAATACTAAAATCTTATCTAAAATATAAGATTGATAAAAAAATGTCTAACTTCAATTAATCTTCGATTAATTTCTGCCTAAACGATTAATCTTTAGGTTCATGCTTGCCCCTAGAGTCCGCCTAGCAATTTTTATAACCTTCTGTGCAGGTAATTAAAAGCAAAGCAATGACCTTTGGCAGTCTCTTTGTTGAAGACGTGGAGGCCAACGAGTTTGGAAAGAGATAATGCATTTCAAAGCAAAGCAAACAATCGGGAAACAGTATGTGCATGCGCGCGCGCACACACACATAAAGTTATTAACCCTCAATCTATCCGGCCTTTTGTGCAAAAAAAGAAATAATAAGATTAAAGTGGGTTCTTGTAAATATGAGATGTTCATTAACAAGATCATTTATATAAATTTTGAAATTGTTTTCAACATTTTATTAGCTACTTCAAACTTGCAAGCCAATATGAATTAATGAAAATATTTATTTCACCAACAATTTGAAATATAAGTTCGAAGGAAATTGAAGTTTTGAAACTGATTCCAAATTTTGCATAGATGATCTTGCTAATGAACACCGCATATCTATAAAAAACATTCTGATCTAAAAAACTTTTGCACAACAAGACGAGGTTTTATAAGAAGGATAAAATTGATACATGTAATATATAAATATAGATATATGGGTTTTAATTTCCCATATAAATTCCCCTCAAATATGAGTGCTCACATCAATTTGAGGATCACTCTTTCATAAAATAAAAAATCCACTTGAATCTTCATCTTTTTTCAATGCATTTAAAATTTTAAAATGAGTCAAAATTGTATAGATGTGATTTTATTGCTATTAAGATCACTTATTTGAAGTTTATTAAAACTTTTATCTCGATTAAAACTACAGCTCAATGGGTCAATGTCGATTTGGAACATAGTTTCGAGTTGTTCATAGAATTCAAAAATATACAAAGTTTTGTGAAGATGGTCCTTACAATATAAGAGTGTATGTATAAAATTTTGTTTAATCATGGAAATTTTTGACAAAAATATTAAGGAGATTTTAAAGAGATAATTAAGAGGGAGATGTGGAGCCTTCCTATAACATCTTTAATAATAATTGTAATATCTATGGATCTATGTCGCACTTATTTCATATAAACGTGAACTTTCCAAAAAGTCCATATATCTACATATACAAAGCCATCGGTTCGAATCTCACTCTTAACAATTATTATTTTTAATCTTTTATGAGATCACGATTTCAGATCTTGATGCAGATAATAAATACATCTTTATTTTTATATTTTTGAGGTGGAGATTCATCCCAACAATGAAAAAAACTATATATGATTTCAACTTTTTTATATAATCTTAATATCAAAAAATATTTTTCAATGTATATTCCTTATAGCTTTGTTTTACAAACATTTGTTAAATACTTCACTTATTTAACTCTTCATCATCATGAACAATAATTCTCTTATTAAAAATTATTCATGGTAAATTGATCTTCTAAGATTTTAAGTTTCAAAACATAATTCTAATAATATGCATACTTTATTTTAATTTTAAAAAAGTTGAAATTAATCATAAAATGCTTATAATTCTTTCTAAACATGAATTTTTTATAAATTATTATTTCAAATGTACAATTTTAAAATACTAAATTTGAAGAATTTCGTAGTTGTACTTACATCATTATTTTACGGACCTAGCAATCTTTAATAATAGTTGTATTATTTTTGATGTCGCATGTTTTATGTGAACATGAATTACCACAAATACCCTAATTCTAAACGAGAATATTAAATAAAACCAAAAAAAAATTCTAAAATAGTAAAATAAGGATATTTTTGAAAATAAATCATATTCAAAATTGAAAAACCGATGTATTACGAAATGAAAGAGAACAAATTGATTACAAAAAAGAGAGATAAAAGTCAATCCAACTGTTTAAAATAAAAATTATGAAAAGGTTTCATAATAAATATGACAAATTAACAAGTTTCTAAAAACACTTGGAATTAATAAGGGATAACAATTTCCTTTTAATTGGAAAAAAATGCTTGGTGAACTATAAAAACATGTTATTGTATTCACGTACTAGTTAGACAATGTTGCTCAACAGCCCCTTACAACAATTTTAATGACCACAAAGGATAATATCTCCTGTAACATGCACTAAAATTTTAGCAAATATATACAAATTATATTTTATATTTGTAAGAAACTTTTATGTCTATTTCTTTTATACACACGTACATTGCACATATCAAATCACTCTTATTACTCGTGTGTGTGTAAAACTCATAAATATATATTCCATTTGAGTATACTTCAAAAGCTTTTGTATTATGTTTTCATCAACTACTAAGGGAAATGCACTTTTATTGGTGAAACTGGAAATATTTATTTTCTTCAATTTCTATTTTAATTTGATTCTTTTTTTAACAAGTGTGATACGTTATTCAAACAGAACACTCATTATAATGTCTCAGGGGCTCGAACACATGATCTATAGAACATTTGTCTACAACGTCATATGGTACATACCTCTAACCATTTGAGCTAGAGGTCTTTGACTATTTTAATTTGATTCATATTACGTACAAAAAGAAATTGCTTATTGCTTCTTTGTTTGGACACATGCAACTCGCATGTCAACGAACTAGTGATAAAAATGTATATACGAAGGGTGCAAGACATTGAATTTGAAATTAAATTTTTTTAAAACGATGTATACTGCACGAAGTACTACATGTTAGATCAAATATTTTGTACCACCAAGATTATTGCAAATAATCAAGGAAAAAATGTAGGTTAAACTCATAAATAAAGACAAATTAGTTAAAGTAGTTGTCATCAGGGTTTAAACCATGCTTGTTGAGTTCAAAGAACACAATGCAAATCACTAGAAGATATGAAATATTATTTTATTAGGTAGTAACGTATAATCAAACTTGTTTTTTTTGGCTCTTAGTTATGTCATTCCTTTTGCCCGTCTTTTATTGCTTTTGGCATCTTGCTTATTGTCACAAATCGATATCTGAGACATGAGAAACTATAAAGGTTTTAAATTTATGGAATTACATTATTAATTTTGATTTTTTAATCAAACTATGTTTTTTTAGTCACAATTCGCATCGGTTAAAGGTTGCATTTTTTTTGTGTGCTTCTTATGATCTTTTTTGCACTGCTTGTTTTTGTTAAACCTAGTACTGAATAACTACAATCATACAAAATGATGATTAACTATTAATACAAGTAGGGTTTTGCAGAAAGAATTTGTACAAAAGTTTTTTTCTTTAGAAACATGAGTAATAATTTATTGATCCATTCATTAAAATCTAAAGAAAACTATCCAAGTTACTCGTAGTCTATATCTTCATCTAATGCATAAAGAGAGATGTATTTAATATCATTGAAACAAACGACTGTTACATTCCTCCAAATCTTAAATAATTTGCTTGTAAATATGCACGCTGGGATATGCAAACATTAGTATATAAGTTGTTTCCACTATACATGTGTTGTTGATAAATATTTTTGAAATATAATGTGTTTGAATGTCAAATTTCACTTATTCAACCTCATGATTTGAAATTTCTATATGCGTCACCGCATAATGCGTATTTCAGTGGAGATTACTCTTAACTGGGATTGTCTAAGCTTAATATTTTGCTTGACTTGCCTTCAGATCATGGTTAGGCCAATCATGCGATAAACTCAAAACACCACATGTACTTTGTGTTGTTTGGTGTAAAACTCCAAGTGTCTTTAAAATTTATCGTCTGTAGGAGATTACTCTCAACATAAAGAGATAAATAGATTTTTTTCATGTTAATATATTGAAGTGAGATTATTCTTCACAAGTGTCGTTAATCTTCATAGCATGGGGATTGGTGGAACACCTTAAAACAAGGGGCAGTAGGTGCCGCCTTCGTTTAGGTGAGTATTAGAAGAAATATTCGTGTATTTATAGAATTGGAAGGAAATCATCTGAACCAAAGTTTGATGTCTCGGTGTGCCTAACCAATCAAAACGCTTGAAATTTTGCAAATAAGTCCAATACAAATTTTACTTAGGGATGTATTTGCAAAATAAGTGTCTATGTGTCATGTGCTGATTTGTTGGACGCACTTTGACACCGAATCTTGTTCGAGAAGATTTGCTTCCAATTGTATAATATAAAAGTATTTGAAAATTGAATAAAAATAGGTTTAGAAGATGAGAGGTAGAATAAGTGTGGAAATCATAGTTTTGAAAAACCGGAATTGTGAGTTGAACCATGTTGGTTCAAGATCAAAGGTTTTAGTTTTTCATCCGTTCAGATCGTGAAAACCGCGTTTATTATTATTTTTATTTTTCGATTTATATGTAAAATTATTTCAATTAACGTAAAATTTTAACTAATTATAATCAAGACATTGACTTTTAAAAAAAAATATTTTTGAACATTTAATAATAAATAGCAATTAAAAAAATCAATCACAATTTCTTTAGTGTAAAAATGTAAATTTTCTAATTTTTTAAGATAAAAGAGGTTTGGTTCAACAAAGTATCATAAAATGTACAATAATAATGTACCATATTGTTCAAAAACGACAA
This sequence comes from Allium fistulosum, assembly GCA_030737815.1. Taxonomy (NCBI): domain Eukaryota; kingdom Viridiplantae; phylum Streptophyta; class Magnoliopsida; order Asparagales; family Amaryllidaceae; genus Allium; species Allium fistulosum. Next base: position 1,045,293,520 of record CM060905.1, read on the forward strand.
GGTGATACAATAATTTGATGGTTAAGGTTATGAAACTATTTATTAAGTTGATTATGTGAAAAAATTAAAGAATGAAGAATGAAAAATAGTTTTTTTTCTTCTCAAATTCAAAAAACCATGTGGTTCAAAGATGTTGATTCAGAGGTTTTTTTTCTTGGTTTTGAGATTAGACCGTTGGTTCACGAATGACCCTTTAAAACACTGTTGAAAACAATAGAAATTAATCAGGTTTAATTAAACATGCTGCATGTACGACCACTATAGGCCTCGTTGTTCCATTTATTTTACGTAACAATATCATGTTATTTGTATACTGCACCTTATTAATTATGCTGCATTTAGACTCGCCTCATCACAAGACATAGTCTCCATGCCAAATCAGATAACCATTTGATATTCCAAAGCAATGACAACACGAAGACTGACCTTTTATATTATATTTTTTGCTTAATATGAAAACAGTCTGAAGACCACTAACCTTTCATATAATGCTTTTTTACTTGACACGAACACAATATTATGACGGCCGTATAATGATATTCCAAAAGTAATATTTTGATATCAAAAATTTCACTATGGGATCTTTATTTCAAAGCATGATCATAACTTACCTTGCCAACTCGTGTATCATACTTCAAAGGATATCCATCGAGCAACCCTGTGTTAAGCAAATCCCGCACATTGGACGGGACCCTGGTCACCTCGATCTTTTTCGACATCTTTAGCTCAATTATGTTGCTCGACAGTGCATTGACTGAACACCCATCATCCGAACCAATAGATCCGCCGCTACAACTGGCAGTAACAGAACTGTTATCTGCTTTCAATAAAGCCCTAGTGAACCTTATAGAAGGTAATGACGCTTCTATTAACGGATTCTCACAATATTCAGTATCTGGGTTATGTTCTGCTTCCTTAACAATTGAATCTGATAACAGAGACTGTTTGTATCTCTTCTTCAATGGTTGTTGATTTTCCAACAAAGGGATGCTTTCATGCAAATCATTATAAACTTCTGAAAGCTGGACGGGCTCAACTGAAATCTCAAACGTTTCGGTTATATCCATCTCTTCGTTTAAATCCTCAATCTTAACATCTACAAGACCGGATTCCTCCACGGAATCATCAGAGCTCTTCTCCAAACTCTTAGCATGAGACGTAAAAGAATGAGATGGGTGTCCAGATCGAGTCCGTGAAAGAGGACAAGAAAGATTTGATTGCGATTTAACAGCAAAGGCAAACTCTCTCTTGAGTCCGGATCTCACGCCCGAGCGAATCACGAATTCTTCAGGTGTATCTGAATGAGATCCGTTCGCCATTGATGTAGAAAAATGGAATTTAATATAGCTTTGATTTGAGAGAGAATTAGGATTTATGGGGATGGAGGAGGAAAAGAATAGCCACAGTTATTGGTTGAGGAAAAGGAAACGGAAAAGGATGAGGAGGAATTAACTGATTTTTTTAATTATTTATAATATTGAATTTGAAATAGCAGGTGAATTTACGAAAAAGGGCCTGTTTATATAAATGGGTGAATTTACCCGCGATTTGGTATGTTTCTCTTGCTCTCCTAGGCAGTAGGCACCTTAGTTTCTGTTTCTTATTTTCCCTCCCTCTATTTTATGTTTACAGAAGTAATTCAGTTAGAAATCAATGATTATTGACTAAAAATAATTGCTACTGGTACCACTGTTGTTTCTACTGTTACTAGTATATTAAAAGAATAATTGCATGTAAATATGTATGCTAATGTAATTTGAAATTTAATTTTTTTTTCATCTATAATATTTAGAAGCATTGTTTGTTCATTTTGTTTTGAACATAGATTAATCAATGTCGATAAAGTTCGATCACAAAACAGAAATATGGAACGCACCATCATTCTTAAAAGTCATCTTATTCACTCATTTGTTTTACCATGTTCCATCTTTTCTCCCATACCACCATTCTTTTATTTCAATCGAAAATTCAAAAGGCTAATTATGTAGTTCCACACAAGCTTGAAACAATACACCATCATAGTTTCTTTCTTAAAGATAATGATAAAATTTGTCGTTGGAACACACCATCATAATCGATCTTGTTTAGTGGTAATGATAAAATTTGTCATTGTTGTTACCATTGCCACTCGTTCTAATAAAATGAATGTAGATTTTTTGTCAATTGCTTGTATAATTAGGCAATTCAAATCGATTTCGTTGTAAGATTTCAATCTGGTTTCATGCTCTTGAATCCAATTTATGTGGCATAAATATATATTTTTAATTCAATTACCGAGGTTACATGTTTATTATGATATTTTAGTCACGGATTGCACGTCTCACTTTTTGAAGAAACGTGTATCGTGGGTAGTACAAAACTTATTAATTAAACAATAGTTGTGAGGGTATATTTGTAATTGTATTATTCATGAATTCAGCGTGCTAAGATAAGAAGACGAATCCTATGTGCTGCCAGCTGTGAATTTAATTTTGTAGCAAAAATACAGCCTGGCATCTTCAATGACAATGAGAAGTTCAATGTAACGTATGTTTATAAAATAAATATTTTTATCGATGTTGTGGAATTACCTGTGAAGGCATTTAGTGTAGTCCATTTAGAAAAAGGAAACTTAGGAAGTTCACGTGAATCAAAATTTATTGTTGTGCAACTTTGTTTGTAACCGTAGTAGTTATTTGTTCGTGTTGAATTTCTATAAAATTAATTTCACTTATTACTAGACTACTATTATTTTAGCGTCATATTAGTAGTATTATTAACATATGGCATGGTCAATTCCCTTCCTTAGTGGTAGAGATAGAGATTATCTATCCTATTACAAGAATTTTTGTCACATGCAACGCACGTGCATATAAAAGCCCATTACAAAATTATTAAATTTAAAATTTCTATGCAGTTTGATAAAAGTAATCTAGAAAATATAAAGAAAAGATGCAATATTTTAATTGAAATATGGTTTGAACTTATATCATTTTGTTTATGTTTTAAAACTTCCATTTGAAGATAGATGTAAATTTTTGTTCGCAGTGGGATTCAGACTCATGATCTCTTATTTGCATATAAGAGCAATTTTGGAAGTTCGCGGTCGGACCAAAAGTCACGTTTCTAATAAAGATATATAAAGTTCAATATATGACTATTCGAATTCTTTCTCCACATTCTCTCATCTCCAATGCTCAGGTCTAAGCGATTAGGGTAAATTTTGCATTTGGATGCTCTATTTTTGCTACATTTATTTATAATATTGAATTTGAAATAGCAATGAATTTACAAAAAGGAATATGTTTATATAAATGGATGAATTTGCCAGCGATTTGGTATATTTCTCTTGCTGCCCCACATACCCTAGTTTCTGCTTTTATTTTCCATCCCTCTATTATATGATTTGCAAAAGTAATTCGACTAGAAATCAATGATTATTGACTCAAAATAATTGCTACTTGTATCATTGTTGTTGCTACTATTATTAGTATATTAAAAAAATAATTATGTAATTATGTTTGCAAATGTATTTTTCAGTTTGAAATTTTTTCGTCTATAATATTCAGAAGCATTGTTCATTCATTTTGCTTTGAACATGGGTTAATCAATGTCGATAAAGTTCGATCACAAAACGAGAATATGGAAACACACCATCATCATTAAAAAACACCTTATTCCCCTACTTGTTTTACTATTGTTCCCATTCGTTCTCAAATACAACCATTTTTTTTATTTTTATTGGAAATTCAAAAGGTTGGTTATGTAAATCCGCACAAGCTTGAAACAACATGTCATTATAGTTTCCTCCTTGGTGTAAGGATACAATTTGTTATTGTTGTTATCACGTACTAATTATAAAATGAATGTAGATTTTTTTGTTCAATTGCTTGTATAATCAAGTAATTCAAATCAATTTCATTATAAGATTTCAGTTTGGTTTCATGCTCTTGAAAATGTCCCATTTATGTGGCATAGATACATATTATTTAGTTCAATTACCGAGGTTATAAGTTTATTATCATATTAAAGTCACGGATTGCACATTGTCTGTCTCACGTTTTCAAGAAACGTGTATTGTGGATAGTACAAAACTTATTAATTAAACAATAGTTGTGAGGGTATATTTGTAATTTTATTATTCACGAATTCAGCGTGCTAAGATAAGAAGACGAATCCTATGTGCTGCCAACTGTGAATTTATTTTGTAACAAAAATACAGCCTGACATCTTCAATGACAGTGAGAAGTTCAATGTAACGTATGTTTGTAAAATGAATTTTTTTACTGGCGTTGTGGAATTACTAGAGTAGACATTTAGGATCGTCCATTTAGAAAAAGGAAACTGAGGAAGTTCGCATGTATCAAAATTTACTGTTGTGCAATTTTATTTGTAACTGTAGCTCTTATTTGTTTGTGTTGAATTTCTATAAAATTAATTTCACTTATTACTAGACTATTATTATTTTAGCGTCACTATTAGTAGTATTATTAATATATATATATATATATATGTGTGTGTGTGTGTGTGTGTGTGTGTATGGAATGATGCATCATGATCAATTCCCTTCCTTAGTGGTAGAGATATAGATTATTTTTAATACTATTAATATTACTACTACTATTGTTGTTGTCGTCGTCGTAGTCGTTGTTGATATTGTTTTTGTTGTTATCGTCATCATCATTACCTCTATTACTATTTTTGTCATCATTGTCATCTTTTGAAATCGATAATTAGTGTCAAAGATAATAATTTTGGTTAGAGGTGTGGCGCTTTAGGCAAAGATTCTAGAGGTCATGGATTCGATCACTTGAGATATCATAATGAGTGCTCTGCTTGAATAAAGTATTGATTTTGTTTTAAAATCAACTCCATATGATTTCAATATGGGTTTCATGAAGCAAAACATCAATACTCTTGAAATTTTTTAATCTAAAGTGGCATAGTTATGCATTATTCGATGTATTCACCATGGTTATATATGGTATGAAACTTAGGTAATGGATTGAACATTATCCAACTTAGTTATCTAATTATTATGTATTTTGAATTTTAGAGAATCAATTGTGTTAACATATACATACGTACATATATATATATATATTTGTTAGGGTACATTTGTAGTTTTATTATTTGTTATCAATGAATTTATTGTATTTGAGAAATAAAGATAAGAACACAAACTATATCATATGTCAAGTGAACTAAATTTGTAGCAAAACTATAGCCAGCCTTTCTCTACTTATAACAAGGTATTTAATGCCTTATTGACTTATGAAAGTAAATTAAAAAACTAAAATGCATCATATTTCTCTGATGTATTGTTTTACTAGTTATCTATTATGGAACCGATTCATACATAAAAGTGAAACAAGAAGTTCACATGAATCAAACTTTACTCAAGTTATGTGATAGTTGCTCAAAGCAATCACAAAATGAATGAAAGTCATTTATATACCTTTTTCAGTCGCATTCTTACTAAAATTAATTCTAAATATTAAGATCAACTTTTGGCTTTGACCCCTCTAAATTCCACCCATATTTTTCTAAATGTAATGATGTCGACCATGGGGTGTGTGTGTGTATGTATGTACGTGTGTGTATAAGGTAAGGATCCTTTACACATCTTACACTAAAATTCTTTTTTTTTTCTAGATTTATATATCTAGAAATGAAATTAGAATTTCTAGATAGGTTTTAATAACATTCATAAGCATCTTTATGAAAACTCAGTATGTTTTGATCATCCTAATATATTTTTATATAATCATATTTAAAATCAATGGTTGAAATCGATTTGACATTTTGAATATGTTTGATCAGCTGCATTGGTAATGGGCTAGAAAACTGAAATTTCAGAAAAAAATCCTTTTATTAATTTGCACTAGATCATGTTTATATAAATATTATATTTACACTAAATCATATTTAGTGATTATTAATAAATGAGTTTGATGTTTTATTTTTATTTTCTGATAATAAGAGTGGTTCCTTATTCAAGTCGAGCACTCATTTCGATGCCTTGAAGGTTTGGTCCCATGACCTTTGGGACCTCAGCCTATGACGACATACCACTTGCTACTTAAGATAAAAGTCAATGAAATTGATGTTTTAATTTTAATTTAATCAATTTATATTAAAACTTTTATATCTGTATATTATAATTTATCTTCATTAAATATAATATATGTTACTATACTATTTTAATATTTTAATTTATGATAAGTTCGCATTCATAATGAAAACATCATAGCTATAATAAATATGACTGACTGACCTAGGGTAAACTAGATGTCATATATTTGTGAATGACCATTGATATCTATGGTTATTATATAGGGTACAATGTTAAGGGAATGTCACACACACAAATATATATATATATATATAATTATTATATTATTCAACCATTACTACATTTGATACATATATACACACCTACATTATGAATATCTCTCTATAAAATATGAGATCATTTTGAAATATATAACCTCGTCGAAATAATAGGTCAATATTAATCGTAAAAACATTTATTTTATTTGTTGGTTTGAAACGTCAAATTTATCATGTTATGTATATTAAAATATGCTCAAATTTTATAGAGATCGAAATGAGGTAGAGTGGCTTAACGGTGACGTTGCATAAATTCATCCTTGAGTATGTGTTATGTTCCAATGAAGAAGCAATTCTTTAAATTCATCTCAGACGACATTCAGGACCTTCGATGTTTACATTATGTTCCTATTGAAGAAGTGCTATCACTTATGGTGGAAGGATGGTTGGGAGCACACAACATAGAGTTTCTATTTAATGATGGTTGGAATAAGGATGGGATTTACTCCTTAAGCTTTGATGTCTCTTCTTGAGATATTATCAGACCGTTATTAGAGGCTGGAGGAGGGGCCTAACCAAATGGGCTTCTTCTAGCTCGAGTTCTTCTAAAGATATAGATAGTTAGCCTTTTCTGTTTGGTCCTTAGTTGTGTCGATGTTGTACTTTATGTATTTATTTATATTGTTAGTTTCTAGCAATTGAAGTAGTCGACACCACTCTTGTTCTTATATTTTTGTAGCTGTTGTGGTATTTTAACCCAGCACCTGTTATTCATGTTTATAAAAAGTGGTACGACCGCTATAAATCAGACTTGCCTTTGTAAAAATTTTGTGGAGATGTTCCTGAGTATGATATGGATATATCTACAAAATTCATACCATTTAAAATCATGTAAATTGAAGCATGATAAAGGTGCTAAAGGGGTACCAATTAAACATCCCTCTTTATATATATATATATATATATATGTATGTACACATGCATGTACATATATACATACATACAAACATACATACATACACATGCACACACACACACACACACACACACACACACATATATATATTCTACTATTATTGTTCTCGGCATAAAATAAGTTTCAATTTGGTTTAACATATATATTTAGGTTTATATAAACTTGTGTATATTTAATTGTGCTTAAAATTCAAATATTAAATTATTTTGACCATTTAAAAATTAATCAGAACAAATAAATGTTTTTTAATATTCAAAGGCAGAGAGCAATAAGGATATTTTTATATAAATTATAAACTGTGAAGCCAGACATAAAGATCAAGTTAGACTCATGATAAGCAAAGACATGCAAATCACAATGAAAAGAATAAACAAGAAGTTCCTTATAAAGATGAAAAAGGAAGAAAAGGAGCTGTAACGACCCGGAATTTTATCGCTTTGATTTATGAATATTTAACTAATTTTAAATATGCAACTAATGGTTTTAATAATTAAATAACCCTCTTTAATTTATAAATAATGATAGAAAATTCATTTTTGAATTTGGTTCACAAAAATAAATAGTTCAAAGGAAATTAGAAAATGTGACCGGAAAGCTTTTTCAAAAATCCTATTTTTGATCATCTAAAAGTTGTTTCAAATGTTGTAAAATACCTCAATATATTTAGACACCCACTTATATGAATAATAAAGTTAATTAAGTATGTCGAAAGTATAAATATATGTTTACTTAAGTTAATAAGGAGACGTAACCTTTTATGAATTGTTAAAAATGAAAATAAGTGAAAAGATGTTAAGTCACATTCCTATTTCACATCATGGTACAAAGGTAGGCTATTGCACAATGGGTAAAAGGGGGAGATCCTCGGTTCATGCATGTATTTCAAGGCAAGGAGATGGATGGGGGTGATGTGGCATAATTTTGGTGAATGGTATATACTTTAGGGGCAAAAAGGTAATTTACTAAATTCATTTTACATAAAACAAAATCCAAATCTCTCTCTTTCCATTCTCATTTCATGATCAACTCTTTTAAAACCTTTCACCTTCTCTCTTAAGCTTTCCAAAGCTCTCTAATGGCTTCCAAATATTTTCTAAGTTTTTTAGAAAAAAAATCACTTTTTCTCTCTTTTACTTCCTTAAAACACTTAAAAATGCTTCCTTTCTTCTCTACACCCTCTTCTCTTTCAAAAACATAGCCAGGACACCCCAATAAGGCCATGCTCGAGCTACTAAGCCAAAGGCTGAGCCATCTAGGCCTCTTTAAGTTCAAAAATCACATTTTTATCAAAGAGTAGGCTTAGATTTAGGACCATTTCAAGTTCTAGTCGATTTAGTTGAGTTTTGGTGAGTAAAACTCACATCTTTTTGAGAAAAATTTCATCTTTATTTATGTTGTTAGTATTGTTAGATAATATTGGTAATTTGTTGTATTATAGTGAAAGTCTAGTTTGGTAGTTATATGCTTGTATGTGATGTTGAAATTTAGACTAGAAAATGAAGTCTAATGTTGAGATTAGTTAGAAAGTTATGATCTTGTTTGTGTTTTTTTGCTATGGCATGTATTTATGGTTATCTGCTGCTTATGTTGTTATTGTGACATGTATGTTTATTTGATGGTGTACTTGTGTTGCATATGCCAAAAAGTTAGCACCTTTGTATGCTTTGATGACGTGAAATCCCTTGTATAAAAACTAGGATGTTTTGGTTCCAAAATCAAATCGTTTTCAAATTTCAAACTTTATTTTATTTTTAAGAGCACTTACTTTATGTTTTGGAAAGGTAAGTTTTCAAAGCCGACAAATTTTCAAAGTAGCTTAGGAAAACAATTTCAAGTTATGGTATCCATAGTGATAGTCGCTATGGATGCAGTTTCGGTAAAAATTCAACTTTTTGCAAAATAGAGTTTTTATACTTAATAAACTTTAAAAATGTTTTATAAACTTAATATTACGTTTAAAGATAGTTAATTGGTAATTTATTTATAAATTATTATTAATTAAGTTTTGTAATTAATAATTAATTAAGTATTAAACAAGGTTTATTGATTATAATTAAGTGAAGATTAATTACTAATTAATTATCTTTTAAAGTGAGATTAATATTAAGTAATCTTTGATTAAGATTAATTTCTAATCAGTTATAAATTAAGTATATGATTTATTTTTAATTAATTATTAATTAAGTACAGGTTAATTATTAATTAATTGTTAAGTAAGTGTCTAATTATTCTAATTATAAATTAATTAAAGGTTTAATTTGTAAACAAATTATTTATTAAAGGTTAATTATTTCTTAATTAATAACTAATTTAAGTTAAGACTTAATTAAGATTTAATTATGTTTCTAAAAGGATTTAACTTCTAATTAATTATTAAAAAGAGGTTTAAGTTCTTAATTACTTTGCTTTCCAAGGATCAATTTGTTTAAATGAAGCTTTCTTTTACAAAGAATAATTTTGAACATAAGAAATTCTATTGTCAATACCATTAGGTAACCATACAAATGTGAATAGGTAATACTCAACTTTGACATTGGTTAGCAGAATAAAACATCATTTTGCTATAGCTTTAATTGAATTGATTATTTGGCATCCTTTTAGCAGAATAAATCCCCATTATGCTATAATTAAACTTAATAGATTGTTGGAATATCTATTTAGCAGGACAAATCACCATCCTACTATTATGATATTTGGACATATATTTGCCAATTGGTTTGTATTGTCATGTTATTCCCTGATTTGTTTTATGGATTATATTTACATATATGATGACTTATGTAAGTGACAGTTATGTAATTTGGAAGAAAAAAAATTAAATATAGTAACTTGATTTAGTACCATTATGGTCACTAAGCCTCCCTTCAAATTTTTAAAAGTTATGGTTTCTAAATTGCCTTTAATTCTAGGTGTTTTAAATGATTTTGTAAGTTGCCCTTTTATTTTGATAAAGAGATTTACAAATGATATTCATAAATGATGTTTTAAAAAGGGGAATTGTAAATGGATATTTATAAAAGAGTTTTATAAATGATTTTGGAGATTTATAAAAGAGTTTTATAAATGGAGATTTCAAAAAGAGTTTTACAAATGATTTTGGATAATTATAAAAGAGTTTTATAAATGATTTTTGGATATTTATAAAAGAGTTATATAAATGGATTAAGAATTTAAGCAAAAGGAGATTTCATAAATGAAAATGATTTATAAAAAGGATTTATTAAAGAATTTTATAAATAAAAAGAATTTAAGATGAGTTTTCCCTTAACCGACCTTCTTAATTATGGTTGTGTGGAACTTTCGTTCCATGCTTAACACCGAAGGAATAGTGTTTGGGGTTATCCTTATCTCTAATTTCAATAACATTTGTTTAATCCTTTTAATATGATTTTAAAATGGAAAATCTTTCACAAATGTTTTGTGAATATAGTTATGTCAGTGAGATAAGTATATGAATGTTTTGATAAACGTTTTGAAAAGAGATTTAATAAACGAGAACTAATTTTGAGGCCTAGTGGTTGTTGTAGGTAATTAAATCTATGAATTGTTGCTTGTTTATTTATTTGGTAGTTAAATAACCGACTATCAAATCTGGACCAAAATATAACTTCAGAAATATCTAGGAGAAACACGTGAGTTACATGGCACAATCATCTTCGATGATGCCGTATTGTGCATATAAATCTCGTTTTCTTGTCTTAGCACAAATGATAGGGAGAGCCGTCAACTAAAATGGTTAGCAAATGATCTTTGCTCCTATGTATTGTGTGTTTATTTTCTAACGAACTGGGGTTGAGTTTACTGGAAACTATCGAGTGTTGTTTGAAAGAGGCTGGGATCAGATGAATAATCCGAAAACCACTTTGATCCAACTCAAGCGATTTATTGAAGACATCTTAAAGGTTATGGGATCGAAGATGGAGTCCTTTGAAGTGCAAGGGTACTGGCTACTAATCCTTAGGGTGATTCCAAAATGGATGTAGTAGAAGTAATGCCTTTGGTTCATTCATCTCCTAATAAACGGCTTGTATGGATGAATGCTGGCACTTCACTACTGTTGGAGGGTAGTATTAGCATTCCAAGTAGGTTTGCTAATCAAAAGGTAAAACGTAGCCTCTAGCCTCATCACTCGAGAATGACTAAAACAGGGGATATGCAGCATGGCTAAGTGGGTCGCTCCCATTAGAGTGTATTATCACCTTTCTACATATGCATTCATTTTATGGATTTGGTTAGAGCTCTCCGTAAAGGTTGCAAAGCAACCGGGGTGATGATATATTCTGTACTATCTAGTAAGATGCAGATTGGTCCTGTGAGCAGGGTGCAAGGCATTCATATTGACCTCGGTACATTTTTCTAAAGGTGTACTACGATAGGCGGTACCTCAGTAGCCTAGTCATTGATGGAATCAATTCTCCAATATGTTCCTTTATGGATTTAGTTGTATACCTATTATGTTGGAATTTAATTAATGTAGCAATTTCGGTTATATTCAGAATTTATTTGAAATCCCTAGACATTATTATAATATCACTGAAATTTCTATAGAAATGTTTTGGTTATTGTAAGGTAAAAACCTTTCATGTTTATATGCGGCGTGGTCTTACGAGATACCTTTGATTTTACAGGATTTACAAGTTATAATAAATGAAATTCCTTGTGATTTGAGTTTCTCACACTGGTTTTACTAGAGTGATCCGGTTGTTATTTTCTTATAATGCTCGGGTCACACCGAGCATGTTTTCAGATTAGCTCTGGATGCTTTGGAGCTCAAGAGACGAGGTAGAGGCGAAGACATATCTATGTATTTATCTATGTTCCACTGCATAGCTTTGTTGTATTTATAAGAAATTGTAAGGACAAGTGTTATAACTTTCCAAGCTGATAATACGTTTGTATACTCTAATATCGTATGTATATTAAAGTTCTTTCTTTTTGTAAAGACATGATTTACATATTATATGTTACTAGTCATGTTCTTTCTTCTTTCCCCTAACCATGTGTCTTTCAGGCACTTAGTTGTTTGGCACGTGAATACCGTAGATGTATTCGTGTCAGCTTCTGAGGGTCGAAAAGGTGGGTTGTTACATTGGTATCAGAGTGCAAAGTTAAGCAAGAACCTTGACTTTGGTGGGGTAAACTCATTAGAGATAGAGTTCGTAACACCCTAGAATGATTTTGAATGTATAAATATATTAGAAGTGTATAAATATATTAGAGTGCTTATTTATTAGCGATATAAAAATGTTTTATATTGTGTTGATTGATCTGTTGAGTGACATATGGATTATGGTCAATACAAGTAATTAACATTATTAATAGAGATCCCTAACACTTAAACTAGGCCAACTGACATGGTATTGTTTTAAAATGGTTAAATAAAATAAATTTACCTAGCATTATAGTTTATGTATAAAAGAATGATTTTCAAAAAAATAGTATAATTATTTTTGATGTATTGTTTGTTAAGGAATGCTAATATTCTAATATTATCATTTAGGGTTTTATTAGTTATGCTCGTCCATTTGAGCATTGGTTAGGGTTAAGTGTTTACATAGATAGTTTTCCTTTTGAAAATGTGGGTTGGGAAAATAGGGAATTGGGGCAACATTGAAAATAACACCTTATGAATTAAGTTTCACAATTTGACTATAAGGCGTTCGATGTTAGTGTTGAGCTAAGGAATTGGTTTAATAAAAGATGTTTGTTAAAGTTAGAATATTTAGGAAAGATTTTATAGAAGAAAATGGTTTTATAAAGATTGAGTTATAAGATGGGTCACTAAAATAAAGAGATTTAAGTAGGAAATTTAAGGACTTAAATCCCGTTGCTTTGAAAATTATTTTCAAGGTTTTGGAAAGTAAAAGTAGTACTATTTGAAATTTTTTGTTTAAATATAAAAAATTTGGGAACAGGATTTTTGGGTAAGAAGTATTTTCTTTGGATTGGTTTAGTTAACAAGTTTCAATTAGTTTTGTGACGATCCAAATAATCTTCTAAGTGATGATAGGATGTTTGCTTAGGCGAATGTTGTAATGCACTTAGTAAATTATTCTCTTTATCATTATACGATCAAAACAAGTTCAGATCCGAACGAACCCAAAGCAAGTTGGTAATAAATATTTTGTTGAAAATATGCAAAATATTGTTTCAAAAAGGAGGATTTTGAAATAGAAGAAGTATTTTTAAGTTAACTAGTTCGAGACCCGAAAATAACTTAAAATAGGAAAGAGATGTGTCCAGGTGGTAAACACTTCCCTTGAATATTATCCTTCTTGGTAAAGGGATGTATGATACTATTTGGTAGTACTCAGTTCCTTAGTATCATTTTTTGGTTATTCAAGCTATATGTATATTTTCATTGAATAAAATAAATAGTATTATTTCAAAAGATTTTGGAAATAAAACCCAGGTATTTGGCTCTTAAGTTTTCAGGATGCAAAGGTATGTTGATTTAAAAGGGTTAATAAATGAAGTTTTAAAATTGAATTAATTTAATAAGCAGGTTTAATAAACTTGGTTTTATTAAATAGTGTCTTTTGGATTTTAACACTTAGGAAGTCAACTATTATTTAATGTTATTGGACCGGCTAATAAACACCTTCACCTTTGTGGTGTCCAAGTAAAAGTAGACTCTAAGACTAAGTTTACTCTTCCTAGCTACTTGCCAGACTAAATGGGTAAAGAGGTTGAATTGGTCGACTCAGTTTTTATAACCCAAAATTATTTAGGCCTACGTCTGAATAGTTAAAAGTGAATAGAATTAAAAATCAAATGTTTTGTGTATATATATACACACTCTTAGGATATAAGAGGGTATTGTCCAAGTTAATAATTTTAGATGATTTTATGAAAGGATTCATAAATAAGTTGTATCATTTTAAAATGTTGAACCTAAGTTGGAATTGTTATAAAATGATTTCATAAATATTTATGGGAGGGTAAGAGGGTAGATGGGTAAATAAGAACCTTTAGATGAGTACGTAGGTTGTACATAGACCATTTTCCTTTTTATAGTTCTCGATCAAAGATTTAAGTATATGATTTAAGGAGTTTCACACCATTCCGGATAAGGATCTTCACTCGTTTTTAATAGTGAACACTTGGTAAGGATTCTTGATAGGGAACCAAAGTTTTCTATCATAGTATATGGCTATGCAAGGAGAACGAGGTTTCTAGTCAAAAAGCCCGATCGGAGTCCGCACTAGTGTAACGACCCACTATTTTGGATCATTCAAATCGACAATAAGTCCACACATGTCGGATTTGAATAATTCAAAACAATAGATTGTTAATTTAAATTTGGAAAAACTCAGCATATAAAGTAAATAAATCAATCACAGAATCACAGACACAGAGTAATACAATAATACGCAGCGGAATAGATAAAATAGTAGTTCATGAAGCTACTATATAAACATCAGAGTTAAAATAAAATACAACAGAATATCTCAAATACAGTGAAGTCTTCAGTACGAATAGATGACCTCCCTGAACAAATCAACTGGAAAAGCTGAAAGTTGAATCAATAGTTGGATCTCCAAACGAAGCTCCAAACTCCAAGGGTGAGTCTCAAATGCTGTATCACTCGGTCTGACCTGAGCGTAAAGTAAAACACAAAACACTCGAGTCAGGATTAACATTCTTATATCAATAAATCCAACTCAAGTGAAATATCAACTGAAATACAATTAACTTAAAGGATGTTTGGGATAACCATCCTCTAAGGATCCGTGGAACTATCTACAATGTAGAAATATACACTATAACACCGTGGTCGTTTCAATTTATTTTATACTTCAAACCCAAATATCATTTCATTTCAAATATATCTATTTTCCAAAATAGTATATATAGGTTAAATAATTTATAAAGTAAAGTATTTATAATTTCCTTAAGTCTCACAAATTTCTTCAAATCAACTCAAATTCCAAATTCAAACTTATTCAAAGCTCAATTCATCAATTCAATTCTGTTCTCAATAAACCATTTAAATTTCCAATATATTTCAAAGCTTTAATATTCAACATTTTCAAAGTTAAATTTAACAGTTTCATATAGCTCTTGATTTAATTTCATTATTATTTAATCAGGGAATATTCACTTAATAAATTCAATATCATTTAACTAGCCTTAAATTACATTTTTACTAAATATTTCCTTAAATTTATTTAAACAAGAAATATTCATTAAATTACTTAAATCAAACCCAAGTTATAAATCATATCTTAAATCTCAATTTTAATAAGTTTCAAATCGGTTTAATTAAATAAAATTCTTTATTGAATACAATTTCAACTAAATTCAAATTATCTTCCCAACCTTAACTTATTCAAATTTTTACCAAAACCTATTTTGAAATATAAATTTAAATACTTAACCATATTATATGTGTTAAATCAATCTTAATTAAATTAAATATTATTATTAAATCCATATATATCATTACCATTTATATATAATAATTTAAAAATCAACATTATTAAAACCATATATTTCTTTCCAAAACCATAGAATTTATTTTCAAAATATTTATATATATGGACCAACGGTGTTTGTATATATATCTATCATATGGTTAAGTGATACAGATATTTATCATTTCAATCCGTAATTTAAATATATACGGGTAGATATCATTTTGACCCGTAATCCCAAATTCAATCAAATGAAAATCGCTTGGGTCTATCATTTCAACCCATAACGATTTCTCCAATTCTAAAGTCCGTTCGGGTATGTATCATTTCAACCCATAGTGAATTCTATACTAATAGGGAACTTGCAGAGTGATAACAGATATTAAAATAATATAACAGGCGTATATCATCAATAACAATATAAGCAACAGGATATGGTGTCATATCCCACAGGTGAACAATTACAGATAATAGCATATATAACAATTTAAAATAACTACAGCAGCATATTTCAATTGTCGTTTCAATTTAAATCAAATCTAATAAATATAAGAATGTTAATCGTGAGTGATTGCTCACTTTCGAGGCTAGAAATGAACGAGAATGAGATGAGTTACAAAT
This sequence comes from Allium fistulosum, assembly GCA_030737815.1. Classification (NCBI taxonomy): domain Eukaryota; kingdom Viridiplantae; phylum Streptophyta; class Magnoliopsida; order Asparagales; family Amaryllidaceae; genus Allium; species Allium fistulosum. Next base: position 1,045,309,846 of record CM060905.1, read on the forward strand.
CTAAGCAGGAATTCCAAAGCAAAGCTAGATGGACACGAATTGGACGAACAAAGCTGATAATCAAGAGTTGATAAAACGAATCAGGACTGGATCAACAAAGAAAATTGGTATAGGTGAACTATAATTGTCTAACTATATATAAATATTTATATAAAATCATAATTTAAATTTCAAGCTCATATTAAATTAAATATATAGGCGTTTCAAATCATCGTTTGAATCAAACACATATATTAAAATCTAACATATATATATATATATATAATATGTGATTTGAAATAAATACTAATATAGATATAAATATACAACCACTATCCTATTGCATAGCTATTTCAAACTATAGCCTGACTTCAACGAAAATATGATAGTATCAATATAGGCTAAATATAATACTGTTATAATACATATAACTGTATAAGCTTTTACTTTATAACCACATACATGTACGGCTATGAATTATATACATAGTTTATTATATAATATGAACAACCTCGTAAATAAATAACTCTTCTATTTAACTTGTACAAACTTATATATTAGTAAGGTATGAAACATGTTATGGTAATAGAAAATGATGAACAGGCTTTTAAAATCTGATAAAAAAAATACTTATACTTTAAAACACTATCGCATTCACAGTGATAATATATATATGCGAACAACATTTGTAACCAATGTTGCTTGTAAAACTTTATACATATATCTATATTGAACTATAAAGTAAAATAAATTAGACAAAGTGAAAATTCACACATATAATATACGCATGGACAACACAAATATTTCATTGCAAAATGCCTATATACGTAGCCTACAAAGTGATATAAACCGCATATATATAACACACTAATCTAATATACCAAATATAATACCTATAGAACATTTAACACATACGAATATATAACTTCTAAAATATATAACTTTGTAAACTATATTTTTAAGCAACATATACCATTTTCAACGCAAGCACATAAATATATAACAAATTTAATATCACCATTTAGTAAACACTTATATTATCATTCGAAGTATTATATATATACACATATTCCAATGACTCAAACATATATATATAAGGACATGACATAATGTATATTTATTATATTGAGCAAGAGAGGTTGCAGGGTTTTAAATATGCAGAACTAGTTTTAAAATAAATATATATATAAACAAAGAGATCTCGTTTCTCTTCTAACAGACATATGTAACAAAAAACAATTAGATATACTTACATATATACGATATATATTTACATATATATCTTATGTTATAAAGGAGGAGAAAAGACGACTTGGCAAGAAGAGGCATTGGGCAGTTCGACCGAGGGGAAGAATGAGCTGGAAACATGGAGGAGGGGGAGGACCGATACTCTGGTTGCGGCTTGACGGGGCTGGTTGCGGAGATCTGGGCAGGTTAAAGGCGTGGAGAGGAAGACATGCGGTCGAAGGAAAAATAGGGAGTGGTGGAAAGAGATGGGTTTCGGCCAAAAGAAGGAGAGGCAGGGACGAGTTAATGTGGAAGAAAATGAATAGGCTTCAAAGAAATAAGCAACCTATATATTTACTTTTCCTTTGGAAAAGTAGGAACCAAAAGATTTGATGGAAATATGAATGGGAACGTGCAGAAGGCAGATGTGATAACCCTGATTTTTGTGAGTAATTTCATGATTTAATTTAGTTTGTATTTGTTTGAAATTACATTGGAAAAAAATAGGAATAGGAAATTGATTTGCAGATATAAAGTATAAAACATGTACACGTGCACAAGACAGTGTACACATGCACACATATTTCTGTGTAACAAAATTTGGCAGAAATTAATAGATATAATAAAATAACTGATTTAGAAATACATATGCATAAAGATAGAATTTTGTCTTTAAATAAAATATAGTACAAAGAAAATAAGAGCTAGGCTGAAATAAACTTAAAATTATTTAAAGAAAGAAAGAAAAATAAAAGGCTTAGGTATACATAGGTTATACATGTATACAGTCAACCCATTTCTGGAAGAAAACAGAAGTTGCATGAAAATGGCATGAGTCCCTAAACAAGCACTTTATCTATTCTCAGTAATTTCTTTTATTAAGAAAATAATAATAATAAGGAGTCATGCATATGACATGACCAGGGAAAATTAAAAGAGAGAAGCTGATTTCTGAAAAGGAAGACAAGGATCACATACCCTTTTATTTTCTTGAATCAAACCAGAGGCAGGCTATGTTTGGGATGGGGTAGAACCGACATTGGGTAAATCCATAAACCCTAGTAACAGCCAAAATTTATATAAAAGGACTAGTATAGTAAGACCATACACATTTTGTTCTTCATTAACCTAGAGAAAAAAAAATATACAAGACATAAACCAGAGAAGAAAAAATAGGAGAAGGCAGAAGACTAAAAGGGGGTTCATAAGGCATAGGAAGAAGAAGGATTAAGGTGAGTAACCTCACTGAAAACTTTGGCATTAAGACCTGAATATTGAGGCAGCCTGTTTGAACTAATTTTCTTTTACAAGTTATGTTTTATGATTGGATGACTTTGGTTTGTTAATGATTTGTTTAAGTGTAAAACCTCTATCTGATTTACCCAGAAAAATAAGAGTCATGGATTCATGACTTAAAATGTTTGTCTGTGATATGGGTAGCTTTGAGATTGAGTGATTTCTTTTATAAGTTTTCTTTATAAAGTTGTTTACAAAAATTCCCGGATTCAAGTGGTGGGTATATGGTCTGAAGGTAGAAAGAAATATGGGGCTGTAACATTGTGTTGTTGCTTATGTATCATGTTAAGTAAAACAAAAGAAAATGTAGAAGTGCAATGTTGTACATGTGCTGAGCTTCTATGTTTTATGAAATACCCAAATCAAATATACTTGTGGTTTAGCCAGATCATGAATCTGATTGAACCAGAGGTAAGAAAAAAATATATATCTAGTAAATTACTCAGGACCATATGCTTACATCTTGATCCAGTGAAACCCATAGGCAAAATAATGTGCTAAGAAGTCACCTCCCTTTTTCATGATTAAATGTTTGCTTCTGAGAATATAACTTACCAAACTCTGGATGAATACATGTTGCTTGCATTATTTATATTTCTCTGATTAAGAAGTGAGATGCAGAAGGGATTAGCACTGCTATGAAAAATAATAATAACACTTAGTAATTTAACTAAGGACTTGGGATCTTAGGGCTACCAAAGTATAGCTTGGCAAGGGGAATATTGCAAGTTCACACATGGTATGTTTATACCCAGGGGCCTGAGTGTGCTGGGTTAACAGAGAGATGTCCCAGGCAGTGTGTGTTTAAAAAGGAGAAAGTAGCTAAAGACCCTATTATATTTGATAATGAATTCTAGGAATAGATTCAGGAGAGGCCTGGGCAAAATCCCTGATGGCCAGTAAGGTTGAAAAGGGCATGATAACTGAATTGATGTTTGCATTTGGTGGGTTTTTGATGCTTTTTATTGATGAATCTTATGATTGTTTTCTATGAAACAAGTCATTGAGAATTTGTTTAACACTGATATGAATGCACATGCCTCACAAAAACATGCACACAGAAGATACTGAGTTTCTTATTCTTGCAAAGTACTGGAATACAAATAGAATTGAATAAGATCATGTTTTCAGTTAGATTATTCACACCAGACAAATAGTCTGACCCTTTTGTGTTTATGCACCATTGGGTGTCTCATATTCTTATGGGGCAGCTCATGGTGATTTTGCAGGAAAGTAGGAATTGCTTTGATCAAGCTTTGGATGTTTAACTGCTTAAGATTTGGATGCTATGTTTTAAAAGACTTTGCTGAAGTAAACCAAACCTTCATGATGAACTAGATTAAGACCTACTGTTTAAAGTTACTTTGAGAAACCAATGTATTGTTAATTGCTGTTTTGTAGTTGTTGAATTTATATGTATCAGCTGAAACCATGTGCTTTGTTTTGCAAAATGCTTTGCTAAGGAAAAATGAATTTTAAGCTTCAAGAACAGTTAGGCTATAATGGTAGTAAATTTGAGATTGAAAGAATTTGTGGTTTGTATGTATATCTAAAGAACTGACATAAGAAAACCCATGTTAAGTCAAAAATAAAATCTGATAGAAAGGGCTTGAGTTGCTTTAAAAAGAAAACGAAATAGAATGTATTTTGTTACAAAATAGTGCAAACCTGAATAGGGCTAACATAGCCATTTCTCTTAAGCATGGGTTAAGCCAGCAACCAAGGGTTTTAAATCAAGTGTTCAGAACTGTTTCATAACCCAAAGTATAAAATAGATTCAGACAATTTTGTTAACAAGGAAAAATAAGGCACTGAACTGCTCACTAACACACACATGCACAGAAACATGCACACACACATGCACAAGTAAAAGCACAGTTTACCCAGTAATAAAATCAGAAGAATTTATGTAAAATAAGGAGCCTTGAGACATAAAATCAATAGTAATGCATTAACCCAAGTCATTTGGAAAAATCTAGTTTTGAAAAACACTATTGCTATGAAGAGAGTATTTCTTTTAAGCAATACTCAAACAGATTTCTACCTTCAAAATTTCTGTACTCTGATTTAGGTAGAAGATGACTTATATATCTTCACATATATAAGTTCAAGATAAAATGAGTAAACCAATATTTTTATATTGGCAGAAAGGTCCTGGATAGAAGAAAAATTGAATTAAATATTTTCTTGATTAAATGGCCATTGAATGTTTAAATTTTTTTTTAAGTGGGTCATTTCATTTGGTATCAGAGCTATGTTGTTAAATAACATAGCAAAATTTTGTGTGAACTTGTTTGTATTGGATGTATAGAAGTGTTTACTGCTTTGAATGTTTTGTTTGTTAATGTTTACACCATTGATATCTATTATGACAGAATAAGTGATGGATTAAAATGAATTAATCTATAGAGCATTAGGAAAAACAGACTAACCTAAGTGTTATATCCATAGAGCTATGGTAGGACCCAGACATCAAAATGTAGGAACCAGTGAACCACCCATGGTGAATGTGCAAGAATTCATGAGGGCCATAAGAGATGGAGTAGGCAACAGGCAGGAAAATCCACATGAGGAGCTTTCCAAACTACTCAAGACCTTTACCAATCTTGGAGGCAAAACTTTTGATGGAACAGAAGGGATCATGGGAGTCCAAAATTGGCTCAGAATCTTGGATAGAATTTTTACAGGTATGCAAGTTGGAGACCAAAGGAAGAGGCAAATTGCATCCAGGCAATTGAGAGGAGCAGCTTTGGATTGGTGGGAGGTTATTATAGCTGGAAGACCGGAAGGAGAAGTGACATGGGATCAATTTAAAGCAATGTTGGAGGGTAGATTTGTCCCTGCATCAGCCAAGGAATCTTTGCTAGAAGAATTTATCAAATTAAGGCAAGGGGCTATGAGTGTTACTGAGTATACACAGAAGTTTGAATCACTAGCCAAGTATGGTGCAGTGCTTATCACCACTCAAGCAGCTAAGAATGGCAGATACATTCAAGGGCTGAATGCCAGCCTTAGTAGAGCTATGCTGCCATATAAGGACAAGACATTTGATCAAGTTTTGGATTTGACTCTGAGCCTTGAACAGTATGATAAAGCTAGAGAGAATTTCAGGGCATTCAAGAATAACCAAAACAAGAAGGGAAAGGGTAAATTTCACCCTTATGATAAAAAGAAAACAGACATAGCTTCCACCAAGAAACCAGAAGAAGCCAGAACTGCTGAAGTTAAGAAGAGGATCACTTGTTACAACTGTGGTCAAGAGGGGCACATGAAAAATAGGTGCACCAATCCTAGACCAGCATACTTCAATTGTCACCATTGTGGGAAGGAAGGTCACATAAAGAGGAACTGCCCAGATTTTAAGCAAGGAAAATTAGGGGCTTTGGAAGGGAAAGGCAAGGCAGCTGAGGGATCAAGTGTTGAAAAGCATGGTCAAGTTGAAGGTACTTTGCTTATTCACTCAATACCTTTAACAGTAGTATATGATACTGGGGCTACACACTCATTGATCTCTCATGATATTGCACAACAATTAAAATTGAATTGTATGATTGTTGATAAACCACTGTTAATCAGAAGCCCTATAGGTAGTTCATGTGTTATGGGTATGATGTGCATGCAACTGGGATTAAATATAGGAGGACATGTGTTTGAGTCAAACCTATATGTGTTGCAATATCCAGACATAGGAATTATTTTAGGAGTTGATTGGTTGAGTAGATATAAGGCTATCATAAATATGGAGACATCCACCATATCATTGAAGGTTTCTGATGGACAAAGAATAATTGTTCTTTGTGAGGCAAACAAAAATAGAAGTATAGCCAACCTTTCTACATTGTCAAATGAAAAACCCATGCCTGCATTAGAAGAGATCCCCATAGTTAATCAATATGTTGATGTGTTTAGGGAAGTAAGAGGAGTTCCTAACCACAGGCCAGTTGAATTTTCAATTAGAATAATTCCAGGAGCTAGCCCAGTGGTTAAAAGACCAACCAGAATGGGGCCTAAGGAGTTGATGGAGCTGAAAAAGCAATTGGTTGAACTAGAAGAAAAAGGCTTTATTAGACCCAGTAGCTCATCATGGGGAGCACCAGTAGTCTTTGTTAAGAAACATGATGGATCCCTTAGATTATGTATTGACTATAGGGAATTAAATAAAGTCACAGTTAAAAATAAATACCCCTTACCAAGAATTGATGATCTCTTTGATCAATTGAGTGGTGCAAAAATATTTTCTAGACTTGATTTAGCTTCAGGCTTTCATCAGATGAAAGTAGAAGAGGAAAGTGTAAAGTATACAGCCTTTAACACCAGATATGGACTTTATGAATTTTTGGTGATGCCATTTGGCTTAACAAATGCTCTTTCCTATTTTGTTGATTTGATGAATAGGATTTTTAGAGAATACTTGGATAAGTTTGTATTAATATTTATTGATGATATACTAATTTATTCTAAGTCAGTTAGAGAGCATGAATACCATTTGCATATGGTATTTGAGAAATTGAGACAGGAAGACTTGAAAGCAAAGTTTTCAAAATGCACTTTTTGGCAAAATGAAGTGAATTTTCTAGGCCACATTATATCAGAGAAAGGAATAGCCGTAGATTCCAATAAAGTCATTGCAGTGCAAGCTTGGAAAAGGCCTACTAATGTCACTGAAGTCAGATCATTCATGGGAATGGCTGGTTACCATAGGAGATTTATAAAAGATTTTGCAAAAATTTCAATTCCATTAACCAGATTGACTAGGAAAAATCAAGTGTTCACTTGGACTGAGGAATGTGAAAAAGCCTTTGGGAAATTAAAAGAAGCACTGGTACAAGCTCCAATTCTCAAAGTACCTGAAGGAAATGAAAACTTGGTGGTGTATACTGATGCAAGTGGACAAGGGCTTGGGGCAGTGTTGATGCAACAACATCAGGTAATAGCTTATGCTTCTAGGCAGTTGAAATTAAGTGAGGTAAGGTATGCTACTCATGACCTTGAATTGGCTGCTATAGTGTATGCTCTTAAGCTATGGAGACACTACTTGTTAGGAGCAAAATTTGAAGTATATACAGACCATAAATCAATTAAATATTTGTTTTCACAAAAAGAATTAAATATGAGGCAGCAAAGATGGATTGAACTCTTAGCCTCATATGATTTTGATATATTATATACACCAGGTAAGGCTAATAAAGTAGCAGATGCCCTAAGTAGACAACATGCTAAAGTGGCTAGATTAATGATAGAAGAGTTTAACACTTTATCATTATTAATTGATTCAGAGATAGAAAGTGATAACATAGAAAACATGAGCTTATGCAGTGAGAATGTAGAAATGGGAAAAGTAAGTTTTATTACTCTGAGGTCAGAATGGAAGGATAAAGTTGTAAGGCTACAAGACCAAGATCCATTTTTACTTGAAAAGAAGACTCAGATATTAAATGGTAAGGCATGCAGTGGAAGGTTTTCAGTTGAATGATCAAGGTCATTTGAAGAAAGGAGGAAGAATATGTGTTCCAGCAGTTGATGAGTTGAAGCAAGAAATCTTGGATGCTTACCACAAAAGTAAATATACTATACACCCAGGAAGCACAAGAATGTATCACAACCTCAAAAGAGATTATTGGTGGAGTGGTATGAAAAGTGCAGTGGCAACCTATGTGTCAAAATGTATGGTTTGCCAGCAGGTGAAGGCTGAGTATCAAAAACCCTCAGGAATGCTTCAACCTTTGCAAATACCACAGTGGAAATGGGAAGGCATATCAATGGATTTCATTGATGGTTTGCCTAGAACTAGGAGGGGAAATGATAGTATTTGGGTAGTGGTTGATAGGCTAACTGTGACGCCCTACCTCTATACCCACGCTAACCAAGAACACTACGATGTAGTGCTGTCAATTAGCACGGAGAATAAGGCTGTTGAGGAGCGACCATCCGTGTAACTTCTTTGTGCGAGCACCGATATGTCAGATAGAATAGAATGCATATCATTTAAAGAGGAAATCCAACATACCGATACAAACACAAAGCTATCACACGGTGGCTATATATAATCTTCGGAAACAAATATAGAAATAAACATAACACAAATCAGTCTCAGACAATTCATATCACAGAGGCGGAAATAGATATGAATATAACACATGAAAGTGTACATCAGAGTAGTGGTCAAATAAGATCCACAATAACACAAAAGAATAGATACAAGTGCTAACCAAAAGAATATGTATACATCAAGGAGTCTACTCTCAAATGTATACAAACAAAAACTACTAAACTAGAGTAGTTAGCCAAAAGTCAGAAGATGGCTCCAGATGAGAAGTCATGAGGAAGCACCTGTAAATCTCAGTCTGACCCGAGTATTATTTAAGAAGAAAATAATAAACGGATCAGTCTAGCTATAAATATCAGATAAAGTGATATAGAATAAGAGGTATGACAAAAAACGTATCATAACCATAATACCATACTGTGATAAGTACGTGATTGAAAATCAACAAGAGATTAATCAATATCACAAGAATCTTCTCAAAGATTAAAAAGAATGTCATATTCTCTATTTAATTCACCAAGCCACAATAAATGACATACATATCAATGCCCATCGTAAATGCTGGTGAAACATAAATTCCATAAATCAATATCCAGAGACAAAAATAAATAGGAACAACGACGTCGTACAGCGTAACGTTCGATGAACCAAAGCACAAATAAAAGGAACAACGATGTCGTACAGCGTAACATCCGGTGAACCAAAGCAAAGGGAAATGGAACAATGACGTCGTACAGCGTAACGTCCGATGAACCAAATCACCATAAAAAGAAAAGGAACAACGACGTCGTACAGCGTAACGTCCGATGAACCAAAACACAGTAAAATGGAACAACGACGTCGTACAGCGTAACGTCCGATGAACCAAATCACGATAAAAAGAAAAGGAACAACGACGTCGTACAGCGTAACGTCTGATGAACCAAAACACAGTAAAATGGAACAACGACGTCGTACAGCGTAACGTCCGATGAACCAAATCACGATAAACGGAACAACGACGTCGTACAGCGTAACGTCCGATGGACCGAATTAAAGAGACATCGCACATTGCTAGTCTAAATCACAAGAATGATCGTCATGATCATAAGGAAGTATCAATTACACCAAGCTAGTAAATATATGAGTTTAGCTTCATGTCCCATAACCACTTGCTTAACTTAAATATTTACGAACAAGCTGTAAATCTTCACTAGGAAATTGTCACGAAAAGGGTTCAATCGAACAAGTCCAAGAGCTAACCGACGAAGTGAACGCAAGCGTTTCATACCACTCGTTTTACTAAGTCGTTTAAGTCGATTTCTCATTCGAGTGAAGTAAAGGCTTATATATATTAGTAGATTGGAAATTGGTTTGAGAAAACGAACTTTTGATATTAAAAATAGTGTTGAAATCAATTTGATGAAAGAGTTTTGATATTTACTACTAGTATTGAAACCTTTATATTTTTAAAGTGACAAGTCATAAAACGTATCACAAAAATTCACATTCGGAGACGTGAATAAAATCCAAGGAAATCAGCTCAAAATGCATCAAAATGGAAGTTCTGATGAATGCTTTTCATATAAGATTGCCTACGCAGAGTAAACGGTACGACTTAGTGAAGACAAGCGACCTAAGTTTAAAAAGGCGGGCGACTTAACAAAGTGGCCGATAATAAATGATAACAACAAAAAGGGAATCAACCCGATTTGATTAGAGTTGGATATTCAAGCTAAAAAAACAACTAGGCAAAACACAGCAGATTCAGACGTCTGAGATCAAGAATTCAGACGTCTGAATCTGGAAAATAACCTATTTTCCAGAACAGAATTCAGACGTCTGAATCCTAGATTTCAAACGTCTGAAATAGGCACTTTTTAGCCTATTCCTTTTCTGGTCCAAAACGAACCAATTCAGACGTCTGAAATTTTGATTCAGACGTCTGAATGCTGGGAGAAGAAAATTCCCAGTATTCCAATCAGACGTCTGAACCATACGTTCAGACGACTGAAACTGTTATTCAGGGCATTCCCTGAACCTAGGCCAAAAAATGGCCAAACGACATCGGTAACGATCGGTCGAGCAACAACGACTAAGGAATTGCACAAGGATAAGTGTTAGGAATTCATACCTAACAATCGAAGATAATTATTGACTTAGATGTGAGATAAAAATCTCACCTTTGAACCCAAACAAATGAAGAAGAAGCTTTGAAGCGATGGCAAGGGCAATCACTCTTCAATTCCAACTTAACAAGCTTGAATCTAAGCTAAAAGAGAAACATTTCCCGAATTTAGGTTTAGGAAATTTCTGAGATTGAAAGGAGAATATGTTGGAGAAGAAGGAGATGAAGCTTACCAATGGGTTCTCTTTGAATTTGGAGCTAGAACAAGAGTTTGCAAATGGAACTAGGGTTTTGTAATTTCTAATTCCTCTTCCTCTCCACCATTTTCAGTTTGCTTGAGGAAATGAAATGAAATGGGTGTGAATGGATGAAGAGTTAGAGAGGTAGGAGGTTAAGTGGGGTTATTGGGCTGAAACCCAACCCAAAGCCCTAAGTGAAAAGTGGCAAAATTCTCCTAACTCCAAACATATCGAAGCTTACACTCAAAAAGATCGCAAACGACATTTTGAACTCAATGGAGGTGGTCTTGAGTCCCAATTCGACTGTTTGCAAAAAGTAGCTTTTCGGACCAAAATCCGACGAACGACGAAATATTTAAATAAAATATTTAAATATGAAATCGATAAATATGCGGGTTGTTACACTAACCAAGTCAGCCCACTTTATACCAGTGAAATCAGAGAGAAATGCTAATACCCTAGCCCAGTTGTTTATTAAAGAAGTAGTCAGACTTCATGGTATACCAAAGACTATAGTAAGTGATAGAGATACCATCTTCACTTCAAAGTTTTGGCAGAGTTTCCACAAGGCAATGGGGACTGATTTATGCTTGAGTACAGCATACCATCCTCAATCTGATGGCCAAATAGAAATTGACATGTTGAGAGCATGTGTATTGGATTGGGGAGGAAGCTGGGAGGATCATATATATCTAGCTGAATTTGCATACAATAATACCCATCATAGTAGCATAGGCATGGCCCCCTTTGAAGCTCTCTATGGAAGGCCATGTTTATCACCTTCAAGTTGGCATGAATCTGGAGAAAAAGTGGTCTTAGGACCAGAAAATGTGAAGGAAACTTCTGAAAAGATAGCTTTGATCAGAAAAAGAATTGCTTCTGCCCAAGATAGGCAAAAGAAATATGCATATCAAAGAAGGAAGGCAGTACAATATGATGTTGGGGATTATGTATTCATCAAGATATCACCCATGAAAAAGGTTCTAAGGTTTGGAAAACAAGGAAAGTTGATTCCTAGATATATAGGACCATATAAAATTCTAGAAAGAATAGGGACAGTAGCCTATAAATTAGAATTGCCAGAAGAAATGAGAGCAATGCATGATGTCTTTCATGTGTCTCAACTAAGAAGATGGGTTCATGATAAGGAAGCAATACTAGAATCCTCTAAGGATGTGCAGATTGATCCTAGAATGATCTATGAAAAGGAACCAGTGGGCATAGTTTCTAGAGAAACCAAGAAATTGAGAAACAAAGAAATTAAACTAGTAAAAGTACAATGGAGTCTAGACCCAAATGATTGCACATGGGAAGTAGAGGATAAAATCAGAAATGATTATCCACAACTGTTTGATTGAAGAAAAGGTAAATTTATATATATATATACACTAATGAATGTGTTGGTTGAATATGCAGTGTGATTTTTATCTTGTGTTGATATGCATAGTGCTTAATAGGTGGTTGGTTTGAAAATGGTTTTGAAATCAGAAAAATTCATTTTTCTGAAGAGATGATACTTAAGTTAAGTATGAAAGAATTGTGGGACACAATTCCTAAAAGGAGGGGTATATGTGATAACCCTGATTTTTGTGAGTAATTTCATCATTTAATTTAGTTTGTATTTGTTTGAAATTACATTGGAAAAAAATAGGAATAGGAAATTGATTTGCAGATATAAAGTATAAAACATGTACATGTGCACAAGACAGTGTACACATGCACACATATTTCTGTGTAACAAAATTTGGCAAAAATTAATAGATAAAATAAAATAACTGATTTAGAAATACATATGCATAAAGATAGAATTTTGTCTTTAAATAAAATATAGTACAAAGAAAATAAGAGCTAGGCTGAAATAAACTTAAAATTATTTAAAGAAAGAAAGAAAAATAAAAGGCTTAGGTATACATAGGTTATACATGTATACAGTCAACCCATTTCTGGAAGAAAACAGAAGTTGCATGAAAATGGCATGAGTCCCTAAACAAGCACTTTATCTATTCTCAGTAATTTCTTTTATTAAGAAAATAATAATAATAAGGAGTCATGCATATGACATGACCAGGGAAAATTAAAAGAGAGAAGCTGATTTCTGAAAAGGAAGACAAGGACCACATACCCTTTTATTTTCTTGAATCAAACCAGAGGCGGGCTATGTTTAGGATGGGGTAGAACCGACATTGGGTAAATCCATAAACCCTAGTAATAGCCAAGATTTATATAAAAGGACTAGTATAGTAAGACCATACACATTTTGTTCTTCATTAACCTAGAGAAAAAAAAATATACAAGACATAAACCAGAGAAAAAAAAATTAGGAGAAGGCAGAAGACTAAAAGGGGGTTCATAAGGCATAGGAAGAAGAAGGATTAAGGTGAGTAACCTCACTGAAAACTTTGGCATTAAGACCTGAATATTGAGGCAGCCTGTTTGAACTAATTTTCTTTTACAAGTTATGTTTTATGATTGGATGACTTTGGTTTGTTAATGATTTGTTTAAGTGTAAAACCTCTATCTGATTTACCCAGAAAAATAAGAGTCATGGATTCATGACTTAAAATGTTTGTCTGTGATATGGGTAGCTTTGAGATTGAGTGATTTCTTTTATAAGTTTTCTTTATAAAGTTGTTTACAAAAATTCCCGGATTCAAGTGGTGGGTATATGGTCTGAAGGTAGAAAGAAATATGGGGCTGTAACATTGTGTTGTTGCTTATGTCTCATGTTAAGTAAAACAAAAGAAAATGTAGAAGTGCAATGTTGTACATGTGCTGAGCTTCTATGTTTTATGAAATACCCAAATCAAATATACTTGTGGTTTAGCCAGATCATGAATCTGATTGAACCAGAGGTAAGAAAAAAAAATATATCTAGTAAATTACTCAGGACCATATGCTTACATCTTGATCCAGTGAAACCCATAGGCAAAATAATGTGCTAAGAAGTCACCTCCCTTTTTCATGATTAAATGTTTGCTTCTGAGAATATAACTTACCAAACTCTGGATGAATACATGTTGCTTGCATTATTTATATTTCTCTGATTAAGAAGTGAGATGAAGAAGGGATTAGCACTGCTATGAAAAATAATAATAACACTTAGTAATTTAACTAAGGACTTGGGATCTTAGGGCTACCAAAGTATAGCTTGGCAAGGGGAATATTGCAAGTTCACACATGGTATGTTTATACCCAGGGGCCTGAGTGTGCTGGGTTAACAGAGAGATGTCCCAGGCAGTGTGTGTTTAAAAAGGAGAAAGTAGCTAAAGACCCTATTATATTTGATAATGAATTCTAGGAATAGATTCAGGAGAGGCCTGGGCAAAATCCCTGATGGCCAGTAAGGTTGAAAAGGGCATGATAACTAAATTGATGTTTGCATTTGGTGGGTTTTTGATGCTTTTTATTGATGAATCTTATGATTGTTTTCTATGAAACAAGTCATTGAGAATTTGTTTAACACTGATATGAATGCCCATGCCTCACAAAAACATGCACACAGAAGATACTGAGTTTCTTATTCTTGCAAAGTACTGGAATACAAATAGAATTGAATAAGATCATGTTTTCAGTTAGATTATTCACACCAGACAAATAGTCTGACCCTTTTGTGTTTATGCACCATTGGGTGTCTCATATTCTTATGGGGCAGCTCATGGTGATTTTGCAGGAAAGTAGGAATTGCTTTGATCAAGCTTTGGATGTTTAACTGCTTAAGATTTGGATGCTATGTTTTAAAAGACTTTGCTGAAGTAAACCAAACCTTCATGATGAACTAGATTAAGACCTACTGTTTAAAGTTACTTTGAGAAACCAACGTATTGTTAATTGCTGTTTTGTAGTTGTTGAATTTATATGTATCAGCTGAAACCATGTGCTTTGTTTTGCAAAATGCTTTGCTAAGGAAAAATGAATTTTAAGCTTCAAGAACAGTTAGGCTATAATGGTAGTAAATTTGAGATTGAAAGAATTTGTGGTTTGTATGTATATCTAAAGAACTGACATAAGAAAACCCATGTTAAGTCAAAAATAAAATCTGATAGATAGGGCTTGAGTTGCTTTAAAAAGAAAACGAAATAGCATGTATTTTGTTACAAAATAGTGCAAACCTGAATAGGGCTAACATAGCCATTTCTCTTAAGCATGGGTTAAGCCAGCAACCAAGGGTTTTAAATCAAGTGTTCAGAACTGTTTCATAACCCAAAGTATAAAATAGATTCAGACAATTTTGTTAACAAGGAAAAATAAGGCACTGAACTGCTCACTGACACACACATGCACAGAAACATGCACACACACATGCACAAGTAAAAGCACAGTTTACCCAGTAATAAAATCAGAAGAATTTATGTAAAATAAGGAGCCTTGAGACATAAAATCAATAGTAATGCATTAACCCAAGTCATTTGGAAAAATCTAGTTTTGAAAAACACTATTGCTATGAAGAGAGTATTTCTTTTAAGCAATACTCAAACAGATTTCTACCTTCAAAATTTCTGTACTCTGATTTAGGTAGAAGATGACTTATATATCTTCACATATATAAGTTCAAGATAAAATGAGTAAACCAATATTTTTATATTGGCAGAAAGGTCCTGGATAGAAGAAAAATTGAATTAAATATTTTCTTGATTAAATGGCCACTGAATGTTAAAAAAAAAAAATTTTAAGTGGGTCATTTCAGCAGAAGAATAAAATAAAAAGGGAAAGAAATGCAACGGTCACAATGACTCAGCTGACAATTAGAAGCCATTAATTTTGTTTGGGCAACACGTTTTTAAATTTGAACGAAAGGAAAGATTAGAGTCACAATTTATAGTGCTGTTACAACAAAGAGTTTATTGTTTCCTTCGCGTACCGGACCTCAAAACACAGAATTGAATATACCGTGGTGATCGGCGTGACGAGACGATCAAAACGGTATATAGATGTCTGCGACAAAATCATCCGATCAAAAGGTCGATATAGACACTGAAAAATGCTGCAAATTTGCTGAAAATAAGATAAACGGTGTAATAACCGTCCGAATTTGATGAAACGAAATATGATGTCTTGCTCAGAAGATGATTTACAAATTTTCTATGTAAAAATATTTAGGTTTGGAAAATATTTTGTTACCACCAATTTTTAACTGATTGAAATTGAAATAGAATTACACAATAAAATTTTCTTTCATATTTTCTGATGAAAATTTACCATTTGCTATATTAAAATAGACGTATTCCAAATATTCAATTTTTAATTTCAAATTTTATTGTTTAAAATTCACTAAATTTCAATTAAATATATTATTAAAACCATTAAAATTTACGGGTCGTTACAACTAGGAAGTCGGGTGACGATATTAGTTCGAAAGTAAAGTTATGTATTTGAGTAGGGATCAAATCTGATTATTGTATATAGATGATCTATGAACATCATGTGGACTTATGAATAGTATGAGTCATTCATGTGGTGAAATTTCGAGGACGAAATTCTTTTAAGGGGGAAAGAATGTAACGACCCAGAATTTTATCGCTTTGATTTATGAATATTTAATTAATTTTAAATATTCAATTAATGAACTAAATAACCCTCTTTTGAATTTGGTTTACAAAATTAAATAGTTCAAAGAAAATGTGACCAAAAACCTTTTTTTAAAATCTTGATTTTTGATCATCTAAAAGTTGTTTAAAAGGTTGTAAAATACCTTTATATATTTAGACACCCATTTATGTGAATAATGAACTTAATTAAGTATGTAGAAAGTATAAATATATGTTTACTTAAGTTAATAAGGAGATGTAACCTTTTATGAATTGTTAAAAATGAAAATAAGCAAAAAGATGTTACAAAGGTAGGCTATTGCACATTGTGTAAAAGGGGGAGACCCTCGGTTTATGTGTGTATTCCAATTCTCATTTCATTATCAAAATTTTAAAATCTTCCACCTTCTCTCTTAAGCTTTCCAAATCTCTTTAATGGCTTCCAAATATTTTCTAAGTTTACTTTTAGAAAAAAAATCACTTTTTCTCTCTTTTACTTCCTTAAAACACTCACAAATGCTTCCTTTCTTCTCTACACCCTCTTCTATTTCAAAAAAAAGCAAGAACAAACCAAGAAGGCCATGTCAAGCCTACTAAGCCCAAGGCCAAGCCATCTAGGCCTCTTTAGGTCCAAAAATCATATTTTTATCAAAAAGGAGGCTTAGATCTAGGACCATTTCAAGTTCTAGTTTATTTAGTTGAGTTTTGGTTAGTAAAACTCACATATTTTTGAGAAAAATTATTTATGCTATTAGTATTGTTAAATAATATTGGTTGTTGGTTGTATTATAGTGAAAGTTTAGTTTGGTAGTTATATGCTTGTATGTGATGTTGAAATTTAGACTTGAAAATAAAGTCTAATGTCGAGATTAGTTAGAAAGTTATGATGTTGTTTGTGTTTTGTTGCTATGGCATGTATATATGGTTATCATCTTTTTTATGTTGTTGTTGTGACATGTATATTTATGTGATAGTGTACTTGTGTTGTATATGCCAAAAAGTTAGCATCTTTGTATGGTTTCGCAATGTGAAATCCCTTGTATAAAAATATGATATTTTGGTTCCAAAATCAAATCGTTTTCAAATTTCAAACTTTGTTTTATTTTTAATAACACTTACTTTATGTTTTGGAAAAGTAAGTAAGTTTTCAAAGGTGACAAGTTTTCAAAGTAACTTAGAATTTTTTTTTTCAAGTTATGGTATCCATAGCGATAGTTATTGTGGATGTAGTTTCGATAAAAAATCAACTTTTTGCGAAATAGAGTTTTTATATTTAAGTAAACTTTAGAAATGTTTTATAAACTTAATAGTAAGTTTAGAGATAGTTAATTAAGAATTTGTTTATAAATTATTAATTAATTAAGTTTGGTAATTAATAATTAAGTAAGTACTAAATAAGGTTTATTGATTATAATTAAGTGGAGATTAATTACTAATTAATTATCTTTTAAAAGTGAGATTAATTTTAAGTAATCTTTGATCAAGTAAGATTAATTTTTAATTAGTTATGAATAAGTATATGATTTATTTTTAATTAATTATTAATTAACTATAGGGTTAATTATTAATTAATTATTAAGTAAGTGTTTAATTATTCTAATTATAAATTAATTAATTATTTCATTTATAAAAAAGTTATTTATTAAAGGTTAATTATTTCTTGATTAATACTTAAGTTAAGTTCTTACTTACTTTGTTTTCAAGGATCAATTTGTTTAAAGGCAACTTTCTTTTACAAAGAATAGTTTTGAACATAAAGGATTGTATTTTCAATACTATTAAGTATCCATAAAAATGTGAATAAGTTATACACAACTTTGACATCAATTAGCAGAATAAAACACTGTACTGCTATAGCTTTAATTGAATTGATTATTTGGACATCCTTTTAGCAGAACAAATCCCCATTCTGCTATAGCTAAACTTAATAGATTATTTGGATATCTATTTAGCAGGACAAATCACCATCCTGCTATTATGATATTTGGGCATGTATTTGCCAATTGGTTTATATTGTCATGTTATTCCCTGATTTGTATTATGGATTGTATTTACATATATGATAACTTATGTAAGTAACTGTTTATGTGATTTGGAAGACAAAATTTAAATAAATAGTAACTTGATTTAATACTATTATGGTCACTAAGCCTCCCTTCCAATTTGTAAAAGTTATGGTTTTTAAATTGACTTTAATTCTAATTGTTTTAAATGGTTTTGTAAGTTGTCCAATTATTTCGATAAGAGATTTACAAATGATATTCGTAAACGATGTTTTAAAAAAGGGAATTATAAATGGATATTTACAAAAGAGTTTTACAAATGATTTTGGAGATTTCCAAAAGAGTTTTATAAAAGATTTTGGATAATTATAAAATAGTTTTATAAATGATTTTTGGATATTTATAAAAGAGTTTTATGAATGGATTTAGAATTTAAGCAAAAGGAGACTTCATAAATGGAAATGATTTATTGAAGAATTTTATAAATAAAAAGAATTTAGGATGAGGTTCCTTTAACTGACCTTCTTAATTATGGCGGTATGGAACTTTCTTTCCATGCTTAACACCGAAGGATAGTGTTTGGGGTTTTTTTCTAATTTAAATAACATGTGTTTGATCCTTTTAATATGATTTTGAAATGAGAAATCTTTCATAAATGTTTTATGAATATGGTTATGTCAGCGAGATAATTATATGAATGTTTTGATATATACATTTTGAAAAGAGATTTAATAAATGAGAACTTATTTTGAGGCTTGGCGGTTGACGTGGGTAATTAAATCTCTAAATTGTTGCTTGTTTATTTATTTGATGGTTAAATAACCGACTATCAAATCTGGACCAAAATATAACTCCAGAAATATCTAGGAGAAACACTTGAGTTATATGGCACAGTAATCTTCGATGATGCTATACTGTGCATATAAATCTCGTTTTGTTCTCTTAGGACAAATGATTGGGAGATCCGTCAACTAAAACGGTTAAGGGTGATCCCCGCTCCTATGTATTGTCTATTTATTTCCTAAAGAACCGGGGTTGATTTTACCGAAAACTATTGAGTGTTGTTTCAAAGAGACAAGATTGGATGAATAATCCAAAAACCACTTCGATCCAACTCAAGTGATGTATTGAATACATCTTGAAGATGATGGAATCAAAGAAGGGTCCTTTGAAGTGCTAGGGCTACTAGCTACTAATCCTAAGGGTGATTCCACTATAGATGTAGTTGAAGTAGTGCCTTCGGTTCGTTCATCTCTTGAACAACTTGTGTTAATGAATGCTAGAACTACATTGCTGTTGGAGGGCAGTGTTAGCATTCCAAGTAGGTTTGGTATACAAAAGGTAAACCACAACCTCTAGGCTTATCAATCGAGAATGACTAAAATAGGGAATATGCAGTAGGGCTAAGTTAATCGCTCCCATTAGAGCATATCATTACCTTTCTAAATATGCATTCATTTTATGAATTTGGTTAGAGCTCTCGATAAAGGTTGCAAAGCAACATAGGTGATGGTATATTCAGTACTATCTAGTAATGGGTAGGCCGGTCCTATAAGTAGGGGTGCAAGACATTCTATTGACCTCGGTACATTTTTCTAGAGGTGTACTGTGACTGGCGGTACCCCAATAGCCTAAGCGTTGATGGAACCCATTCTCCAATACGTGCCTTTATGGATTTAGTTGTATACCTATTATACTGGAATTTAACTAATGTAACAATTTCAGCTATATTCATAATTTATTTGAAAACCCTAGACATTATTATAATATCACTGGATTTTCTATAGAAAATATTTGGGTTATCGTAAGGTAAAAACCTTCCGTGTTTATGTGTGGCGTGGTCTTACGAGATACCTTTGATTTTAAAGGATTTACAAGTTATAATAAATGAAATTCCTTGTGATTTGAGTCCACATTTGTTTTACCAGACTAATCCGGGCGTTGTTTTCTTATAATGCTCGGGTTAGACCGAGCATGTTTTCAGATTAGCTCTGCTTTAGAGCTCAGGAGACGTACTGGAGGCCAAGACGTATCTATGTATTCTCTATGTTCCACTACGTAGCATTGTTGTATTTATCAGAAATTATAAGGACATGTGCTATAACTGTCCAAGCTGATAATTAGTCGGTGTACTCTGATACTGTATGTATATTAAAGTTTTTTCTTTTTGTAAAGACCTGATTTATATATTATATGTTACTTATCACGTTTTTGTGAGATTATATTACGTCTTTCTTTCTTCTTTCCCCTAACCATCAGTTTTTGGGCACTTGGTTGTTCGATACATGAATACCGTGGATGTATTAGTGTTAACTTCTAAGGGTCGAAAAGGCCGATTGTTACAAGAGCTACCGAAGAAGTTGGAACTATAAGTAAACGATAACGAGATCCTCTAAAGTTTGTGCTTTGAATCACCATGAAAGTGAACTGAAGAATAAAAGTGCCGGAAGAAGCACTTAGACTTGGAATATTCCTTTTTTGGTGTGTTGTGTCGGTCACTTTATGCTAATGTAATTTGAGTAAATCGGGTTGGGTACCAATCATTTTGTAAATATTAAAACAAACCGATATCAGAATTAACAATAAAGCCATTTTCCAAGTTTCAATACATATATATATATATGTGTGTGTGTGTGTGTGTTTATATATTTAAAAATTTTGATTTTTAAAAAAACCCAAGAGAAAAAAAATCCTTTTTTAACCCCAAAAAATCCTTTTTTTAACCGTGAAAATTCAAATGTAAGTTTATTTTAATTCTAATTTAAACTCAAATAATTTTTATGTATATATATATATATATCTATCTGAGCCTTGTATAATTTTTATTTATTTATTTAAATTGAATTAAAATACATATATAGACATAAAATACATACATATATACATACATAAATATATTTAAAATCAAATATATATTATTTTAATTATTTAAAAACATCAGTTTTATTCAAAAAAATTAATTTTTATTTAGCCGAATGTAAAATAAAGGGCATAACATGTACATATTTTAATTATATTATTAAAATATGAAGTTTACCATTACACGATCCTACCAGTTATCAACACTTTATAGCTAGCAATCTCCTCTTGGACTTCCCAGTTCTTTGTCCTTGACTATGATGTGCAATTCCATCTTTCAGGCTTCACTAGTTTGTGTCGATAGAGGTTAGGGTTTTTCTATTGTGTGTGGATAATATAGAGAGTGAGGCTACTTATAGCGAACCATATATAAAATATCTAACACCTCTTTCTCCACATTTGGAAACCAAGGCTCTTATGTTCTTCTTGCCTCATTGTTTGGCCCCTTGTATGGGCTTCCAGACTTCAGACCTAATTAATATATCATGTATATTAATTAATTAATTAGCTTATATATTTAATTAAATCAATATATAACAATTATAAATTATTTAATCACTTTTAAGACTATAGTTATTTAATTAAAATGCCATAAAAATTCAATACAACATTTATATTAATTTTATTATTGATTTATAAAATTAATCAATTAATTTTAAATTGTTTGAACTTGAAATTTAGATAACAACATAATTGTGTTGACTCCCTGGTATGAACTTGGTCCTTAGTTAATATTTAAACAATTTAAATACTGATGCATGTACAAATTTTGCTGAAACACGGTATTAGGCACAACTTTTGTTGTTTATAGACCATTTAGATGAAATTTTATTTCTAATCTTTATTAAGTTATGTCTTGCAAGGATATCTTATGCATGTTTTCTTTTCATCATCACTACACCACTAAGATATCTAGAGTTTGTTTAATGGTCAAAAACTCTACTAATACCCATAGTTAATTACATAGATCAATCCGATAACATTATATTGATTAACTAATTTACTCTAGTCATAGATTTTTGACATTAAACTACTACCAATTACGGTGATGCTAACCTTCTATAATGAAGGAGATGAATCCTTTTATGGATAACGTTTCACTTTAAGTTGTTTAATGTATACCAAACTATGGTCTTAACATGATCGCGATGTCACATGATTGACCATAATAAAAGTATAGTCTAGTAACTTAAGGTCCATAGTGCCATCAAGTCTAGACTAATTCACATCGTTACATAATATCTTCTTTTTTACTTAGTTTTATTAACCTATAGAATATTCTCATTGAGTCGTTATGAGATTGTTCCAAACAACCACAAGTATGTAATCCCTTGGTGTCCCTAACGGCATAAATAAATCACCATCCATCTTATAAAGAGCATTACATATAGCAGTCTTAAAGATGTATCAATATCCTTTTCTCGATACATATTGATTGAGAACATTTAAGGAATAAGTATTTAAACATCGATTCAAAAGTCATAGTTATGAACATATTCATAACTACAATCGATAGAGTAATTCTGATATAGATTTTCTACATACATATGTTTATGTATTTATATCAGTACTTATATCTTTATATAACATCACATATGAAAGAAAATAAAATCAAAATCATACTTTATTCAAACAGTATTCTTTACAAGAGTTAAGTTGCTCAACTATTTACATAATTGCCCCAAGGGCACACCGTTAACTGACTATCAATCTCTCACTTCCACATGGGGTTAATTATGGAGCCCCATGCCCGCAACTAACCCACCTATTTAGATGAAGAAAATGCCTTAGTGAATGGATTTGTAATTATCTTTGATAGAGTTAAGAGTGTGGCAAGTGGTAATTATGTAACTTGATTATATAACTTAACTCTTATACAAACCTTTTTTGAAATAAAGTAAGTGTTTGGTTTTATTTTCTATTGTATATATTGTTATATTAGGATATAAATAATGTTATAAATACATTAAATGCATACAAGTAGAAAATTCTTATGAAAAATATTTAATCGATTGTAGTTAGGAATGTGTTCGTAACCATGATTATTAATCCAAATAAAATAAATATTTGCCCTAAAATGTTCTTAGTCAAGATGTATCGAAAATGAGTTATTGATATATCTATTAATATTAGTGTAAGTAGTGCTCTCCATATGTGGATGGTGAATTACTCATTGCTGGTGGGGCCACAAAGAGGTTACGTAGAAGTAGTTGTTTGAAACAATTACAGAACGACTCACCGAGAGTCTTCTATAGGCTATAAGTCAAATAGAAGATCTCAAGTGATAAAGCATAATAGTATTTTGACTTGAGAATATTGTGAATATGAAGTGTCTAAGCTATATTTTGATTATGGTCAATCACGTGATAAAGCAGATCATGTTAATGTCATAGTTGGGCATAAGTTGATCCAGTTAGAGTGAAATACTATTCAAGAGAGTATTTGTCACCTTTAAATAGATCATATCATAGTTGTTTCTGTCTTCTGAAATGATCATATTCTTCTCTTCTCTTATTCTCTACTTTTCTCTACTCATATATATAATATAATAATTTTACTACTTTTAGAATTCTAGAGATTGTAGAGAAAAGAGAATGGTGAAGCTCCACTTTGTAACCCAGAAAATATGAGAAGAGAAGTGAGAAAGGTGTACAACCCGTATTTTGGGACTTCAATTTGCATATTTAATTTATTTAAATATTCAAATTTGAATTTAAATTATGATAAACTATCTATTTCAAACTAAGACTTAATTTTCAATGATGTATTTTTAATTTAATTTATAGAATTTTTCCATAATTTTTAATTTGGGAAAATAAGTAAATTTTGGTTTGACGTATTTTACGGCAGACGCGGGCATTTTGAGACTTCATAGGATTTAATAACTTGTCTTTTTTTTGTGATCATATAACACTGTTATACATGATTGTACATTATTTTTGTCGTTCATAGTTTGGATGCGGACGCGATGTAGGGTAGTCGGGCACCGTAATCTATTCAATTTCAAAACAAAAAATATATTTATACACACATAAGTACACACTGGCCTTGCTTCAAATCACAACCAACTTTCTTCAACCCAACCCTATTTTTGTTCCTCTTGTCCCCTGCTATTTTTTATTTTTTCTTGCCAATTCCTTTGGCACCTGCTCTTTCCTTGTCCCCTTTTTTCTTTTCATTGCTTAGCCATTAAGTACTTTATCAATGTCTATATACACAGGAAGGTTCATTCATTTATGGGGATATCACATTCTTACTTTTACTTCTCTGTTTATTTTTTTGCTTCCTCTATAATGAATAAACCACCCCATTTCCCCTCTTCAAAAATCAATAGCTCATAATCCGTCGACATTAGCAAAAGCTTACCACACAAAAGTTATTCGTCATCCTTTCTAGTATTTTATAAAAATGATCGCCTGAGTTTTTATTGAATAGAGTGGCCGTAGTTGCTCGTTGATCAACGATGCTCGAAATTGAACATAAACTTTAAAAAATAAAATCTCTCAATCCGTATGGAATTACTCAACGCCGTCTACGCCATTGAGTTCGTAACATTTCGTGTCGATGATCGACAATCATCGGAAACTAGGGTTGATGATCGTTAGAGCTTGGAGGGTCTATAAGAGATTCGGAGTATGGCGTTGTGATTGTAGAGGAGAGAGCTTCGAATGGTGATATTTTGGTGGGTTTCGGAGCTAATAAGTGTTCGCGCGAATTTTGGTTTTGGCCGTGGGAGAGCTGCAGGTTTTAGAGGAGGGGCTTGCGGACCGGTCAAGGAGGTAGGGGATCGGTTGCTTAGGCGAGGAGAAGTATGTTGGCAGCTTCGGTTGGTGGAGCAGTGAAGGGTATACATGTGCACGTGCATACGAGGCATGCATGGTTGGAAGAGAGGGAAAAAAATTGGAACGAGATAGGAGATTTGGGGAAGAAGGTCTGTAGCAGCGGTTGGGTGTAGAGCAAGTGGGCTCGGCCCATTTGGCATTAGAGGTGAGAAGTAATTTATTTAAATTGTTTATATATATATATATAACTAGTTAACTTTGAAATGCCATATCTCGTTCATATGAAATCCATTTGACTAGCGGATTTTCCGTTGGACTGTATCGGCGAGTACAACATTGTATTACAATTTATTGGTAGGTTTCGGATTTTTAAAAATTATGACATATTTTAACGGACGGGATTTAAATCACATTATTTTAGTGAATAACGTCGTTTAATACCTTAGTTATTGATGTTTATTTGGCCAAATAAATTACTGTTGAGTTAAATTGGATTAAATATTATAATTGGACATCTGTTTAGCAGAATAAAACACCGTTCTGATAATTTAATTAATTTGGCAATTAATTAGCAGAATAAATCTCAGTTCTGCTATTTTATAGTTTAGACATTTGATTATACATCGTAAACTGATATGCCACCTCGAATAAGTGATATATTAACTAATGATGGTTAAGTGTTGGATTATTTATATAGCCGTGGATAAGGTAAATATCTGTTATTGACTTGAAAGGTTAATTAAATAATATGGTAGCTTGTTAAGTACTATGGTGATCGTTAAGTCTTCTTCAAATTCGAAAAACTAATTATTGTTTTGAAAGTTACTTTAAGAATAGTTACTTTTATTATAAGGTTTAAAGACAATTATTATTTAGTAATAAGCTTATATAAAGTAATAATTATTTATTAATAATGTTTTAAAGATAATTTATAATTGTTTTAATAAAGGTTTAAATTTAATTATTTATTAAAATGATTCTTAAAAGTTATTTCTTAATGTTATTTAAGAATGTTTAATTACTATTTAGAAGTTATTAGTTATGGTTTAAAAATTCTTTAATTATATTTTTAATTATTTATATTAAATGATTTAACTACACGTTAATTTTTAATTAAAGTTATTTAATTATATTGATTTAAGTTATTTAATTATATTGATTTAATTATTTAATTATATTTATAGGTTGATTAATTATCATATTAATATTAGTTTAAAGTTAATTAATTATTGTTTTAATAATGTTTTAAAGTTAATTAATTATTATATTAATAGTGTTTTGAAGTTAACTTATTAATTCAATAATAGTGTTTAAAAATTTATTCAATATATTTTTAATGAGATTTAAAGATAGTATTTTAAATGAGGTCTAATTTGAAGGAAATATGAGGATGTTTAAATAATAACTTATTATTTAAAGTTATTTTAAATAATATATGGGTTATCAAGGGAACCTTGTTGACTTAAGGAGTTTATTAAAGAGGTTTCTTTAAATATGGGAAGTGTAACGACCCGGAATTTTCAATCCCGAAAATTCCAGATAGTTATGAAAAAGAAGAAAGAGATAGAAGAAGAAACAGAAAGTAAAACACAGAACCACACATTCGCAGCGGATAAAATATAATATTAAATAATAACAGTTTACAAAAGAATACTATATCTGTCGATTACATTTAATATACATCATAGTTTCACATTTACACAGTCACTGAATATATAAAATTTTCAGCATATCTCAGATAAAACAAATATATCGCAGCGGAAACACTCCATACGTCCCTGCCATCCAGCTCGCCAACTGAGCTCTAGAACGTCCTTACCTGAAAAATCTGTTATACTCGGTCTGACCCGAGCATTACATCAAAGTAACACCCGGGTCAGGCTGGAAACCAGCGTGAGTAAACCGATTTAAATAGAAATACTAAGGTTGTAAAACCTCTTTGAAACATAGGGTAACTCATACCTCGCTACGAGTTCTTATCTTGTTATAGCCAAACACTTACTACACAAATCAAAATCTAAGTACCGTTACTTAGTTTCAATGGTCTTGTTTACTTAATTTATTCCATTCCAGCCTATTTGATTTACAATCAATCTATAAAGAATTATAGATTACAAATTCGAAGTGGTTTCAGATTTGTTTGATACCCGACTCCGGTCTCTTCGAATCCAATATCATCCTGAATCCAAGTTGTTTAAGTGAAATACAATTCAAATTTTAAATACAAGGTGTCACCTTTACACAGTAATTCATCATCGATGGATACCCGCATTATCACAGTTTAAAACAACATATCCTATCGCATAGCATCTCAAATCACATATCAGAGATATCAACTAATCTAAGGCATACAATATCATTCAATCATTCATAAGCAAGATTAATCACTTCAAAAATTAATTTAATTTATCTTTAATTAAATTAATTTTTAATCTTTAATCACTTAGATTATCTTTACTCAACATTAATTAATTACAAACCAATTAATTAACCACCCTTTAAATATCCATCTTAATTAATCATAAACAGTAATTATCGTCCTGTAATCACTTACTTTAAATTAATTAACTCCTTAATTAATTTTATTAATCCTTTAATTAATTACATCAAATAATTAATCCTTAATTACTTTTGCAAAGTAATTATACTTCAATTACTACTCATTAAGTAATTCCCTTTAAATTAATTACATCCTGTAATTATACATTAATTACTTATACTAAGTAATTACACATATCAATCTCATTAAGTATTCATACTTAATCAGCATCAAGATTATCTTTAATTAATTTACAAATTAATTAACTTAAATCAATCACATCCATTTATTATTTACAATTGAGTGATTTATTCTTTAATTACTCTTAACAAATTAATTAATCTTTAATTACAGATTAATTATTCTTTAATTATTAATTTATAAACCTTAATTATCAATTAATAAAACTTAATAACAATTAATTAATCCTTAATTAATCTTATATTAATCACCCCTTAATTAATAATTAATAAAACCTAATTATAAATTAATAAAACTTAATTACAAATTTAGTACTTCTTAATTACCAATTAATTTACCTCTAATTACAAATGAATTAATCTCTTAATTACTAAATTAATTAATCTCTAATTACTTTTATTAATTAATCTCCAATTTCTTTCATTAATTAATTACTCTTTTAATTAATTACCTTTATCAAGTAACTTTAATTAATCACATTCTTAATTAAAGATAAATTCTTTATCTTCATTATTTACCTAATTTTATCATTGGAAAACATTTAGGGATTAATTACGTGATTTAAAAATATATAATTTACTTTAAACAAAACAATTTAAACATTTAATTTGTTTTAAAAACAATTTAATCTTTGAACTTTACTTGGAAACTTGTTGATCTTTTCTTTGGAAACTTCCATTTTATTTATTTTAAAAAACTTGATCATTTCCCTTTGCTTTAGAAACTTATTAGTTTACAAAAGGAACCCGAGACAAATACACAAAATCCCGAATCACCCGAGCAACTCACGAGTAACTCTCGTATCTTCTTCTTCGAGTCAGGCATGTTGAAACGTGAGAGAAACTCCGGCTCCACCTCTTCTTCCCCAATCCTCTACTTCCAGTGCACACGAACGTGCACGGTGCACCTACCCCATCGCCTCCGGCCAGCGACTATCACTGCGACCATCCCAATCCATCGCACGATCGCTCGTGAACCCAACTACAAACTCAGATCCCACAATACATAATCGAATAAAAATTTCGATCATCAGCTCGAATTACCTGCAGAACTTGAACCACCAAAAACCCCCATTTGCCGACCATCTCGTCGCCCTTTAACTCCGCCAACCTCACCATCGATTGCCATGCCCACAAGCTTCGTCCTCCCCAAATCCTAATGCCTCCGGTCCAACAACCAAGTCGCGATGGTCACGACAATCAAACCCATCCAAAAATCAACTTAAACCCTACTACGATCTAATTCGAACGATTGAGACATTGGAAAAATTAAACTGCATTTTTCCCATCTTCAACAACATCAAAGCTTGCCTCACCCAAAATTTCAACACGAATTGTGGGTTTGATCATCGGCAATCGGCCAATTTGCCGAAACACTTCAATAATTCATTCCCAATTGAATATCGCTT
Organism: Allium fistulosum; assembly: GCA_030737815.1. Lineage (NCBI taxonomy): Eukaryota > Viridiplantae > Streptophyta > Magnoliopsida > Asparagales > Amaryllidaceae > Allium > Allium fistulosum. The sequence goes on from CM060905.1 coordinate 1,045,339,057, forward strand.
TAAAAATTATGATTTGCATGTTAAAAATCATTATTTTCAACTACAAATCCAACTATATAATCCAAGCAAGAACTAAAGATAACAAATTTTGAATGAATTCAAGATTTTCACTGCAATATCCATTTTTAAAACTATTTATAAACTTAAACTTACAGAAACATTTCTTTAGAATTTTCCTTCAACATTATCAAACAACTTTAATTCAAACATCAAAGTCAAATAGTGATGTTAGTAGAAGATTTGAATTTTGTATTATATAATGATGCCTTCCCAGTACTGTGTTTTCCAGTCTTATCCCAAGCTGTTTTAACTTAATTATATGTTGGAACCTTTAGTTTAAATATAATAATCAATGTTATCTTAGCACTAACCTCGTAACAAGTTAGTATATCAAAGAGCATATCTTTTTAAATCAAACATGGTATTGAGGCATTCAAACAGGGGATGTATGTGCTTGTCAATCTGTACTTAAACATTATCATTTACAGGGTATTCAAACAAGGATATAAACAAACATATTCATATACGTATGTGCATCTGAATTATAGGTTTAAAATGTTATTAAGTGATGTTACTCACAGTATATAGAATAATTCAAACTATATTCAAATTGAAAACATCCATGCATTCATATTTAAAACATCCTGCAAACATTAATCACCCTTAGCTTAAGTAATTCCTGCATGTGTAGTTTACTCACCTTAGATTCAGTTTGAACAGAGGAATTGTTTTTGTACTGGAAACTTGCAAATGCCTGAAATCCTTTTGGAAACTTTGTCACTGAAATCTTGCTTAATCGAAACAGGGCTGTTTTGAAACTGATCTTGACTTTATTAAAGTTGTTGTCTTGATTTCTTTTAACTGAAGAATCAAGCTCTTTTTTAAAAAAACTGAATGGATGTAGCTTTAAAATTTGAGAAGATTGCTTCTTAAGTTTGTAAACGAACAAAATAATATGTTGTATAAATAAACAAGACTTTGAACAATATGGGTTTAAACTGGTACAAGATTTTTCTTCTTCTTTGTACTAAAATATTTTTGTAAATATTTTGGCCAGAGATATTTTTCAGTTGGTGGCTGATAAGATTAAAATGTGTGCTAGCATTTATTACTTGTCTTGTAGAAGAAGCTTGTACATTTATATATATTGCTTTTAACAAAAGGTGTAGTCTAGTTTCAGTTTTGATGAGCACATGTGTATATATATAGTTTGATTTTGTTACTTCTAGTTTTAACTTGCGGCAAACCCCGTCATATATGAAGATATCCATTTAAATATCTGTTTTGTTATTATGTTATACTTGTTTTTATTTCATTTTACACTTAGTGTTTCACTTAGCTCTTGTTTATATTTACATTCGTATCTTATATTTTGACTATAAATGTTCATATGATTTACTTACATTTATACTTTAATTTTATATTGATAGAATTCGATTCTAATTTAAACATTATTACCTATATATATCTTATACCAATGTTAACAATGCAAAGTATTTTAATTCGATTTTATAAGATAATTTTTATCATAAATATTATTAAGAGATTTTAATTTAAGTCTACAAATCAAATTTCCTTTTTCAAAATACAAATAAATGGCAATTATTCCTAGTGGTCATATTCATTTTTAAAATGATAAGTTTACTTTTTATTTAAATTAGATTAAATATTTATTAAAATAATTCTGCTAAAACACCGGGTCATCACAGGAAGAGCTTTATAAATGGTTCTGGATATCTATAAAAGGATTATAAGTGAGTTTTAAAGGTCGGGGAGGAGAAGTTTTATAAATGGTTTTGAGATTCGTAAAGAATATTTTATAAATAGACTTGAAAATTTATAAAGGAGATGCTTATTTATAAAACAAAAGAGATTTATGGAAGGGATTGGTGTTTTGGGTTTCTCCGTTTTAAATGACATTTGGGTTTGATCATTTAAATATGATCTCAAAATAGAAAATCTTTCTAAGTGTTTGGTGAATATACTTATATCATTGTATAATTATATGGAAAAGTTTTTAAGTTTTGAAAGTGAAATGGTTTGTGAATATACTTATGCCATCGAGATAAGTATATGGTTATATTTTCTAAGTATAAAAAATATAGTAGGTTGTGAATATACTAATCCTATTGAGATAAGTATATGGAAGTGATTTCCAAGCGTTTGAAATGTGATTTTAAATTAATGAAAGATTAATTTAAAGAGGCTTAGTGATTTCCATGGGAAATGAAATCTTTGTTTTGAATGTTTGTTTATTTGATAGTTAAATAACCGACTATCAAATCTTGGCCTAAATATGTAATCCTTCTTAATTTTGGTGGTAGAGAAATATTCCCTACTTAACACCGAAGGATTTTAACTCTAGAAATATCTAGGGAAAACACAGGGATTATACGGTACAGTTACCATCGGTGGTGCTATACTGTACGTATAAACCTGTTTCGTTCTTCGAGGACAAATGACAAGGAGATCCGTCCACTTAAACGGTTAGAGGGTGATCTTCGCTCTTATGTATTGTCCGATTATTTCCTAAAGAACCGGTATTGAGCATTCCGGAAATTGATGTTAGGTTTTGTGGAGCACCCGAGAAACAGAAGAGTGTACTCGTAAGAGATGACTTGAACCCGTAACCACTCCAAAAACCATATACGGTTCTATAAAGGAGATTCGTGATATATTGAGATGTTGGGATCTATGTAACGACCCGGAATTTTCGAACCCGAAAATTCCAGATAGTTAGGAGAAAAAGAAAAGAGATAGAAGAAAGAACAGAAAGAAGAAAGAAGAACAGAAACACGACATCTCACATTCGCAGCGGATAAAATATAATATCAAATAATATTCTTTATACAAAGAAAGCTGTATCAGTCAATTACATTTAATACATCATAGTTACAACCATTTACATGAACTGGACAGTATACAACTTGTTCCAGACTACAATCTATATAGACTACACAGTCTCATATATACAGCGGAATACTCCATACGTTCCTGCCATCCAGCTCGCCACCTGAGCTCCAAAACGTCCTAACCTGAAATCTGTAATACTCGGTCTGACCCGAGCATTACATCAAAGTAACACCCGGGTCAGGCTGGAAACCAGCGTGAGTAAACTCATCTAACATGAAATTCCAATTCATATAACTTATTTAAACCCGGGGTACTCGTACTTTACTATAAGTAAACAACTTATATAGTCAACACTTATTGTCACAAAACAATATCTAAATATCCAACTTAGTTTAATTGGTCCATATTTTTTTCAAACTGGCCTATTTGATTTCACATATCAATCTATAAAGAATTATATAAGATTTCAAATCGAAGTGGTTTCGGGTATTTACTGATACCCGACCCCTGTCTCTTCGAATTCAATGTCATCCCTAATACAAGTTGTTAAGTTTAAACAATACAATTCAAATTCAGGATATCATACAACAATTTAACTCAGACAGGTAACCTACATTATCATAGTTTAACACATTCATATCACAGCATATCTTCATCACTCATTAGCGATAAAATCAATTCAAGTCATCTAATACCATTCAACCATCCATAACAAATTGATTCATTCTAAATTAATTTAATTAATCTCTAATTAAATTAATTACTAACCTTTAATTACTTGGATTACCTTAATCCATCTTACTTAACATTAATTAATTATAAATTAATTAATCATTTCTAAATTATTTATCTTAATTAATCTTACTTGATTATTTATTCCTTAATTACAATAAGTAATTAAGCTTATAAATCTCAATAAGTGATTACCCTTAAATTAATTATACTTAATTAATCATCTTTAATTAATCATCTTGAATTAACTTCATTAATTAACTATTTCTTAATTACTCTCATAAATTAATTATACTATAATTAATTATATTAATTTGAGATCCTTAATTAATTACATCAAGTAATTATTCTATAATCACTTGCATTAAGAAATTATCTTTTATTTAATCACATTCATTAATTATCCATTAATGGATCACATTCAGTGATTAACTATCCTTTAATTAATTAAATAATTATCCTTTTTATCAATTACACTAAGTAATTAAACCTTACTTACTTTTCTTTGAAAACTTGTTTAAACTTCCCTTTTTAAAACTTGTTTTAATGTTTTCTTTCAAAACTGTTAACAAAACTTTTACCTTTGCTTATAAACTTTGGTTAAATTATCCCATCAAAATACTCGGCTCAAAACAAATATACCCGAGCCAAATATATAAAACCCCAAGAAAATCCCTGAGTCACTCGTGTTCTTCCTCTTTTTCTTTTTCTTTTTCTTTTTATTTTTGTTTTGAATTAAATTTGAAAGCTGGAACCTCACTCGCGAACTACTCGATACACACTCGTGCCATCTCACCATTTTCTCGCGAACGAACCCGAGGAAACATACAAAACCTCAAATCCAACCTTCTTCTTCCCTTCCTCCATTTCCAAGCAGTAAACCCAGACACACTTGTGCACCGTGCACGTGCACACGACACATCGGTCATAGAGCACTTCGCCGACCACCCACGCAAGTCACACCCGATCTCCTCCCCATGCTCCACCGCCTGGAACATCGCCACGAGCCCTAAATCGAAATTCGAATCTCCACATTCTGGAACGAAAACTTCGTTCATCTGATCGACGCGCTTTGCCACTCTTCCCAATGTCGATCATCAATTCACTTCACCCGAGAATGCGCTACCCTTCCCTCTTTCATTTCCACATCCACCGATAGTCTCTAGTTCAACTACGACGACGCAAAAGCCCCAAATCTCGACATCGACCAAGCGAGCACCTAAAACCCTACTCTGACCAAATGCTGCCGCCACGGTGGATAATAAATTTACCTGATATTTTTCCCGAGCTCGACTCCACCCTGGCCTCCTCCAGTGGCGATCTCGACCTTCCCGAGTCCACTGATCACAAGAAAATCCTCCAAACTAAAAATCTGGTCAAACCCGAAATTCTCCCTTGATCCCAAACTAAAAATTTGAATTTAAACTTTAAAATTCATGATTCTTGATGGGGATTTATATTATATAAGAGAATCAAAGAATTGTAGAAATTGAATTTAACCTGTTTTCCAAGATTTTACTGTCTTTCTTAAATTCCAGAAAATTTTCAAACCTATTACACTTAAATATGTTTTTAAGACTTAATTCATGTTTAAACAAAAATAACTTATTTTAATTTCACAACCTATAAGAGATTATAAGAGGAGAATTGAATTTTTATCTAGATTTTTAGCCTGTAAATTTGAACAGAGAGATATGTATATATATACAGACATGCACAGTTTGACAATTTCATTTTTATAACATGCAAGCTTAATTTTTACTCATGCTAACAATTCATCACATCATTCTTCATATATTCATCAGATGCACATTTAACAGGAACCAGTTTGATTACTCATCTAAGTCTAAAAGAAATCAGGGAAAGAGAGATTGGGTTTTTATCAAGTTCTAAATTTTGTAAAGCTAGAACAGAAATTATGTTGATATACATACATGTAAGCAAATTTACATCGATGCAGCAAAGTTTTCCATCACATACATCAAATATTTTCACATGCAAGCAATTTAAACAGGTTTAGGAAAGTTTACTCACCTTTTAGAAGATGAACAGAGACTTAAAACTGATATGCTTGATTTTGAAAACTAAAATGCTTTGATCTTTGAAAGCTTGAAACTGGAAACTGAGATGAATGCTAGATGAACTGGAACTGGAAATTTTGTTGTTGAGATGATCTAACTTGATAGAACTGAAACTTTGATTTGCTACAGGTTTGTATATTGAAGATGAAACCTAGTTTGATTTATTTTGAAAGAGTGGAAGCTTTGATTTATTTTTTTCTCAGGTTAGTTTTCTCATTTGATCTGGTTTCGAATTTTGTTTCACAGGCTTTTTGTTTTGAAATGTGAAGGTGGGAAAAAAATGATAAAAATGAGAGTAAGGATATAATAAAATCTCATTTTCTTTTTAATAGAAATAATTAAAATAAATGACACTTGTTCCAATGTATATTATAATTGTTACACTTGTTCAATTTCATGCTAAAACTCCTACACTTGTAAATATGCATGTATTTAAATAATTTTTTTTTTATATTTATAAATCTTTATAGTTGTCTTCTATTTAGTTAATACATTTTCTTAATTCATATTTACAAAGTCTTTTAAAGAAACTAATTATATACTATATAAAATCATATATATATTATTTTTAAACCCAATAAATTTTAAGATATTTATCATTTGAATTTTAAATTCAAGTTTAATTTAAAAATCAGCTCTTATATATATATTTAAACAACACATACTTAATTTGTTTGAAAATAAAATAAATTCCTATTTATATAAATTAACATATTATTATTATTGCTTGAAAATAACAATTTTACCAATTTTAAAAATTTATAAAGAAGATTTAAATTGCTTGAAATTTTCGGGATATCACATTCCTTCCCCCTTAGAATCTTTTCGTCCTCGAAAAGAAACGAAGCAAGAATTTTATTAAAATGATTATTATCATAAAAATTACTCTTTTTAAATTTTACTATAACTCTTTTTATTAAGAAATTTTAAAACACTTTAAGAAAAATTTCTATAATATTATTAAAATAACTTTATAAAAATACTCTTTATAACTCGATGTCTTCACAAGTCCATCCTCGTTCTCACAGAAATTCGGTCATACGTTGATCAGGCGTACGACTGAAAATCTATAAGTACTTAGCAGACCCGTTTTCAACACCCAGTGAAAATATTTGAAAAATAATTTATGAAAATATAGAAAATATTTTTGAAATCGATGAAATATCTTTGGTGAGAATGCTCTGGAAATCATCACCCCCATCCATGGTCGCAGTTAACCCGATGGTTACGTTGCCGTCCCGGCAAAATCCACAGATAACTGTAGGTCTCCGCGCTCCTCGATTACGCCATGGAACCCGCTACAGATCGCAGTTATACCCGGGCCTTACGTTGCTATCACAGCACAAACCCATATAACTGTAGGCATCAGCGCCACCGAATTTCGCTGCCAAAAAATGAAACTTCTCCCACATAGGTCGCAGTCTACCGATATAAAATCAAACGTAGACAGTTGGCTCTCAGCGGCACACACGACTTTCGCTATGTTACCATAGTGTCACAGTCTACCGATATAAAATCAAACGTAGACAGTTGGCTCTCAGCGGCACACATGACTTCCGCTATGGTCTGCAGTAGATCGCAGTGACATCGAGTTAAACTGTCGTCACAGCATAACCCAAATGCCTCTGTGGGCACCAGCCCCTCGACTTTCGCTACACAAATAATCCTCAGGAACTAGTTTGTCCGGACTCCTCACAGGATCAACTTTAGAATCCCCCCTTGGGGTTCAAGGCAGTACCACCCAGTGGTACTCCTGAGAAGTTCATTTCAAGGAAGCGCCTTTTTCCCCAGAGCTATTCTCAAAATATTTTATACTATATACTTATAGTATCTTCAAATCATACCCTTTATGATTTATCAAAATCTCCTTTACACAAAATCGATTACCAAAATCGATAATTCTCAAACTAGGCTTTCCAAAATCCAAAATTGATTTTCCCAAAAATCAAAAGCCTTTTCCAAATTCATAGGTTCCCAAAACCTTTTCCAAAATCATTCTCATAAGATCCTTTATATATATATATATATATATATAACTTTAAAAATCTTTGGATCACTTCAAACTTGTATAAAACCTCTTTTTATACTTCAAATACTTCCAAAAACCCTTTTATTCTGGCTAGATTCAATAAGGGAAGTTTATCATATTACAAAATATAACTTTATTTATTGTCAATCAAATATTCAAGTTTGATTTCCTTATAAAGTTATTTACCATTTACTTATCTCCATAAAGTAAATTTCAACCAAAGAAATATCCAATTCCATTATATTTCACAAAAATACTTTTCATTTCAAAGATCATTTTACAATCCTTATCCACAACTTCAATATCAATTTCATTCAAACCCGTACGATATACACATATCATCCGTACGCAATATCAGTCTGATCGCTCAATCGATCACAAAATTTCACTTCCGAACTAGTATCGTCCACCCGACTTCCTAGTGCGGACTCAGATCTGGTTTCTTGACCAGAATCCGTCATTCTCCTTGCATAGTCGTAGCCATGATAGAGAATATCCAGAACCAATCAACAATCCATATCCAGGTTCACCATCGAAAATCGAGCGAAAAATCCCAACTCGGATCGATAATACTATCTCGAAATTCTGTGCTCGAATCTGGATCAAGTCACTATGCGAATAGAATAATATACGTATATCCTACGTATTTATCTTTATTGGTTATTAGCCAAATCAGTTTCCTTTTCTATTCATATTTCCTTTAATTTCATTCACTTAATCTCAATTGCTTCCATTTCCAATTGAGTTATTACTTCAATTACAAACAGTCTGAACTCTGACCTATTTAAATTTAAAAATAACATGAAAAAATTTAAAATAGATAAGTAGTTGAAAAATAGTTATTAGTTTGTAAAATATCTGTAAAATAGTTAAGTAGATATAAAATAGTTAGATAATTGCAAAATAGATTTAAAATAGTGATTAGATGTAGGTAACTGAAAAATAGTAATTAGTTTATAAGACAGTTTCAAAATAGTTAAATAGTTCCAAAATAATTGTAAAATAAGTATGAGATAGTTTTAAGAAGAAAGATTATATAGTAAATAGTTTGGAAAAATATATTTGTATTAAAACAATTTATTTTGAAAATAATCCAGAGCCAAACTGTTCAATTCTCATCAATTCAATTTAAATTTCCATCTCCATTTAAATTAACTCAATTGCAATTTAAATAACTTCAATTTCCATTGAAATTGATTTAATCCCAATTCAAGTTGAATTAACCTTAATTCCTTTCCAAATTCAAATCAAATTTCATTTGATTTTTAAACTTATACAATTTTAATCACAATTCCAAATTATTTCAAATCAATTTGGATTTATTTCAAATTGAACCAACTTCAATTTCCAAATTCAAATCATTTCAATTCTAATTTACCATTTGAATTTTTAAACTTATACATCTTCAATCACAATTCTAATTAATTCAAATCAAATTCAATTTGAACTAATTCTATTCAAATCTCAATTTAAAACTATCTCGAATTATATAAATTCGAGTTAAAATTTTTAATTATTGATTTAATTCCTTAAATTTTAATTTTAACAAATTAAATCTTTAAACCTTTTAATTCTGAATTCAAATTTCAAAATTCCATTTTAAAATTATCTTTACTTAACTTATTACAAAGTTCAAATAAGAATTCAAAAACAATTTAATCTTCAGATTCTAATTTATTATCCATTTTCAATTTCCAAATCTCAAACCCATTTTGAGATCACTCATAACTCCCATTTAATTTAACCATTTAACTACCCAAGTTAAATTTAAATTTCATCTTGAAATTTCCAATTCAAATTATTTATTCAAACTTATTTAACTTCCTCCAAGTTAAATTTACTTAATCCGGTCAACTTTCACAATTTGAATTCCCATTCAAATTTTAAACCTTATATTAATAATCTTTCCCCTTTTTAAGTTTAAAAACTTAATTCACTTAGGTTTTCACATCACATTCCCAGGAAAAATTTAAAACTCAACACTTAGAGTTATTTCAAAGCATCTTTGATATTATGTATATCCTCATATATACATTTTCTTTATACACCAAGTTATACTTTAAATTTTTAAACCACCTTTGGTTTTAATTCAAAACAAACTTCTTTAAAACAATTTCAAGTTTTCTGGATTTAGATTTAAAATTTCACAATTTTAAATTATCTTCAATTCCAATTTATAAGTTATACTCACTTAAATGTTTACTTCTCTAAACATTTCATTTTGCTTAATCATTTACCACATTTCATTATCGACCATTTATGATAATAACCAAGATTATCATATCTGGAAACTAATTCATTATTATCTTTATTCTTAATAACACTTCTACAAATTCAAGATTTAATTTCAGTTTAAATTCATTTCAAACTTATCTTCATTCAATTTTAATTTCGTTGTATTTCTATTACCACTTAATTCTTATTATCTTATTTAATTCCAATGATTCAACACCAATTTCTTTAATATATTAAAAGAAATATTGCTTTATATATCAAATATAATCTTATATAGAAATCATTTGAAATCTTTATATATGAAAATAACAAATACGCTCTCATATATATATATATATACACTCAACTCGTTCTAGGGTACCATTGACCCTATCCTTAACGAGTAATCTCAACAGAGCCAAGGTTCTTGCTTAACCTTCTGCTCTGATACCAACTGTAACGACCCGGAATTTTCGAACCCGAAAATTCCAGATAGTTAGGAGAAAAAGAAAAGAGATAGAAGAAAGAACAGAAAGAAGAAAGAAGAACAGAAACACGACATCTCACATTCGCAGCGGATAAAATATAATATCAAATAATATTCTTTATACAAAGAAAGCTGTATCAGTCAATTACATTTAATACATCAGAGTTACAACCATTTACATGAACTGGACAGTATACAACTTGTTCCAGACTACAATCTATATAGACTACACAGTCTCATATATACAGCGGAATACTCCATACGTTCCTGCCATCCAGCTCGCCACCTGAGCTCCAAAACGTCCTAACCTGAAATCTGTAATACTCGGTCTGACCCGAGCATTACATCAAAGTAACACCCGGGTCAGGCTGGAAACCAGCGTGAGTAAACTCATCTAACATGAAATTCCAATTCATATAACTTATTTAAACCCGGGGTACTCGTACTTTACTATAAGTAAACAACTTATATAGTCAACACTTATTGTCACAAAACAATATCTAAATATCCAACTTAGTTTAATTGGTCCATATTTTTTTCAAACTGGCCTATTTGATTTCACATATCAATCTATAAAGAATTATATAAGATTTCAAATCGAAGTGGTTTCGGGTATTTACTGATACCCGACCCCTGTCTCTTCGAATTCAATGTCATCCCTAATACAAGTTGTTAAGTTTAAACAATACAATTCAAATTCAGGATATCATACAACAATTTAACTCAGACAGGTAACCTACATTATCATAGTTTAACACATTCATATCACAGCATATCTTCATCACTCATCAGCGATAAAATCAATTCAAGTCATCTAATACCATTCAACCATCCATAACAAATTGATTCATTCTAAATTAATTTAATTAATCTCTAATTAAATTAATTACTAACCTTTAATTACTTGGATTACCTTAATCCATCTTACTTAACATTAATTAATTATAAATTAATTAATCATTTCTAAATTATTTATCTTAATTAATCTTACTTGATTATTTATTCCTTAATTACAATAAGTAATTAAGCTTATAAATCTCAATAAGTGATTACCCTTAAATTAATTATACTTAATTAATCATCTTTAATTAATCATCTTGAATTAACTTCATTAATTAACTATTTCTTAATTACTCTCATAAATTAATTATACTATAATTAATTATATTAATTTGAGATCCTTAATTAATTACATCAAGTAATTATTCTATAATCACTTGCATTAAGAAATTATCTTTTATTTAATCACATTCATTAATTATCCATTAATGGATCACATTCAGTGATTAACTATCCTTTAATTAATTAAATAATTATCCTTTTTATCAATTACACTAAGTAATTAAACCTTACTTACTTTTCTTTGAAAACTTGTTTAAACTTCCCTTTTTAAAACTTGTTTTAATGTTTTCTTTCAAAACTGTTAACAAAACTTTTACCTTTGCTTATAAACTTTGGTTAAATTATCCCATCAAAATACTCGGCTCAAAACAAATATACCCGAGCCAAATATATAAAACCCCAAGAAAATCCCTGAGTCACTCGTGTTCTTCCTCTTTTTCTTTTTCTTTTTATTTTTGTTTTGAATTAAATTTGAAAGCTGGAACCTCACTCGCGAACTACTCGATACACACTCGTGCCATCTCACCATTTTCTCGCGAACGAACCCGAGGAAACATACAAAACCTCAAATCCAACCTTCTTCTTCCCTTCCTCCATTTCCAAGCAGTAAACCCAGACACACTTGTGCACCGTGCACGTGCACACGACACATCGGTCATAGAGCACTTCGCCGACCACCCACGCAAGTCACACCCGATCTCCTCCCCATGCTCCACCGCCTGGAACATCGCCACGAGCCCTAAATCGAAATTCGAATCTCCACATTCTGGAACGAAAACTTCGTTCATCTGATCGACGCGCTTTGCCACTCTTCCCAATGTCGATCATCAATTCACTTCACCCGAGAATGCGCTACCCTTCCCTCTTTCATTTCCACATCCACCGATAGTCTCTAGTTCAACTACGACGACGCAAAAGCCCCAAATCTCGACATCGACCAAGCGAGCACCTAAAACCCTACTCTGACCAAATGCCGCCGCCACGGTGGATAATAAATTTACCTGATATTTTTCCCGAGCTCGACTCCACCCTGGCCTCCTCCAGTGGCGATCTCGACCTTCCCGAGTCCACTGATCACAAGAAAAACCTCCAAACTAAAAATCTGGTCAAACCCGAAATTCTCCCTTGATCCCAAACTAAAAATTTGAATTTAAACTTTAAAATTCATGATTCTTGATGGGGATTTATATTATATAAGAGAATCAAAGAATTGTAGAAATTGAATTTAACCTGTTTTCCAAGATTTTACTGTCTTTCTTAAATTCCAGAAAATTTTCAAACCTATTACACTTAAATATGTTTTTAAGACTTAATTCATGTTTAAACAAAAATAACTTATTTTAATTTCACAACCTATAAGAGATTATAAGAGGAGAATTGAATTTTTATCTAGATTTTTAGCCTGTAAATTTGAACAGAGAGATATGTATATATATACAGACATGCACAGTTTGACAATTTCATTTTTATAACATGCAAGCTTAATTTTTACTCATGCTAACAATTCATCACATCATTCTTCATATATTCATCAGATGCACATTTAACAGGAACCAGTTTGATTACTCATCTAAGTCTAAAAGAAATCAGGGAAAGAGAGATTGGGTTTTTATCAAGTTCTAAATTTTGTAAAGCTAGAACAGAAATTATGTTGATATACATACATGCAAGCAAATTTACATCGATGCAGCAAAGTTTTCCATCACATACATCAAATATTTTCACATGCAAGCAATTTAAACAGGTTTAGGAAAGTTTACTCACCTTTTAGAAGATGAACAGAGACTTAAAACTGATATGCTTGATTTTGAAAACTAAAATGCTTTGATCTTTGAAAGCTTGAAACTGGAAACTGAGATGAATGCTAGATGAACTGGAACTGGAAATTTTGTTGTTGAGATGATCTAACTTGATAGAACTGAAACTTTGATTTGCTACAGGTTTGTATATTGAAGATGAAACCTAGTTTGATTTATTTTGAAAGAGTGGAAGCTTTGATTTATTTTTTTCTCAGGTTAGTTTTCTCATTTTATCTGGTTTCGAATTTTGTTTCACAGGCTTTTTGTTTTGAAATGTGAAGGTGGGAAAAAAAATGATAAAAATGAGAGTAAGGATATAATAAAATCTCATTTTCTTTTTAATAGAAATAATAAAAATAAATGACACTTGTTCCAATGTATATTATAATTGTTACACTTGTTCAATTTCATGCTAAAACTCCTACAATTGTAAATATGCATGTATTTAAATATTTTTTTTTTATATTTATAAATCTTTATAGTTGTCTTCTATTTAGTTAATACATTTTCTTAATTCATATTTACAAAGTCTTTTAAAGAAACTAATTATATACTATATAAAATCATATATATATTATTTTTAAACCCAATAAATTTTAAGATATTTATCATTTGAATTTTAAATTCAAGTTTAATTTAAAAATCAGCTCTTATATATATATTTAAACAACACATACTTAATTTGTTTGAAAATAAAATAAATTCCTATTTATATAAATTAACATATTATTATTATTGCTTGAAAATAACAATTTTACCAATTTCAAAAATTTATAAAGAAGATTTAAATTGCTTGAAATTTTCGGGATATCACAATCTATGTGTGATTCCAAGACCCGTTGGGGTATGGGAATCCGGGTGTGATTCCAAGATCTAATTGAGATATGGGAATCTATGTGTGATTTTGAGACTTGTTGGGTATTGGAATCCATATGGGATTCCATGATCTATTTGGTGGCGATGCGTAAGCTGGAATGCCGGACGTAGTCTCATAAGCGGGAATGACTAAAACCAGAGATAGGAGGCATGACCAGTAGGATTGGTAAACCCATAGGGTGTAGTCGGCTCCAACTTGACGTTACCTACAGTTGTTATGCATGCATGGGGCAATGCACTCGGTCTCAGCGAGACCAACTATGTTTTTCCTATGGTACATCACTAGGGATGTATGCTGCTTCGAAAGGATATCTCTGATCCTTGTGCACGAGGACCGTTCCTCGAAGTACTGAGGGTACCTCCATGGAAATCCTACCTAATTATCGAACGTGCCTTATCGGTTTTCGATTATATATTCAGTATTGTTGTGATGTACACTCACGAGCATCACAACTACTTGATTATTATTATTTTTGCCCTTAGACATTATTATAATATCACTGGATTTTATGATATAAAACTTTTGGTTATCGTAAGGTAAAAACCGTCCGTGTTTATGTGCGACGTGGTCTACAAGATGCCCTTGATTTTAAAGAATTTACAATTTAAAATAAATAAAATTCTTTATGATTTGGGTTCTCACGCTGGTTTCACTAGACTGACCCGGGCGTTGTTTTCCTATAATGCTCGGGTCAGACCGAGCATATTTCCAGGTTTACTTGAATATTTGGAGCTTCAGGAGATGAGATGGAGGCCCTAAGACGTATTCACGTAGATTATTATTTTTCTTCCACTGCATTCATTGTTGTATATTATTTAGCAATTGTAAGGACGGGTTGTTATAACTGTCCAGGCTGAAATTGGTTAGTATACTCCGATTGATGTCTGTATATACATATATTACAGTTTTGTTTTATGTAAAGATTTGTTGTCTATTATAAATAATTCGTTCCATTGTGAGATTATGTGCTGTTTAATTCTTCTTGTCTTCTTTCTTCTTTCTTTTTCCCTAACTATCCGCTTTCCCATTCAATTTGGGTTGGACATGTGTGGTTTATTGTTAGCTTAAACTGTACAGAAAAGTGGGTCGTACAAAAAGGTTTATATTTATTGGGATTTAGAGTTAACTTGGAGAATTAGATTTACTTTATGCAATCTTTTAATCAGGGACACACTACAGAAACTTGGCACAGAGTCGTTCAATTTACACTCCAATATATCGACTTTACACGTCAATGGTGAACTAGTTAGCTTGCTTTAATTTTGTGTATTTTGTTCTTTTTTCAAATGATTGCGCTTGTTTGATTCATTTTTAAACCTTGTTACAATAATTTATTTCGACTTATATATATTCTCTTAAATTTAATTTAACATGTCAGAACGTAGAAACAAAGGTAAATCATGAATCTTAAATTCAAATCTAAATGTAGTTCAATCATTTACCCAGATTTGTAATTCTAATAGGCATATACCCTTTTATATTTTGGGTTTAAAGTTAGTGGGAGCCAAATAAAAAGAGAATAGATCTAGAATGGGAGAATTGGAGCTAAAAAGAGGTAAGTGGGAATATTATATATTTTTATATAATATTAGATTATATTGTGTAAATCTGTTCCAATATGCCCATAATGTTAATTGGAGTTGTAAGTTAAAATTATAAATATGAAAATGAAATTGGAAAACCCTATCTGCATATTCTATATCTATTAACTAGTTATATTTACATGTTATATAAATGTAAACCTAGAAAATGTTTAGGATATTTACAGTTCCTAAATTCATAATTGAGAAATATGAAACTATGAATTTGTTTGTGATATGATAATATTATATTGGTATTTGAACGAATAAAAAGAATGTAAAAAAAGGAAATTACATTAAATTTTTAGGGGTTTAAGTGGTTTTTTAACTCATTGGAATTTAGAATGTTGCAAGGTGAGTTTCTATACATTATCAAGTTTAAAACAAATATAAATGCATTGTTTGAAATGACAAGGAAAGAAAGAGATGCACAAATTAGGGATACTTACCGTACTTTGTATTGTCTATTTTAAACAATGAAAAGATAGTTCTTTGTGATTTCGAACAACACACAAATCTTCCTTTTTGGATAAGATATAGAAATTTATAGTGTTAACATTTTTATGATAGAAACGTAGTTACAACGTATTAAAATGCAGAGAACCCCAAAGCGTTAAATAGAGAGGTATAAACCCGATAAAAGCATTCTAAAATGTAAAGAAATGTGATACCAATAAAAATGGAAATTAAACACAAAGAAATTGAAGAATATGTAAGTGTAAATAAAAGGGTAAAAAGGGAATAGCGACATAAAGTGGTAAAAAAATGGAAAATCACATTATGAGCCTATTAAAAAGGAAAGCGGTAAATAATCATAAAGTAAGAAAGATATAAACGTATAATGAAGTAAAAGACTTTGGGTCAGCAGTGAATATATATATATATATATAAGTAGCCTCAAGTATGCATTTATGATGGGCATGAACTATTAAAATTAATCGATGATTGTATGAATAGATAGACATTATTCATTATAGCAGGTTGGAATGCAAAGTCAGTAGTGTTACATAATAGAAGTCTGCCCATCCAAGGGGCTACCAACAGTTGTGTATATATTATGATGTGAGACATGTCCAACCATAGGACATGAAGGGTATATGTGACGACCCACGTTTTCGACCTTTAGAAGTTGACACTAATACATCTACGGTAATCACATGCCGAGCTTCCAAGTGCCAGAAAGGAAAATTATTGGGGAAAAGAAGAAAAGACGAAACATAATCTTATATCGTGATGAGTAATATATAATATACAATAGATCTTT
The DNA here is from genome assembly GCA_030737815.1 of Allium fistulosum. Taxonomy (NCBI): domain Eukaryota; kingdom Viridiplantae; phylum Streptophyta; class Magnoliopsida; order Asparagales; family Amaryllidaceae; genus Allium; species Allium fistulosum. The sequence continues at coordinate 1,045,356,095 of CM060905.1, forward strand.
ACAAAACAAAAAATTGAACTTTATTATGCATGTATCAATCAGTGTCAACCAATAAATCAACAGCCTGGATAGTTATAACGACAGTCCTCACAAATGCTGTTAATAAAACAACTAATGCAGCATAAACAAAATGTACGTGAATACGACTTGGAGGCATCCAACTCGTCTCATGAAGCTCCAAATATCCCAAATAAATATGTAAATGTGCACGGTCTGACCCGAGCATTATAATAAAATAACACTCGGATCAGTCTGGTAAACCAGCGTAAGAAACACACCTCAATTGAATTTTAATGTTATAAAAATCTTTTGAAAATAAAGGTATCATGTAAGACCACGCTGTATATGAACACAGATGAGTTTTTACCTTACGATAACCAAAACATTTTTATAGAAAATCCAGTGATATTATAATAATTTCTAGCATACAAATACATATTAATCATATCTGAAATTGTTACGCTATTGAATTCCATTATAATAGTTTTACGATCAAGTCGGCATAACGCTTATGTAACGACCCGATATTTTCAACCATTCGCATCCATTATAAGTGTATAGGTAGACACTCATGCCGGAGTTGAATTACTCAAAATACCGCGTTGTAAATAAAATTTGGCAAATCTCAGAATATACAGTAAATAAATATAATCACAGATCACAGACACAGAGTAAAATAATGCAGCGGAAGTAAAAGAAATAGTAGTTCATGAAGCTACTATATAAATATATCAGAGTACATAAGATACAATAGAAGAAATAGAGTACAATGGAAGTATAAATAAGATAACCAAGTACAAGCTGAACAGAGCAACATAACTGAAGTCGATAGAACAAGACTAGCAGATAATCTCCAGCGATTCAAATCTCCAGAAGGTGGAAATCCAAATCTGTGAATACTCAGGCTGACCCGAGCGTAAAGCAAAACACAAACACTCGAGTCAGGACAATATATACTTATATAATATAAACCAACTCAAGTGAACTGTAATAAGGTACAAGTAACTTAAAGAATGCTTGGGACCGCCCATTCTTTAAGGATCCGTTAAACTATCTACTATGTAGTAATATTCGCTATTATAATAATGTCTAATCAGTAAAGTATAATCATATAGAAAATAGCGTTAAGGGGATGGAGAACCTTAACGCGGTCGGATCTTAAAATCATAATCGTAGTAAAGCTCGATATGGTAGGTGACACGGCACAACTAGGCAATGCCAGGGTAGATATACCAATTACGCATCCGGACTAGTGGTGACGCATAGCAGCCACTACCGCCCACCTCGAACAACACTCCCAATCAAGGGTGGCCACCAAATCAATCACAAGTAATAGAATGGTATCGAAGAAGTGTGTCCGATAAGAGGTGCTACCTCCTTGGTCCGTCAATCGCTCCTGTTTTAGCCACCTTATGCCAACTCACGGGAGTTGGGTCCACGTAACATACCTTAAGAACGTCGCCACCATCCTACTTCATTCTGGAATCTCCACCGCGTACACGGTTGTCAAAGTGGTTTTCGGTATCGACAGAGAGTATGTCCATATCCGATCCCGGTCTCTTTGCCAACCAATCGTTATTATAACCCGTGGTTATAACTTTTAAAAACAATACTTTACTTCAAAATAAGATATCATTTCAAAATCATGTCTTTATCAAAATAAAGATTTATCATTTCCAAATCATTTCAATATTCTAAAATATCGTATCCTTTCAAACTTCTTTTCAAATCATTTTAATACATCAAAATATTATATCTTTTCAAACTTTATTTCAAATCATTTTATATATCAAAATATCATATCTTTGATAGTTATACTTCGAAACCAAAATCATTTTATTTCCAAACTATGTTCATTTCAAAACAACATCATTTCCATTTCAAACATATATTCACCTTTCAAATAGTCTATACTTTCAAAGTTATAACTCTTTTGAAACAAAACATTTGAAATCATTATACTTTGAAAATCACAGCATTTCGAAATCATATATTTAAAATCATCTTTTAATTCTATACATTTACAAACTTATTAAATTCAAACCATCAAATTTCAATTCAATTACAGTTTACCAACAAACCGTTTCAAATCTTATCAATTCCCAATATAGATTAAATCCACAAAATACAATATTCAATCTTTAGTATATTCCAAAACTTTAAATCTCCGACATTTCATAAATCCAATATCATTTAAATAAACTCAATTGATATATACTTCAAATATTCATTTATCAAATAAATTAAATAAGTCAGAAATCAAGTATCATTTCAAACTCATTTCACAATATCAAAATATTATTCAAAACACCATTCATTTTTATTCATTTAAATACCATTTAAATCCATTCATTTTATTAAATTTAAATACCATTTTAAACTCACATTAGAAATCAAATTCTTCCACTTAAATATCTCTTCATTATCTTTAGAAATTTAACATTTAATTTCCCAAAATTATATCATTTTCCAGAGATTATTTTTCATTAAAATTAATTTAAAACAACAAAATATAGTTTCCGTAGCACTTATAAAATGCTACGTAAAGTTATAGTTTAAAATAGTTAATTAACAAAAGACAGCGTTAAATGCTGTAATAGATTTCTTTTAAGTTTCAATTAACTTACATGTTAAGTTTAACCACTATAGCACTTACAAAGTGCTATAATAGCCTTTATTTCAAATTAACCTTTTAGTTCATTTAAAACACTACAACATTTACAAAATGCTGTAATATCCTTTACATTACATTTCAAAATGCTGTTAAATCATATTCAGAGTTTTATTTACAATTCCACAAATAATTAACTTTTAATATAAATCATTTTAACTTATAAAATCATATATTTCACATTTAACACAATCATTCAAATACCTTTATTTCTATGATTTTATAAAGTCAAATTTCCATACAAAAATCAAATTTAATAACAATTAAATTTTCATTTCTTTAATTAAATTATTAACTTAACAACTAAGTTTAAATTTCCAAAAATATAGCTTATTTCCATTTATTTTACTTAATTAAAATTTCACTTTTAAACAAATTTCACAAAATTCAATTTAAGTTATATTTTCAAATTCAGCTTAAATGTTCATTTATTCCATATTTTAATTTATACAAAATCATTAACACCTTTAAAACATTATTATTACTTAATAAAAATCATTAAATTCATCTTTAAATCAAATTTGTCATATTTTCTTACTTTACAAAAATTCCATTTATAAACAAAATCATAAATTCCAAAATTAACTTATATTTCAAATTCTACTTCACCATTTACTTAATTCACTTATTTAATTTGTAGAAAATCACAAATACTTTATAGAAATCATTTTAATGAAATTTAAATAAAAATACCATAATATTTACATTAAAAAAAAAAGTATTTTAAAAATTTCAGAAAAATATATAAACCACGGGTCTGTATATAATTTTCTAGCCTAGGTCAAGTGATACGGATATGTATCATTTCAATCCGCAGTTTACAAAGAAAAACCGGGTTTTATCATTTCAAACCCGCAATCCCAAGTAATATAAATAAATAAATAAAAACCGTTCAGGCCTATCATTTCAGCCCATAACGATTTTTCCTTATTCTAAAGTCCGTTCGGGTATGTATCATTTCAACCCATAGTGATTCTAATCTACAGGGAACTTGCAGTGTGATAAACTGATATAAATAAACAGAATAGCATGAGATAACAGTAATAGATGATATAACATATGTAATAACAGGGGTAAACATTATATGATCATAATATAATAGTTACAACAGGATGATATAATTTTACAGATTCAAATGGTGTCAGTTTACTAGTTATATAAGTACACATTGTCTGGTGAGAATTACTCACTTGTTCAAGCTGGAGATGACAACCACAAACGCACAACAAAGATTTCCAGAGGCACGAGAGCACGATAATTATTTGAGTGTGGGAGAGCCAAAGCTAATTGCCTTGTCACATTCAAACCAAACAATTACAAACAACATAAGATTTCAACCCAAAAATTCAATAAACAATGCTAGAAATGGATGCATAAACAAAGTCAAAGTGTTTGCACTTGCTTCCTACCACCTATGCTTCAGCTCCAGATCTGAAATGGCACGGATAAAGGCATGGTTTGGATCAGGTATGGTCTGGAAAAGGTGTGGCTACAAGGTGATGAAGGTGAGTGGAAGTTACAAGGTGTTGAAGGCAATGGAATACCAAAGGGTTTCAAGGCAAAGTGTGGCTTTTGTTGCACCATAGGGTTTGGCCCCTTGCTGATGTGGCTTGGTCATGGTATGTGGTGGTCAGGTGGTGGCTGGAGTGTGGGCCAGAGGTGGTGGAAGGTCAGGTCAGAGGTGGTGGTGGTGGAGGTAGTGGTGGCAAAAGGTGGTAGAAGGAGGAGATGACAATTCTAGGTCATAAGTGATAGTTTGTGATGGTTTTTGGTGGATTTTGTGTAGATCTTGGACTTGGATTGGTTAGGCCTGAGGAGGAGGGTTGCTAGGATGGGTGATGGTCAGAGGAAGGGGGTCGTGGTGGTCGGCCAAAGCCTGGAGGAGGAGGAACCAAACTATGAAGGTAGAGAGCATATGCAGTTTCAATAGAAAAAACATAGAAAACAAGGAAGAAAGAAGGAATTTTTACCCAAAATTTTGAAGCCATGGCCGTGATTTTTTTGGAGGAGAAAGAGAAGTGTTTGCATGAAAAAAATGAAAAGAAGTCCGCTGAAAAGAATAGGGTATGCATGGCCAAAAACATTGAAGAGAGGAGTTGAGAAAGTGAAAGGTCGGGAGGTGAAAAGCCATAGGAATTTCAATAGTTTAAAACTTTTCATATTTCCTCTAATTTCTTTTTAAGTTTTATATAACTGAAATATATATATAAACTCAGATAAAATACTAAAATTTAGTAAATAAACAAAAATAAATAAATTAATTATTAATTATATAAAAAATTTAATTAAGTAAAACAGCAAAAATTGCAACTAGTCTTGAAAATATGAAAAATAAATGCAACGAACTTTGGAAAAAGTTTATGGACTTGAAAAAAATTTATAAACAAAGATAATAACATAAAATAAAAATGCATTCACAAAATGAATAAATAAATTTTAATTAAATATAATTTAATTGAAGAAAATAGCAGAAAAATAGAAACTAGCCTTTAAAAATAGAAAATAAATTCAATACGCTTTGGAAAAATTATAAAATCACTTTAAATTATTTAAAAGACAAAATTATACATAAAATAAAATACTAACACATATTAGAACAAAATATGACAAATAAAATATAATTTAAAATAGACAATATTGCTAAATACATCAGTTTACACACAATATTGAAATATACATAACTTTCACAATTGTACTCCGTTTCCAACGAAACGAAAAGCTGTATCCATGGAATTAAATCTATTTTCATAATAAAAGATAAAATTTAAGAATTTGAAATATTTAAATTTAAAGTTCAAAAGTCAAAGTTTGACCAGTTTCAATAGAAATTCACTTTTCAATGAAATATCCAATTTATACTAGTTTGAACTATAAATCACTTAATAGTCAACATTTATATTTAAAATGGAATGTTTGAAATAGAACAAGTTTAAAATAATTTAAAATAAAATAAAGTCAAAAATTAAAATATAGGCCAAAATCTAGGGTTGTTACACTCTCCCCCACTCAAAACTTTTCGTCCCCGAAAAGGAATGAAGTACGGGAAAACACAGGAAAGATAAAATTGAAATGAGATTAAGACAAGATGACAAAAGTTTGAAATTATACCTGAGAACTGTGGTTATAGGTAAGTTTAATAAGGTGGAGATGGTCTTCCCAAGATTCTCCAGAATCAGGAACACAAGTACGAAAAGATCCTCTAGAATCTGATTCACTCTTTCCGCTTGACCGACAGTCTGTGGGTGGAAAGCAGTGCTCAGATTTAAAATGAATACCAAAGATTATAAAGATTATAGAAAGATTTCTAAGCAAAAAGATTATAGATAGATGCCTATACCATTCTGTAGCAAGATAAGGAAAAATAAGGACAACTAACAGACAGTTTGAAAAACAAAATTAGGTAATAAGTTTGAAAAACAAAATAAGATAATAGGTTTGAAATTTCCATGGTTTCAGCTTAACTGATAATTAATTTTACACAAGTTAAATAAATCTTAACTATCTCTAATTTCATTATCTTATCATCAAATTTTCTTAAACAAACAATCTCTAAAATCATGATTTGATTAAAATTAAGTGTATAACATTCAATAAATTTAATTCTTCTTTATTCCTAATTATAATTAAATTTATCCCTCTCAGATATTTTATCACATATGTTAAATATGCTTACACTTATTATAACTGTTTTAATTTATTCCTAATTCCCTTAACATCATTTGTATTGTAAATTATTCAATTAACCTTTTAGTCTATTTACCTGTGTTAATCTTTTTATAACTAAAATTTAAGTGTATAATATTTATTATAACCACTCAAATTTTATTTATAAAAATCTTTTTATATTGTATATTATCCAATTACATTGTTAACTTCTAAAAATTAAGGTAAGTTATATTGGAATGCAATTGAGAATTATACAAATAAAACTTTCTAAAATTAATACACTATAAACATCCTAATTCAATCATTTCAAGCTTGAATCATCCATTCAAAAATTTTGATTTTCTTTTTATACTTGAAGTTATTATTTAAGATAGAATTTAAGAATAAAATCTCCGATTCCTTTCAAACCATTTAGAGATAGATAAACGTATGTACATAATTTGTCAAATCAAATTTAAATCATATATCTATATATTTTATAAATCAATCATATTTTAGAAATTTATATCAATCAAGTTTCCCAAAACAAAGCTGTAGCAAGACTACAGAATGGTTTCTTCACTTCGAAACTCGAAAATGAACGTCGATGATGCTGCAGTCATCACCGAAATTATTTTCCAGCGACAAAGAGAAGAGCACTTAATTTTTAAACTTTAAAATCCTTTAGAGACAAAAAAAAAAAAAAAATTATTCAAAAATACTTTAAATAATATTCTTTTAAAAATTTTAAACACAAGGTTTGAAATCCATCGGAAATTAAACTCTTTAAATTTCTTGTTTTAAATTCATTTCAGTTCCCAAATAAATTTATAAACAACTATTTATAAATTCCTTTGTAGAATAATAAATGATAAATCAAGTATTATCATTTTAAATAATCAATTTAAACCAATTTATTAAGTTCCATAAATTTACTTATATATTAAAATTTATTTAATTAACCAAATTTTAAAATAGTATTGTATCGGTTTGTTCTGTCAAAGTGTTTTAGAAATCCTATCGATAGCGTTGATCAGCCGAATCGATCGGAAACCCAAATCGACATCAACAACTCAAACAACACAATATATAATAAAATATAGATTTAAAAGTACAATTCAAAATGTTGGAGATAGTTTAGAAACAAAGACAAGATGATTAATTAACAAAATATGAAGATGGATAAGCTTAGATAAATCGCGGGCAACCTTAACCGGGTCAACCGTGACTTAATGAATAAGAGCAAATGTGGATTTTCCTGGGGTAAATCTACATCCGATCTCAAGAAATAGAGTTTGGAATAACAAAAGATATTAGCATCTAAACCAAGGATAAATATAAATCTCTGGTGAATCGATGCAAATTTGTAAAGGAGTTTTCCCCCTTTTACAAGTCATTAGAATATTGGCGAGACCACCAATTCACTATAAAGCACATTCGAAGCGGAGTTATGGGATACTCCAGAATCAAAAGAAGATGAATAGTGAGGGACAAGAATGAATTTTGGAACCGCAGGGAACGTTCCAAAAATTAAAAGAAAATTCGAATCAAGAGGAAAAGATTCAAACCTGAACGAAAGTGATTCTGTAAATAAATCTACTCTATATGCTGAGTTTTGCCTCAAAGCCAAAGCTCTGATACCAACTGTAACGACCCGATATTTTCAACCATTCGCATCCATTATAAGTGTATAGGTAGACACTCATGCCGGAGTTGAATTACTCAAAATACCGCGTTGTAAATAAAATTTGGCAAATCTCAGAATATACAGTAAATAAATATAATCACAGATCACAGACACAGAGTAAAATAATGCAGCGGAAGTAAAAGAAATAGTAGTTCATGAAGCTACTATATAAATATATCAGAGTACATAAGATACAATAGAAGAAATAGAGTACAATGGAAGTATAAATAAGATAACCAAGTACAAGCTGAACAGAGCAACATAACTGAAGTCGATAGAACAAGACTAGCAGATAATCTCCAGCGATTCAAATCTCCAGAAGGTGGAAATCCAAATCTGTGAATACTCAGGCTGACCCGAGCGTAAAGCAAAACACAAACACTCGAGTCAGGACAATATATACTTATATAATATAAACCAACTCAAGTGAACTGTAATAAGGTACAAGTAACTTAAAGAATGCTTGGGACCGCCCATTCTTTAAGGATCCGTTAAACTATCTACTATGTAGTAATATTCGCTATTATAATAATGTCTAATCAGTAAAGTATAATCATATAGAAAATAGCGTTAAGGGGATGGAGAACCTTAACGCGGTCGGATCTTAAAATCATAATCGTAGTAAAGCTCGATATGGTAGGTGACACGGCACAACTAGGCAATGCCAGGGTAGATATACCAATTACGCATCCGGACTAGTGGTGACGCATAGCAGCCACTACCGCCCACCTCGAACAACACTCCCAATCAAGGGTGGCCACCAAATCAATCACAAGTAATAGAATGGTATCGAAGAAGTGTGTCCGATAAGAGGTGCTACCTCCTTGGTCCGTCAATCGCTCCTGTTTTAGCCACCTTATGCCAACTCACGGGAGTTGGGTCCACGTAACATACCTTAAGAACGTCGCCACCATCCTACTTCATTCTGGAATCTCCACCGCGTACACGGTTGTCAAAGTGGTTTTCGGTATCGACAGAGAGTATGTCCATATCCGATCCCGGTCTCTTTGCCAACCAATCGTTATTATAACCCGTGGTTATAACTTTTAAAAACAATACTTTACTTCAAAATAAGATATCATTTCAAAATCATGTCTTTATCAAAATAAAGATTTATCATTTCCAAATCATTTCAATATTCTAAAATATCGTATCCTTTCAAACTTCTTTTCAAATCATTTTAATACATCAAAATATTATATCTTTTCAAACTTTATTTCAAATCATTTTATATATCAAAATATCATATCTTTGATAGTTATACTTCGAAACCAAAATCATTTTATTTCCAAACTATGTTCATTTCAAAACAACATCATTTCCATTTCAAACATATATTCACCTTTCAAATAGTCTATACTTTCAAAGTTATAACTCTTTTGAAACAAAACATTTGAAATCATTATACTTTGAAAATCACAGCATTTCGAAATCATATATTTAAAATCATCTTTTAATTCTATACATTTACAAACTTATTAAATTCAAACCATCAAATTTCAATTCAATTACAGTTTACCAACAAACCGTTTCAAATCTTATCAATTCCCAATATAGATTAAATCCACAAAATACAATATTCAATCTTTAGTATATTCCAAAACTTTAAATCTCCGACATTTCATAAATCCAATATCATTTAAATAAACTCAATTGATATATACTTCAAATATTCATTTATCAAATAAATTAAATAAGTCAGAAATCAAGTATCATTTCAAACTCATTTCACAATATCAAAATATTATTCAAAACACCATTCATTTTTATTCATTTAAATACCATTTAAATCCATTCATTTTATTAAATTTAAATACCATTTTAAACTCACATTAGAAATCAAATTCTTCCACTTAAATATCTCTTCATTATCTTTAGAAATTTAACATTTAATTTCCCAAAATTATATCATTTTCCAGAGATTATTTTTCATTAAAATTAATTTAAAACAACAAAATATAGTTTCCGTAGCACTTATAAAATGCTACGTAAAGTTATAGTTTAAAATAGTTAATTAACAAAAGACAGCGTTAAATGCTGTAATAGATTTCTTTTAAGTTTCAATTAACTTACATGTTAAGTTTAACCACTATAGCACTTACAAAGTGCTATAATAGCCTTTATTTCAAATTAACCTTTTAGTTCATTTAAAACACTACAACATTTACAAAATGCTGTAATATCCTTTACATTACATTTCAAAATGCTGTTAAATCATATTCAGAGTTTTATTTACAATTCCACAAATAATTAACTTTTAATATAAATCATTTTAACTTATAAAATCATATATTTCACATTTAACACAATCATTCAAATACCTTTATTTCTATGATTTTATAAAGTCAAATTTCCATACAAAAATCAAATTTAATAACAATTAAATTTTCATTTCTTTAATTAAATTATTAACTTAACAACTAAGTTTAAATTTCCAAAAATATAGCTTATTTCCATTTATTTTACTTAATTAAAATTTCACTTTTAAACAAATTTCACAAAATTCAATTTAAGTTATATTTTCAAATTCAGCTTAAATGTTCATTTATTCCATATTTTAATTTATACAAAATCATTAACACCTTTAAAACATTATTATTACTTAATAAAAATCATTAAATTCATCTTTAAATCAAATTTGTCATATTTTCTTACTTTACAAAAATTCCATTTATAAACAAAATCATAAATTCCAAAATTAACTTATATTTCAAATTCTACTTCACCATTTACTTAATTCACTTATTTAATTTGTAGAAAATCACAAATACTTTATAGAAATCATTTTAATGAAATTTAAATAAAAATACCATAATATTTACATTAAAAAAAAAGTATTTTAAAAATTTCAGAAAAATATATAAACCACGGGTCTGTATATAATTTTCTAGCCTAGGTCAAGTGATACGGATATGTATCATTTCAATCCGCAGTTTACAAAGAAAAACCGGGTTTTATCATTTCAAACCCGCAATCCCAAGTAATATAAATAAATAAATAAAAACCGTTCAGGCCTATCATTTCAGCCCATAACGATTTTTCCTTATTCTAAAGTCCGTTCGGGTATGTATCATTTCAACCCATAGTGATTCTAATCTACAGGGAACTTGCAGTGTGATAAACTGATATAAATAAACAGAATAGCATGAGATAACAGTAATAGATGATATAACATATGTAATAACAGGGGTAAACATTATATGATCATAATATAATAGTTACAACAGGATGATATAATTTTACAGATTCAAATGGTGTCAGTTTACTAGTTATATAAGTACACATTGTCTGGTGAGAATTACTCACTTGTTCAAGCTGGAGATGACAACCACAAACGCACAACAAAGATTTCCAGAGGCACGAGAGCACGATAATTATTTGAGTGTGGGAGAGCCAAAGCTAATTGCCTTGTCACATTCAAACCAAACAATTACAAACAACATAAGATTTCAACCCAAAAATTCAATAAACAATGCTAGAAATGGATGCATAAACAAAGTCAAAGTGTTTGCACTTGCTTCCTACCACCTATGCTTCAGCTCCAGATCTGAAATGGCACGGATAAAGGCATGGTTTGGATCAGGTATGGTCTGGAAAAGGTGTGGCTACAAGGTGATGAAGGTGAGTGGAAGTTACAAGGTGTTGAAGGCAATGGAATACCAAAGGGTTTCAAGGCAAAGTGTGGCTTTTGTTGCACCATAGGGTTTGGCCCCTTGCTGATGTGGCTTGGTCATGGTATGTGGTGGTCAGGTGGTGGCTGGAGTGTGGGCCAGAGGTGGTGGAAGGTCAGGTCAGAGGTGGTGGTGGTGGAGGTAGTGGTGGCAAAAGGTGGTAGAAGGAGGAGATGACAATTCTAGGTCATAAGTGATAGTTTGTGATGGTTTTTGGTGGATTTTGTGTAGATCTTGGACTTGGATTGGTTAGGCCTGAGGAGGAGGGTTGCTAGGATGGGTGATGGTCAGAGGAAGGGGGTCGTGGTGGTCGGCCAAAGCCTGGAGGAGGAGGAACCAAACTATGAAGGTAGAGAGCATATGCAGTTTCAATAGAAAAAACATAGAAAACAAGGAAGAAAGAAGGAATTTTTACCCAAAATTTTGAAGCCATGGCCGTGATTTTTTTGGAGGAGAAAGAGAAGTGTTTGCATGAAAAAAATGAAAAGAAGTCCGCTGAAAAGAATAGGGTATGCATGGCCAAAAACATTGAAGAGAGGAGTTGAGAAAGTGAAAGGTCGGGAGGTGAAAAGCCATAGGAATTTCAATAGTTTAAAACTTTTCATATTTCCTCTAATTTCTTTTTAAGTTTTATATAACTGAAATATATATATAAACTCAGATAAAATACTAAAATTTAGTAAATAAACAAAAATAAATAAATTAATTATTAATTATATAAAATTTAATTAAGTAAAACAGCAAAAATTGCAACTAGTCTTGAAAATATGAAAAATAAATGCAACGAACTTTGGAAAAAGTTTATGGACTTGAAAAAAATTTATAAACAAAGATAATAACATAAAATAAAAATGCATTCACAAAATGAATAAATAAATTTTAATTAAATATAATTTAATTGAAGAAAATAGCAGAAAAATAGAAACTAGCCTTTAAAAATAGAAAATAAATTCAATACGCTTTGGAAAAATTATAAAATCACTTTAAATTATTTAAAAGACAAAATTATACATAAAATAAAATACTAACACATATTAGAACAAAATATGACAAATAAAATATAATTTAAAATAGACAATATTGCTAAATACATCAGTTTACACACAATATTGAAATATACATAACTTTCACAATTGTACTCCGTTTCCAACGAAACGAAAAGCTGTATCCATGGAATTAAATCTATTTTCATAATAAAAGATAAAATTTAAGAATTTGAAATATTTAAATTTAAAGTTCAAAAGTCAAAGTTTGACCAGTTTCAATAGAAATTCACTTTTCAATGAAATATCCAATTTATACTAGTTTGAACTATAAATCACTTAATAGTCAACATTTATATTTAAAATGGAATGTTTGAAATAGAACAAGTTTAAAATAATTTAAAATAAAATAAAGTCAAAAATTAAAATATAGGCCAAAATCTAGGGTTGTTACAGCTTATTGGAGAATGGATTCCAACAATGGCAAGGTAAGAGACTACCTTCTATACAGTATATCTCTAGATAAAATGAACCTGGGTCAGACCCTGAACTTGGTCCACCCTTGCCAACATAGAATCGGTCACCCGGTTGCTTTCCAACCTTAATCGAGAGCCTTCATGCATAACAAAATCCATAATATGTTGATCTAGAAAGGTGATGACACACCCTAATGGGAGCGACCCACATAGCCTTGCAGCATCTACCCTATTTTAGCCATTCCCAGGGTGTAAGGCTTGAGGCTACAATTACCTTTTATATAGCAATTTCACTTGGAATGCTAACAATGCCCTCTAGGCAAAATTACAATGCTTTCATTCATCCATACAAGTTCGTTTTAGGTCTAAACGAATCCGAAGGCACTACCTCTACACATCCATTTTGGAATCACCCTCAGGATTAGTAGCAAGTAGCCCATACACTTCAAAATCTCCATCTTCAATCATCTTCAAGATGTTGCAATTTGAACGATTATGCCAGTTCGAAGTGGTTTTCGGATAATATGTCCGATTCCGGTCTCTCCGAACCGACAACGACAATTTAAAACTGACCAAGTTTGATAGTCGGTTATTTAACTATCAAATAAACAAAAAAGCATCAATCAATTTTGGGATTTATTTCCACGGGGAAACCAACATGGTTAAGCATTTAAGTAGTCACTAGCCTCTTTAATAATTCTTTCATGAGTTAAAATCCATATATTTTTCTCAACATATAAGCATATTCATAAAAACATTACACTTACGTAGAAAATGTATTTATATAACTCCAAAACAATCTATTGAACTCCTATTATAAATCTCCAAAATAATTTATAAAACCCTTTTATAAATCTCCATAACAATTTATAAAACTCTTTATAAATCCCTAAAATAATCCTTCCTGAAGTCATTTTAAGACCCAAACTCCTTTTCCAATTCCAAGACCTTTTTCATTATAAACTCTTTTAATAAATCCTTATATTAAATAAAAACCTTTATATAACTCTTTCCATTTTAAATGATTCCTTTTCATATAAACAATCTATTGCTTATGAACATCTTTTATAAAACAGTTTATTATATAAAACATCCTTAAATAAAACAATCAATTATCTTTAAACAACATTAGTAAAATCATTAATGTACTCCAAAATCATTATTAACATAATAATTAATAATTTCAAACAATATAAATAAAACAATAATAATAGATCTTCAAAACATTATTATAATAAATAATAATTAATAATAACAAAACATTACTAATAAATAAAAATTATTAACTTTAAAACATTATAAATATAATAACTAATAATTTCGAACCTTATTAATGAAACAATAAAAATTAATCCTCAAACATTATTATTTAAATAATAATTATCTTCCAAAACATTATTATAAATAATAATTATAAATCCAAAACGTTATTATAAATAATTGTTATAAATTCCAAAACATTTTTATAAATAATTATTAACTTCAAAAAATATTAATTATTTAATAAAAAACTTTTCACAATGTAAAATATAAATAATCAACTTTTAAAATACCATTAAAAAATAGTTAAACAGCTTAAAATCATTATTAAAAAATAGCTAAATAACTTTAAAACATTTTTAAATGATTTAGAAAAGACAAATAAAAAGAGTTGAGGTAAAATAGAGAAGTTCAAATTTTTGGTTAAATAAAAATATTCTAGAAAACCTAAAGGTTCGATTTAAAATCATTCTCCACATCAAAAACCCTTTTCAAACCAAAACTAGAAATTTATAGTATTTCAACATACTCAATTGGAGCCAACAGCCACCACATTGCTTAACAAATGTTTATATTGATTTTTATCACTATAGAGGTTAAGTTTTCAACTTATAACAATATCATATCTTATAGGACCAAACAATCAGGTTTGCTATTTCATAATTCATATAACAAGAATATTATGGAAAATAAATCAACAAGGGCGAGGAACTCCGTTGGATCCCTCTACAAATTCCTGTATATCAGTTAAGTCCCTGCAACTGATTTTATATATTAACTGCTTTAAATGCGTCAGTTCATCTAAAACAAACAATCAACCAATAAAGCATCTAAGCAAATAATCAACAATTTTTATCTACAATTAAACATTACCGATTAACCAAAAAGGTGAGTTAAACTCACCAGAGTTCCAGTTGTCATCGAAGCATTTCAGTTCTAACCAAAATCGAATAACATTCGATTTTAGCTGAAATTTCTACAAGTTCCGATATAAGCCAATCCAATTCCATAACGTAGATATCGTTGATACGAGCCTAAAGCGACTGAACGCATTCGATTTGGACCTTGTATGATCAAGATACGAGTTTAATAAAATTTGAATTAAAAATAAAATAAAATTAATTCCTATGTTCCTTAATTATATCATTAGCCACAAATTACCATGCTTAGCCTAGCCCTAATCATCTATGTTCGAATGAAACCCCAGGTCGCCTAAACCCATACTCGATGTGACTTCATCCTCCTATCGCTGCCACCACGTGCCTCCATATGCCGTTGCACCATCAATAATGACTCCCTAAACCACGACGACCCTATGCCTCAAACCACGATGCCTAAAACTCCAACATAGATGAGAAAAGCTTTAAAAACCCAGCAATATTCAACTCGAGATGCACGGCTCCAAAACAATAAAAATATACACTGGTTATTAAGTTTTGTAAAATCACAAAAACACTGCCGTTTTCCAAAAATCGTCAAGTGACAAATTTTTATATTTTCCAAATTAAAATTTTGGAAAAATCAAATAAAATATATTAAAATACGTCAATAGAAATCGAGTCATAAAATAAAAATAAATTCTCTGATTATTTAGTTGAACCATTTATTACTGCTAATAAATTTACGAAGGAATTCATTGATAACATTTAATAATTTAAAAGGAGTTAAATAAGTCCACTAAATCAATTAACTAAATAATCAATTAAAACTCCAGATATTTAAATCATTATTCAAATAATAAGTCCATAATTCTAATATTTAAATCACTATTCAAATATTTATTCACAATTCAAAATTTTTAAACGATCCTATAATTTAATTCAAGTTTTAAAGCTTTTAAACCAATATTTTAATAATTAAAATTAATTAAATATTCAAAATTAAATAACCAAAATCCCGGGTTGTTATAGTATGCGCTTGCATACAGATAAAGGAATACTCCAATAGAAAAGGTAGTCTGCTTCAATAAAATAGGAAAGGGGGTATTGCCTTGATTGCGTTAGGCAATCTAAATAGGATGGTGAGCAGCTCGATGCTATGTTAGCAGGTGTAGACACCAATTCAGGAGTAGGAGCTACATAGGTTGAGTACATCATCGGTCCAAATTGGTCAGAATGAGAAAGATAGGATTACACTTAACGGGTTATGCCTCCTACTAGGGTAGGCCACAGTAGGTAATACACGGGCATAGTTGTTTGCCGGTAGTTGTTAGGGCAAGGATAGTTAACCCATGGAAGAGTTCTTTCAAAAATGAATGGTATAGTCTATGGAGCTGAGTCAACAATAAGAAGTAGAAAGTAGTAAATCCCCAAAGCAAAGTGAGATAGAATACAACTAAATTATAGTGACACTGTTATTAGGTACTAACGCAAGGTTCTACTTTGTATGTGGGCAATTTGGCTTAGAAATTGATGATGATGCCTGATGGTGTAGAATTACGGAGAGAGGATAGTATCTAGGTCCAATGGTGGACCATATATATGTATGTATGGATGTAGCTATAATCTACAAAGGGTGGATGGGATGTATTTTATGCAAACGAGGAGTTGAGACGATTAATTAAATAATAAAAGACATAACATGTGATAGAAGACAATCGGCATAAACTAGTGTTATATATAAAGTGTATAATTTACTAATCACCAAAACATTATTTTGACCCCTCTCCTCATTACAACCTATAGGATAACTTGAAGGATAGGTACTAGTACAAGGTGTATATAGTGCTGACACGGACACTATACCTTAAGTGTCAAATCTTGTTTAGTACTTATGTGACTTGTTATATTTTATTTATTCCGCTGTGACTTGTATCGTTAGTGCTCTGATATGCATTCATTGTTTATTTGCGGGATACCAACCAACAATCTATATTTTGGTGGACCTGGGTTTTCCATTTAGCAGAAATTCAGGCACACTGAGGTGTGGGTTGTTACAATAGTTCTCTCGACTTGAGAATGCTATCGATCTGCAATATGAAAGCTCCACTTTGATTATAGTCAAATCATGGCATGGTGTCCATTGAGTGAATATAGTCAGGTCGATTGGAAGTATTGGAAGTGAAGCACTATTCAAAAGAGGATTTGTTTCCTCAGTGATATGGGGTTAGTATCATGGTCAACTCATGTCAACTCAAAGTCAAAATCTTTGCCAAAAAGTTTGGTTAATAATTATTGTTATTATTGAACCAAGGACTTGTGTTTGGACTATAGATTTAAATATGGATGATATTAGAACTTTGACCATTACCAAATTCCATAAGTCCAAAGTAATATAGTTTTAACGAAGAGAATTGGTGTAAATAAAAGCCATAACCGACTAACGCTTAACAAAGTAAAATTAGATTTTATTGAAACCAAGTAAGCGATAAATTTGGCTATAATGTCACACTACCTACTAAGTGACATGTGAACATTAATATTCTAATAGTTGGTCATTAATCGTTGACCAAATTTACACCTAACGAGTCACACAACTAAAATGATGAATTCTCCTTTGACCAAACGATTTGATTAATTTGTAATGGTTATAAATTAATTAAATTCATTAATATTTATGAAATATTAGTTATAAATTTTGTTTTGATTTGATAAACAAATATATTAATATATTTATAATAATTATAAATACATTAATCGATATATGATATCGATAAGCATTTAAATTAGATTTAAATGCAAAAGTTTTGTTTAGGCTTTAAATAGGTTTAAAGCACAAGGAGGATGGTTAGTTCGGCTTTGATATGGGGTTATACGTGGCTAAAAGATGGGGTAGAAAGGCTTTGGGATGGATGGTTAAGATGGAAGAGAATTGGTAAGAGATGATGTAGGATATTAATCCTAAAATATCTTTAAATTCTCCTTTATATAAGCATCTCTACCCTCAACATTTGGAGAACTTTTGAAGCCTACAGTCTCATTTGTTTCTAGCTGATCTCTATACCTTCCATCCTCCATCAATTCAAGTGCAAATCAAATCAAGTGCTATTGATGGCTGCTGGTCAACAGTTCAGGGGCTAGCACTCTTCTGGATTGGAAATTAGTTCGTGGATCAAATCTCATCGTTTTAAGGTGTACTAACAGGCTTTGGTCAAGAGCTATGTTCCTGACATGTTTATAAATATTGATATATATATATATATAATGTCCATTTCATATATTATATTATTAGTTGGGTGATGATTCTAATAAATAAATATATTATCCAAATTTGATTGGTAGTATGTATATATATATGTTTTATATTAGAAAAATTCTATGTATATACTCTTTTATGCAACATGGCTCAACTTTGTCAATTTTTATTATTTTTAACAATTTAATATATAATATTTATATATAAATATATAGTTATAATTTAAACACTACTATATAATTATGTAAAATATGGAAATATAATTTTATACATAAATTTTAATAAGTTTAATATTTTAGGTAGTAACAAAATATTTCATATATTTATATATTATGTTTAAGTAATATTTAAATCAATTAATCATAAAAATAATTATATAAATACGTATATGTATTATGAATTAGATTTATATTTTATAAAATTAAATTATATTAAATTATATTAAACTATAAATAATTATATAAATATTTGTTTAAGTAATTCTTTTGGTCTTACAGTAATTTTTTTAATATATTTTATAAATGTTTTAAACATATTTATATAGTTTTCTTTTAAAAACAACATATTTATATAGTTATATATGTATGTATGTATGTATGTATGTATGTATAGTTAAGGTTTCGTACTTATGTTTAAATACACACACACACACATTTGTACAAAATTATTTGAATAAAATTTATAGTTTATATACACACATGTATTTATGTTATTATATATATATATAAGTAAAAGCATATAAACATATGTTTGGACAATATATTTGTATATTGGATGAGCTAACATGTCCGTTGCCATGTAAATCCTAGCATTTATACACCAGCACATGTTTTTACCTTGTACGGATTGGTATGTTATATATGCACAAACATGTATATATGTATATGATACACGTATATATATAACATGAATTAAATGATGCTATATCATTTTATAAATTTAAATAAAAAAGATTTTATTTAAAGCAAATTTAGAAATGTTTTATATAAACTAGACTTCATAAGCGCAATAAAGATCTAGTATGGTATGATTAGGTTTGGGTAATTAAGTACTCAGCCGTACCTGGCTACTAGTCAGGCCTAAATAGATACGTGAGTGCGAAAATTAACCTTAATAGGAAAGGCTCGAATTTGAATTAGGCCTTAAGCTAATTTTCAAAATTATTTGACAAATTAAAAATATAAGATTTTAAATTTAAAGGTTAAATTTAAAATAAGATATAAATATATTATAAAAGTTATAATATAATAAAAAATTTCAAAATGTTTGAAAACATACATACATATATATATATATTAATTTGGAAATTTTTAAAAATATATTAATAAGACTAATAAAAATAATTTAATTAATTAATAATGTATACATGTATTATATTTTATAATATATGTTATGTTGTTTTAAACTGCTTAAAATAACATAAGTTATGTGTATATGAAATGAATTTTGAAATTAATATAATTTAGTTAAAATTGTTTAATTAAATAGATAAATTAAAATGTTAATTAATTAAATAATATACACATGTATATGATATATGTATTATACTATAAAGGTTATAGTATATAATTAATATTAAATAAAATGTTAAATTAAGATAATATAAAATTAATTAAAATTTGTTAAATGAGATTTAATTAATGTAATATTCTACATAAGCTTATTATCCAAGTAATATGAAATATAAAAGTTATATAATAATAAAACTTATATAATATGAATGTATAAATTAAAGGTGGAATACTAAGAAACCCTAATTAGACTTAAGGAACAAATACATATGTAAATGCACGTATACCATTATTTTCGATGTATCCGATACTTGAATCACTAGAGTAATTCATAAGAATTACATTATTCCATAAGTTGATATCACTCCATATAATATATTGAAGATTATGAATCTCTAATATAATATTGTCCTCTACCATATACATATTACAAAATTACTTGCTTACTCCTTAGTTGTTGAGCAAGCTCAAGCTAGGGATGGTATGTGTAGTGTTATTAATATATTGAATAGATGAGACAAGATAACTGTATATATTTATTGAGAAAACTTAAGTTACATATACTAAGGCCATCTCGATATGGTAGGTATGAGTGAATAATTTCGTTTCGATTTATTGAGCAAACTCAAGGTCGAAGTGAAATTAGGACAAGGTATTAAAGGGTTAGGAGTTGTATATAATACAATTGATAAGGAGTTATCCTTGTCTATGGAACTATTATTTGTTGAGTAAACTCAAGGTCAGAATTCCAAGACAGATGAGTCCTAACACCCACTAGTGAAGTCAAAAGACTTCTATGTTTTGACTTAGGATTTGGCGAAACATAAAAAGACTAGTGGGAGCTTATTAGTAAAATTAAATAGAAAGTATAACCTTACTAATATTATAAAAATATCAACTATGATTTGTTCAATTAATCTAGCACTTAAACCTGTAGAAAATGACAACTCCAAAAATATTTTTTGAATCTGACAAATTTACTGGACCAAACTATACCTAGTAGTGAAGAGCAATTAAAATAGCGCCAACTTACGAGCACCTATGGTTAGCTATTACATGCGAACCTAAAGAACAACCCGCTGATGATGCAGATCCCGAACTAAGATTTCTTATGCAAAATGAGTGTCAGATCTAGAGATCACCTAAGTTTTTGTGCTCTCTACATTAGACAAGCCATTGTAGAGGTAGCATGAAAATAAGTCTGTCCATGAAATATTTGATAGTCTCGAAGCGTTGTTTGGTGAGTAGTCATGTTCCATAAGGTATGAGCTTTCGAAGAAGCTGTTCAATACCAAAATAATTAAAGGTTAGAAAGTGGACTTTTACGTGCTGATGATGAAGGACTATATTGATAGGCTTTTGCAGTTAGACGTACAAATAAGCAATGAATTGCAAATTGATTTGGCCCTAGGTTCTTTTACTCCTCAGTATGAACCGCTCACATTGAATTATTATACGAACCAATTAAATATGCATCACGTGGAGATCCTTAATATGTTGAGGTCGACCGAGTCTACATCAAAGGATCAATGGGTTATACTTACTCTTAAGGGTAATGCACTATCTTTGAAGAGTTCGGAGAAGCGAAAAAGGGAAGGTAAGAAAAACAAGAAAAGTAAGAAGATTGATGACTAGGGTGAATGTCACCACTACCATAAAAGAGGTCACTGGAAAGGGAATTATTTAGACTACTTGAAGAATGTTAGGGAAAAGAAGTAGAATGGTTCTGCAGCTTTATCAGATACATTTATGATTCAAAATTATTTGGTAATCAATACAATGTCTTGGGTCTTAGATACTAGATCTGGAACTCATATTTGTAATTCCTTACAAGGGCTTAGGAAGTGGCATCATGTGGCAAAAGGAGAGACAAGGATCCAAGTTGCTGATGGATTTATTATGGATGCAACGCCGGTAGGAGACTATAATTTAGTTTTTCCTAGTGGAGTAGTTTTGATATTAAATAAGTGTTTTTTCGTAAAGGACTTTATTTGTGGGATTATCTCTAATTTTAGATTATCTTAGACTGAATATACATTTCATTATGCAAATAATGTTATGAACCTCAGTTTGAATGGAAATAAAGTCTGTGACGGTATTCTTGAAAATGGCATTTATGTGATCAATACTAATTATGTGTGTTATATGAATAATACATCTAACAATATAAATAATAGTTATCTTTGACATTGTAGGCTATGTCATACTACTAAGAAACAACTACACAAACTAAAAACCGAAGGTTTTCTCCTATCATTTGATTCCATATCACTTGACACGTATGTGTAGTGCCTTAAAGGTAAAATGATCAAGTACCCCTTCAGTGGAAGTAATGAAAGAGTTGATGAACTCCTAGGATTAATACATAGTGTTGTATATGGCCCGATGCCTATAATTATCGAAGATAATTGTTCTTACTTTGTTACCTTCACAAATGGTTTCTCAAGACTAGGATACTTGTATATTATAAAGAACAAATCCGATGTCTATGAGAAATATTTTAAATATAAAAATGTAGTAGAAAACCAAACAGGCCATAAGATTAAGATTCTTCGATCAGATCGAGGAAGTAAATATGTTGGACAGGATTTCAAACAATACTTAAAAGATAATGTGATTATCTCTTAGGTTACTCCACCACATAATCCGGAACAAAATAGTATGTCGGAGCAAAGAAACCAAACCCAATTAGATATGGTTCGTTCCATGATGAGTAAGGCTGAGTTACCTCTGTCCTATTGAGGATATGCGCTAGAAACCATAGTGCATATGTTATCCCTATGATTGTCAAAGGATATAGCTCAAGAAGATCAAAAACAAGGAAGCAAGGACCAATGTTGAAGGCTAAAGATCTTGGTGGTAAAATAACATTAAAGGCAAATGAAGATGTCCTCAACAATGTTGAAGACCAGGAGGTTACATCGGAGAGAAAACTCCAATGTTCAACTAAAAGGATGGGATCTGCTTGTTCAATACCACATCTGTTGACTTTGAAGATGTGCAAAGAAACATAAACAACATTGACAGTGGTGAAAGAAGCAACGACGTCAAATCTATTGAACTCCTTCTTCGCACACTCGAAGACATATGACTAATGAGATGGGTTGACGTCAAGGACGTAGGAAATTGCTCTTTGTTACTAGGGAAAATACAAAGGGACTTCATTCAAATTGCTTCGCATGTCTAGATGAAGCGATAACGCCATCAATAGCCTCAAAGCCATCAATGAACGTCAAAGTGGCCATAGCACTTTTATTGATGCCAGGCTCCATCAACATCACATATTTCGTCACTTCGAAGATGTTCCCCAACAGCAGCACTAAGGGTCTTTGACATTAAATGAATATAGGATAATGTCACTCTCCGTTATGTTCGGCATCACCACTGCTCATTTGCTATCATCGAAGACTTCAATGACATCGATAATCCATCACACATCATCCTTATGTAAGTACTTCGTACACATTGATGTCACACTTGAAGGATGAAGTCAAAGTCAACATTGTCGAAGACATATTAGCAAGGAAGCTACTTTTGAAGCACTTCGAACGCATTCCCACTTAATGGTGCTAAGTAATAACGACTCTGCCCCTCACTAATGGCTACTGCCGCTTGTTATGGATGCGGACCAGTGAAGAGACTAAAACAAGCGCCGTTGGAGTCATCCCATTCGAAGGCACTAGAGGCAAAGTGGTGGCCACCTACCTCTATAAATATGACACTAAGGCGCCATTTCTAGGAGACTGAATTCTCTCTCTCCTTAGTTCTTACATATTATCGACCTTGTAAACTCTAAATCAATTTAAGGATTTAATCGATTGTAATACTTGAACCTTGTACACATAAGGAATTGAAAATCAAACAATTGCATAACCTGTAGACATGATTTAAAATCATGAATTGCATATTTGATTGAGCTTGAACTAAGACTCGAACATTATCGAACACATTGACTTAAATCTCTTCGAACACATTGACTTGTATCTTGCCCATAGCATATTAACTTGTACTATTAATGATTTTTGAAATGATAATGTCTTCGATATAAAGAATGATTATGGTCTTGGAATCAAGTGTTGCTTTACCATAAGATTTCGATAGCATTCAATACTTCACTTCGACAACCTTGAGAAGCCTTGAAGAGGCTTTACTTTGATTAATTCGCCTTTTACATGCTTTTGGGTGTTAAAGAATTTAATCATTAACATTTTGGCGCTAGAAAGAGGGCTTGAACTCAGATTCCTCATAACTTTCTCCATAAACTAATTGCATAAGGTTCTTTTGTTTCAGGAAGAAAATGATGAGAGCCAAAAATGGTAACGATATCCCAAATGAAGAAGCAACATCAGAAACAATTTTGGGAAATAATAACATCCCAAAGTTCAACTTAGAGAATATGGAGATTGGTCAACCCTCAACTTTAACATGACTTGAAAGTAACAAGATCAAAATCTAGGATTTAATACAATAAGCAATGGTAATGCGAGAGCTTCTTGAAAGGGCTTCATCTCAAGAATCTTCAAGGGCGATGAAGCTTATGGAAGGGGAAGATGAAGCGCAGTCCCCAAGTAAAGTTTAAGATGAAGAACAATATTAAAACCTTGAAAGTCAAGCCAAAAAGTCCCTTGACCAATTGAATAGTTCAACCTAAAGAGACAATAGAGGTTACTACAACGATGAAACCTATCAAAAGGACATTCTCAACTAAACAACAAATGATGTGCTTAAGGAGGAAAAAATCCTTGACCTGGAGAAAAATAATAACCTTTGAAAGACTCCTTTTTTAGAAGAAATAATGGCTATTAGAATTCCATCTCATATTAAGATTCCTCCACTAATGTATGATGGAACTACTGATCCAGATGATCACCTTGTAGCTTTCAAGAGCTGAATGGATTTGTATAATGCTTTAGGGGCAATTCGTTGCATGCTCTTTCCAGTAACTTTGCATGAAGCAACTATCAAATGGTATAAGAATTACTAAGGAAAAACCATCTATTCTTGAAAACAATTTTCTTATGAATTCATGACACAGTTTTACATATACAAAAACCTAAAAATGGATTCCAACATGTTAGCAAATATTAAGCAAAGTCCAGGGGAATTGCTTAGCGAATATCTGAAGAGATTCAATGTAGCGGCATTAAAAGCAGAAGGTGTAACTAACAGAGTAAAGCTCATGGCAGTTCGTTTAGGATTAATTGAGCAAAATCCTTCTGGGAAGAACTTTATATTCATGGATTTAACGATCTACGACACTTCTATTTCCAGGCCGAAAATTTTATTCAAATAGAAGAAATGCACCCTGCCACAAAGAAATCTCAACGAAACCAAGAAGAGGGAAGGTTTGACTTAAGAGGTCAATAGGGAATAAGAGTAGAAGAAAGAGTTAGAGGGAGATTTTCGAATCCAACTGTGTGAATTTAAACCAACCCTTTTCCCACATTTTCGCCGTGATAAAGGACGATGAGGATTTCTCCACTTTCTACAAAATTTTGACACATCCTGATCCAAATAGAGGAAAAGATTATTGTGATTATCATAAGTAAACGGGTATAAAACTAAAAGATTTCACACGCTGGAAAGAATAATTCAGAATATGATCAAGTTAGGGTTTCTAAAAGAGTTCATTAGGGAATTTTGAAAAAGTTTCCACTTTGAAGAGGATAACCTAAACCTCTGAAAACTTAACTCTTTCTACAGGAAAAAAAAGTAGCCCTATCTTTGAATTCAAACTTCGATCAAACTACGAAGTCCTATGGCAATTACTCATTGTGGATTATCTTTACCCATAAAAATTTATAATTTGATTTGTACTTGAAATCAATCATGTATTGTTATCCGACCTTTTGACCGGCTATATTCGGGTCAGTTAGACAAGTTAGACTCGATGATAGACAAGGCAAGTAGCCCAGAGGGGAGATCACAGAGACCGAAGATCAAGTATAGACAATAATATGAAGTAGCGATCAAGCGAAACCAAGAAATAGACTCTATAGAATATGCTAAGTATGGGTTAATGCTTCCCCTAGTGAGGGGATCTGATCACTATGGCTATGAACAACTTGAATCAGCAGTTCAACTCACTAGAAATCGATAGATATCTCTAACAACAAAGAAACTATGAAAACAACTTTGGAAACATGAACCTAGCAGGAAGAGGGACCCATAAAACCGATCGCGCATCGCTATATGGCCTTCAAGATCGATCGAGGCCGATCGCTATATATTGGGAGTTGGGCCTCAAAATTTTTGGTAACCTCGTTTACATCTGGAAATTATGTTGGCGAATTTTAAGGAAGATATTTGATCATCTACACCTATAAATACAGGGTTCATAGCTCATTTAAAGGATCTTTAGGCTGTTGTTTTCCTTGTACTCCATTATAAATGGATTTTGACCTGATACCTCTTGTACTCAGAAATTCAAGTGATTAACAAAGCAATTTCATCAAAGTGGACATAGGCATTCAATGTCAAACCATTATTATAAATCTATTTGTAATTGTTTTCTTTACTTGTTTGCTGCTTGTTTCTAGCATTTTAATTTGCTTTCTTCATTTATTCCTCTACATATAATCTATTGGGTGTTTGCGACAACTTTTGGTGCAAACATTTTGGTGCTTTCACTGAAAACCGAGTTCTTAGCCTGATTGGATCTCATCATCGACTGGTGGATTTCCATATCCATGAGATAGATCCAGTTTTCTGCCAACAAGTTTTGTTACTACTTATATTTTAAGAAGATCTAGAAGGAAGCTATTAGCCATGGCCAGAGGAAAGTCTACTGCTTCTCATGTTGTTGAAGGAAATGACGATGGTAGTGTTCAACAAGTTGATCAAAACGAACAACCAACGATTGCTGATGCCTAGCTGAATATATCATTAGACCTGATTTTGAAGTCCTAATGAAGGAACTGATGGATAACCGTCAGCAGCTCAATCACCAAATCTAGGCTAACATCGACTTGATGAACTAATTGAAAGATCACCGTGGAAAAACTAGGAGGAAGCTTACTTTGTATTTAGGATCAGAAAATTCCTCCTCATCTGACGATTATCACCGAAGCAGATGCCTCAAAATGGATCCATACGCACCTGGAACATTAGGACTAGATCAGGTAATCGGCCGAGGCTGATCGACATCGACCGTTGCCGAACACCTCAAGGGAACGACAATGAACCCTCTAATCAAGGGGGAATCAGTATGTAGGTGGAGGTGGTTACTCTAGAGGTGCCACAATCAATCAAAATGTTGGAGTCAAGCAAACGTGGTTGAACCATAGTTGAGTGACGACGATAGAACTGCTACTCAGGAAATGGATCAAGAGCAAGAGGAGCCAAGGCAACCTGGCACTGTTCGAAGGCATGGATCGGGTCATTCACATGAGATGGAGCACGAATACTTCTTAGCACCAACTTTCCAAACACCGGACTTAATAGCTAGGGTAATGCAGCTAGTGAAAGAAAGTCAGGGCTTGATCGACATGATTGGGGACTCTTCAGAAGTCATACTCCATTCAATGACAACATTCTATATGCAGAATACCCATGGAGGTTCCATATGCCTACGATGCTTGCCTATGCAGGAAAAACTGACCCCAGGCAATATCTCTTGAAAAACGAATGGCACATGGACTCCGCTCGAGCCACCAACGCAGTCAAGTGTAGGTATTTCCCCATTTTTCTAGAAGACGTTGCGACCATGTAGTTCACCAAATTACCGCAGCGGTCCGTCTCTTCATCTGATGATTTAGCAAAGAAGTTTCTGGAGTAGTTCCGCATGCACATGACTTGCCCTAAAGATGGAATATTACTCTCCAGCATGGTTCAAGCATAGGGAGAGTCATTGAAAGATTTTTTTGGAAAGGTTTGATACAGCTATTACAGAAGTCTGTAGTCCAAATGATGACGCAATACTGATAGCACTGACTAGGGGAGTCAACCCTAATTCCAAGTTTGGCAATTGGTTAGCAGGAAAGCCTCCTTCTACATTGGATCATTTCTTTTCAAAGGCGGCTTAGTTTCCGAGGAAGGAGGAGAAAAGGTGAACTAGGAAGAGAGATGTTGCAGGCCCAAGCACCAAAGGAATACAAAGTAATGGAGTGGTAAAGCAATCTAGTGATAGTTTCGAAAAAGTTCAGATCAATGTTCAAAACAAATCGAATGAGCAGAAAAAAGGCGGTGATCAAAGCTGCAACCGAAGATATAATTCTAGGAGAGGGAAGCCGAGGATCCCATTGTTTTATTTAATACATACATGCCATTGAATACGTCGCTAGAGAATGTTTATATATCGACCCATAACACCATGCAGTACAGGAAACCACCTCCAAAGGGACCAACGAAGAAGCAAAGATAGTCCAGAAAGTACCATAAATTTCATAAGAATTACGGACATACCATGAACAAGTGTCGCCACCTCCATGATGTTATTGAGAAGCTAATTCAAGAAAGAGAGTTGCAACAGTTTGTTAAAGCTCTGTAGGATGGCGAGACATCCGACCCTAATCGAGGACAAGCTCCACCCGGTGCTGAGGAACCTTGGTGGACAACAGGAAGATTAGTTATTAATACCATTGTTGGAGGACCAGTTTCGGTCGATAAAAGCTAGAATGAGATGGAGCGTTACGTAAACGCTATCATACATGTTGATATTAAATGTTTCTCAAACATGGAGGACGGTGCCCCAACAAAGCAGCAACGAACTATTTCATATGATATCATATTTTGAAGTAGAGATGTGGACAAGGTAGAGGCTCCTACGATATACCCGATGGTGATCTTGGCCATGATTGGCCCCGCCTTTGCGAGAAAGATTATGATTGATTGTGAAAGTTATATGTATATTATTTTCAAGAAGGCATATGACTAGATGTTACTGGAAGCCAAAGATTTGAAACCATGCAAAGCCCATATTCATGGCTTTAATGGTATTGCAACTGAAGCGGTAGGCTACGTCAAGCTACCGATGGAGTTACGAGACGGTAGCCGAAGGAGAGTATGGGTGCTGCCATTTGTCATGACGGATGTGAACTCTCTGTACAATTCTCTTTTGGGCTGACCAACCCTTGCTAAATTCAGGGCAGCTATCGCCTCTTAGTGGTCAATGCTGAAATTCCCAACAAAGAATGGCATGGGAATTGTCCATGGAGATTAGGCAACTGGACATGCCTGTTATGTGCCTGAGTTGAGAGATGCTCCGCGAAGGGAGAAAGGAAAAATACGAAGAAGCTTCTCTACATCAAAACCAAAGAAGCTTATCAATCAGCGTCTGAGCCATGGCTCGGGCACTATAGTTGGTTCTATAAATATATAGATCTATGAGATGAAGAGAGGGCCCAAAGAAACCAAGGCTGCACCTACTGAGCTGAGCCAGCTTTCTCTGAGCGAATCTTGATGTGTTCGCTTGGACTCATTTTGACATGTGTGGGATCTCAATGACTGTCGCGAGCCATGCATCGAATATCGACCCGAGGCATGTCCCGGTGAAACAAAAATGACACAGTATGGATCTGAAGAGATCTGCTTCAATCAAAGAGGAAGTGGATAAACTCGAAGACAATGGGTTTATCCACGACGCCCTCTACCCGAAATGAGTATCCAATTTAGTTCTTGTGAGGAAGGCTAATGGGAAGTGGCAGACCTGTGTTGATTATTTAGACCTAAACAATGCATGCCCGAAAGAAAGCTTTCCACTTCAAAGGATCGACCAGCTAGTAGACTCAACCGTCGGACGTAAATTGCTTTCATTTATGGACATGTACTCCAGATACATCCTAGACCAAGAACACAGCAACTTCATTACCGACCTAGGATTATACTACTACGTTATGATGCCTTTTGGACTAAAGAATGCTGGAGCAACTTATCAGAGACTGGTCAACCGGATGTTCCAAGACTAGATCGGGTGATCAATGGAAGTATACGTGGATGATATGCTTATGAAGTCAAAGCGATCAACCGACCACATCGAAGACTTGGCGGACATGTTCAGCGTTCTCCGAAAATATGGAATGAAACTTAATCCTTTGAAATGCTCTTTCGACGTTGCATTGAGAAATTTTTTGGTTTTCATCGTCAAGTCTCGTGGAATTGAAGCCAATCCCGAGAAGATTCAGGCGATAAGGAATATCCAAGTGCCAAAGATAATCAAGTAGGTGTAAAGTCTAAATGGGAAGGTGGCCGCCCCGAGCAGGTTCATTTCCAAAGCCACCAAAGAGTGCATTCCTTTCTTCGACTTATTCAGGAGAGGGAAAAGAAAATTTGAATGAATGCAGGATTATACTGATGCATTTCAAGCTCTGGTACATCACTTAGAGAGACCCTTTATTTTGTCCAAACCAGTGGATTATGTAGATTTTTACATCTATCTAGCGGCGTCGGTACACACCATAATCAAAGCCAGAGCCCAGTAATATTATGTTAGCAAGCGGTTGTCAGGTGTTGAAAGAAAATATCCCAGGCTCGAAAAGCTCACATACTACCTGTTGATTGCGTCAAGAAAGCTCTGCCCTTATTTCCAAACTCATCCCATCAATGTCTTCACCGACCAGCCGTTACGACATGTCCTACAACAACCTGAGACATCTGGAAGGTTACTCAAATAGAACATTGAATTGAACCAGTTCGATATCACTTATCTCCCTTGGAGAGCCATCCAGGGACAAGCACCGGCGAACTTCATAGCCGAATTCACTGCACAAGACGACTCTTCGAAGAGCAGTGAAGAACCTACCATCTAATAGAATATGTACACGGATGGAGCATTCCAACGACCGATGTTCAAGCGTCCGAGTCATACTGGTAACTCCTAAGGAACGCTCGATCTGCTACGCCCTGAAACTTGACTTCCCTGTAACGAATAACAAAGCTAAACATGAAGCCTTGATAGCTGGGCTTAAACTAGCTAAAGAGCTGGGAGTAAAAGCTTTGCAAATTTTCTATAATTCCTAATTAGTAGCGTATCAAGTCGTGGGAGAATATAAGACCAAAGGAGCTCGACTTTCTCCTTACTTCAACCGGGTCCAAGAGCTGCTAACTGACTTCGAGCATTACACCATTACACACAACCCTAGAGAATAGAACGAGAAAGCCGATTCATTGGCCATGTTGGCCAATTTTAAGGATGCACATCAAATGGGCTTGGTTCCAGTTGAAATATACAATGCTCCAAGAATTAACTAGATAGAGATCGATTAGGTCCTAGAAACAGAGCCCGAGAAGGAGTCATGGATGACTTCGATTAAAGATTATTTGCAAAGGGGAATCCTTCTGGAACGGAGAAATGAAAAATGACAGATTCTTCATAAAGCTTCACGATACATCCTTCAAAGAGTCATGTGCATGAGGGATTTCTCCATCCCTCTTCTTCGGTGTACTACCAACAATGAAATCAAGCGAGTATTAAGAGAAGTCCATGAAGGAGAATGTGGCTATCACATCGGGGGGTAAACCATGGTGAAGAAGATACTCTGCTATGGATAATTATGGCCAACTGTCAATCGAGATGTAGTTGATTATGCTAGATGATGCGACAAGTGCCGGAAGTTTCCAAAAATTCCGAGAGCCCCGCCGATGAAAGTCATTGAAATGGTTAGCCCATGACCATTTGCTACTTGGGGTATTAACATCATCGGCTCTTAGCCGATTTCCAAAGGTGGTGCGAAATACGCCATCGTAGCAGTTGATTACTTCACTAAATAGGCTGAAGCCGAAACTTTGGCCATAATCACTACAAAGGAAGTAATCAATTTGGTTGTTCAATAAATCATTATTCATTTCGGTCTCTCCCGAACAATCATAACTAACAACGGGACTCAATTCGATAGTACTGAGTTCAAAGACTTCTGTCGCCGACATCATATCAAGAAAAGGTTTATGGCAATTCCTCACCCTCAAGCTAATGGATAGGTCGACGCTATCAAAAACATCATAAAGTCCATTCTAAAGAAGCGTTTGGAAAAGGCTAAAGGCAAGTGAGTTGACGACAAGTCCACGACTGGCCATACTCCATTCACCCTTGCTTACAGCTCCAAAGCCATGAATCCTATTGAACTTGAAGTCCCTTCTCATTGAGTGACTTATTATGACCCCAAAACTAATAGAGATCTCCTTTTGGAATGTCTGCATAGTTCGACGAGAAGCATGAAGAAGCTGATTTGAGGGCAGCGACACACCAACATCGAGTCGCTCGATACTATTATGTTAATGTCCGAACCAGGACCTATAAAATTGGAAATCTTGTCCTGAAACGGATCTTTCCTAGCCCGCAAACATATGTCTGAAATGGAAAGGACCGTATGTCATCAATCAAAAGCTTGGAATTTGAACTTTCAAGCTAGCAACTGTTGATGGCATCACACTTCCTAGAGCATGGAATAGTGAGTATTTGTGATGCTATTTCACTTAGTTTTGTTTCCTTCAGTTGTTTTAGAACTTGCTTTGCAGTTGAATTCACAGCCATGTAATAAGACAAATTTTTTCTCTTCATTTTCAGTTTGCAATAAAATCTGAATTCCCTTCCATATTTGTGAATTGTTTATACATAAAATAATAGTTGTGATATGCGACCAACTTACATCCATATATGTATAACATGATCCAGCAAGTACCTAGAGATTGGTGCCAACCAAGTACTGGGTTCCATAGTTGAATTAGACAAAATGAACATAATTTGACCACTCATCCATTAACTCTCGCCTACGATCTGACGAGCTGAGTATAGAGTTGAGAATGGGTGTGACTCGACCACCCATTAGCTAACTCCGTCTCCCGACTCAACAGGATGAGTGTGAAGTAAAAGTGGTAGTGATACGAGACCACTCTTCGACTTTTGTCCTAGATTGGGGGGCAAGGGAATTAATCAAAGGAAATGTAACTCGACCATTTCTTAGAAAAACTTCAGTCCCTAGAGCGTGGGCTAGATTATGAACATCAAATGGGTATGATTGATTGCCCATCACCTAACTCTAATTCCCAGAGTGCGGATGAGAGTATAAATGAAACAAATGAGTATGATTTCAACATTCACTCTCCAATTCTGGCCTGAACCCGATAGGAGGAGTATAAACTCATCATGGATGGGACCCGACCGTCCATGAACTAACTCCACCAACCCAAAACCTTAGGAGTAGGTGTATAATCACTTAAGTACTGAGCATGACAGTGTAACACTGTGGCTTGCACCTAGTGTTTGATATGACTTAAGGCCACAACCAAAAGAAGGCCTTGAGTTGGATTTTTCAGATCGAAACCTGAAGCAATGGGCGACCAAAAGACATTACAACTTGAACGACAAGTGATGAATTAAAAGTACATTGAATGGATAACGTAATAGCTACTTAAACAAGTTTCATATAAAAGCTGAACAGAAATGAAAGAATTTTTATTTATATACTAAAACATGGAACTAAGTATAAGTTTTTTCGAAAACTAAAAACAAAAGCAAAGGAGTTACCCGCACAATTGCAGCCAATATAAAGAAACTAGCTACCTAGCTACTTACTACCCAAGCAGGTTTGTAGCTATTTCCCCTTTTTTTGCGTTTTTTCGAGGTGGATTCTCTAGAGCTACTGCCTCGTACTCTCCTCTTTGACTCTTTTTTGCCCTTGCTACCCTTAGGAGAGATGCTTTCAGAGACAGAGGCAGTTTCACTTTGGGATACAGAAGGATCGACCTCCTTAGGAGTGACATTGCTCGACAGTATAACTTGAAGAGGAGTAATATCCACTTTGGCACTCTCCTTCTTGGCTTGCAACTCCAGCTCCTCCTTTTCAATGTGCTCCTTCATGCTAAGTTCACTAGTGTGTTTGAAGGCATGGGTCACTATGATGTCCTTTATTTCATCCTGACTCTGCTGGTCATCAGCCTTTTCTTCATGCAAAGCTCCCATGAATTCAACATCCGGGCTTGGAGTCTCAATAGGTTGATCGGTAGGAACCACCTGTACAGTGATGGCCCTAGTAGGCCCCGCTGTCTATGCCTGCTATCCCAGGGAAACATCAACATCGGGAGCATGGACAGATGTAGACGAACCTGCAATTTCATGAAGACCAGTGGGTAATCCTATGAATATCAAGCATGAGATGTAAACCTTTTCGAATGTCGGAGAAGTAAAAGATATAACTTCACCAGATTGGCCTTCGGTCGTAGTTGGAGTGCCACCTTCCAAAATCGGAGACATCCCAAAAGAATTGTCCATCCCTGGGTGGTTTGGGTCATAGAACACATCCTTCTCTAGGGCGTGAGAAATCGAAGCGTCAAGTGCTTGAGTAGTAGCGGCCTTGGGAGCCAGATCCCAAGGCTTCGCCACCATATTTCCCCTTTTTAGTGATCGCTAGATCCTTGAGTAAACTAACCCAAGCAGCCCTGAGCTCATCAGGCTCTTCGTCATGCAAAATTTCATGCATGAGCTACTCTTCATCCACTTCAGCACCACTGAGGGATTTCTTTTCAAATCTATGATATGATCTCAAGCTTCGACGAGTGATTTGGGATTCCCCTTTCCAAGGAAGCGGAGTTTGCAATTCATCAGGATGCATGCATTGTAATATATCAGCAGTGGATCAAACTTGTCCTTTATCTCTGTCCGGCATACCTCCCTAGCCTCTTCCTTAAGTGCTATACCTATGCAAGTTGTCCATCGATCTCTATTTTAGCTTCAAAAGCTTCGACGGTCTCCTTTCAGTATCGTTGGGACTCTAGCTAAGCCTTAAGTTTCTTCTGTATTTCCTTTTCGAGCTCTTCCTCAAGCTGTTTAATATGAAGGGCCATAACATCATTGTCCTTTTTCAGCACCTCCTTCTCCTTCTGTAAAATGACTTTTTCGAGGGCTAAAGTACCGCTGCAATGAATGGCAGTGTCCAATTTAGCTTGGTGCACTTTCATCAAACACTCAATAGCTTCAGAAGATTCACTGGCTTTTTTCTCAACATCGGCTAGCTTCGTACCCAACTGCTTGACCTCCTCGTCCAAGCACTTAATGATGTCTATGTCGTGGATGGCCTCAAGAGTTAAGTGATCGATTTCGAGTTTCTTCTCCATTGACACCTTAGAAATTCTCTCAACAACACGGAGAGTTGTACTATGTTGGACATAGACATCATTAACATAGGAGAGCACATTTTTCCTTAGCTTCTAGAGGAATTGAATGCAAAGCAAGAATAAATATGAACTCTTCAAAGCACAACTTAGGAAATGTGACCTTGAGCTTGGCAATCTTCTCAGCAGAAGTGGTATCAAGAGTAGTAAGGGCTGAGAGGGCCCATCTTTTGTGCTTGTGAGATGAAATATCAAGGCCTTCTATGCCAGACTAGCGGTTCGATGATCGACGGGCGTTGGAAGAACCCAGATGTAGCTCGGGCGCAATGACCAAAGTGGGGGCATGAGGTAGTGACTTGTTGCTACTATGTATGGGGGCATTAACCGACACCCTTTTCATGAGAAGATTGAGATTTTGACTTGTGCGTGGACGACGATCCTTGGATTGATAGCTTCGGTTTGGTTCTTCTCTCTCTTCATGACCTTCTCTATCTCAACCAGGATCCGGACCTCGACTGGACCCTAAATAAGATGGCTAAGAGTACGCTGATCTCTTTAAGCAATTATAATTGTGGGGGCATCCCATCGAGCCTGCAAACAAAATGAAAGTGTATAAGGATCACTAGAGTTAAGGGTGGATAAGTGTTGTGCCCTCTAGTGTCCCTTTAGCGGACCAGTTGCTGGAGCTTTGCTCATTGGAGTAGTCTCTCCTATGTCAGTAAGGGGAATATCAGTGCAAATTGAGTAGGAGATTCAAACCCCTTGAGGCTTAGGTTGGCAAACTCATAATTTCTGACATCGTTCAGGAGTGGGATGTCCGACTGCACCTCAAATAGACTTTCTAGAGGCAAAGAGCTAGGTTGATCAATAGCAGCGAAGGTTGATTTGGGTTTCTTGAAGAATTGCCTTCTATGAAGCTTATAAACGAGCCTTTTTCCCTTTCTCTTTTCGAAGGCAAGAAGCTATGGGCCTTGGGAGGATCCAACCATAGGTTCATGGCTTGGGCTCATAGTGTCACGACCAAACTCATTAGCATCTCCTGTTACCTCACCTTCCTTTGCGACATCCCAAGCTCCTTCAATTGGGGGCACAATAGGATCAGCTTCGTCATCTCCTTGCCCAAAGACACCTCTTCTCTCTACAACTTCCTCCTCAGTGATTCTAGGCAGTCCCATACTGCGACCTTCTTCTAGTAAGATGAAGATAAAAAGGCGCTCATTGGTGAGAGGAGATCCGATGTCTCTATCCGCCACTGGTATATGCCTCTAGTGGGACATGGATGGCTACCTACAATGTTCGATGAGAAAGTGCTTAATTTAGGATACGACTTTAATAAAGCACTTAAAGTTAAGTTTGAAGCGACACTTACGTCCTTCCAACAACTGTCCTGCAAAACCAAGTTGGCAGAGCACAAAGAACATTCATTCTCGAAAGCGCTCAGTTTGTTCCAAGCACAGGTTATGACCTGGTAGTTTGTAATTGACTTGAGGATAGTATATGAGAGGCTTCCTCTTCATCGTTTGAGGTTGTAGATGAATCTAATGTCTTCCAGAGTTGGCTCATGATAAAGGAACTCAAGGAAAAACAAGTACGTGCAGTGTATAAGTGCGTAGCTATTCGGATGCAGCTAAGCTGGTACCAATCTTAAATAATGAAACATTTTCCGAATGAATGGATTGAAGGGTGGAATGCAACCAGCCCAGCACATGAACTTGTTGCATGTAGTATACCTCTCTGTGGGCAAGTGAGTCCTATTTTTATAAGACAGGACCCACACATCCTCGAACGGAATCCTATGTTTAATGCATAGCCTACGGAGAGTGACCTCACAACCTTTGAAGCCACCGAATCCTCTGGATCATTCAAAATATAACATCTACTAAACTATTAGGAGCTGGCTCAATTTCTGCTTCAGGATTCAAAGGAATTTTGGGCACGATGAGAACTTTTAGGCTGTTCAGATTGCTGGCCTAGAGAGTTTCGAGCGAATATTGTTGTAGAACTTGACTCAGCATCAGAATTGTCATGAGAAATAGTTTGCTCAGTACCCATAGCAGCCAAACGCTCTGAGCATTTAGAACTCATAGCTATCAAACTCAGTAGATAGTAACCATTAGGAAAATAAACCTGCTTCTCCCATGTTAAGTGTAAACTAGTGTAGTGTGGTGCACTGTTATGCAATGCAGAGATAAACAATTCAGAATTCAAACAACAATTATGACAAGACTTTGGTATTTGACCGAAGTAATTATCATCGCTGACCGTCCCAGCCGGCTTTCGCGTTGATAGTTATAGATTTTATCTATGATCTGGGATCAATCTTGGCATATTGGAGTACAATATTTGCATTCAGGATTATTCAAGACGACATGTTATACATGTTCAAGTTCAAGTCATATTCAAAAGTGTGCGACTTTGGTTTCATATGATTCAAGTCATATAAGTTCACATGCAAAGTCCAAACATACAAATTCCATATGCACTTGTTCTGAAGTTCGAGTACTTGAGTTTGAGGTCATATACGAGTTCCTAGTTGAAGTTCAGGCTTAAATTAATTGTTCGTGTGTATTCAATCGAGTTCAAGTTTACTGAACTAAAAAAATGGCTAAGTCCTCCTAGATAGAGGGATCATACCCGATACCTCGTATAGGGAACATAGCCTATTCCATTTTGAACTCGATATGCCAATAACTGATTCCCTCAACTTAAATCGCAACCAATCGTATCATATCACCGATCACCTTCCACCATCCCACCTCCTTTCCTTCAGTCATATCCACGACCGATCCCTCCATGCAACCGATCCCACACTTCAGTTCATCTCAAACATACTAACACCAAACCCTACATTTGCTCCACTCATCACAACTGATTGGTCCATCACTGATCACCTCTTACCACTCCATTTCATTTTCATCTGGTATGCAACTGATCCCCCACGGTTGTATGTAATTCCACTTCGTCCTCCTCATCTCCACATCGCCTCTTCGATTCTTTCCGATCCTTCAACGAAACCTAGGTTCGTGACCACTAGCATGGCTAACCCCATCATCTCGTCACAATCACTTTCTTTGAATCGCGTATATACAAAAATCAAACCAATTTGTGTAGGAATACGCAACTCGATCGAAGAGGGCTAACTTAAAATTGTTTAGATCAAGGGGTTTCTTTTGATTTGGGACGAGGTCGAGTGAAATTAGATGCTTGGATTGAATTGAAGGTAGTAATGAAAGTTGCAAAGGATGGGAAGGATTGAGTCAACTACAAGATCGGAGGGATGGATGAGTTTCTAGAGCCTAGAATTGTCAATGGCAGTAGTAAAGGGAAGTGAGGGTTTGGTTCATTGGTAGAAGAAAATGAAGCAAGTGAGAAGGGAAGTAAGCTAAGTGATTAGCTTATATATGATGTGCGGCGAGCTTACTTGGGCTCGAGATTTGTTTAAGTCCACCTAGACTAAGGGATCGGTACCAATCCCCTGATAAGAGGATGGTTACCGAACGCCCCTTACCAATATAAAAAAAATAAGGAGAGAAGAAAAGAAAATGTGAAATTGCAATGCTCTTCACTTCAACTACATGATATCAGCGATGACCCATGAACGTGTAAGCATCATCAGGAGCCAGTGACAAAAGTGCATACATAAATGAACGTGTATGTGTGTACCTGACATTCAATTTCTTGAATTGACAGAGATTAAATTATTACCTGGATTTCACAGAAAAGATGTTATTGTAGATAACCAAAGCCTTCTAACTCGATCGACAAGCTTAACGAAATCGAGCATAGACAAAGACTAGGATTACACTTCGAATTTATATTGACAAATATCGACCAAAACACCATGATTAATGGAGATAGATACGACTCTTCAAAAAGGAAATTCAATGAAAGGATAATGACTATTCAAGAAACTGAATGGAATTATTTCCGATGACTCCAAGTTGCTTCGATTCAAAGCACGTCATGTTTGAAACAAGAAGTAATTTAGGGGGAAAGTGTTAACCGACCTTTTGATCCAGCTATATTCGGGTCGATTGGACAATTTGGACTCGATGACAGACAAGGCAAGCAGCCCGGAGGGGCGATCACAAAGACCAAAAATCAAGTAAGACAATAATACAAAGTAGTGATCAAGCAAAACCAAGAGATAGACTCTACAGAACATGCTAAGTATGGGTTAGTGCTTCCCCTAAGCAGGGGATCGGATTAGATCACTATGGCTATGACAGCTTGAATCACCAGTTCAACATAACGGAAAACGATTGATATCTCTAAAAACATGAAAGCAACCATGCAAACAACTTTGGAAACATGAAGCTAGCATGGAGAGGAACCTAGAAAACTGATCGTGCGCCACCACGTGACCTCCAAGACCGATCGAGGCTGATCGCTATATATTGGGAGTTAGACCTCCAATTTTTCTGGGTAAGCTCATCTACATCTGCAGATTCTGTCAACGAATTTTCAAAAAGATATTCGGTCATCTACGCCTATAAATACAGGGTTCATAACTTATTTAAAGGATCTTTAGGCTGTTGTTTTCTTCGTACTCCATTATAATTACAGATTCTGATCTGATCCCTCTTGTACTCAGAAATTCAAGTGATTAATAAAGCAATTTCATCAAAGTGAACGTAGGCATTTAACACCAAATCATTATAAATCTATTCGTAATTGGTTTTTTACTTGTTTCCTCTATTTTAATTTTTATTTCTTCATTTATTCCTCTACATATAATCTATTGGGTGTTAACTCCAACTTTTGGTGCAAACATGTATTAACACGAAATTCAAGTGTCTTTACAGGTTAAAACAAAACCAATCCACTACATCCGAAAAGTTCAAAATTTTCTTGCCAAAGCACAACAAATTTCTAGCCATTTCTAAAGGACTATAGCTCAGATATCACTACAAGAAAAAGTATTTTTGGTAGTGCACAAAAAACGCTATGAAAACTTATGCTAGCGTTTTAGAGAACGCCGTGAAAAAATATGCAACTAAAAATCGATGATTTATAGTTGCATTTTTTTAAACGCCAATATAATTTCCTTTATTGCAGTGTTTTCCAAACACTTCTATCAATCTTTATTGTAGCTTTTCGAAAATGGCACCAGAAGGTAACGTTCTACTATAAAATATTTTAGTAGCGTTTTCTAAATGATGTAATAGAGGGCGCAGTTTATAGCCAAACCCTACAGCTACGTTTATTAAACTCTACCATATATGTTTTATAGTGTTTCATCGACACTATATATTTTTTGAGCATTTTTTCGCCACCATATGTTTTGGGAGCTTTTTTACCACATGATATTTCTGTAGCCTTTTCTAAACGCTGCTAAAATATCTTCCACCTCTTCTAGCACATTCGCCTTCTAATTCACTTTGTTTATAGCTTATATTATAATGTAATACATAAAAAACCAAAAAATACATAAACACATACATATTCAAACATAAACACATTCAAATAACCACAAAATACATAAACAACTGTGCTAACATAAACACAACTCGTACATAACTGAACAGTAGTTTCAGGATAAGAATTTAACCGTACATAGAGAAGTTTACACAACCAACCTACCATAAACAATATATCATAATAGTGCTGCAGCTAATGTACAATAAACATCCGAACTAAGCAAGTACAATAAATGACTGAATTACTTAACTAGTACCATAAACAACTAGTGTTGCTGCTAATCATTTCTTCGAAAATGTTGATCTACCTATAGACAAATAATAATCAACAATGAGACTCAAGTTATAATCAATACCGAGACTTTATCCAAATGTGATATTGCAATAAATGTGATATGGAAAATGTGACAATGGCATGCAATACCTAAGTTATACCTGAAGCTTCACCCAAAATATTAGCTGTAATGGTCCTTATCTGCAAATGTGACAATGGCATGCGTTTAATGATAAGATAATATGAAGGGCATGCCAGACAGTAACCTTAATAGTATTATAGGAGGGTTAAAATATGACAATGAACATACAATAGTTTCAGTAACGACACCACATAATATACACATCATATCCAAACTACTGTATTAATGCAACAAAAAAGGCAATAAGAGCAAAATATTAAAGAGCAGCAACACTCAAATAAACTAGTACCTATGATCTAAATGGCAAAAGGCATTTTAATGTTTCATGGCTTGGGGGTACATGCCTTTCAAAATCAACAAAATGAACAAAGTAGAAAGGACAGGGATGAATTGGAAATCAAAGTAATATTTGCTTTAGTGTGTGACTTTTCAAAGCAAAGGCCCATTAAAATATACAAAGTCAAGGCACATACGAAAATAAAAAAACAAGAGAGCATATCTGTATTTTTAAGGCAACAGACCATATAAACTGATAGGGATGAAAATTTTGCAATTGACTAAATAAAAATATTTCAAGGTAATTATTTTAAGGCAATAGTATGACATATAAACTGATAGGGACCAATATATTTCAAGGCATTAGTATATTTAAAAATGAACAAAGTTAAGGCACGGAAAAATCAAACAAGTCATACCACGAGTCATAGTACAAGCTAAAATGAACAAACTCACCATATAATTCAATGCTATAGTACAAAGCTAAAATGAAAAAGTCAAGGCAAGCACGAAATGAAACTGACAGGGACAAAGCAAGAACATAAATTGCAACCAAACTTAGCATAGGCCGAGACGAAAATAAAGCAATATTTGGGTACTAATAGAGACAATGTTTGTATTCAAACACGAAAATAATTGGTCATCACCATGATATCCTCAAGAACAAAATACTAAGGTATTACTGAACTCTATGTAAAGTCTGGATAAGGCACTTATGAGAAACATAATGTAGAAGTAATTGATCTATATATAATTTAGCTAGTGTGGTTTCTCTATAGAAGCAAACACTTTAGAAGATGTAATTGGACTGTGCATATCTTTCTTAATAGAGTAAACACTTTAGAAGAGAAACAATTACATACAGAAGGAAAGGCATCTATTAAATGCTGCAGTATATTAGCAAAGTAGTATATGCATTAATATTAAATGTTCTGCATAAGGAAAGGCATCAAATGCTGAATTACATATCTTTCTTTTGTTTACCTAATGACTTCTGCAATCAACCAAGCTATGATGGCACCAAAGGCATCTTCCTTGCACGTCAACTCTGATGTATGTATCCATAGCACCGCGTTTGGAACTCTCACAATTTCAACCTAAACTTTTACAGCATCATGTCCCAATGGACGACAATGGACCATCGTTGTTGGATCAGTTGAAGCGGTAGTTCCTTCAACCACTACTTCATTTGTTTCACCCACATCAATCAACTTGCATTTATTATCTTTTACCAACTTTGCAATTGACTGGCATAAATAGAGATTATTATGCAGAATATACACATACACATAAATATTGAATATATATACAATATTTATATTTTTCATATAGCCTAAGGTAATGCAATGCATTAAACTTTTGTTATTTTCTATGCATTATAATTAAATAATGCAGCTTCCCTAAATCACATGCTAAAGTGTTAGCATAAATATGCATTATTACCTTCTTTTTTCTATGTGATTTCGTATCGAAGTCACAACATAATTCGCACCCATTTGCTACTCTAGGTATTTCATTCGTTCGTTTATAAAAAAGCGTACAGAAAAAAGTAACAACATCAACACACAAGAACCACAATTATATTCATCATAAATGATAAAAAGAAGAACTGGTCCGCATTCCATCATTCATCATGTATCGCTGACCACGTGTGACGACCCAGATTTTAACGTCTGTTAATTGGGAAATTAACTGATTCAAACTATTGGAATATTAATTTTGATTAGTCGGATAGATAAATTTCTGATGGTTAAAATATCTGGATATATAAGTTAAATTACTGGATATAATAAATATTATAGGAGTGTGAATATAAATTCCACCATTTAAAATTTAGATATAATATTCAGTGATGTATATACAAATATGTACAAAGCTTTATGATGCTACACACACACACACATATATATATATATATATAAGTATATAAATATGCAAGTATTTGAATGTATACCGTATGAAGTAATATATATGAAAATTTGTATAATTGTGAATATATATATATAATATCAAAAAATATACATAAGCAATGTATATGAGAAAATGTATGAGTAGAAATGTGTGTAATATGGTGAAAAATACAAGAAATGTATGTGTACATATTAAATAGTGAAAAATGTAAGCATATACATATATA
This sequence comes from Allium fistulosum, assembly GCA_030737815.1. Lineage (NCBI taxonomy): Eukaryota > Viridiplantae > Streptophyta > Magnoliopsida > Asparagales > Amaryllidaceae > Allium > Allium fistulosum. The sequence continues at coordinate 1,045,399,424 of CM060905.1, forward strand.
ATGACAACAACATATATGTATAGATATATGTATATGTTTATAAAAGTATTGTATGGGTGAATATGTGTATATATGTTATTGAAACCTTGCATATGGTCTAAGTGGTAGAAATTATATATAAAGGGAATATATATGGATAAGCACATAAGGGGACATAGAAATTAATGCATATCATCTCAAGCAAACAATATATCATATCAGCCCTAAAACTTCAAATCACCTTATCCAAATCAGACTTTCATGTTTACAAATTAAAATAACAAAAGAAAATATATGTGAAAAACTGTAAACAAAACTCCTCAGCCTAGCTTCTTCCGCACACTTCTATTCCATGTATATATACATATGCCCTCACTGTCTTGTTCCCATTTCATTGCATTCGAACAAGGTAAGAAATGAAATATATATATACAAACTACCATTACAAAACTTAAAGAAAATACAAGGCATTCAAGAAAACAAGAAGCAACTCAACAGAGAAGAAGGTCAACAAAAACAGAGCAAGCAATGCCCTTGTCTTCAAATCATTGAGTAAACAAAGCTTTTAATCTGATTTAAAATCTGGTTGCATGCAGTGATCTTGAAGTAAATTGGTGTTAAGTGAATTCATGATTGTTTTATATGATTACATTTTTATATATATATGAATATATTGGTATGCATGTCTGTTTGTTGCTCTGTTCTTGTTCACAGGTTATAAAACTTTGTTAAAAATTCATATCTCTTCCCTCAATTCTTTTTAGACTTAAATATATAAACAAAATTTGTTTATAATAACAAGATATTTGATTTAAAAATATTTCTAGGCTAGGTTTAAAGGTAGTTTTTAACAAAAGGAAGAATTATAGTAAAAAATTTAAATATATCAAAATCCTGACTTAAATAATTTATGGATTCTTGTATATAATTTGATTCATCTTAGAAAAACTAGGATTTTTAAGAATGTAATCATGATTTTAAAGCCTTTAAATCGAGAGGAATTTAGAGTTGAACGTGTTTGGGTTTTTGTTTGTTCTCTGATGATCGGAAAGGTTAGGGACCTTGGGGTCGGTGCTGAAGAAAGCTAGGGGTTGGAGGTCTCAGTAAAAATTGGTCGAAGTGATTATCATCCGCCGTGACGGTGCAGTGAGGTGTTTGTAGGGTTTAAGGACTTGGGTGGGTCGAGGAAGTTCTCGGGTTCGTCGCGACAACTATGGTTCATCGGACTTGGGCAAAGTGAGAGAATTAGGAGCGTTGTTCGTCAGTGAAGTTTTGGGCAGGGAGTCGAGATTTCTGGTGATGGTGGGAGGCATCGCGGGGAAGTTTTTGGGTAATGGTTTGTTCCAGGTTTGGGATCACAAGCTCGATCGGGTTTTCGAGTTCGATTTGAACACTGATGATCATAATCGAGTAGGGGGGTCATGATCGACTGTCTGGCAAGGATGGTGTTGGTCGGAGTTGTTTCGATCGTTGGTGCATGTGCACGATATCGATCGGTGTATTAGTGGTTTTTGGGTTTGCTGTTGATTTTGGGGGAAAGGGTAGCTTTCTCGGGTTAGACCCGAGGTAGAACGAGGGTTGCCTCGAAGATGAGTTGACGCGCGAGTGTTTTTATATAACAGTTTTTAAATTTTAAACTTAAGAAGAAGGAACTCGGGATTTGGAGAGAAACGCTCGGGTTTTGTTCGAGTAAACCTCGGGTTAGTCTCGGTTTATTAATCAATTTGTTAACAAGTTTTTAAGTTTAACAAAGTTAAGTTTAAAATTTATTAGCTTTAAACTATTTTAAATAGTAATTGAATTTTTAAATGTTTGTTTATTAAAGTTGAAAATTTTATTTAAGTTATTAATTAAGTTTATCCTTAAGATGTTTTAAAAGCTTAATTAATCAGATAATTAAGTAGTTTAAATAAAAGATTAAGTGTTTTAAATTTTTAATTAAACTTAATGCTTTTTATGTTAATGATAACTAATTCCAAAGTTTATTAAATTCTGATGATGATTAAGAGGGTGATTAAGATAAATGAATTATCTTAAAATCATTTAGTGTTGGGTGATTAGGATTATTAATTAGTTAATTAATTGATTATTAATTAAAGGTTAATTTATAAATGTAATCAATTAGAAGAAAAATTAATTAAGAAAAGTGATTAGAGAATCATTAATTAATAAATTAAGGAGATTAATTAAAAGTTAATTAATGTGAATGGTTAAGGCTAATTAATCTATGGGGTAATTAAGGATTAATTTGTTAAGAGTTAATCACTAATTAAAGGATAAATTAATTAATAATCAAAGGTTAATTAATTGAGGATAATTAACCAATGGGATAATTACTTGATGAAAGTAATTAAAGGGAAATTACTTAAGGGATGTAATTAAGGACTAATTACTTAGTGCAATTAATTAAGGAATTGATTAATTAAGGATTGATCAATTAAGGAAATTAATTAAGGATTAGATAATTAATTAGTGTGATTAATTAAAGGATAATTAATCAATGTAAGTTATTATCGAATAATTAGTTTAAGTAATTAATTGAGGATAAATGTAATTAATGTGAATGGGTGGAAGTTAAATTAATTTGGGTAATTAATTAAAGGCTAATTACTTAATGTAATTAGAAAGGATAATTAAGGGATGATTAATTAATGGTTTGTAATTAATTACTATTAAGTAAGCAAGATTAAAAGTGATTAAAGTAATTAATTTGATTTAATTAGAAACGGTGTGACTAATTAATATTGCTTAAGAATGATTGGTTGATATTTCTGATATGAAATGTTTGTGATATGATATGTATGGGTTAAATAGTGATAATGTGGTTATCTATCGATGATGAATTGCTGTGTAAATTGACATCCTGTATTTAAAATTTGAATTGTTTTCACTTGAATAACTTGAGTTAAGATGACATTGGATTCGAAAAGACCGGGGTCGGGTATCAATACATACCCGAAACCACTTCGATTTGGAATCTACAATAATTCTTTATGAATTTGACTTTGGAATAAATAGGCTGGAATGGAATAAATGATCTAAACTTGGCCATTTAATCTGTGTAATAATGCTTAGATATGATTAAAAGATGTGTAATTGACTATGGCAAGTTAAGAACTCGTAGTAAGGAACGAGTTACCCCGGGTTTTAAATAAGTTTATTGTTTTAGTATTTCATGTTAGATGGGTTTACTCACGCTGGTTTCCAGCCTGACCCGGGTGTTACTTTGATGTAATGCTCGGGTCAGACCGAGTATTGCAGATTTTCAGGTAAGGACGTTCTAGAGCTCAGGTGGCGAGCTGGATGGCAGGAACGTATGGAGTGTAACTCGCTGAGTATTATTTTGTATCTCGGACAAGTTATTTTATCTGTCCAGTGATTGTGAAATGTTGTAACTCTGATGTATTGATGTAAATTAACTGATACTGTTTTTCCTTGTATAACTGTTATTTTATTTGATATTATATTTGGATCTGCTGCATTTTGTGAGAATCAGTGATGCGTTTCTGTTTCTTCTTCTTCTATCTCTTTCTTCTTTTCCTAACTATCTGGAATTTTCGCGATCGAAAATTTTGGGTCGTTTCACCATGACCATTCAAACTTATTTTCTAAATTTAAGCTTCAATCCAACTTAAACTGAACATGGTCTCTTTTATAAATTGGCGGTTGCTTCTCCCTACTCTCCATACAAATAACTCAACCAAACATCTCTAGTCCTAACTATAGCTACAGTGCAATAACCTCTCCTAAATTATTCAACTTCAAATTCAATTTCAAACAAAAGAAACAAAAAAGTATAAAGATAAACATGGAGATAGAGAAGAAGACAATGGTGCAAAAACTGATTCATGGGAATAAATTTCATAATATAAATTCCAGAATATTCACTTACATGTTCTTGTGGTTTCAAAATTTACAATCACATTTTCATTTACTTTATCAACTTCAATTTTTTATTATGGCTATGCTACTTTCCTACCAACTGCATCTCTAATGCAGGACATATCAGCTGTGATTCGCCACAAGTAAGCATCTCCATTTTTACATTGTTAACCCAAATCATAACGATAGACAGACCGAGCAGAATACCATTTAACAATATGTTTTGGATCACTAGCGTAGATTCTTCCTTCGGAAACTACCCCTTCACCCTCATTCCAGCCATAAATCTTGCATTTGTGGTCTTGGGCGCTGCTATTACTCTAAAAAGGAGAAGTGTAAATCAAGAGTATAGTGATTAAGTGAAAACATTGTACATGACATATTTCTAAATTAAATTTGTGGAAGACCTACGAGATTATCGTGAATTGTGAAATTTACTCTACTGACTTCATTCAGGTGTTCTCGTAGCACCATCTTAACTAAAGTAGATGGCTATGCTACACCTTATTCTCAATGTTTGCTAGTACCATCATATCAGGTGTAGGCCTCCATAAATAAGCATATGGTTTTTCCACGAAATCTATAATAACGCATACAACATTTGGTCCAATACGAATGCCGTTGACAACCTCATTTGGGTCATCGGACAACACTCGCCCATCGGCAACAACTTCAGAGGTTCCATTCCAATTCAACACCGAACATAAATTATCATTGCTCTACAATTATTCAACCAAAAATTATATCAATTGCTGGATCAAAAAGTAAAATCCAAATGTTATTTCTTTTGTAATATAATTATTTTTTACCAATTCAGATGTGTTCCCTTCTTTCGAACTTTCTTTACCCTGCGCCGAAGCACTAATATTAGGATATTTTAATCTTAGGAGCACTTAAGTGGATATTCACAATTAAATCACAAATAGCTATTAATTATATAGTTTACAGGGTATCCTTGGTTTTAATGAGACAAAAATGTTATGAAGGAAACAAGGCATGATATCCATAACTTTGACACTTGCAATTTTGGCAAGTTTTGTATAGCAAACAAGCAGTAAATGTGAGTTTCTGTACACCATTGTACATGTATTACACTCAAACTACACCCATAAGCCAAATCACCATAATCTTTATCAGATCATAGTCATAGAGTTTTCAAAATATATTATCCAAACATGACCCAAGTGAAAAAAAATACTACTAATTTTCAAATTATATTTTCAAACTATATTTACATTAGTTGTAAGATCAAATGAGATAGGCACAATCGCAAGCATATACTACAAAGCTATTTCTAAGCAATAATATCTTGTCCAATAATTTTTATGTGTATTGCATAGAGAACATGATAAATGTTCATGTTCGTGGATCAAATTGAAAGAGTCAATTATACATACTAGTAGTGAACTTCAAATCAATTAAGCACTGCAAACAGAAAGAAAAATCGAAGTACCATCAAATAATCAAAGGTTATGCTAGTTTTACCATGGTTGGTCCTGGCGACGTTGAACATGAAGTAATAGAAAACAAGTTCATAACTCATCAGAAACGCGGATAAAAGAGGGGTTTCGTCATCTTAACAAGTCATAACAAGAATCATAAGTTGCCCTATTTTCGAAAGCAGTCATTTTTCAAAGTTTTAGTTGATCACATTTGTCTTGTACCTTCTAGCTTTTTCAACTGCACTTTGACATCGATTGATTTTAGAAAATGACATTAAATGAAGCTAGCATTAGTTTGTATATTTTACATTAAATGCATTAGTTAAAATATATTTTTACATATTTTAATTGTTCTTAAATTTGTAAGAAACTGAAATATTACTTATTTTATATTTTACATATATAAATTACTTTTAAAAATTTACCTTCCTGTCCATCGGCATCTATACCATACTCTTCAATTCTGCTATTTGATGTTAACACTGAGAAACTTGTTTATCCCTGGACCGGTACAAAGCTAGCTCGGTTAAGGTGCAACCCCTTTCTAATGCCCTTAACTATCCTGGTTTATCTTGTCCCAATACATGTGTGAGAGCATCTTTGTAACGATCCGCATTTCTTACCTCGAAAGACAAGCCGTTGGAGTAAATAAAAGAACGATAAGAAGAAACTAAACAACACATAATCTCACAACACAACGGAATAATATACAATAACCAACATAAGATCATACAGAGTCATTACCATAATAATATCACATCCGAGTCATACTGTACCAATTCCAAAATGGGATAGTTATAACTGTCTATCCCGATATAACCGATATAAAGTACATACATACATGCATAGCGGAGTAAGATAATAGCTAGCTATTGGTGAAGCCACCTGCTCCAAGCTCCTCTAAAATGCATCGTAAGAAACCTGGATCACTTGCCTACTCATACAAATTTGAGTACCCAAGAGTTTTAGGGAAAGAAAATAAAACTCCGGGTCAGACATGGGTCTGGTGTGAATCAAGCATAAGATTTTAACTTTGTAAAAAAAACTTCAAACCAAAAGTATCTCGTAAGACCACGCCGCACATAAATAGGATGGGTTTTTGCCTTATGATAACCAAAACATTTGTATATAAAATCGTTTGATATTATCATATTGTCTAAGTTTAAAATATATATTTAATATGGCCGAAATGCTTGCTTCTCATATTTCAGTAGTTGGGCACAACTAAGTTTGTAAAGGCACGTATTGGAAAATGAATTCCAACAATGACAAGGCACCGGGGTACCACCTACCACAGTGCATCTCAAGATAAAATACACCGAGAGCCTCACATGGACTCACTGCAAATCAAGACCAGCCCTACCCTTTGTTGGATAGCACCGAATATGTTATCACCCTGGTTGGGATCAACAACCTAAATGGGCCCCGAGCATACATAATCTATAATATCGATCTAGATTGGGTGATGACCATACCCTAATGGCAGCGAACCACATAGCCTTGAAGCATATACCCCAATTTTAGTCACTCTCGGGTGTGAGGCTTGAGGTTACGATTACCTTTCCTTTAAGTCGACCATGTTGAAATGCTAACACAGCCCTTCAAGCAACCAATGCAATGCTAACATTCATCCATACAAGTTGTTCCGGGACCGAACAAACATTCAACATTTTCTATCTTCCATTTTGGAATCACCCTGCGGAAGAATCGTACATCTCCATAGCATACTTCCTAACAATCCATCGCTAGCATTATTAGTTTGAGTGGTTCGGATAACTTATACTTATCTAAAACCAGGGTCTCCAAACTAAGCGATAATTTCTAGCTAACTCAATTCCGATTCTTTTGGAAGTATGTAACCATTGTTTGAGTCCTCACCAGGGAACTCTAATATACACAACACACTTCCTGAGTTAAAACAGGTCAAGTTATAAATAGCAGACAATCTGCTACTTAGGGTAACTATACAAAGTTTGCATATGGATAACCATATACTTAATTAAAACATGACACATTGATAGGAATTAACCCTCCTATATCTATCACGTTTTCGATCGACCTTACTCTATCCCTCGCCTAGAAATAAACCCTAGATCTCACAAATAGAGGATCAGCCTACTCGTCGGCTTTTAGTGCTAAGTATGGGATGAATTACTTCTCATAAATGTGTCACCATATTAACTTTGGTTTCATATTTATTTGAGGTTCCTTAAGGATAATCGACAAAGAAATCCCTTGATTTAATACATTTTCGAAAAAGAAAAAAAACAGTTTTAAACAAAATCGATATTTTAGAAACAAAGCGATTTAAAACCCTTATTTATTATTTAAATTATAAACTAAACCCTTATTAAATAATAATTAAATCTTAAGTAAGTCCTAATTAAAATCGTAATTAAATTTATTTAATTAGAAATTAACTAAAAATTAATTAGAAATTATTTAATAATTAATTAAATCCCATTTTATAAATAAATAATTAATAATTAATCTTTAATAAATAATTTAAAAATAATTACCCATTAATTATTAATTAAATAACAATTAAATTTAATTAATTAACTAATTAAAATAAACTTAATTGATTAACACTTAAGTATTAATTACATTTATTAACCAATGATTAAGTACTAATTACTTAATTAATCAATTAAATAATCATTTATTAAGTAATTAATTAACTAAATAATAATTATCTTTTCATTACTTAATATAAGTTTAAAAAAATTTCCAAAAATATTTCTAAGTGAAAATAGTTTTAGATTTCGAAAAGAGTTCGTTTTCACGAACTGCACTTATAGCGACTATCGCTGTACAACCCAAAATTTCCAAACTTGAAATTTGTTCTTTAAATCTTCTTTAAAATTTTAACTCTTGGAAAAACTTTACTAAAACCTAAAAGCATATTTTGGAAAACTAATAAGTATTTAAGACTTAAAACCTTTTTGCAAATTTTAAAACCAAAGATCTTGAATTTTATACAAGGGATAACATGTCGCTTTAAACTAGTAAGATGCTAACTTTCTTAGCATATCATCATGAATTCATGTTCACAAACAACATGATTACATAACCACAACATTACAACATGTAAACATTTCCATAACCAATCTATACAAACTAGATTATAATATGCAAACTAACTTGACTATTTAACTACCATATTCCAAAATATACATCTACACAACCAAGCACATACGACTACATCCAAGCATAATTATAATCCAAGTCCATACATACAATCCAACATTACTTTACCCAAACACAACATCATTTTTAAAACAAATTAGTCACATATATATGTTTAGAAAAACTCAATTAAAGAGTGAAACTTTACTCACCGAACGTGGGCAAAATCAAACTAACTTCTACTAAAAACCCGAATATGACCTAAGCCTTTGCTTCTAGCTTGGCAAAGTATAGTTTTTAGTGGCTTGAATGGCAATATGGTTAGGCTATAGGGGCTTTAGAGTTTGGCCAAGGTGAAAAAATGGTGAGTGGGGTTAGTTTTGTGAAGGAGAGGTATTGAAATGGAAGGAGGTGAGTTTAGACAAGGTTTTAGGAGTATAAAAGTGAATGAATTAGATTTTTAAACTTAAGAAATATCTTAGAAGCCATTATGGTGTCATGAAAACATAAGAGGTTTTTTATGAAATGGAAATGGAATGATAAAATGGGATAAAATTTTGAAAATTTACAAAGTACTTAACTAAATTACCATATTACCCTAAAGTACATACCCTCCCTTATCATGTTGCCACATCACCAAGCATGTTTCTTCCTCCCCCCTAACGTGTAAAGCTTGTCTCCCGCTTCATTTTCATGAGCAAACATACCTTAATACTTTATATACTTTGTGTTTCTAAAGAAATGACAACTTATGTCACTTTTATTTACAGTTTAACTCTTGTTTAAAATTAACAAAAAAAAAATCATATCCAAACTTGTTATATTTATTACGTAAATCAAATTACAAAATCCTAATTCATTTATAAATGTATGAAAATATTATCTCAAACGTGCACAACGTTTTCTGACAACTTTTCGACACCGAAAAGTCGAAAATTCGAAAAATGGTTTCCTGTCGCATTTTATATTTTCCTTTGAACTAATTGTTTTTATAAACAAATTTTGTAAACTATTTTACCTTCATTAGTTATTATTTAGAAGGTGTTTATTTGAGTTATAAAATCTATTATTTAATTATTAATAATATATTTAAATATCCATATTTAAAGTGATTAAATTTTGGTTTTGTTACAATCTCCATTGACCTTCTGTGATGAGCTGGACTGGGATAGGCTATCAAATTTTTTAATCTCCTCCTACATAAACAAATACATACAAATAATGTACGATGATAAAATTGTCATAGTTTAAGACAATTTTTATTGTATCGATAAAGTAAAAAATTCTTAAAATAGTATTTGCAGCTTCTATGGTCACTGGTTCACCTTTTTTAGCATGAGATTTAATCCAAACATCAACTCTAGATACAAATGTTAGATCTGGACTTTCATTTTTCTAAATTTAGAATAACATTAAATAAAAAATTGACAGGTATTAAATACTATTAAATAATGCTAAACTTAATTAACTAACCATGTCCTCGGTCAATCTAGCCATTCCTCTATGACCAGATGTATGTGGAAGTTGTTTATCCCTAAGGGCCTAATATTTCTCACTTCATTTCTGGAAATATTGGAAGGTGTTAGAATTTAGTAACTAGAAGTGTAAAAATATGATGTACTCAAATAAGTGAATTTAAATGGTGTACTCAAATAAGCGTATACAATATACTTAAATTACTCATGGTGAATTATTTTTGAGAGAAATGTGTGATCCTCTAAAGTAGAGGAGAGCACACATGTACATATATATAACACCGATAGAAAAGGAGCTGCCAACATGCCTGACAGGTGACAAATCATAACATAGAAAAAATCTAAGATAACAACATCAGGTAACTTCTTGAACGAGCTTCGGCAAGGCCACCGTCCATTACACCTTAGTATCGAATCCGACAAAGCCACCGCCCGACAATGAAGTGTTAGAAGTACCCAATATAAACCATGGTGCATCCAAGAAAACAAATGAGATCCACAAGCAGCTCCACTAGAGAAGGAACACCTCACAGCTAGAGCGGAAGATCCAGATCTAAAATATGAAAACTCTCCTAACAACGATCATATGAACAACAATCCAGCATCCGAGCAACAACAACACTAAAACCCTACAAATAGCATTCCAGCACATTTTTAGCCTAAATTTGTACCTATAGATGGAACTATACAAATATATAAGAATAATACACATATATATGCATATAAGTAAAATTATATACCTATATATGCATTAATGATATAAAAGTAATAAAACTAGAGTAAAAACTATAAGACAACAAAGAAATAATAATAAGCGTTGGACTAATAATAGGCATATATATATGTGAATTATGAGATAATGAACACAAAATCAAAAGGCATAGAAATTAACAAAATATGTAATTATATACTTAAAAAATCTAAAAAATATTAACATTATGCTCCTTTGATTAAAAGAATATTATAATGATCAGTAAAATCTTCATTCGAATTCAAATAAATGCTAATGTTGTAGTTATTAATGTTAAAAATATTGATTTTTTGTTTAAACAATTCCATGTTTTTTCTAACCTTTTTAAGATATTCATTAAAATGATTATTTATAACCAATTTATATTTTGGATTTGAGATCCAATTAAAACAAAATAAAGCTACTGTAATTACCAATATATTAATATAATTGTTATTATTATTAAGTAGTCTCCGGTATCTCTCAAACCAAAGATACCAAAATATTATAGTGAACAAAGTATCTAGTAAAATTCTATTTTCCTTTTTAAACTTAAATCTTAAGTTATTCTAGTAAAAACCACAATCAGTAAATTTAGTTGTAAGAATAAAGTTAAAAATTTTAAGAGTATTATTAAGAATGTAGCAAGTATCCATACAGTCATAATATATATGATTAATATTTTCAAAATATAAGTTACAAAAAGTACATTTATTATCAATTGACAAATTCTTTCTTTTTAAAAGTTCAGTGGTATTTAGCTTCCATGCACGATTAATCACATATGAATCTTAGTTTTTAGTGGTGCATTGTTTTCCAAATAAGATTAAAAGTGTTATTAGTAACTCCCAAGAAATTAAGAAATTTATACAATGAATTAGAAGTGAATTTCTTACCTTTATCCCATTCCTAGTTAATAATATCATTTTCATTATCAATGTTATATAAATTCAATCTTGCACATAATAAAGAGAATTGTCTTAGAGTTGTACCTTCTAAGATTCTAATTAAACTAAAGTTCCAAGGAGGATCATTATCCAGAGAAAAAACATCTTTAATTAAATCATTTTTAAAGTTATAAATTTCAAAAATCTCTTTAAATTCAACACTAAGAGGAATAACAGATATCCAACAATCATGCCAAAATTTTGTATTATTTCCTGAACGAAGAATTGTGTTAGTACCAAGGTTATAAATACCATGACATTTTAAAATCGATTTCCAAAAATTAGACAATTTATTGTTAACCGAAGGTGTAATTTGGAATAAACTATTATTACCATTATAATAATGTTTAGATATAATTTCTTTTCAAATAGAATTATCATTTATATCTTTAAATTTCCACAACCACTTCTCTAATAAAGACAAATTCATGTTATGTAAATTAATAACACATAGTCCTCTTTGCCTTTTCGATTTACAAACGGTTTCCTAGTTAACTAAACATTTTAGACAACTGTTAGGATTATCGCCGCTCCATAAGAAATCCCTTCTTATTTTATCAATTTTATTGATCACCCATTTCGGAAAAAGATGCATAAACATCCAATAAATAGGAAGTGCAAATAAAATAGAATTGATAAGAACTAATCTACCCGCTCTCGATAAAAACCTCCCATTCCAATTAAAAATTATTTTTTTAATTTTATCTATTATAATTAGCCAGTCATCATGCTTAAATTTAGTTGGTCTAATAAAAAATCCAAGATATTCAATAGGGAAATTCATGGTTTTACAATTAAGCTTATTAGCTACTAAACCTTCAACCTTATCAATGTCATTTAATACTAAAACCAAACTTTTATCAAAATTAATTTTGTCTTAAAAGTAATTCAAAGCTATATAAAATAAATTTAAGGGAAATGACATGATTAGACAAATGAGAAGTAGATAATAAGGTATCGTCCGCAAATTGAATAATAGAGAGACCATTACGTGAAATTTCGCTACCAACGTATCCTAAAGATCCATTTCCAACAGATTTTTTAATTATAGCGAAAACATCAGCAGCTAAGTTAAACAAGAGAGGCAATAAAGGATCACGCTGTTGTAAGCCACGTTTTGATTGTATTTTATTCCCTAAAATCCCATTAACCATTATACTAGAATTACCGGTTTTAAGCAAAGTCATAATCCAACCAATCCATTTACGGCTAAAACCTCTAGCTAGTAACATATCAATTAGAAAATCCCAATCTACCAAGTCAAAAGCTTTTGCAGATTCAAGTTTTAGAAGCGCACATGTAATGTTATTCTTACAACAGTGATTAATGTACTCCTGAACAATAGCCATTCCATCCGTGATATTTCTACCCTTAATGAAAGTGGTTTATGAGCAATCACTTAGATCATTCAATTGTATACTAAGTCTATTTGCTAAAACTTTTGAAATAATTTTAACAAGAATTTGGTCTAAAATCTTTCAAATTATTAGCACTGAATTTTTTATGTAGTAGAATGATGTTTGCAAAATTAAATCTTCCTAATTGTAGTTTTCCATTATAAATTCATTAAACATGTTAATTAAATCAAGTTTTAATACATCCCAAAATATTTTGTAAAATAAAATAGGAAAACCATCGGGACCCGGGGCTTTATCACTAGGCATATCATTAATAGCCTTCAAAATCTCCTTTTAAGAAAAAGGATTATCAAAGTCATTAAGATTAATTCTAGACTCAATAGGATATAGCTCATTCCATCTAACGTTTATTCTATGTTTGTTCTTATTGCCAAAAATATCCTTATAGTAATCAGTAAAGGCCTTATTCAGAATCCTTTGATCAACCAGTCAAAAATTATTCACAAGAATAGAAATTATTGTGTTGCTACGTTTTCTAACATTAGCCATATTATGAATTTTTTATGTATTATTATCACCTTCATTAATTCATTGAATTCTAGATCTCTATTTCCACATAACCTCTTCTTTTTCTAAAATTGAATTAAGTTCTTCTTTTAAATTAGCGAGTATATTATGCTCTCCAAGATTTAGTTGTCCAGTTTCTTCTATCTTATTAATTTTAAGCATTTCAGAAAGTAAATTTTCTTTTATAATCTTAATACTACCAACTACACTCTTATTCCAATTTTTAAGAAAATTTCTAAGACCTCTAAGTTTTAAAACAAATTTTTTTGTTGAGTTATATGTATTTCTGATATTATAAAAGTTCATTGATATCCATTTATTTTTAATTAGATTAGGAATATTAGGGCCCGTTTGGTTTCATTTTGTATTTTGAGTTTTGTTTTTTCAACTTGCACTAAGATATAGTAAGAAATAAGAGAAGAAGATTTATAATTCTTAGTCATTGCGACCACCAACGGACAACGAAGGAGTTGGATTGTTTCCGTGCTTTTGTTTTCTCTTGAAACACGAAAAACAAAATAAAGTTGTTTTCTATTTTACATGTTAATTTTATTTTTCAAAATTGTTTGTTTTTCAACAATACATACAACGGACGCGCTTTTGTATTGACGAAAACACAAAACTAAAAATGACAAGCCAAATGGGGCCTTAGATTCTAATAACCACATTTTTTCAAATTTAATGTTTTATTAACAATTTTATAATGATCACACGTAAGAATGATAGAGCAGTGGTCAGAATACATATACGACAAACCAAGGACTCTACAAATAGGAAATTTATCTTCAATTTCGTCACTGACAAAAAATCTATCTAAAAGAGCCATTGAAGGGGATTCCCTAGTATTACTCCAAGTGAATTCTCTATTAGTTAGTGGTAATTCAATCAAATTAGTACTGATAATAAATTGATCAAATTATTCCATTGAAGAGAAATCACCTTCCCGAGATGATCATTCCCCTAAAAACGCATAACATTGAAGTCACCACCCATAATCTAGGATCAGGAGCAAATGATCTAAATTCTAGACATTCGTTCCATAGAACTTGACGATCAATTTTCGAGTTTGGTCCATAAACATTAGATATATTTAATAAAGAGTTATCTCTAAGGATAATGAGAATAATATGTAAAGAGTGTTGCTTAGTAATAGTTTGAAGAAGTTTAAAAGAATTATCATGCCATCCTATAAGTAAACACCTAGAAGCTCCAATTGAAGGTAAACATGCCCAGTGTCTAAAATGTTAACCACCTAATCTTTTACAAAAACAAATATCAGGATAGTCTATTTTTGTTTCCTGTAAAAGAGAAATATCAATAAAGTAACCTTTAAAAAATTCTCTAATTTTATCACATTTATTTAAATCATGTGGACCTCTAATATTCCAGCTAATAATCCTCATAATCTAGATGATCTAACACTCTCTATTTCCCTACTCCTAATGTAGGCAGTATCTAATTCATCATTAGTAAAAAAAAGCATCATCCCTAGCTAACTGAAATAACTCACTGGTGGATAAACTGCCTAGAGCATAGGAAGAATAAGTACTGCCTAAAACAGAAGCCATACCTGACCCTGAATTCGTAGTGCCACTCATAGCACTCGATTCAGGCAACTCACCCATAAACGAAGAATTACTGTTACGGACTTTGGCACTACGACGAACAACACCATTGACAGGAACTGATTTCCTACATCTACCTCTCTTAGTCGATGAAGATAAAAATGAAGCTTTGTTGTCAAAATTACACTCAATAACAACTATTATAGAAATGCTTGCTGCGCATTGTAATACGTCATCTACAATATTACCACCAACTGAGTCAACTATGCCAAAGTTTACAATATTACCATTAACTGATTTTGAAATATTTTTCCTTTCTTTGTACTCATCAATCCCAAGAACACCAGAGTTAACATTATTGCCATTCATTGCATGTAAGATGTCAGTAGCCACGAGAAGATCACCACCATCAGCCTGAATTCCACTACCTCAGACTAAATCTCCACTACACCAGAATCTGACAACTTTCTCGCATCCACTTCTCTAACCTCATTACATAAACGATCACCATTAATAACAACATTATTATCTGTGTGCATACCATCCCACCCAGCAGAACATCAGTGCTTGTCAAACTGCTCTTAGCCACTTCATTTAGAACCCCTGCCACACCATAAAAATGATCACCGTAAATAACCAAGCTATTTGAGATAACATCATTTGCCTTATGCATATCATCATCTAAAACATCAATAGCCTTATGTACATCATCACATAATTCACTAGAATCCCGATGCACATTATCTTCATCCAAACAGTCATATGAAACAATCCAACCATCTGAGACATGAGAATTGAAAATCAGATTACTTTCAGTACCTCCTGCGCAAAAATTAACCACCTTGTTAACATCTCTAACCTCTAATTCCTCAATCAGACTGACAGAGTTAACATTGCACTCTTGAGCCCGATTCTCAACTCTGCTCTCATATACCAAAGAAGATGAAGGAACAACAATACCAACATCATTACACTGAGAATTCACATCTGCTCCTTCGATCAAATCAAAATTCTTACCAAAATCTTCCATTGACATAAGACAGTCAAAGCTATTAGCAGTGATTAACTCAAAACTTCCCACATCACAAGATTTTACTCTGGTTTTCTTACTATGAACATAAATAAATCATTTTTCAATTCACCCAAATGAACTGAAGAACTAGAATCACCCTTAGAATGGCTTGCATACCTATAGTCAAATACTGTATCATTGATTTTCAGAGAATGAGAACCAAATCTACAATCTAAAACAGCAGGGTCTATGAGTAATGGATCAAAGAAATTAAATTTCTCCCTTTGAATTGTAATAGAGACGTTTAAAGCTTCATTAACACCTTCAAGAATGTTTTAATCACCATTATTCCCACTAGAAACTGGCACCATATCAACAACCGAAATATCACTATCCAAAGAATTGACCGATTTCCCAAAATAATCCTCAGGATCTCCAAATTTCTCTCTATAAATTTTACCAATATTAACCGCGTTGATCATATCAAAGTGCTTGAATAATTCCTCCAAGAATTCAATTCCTTCTTTCCTCTGAATCCATAGATGATCTAACAATATTCTCTTAAGTTTCATACATTTTAACACGAGAAGAAACCCATGTTCAGAGATAGAGAGATTTTTACATTTGTTATAAGTAGGAATGAATTTCATCGAACATTCGATCTTTTTATAACCAAAGTAGTCGCACCCAAAACATCTAACAGGGTCTCTACAATCTTTAGCCAAATGAGTATAGTCCCCACAGCGAAAGCAAATTTTTCTTCCTTTTCTTCCAATTCTTGAAATTAGATTTCTGGTATATAGATTACAGAGAAGAATACTTGAATTCCTTAACCACTTCAGCTAGGTACGGTTATGTGAAGAATCGTAATCGAAAAAATAATAAGAATTGGGAAATTTAGAAAATAGAGAAGACGAGATTGAGGAAAAAGGATGCAGGATCGAGAAAACCGTTGACGCCATGATTTTCTTTTACTAATTAATACTCATGGTGAATTTATAAATAGCATGATGAGTTTTATGGACATTGTTTTTATTGTAACTATTAAAAAATAATTAGACATTTTGAAAATATGATGATATGTATAGCAACCAATAATTATAGTGATAATTAGACATGTAACTAGCAATATATGAATTAAAAAAGATAGAGACCG
Organism: Allium fistulosum; assembly: GCA_030737815.1. Lineage (NCBI taxonomy): Eukaryota > Viridiplantae > Streptophyta > Magnoliopsida > Asparagales > Amaryllidaceae > Allium > Allium fistulosum. Next base: position 1,045,416,666 of record CM060905.1, read on the forward strand.
CCAGATTATCAATAAAAAAGCATAGGAGATTTATCCAACGTTCTAAAAGTACAAATGAGCATCAAATATGTTACTTTATAAAGCAATATATCAAATACAATGCACTCAGTTTCATAAAATCATGTAATCATGTTAGACCACTTCTAGGATGCAATCATGTTCAACCATGGTTGGTGATGAGAAGGGATCAAACTCAGATATTACTCTAGATAGCCATATATGCTATACAATAAACTCAGATATTTTTTGCAAAGCATAAACTCGTGTATTATAACACATATAACTACAACACTTCTACTATTAATATTCAGAAACATCTATGATCAAGGGAGTATTGTTACACCACAATATCATTTTACCATAGATTCTAAGAATGGTTGCTTAACAAAACTTACAGTCACCAATATATAACAAAACTTGCAGTCCTTACTTTTTGAACAATAGCTTGAGAGACAGAGATGAGTAACAACAGTGTAACTTACTGACTAGACTTGAACATGGCTTTAAAAATGAGACTTTGACTTCATAAATTAGACTAATTAAAATTTCATGAGTAGAACAACAATTTAAGGGCATCAGTTATAATGAATGATATGATATAAGCTACTATAACAAATTTATACTACAAGTTTTAACTAGATCCATAACATGCCCATCAATCTCACATCAGGGACACGACTGAAATAAACTGTAACATAACAAATATTTTTGTTGTAAAAATATCTTAATGTTACCTTAAGCTTCGTACATATTTTCGCCTTCACAAACTTACTCCATTCGTTCATGCTTTTGATGTTGTTAGGTTTTGGTTTAAGTCTTTCCTCTTCATCCTCTGCTTTATTTAGCTTCCGAACTGATTTGCTTTTTGAGGATCTTCAAATTGTTCCCATTTGTTGAAATATGAATTTTCATTGCCAATCCTCTTCCAATTTAAATCTAATATGCAACAATACATGAAAACATGATATTAACACTGGAAAACATGATATTAACAATAACTAGTTTATCAAGCAAAGGTCAATGGAGAAAACTACAATTATGGTGTCTGATGGTGGAATATTATCTCATGTACAAACTGCAATAAAAATACTTCACAAGGCTACATTATAATAAACGTGGAAGATGTATTTATAGATAAAGATACATGTTTATTTGATATCAACCATGCATTGGAATATATGCACAACAAGTTGAACCTTCATGCAACAAATGAATCAAAAGTAATAGATTTGAATTCTTATATACAGGTAAGCTTCTATTTTCACCAAATAGAAGGCTTATAAACAAAACCTTCATATATTATTATATGTTGAATACGATAATGCAAGTTACTTCCAGTCTAGTTACACAAAAGCAGAATAAGCTTTGAGCAGTTTCTTACCAGTTATGTCTGTACTAGCGCTAATCATAATTATTAAGGCAATTGTGCATACAAGTGATCTAAAAGCTAGAGATTCCATATTACTAATTTTATTTTTTTCTCTTGTTGATAGTTATTTTTCTCCATCTTTTATTTGTTTACTGAGGGAAAATGTTACTATAACTGACTATTTATACACTTTGGAATGAAGGCTGATAATTGTACATCTTGACTTACTGGATAATTCAAATCGTCAGGGATTTCTAATGTGTGTTTGCAACTTCTGTTCAATTTTTACTTTGGAATTAAAGGAGTTAACCTCTATTTGCAAAGAAATTCAAAATAATATTTTGCATTCATATCGTAAATGTAACGATCTGGATTTTTGACCCTCGAAAATCGACAATAATACATCCTCGTGCTGCAAACCAAGTGCCAAAAAGCCCGATTGTTAGGGGAAAAAGAAATAAAGATAGAACATAATCTCACACGATGGAATAACATATATTATTTCAACATTAATTTTTACAGCGGAAAAATTTGAATACATTATCAGAGTCTAACTTGGATTTAGCCTGGACAGTTATAAACCCTCTATCCTTACAATTGCTGAAGAAAAAAAAATGCAATAGATGCATCGGATAATAGAATATGGCCATACATAGATGAAGATCTTCAGCTCTCCTTTGGAAAATCCAAGCATTTTCAACTAAACCAAAAACTACTCAAATCTGACCCGAGTATTAACCCGGATTAGGCTTGATAAACCAGCATGAGATACACGAAATTTTTAATGTATAGATCATGCACTACGCCATAAATGGCCTTCTACAACATTTTTGCAAGGTGTTGCCAGATAAAATGTTGCGATAGCTATACAATTTTGGTCCTACTACAACGTTGAATTTTTGATGTTGCCTTAGCCATAAAAATGTGTTGCTCTAGCTAAACAAGTGTAATTGATGCAACATTTTTTTATAGTGTTGCTATAGCAGACCTTTGCATATCTTTCGCACCGATCCGCGCCAATCTACCAAGGCAAATCCTACGTTGGAGAACGTGACACCTCAGCAATCCGAACACCACTCCTTGATCTTTTAGAGCCGCGAAGAAAAAAAGTCCCTGCAAATAACTTTTTATTTTCATTCTTCTCTGTCTTCTTACAAAGTTTCAAGCGATTTCGGTTCGATTAGGGCTTCGATTTGGGGGTTCAAGCTTTGTTCAGTGATTTCGCTTCGATTTGGGGGTTCAAGCATTGTTCACATCACTTTAGGGCTTCAATTTTGATTTTGAGGTATAACACTCTCTCCCATCACTTTAGGGTTTCGATTTAAACTACTTATAAATTCTTAATTCGGCCGGAATTAACAATTCGACTTGTCTAGGTTTCCTCTTGTTGGACACACACACAAATTTTATCTTTTTATGTTAAAATACTCATATTCATAATTGTAGTGATGGACAGCGAAAACATTTGGATAGAACTTCCAAAGTTTAGTGAAGGATATATTAGCGGGATAAGAGCCTTTATACAAAACGGTTTTTCTAAATTCGCCGTAGGCGATGAAATGACGTGCCCATGCAAGAATTGTAAAAATAGCAAGTGGCGTCATCCAGATATAATTTATGATCATCTCATCTGCAATGGTCCATCTCCATTGTATGTGAAATGGATTTGTGAGGTTTCTCACCCAAATTTTGGAAGCAGTGATAAAGATATAGACTGTGATGCTGGTGATTTTGGAGATAATCTAGGTGAAATGTTGCACCGTACTCGTGGAAATATGCAGAACTGTGAAGATGAGAATTCTGATGCACCAAATGCCGATGCTAAAAGATTTTATCGCCTTGTCGAAGATGGAAAGCAGCCATTATATCCTGGCTGTTCAAAATTTTCGAGATTAAGTTTTATCATCAGGCTTTATTCTTTAAAATGTGTACATGGAATTACAGAGTCTGCAGTTGGGGATATACTAGAGTTGATGAGAGAGGCTTTTCCACAGGCCCACATACCTTTATCTTTTAGAGCCGCGAAGAAAATCATTAAAGATTTAGGTCTTGATTACAAAAAAATACACGCATGTCCAAACGATTGCATGCTCTATTGGGCAGAAAATGAAGATAAAGATGTCTGTAACTCTTGTGGTATTTCGAGGTGGGAAGAGGAAAAGAAAGGCACCCGTGACAATGATCCAGAGAAGTTGATTCACAAAGTCCCGGCAAAAGTGATGCGTTACTTTCCGCTAAAACCAAGGCTGCAAAGGCTGTTTATATGCAAGGAGTATTCACAACTTATGAGATGGCATTCTGTGGGCCGAAAAAAAAACGGAAAACTTAGACATCCAGCTGATAGCAAGACTTGGAAGGCGATGGATGCTATGTATCCTGATTTTTCATCAGAAAATAGAAATATCAGATTGGGTGTAGCCTCTGATGGATTCAATCCTTTTCGTACAATGAGTACAACTTACAGTACATGGCCAATTGTATTAGTTAACTACAACCTTCCACCTTGGTTGTGCATGAAGCCCAAAAATCTAATTCTTTCAACACTCATCTCCGGTCCAGAGTCTCCAAAGAATAAAATTGATGTATATATGCAGCCTCTAATTGAAGAGTTGAAAGAATTATGGGATCTAGGCATAGAAACTTATGATGCTTTTACTGATCAAAAATTCATGTTACGTGCAAGTGTGTTGTGGACCATTAGCGATTTTCCGGGGTATGCAATGTTATCCGGTTGGAGCACAAAGGGTAAATTGGGTTGTCCTGTATGCCATTATGAGACTTCTTCAATGTACTTGAAACATAGTAAAAAAATGTGCTACATGAATCATAGAAAATTTCTGGATCCGAAACACAAGTGGAGGTTTGATAAGAGGAGGTTCAATGGTGAAGTTGAAATAGGACAGATTCCGGGAAATTTATCAGGAACAGACATTGAAGAACTGTTGCGTGACTTTGAAAATAATATTGGGAAGAAAAAGGATTCCCCTTTCAAAAAGAAGTCAATATTTTTCAATTTACCGTATTGGAGCCACAATTTATTGCGACATAACCTTGATGTTATGCATATAGAGAAGAACATATGCGACAACATACTCGGTACTTTGCTAAATATTAGTGGCAAGTCAAAAGACCATTTGAATGCTCGTTTTGATTTACAGGAAATGGGCATTAGGAAGGTCCTGCATCCCGTTTTATCAAATGACGGCAAACACTTTGAAATTAGGGCTTCCATATTTGACAAGACGAATAAAGAAAAAGAAATATTTTGCTCAGTACTGGAGAATGTTAAATTGCCATACGGTTGTGCAGCCAATATCAGTCGGTATGTTCACACGAAGGAAAGGAAAATCTCAGGGTACAAGACCCATGATGCTCATTTTCTACTTCACTACTTGTTGCAATTTGCTGTGAAAAAAACACTGAAGCCTGAGGTTGCATTGCCTCTGATAAGATTTGGTGCATTCTTAAGAGGTCTTTGGAGCAAAGTAATTGATTTGGAAGATGTGAAGAGGCAACAACAAGAAATTGTCGAAATTCTTTGCCAATTTGAGATGATATTTCCACCGGCTTTCTTTGACATAATGGTTCACTTGACGGTTCACTTGTGCAAGGAAGTTGAATACGGTGGACTTGTGCACGTTCGATGTATGTTTCCGATTGAGCGTTATCTAGCTAAACTCAAATCTTATGTGCGCAACAGATCTAAACCGGAGGGTTCCATCGCCGAAGGTTACTTGGCAGAAGAATGCTTGACATTCTGCTCAAGATTCTTAAGCGGTGGTGATGCAGTACCTAAATTTGAAAGTTGTCCACAAAATATGGAATATGCTATTGGTACAAGAGGAAATAAAGACGGAAAAGCTATTCATCTAAAAGAATCTGAGTGGATGGCATGTCATCGGTACATTCTATTCAATTGTGGTAACGAGGAAATAGATAATTTAAAAGAGTAAGTTTTTATGTTCTAATTTTATTCTAGCAAGTACTAAAGAATTAGAATATTTCTTTATTGATATTAATACCATCATAATTATTATAGGGAACATCGAGCTTTAATTGATGGTCATGCAATATCGAGAAGATATAAAAGAGAGAGAGCACACTGAAGAATTCTGGAAATGGCTGAAGGATGAGGTTGGGAAGAAAGAGGACATTTCGAAAGAGCTAGAAGTGCTTGCAATGGGCCCTAATCGGACAGCTAGGAAATTTAGTGGATATGTTATTAATGGATACAGATTCCATACAAAATATAGAGATGCTAAGTGTAAAACACAGAATAGTGGTGTATTCTTGACTGCCTTGACCACTAGCTTTGCAAGTTCAAAAGATCAAAATCCATTGGTTGGTAATGTTAGTTACTACGGAGCAATTGAAGAAATACTAGAAATTGATTATTGGGGAGAAATTTCAGTGGTTTTATTTAAGTGTTGCTGGTACCAAGAAGAGAAAGATTTGTATGGGATGACTCGAGTTAATTTTAATAGATTGTGCCAGAAATCTGATCCGTATGTTATGGCTTCACAAGTACAACAAGTATTTTATATACAAGATCCAACTGATACGGCACTTTATAACGTTGTCAAGAAATTGCCGAGGGACTGGTGTGATGTCGAAAATGAAAATGGAAATGAAGATGATCCAGTTTTACATGATATTCAATGTGGTAATGGAATAGGAAATCAAGTTAGTGATGTTAGGTGGTATAGAGATGACGTCCCGGCAACACAAATCCTCATTCCGCCTAGCATAGAGGAAACTTCCTCTTGATTTCTATGTAGCAATATCAAGTGACTTCTATTTATGTATTGGTTCTTAATTAAGGGACGACTTCTGTATCTATTGATTTTCATAATTAATTTACTACTTTTTAATTACTTGACTGCTTGTAAGTTATTCTGATTTTATGTGTTCCCTTGTTGTTTCTAGTGCTTTATATACCTGCATACACATATGTACTTAATATACCTACCCATTTTATTATTTCATATCTTGCTTCCAATGTAAACTCACCATTCTGTATCCATTTTGTATAGGATGGGGGAACTCATGCAGCTCACATTTCATCACAAGGGTGCATTTCAGAAGGCACAATATGTTGGTGGAACCGATACTGTGGTAAAGAGGGTTGATCCTGACTACTTCTCGTACACAATGCTCATGGAGTTTGTGAAGGATGAACTTCAATACACCGAAATAGGAGGAATTTATATGAGAAATGGTGAGAAGGGTGGGTGGAAGTTAGTGACGAATGATGCGGACCTCTCCGAATTAGTCAAAGGAGTTAACACTGGTGGCAACTTGGATTTTTATATCGACAACGTTGTCGATACTGCAATTGAGCCATTGAAGCAAATGCAGCCGCATGTAATCATGCGGCCAAGGCAGAATCTGGTTACAGGTATATATAAATGGATAGTTAATATCATTTACAGATTGTGATATTTTGATATAGCAAAAAAAAAATTTATTGTGATATTTTGATTATAACATTTAAAGAATATGATTATAATATCATTGTATTGTTGCAGCTACAAAACCAGTGAAACGACAGTACGTGACGGCTCATCAACTAAAACAGAACCAAAAAAACAAGAAGTTAGCTGAAGTCAATAGTCCTCGGAAGTCAGCACGGTTGAATAGCAATGCAACTGTGAATCTAAAGTTAGGTGAGGTGAACAGTCCTCGGCAGTCGACACGGCTGATTAATCCAGAACCCAACGATGCAACCGTGAATCTAAAGTTAGCTGAGGTGAAAAGTCCTCGGAAGTCGGCACGGCTGAATAATCCAGAACCCAGCAATGCAACCGAGAATCTAAAGTTAGCTGAGCAGGTAAATCCTCAGAAGATGACACAGAAAAAAAAACAAAAATCAGCGATTCAACAGTGAATCTGAACTCATCAAGTGTTAAGAGGAAGTTGGAATCACGTTTACCAACATCGGAAGAAGAAGATATGGATGAAAATGGCATGCAGGTTTGAAGAATTCTTATTATGATGATCTTATTGTAATTTGAATATTTTGTACCACTCTTGCAGCATACTTACTATGATGTTCCTGTTTATTATATACTTGCAGGATGTTCATCTACCACCTCCACCACCTCCAAATGAGTATTCTACACCTCCACTATCTCTACAAGATTATGAAGTACAGAGAGCTGCTAAGTTGATGGTGAACCTAAAAGATTATGAAGTACATAGAGCTGTTAATGTGATGAGGAACAACGAAGTTCTTGCTTCTCTAGGTGTGCCTGCAATTTCAGCTGAACTGAGAAATGCAAACCAAAAAAAAGTTAAAGGAAAAGAAAAGATGCAAGAGGATGTGGATAGTGATCAGGAATATAATCCGGACCATGAGGAGCATAGTGAAAATGATACTTCACAAAGTCCAAGAAAGGTGTGTGATAGCTACATATCTTATTTTTTCTGCTTATGAAGATAATAACTATAAAATCCAATCTTATTTCCTACTTATATATAAAATTTAGAGAACTAAAAAAGTTGAGAAGCCCAAGCCTGTTAGTGGACCACAAACTCATTCAGCTAGTGGTATCGCAAAGGAAAAGGAAAAGTTGAGAAGCACAAGCCCAAGCCCAAGCCTGGTAGTAAGTTCAACTGAGAAGGATGCTGAAGGAAAAGGAACAATGGCTGATTATTTGGCTCTGCGGGAATGACAAAAGAAAAATGCTGCAAAAGCTAGTGCAAGTGGTATGGCAAATAAGTATGTTGCGGAGAATGTCTTGCCAGACATTGAAAATGAAGAAGTTGAAGTAGGTGCTGAATTGATGTGATAATAATATTTAATATTACAGTAGGATTAATATTTAAGTACTGAATTTACATTATGATTTATGTTATTATTTGACGGGACTTTTCATTTTAATTAAAGGTGAAGTTCCTAAAAGACTCAGAGGTCACACAAAGATGTTTAATGTTCATACAAGGGCGAATGACAAAAGAGTTGTAATTATGATGAACCAGTGGTTCCAACCTATTTCAGATGATGACAAAGTAATATCTGAACTGAGCAACTTTTTAGGAACATTGAAAAGGTCCATGCCACTTACGTATAAATCTTGGTCGGATGTTTCTGAAAAGTTGAAGAAATCTCTATGGGATTATGTTAAGGTAATCTATTATTAACTATAATGTTGCTGAATTTTACTTTAATAAGTAATATTGATCTATTAACTATAATGTAGCTGAATTTTGATTTATTTATTCTTTTTTATCTTTGATTTATATTTAAGCAATGGTATATTATTTCGGATGAATGTGAAAACTGGGTGTTGAAGTCTATTCGTGACCGTTGGAGGGGGTACAAGAGTCGCATAAAAACAGCTCATTATAAAGCTTATAAGACTGATGAGGAGAGGCTAGAAAACAAGCCGGACAACATCCCAGTGGAGGATTTTAAAGTGCTCTTGAGGTATTGGGAAGATGATGAGATTCAGGTATACGTACATATTATTTATTTCGCAAGATAAACGAGTACTTTTTTTGTGAGATAAACGAGTACTTTGTTTTTTGTGTATTTTTTAGCAAAAAGCACTGAAAAATTCTGATAGTCGTAAGTCGTATCAAGACACACACACCGCTGGTCCAAAGTCATTCGCCCAGCTTCGTCATAAGATGGTATGTGATACTTTACATTTTTGACTGAAGAGAGTGTATGCTAAACTATCTATTGAACTTGTATCAGGAGACACCATCCGATGCAGCACTTTTTCTTAAAAGTCGTAAGAGAACAGATGGGCGTGAGTACGTGTCTAATCCTCAAGTAATGAAGTACAAACTTGTAAGTAATAATTCTGTTTTGTAATAATTTTGTTCTGTTTTGCACATGCTGCACATTGTTTATGTCTTGCTCATGTGCATGTATGCTCATGTCCTTGAAACTGTCCTTGAAACACTTGTTGAACCAGAGTTTCGCAAACGTACTAATGGCATAGATGTTTGCTTTGGAAATTGTAATTGAGTATATTGTGAGATTAAGAATTTTGAACCCTCAGCCATTTTTTCCCTTTTCTAGTCGAATGAAGAGGACTTGCTTTTGCGTTTGGCTAGAAATGACACAAAAACTGGAAACGAAGAAATGAATTTGGTTAAAGGGATTACTAACTTGGTTTATATAAAAATATATGTCTATAGTAATATACATATGTGCATAAATAAAATGAATGGCCGTTTGAAGCCTCAGAATCCAGATGACGAAGCCATAGCTGGCTGTCGACGGAATTGTTTTCCAGTTTTTACTAGTATATATGTTACAAATTGTTTTCTAATTACATGCACATAAACAAATTGTTTTCCAAAATGTGGCTTTCTCTGCATTTGCTGTACAATCCATATATAAGCATTTGCTGCATTCTCTGCATTTACTGTAGGGTAATTTTGATGTGGTTTTATTTTGTAGGACTTAGTTCAAAAGGCAATGGCCGGTGGAGAAGGAGGAAATACTGTCGAAACAGTAATTTCGAATGGAAAATCACAGGGTCGTCCTTTGCTTATAGGGAGGCGTGCAAAGTGTGCAAAACAATCAACCGAGGCTCTAACAAATGCTTACGTACATGACTTAAGGCAAAGGCTTGTCGAAGAAATTGAAGCACAGCTAGAATCCAAGGTAAATCAGAAGGTACAAGAGAATTTGGCTAGGGTGCTTAAGAAATTAGGTGATGCCAACCCGGAGATGAACATCAATGTAGAGGATCTAACTTCCGCAATCATGTCCAGTGAGACTGATAATCTGACTGGAGGCACCAGCTCTTAAGTCTCATTTATGAATTGTTATGTGTACTGGATATTTTGGGGTAGCTTTGTAGTATTTTGGGGTAGCTTTGTAGTATTTTGGGGTAACTGACATGAATTGTGATGTGTACTGCTGTATGAATTGTTATATGTACTGTGTATTATGCTGTGTATTATGCAAGTGTTTTATGTGATATTGTACTGTGTATTATGCAAGTGTTCTATGTGATATTGTACTGTTCTATGAGCTCTTAGTGTCTCTTCAGTATAGTGTTGCAGTAGCTTCAGTATAGTGTTGCAGTAGCTTCAGAATAGTGTTGTAGTAGGCTTCTGAATAGTGTTGCAGAGGCTTCTGAATAGTGTTGCCACCGGGTTATAAATGTTGCTTAAAATAATGATGCAATAGTCATTCAAGGTGTTGCCATAGGGATGGACCCAGTTGGGTCGTGGGACCCACATTGTGGGCCCCACAATATGCGGGCCCCACAACTTCAGAAATTTAATACCCTATAGCAACATTTTTGGAATGTTGCTACAGATACCTATGGGTGTTGCCATAGACCCAAATAGGGTTCTATTGCAACAATATTACTTATGTTGCCTTAGATAGTCAAAATGTTGCCTTTGAGGTCTAAGGCAACGACAAAAATTGCATCACCCTAAAAGTGTTGCCATAGACCTATGGCAATATTTTTCGATCCTGAGCCAACATTTTTTTTTGTGTTGCAGAAGGCCATTTATGGCGTAGTGATGCTGATGATAATCAAAACCTTTGAAAAAGAAAGGTTACTCATAAGACCACGCCTACATATAAATACAGACGGGTTTTTATCTTATGATAACCAAAATACTTTATAATGAAAGCACTTTGATATTATCTTTAATGACATTGGTTTTGAAAACATTTTTCAAGTAAATATATATAAAACAAGTATCAGTACCCGGACTAAGTCTATGGTAATATATCCGGACTAGGTCAAGCGGAATATACCTGGACGGAATATATGATACCAAAGGGGTAGCTGAAATGTTTACAAAGCCTTATAGCTATTTTGGGACTACAATCAAAACTGTAAAGCTCGTATTGGAATTGGATTTCCAACATTATAGGGAACTGGTGGCCTTTTTCTTCGATCAACACATAACAACTATGTTCTTGTGGTGACCTTATCGCTTTTCTCAAGCAAGCCACTCGGAACTACACTTGCTACACTACTATGGAATAGAGTATTACTAAGTGGCTTTACATGATCTCCGCCAGCCTCTAATACCAGTCCATTACATTATCTTAAGGCAACAAATTCCTTGAGGCAACATATGCCTTTCATTCCAAATAACTGAAAGCCCGAAATATGTCCTGCAGACTATATAGTATCTCATATCATTCATGGGATGTGAGGCTCGTGAGGCTACGCTTAATTTCTTCAAAGCCACGCTTTATTTCACATAAAGCCATGCTTTACCTTTCTCATAAAAGGTTCCACTTTGAATGTCACATTGCCATACCTTCGATTACTATTAACTTCCATGAATACACAACTACTAAGCTCGTACATCTCAGAGAAGGGTGTTAAGCTAAGAGAAGTTTCCTTGTCTGCCACCAAGTAGATGTACGTTTGTAAAAGTCAACGTTGTGATCATAAAAATGCAATGTCAGACACTCGTCCATACAAGTTAGTTCAGGGACTGAACGAAAACGAAGGCACTCCTCCTACTAGATACTGTCCCGAATCACCCCTAGGATCAGCAGCGATTAGTCCTTGTAATCCGAAGATTTTAAAATATGACAGACCACTCCTATAATAAATATCACCATATTTAGAGTAACCCAGAGAATGTCAACAAGCAGTCCTTCCACTATGAAGATCTTTGGTCTTCAATACAACGAAGATTTTCATAATGCAGACACCACTACCATGTAAATATTGTAACAACCCAAAATTTTAACTCGTGATAATTAATTCGTTAATTAATTAAATAATAAGATAACTTTGTGAAATTATCAGAATTGAGCCACAGGAGTTGCACCATTGTGTCCGTGGTAATTTTCTGGTCAATTTCCATATATAGAACGTCAGAATCCGAGCTAAAATGAACGAGATATGAATTAAACAAAATAAGCAGAAAAAAATGTATAGGCCAGGTCGATTGGCCGGTCGACCTGGGCACAAGGGCGGTCGACCCGCCTTGTTTTTTTTAGCGAACGAACGAACATTCATTTGAACGTTAGTGAGGTATTTTGCATTCTTCAACTCGATCTGGTCCTTCCATTTCTGCATCCGATGGCCCCTATTTAGCCTATGACGTGGTTGCATCCTATTCAATCCCCAAATCCAACGGTCTGAGATCCACTTCTACCCTAACAAATAAAACCCTAGGCCTAACACTTTTTCTTGTTCTAAAATTTTCTCCAATTAGGTTCACCTATTCAGGAAGGACCCTAAGCGGAATAATTTTCCAAGGAGGAAATCGTTTTAAATAAAAATATTTAACAACACCAAGTGGATCCGTGAAGGCCCAAAGGGAAGAGCTAAGGACCAAAAGTGAGTGGTTATAATTATTTTAAATTTCTTTAAGTAATTTAAAATAATAGGGTTTCCAATAGTTGTAGTTTAACTACGATTTTTAGAGTAACCTTTTTAGTAATTTATTTACAGTTTTTAGAATTATTTTCAGTCTATTCCTTCTAGCTATTCTTTTTAGTTAATTTTAGTTTATTTCTGTTAATTATAGCTTTTCGCATTTAATTTCAGTTTATTTATTTTATTTTAATTTATTTACTGTTACTTCTGTGTTATTTACATCTTTTCCCTACGCCTTGGATTTTCTTTTATTTTCAGTTTTCTTTTATTTCTCCTTCTTCTTCTTCGTGTATGGATTAGAATAGAATTAACGCGAAACTGGGTTAAATTATAAGAAATATGAAATAATGGAATATGAGATGTAAATCACAAAGACTGTAATATAATTGGAATAGGACTGAAGTTATGCTTAATTATGATATTAATTGGACTGAATTAAGAAGATTGGCCTAGTTATAACTTAGAATTATAACTGAAAAGAACAAAAGAAGAAAGAAGCTTATTTTCACACTTAAACCTTGGGTAAAGTAATAAGCATGATTATAACGTAGGTTATAATGAGAAATAGAACGTAATAAGGCTTATTTTAAGACTTAGTATAAATTAATAAGCACAGATAGTAAAAACAAGATTAAAGGATTATTTAAATAATTTGTCTAAGTTAATAAGCAAAGAATTAAAGTAGGACCTGTACCAAATAGCATTTTCCTATATTTTCTATGGACATGGTGTTTCACATAATCCTAAAGTGAGACGAGGGGCATGCTTATGCTAGTAGTGGTAGTAATTGGTAATATAGAGATGTTCAAATAACGGGGGACTTGGACAAGGGCGCTATTAGATATTGTTTGGATGACGGGCCAGTACCGGCAGCATTCCCCTATATTTTCTATGGACACGGTGTTTCACATAATCCTGAAGTGAGACGAGGGGCACGCTTATGCTGAGTCGAGGTAATATTATGATCCAATAGGTGGAGCAACAGGTAGCATGGGCATGGTGGCAGTTACGCATGCGACTTCCATTTCAGTGCTCAGTAATCGCTATGAGTTCCAAGCACTTAATATGTGTATCTTTCGTAGACACCATTGCCTTCTGTGTAGGAAGCTATGTATCGTCTAGTCCACAGTGGGTGCTTTGTGTATCTTTCGTAGTTACCATTGGCTGTTGTGTGGGGAGTTATATAGCATCTAGTCCGTAGTAAGGTCTATGAAGTAGCAGGCCGATCAAAGGGTAGAATTAGGATTTCAGCCTAATTATAGGATTAGGAATTCAGCTTAATCAAGCAGCTATCAAAGACAAGTACAAACAACCAAAGTTGACCTATCTTATCAATTGTAATAGTTTAATCGTATTTTCTAGTTTATCTCTTTCCTATTTCCTTTGTTTTCTTTTGTACATACTAGAACTATTGAAGGGTCTATTACTTTTACTTTTCCTAAAGATTCTAGTAGTTACTATCACTCACCAGACTTTTAGTCTGACCCACTCCTCTATTTTCCCCTTTTCCCCCCATAGGCAATCAAGGGAGAGGGCAATAGATTGCAGTTGCTCGGAGGTTTCTTGGAGAAGATTCTGCTATGTATTTCCCTACTTTTATTTTCATTTTTCTTTCTTTATACTGGCACTTGAGATGGATATTTATACTCTAATTTTTGTTGAGACTACGAGTTTTTATTTCATGAGACATATTAGGCTTTGAGACATGTATGTTGTATTTGGTATTTGACTTATTTGGTTTATGAAGCAATTATGAAGTTTTTTTGTTTTGAATTAGTTGTTATTTTAATTTTTGTTGGTTTTACCTATTTTTGTCTTGTGAATCTTAGTCTTTGTTAGTTTCAGTTATACCTACAATGCACCATGCCTTTTAATGTGTCCTTTTGGATATATTAAGGGGTGTGGGGGTGTTTCACTTGGTATCAGAGCCTAAGGTTACAAGATTCCTAAAAATTTATTTTAAAGATAAAGTATTTTTTGAAATAACTTGTTTTAAAAAGTATTTTTCGGAAAAGAACTCTTAGAAATGTTTTTAAGAATAAAAGAGTTTTTATAAAAATCCCCTCATAAGTCTAATTCAATTTTCCTTTGACTCTTTCCTAAACTATCTCTTTCTTTTCGTAGAATGACTGATGCCCGAACCTTCCCAAGGGCATTCTAGTACCAGCCTGGTTTTGTAGGTACTTACAAGCCATGACTTCAGAGGTGCATGGACCAGCACCCAGTCCTGCACCAGCGGGTGGGAACCCCATCAACCCACCTGGTGCCATCAATTTTCTAAGCTTTGTATGGATTTTGCGAGTTTGGGCGGAAAGACTTTTTCTAGCAGGGAGACTTTTGTGGAGGCGAGAGCTTGGCTTAGGGACACCGAGAGGATATTTGGCTTATTAGGATTGGAGGACCAGCAGCGGGTTCAACTAACATCCTGGCAGCTGAAAGAGGAGGCTTCGTATTGGTGGGAGGTCATAGAGTTAGAGGGAAGGGAGGTGACTTGGAATGGATTCCTGGAGTGGTTTGATAGGAAGTTTTTGTCTTAAGCAGAGGAGAGTGTTCAGTTAGAGTGGTTTATTAATTTGAAGCAAGGAAGTTTGTCAGTGAAGGAGTACATCAATCAATTTAATGAATTTTCTCGGTTCGGAGTGAAGTTGGTGAATACGCCGCACAAGAAATGTAATATCCCTGAAATTTGAGCAATATCAATTTAGTAATCTGTTAAATGATTAAATTGATATTGATGATCTTTGATAATAAATTTGAATTTGATTTAATAATCTAATTAAATAAATATTTAATTAGTGAATTTTATCTTTTAAAAACTAATAAAATGATTTCTATTTATGATGTATATATATGTGTATATATATTGTAAATAGATAGGCTTTGGTTTGAAATTTAATAAATAAATAAAGTCTTGTTTTAAATTTCTAATATACATTTTAATAGTTTTGGATTTTAAAATATATGTATGAACTTTTATTTATAAGTATAATTGATTTTATTTTCTTTAAAGAAATTTATATATATATAGATAAGTATTTAATAAATTAAGAAAAGGGCTTTATTAACATTATAAAATAAATATAAATTACTTATAGGACAAGTGTAAATATATTGAGCCTAATACAACAAGTGTTAATTTATGCTCATGACAAATGTAAATAGATTAGACAAGTGTCATTTTTGTTTTTAATTTTTCTTTTATTTTTAAAATAAATCATTTATACTTATAAAAACATGTTTTCCTCCTCCTCATTTCTTTTCTAATTTTCATTTTCAAAAGCAAAGAAAAACTCAAGCTTCTCAAAAATGAAATCTGGTAACAACATTCACAAATCAGTAACCAAACTCCTCAAAACCAGAATCATGTTCAAATCAAAAAT
Organism: Allium fistulosum; assembly: GCA_030737815.1. Taxonomy (NCBI): domain Eukaryota; kingdom Viridiplantae; phylum Streptophyta; class Magnoliopsida; order Asparagales; family Amaryllidaceae; genus Allium; species Allium fistulosum. Next base: position 1,045,432,745 of record CM060905.1, read on the forward strand.
TGTAATCATTCTTTTTAAAACCAAAATCAAGCCTGCATGTTTCAATCCTGTACGTTTTCAAAGATCAAAGAAATATGCAAAACATCTTCCTCAAACCACTAGCCTGCATTTTTCAAAATCATTAACCTGAGCATCTGCATTTTTCCAAACCTGAGAACAACAAAACATGCAAAGCATTTCCAAAATCAAAAGGGTGCATACATTTTTCTTTAATCAGGAATCAATTCAAAAGCCTGCCTGCATTCATCTTTCAAACCTGGGTATATCAAAAGGAAATCTGTAATTCAAGTTTTAAATTCAAAGCAAGTTGAATCTGGAAATCAATGAAGTTGTCTGCAAGTTTCTATAGCAAGCAACTCAAGTTTTAAATCGAAAACCAGAAGCTAAGGCTATTTCAAAAAAATAAAGCTCTGTTTATTTGCATGCCTGGTGAGTAAACATTCTTTTCAAAAGTTTAAATTGGATTTAAATTTGCTTTTATGTGATTTTTGAATGAAGAACTTTGCATGTTTATATTTATGGATGTACACTGTATATATGTATTAGCTGTGTATATGAATGTGTTGCATATGTATATGTATCTGATTGAAAGCATGCATGACTGTTGTTCTTGAATATCTCTGTTCTTAGTTCAGGTTTATTTTTTTTTTATCTAAGTTCAAAATCTTCTCCTTTGATCTCTGTTAGACCTTAGTTCCAAAACAAATTTAGTTTGTTTAAACTTGAACTTGAATTTAAAAATAGTTTAAACATGTTTATGTATATATATAGTAACTGGAAATTAAAATTTATAGTAAAAATTTATATATATGTTAAAATCAATTATTACAATTCTCTGATTCAAATACATAACCTGAATTGGTCTGAGTAAACATGATTTTTAAAATGAAAATTATGATTTTTAGATTTGAATTGGATATGAATTTGGGAATTTTCTGGAAATTGGGTTTGGGCAAATTTCTGGCGATCTTTGGGTAAGGAGGTCTCAGGGTTTTGTCAGAAGCAAGGTTGGTGATCGAAGTGTTGGAAAATAATGGGTGGTGAGGTGTCTGATGGTCGTGGCGACAGCGGCGAGATAAATTTAGGTTCTAAACCTAGTTTGGTTGAGTTTGGAAAATTGGTCAATTCTACTTCCTCTGTGCATCGAGCTTGAAGAAATTCTGGGTGAAGGAGGCGTAGTAGGTTAACAACCCATGGCCGGAGTTGTAGGGTTTATCATCGATTAGAGGCGAGTGATTTGGGATTTTCTGGTGATGGGTTTGGGTTTCAGTTCACCCTGGGTACTCGATTTTGAATCGAGGAAGGAGATGAAGTTCTGTTGATCGTGGGTGCTCGTAATGATGTTGGGTGACTTGGCGATGGGATCGTCGTTGATCGAAGGAGGGTCACGCGCTGGTGCAGGTGCACGTGGTGATCGGTGCACCATTGTTGCTTTGGGAATTGTTTGTTTTCTCGAGTAGGGTCTCGGGGTATAAGGTAGTTGACTCGGGGAAACTCGCGTGATTCTGGGTTGTGGCTCGAGTGTTTCTGGGTTTTTGCAAGCCTGGTTAAACTGTTAAGTTTAACAGTTTTAAAATTTTAACTAAAACAGTTTTCTTAAAATTTAAGTCAAATTGTTTTTAAAAAAAGAAAGATGATGTTCTTGGATTCATGTATACATGGACTGAACCCAAATTGAAATGCTTAAACAGATTTTTAATTTAAAATAAATTAGGTTTTAAACTCTAAATAATTTAAACTAAATTAAAGTTCTTGAAATTCATTTCTTTGAATTGAATTGTTTATATAAATGAATTTGTATGAATGGTTTTAAAAAAATGTTTTAAGTTAAAAACTTAATGTTATTTTCAAACTTGTTTTGAAATATAAAAGGAAATTTATAAGGAAATGTTTTTATTAAATTAGTTAATGAATAATGATTTATAAATTAACAATTAAAGTTTTCAAGTAATTTATTAACTTAAACTAAGGATTGTTAATTAATGATTAAAGGAAAGTAATTAATGATTACTTTATATTTAAAACTAATTAATGACTTATGCTAAGTAAAGTTTTTTTTAAATTAATTTAAGATAATGTTTTATCTTAAATAATAATTAAGTGTTAATGATTTGTAATTAATTAAGTTGATTAAGAATTTTAAGTTTAGTTAATTAATTTAATTTATTATTTTTAAGGATTAATTAAGTAATTAATTAAGTATAATTATTATTTTAATTAACAAATAATTATGATGATTTAATTAATGGCTAATGATTTATTAAATTGTAATTATTTATTAATTAAGTAATTAAGGGATAATTAAACTAGTAATTAAGTTTTAATTGAGTTTTCTTAATTAATTAATAAAAATGGTTATTAATCTATAATGCAAGTTAATTAAGAATTAATTAACTATTATTTAAGGTAAATTAATTATAATTAAGGATTAATTAATTTTATTATGGATTAATTAATTTGTAATTAAGGTTGTTAATTAATAATTAAGTTTTATTAATTAATGATTAAGAGATGATTAATTAGTAAATTAAGGTTAATTAATTAATTATAAAAGAAATTAGTGAATGATTATTTTGTATTAAAGTATTGATTAATAATTAAGGTTTATTAATTAATAAATGATGATAATTAATCTGTTAATTGAAGATTAATTTGGTTAAAGAGTAATTAAGGGATGAATTACTCAGTTATGATTTATGAGGTGAATGTGATCAAGTAAGTTAATTAATTTGTTAACTAATTAAAGATAGTCACTTGATAAATGATTAAGTTTGTTTACTTAATAAGTTTTGATAAGAGAAATTACTTAAGAGAAGTAATTAATGATTAAATTACAGGGGTATTTGAGATAAGTGAAATTACTTATTTGGAAGTAACTTTAAAATGGATAATTACTTGGCATTGATTGATATCTCTGATGAGATATATGCTGTATGATATGGATGTTAGTTGAATTGTATGGATTATCTGATAATGTTGATTATCTGTTGGGAATTATCTTTCTTTGTGTATAAAGATAATGAATTGAATTGTTTTAACCTTTAAAACAACTTGGCCTTAAAAGTTACGCTTTGGATTTCGATGAGACCGGGATCGGGTTTCCGTATACCGGATTTCCAGGTCTGGAGACCCGAATACCACATCGATCCAAATTAACGATAGGTCGTGAATCTCAAGTAAAGATGAAGATTTAGAGTGCAAGGGTTATTGTCGTTAACTCTGAGGGTGATTCCAAAACGAGTGTAACGAGATAATGCCTTCGGTTTCGTTCGAACCCGGAACGAACTTGTATGGATTGAATGCTTTCAGCACATCGTCAGGCGGACGATGAGCATTCTAAGTGATATGTTCTGATTAAAGGTAATCGTAACCTCAAGCCTCATCAACCGGGAATGGCTAAAACAGGGGAGGTGCAGCAAGGTTTCGTGGGTAGCACCCACTGAGAGCAAGATAGATCCCTGTCTAGAGGTCCCTTTATTTTATTCGGCTTAGTGTGTGGTTGGTCGCGCCAACTACGGGATTGTCTTGTTCGGAATTATCCAGTAAGGGATGGTTCCGGCTTTGTGTTGCAGGGGAGCGGGCGTACTCCTCGGTACGGTGATCTAGGCCACGTACTGTGACGGGCGGTACCCCAGTAGCCCTGCCATTGTATGGAATCCAAACTCCAATAAGTGCCGTACGTATTAGTTGTGCCCAACTATGTTGGAATGTGAGATGTAAGCATTTCAGCTATTTCTATATTTTACTTGAAAACCCTAGACCCTATTATAATAAAATCAGATTTCCTATCAAATGTTTTGGTTAGCGTAAGGTAAAAACTTACCCATGTTTATTTGTGGGGAGTCTTACGTGATACCTTTTCTTTCAAAAGGTTTTGAAGTTAAGCAAGTTTAACCTGTTACTCACACCAGACCCATGTCTGACCCAAGTGTTTATTTCTGTTTTATATAAACTCTTGGGTACTCAAATTTTTACGAGTAGCCAAGGGATTCAGGTTTAGCTTTGACGAATATTCTGGAGGAGCAATGGAGCAGGAGGCTTCGGCGTTCGTAGATATAGTATTCCGCTGTGTTGATATCTGTGTTAGTGTCTTGTCTTGTATTTGAGTTGTAATGTCTAGACAGATGTTTATAACTGTCTAGTATGTGTTGTATAGTTGTGTAAACTCTGATAAGTGTTGTACTATGTAATAGTTTATGTTATTAATATAATTTATTCGTTCCGCTGTGAGATCGTTGTTGTTGTTTCTTTCTTTCTTCTCTTCTTTTCTATTTTCTACCCCTTTCTTTCTTATTAACGATGCGACTTTCTGTGGAGAGAAAGTCGTGGTCGTTACAGTGGTATCAGAGCATAGGTTGAGCGAATACCTAAGCTATTGGTTAAGTGAATATCAGAACACTAGGTTGAGTGAATACCTAGGTTCGGAAGGATTGTTCATTAGAGATAGGATCTGTAGCAACCTGTTGAGTCTGAGTATATATATACGAGAGCGCGTATTTGTTAGTTATATAAAATGGTTTTATATTGTGTTAATTGATCGGTTGAGTGGTATATGGATTCTGGTCAATACGAGTAGCTAACGTTATTGATAGGGATCTCTAAACACTTGAACCAGGCCAACGGACACAATATTGTTTTAAAGAGGTAAATGAAATAATTTTACCCAGATATATTTTCTATATATAAAAAGTATCATTTTAAATGTATATGGTATTTGTAACGATTGGTTGAGATGATAATAATTTATCATCTAGGATTAGGAGTCTGAGTGTTGAGGTTGGAAGAGTATCTGTCGAGACTGTAAACCTAATACCGTCTCGAGTGAACTTTACAGTTGTGTAAGGATTTCACAATCTCTGAAGGAAACCTGTTAAGGTTTGGAGTTCATCTTAGGAGTTGGATGAGTAGAGTTGGATCTGTCGGAGAACAGAAGCGAGTGATGGTATCTCAGGTAATAGTAGCTGTGTGATGAGATGCAGTGACTATGGATGTTCCCGAAGATGTTTTCTTTGGAACAAGTTAATGAAGTGTGTCTGCTTCGGTGTTGTGGTTGAGTTCAGCTTGGTGTTTCTGTTTGGTTTGGGTCCGAGTTTCTCGAAGAGCTTTGGTTAGGAAATCTTTGGCATCTGTGGCAGCAGTGCAGCTCGGAGTGTTCTGTGCATTGGCAGGAAGTTTTCTGGCTGAGCAGTTTTTCTAGAGGTGGAGTTCAGAAGCAGCAAAGTGGATCCATTTCTTTGATGGATTGGATAATTAAGTGTAAGCTGTTCTGATTGGTAAAGAGAGAACAGTTTCTTTGCATTTTGGCTGGGTTGATCGCAAAAGTGACTTGCGATAGTTTGAGTATTCTTTTGGGTATTTGAGATTTTCTGGGATATGTTGTCTAGTCTGTGCTTGTGTTCTTCATCAGCATTTTCATTTTACTCCAGATCAGAATGGTGCAGCGGAAGCAGTTTGGCAAGTGCTCCTATTTGTCTTTTCAAGATAGGAGAAGTTAGTTTGAAATCTACTGATGTTTGGTAGTAGAGTTTGTGTTTTGGATTTGGGGTAGATCTTGGAGGATCATTTGGTTGAGTTATTTTTTTTAACCCGGTTTATTTCTAGAAGCAACGGCGAAGGTTGAGCTGATCAGAAAGGATTTGTAGGAAGCCGAGATCGTCTGAAGATTTTGTGGATAAGAGACGAAGGAATTTGAAATTCGAAGTTGGAGACTTCGTTGTTGTGAAGTTTTTCTCTGATTAAAGGGAGCTATAAGATTGGGTAAGTCTGGGAAGTTAGCTCCGAGTTATTTTGGATCTTTTCTGTGATCTAATTTGGATAAGTACTTTGATCTACAAGGTTGAATTGTCAGTTTGGATAACTGGAATTCAGTGTATTTTACGTATCTCTGAGAGAGTACGTGTTTGATCTATCTCTGGTTTTGGAACCAGCAGTTCTGGAAGATTTGGTTGTTGAGTCAGACTCGTCTGTAGTTTGATATCTTGTTTAGTTCTATAGATCTAGATGAGTAAGAACTCTATAGCTTAGTATTGTTGATTGTTTGGATTTTGTAGAGCGAGTATCCCGGTATATTTATACTTGGGGAAACTCGAGGAGATTGTATTCAGAATTTTGTTTGGATAATTAGAATTGTTTGATTGGATGAATTGTTTGCTATGGTTGTTAGCATATGGATGATAATATATGCTTGTGATTTAAATAGATTATTAAATTACCTTTGTTTAAATTTCGGGGACGGAATTTTTTTTAAGGGGGGAGGAATGTAATATCCCGGAAATTTGAGCAATATCAATTTAGTAATCTGTTAAATGATTAAATTGATATTGATGATCTTTGATAATAAATTTGAATTTGATTTAATAATCTAATTAAATAAATATTTAATTAGTGAATTTTATCTTTTAAAAACTAATAAAATGATTTCTATTTATGATGTATATATATGTGTATATATATTGTAAATAGATAGGCTTTGGTTTGAAATTTAATAAATAAATAAAGTCTTGTTTTAAATTTCTAATATACATTTTAATAGTTTTGGATTTTAAAATATATGTATGAACTTTTATTTATAAGTATAATTGATTTTATTTTCTTTAAAGAAATTTATATATATATAGATAAGTATTTAATAAATTAAGAAAAGGGCTTTATTAACATTATAAAATAAATATAAATTACTTATAGGACAAGTGTAAATATATTGAGCCTAATACAACAAGTGTTAATTTATGCTCATGACAAATGTAAATAGATTAGACAAGTGTCATTTTTGTTTTTAATTTTTCTTTTATTTTTAAAATAAATCATTTATACTTATAAAAACATGTTTTCCTCCTCCTCATTTCTTTTCTAATTTTCATTTTCAAAAGCAAAGAAAAACTCAAGCTTCTCAAAAATGAAATCTGGTAACAACATTCACAAATCAGTAACCAAACTCCTCAAAACCAGAATCATGTTCAAATCAAAAATTGTAATCATTCTTTTTAAAACCAAAATCAAGCCTGCATGTTTCAATCCTGTACGTTTTCAAAGATCAAAGAAATATGCAAAACATCTTCCTCAAACCACTAGCCTGCATTTTTCAAAATCATTAACCTGAGCATCTGCATTTTTCCAAACCTAAGCAACAAAACATGCAAAGCATTTCCAAAATCAAAAGGGTGCATACATTTTTCTTTAATCAGGAATCAATTCAAAAGCCTGCCTGCATTCATCTTTCAAACCTGGGTATATCAAAAGGAAATCTGTAATTCAAGTTTTAAATTCAAAGCAAGTTGAATCTGGAAATCAATGAAGTTGTCTGCAAGTTTCTATAGCAAGCAACTCAAGTTTTAAATCGAAAACCAGAAGCTAAGGCTATTTCAAAAAAATAAAGCTCTGTTTATTTGCATGCCTGGTGAGTAAACATTCTTTTCAAAAGTTTAAATTGGATTTAAATTTGCTTTTATGTGATTTTTGAATGAAGAACTTTGCATGTTTATATTTATGGATGTACACTGTATATATGTATTAGCTGTGTATATGAATGTGTTGCATATGTATATGTATCTGATTGAAAGCATGCATGACTGTTGTTCTTGAATATCTCTGTTCTTAGTTCAGGTTTAATTTTTTTTTATCTAAGTTCAAAATCTTCTCCTTTGATCTCTGTTAGACCTTAGTTCCAAAACAAATTTAGTTTGTTTAAACTTGAACTTGAATTTAAAAATAGTTTAAACATGTTTATGTATATATATAGTAACTGGAAATTAAAATTTACAGTAAAAATTTATATATATGTTAAAATCAATTATTACAATTCTCTGATTCAAATACATAACCTGAATTGGTCTGAGTAAACATGATTTTTAAAATGAAAATTATGATTTTTAGATTTGAATTGGATATGAATTTGGGAATTTTCTGGAAATTGGGTTTGGGCAAATTTCTGGCGATCTTGGGGTAAGGAGGTCTCAGGGTTTTGTCAGAAGCAAGGTTGGTGATCGGAGTGTTGGAAAATAATGGGTGGTGAGGTGTCTGATGGTCGTGGCGACAGCGGCGAGATAAATTTAGGTTCTAAACCTAGTTTGGTTGAGTTTGGAAAATTGGTCAATTCTACTTCCTCTGTGCATCGAGCTTGAAGAAATTCTGGGTGAAGGAGGCGTAGTAGGTTAACAACCCATGGCCGGAGTTGTAGGGTTTATCATCGATTAGAGGCGAGTGATTTGGGATTTTCTGGTGATGGGTTTGGGTTTCAGTTCACCCTGGGTACTCGATTTTGAATCGAGGAAGGAGATGAAGTTCTGTTGATCGTGGGTGCTCGTAATGATGTTGGGTGACTTGGCGATGGGATCGTCGTTGATCGGAGGAGGGTCAGGCGCTGGTGTAGGTGCACGTGGTGATCGGTGCACCATTGTTGCTTTGGGAATTGTTTGTTTTCTCGAGTAGGGTCTCGGGGTATAAGGTAGTTGACTCGGGGAAACTCGCGTGATTCTGGGTTGTGGCTCGAGTGTTTCTGGGTTTTTGCAAGCCTGGTTAAACTGTTAAGTTTAACAGTTTTAAAATTTTAACTAAAACAGTTTTCTTAAAATTTAAGTCAAATTGTTTTTAAAAAAAGAAAGATGATGTTCTTGGATTCATGTATACATGGACTGAACCCAAATTGAAATGCTTAAACAGATTTTTAATTTAAAATAAATTAGGTTTTAAACTCTAAATAATTTAAACTAAATTAAAGTTCTTGAAATTCATTTCTTTGAATTGAATTGTTTATATAAATGAATTTGTATGAATGGTTTTAAAAAAATGTTTTAAGTTAAAAACTTAATGTTATTTTCAAACTTGTTTTGAAATATAAAAGGAAATTTATAAGGAAATGTTTTTATTAAATTAGTTAATGAATAATGATTTATAAATTAACAATTAAAGTTTTCAAGTAATTTATTAACTTAAACTAAGGATTGTTAATTAATGATTAAAGGAAAGTAATTAATGATTACTTTATATTTAAAACTAATTAATGACTTATGCTAAGTAAAGTTTTTTTTTAAAATTAATTTATGATAATGTTTTATCTTAAATAATAATTAAGTGTTAATGATTTGTAATTAATTAAGTTGATTAAGAATTTTAAGTTTAGTTAATTAATTTAATTTATTATTTTTAAGGATTAATTAAGTAATTAATTAAGTATAATTATTATTTTAATTAACAAATAATTATGATGATTTAATTAATGGCTAATGATTAATTAAATTGTAATTATTTATTAATTAAGTAATTAAGGGATAATTAAACTAGTAATTAAGTTTTAATTGAGTTTTCTTAATTAATTAATAAAAATGGTTATTAATCTATAATGCAAGTTAATTAAGAATTAATTAACTATTATTTAAGGTAAATTAATTATAATTAAGGATTAATTAATTTTATTATGGATTAATTAATTTGTAATTAAGGTTGTTAATTAATAATTAAGTTTTATTAATTAATGATTAAGAGATGATTAATTAGTAAATTAAGGTTAATTAATTAATTATAAAAGAAATTAGTGAATGATTATTTTGTATTAAAGTATTGATTAATAATTAAGGTTTATTAATTAATAAATGATGATAATTAATCTGTTAATTGAAGATTAATTTGGTTAAAGAGTAATTAAGGGATGAATTACTCAGTTATGATTTATGAGGTGAATGTGATCAAGTAAGTTAATTAATTTGTTAACTAATTAAAGATAGTCACTTGATAAATGATTAAGTTTGTTTACTTAATAAGTTTTGATAAGAGAAATTACTTAAGAGAAGTAATTAATGATTAAATTACAGGGGTATTTGAGATAAGTGAAATTACTTATTTGGAAGTAACTTTAAAATGGATAATTACTTGGCATTGATTGATATCTCTGATGAGATATATGCTGTATGATATGGATGTTAGTTGAATTGTATGGATTATCTGATAATGTTGATTATCTGTTGGGAATTATCTTTCTTTGTGTATAAAGATAATGAATTGAATTGTTTTAACCTTTAAAACAACTTGGCCTTAAAAGTTACGCTTTGGATTTCGATGAGACCGGGATCGGGTTTCCGTATACCGGATTTCCAGGTCTGGAGACCCGAATACCACATCGATCCAAATTAACGATAGGTCGTGAATCTCAAGTAAAGATGAAGATTTAGAGTGCAAGGGTTATTGTCGTTAACTCTGAGGGTGATTCCAAAACGAGTGTAACGAGATAATGCCTTCGGTTTCGTTCGAACCCGGAACGAACTTGTATGGATTGAATGCTTTCAGCACATCGTCAGGCGGACGATGAGCATTCTAAGTGATATGTTCTGATTAAAGGTAATCGTAACCTCAAGCCTCATCAACCGGGAATGGCTAAAACAAGGGAGGTGCAGCAAGGTTTCGTGGGTAGCACCCACTGAGAGCAAGATAGATCCCTGTCTAGAGGTCCCTTTATTTTATTCGGCTTAGTGTGTGGTTGGTCGCGCCAACTACGGGATTGTCTTGTTCGGAATTATCCAGTAAGGGATGGTTCCGGCTTTGTGTTGCAGGGGAGCGGGCGTACTCCTCGGTACGGTGATCTAGGCCACGTACTGTGACGGGCGGTACCCCAGTAGCCCTGCCATTGTATGGAATCCAAACTCCAATAAGTGCCGTACGTATTAGTTGTGCCCAACTATGTTGGAATGTGAGATGTAAGCATTTCAGCTATTTCTATATTTTACTTGAAAACCCTAGACCCTATTATAATAAAATCAGATTTCCTATCAAATGTTTTGGTTAGCGTAAGGTAAAAACTTACCCATGTTTATTTGTGGGGAGTCTTACGTGATACCTTTTCTTTCAAAAGGTTTTGAAGTTAAGCAAGTTTAACCTGTTACTCACACCAGACCCATGTCTGACCCAAGTGTTTATTTCTGTTTTATATAAACTCTTGGGTACTCAAATTTTTACGAGTAGCCAAGGGATTCAGGTTTAGCTTTGACGAATATTCTGGAGGAGCAATGGAGCAGGAGGCTTCGGCGTTCGTAGATATAGTATTCCGCTGTGTTGATATCTGTGTTAGTGTCTTGTCTTGTATTTGAGTTGTAATGTCTAGACAGATGTTTATAACTGTCTAGTATGTGTTGTATAGTTGTGTAAACTCTGATAAGTGTTGTACTATGTAATAGTTTATGTTATTAATATAATTTATTCGTTCCGCTGTGAGATCGTTGTTGTTGTTTCTTTCTTTCTTCTCTTCTTTTCTATTTTCTACTCCTTTCTTTCTTATTAACGATGCGACTTTCTGTGGAGAGAAAGTCGTGGTCGTTACAAGAAAGCTATGAAGTTTGCGAAGGGATTGAATCGGCCCCTTCAGGGAGTGTTGTTGATTCACATACCGATGGGAGCTACTTATGACTCTTTGGTAGAGATGGCACTTTTGTCTGATGCAGTCAAGGAAGGAGAGTCTAAGGAAGTTGTTAAGTTGGAAGGTCCAAAGAAAAAATGGTGGAGGAATAACAAAGAGAAGATGAAAGGCGATGGCCTTCAGAAATAGATTAAGAAAGGATTGAGGTGCAATAGCTGTGGAATTATGGGACATATCGCCAAGGATTGCAAAAGGGAAAAGATGAAGGGAAAGTGTTTCAATTACGGACAGCCCGATCATATGAGTAGGAGTTGTCCCCAGAGAGCTGGTCAGGGAGCGAGTGCACCAGTCGCACAGATTCAGTTGTTAGACGCGGCACCTTCCAGTAGCATTCCGGATAGAGGTAGGAAAGTCACAGTTGAAGGTTTGATTTCTATATCCGATTTTCCATTCGGACTTTATTCGATTCTGGAGCATCACACTCTTTTATTTCTAGTTGTCTTGTGGATTGTTTGCACTTAAACATTTCTTTAGTAGTGGACCCCATTGTTATTTCAAACCCCATAGGTGGATCGACACACTTGTCTATGGTTTGTAGGGGTTTGAAAATTTATATCCTAGGCGTAGAATTTGACTGCGACGCCTAATTTTGGGATTTTCGGGGTATGGGATGATCTTGGGTATGGATTAGCTATCCACATATGGAGCTATTTTAGACTGCGAGAGGAGAGTCGTTAGATTAGAAACTTGCAGTGGTAGGACTCTCGAGGTATCTTTCGACCCACAAGGGTCAGTCATGTTGAACTTTCTCTATTCCCTCAATTCATCTTCAAGAGAATTTGATTCGGTTCCTATCATCAGAGATTTTCCCGACGTCTTTGAGGAGGTTAGGAGACTGCCCCCTAAGAGAGAAATTGACTTTAGAATTTATTTAACCGAGAATGCTAAGCCAGTGGCGTTACTATGAGGCACATGGCACCTAGGGAGAGGAAAGAGTTGAGCAAACAAGTCAGTGGGCTTTTGGAGAAGGGTTTTATAAGAAGGAGCATATCGGGATGGGGAGCACCGGTCGTCTTCACTACTAAGGCAGATGGTTCTCTTCGACTTTGCGTTGATTATAGAGAATTAAATAAGCTCACCAAGAAGAACCGATATCCACTCCCTATGATTGATGATCTTTTTGACCAGTTAGTTGGCTTTTCGGTTTTCTCTCAGCTTGATTTAGCCACAGGATTCCATCAGCTTAGGGTCGCCGATGACAGCATAGATAAGACTGCGTTTAGGACTCCAAACGGACTTTATGAGTGGTTGGTTATGCCTTTTGGGCTAACCAATGCCCCAGCCTACTTTATTGACTTGATGAGCCACATCTTTAGAGAAGTCGTAAATAAGTTCATGGTGGTATTCATGGATGACATCTTGGTATTTTCCAAGAATATGGAGGAGCATGCTGTTCATTTAGCGGAGGTTCTTCGAACACTTCGAAGTCATCATTTGAGAGCTAAGTTTTCGATGCGTCACTTTTGGAGAGAGGAGGTACGTTTCTTAGGACATGTGGTCTCGAAGGAAGGTTTGGCTGTTGACACCGCTAAGGTGATAGTTGTACAAGATTGGAAGGTCCCCAAGAATGTCATTGAAGTCAGGAGCTTCCTAGGATTGGCTGGCTACTATAGGAAGTGTGAGGAATGTGGAATATGGATCTTAAGGCTAGAATGAACACTAGAGGGGGGGTGAATAGTGTTTATAAGAAATTACTAAATCCTTTTGAGTTATTGTTGATTTGTACACAAATGTATGCAATATTCAGACATAGATATAATCACAGAATCAAACACAGATGCAGAAATAAAGTAAATGCAGTAAAGGAAAGAACACACCAGATTTTATACTAGTTCGGAGTTACCCTACATCCAGTCCCGCACAACTAAGTACGGATTTCCTTTCAAAAGCAATTGTACAATTACACCCTCGGTTTCAAGGCTATGAGGTACACCCTCCAGAATCACAATCCTCTAGGTAGAGATACTTGATTTCCGGGGCAACAAGTTCACTTAATTGATTTCCAAGGCTACAATCACACCTTTTCTCGCTTGATTGATTTCCAAGGCTACAATCACACCTTTTCTCGCTAGATAGATTACAAAGAAGCCTATAACTCTAAATAGCACTAGGATCTTGTTGAGATAGTGATAGAGAATCAAACCAGAGATGATCTAGTTAGATTCAATGTTGATTTCGGCAGAGTGATGATAGGATTTTGAATAAGAAAATGTGGAAGAAGAAGAGAAATGAAAAACCAGAAAATCTGATATAAAATTCGTTGAAACCAACCCCTATTTATAGAAGAACAACAGCCATGTCTATTCATGAAAGGTTATGGCGAATAGACACTTCTTTTGAAATTTAAATTTTTGGTCCTAACTGAAACTATGTCGACATGGGGTACTAGGGCATGTCGACATCCCAAAGGAAATTTTGATGTTTTGTTTTTCTTTGAAAATAACCTTTATCTTATATTAAAACTATTTTAAACTTTATTAATATGCTTGACTATAGATAGAATACATAGATAAATATAGAGAATAATATATATATAATTTTACTATAATTTTATATTTAAATCTAAGTAAATATTAAAAGTTAAATATATTAAAAGATAGTTTAAAACAAACGAAGTTTAAAACAAGAATTTATTTAAGAACAAAATCAAAAAATATATTTTAAGGCTAAAACATCTTTTTGAAAATAATTTGAAAAGATAACTTTTAAGGCTAAAACATTTTGAAAAGCAGTTTTGAAAATCATTTTGAAGTAGTTTTGCAAGCTTCTTCCTGCAGAATATCTCATCACATCAGGACTCGAGAACTTGTACAAAACTAGGATGTTCGTGGGTTTGTAAGCCACTTGTCGTAGGTTTGTAAGCTACTTGTCGTGAGTTTGTAAGCCACTAAAAAGGTAGAAATGGGTTCCATCCCAAATGAAAATACGGAATGAAGATTTCAGTGCTATTATGAAGTTTTAACATAATTCTAGACTCAATACTTATCTTCAAATCTTGAACTCTTGATAATCTTGATATTCTTGATACTCATGAGTCTTCAATCTTGATATCTTGAATCTCAATACTGTACAGTCATCATTCTTGGTACCTGCATGGTTAAATCCTGCATATACATATATATCTAAACTATAATATTAGTATTTATATTTTATAATCTTATTCTAAGGTTGTTGTCATTAAAACCATCAACTCATGGACTAACAATCTCCCCCTTTTTGATGATGACAACCGTTGTTTATAAAATATTACTTCTATCCTAATAACTCCCCCTAAAACTGATAACTCCCACTTAATCTATGCCTAACTCTCTTATTTTATATTTCTCCCCCTTTGTCATCAACAAAAACAAACTAACTCCAAACTATATAACTCCCCCTCATTCTTGTACTTAAGTACCTGCATTAAACTATATAATAGAGTATAGAATAGATAGATTAAGAAATAACTATACTTATAGACATTCTATTCAATTAATATATCAATGTATATTTATACATTCATCAATCCACACCAAGTGTCAATCAAACCAATCAAAACACACAATTTCAATCAAAGCAATCAAATCAAACAAAGCAAACAAACCAACATCAAACATTTCAAGGAACTTCCACCCATCCTTCTTCTTCGAAAATAGGGTCTGCTTTGATGGCATCCCAATTTTCATTGTCATTTATGAGAGAGACAGGAGGATGTGCTTCGTTATCATCCTTGTACAGTGAAGAAATCATCCATTGCATTGCATCGAAATGCCTTTCTTGCTCCTTGATCATCTGCATTTGACTCAACTCTAAGTGTCGCTAGTTACGAAGAATGAACGAAAGAATATTCTTGAACGAATTAAGAGTCTCTTCAAGATTCTCGGTTAAATTGTGAATAGGATATGCCATTTTTGAATTTGTGAGAAGAATAAGAGATAAAGAAGATAGAAAATAATATTGAGTGAAGAATTCTGGAAGAAATAGGTATTTATAGGTGTAGGAATTCGTTTGAAATGAATAGACATAGGGTAGTTATTCAAATTTCAAATTTGAAATGAAATGTCATTTCTGACCAGTACATGTCGACATGGTCAAGGGGGGATGTCGACATGGTCCAGTGAATTTGGATGACCCTTTTTTATTTTGTGAATAATTGTGTATATATATATATTTATATAATATACTAACATTTATTCAAGAGATAAGATAAGCTATATAACAAAAAAGGAAATCAATTTCATTGTATAATAGGATAATACAATGATTAACCATAAAGAACTACATAAACATTCAAACTAAAGCAAACTAGAGTAATACATCATGAAATGAAAAGATACAACTAGTTAGAGGATGATGAAGATAATCCAAGTTTCTTGCTGACTTTGGAGAAAAACTTGGTCAACTTGGATGACATTTTGTTCAACTTCTTACTAACGGATCGTTTAAGAATCCATTGATTCTTAACAATTATCTTTTGGTTTTTGAGAAGGGTTTTGTTGGTAGGATTGGAGGGATATTCAATACTTTCTAGGGATGTTTCACCTTCTTCTTCTTCTTCTATTTCCATTTCATCCCCTTCTTCTTCTTCTTCTTCTTCTTCTTCCTCTTCCTCCTCTTCCATTTCTTTATGAGCCAAACGCTCTTTCTTTTCGACAAGAGTCTCATAAGGTTGAAAAACATATGGGATTTTCATGAGAGAAATGTTTGAGATATTAAAAACTTTTCTTGAAATAAATTCTTTTTCTTTGAAATTTACTCCAAAATAGTTGAAAATCCGAGTAAGGTAAATTCCATGATATAAAGTGTTTTCTCCCATTTCAAAATTTTTAGGACGAAGTTCATCCAAAATAACTTGCGCCCAGTTGATATCATAATTTCCGAAGATAGCAAAAAGTGCTTTGCACACTTTTGAAGTAGGATTGTTAAAATTTCCCGATCTTGGGGTCAAAGAATGTTGTAAAAGAAGATTGACAATTCTTGCTTTAGGACGAAAGTTTCGGTTTTTAAATTCAAAGTTTTCATCTCTTTCAAAAAATATGATGAAATGTCTCTCGATCATGTTCATCGATTTGAAAACTAGAAAGATCCATTCCCGTGCTTTTGCAATTGAGAATGGTACCCAAAAGATCACAATTCAAAACAATTTTAGTGCCTTTGACACTACTCCAAATTTCATTATCATTTCCTTCATAAAATTCTCGACTGAGATTTGCATAGAAAATTTTAACAAGATTTGGGTAACAAACAAAATCATTTTGAGAAGAATCAACAAGACTAAGAATTTGATTGTTTGCAAAAAGAGTATCAATTTCATAAGAAGCAAAATCTTGAAAAATAGCAAACTTTCCGGGATGGACTTTTCCATAGTTAGCATAATTGATGTATGCATTTATTGCCTTCGGATTATTAAGGAGTTGCTCTTTCAAGTTTCTGGAAAGTCTCATGGTGGAGGGGTTGCTTGAAGAAGCCATTAAAGTAGAGAGTAGAGAGCTTGGAGTTTTGAAGAGAGAGTTTGAATTTGAAAATGAAAGTGAAAAGTTGTGATAAAAGATAGTGAATAAATAGATTTTTGAAAGACATGTTCTCTGGTCAAAAGATGCCTTTTCAGAGTATTGAATGAAGTGAAAAGGTGGAGGGAAATTCAAGCATTTGAATTCAAATTTTGAATTTCAAAATTTGTACCCATGTCGACATCATGATAGGGACCATGTCGACATGTGCTTGAAATATTCTATGACTTAATTTTCCTAACTACTCTAATATATATATATATATATGACTAAATATATATATATCTGGAATAATATTATGATTATATTATATTCCATAAAATATATATATATATATATATATATATATAAATAATAATAAAAATAATAATAAAAATAATAAAATTATAATAAAATAATAGAAAATAAATTTAAAATTCAATCAACACACCAATTCAAAAAAAAACAATCAATCAAGCAATTAATCATCTAATTCTAAGCATGCAATTTCAATCAATTGTATTGTAAATGTGTACCTTTTCCTGAGTCCGTTTCCTTGAATTTGTTGAAGTCGTGAACTGCCGTGAAACACAAATTTGAGTTATCTGTCTTTTGATCATCATCGCTTGAGGATGAGTCTGAGTCATCTAGAGTAGCAGTAAATGCACACTTCCGTTTCTTTACTGATTCATTGTTTATAGGAGGATTCTGCCTTTCTGGATACGGACAGTCTCTTTTGATATGGCCTGGTTCGTCACAGTTGAAACATTTGACATTATTTGTCACTACATTCTGATTTCCCGGATTCTTATAGTTGTTTCTCTTGAATTATTCATCTTTCTGTATTTCAAGAATTTCCAAAAATTTCTAGTCATAAGAGCTATCTCTTCATCATTATCACTATTTGAGTCTGATTCATCGATCAATGCATTGAATGCCATTGATTTCTTTTCAGATGCTTTGCTTTCTCTTCTCCCGATCATTTGGACTTCAAACGACATTAGATTTCCAATTAATTCTTCTATCTTTAAAGTACTGATGTCATTTTCCTCTTCGATTGCAAGTGTCTTTTGATCCCATTCTGGAGTGAGAGAGTTTAAAATTTTCCTGACTTGATCTTCTTCGGAAAACACTTTTCCCAAGGATATGAGAGAATGTACAATATCCTGAAATCGACTATACATATCAGAAATAGACTCATTAGAATTCATTTTAATTAACTGAAACTGATTTGTGAGCATGGAAATTTTGGTCTGTTTTACTTTGCTTGTTCCTTCATGAGTAACTTGCAAAGTTTTCCAGATTTCATATGCAGACTTACAAACTGACACTCTATTAAATTCATTCCTATCAAGTGAACAAAACAGAATATTCATTGCTTTAGAATTATTTTGTGCAACAGCCTTTTGCTCAGTGGTCCACTGTGCAAAGTCAGTTGTGGGTTCAAAATATTCATTCTGTGTGATATTCCAAGTGTCTAATCCTACAAATTGTAAATATATTTTCATCCTACATGCCCAATATGCATAGTTACTGCCATTAAAAAGTGGTGGTCTGGCAGTATATGTAAAGACCCGCAAATCCGTCTTCCGAAAACCCGACACTGCTACGTCCACTGTAGCAACTGTCGAACGATCGGGTGGCGGAAACGCGAACTTTAATGTTTAAAAGAAGAGATAGAAGAAAAGATAGAAGAAAAAGAGAAGAAGAAGAAAGAAGAGAACAACACATCAGAACAGAAAACAATATCAGAATCTTACATATCGCAGCGGAACAATATATAATAGATAAATGAATAATCTTTAAAACAAAGAATTTTATCAGTTTATACATACATCAGTCATCAGAGTCAATATACAACAATGGACAGTTATATAACTTGTCCTCATACAGAATACACAGCGGAATAAATACTATCAAATACAAATACTACGTCTCGTCATCCAGCTTGCTTCCAAAGCTCCAGAATATCCAGAATATCCTGATAATATAACTCTAGGCTGCCCGTGTGGAAATTGGTGGGCACCCAGAGTTTAGAAGGGAAACAATAAACTCCGAGTCAGTCATGGTGACTGGTGTGAGATCGTAAAACAGTTATTCTTTAAAATAAACAACAGGAAAACTTTAATGTCAATTCGCAATGCTTTTGGAAAATGAAACTACCATAAGACCTCCCACCACACACACAATGCAAACGCAGACTTGGAGGAGATTTCTTCTTATGATAGTCAAAGATGCTTACTACGCAAAATCAAATCATTTTTGATATTATTATTAGTGCATAGTGTAGAAAACATTTCGAAAGTATAATATTAATCTTAGCCAACATACGACCAGTATCGTATGCCTACTATAGCTACCATCTAAACAGTGGTGACCACCGTACGTAAATGGCAGGTTCTACAACTAATACCGTAGAAAGTTCGTATTGGAGTTTGGATTTCCAACAAATGGTCAGGCTAAGGAACTTCCTTTTCCACGATGGGTACGTCCCTGGAATAGACGACCCGAGAAATAACCTAACATTACGGTTAGATCTCTGCCAACACAAGGCCGGGTTACCTCTGCAAAAATAGGTAACTACTGACACGCGTATGCCATCCCCCGATCGTAACCGATCTTCCCGAGGATCCCCGATTTCCAACAAACCACATAGTAAAAATGCAGCAACCACATAGGTTAAGTATCTGGGCTCCATACCATGATACCACCTCTATCCAGAAGGAATGACATACACTAAGGGGCGCTACTCCCTAGAACCTTGCCGCATCCTTCCTGTTTCGACCATTTCCGGGGTGTGAGGCTCGACGAAGTCTCGTCCACAAAGCTACGCTTTCTACAAAGCCCTGCTTCGGGTCAAACAAAATGATCAACCTATGATCACAAAGATATAAGATCAAACAAATGATCATATCACAAATGATCAAACACTGATCATTACATAGCAACACTCAGTATGCCACGTTACCAAATTGGGATATATCGTTGATAAATTTCAACTACATAACCTCTGAGCTCGTACGTCTCAGAGAAGGGTGTTAAGCTAAGAGAATAAATTCTCCGCCACCAACAGAAATGTATTTGAAAGAAATCAGCTTTATATCTCAAATTGTAACGTCAGACACACAATCCATACAAGTCTGTTCCGGGATCGAACAGAACCGAAGGCACTTCTCACGAAGCCCTTGCAATTCCGGATAATTTTCAATCACGTCAGGATTTCCCGTCACTAAGGGTGATAAAAACCTCTAAACCGGAGATCAGCCGATGTAGAGTAACTCGACGGTAATCCTTCCGTTTTCAAAAATATCCGGTCTTCAACACCGGTCTTCAAATGCAATTCATAACGACGTATCACATATTCGGAATGGGTTATACGACCCCATGGTCCTTTCCCGGTTAACCCGAATAGTGAGCGCTTATTCAAAAATAAGTGTGGCATTCAAATTCGTCCAATTCACAACAAATACCTACTCAAGGTAATTATTGATAGTCGGTTATTTAACTATCAATAAAGATGCGCAACATCATCAGATTCCAAATAATTTTCCCAAATTATTTATCTTCAAAAATATCTTTACTAGATATAAAATTTCCACACTTCAAAAATAAATCAACGTTTATTATCCTAAACAGTTTCCCTTTCTTTTATAAATTCCCTGTGAATTTATATTTCAAAAATATCTACTGATATACGATTTTCGAATCGATGTCAATATTCACTTTCGATTTATCTTTACAAAGATAAATCTCAAAATGTTCATTTCATATTGGAAAAGTAATTCCATACTTATTAAATAATAAGTAATTCACAAATCATTTATTTTCAACATTGAAAATATTCATTATACTTAAATCAAAATTAAGTATACATTTCATTCTTTAAGGAAATCATTCTCTTTCACAACTTTTATTTGAGTCAAAACGAATGTTGCGTAAAACATCGTTACGACGACTCGAAATCAATAGTGTAGGGATTCGGAATTAAAATAGATATATAAATCCCAATACTATATAAAACATTTTCCTTTTGGAAATCATTTACTATAACAACAGTGTTATAGTCCACCATTTCCTTGTATTTCTCGAAAACGTCTATTTCAACAATAAATGTTGAAATCTATGATTTCGATAGTTCACACGTTTTAAAACACCTTTTAAAACAATTAACTTCACTTCGAATATCACTTTTCCAAAATTTTATCCATTTTACTTAACAATATATTCACTGTCCAAAATCGTGAATATACTTCACTAATTACATTTCACTATTTTCTACACGTTTTATTTCAATGATAATTCGCTATCCAAAATCGCGAATATATCTCCTTTAAAAATCTTCTATATTTAATTTATCAAATCCAATTGATTTCGAATTTATAAAACAACGTTTATAAATTCTATTTCCATTTTAATACCAACTTCGACTTATAAATCTTCTTTTATCAACTTCTATATTTAACTTATCAAAATAAGCGACTTTGGGTTTATAAACAACTTTTATAAATCCCAATTCTATTTATAAAAACTTCAATACCAAATCAATCTCAATATTGATTTCTAATTTTATTTATCACTACTAAGTGAATTCCTTATTTTTCTCAAATTATTCAATATTAGGTTTTTAAAATGGATTCTTCAAATTGAAATCACTTTACATTGATTTCACAGCTTACTTCAATTTACCAATTAAATTTCTAATTGGTTTTCCAACTTATCTTCTTTTAAATAAATTCCTTTTTAAGAAAATAAATTTCAATCGTTTCTTTCAAACTATTTAAAAAATCCAAATTTTAAATTAAATTCTTCAATTTAAAATCACTATTTTACGAAATCCATTTATTTAACATTTTCACTTTATTCTAGAATAAATTCGATAATACTATAAAAATCAACTTTTATACCTTTAAATTCTTTTCTTCAAATTTTATTCAATTTCTAAAAATCAATTCACTTAAAATTTTCTGCTTGAATTACCAAAAATTCAATTTCGTTTATTTCTGGAATCCAATGATATTAAACATCCATTCAGCTAAATTTTAGCTTTCAACAATTTCCAGACATCAAGTCAATAACATCAATAATCATTTACAGATTATCACATCACAGAAGAAATAAATTCAATCAATGTGAGGGGTCCAGTTGGATCCCTCCAACCTGTTTCCTTGCATCCAAAGATGTTAGCGCAATACCAATTCCGCTCCAGTATGGAATTATCGCGGTATATAGGTTTTTATAAATCCGCTTACTAACGGCGCAATAGGGTCTCATCCGCTATACGAGGCGGGAAATCATCAATCCAATATATACATATGCCAATATGTATATACTGCTATATATATAGATATATCCTATCATATCTAATAGCACATTCAATAGCAATCAATCAGTCAATAAATAACTGCAATATTAAATTTTTCCTTCGAGTGAGAAAATCTCACCTTAGCATTTATTTTGCAAATCCCATTTCCATTCCAGCTTGTTCCTCGATTTTAGACCTTGTATAAATATTTACGGTTTATTACTATTCGAAATAAATCGAACAATAAATTTTCATTTTAAACTTTAAATCATTGGGTTAATAAAATTCCAATTTTACTTACTATTAAATCCCTGGTAACAAATTAAATGAATAGTTTTTATCATTAGATTGAAATGTTCAAAATAATCTAATCAACTAATGATTTCAATCCAACTAATAGTTTGATAAAATATTTTTGGTGACTATTCATTAAACAAGTTAATTATCAACCTAATTACCATAATACATTCCTAGATGTATTTACATTATAAATCTCTTTCCTGTAAATCAAATAGTAATTATGCTTACTGTACAAACAAATGTACTTATTTAACTTATGAATTACAATATGATAGACAGAAGAATACCTTAAGCTTGTAAAAACTGATAATCGCCTCACTTAAGCGATCCATCAACACTCGAGCGTAGCATCGACCTTGCGAGGCTAACGGAGCCACCCACGAACCCATCCTGACCAAACTCAAATCGCGAGCCACCGCCTAGGCTTCATCGCTGCAGCCTCGCTTCCATCCATTCGCAACTTTGTCGTGCTCGAGAATTCTCACTGACTAAGTTCCATCACAACCGATCTGTCGCCTTCGTTTCTTCCCTCGCGTGCCCAAGTCGAACGACACCTTCGACTGCCAACAACCACCCTTCAAAATTTGCGACATTGAAATCGCCTCCAGTACGCCGTTGCTGCCGCCTGCTCGAGCCCACCGCGACAAATCGCCCCAGCCTGCCACGCGCTCGCGAATCGAGCTCGACCCCAACACGCTGCCATCTGCCTCGTACTCGCGAATGTCATCGCGAAGTCCTCCAGACCTCGCGCTCGCCGTGCCCTAGCTTACGCGCCGCCTGCCCTCACGAGCTCGACGCGAAACCCTTCGCTCGCCGTGCCTCCAGATTGCTATAAACTCCCCTTGCCTACGCGCGTGCGCCTTCTCTCAGGGAAGTGGTAAATTCGATTTGGGGGAAAAGAGTGAGACAGTGGCCATTCGTATTTGTTTTGAACGAAAGAGATAGGCTTCGATTTTCTTATTGAACTGGATTGAGGGAGAGAGGGCGGCCATTTAATTTTGAACGAGAGAAGTTGCGTTCGACATATATTTTTTTTCGTTTGAATGAGTTGAGGAGAGGGGAGACGAGATTTATCAAAGAGGAGTATGGTTTTCACGATTCCTCACCGTGTTCTCCTGCGTGAATTTAGGCCTGATTTTAGGATGCTACAGTGTACAGTTTAAATTTTAAGTTTGAATTGTATCTTGATAAAAACTCAATGCATTTACACGTCGTGTGCTCTCATATTAGCTCCGAAAAATACGAAAATTGAAATCCGGTAAAAATTCAATATTACGGACCCAATGGAACTGGTTTCGTCGAATTCCGAGACTGTGCCTCGGAACGCTATTTTTAAATATCGATTCAACCGATAAAATTCAAAACCGAACAAAACAGTTTTAAATTCAATTCTGAAGCTGCTATTATCTTCAATGCTATCAATATAAATTTTACAAGCATTTGAAATATTTTTCATCGGCCTATAATCGAAGATTTAAATTTTTATTCGACTATCAATCGATTAAACTTTATAATTTAATTGTCAAATTCAAAGTTACATTCGGGATTCAAATTAAATCATCGTTCAAATATTTAAAATTAATTAAATATTTTCAATTTAATTCGTTCAAAATTCAGGGTCGTTACAGACTTCCCTCTTTAAAAGAATTTCGTCCTCGAAATTACAAGTTAGGAAAAAAATGTCCTTAACTCGTCTACTATTTTTCACAATTCAATAATTTTATCAATTCATCAAAATAAATCTTTCTACTAAAGATTCATTTATCATTCAACTAAATTTCTAAACCTTTTATAGTTTTCAAACATCATTGTTTACTTCAAAATTCAAATTTCAAATTCAAATTCAAATTTTAAACTTTCAAAATTTCTCAAAAATTTTCTAACGCCCTAAATTTCCGAAAAATTTCGCCAGCGTCTCCTTTGCGCGGCTAATACGGCACGACTACAAAACGTCCCTACGGACTCTCAGATTTCAAAAAGAAAAAGAAAAAGCCAAGCGGCTAGACCAGAAATCAGCAAAAACTCATATTATAATTCAAATACTAACCTTTTGTCGAGCAATTCAAATTATCTGTGAAATCAAATTCAATTCCCTTTATACCTGTATATCTACTAGCCATAATATCTAGTTATAACATCCAACTATCTTGCAAATTTTATTACAAACTTCTAATATCAACTTCTTATACCATTTCTAGTTTACTGTTGAAGTTATATCCATTATCATTCAATTTCACATTTCACATTCATTTGAATTTAATTTACACTTTCAATCTAATTTGGATTCAATTCACTTTTGAATATTGAATTACATCAATTATCTTTAGTTCACTTCAAACTAATCTTAAAGCTTCATTTTATTTCACACAATTCAAATTTGTTTCAACATTCAGTTTCAATTTTATTCACTTACAATTGTAAATTCCATTCATTTGAAATTTATTTCTTCTTACTTGAATTTATTTACAATTCCGAACCATTCTTTTATTTAGTTCACAATTCAAGTCTCAATTTATCTAATTCAACTTCATAATATTCATAGATATTTTCATATGGTATTTCAGAATCTTACCAACATTTCAAAATCATTTGAAAACAATTCAAATTATCCTTTGAATTTCCAAAACAAAACCCAAATTTTCCATTTAAAACAATATGGCAGCAATTCCTCTTTTGGAAACCCGAAAATGAACACCGGTGATGTCGCGATCATCATCGGAATTATTTTCTAGCGACCGAAAAAAGTTTAGAGCTTTTCCTCTCCAAAATACTTTTCAAAACCTTTGAAATTCATTTTCAAATCCAAAAAGATTTAAACTTCCAAATTTCCAAAATTTTCAAATTCTTTTCAAAACATTTCCAAAAACTTCTCTGGAATTCCGTTTTAAATTACAAATCACATTCACAATTCATATTCTCAAATTTCATTTGTATATGGATTTATTTCTTAATTTTGGAGGTACGATTTCAATTTCTTATTCAATTTCACATAATAATGATAACAATTCAATATTATCACTTTCCTAACAACCATGCAACCATATACTGTAATAATTTACAGAAAATCATTTCTTTTCTATACAAAAATAGATTTGGGTAAAATTATTTCATTTACCCTATTCAAAACAATACTGTGCCGAATTGTTCTATTCAAGTGTTTAGAAACCCCTTCGATACAGTTTTGTAAGACTGTGCCAACGAAGGTTCATATACCACTCAATAAACCAATCATCACAATATAAAACAATTTTATATTAAATAACAAATACGCACTCATATCTATTATTACACTCAACTCATTCTAGAGTACTACTGACTCTATCTCTAATGAGTAACACCCAACAGAGCAGGGTTGTCGCTTAACCATATGCTTTGATACCAACTGTAAAGACCCGCAAATCCGTCTTCCGAAAACCCGACACTGCTACGTCCACTGTAGCAACTGTCGAACGATCGGGTGGCGGAAACGCGAACTTTAATGTTTAAAAGAAGAGATAGAAGAAAAGATAGAAGAAAAAGAGAAGAAGAAGAAAGAAGAGAACAACACATCAGAACAGAAAACAATATCAGAATCTTACATATCGCAGCGGAACAATATATAATAGATAAATGAATAATCTTTAAAACAAAGAATTTTATCAGTTTATACATACATCAGTCATCAGAGTCAATATACAACAATGGACAGTTATATAACTTGTCCTCATACAGAATACACAGCAGAATAAATACTATCAAATACAAATACTACGTCTCGTCATCCAGCTTGCTTCCAAAGCTCCAGAATATCCAAAATATCCTGATAATATAACTCTAGGCTGCCCGTGTGGAAATTGGTGGGCACCCAGAGTTTAGAAGGGAAACAATAAACTTCGAGTCAGTCATGGTGACTGGTGTGAGATCGTAAAACAGTTATTCTTTAAAATAAACAACAGGAAAACTTTAATGTCAATTCGCAATGCTTTTGGAAAATGAAACTACCATAAGACCTCCCACCACACACACAATGCAAACACAGACTTGGAGGAGATTTCTTCTTATGATAGTCAAAGATGCTTACTACGCAAAATCAAATCATTTTTGATATTATTATTAGTGCATAGTGTAGAAAACATTTCGAAAGTATAATATTAATCTTAGCCAACATACGACCAGTATCGTATGCCTACTATAGCTACCATCTAAACAGTGGTGACCACCGTACGTAAATGGCAGGTTCTACAACTAATACCGTACAAAGTTCGTATTGGAGTTTGGATTTCCAACAAATGGTCAGGCTAAGGAACTTCCTTTTCCACGATGGGTACATCCCTGGAATAGACGACCCGAGAAATAACCTAACATTACGGTTAGATCTCTGTCAACACAAGGCCGGGTTACCTCTGCAAAAATAGGTAACTACTGACACGCATATGCCATCCCCCGATCGTAACCGATCTTCCCGAGGATCCCCTATTTCCAACAAACCACATAGTAAAAATGCAGCAACCACATAGGTTAAGTATCTGGGCTCCATACCATGATACCACCTCTATCCAGAAGGAATGACATACACTAAGGGGCGCTACTCCCTAGAACCTTGCCGCATCCTTCCTGTTTCGACCATTTCCGGGGTGTGAGGCTCGACGAAGTCTCGTCCACAAAGCTACGCTTTCTACAAAGCCCTGCTTCAGGTCAAACAAAATGATCAACCTATGATCACAAAGATATAAGATCAAACAAATGATCATATCACAAATGATCAAACACTGATCATTACACAGCAACACTCAGTATGCCACGTTACCAAATTGGGATATATCGTTGATAAATTTCAACTACATAACCTCTGAGCTCGTACGTCTCAGAGAAGGGTGTTAAGCTAAGAGAATAAATTCTCCGCCACCAACAGAAATGTATTTGAAAGAAATCAGCTTTATATTTCAAATTGTAACGTCAGACACACAATCCATACAAGTCTGTTCCGGGATCGAACAGAACCGAAGGCACTTCTCACGAAGCCCTTGCAATTCCGGATAATTTTCAATCACGTCAGGATTTCCCGTCACTAAGGGTGATAAAAACCTCTAAACCGGAGATCAGCCGATGTAGAGTAACTCGACGGTAATCCTTCCGTTTTCAAAAATATCCGGTCTTCAACACCGGTCTTCAAATGCAATTCATAACGACGTATCACATATTCGGAATGGGTTATACGACCCCATGGTCCTTTCCCGGTTAACCCGAATAGTGAGCGCTTATTCAAAAATAAGTGTGGCATTCAAATTCGTCCAATTCACAACAAATACCTACTCAAGGTAATTATTGATAGTCGGTTATTTAACTATCAATAAAGATGCGCAACATCATCAGATTCCAAATAATTTTCCCAAATTATTTATCTTCAAAAATATCTTTACTAGATATAAAATTTCCACACTTCAAAAATAAATCAACGTTTATTTTCCTAAACAGTTTCCCTTTCTTTTATAAATTCCCTGTGAATTTATATTTCAAAAATATCTACTGATATACGATTTTCGAATCGATGTCAATATTCACTTTCGATTTATCTTTACAAAGATAAATCTCAAAATGTTCATTTCATATTGGAAAAGTAATTCCATACTTATTAAATAATAAGTAATTCACAAATCATTTATTTTCAACATTGAAAATATTCGTTATACTTAAATCAAAATTAAGTATACATTTCATTCTTTAAGGAAATCATTCTCTTTCACAACTTTTATTTGAGTCAAAACGAATGTTGCGTAAAACATCGTTACGACGACTCGAAATCAATAGTGTAGGGATTCGGAATTAAAATAGATATATAAATCCCAATACTATATAAAACATTTTCCTTTTGGAAATCATTTACTATAACAACAGTGTTATAGTCCACCATTTCCTTGTATTTCTCGAAAACGTCTATTTCAACAATAAATGTTGAAATCTATGATTTCGATAGTTCACACGTTTTAAAACACCTTTTAAAACAATTAACTTCACTTCGAATATCACTTTTCCAAAATTTTATCCATTTTACTTAACAATATATTCACTGTCCAAAATCGTGAATATACTTCACTAATTACATTTCACTATTTTCTACACGTTTTATTTCAATGATAATTCGCTATCCAAAATCGCGAATATATCTCCTTTAAAAATCTTCTATATTTAATTTATCAAATTCAATTGATTTCGAATTTATAAAACAACGTTTATAAATTCTATTTCCATTTTAATACCAACTTCGACTTATAAATCTTCTTTTATCAACTTCTATATTTAACTTATCAAAATAAGCGACTTTGGGTTTATAAACAACTTTTATAAATCCCAATTCTATTTATAAAAACTTCAATACCAAATCAATCTCAATATTGATTTCTAATTTTATTTATCACTACTAAGTGAATTCCTTATTTTTCTCAAATTATTCAATATTAGGTTTTTAAAATGGATTCTTCAAATTGAAATCACTTTACATTGATTTCACAGCTTACTTCAATTTACCAATTAAATTTCTAATTGGTTTTCCAACTTATCTTCTTTTAAATAAATTCCTTTTTAAGAAAATAAATTTCAATCGTTTCTTTCAAACTATTTAAAAAATCCAAATTTTAAATTAAATTCTTCAATTTAAAATCACTATTTTACGAAATCCATTTATTTAACATTTTCACTTTATTCTAGAATAAATTCGATAATACTATAAAAATCAACTTTTATACCTTTAAATTCTTTTCTTCAAATTTTATTCAATTTCTAAAAATCAATTCACTTAAAATTTTCTGCTTGAATTACCAAAAATTCAATTTCGTTTATTTCTGGAATCCAATGATATTAAACATCCATTCAGCTAAATTTTAGCTTTCAACAATTTCCAGACATCAAGTCAATAACATCAATAATCATTTACAGATTATCACATCACAGAAGAAATAAATTCAATCAATGTGAGGGGTCCAGTTGGATCCCTCCAACCTGTTTCCCTGCATCCAAAGATGTTAGCGCAATACCAATTCCGCTCCAGTACGGAATTATCGCGGTATATAGGTTTTTATAAATCCGCTTACTAACGGCGCAATAGGGTCTCATCGCTATACGAGGCGGGAAATCATCAATCCAATATATACATATGCCAATATGTATATACTGCTATATATATATAGATATATCCTATCATATCTAATAGCACATTCAATAGCAATCAATCAGTCAATAAATAACTGCAATATTAAATTTTTCCTTCGAGTGAGAAAATCTCACCTTAGCATTTATTTTGCAAATCCCATTTCCATTCCAGCTTGTTCCTCGATTTTAGACCTTGTATAAATATTTACGGTTTATTACTATTCGAAATAAATCGAACAATAAATTTTCATTTTAAACTTTAAATCATTGGGTTAATAAAATTCCAATTTTACTTACTATTAAATCCCTGGTAACAAATTAAATGAATAGTTTTTATCATTAGATTGAAATGTTCAAAATAATCTAATCAACTAATGATTTCAATCCAACTAATAGTTTGATAAAATATTTTTGGTGACTATTCATTAAACAAGTTAATTATCAACCTAATTACCATAATACATTCCTAGATGTATTTACATTATAAATCTCTTTCCTGTAAATCAAATAGTAATTATGCTTACTGTACAAACAAATGTACTTATTTAACTTATGAATTACAATATGATAGACAGAAGAATACCTTAAGCTTGTAAAAACTGATAATCGCCTCACTTAAGCGATCCATCAACACTCGAGCGTAGCATCGACCTTGCGAGGCTAACGGAGCCACCCACGAACCCATCCTGACCAAACTCAAATCGCGAGCCACCGCCTAGGCTTCATCGCTGCAGCCTCGCTTCCATCCATTCGCAACTTTGTCGTGCTCGAGAACCCTCACTGACTAAGTTCCATCACAACCGATCTGTCGCCTTCGTTTCTTCCCTCGCGTGCCCAAGTCGAACGACACCTTCGACTGCCAACAACCACCCTTCAAAATTTGCGACATTGAAATCGCCTCCAGTACGCCGTTGCTGCCGCCTGCTCGAGCCCACCGCGACAAATCGCCCCAGCTTGCCACGCGCTCACGAATCGAGCTCGACCCCAACACGCTGCCATCTGCCTCGTACTCGCGAATGTCATCGCGAAGTCCTCCAGACCTCGCGCTCGCCGTGCCCTAGCTTACGCGCCGCCTGCCCTCACGAGCTCGACGCGAAACCCTTCGCTCGCCGTGCCTCCAGATTGCTATAAACTCCCCTTGCCTACGCGCGTGCGCCTTCTCTCAGGGAAGTGGTAAATTCGATTTGGGGGAAAAGAGTGAGACAGTGGCCATTCGTATTTGTTTTGAACGAAAGAGATAGGCTTCGATTTTCTTATTGAACTGGATTGAGGGAGAGAGGGCGGCCATTTAATTTTGAACGAGAGAAGTTGCATTCGACATATTTTTTTTTGTTTGAATGAGTTGAGGAGAGGGGAGACGAGATTTATCAGAGAGGAGTATGGTTTTCACGATTCCTCACCGTGTTCTCCTGCGTGAATTTAGGCCTGATTTTAGGATGCTACAGTGTACAGTTTAAATTTTAAGTTTGAATTGTATCTTGATAAAAACTCAATGCATTTACACGTCGTGTGCTCTCATATCAGCTCCGAAAAATACGAAAATTGAAATCCGGTAAAAATTCAATATTACGGACCCAATGGAACTGGTTTCGTCGAATTCCGAGACTGTGCCTCGGAACGCTATTTTTAAATATCGATTCAACCGATAAAATTCAAAACCGAACAAAACAGTTTTAAATTCAATTCTGAAGCCACTATTATCTTCAATGCTATCAATATAAATTTTACAAGCATTTGAAATATTTTTCATCGGCCTATAATCGAAGATTTAAATTTTTATTCGACTGTCAATCGATTAAACTTTATAATTTAATTGTCAAATTCAAAGTTACATTCGGGATTCAAATTAAATCATCGTTCAAATATTTAAAATTAATTAAATATTTTCAATTTAATTCGTTCAAAATTCAGGGTCGTTACAGTATACCGACCTTCTACAAATGAACTAGTGTTAGAAACAGTACCAGTGTTGGTAGCCATTTAGAAAACTTTTCAAAATTCAGATTATGAAACTTTTGAAAACCTTGCTCTGATACCAAATGTGAGGAATGCGGAATATGGTTCGTAAGGCTAGAATGAACACTAGAGGGGGGTGAATACTGTTTATAAGAAATTACTAAATCTTTTTGAGTTATTGTTGATTTGTACACAAATGTATGCAATATTCAGACACAGATATAATCACAGAATCAAACCCAAATGCAGAAATAAAGTAAATACAGTAAAGGAAAGAACACACCGGATTTTATACTGGTTCGGAGTTACTCTACATCCAGTCCCGCACAACTAAGTACAGATTTCCTTTCAAAAGCAATTATACAATTACACCCTCGGTTTCAAGGCTACGAGGTATACCCTCCAGAATCACAATCCTCTGGGTAGAGATACTTGATTTCCGGGGCAACAAGTTCACCCAATTGATTTCCATGGCTACAATCACACCTTTTCTCGCTTGATTGATTTCCAAGGCTACAATCACACCTTTTCTCGCTAGATAGATTACAAAGAAGCCTATAACTCTGAATAGCACTGGGATCTTGTTGAGATAGTGATAGAGAATCAAACCAGAGATGATCTAGTTAGATTCAATGTTGATTTCGGCAGAGTGATGATAGGATTTTGAATAAGAAAATGTAGAAGAAGAAGAGAAGTGAAAAACCAGAAAATATGATATAAAATTCGTTGAAACCAACCCCTATTTATAGAAGAACAACAGCCATGTCTATTCATGAAAGTTTATGGCGAATAGACACTTCTTTTGAAATTCAAATTTTTGGTCCTAACTGACACTATGTCGACATAGGGTACTAGGGCATGTCGACATCCCAAAGGAAATTTTGATGTTTGTTTTTCTTTGAAAATAACCTTTATCTTATATTAAAACTATTTTAAACTTTATTAATATACTTGACTATAGGTAAAATACATAGATAAATATAGAGAATAATATATATATATAATTTTACTATAATTTTATATTTAAATCTAAGTAAATATTAAAAGTTAAATATATTAAAAGATAGTTTAAAACAAGAATTTATTTAAGAACAAAATCAAAGAATATTTTTTAGGCTAAAACATCTTTTTGAAAA
The DNA here is from genome assembly GCA_030737815.1 of Allium fistulosum. NCBI lineage: Eukaryota > Viridiplantae > Streptophyta > Magnoliopsida > Asparagales > Amaryllidaceae > Allium > Allium fistulosum. The sequence continues at coordinate 1,045,465,433 of CM060905.1, forward strand.
TCATTTGAAAAGATAATTTTTAAGGCTAAAACATTTTGAAAAGCAGTTTTGAAAATCTTTTTGAAGTAGTTTTGCAAGCTTCTTCCTGCAGAATATCTCATCACATCAGGACTCGAGAACTTGTACAAAACCAGGATGTTCCTGGGTTTGTAAGCCACTTGTCGTAGGTTTGTAAGCTACTTGTCGTGGGTTTGTAAGCCACTAAAAAGGTAGAAATGGGTTCCATCACAAATGAAAATACGGAATGAAGATTTCAGTGCTATTGTGAAGTTTTAACATAATTCTAGACTCAATACTTATCTTCAAATCTTGAACTCTTGATAATCTTGATATTCTTGATACTCATGAGTCTTCAATCTTGATATCTTGAATCTCAATACTGTACAGTCTTCATTCTTGGTACCTGCATGGTTAAATCCTGCATATACATATATATCTAAACTATAATATTAGTATTTATATTTTATAATCTTATTCTAAGGTCGTTGTCATCAAAACCATCAACTCATGGACTAACAGGAAGTTCATTAAGGACTTTGCCAAGATTTTAGCACCACTCACGCGCCTTACTAAGAAGAATAAAGCTTTCGTGTGGGACGTGGATTGTGAGGATTCCTTCACAAAGCTTAAGAGAGCCCTTACTAGTGCACCAGTGTTAGTACTACCCGATGGAGCTAAGCCTTTTACTGTATACACTGATACATGTGGGACGGGCCTAGGAGCGGTGTTGATGCAAGAAGGAAGGGTGGTATGTTATGGTAGTAGGCAGTTGAGGACCCATGAGAAGAACTACCCTATCCACGATTTGGAGTTGGCCGCCATAGTTTTTGCACTCAAGTCTTGGAGGCACTATTTGCTTGGAGAGAGGTTTGAGATTTTCACCGACCATAAGTCATTGAAGTACCTATTCTCGCACATGGACTTGAACTTGAGGCAACATAGATGGATGGATTTTTTAGCCTCATACAATTTTGAGATTGCTTATACCCCTGGCAAGGCTAATGTGGTTGTGGATGCATTGAGTAGAAAGAAAGCAACCCTCAGTCCTTTGTTTGTGGAGTGGAGGAGCTTGGAGTTTATTTCTACTTTTGATTTTAAGCCCTCTACGGACATTACTCCCGGATTATTGGTGACATTAGAGGTGAGGCCTATCCTTATGGATCAGATTGGCTCGAGGCAGCAAGGAGATTTGGAACTCATGGACATTATGGATAGGATTAGCCGAGGAGAGGTCTCTAGACATCTCCAACGTTATTCCATAGATAGCAAAGGGTGGCTTAGGAGAGATGGGAGGCTTTGTATTCCATGCGCTAGTGATTTGTTGAGAGCAGTTTTGGAGGAAGCCCACCATTCCCGTATGACTATTCATCCGGGTGGTGACAAAATGTATCGGGATATGAAGAGAATGTTCTATTGGAATGGCATGAAGAAGGACGTGGCAGAGTTCATAGCTAAGTGTCTCATATGCAAAAGGGTAAAGGCAGAGCAGCATAAGCCCGGTGGACTGCTTCAGCCCTTAGATGTGCTAGAGTGGAAGTGGGACAGCATTTCTATGAATTTTATAGATGGTTTGCCCTGTTCTAGGAAGGGGAATACTAGCATTTAGGTGATTATTGATCGGTTGACCAAGAGTGCCCACTTCATCCCAGTTAAGAGCAAGCGTACAACATCATATTTGCATCCCTTTATGTTCGAGAGATAGTCCGACTTCACGAAGTCCCTTCTAGTATATTGAGTGATAGAGATCCCATTTTCACTAGTGAGTTTTGGAGGAGCTTATAGGAGGCGTTAGGGACACAACTTAGATTGAGTGCGGCCTATCACCCTCAGACGGATGGCCCAACAGGGAGAGTGAATAGAGTGCTTGAGGATTTGCTACGAATGTGCATTTTAAACTTTGGAGGAACTTGGGAGGAGCATCTTCCATTGGTTGAGTTTGCGTATAATACAGTTACCAAGCATGCATAGGAATGGCACCATTTGAGGCTTTATATGGGAGACCTTGCAAGTCCCCATCATGTGAGGGAGACATCGGAGAGAGTGGATTTAATTCAGTGGAGAATGAAGGCAGCCCAAGATAGGCATAAGTCTTATGCGGATAAACAGAGGAGAGACATTGAGTTTGAGGTGGGGGACTTAGTTTTTATTAAAGTATCACCACTTAGGAAGGTGGTAAGATACGGATCGAATGGAAAGTTAGCCCCCAAATTTGTTGGACCATTCCCTATCATGGAGAGAGTTGGGAAGATGGCTTACCGAGTGAAGCTACCAGAGAGGGTCGCAGGTGTGCACAGCGTTTTCCATGTTTCGTACTTGTGAAAGTGCTTACATGACTTAGCGGAGGTTGTAAAGCCCAGTCAGTTAGAGGAGGTGGAAGTAGAAAGAGAAGCATCTGTTCGGCGTATCCCCACAAAGATTGTTGGAAGAGACATCAAGCGACCAAGGAATAAGGAGGTTCCGCTAGTTAAGGTGCAATAGGGAGATGATGTTGCAGACGCCACTTGGGAAGCTGAAGAGAAGATTCGTACTTCCTATCCTCATCTTTTCAATAGTAAGTTTTTAGAATTTCCTAATTCCATCTTTAGTTTTGAATAGGTTCTTTCCTTTATTATCCTTTGGGAGGGTAGAACTTAGGATTTATTCTATGGATGGTAGGATTGGATGTAAACATGTTATTAGAACATGTTATGAATGATGTATGCCAGTGAGTGCAAGTGTTTGCTAGTGGATGCTAATAGCCGCTTATAGGTACACTAGGCACTATTATTCTTTAGGGATCGACCTAATTAGAACACTAGAGCATATACATATAGATGTGTGCACATTTTATTCTATTTTCTATGGTTACTATAAATGGATTATTTTCATATGGTTGTTACATTTAGATGATTGTTGTAGCACGCATATAGAATTATCAGTTATCATTAGGAAATTTTCACATTCATTTGGATACATGGCACCGACATGATTGCATAAAAGGAGGTCAACTGAATCAGTGGACCGCCTAATATTTTGCATTAGTTAGGGACATTGACACTACACCAATTGCATAAGTATCATAAATCGCATTAGAAAAACTTAAGGACAATGGATGTAATGGGTGATGATTGAGTAGTTGGTTGTAGAACTTGGATGAAAACTTTTATTTCATTCTTCTATCCTTAAAGATTTCGGGGGTGAAATACTTTAAGGAGGGGAGAATGTAACAACCCAAAATTTTAACCCATGATAATTAATTCGTTAATTAATTAAATAATAAGATAACTTTGTGAAATTATCAGAATTGAGCCACGGGAGTTGCACCATTGTGTCCGTGGTAATTTTCTGATCAATTTCATATATAGAACGTCAGAATCCGAGCTAAAATGAACGAGATATGAATTAAACAAAATAAGAAGAATATATATATAGGCCAGGTCGACCGGCCGGTCGACCTGGGCACAAGGGCGGTCGACCCGCCTTGTTTTTTAAGCGAACGAATGAACGTTCGTTCGAACGTTAGTGACATATTTTGCATTCTTCAACTCAATCTGGTCCTTCCGTTTCTGCATCCGATGGCCCCTATTCAGCCTATGACGTGGTTGCATCCTATTCTATCCCTAAATCCAACGGTCTAAGATCCACTTCTAGCCCTATAAATAGAACCCTAGGACTAACACTTTTTCTCATTCTAAAATTTTCTCTAATCGGGTTCACCTATTCAGGAAGGACCCTAAGCGGAATAATTTTCCAAGAAGGAAATCATTTTAAATAAAAATATTTAACAACCCCAAGTGGACCCATGTAGGCCCAAAGGGAAGAGCTAAGGACTAGAGGTGAGTGATTGTAATTATTTTAAATTTCTTTAAGTAATTTAAAATAAAAGGGTTTCCAATAGTTGTAGTTTAACTATGATTTTTGGAGTAACCTTTTTAGTAATTTATTTACAGTTTTTAGAATTATTTTTAGTCTATTCCTTCTAGCTATTCTTTTCATTTAATTTTAGTTTATTTCTGTTAATTATAGGTTTTCCCATTTAATTTCAGTTTATTTACAGTATTTCAATTTATTTACTATTATTTATGCGTTATTTACATCTTCTTCCTACGCCTTGGATTTCCTTCTATTTTCAGTTTTCTTTTATTTCTCCTTCTTCTTCGCGTATGGATTAGAATAGAATTAACATGAAATTGGGTTAAATTATAAGAAATATGAAATAATGGAATATGAGATGTAAATCACAAAGACTGTAATATAATTGGAATAGGACTGAAATTATGCCTAATTATGATATTAATTGGACTGAAATTATGCCTAGTTATAACTTAGAATTATAACTGAAAAGAACAAAAGAAGAAAGAAGCTTATTTTCACACTTAATCCTTGGGTTAAGTAATAAGCATGATTATAACGTAGGTTATAATAAGAAATAGAAAAGAACAAGGCTTATTTTAAGTCCTATGATAAATTAATAAGCATAGATAGTAAGAACAAGAGTAAAGGCTTATTTAAATAATTTATCTAAGATAATAAGCAAAGAATTAAAGTAGGACCTTTACCAAATAGCATTCCTCTATATTTTCTATGGACACGGTGTTTCACATAATCCTGAAGTGAGACTAGCGGCACGCTTATGCTAGTAGTGGTAGTAATTGGTCAATACAGAGATGTTCAAATAATGGGGGATTTGGACAAGGGCGCTATTAGATATTGTTTGGATGACGGGCCCATACCGGCAGCATTCCCCTATATTTTCTATGGACACGACGTTTCACATAATCCTGAAGTGAGACGAGGGGCACGCTTATGCTGAGTCGAGGTAATAATACGACCCAATAGGTGGAGCAACTGGTAGCATGGGCATGGTGGCAGCTACGCGTGCGACTTTCATTTCGGTGCTCAGTAATCACTATGAGTTTCAAGCGCTTAGTATGTGTGTCTTTCGTAGACACCATTGCCTTTTGTGTAGGGAGCTATGTATCATCTAGTCCATAGTGGGTGCTTTGTGTATCTTTCGTAGTTACCATTGGCTGCTATGTAGGGAGTTATATAGCGTCTAGTCCGTAGTAAGGTCTATGGAGTAGCAGGCCGATCAAAGGGTAGAATTAGGATTTCAGCCTAATTATAGGATTAGAAATTCAGCCTAATCAAGCAGCTATCAAAGACAAGTACAAACAACCAAAGTTGAATTTTTTTTCAATTGTAATAGTTTAATCATATTTTCCAGTTTATCTCTTTCCTATTTCCTTTGTTTTCTTTTGTACATACTAGAACTATTGAAGGGTATATTACTTTTACTTTGCTTAAAGATTCTAGTAGTTACTATCACTCACAAGACTTTTAGTCTGACCTACTCCTCTATTTCCCCCTTTTTTCCTCATATGCAATCAAGGGAGAGGGCAGTAGATTGCAGTTGCTCGGAGGTTTCTTGGAGAAGATTCTGCTATGTATTTCCCTACTTTTGTTTCTGTTTTTCTTTCTTTGTACTGGCACTTGAGAGGGATATTTATACTCTGATTTTTATTGAGACTACAAGTTTTTATTTCGTGAGGCATATTGGGCTTTGAGACATGTATGTTGTATTTGGTATTTGACTTATTTGGTTTATGAAGCAATTATAAAGTTTTTTTGTTTTGAATAAGTTATTATTTTATTTTCTGCTGTTTTTACCTATTTTTGTATTGTGAATCTTAGTCTTTGTTAGTTTCAGTTATACCTACAACGCACCACGCTTTTTAATGTGTCCTTTTGGGTATATTAAGGGGTGTGGGGTGTTTCAAATATAACATGGGGTAAACCCTTGAGACTCGTGAAAGCTATCCCTACATTCTGAAGACCCCCGGTCATCAATAATCATCATCTTCAACATGTCTTCACTTCAGAACATATACATTGGTTCGAAGTGGTTTTCGGGTAGGATTTACCCAAATCCGACCCCTGTTCCTTCACACCTATCATCGATTAAAAAGATGTTAAGTTCATATGCGATTATGAATCATTAATCAATTTACTTCATCTTTTTATTAATTCATAGATATCTCAGAGAGACATATTTTTTTAAAATATTCCATTTATCTTCTTAACAGTATATGGAATCATTAAGCCACATTTATCAAATCCTTTGGTTAATTAAAACCCTTTTTAAATCTTGGAATAATTCTAAATCGTTTCAATTTTTATTTAGGAATTTTTTTCCAAGTAATCTATTTAAATCTCACATTGAAAACATCGTTTTAGAGCATCCGGGCTTTCCCATCGACATGTTCCATCCCTCGCCCAAGTTTCCTTGGATTTCACAGACGAAACACTTGTACTAGTCGTTTCCGCATACTCCTTTCATTTTTAGAAATGATTTATAAAACTTCCAAATCATTATTTAAAACGCTTAATTATTCTTTTGAAATTTTTTTATAATAGATATGAAAAAGAATGGTTATGTTTAAAATTATATTTCATAAGTTATAAAACTGATGCGAAAAGTGTTGCAAATAGTGTATTAAAGCTTCTTTGATCAAAACAACATTTTCACTTCACATATGTTCATTTTTCCAACACAAGACACTTTTAAAAAACTTTAAATGATTTATAATATTTATTCCATATTTTTAAACATTTTAAAAATATTCACTTTAAATCAATTTCAAATTCGGGGTTTAAATAGCAAAACCGCGATTTTTCTGAAAACTTGTTTTGGACTTTTTTAAAGATATACAAGATGAAATCTTGATTTTCTTTCTTATTTTTAAAAACTATGGGTACAATAGTCCAGAAAATTCATACCTCGAAGAATTTCGAGCTATATTCTATTTCGTGTACTCATTTGAAACCTTCGACGCGAAATCGCGAACTACCTTTACGCGATGCGCGTAGTTTTGACTTGTTTTTTAATTTATTTTCAAACTTCATGGAAACACTTTTAAATGTTTATAAAACAACTCTAAACCTTTTTAAACTCATTTAAGCAAATACTTTCATATTTCAAACTTATATTTCATTTCATTCCATGTTATAATATTATATTATTATAATATCATTTTCAACCTTTTTATATATTTTAAAATCATTAAGAGGCTAAATAATTTTCATACGCATACTTAAATGGATTTAATTTTGATTTAACCAAATATGGTTAATTACTAAACATTTCTTTTATCATTTATCAAATCAAGTTATCAATCATATCTTAACCATATAACCAATCATAATATCAACCAAGTTATCATCCAATATCAACCAATATTCAACATACCAATCTCAAATTTAACATGTATACTATCACTTTAAGTTATATTTAAATAAAATTAAAATTGAGTACTCACCTTTAACCAAATCGTTTCACTTTCTACCAATATTCATTTCATCCAACACTTCACTAAATCATCACCTAAACACTCCTCCATCTTTTCCAAGTGCTCGGCCAACACCTCATTCCACCTTGCTCTTGGCCATGCTCCTTCTCTCTCTCTCTCCTAGCTCATGGCCAACCCCCTTATCCACCTCCACTCTCACGGTCTTAGGCTATAATAAAAGAAGAGAAGAAGTTGATTAAGAAGAGGTTAGAGAGTATAAAGTGGATTGGTGCTTAAGCACTTTATTATTTTTAACCCTCCTACCTCTCTTAGAGAAGAGAAGCCATTAATAAGCATAAGAAAGCTCAAAAATGTAGAAGAATAAGAACAAGAAGTGTGAGAAAATGAGTGAATTGAAGGTGGTATTTATAGGAAAAGTAAGAAGTGGTAAATTACTAAATTAACCCTTTACTAAATTACCAAAACACCCTTAAATTTCACATCACCAAAAGTATACTTACCATCACACATCACATCCTTGATTTATGTCATAGTCACTTAAGGCTTAAGAAATATAAAGTGAAGATTTTGTTAGATTTTGATGTGATTTGATTTGCTTTTTGACTTTTCTTACATATTTTTGTACTAATTACTTTCTAGAAGTTTTTAATAATGTTTAGTAAAAGTAAACTTGTTTTGTTATTAAAATGTCTATGTACATGTGTTAAAACATGTTAAAAAAGGTGAAACAACGTTGTGACAATTTATATTAAACAAAACGTTGATTTTCGATAAAACGTTTTACAGTCACATTTTGACGTTTTTGTTAAACTATTTATTTATGTAAAAAAAACTTGAAAATTTATTTGTTGTCCTCCTTAAATAATTAAAATAATTGTATTTGACTTATAAAATCATATTTATAAATATTAAAATCAGTTATAAAAATACGACATCGATTTGTCAACGCGCGACGTAATTTGTCAATCGTTATAAAACAAGCATATTTATATTTATAAAACTTTTATCAATCAATTATTATCATTTTATAACAATTTAAAAAATAATTATTTATCAATTAAAACAAAATTTGAATGTATATCCAATTTTATCGAAAACCGGCTTTTGTCACTTTTTGACGAAAATCCAAACTTCTTGATTTTGTAATCAATTCTAAAAATAAGTTTATCATTCTTATTTATCACATAAAACATGATTATTTACATTTGAAAAAAAATCTATATTTGAATATCTAAAGTTAACTAAATATTCAATTTAAAAGTGATAAAATCACGGGTTGTTACATACTTCCCCCTTAAAAGAATTTCGTCCCTAAAATTAAACCAAAACCCAAAACCCGATAATACTTACTCAAAAAAAGTATTTAAACTCAATTCTCTATGATATACATAGATCATCCATACACAACATATAATTCAATCTTTTATTTGAATCTACAACTTTACTTCCATACTAGTATTGATCCCTCGATCCTCTAGTGTGTACTCTGATCAGGCTCTTTGATCAGAAACCTTCGTTTCCCTTACATAGCTCTCAACTATGATAGAAAAATTTAGTACCCAATCATAAATCCTCATCTATGTTCATCGTCAAGAATCGAGTGATAAATCCTTTTTTGAACTGGTGAGAACACCTTAAAGTTTTGTACTCGAATCTTAGATCAAAATTGTGTGACGAAATGATCTATGTACCTCATATGTACTTATTAACATTCAAAAATCTTTATGAAAACTTTTCATATAACTTCTATCTTTTAAATATGCTTCTTTATATATAATCACTCTAATATTTATTTCCAAATATTTTTCTTAAAGGGAAATATTTCATCTCAAAGGAATCATTTCAATTTTAAAAGATAATTTATCTTTTATTTTCCAAAATTACAATCAACTTCTCTCATTTACAATACATTCCTTTTTAACCAACCTTGATATTAACTTATCAAATAATAATTCAAAATTATCTTTTTAACTTAAGGAAAATTATATAGATCGAGTAACTCCAAAATAATACCAAGGAACTGGGTACTACCAATATTATTCTATTTCCCCTTAACAAGAAGGGTAATACTTAAGAGAAGTGTTTACCATCCGAACATATCTCTTTCCCATTTTTAGTTATTTTCGAGCCACTCAAACTAGTTACCATTTGAGACTTTCTTACTTTTCAAACTTTTAATTTGAAATTTCTTTTCATAAAATCCGTTATATTTTTTATACCATTTTATAGTTTCCTTTCATAAAATCATCTTATATTAACTTACTTCCTTTTAATATTTCCTAATTCTTTTTCCAAAATACCCAAAATTTAGGCTGTGTTTGGTTTATCGTTTTTAGTTTTGAGTTTTCGTCCATATAAAAATACGCACAACGCATATATATTATGAAAAATGTCCATTTTTGAAAACGAATTTAACATACAAAATAGAAAACAACTTTTTTTCATTTTTCGTGTTTTGAGAAAAGCGGAAGCACGAGCAACAATTCATCCTTCCGTCGTTCCGACATCCACTTTGTGGTCCCCTCCAATCTTCCGTTCATCCCTTCCGACCTTTCTTCATTTTTCTCATATTTTGTAATTAATGTTAAAAACTCAAAACATAAAATACAAAATAAACCAAACGACCCCTTAGTTTCTCAAAATTTATATAACATATCTTTCATATCCATCTTTTTCAAAATTATTTTATTTGTGTAAAATACATTTTTATACTACATGCTTATTCTATATATTATATAAATTCGTTGACCTTAACCCCATATTATTTTCAAACATCTTACAGTCAAATCGTAAAACTTAATTCACAAGATGTTTGTTCAATCAACAAATGGTAATAACCGGATATTATCGTTCCCTGATACACATAAATATCTATATCTTTCAAAAGATATTCCTTTATATTTAAAATATAATCCTTGTAAATTTCCAAAGTTTAGGATAGGAGTTCTTAAAATTCCTTTTTATTAAAATATCTTTTACACTCGAAACATAATATATCAACCTTAAAAGATTTTTCTTTCTTCTTTTTCTTTGCTTTCCTTTTATCCTTTTTCTTTATTTTCCTAGTCTTACACAGAACTGCATAATACCCTTCTTTACCGCATCTTTAACAAAAGATGCCAGCATAAGATCCTAGTTTTAATTTCTCTTTTGCCTCTTTTTGCACACGTATTCTTCGTGCTTGCTTTGGATTAGCCCATAACTCATCACTTGGCATAAAATTAGACATCTTGATTTAACTGATATACCAAGTTATTACGGAAGTTTCATACCATTAATTTCTTGACTTATCCAAATCAATTGATTTATACTTATTCGGATTTGAACTTGCCTTGATTGTACAATGATAAGAAGAATAATTGAAAAAGTGTTCATGCAACGACCCCACCACGATACCAGATTAGCAAAGTACATTACAAGTAATGTTGTCTACTAATCCACAGAATACGGCTTGTTAAGGGCGATTGAAAGTGAATATATCTTTATACTAACACTTACACTTCATTTATACCTTTTCACTTAATATCTGAACTGAATTTGACGTGTACAATATTAATACAAAGTAATCGATATACCGATTTCTTAGAATCAAAACAATATATTATATAAATAACAGTCATAGATCACAACGAGATAAATTTCAACTTACACATATTCAAATTTTAAGTTTACAAAATGAAATACTAAACTCGATTGTTATACAAGTTTAATAATTCTCTAATCTCAATTGTACATCTTATAAATATATTCACAAATTTCCTAAATAAGATAAACTAAAAAGTCAAAAGTGTTTATCTCCTTGCTAGCCTAAGAATCCAAAGGTCAACTTGTTTTGTAACCTGAATAGTCTCGGCCTGACCCGAGCAAAATAACATCCAAGTTAAACTATCTCTAAATATCCAATAAGGTGAGAACAAAATATAACACAAGAATAAACAACATATAAGTAAATACAAATGTCCAAGATATAACGAGTAAGGGAATTAATTTAACTTAGAACAGGGTTATAAGTTTAAGTCACAGGCACGAACTAGTCACTAAACACTGAATAATAGAATTAACTTAATATAGCATCCATCACAAGACACAATAATATATATTTAATTCACGAACATAAGACACAAGAATATATATTTATTTCACGAACACAAGACATAAGAATGAATATATTTATTTCACGAACACAAGACATAAGAATATATTTATTTATTTCACGAACACCAGACATAAGAATATATATTTATTTCACTAACACATAATAGTCATAGAATCAAAATATCCAAAATCCAAGAGATCTTACTCAAAATGATCGTAATGATCTTTACGCAGAACCGTAGCAAACAAATAAATAATATGGTATCACACGAACCGATCCGATACCGGGGATCGTACACAAGACGGGAACCATAAGATCACAAGACGATCTCAAGGATAGCAGCAATGACCGTATCTTTCAGATTTATTTTATATTGTTACATTTGAAAACAAATCCAGGAGTAAACTTCTTAAGGACCTAGCAGCCACTTGCCGCACATCGAAAGAGAGTAAACTTTAAAGTGCCAAATACTTTCACTTTCAGTAATCACTAGGACTTAACCAATATGTCTCATACTGTATGGTGAAATCCTAATATTTACTAAAAGCTAGTAAATCTCACTCTTTATGGATACCACCAGAAAACCTGAACTACATTCTCTTCAGGATCAAGCAACCACTTGTCGCACACCCGAAGAGAACACAACTCTAATATGTTAAATACATTCTTCAAGTGCTTACAGAAATTTAACTAAGGCATCCCATACTACCCCGTGAAATTCAAGTAATCGCTAATTGGTTAGTAAATTCCACTCAAACATTATATTCAATGAGCTGTACCATATTCGACGAAGCGTTATTCAGAAGCATTTAAAACAATCGATAACACTAAGACGATTATTAGTACTTCCCAAATTATAGAATTAAAGTTTTCAAAACATTTATCACTTTGAGTTTATTGTTTAGAATTAATTATATAATTTTCCATAAACCTATTTATTATTTAACTTTAGTAAAATATTCACTTATTGGTTAAAATATCCCATAACTCTCTTTATTCTAAAATTTCACTTGTGTACTCAATGTTGTCTCAAATTTTCATTCAATCAATTCTATTCTCAAAACCATATTCCTAATCCGTTTATTTTATAAAAACACTTTTATTTCTCTTCCAAATCCACTCAGGTGTAAATCCATTTTTAGAAATGAATTTAGATTCATATTTTCCTAAACCACATTTCCAAATCCCCAATCCTTTTATAATAACAACACTATATGTAAATCTCTATTTGTTAAAATCAATTATAGAAGAATTTGATTTGGTATTATAATTTATTTGAACCGGTGAATTATAATACTTTATTTTGTAAAATTACATTTATTCAAACCATACACACACACATACACATCATAAATATACATATGTTTATAAAACTCCATGGTAAACCTAACATATAATTTAAAATGCAACAACCAAGTAAGAAAGTAAGTAAAAGAATGTAAATTTCGAAGTGACAGAGCTGAAAGTTTGCAACAGAATTTCGACCAAGCTATGCTCAAAATTTGCTGATGTGTTTAAAACAAAAATTATCACCGAAAAAGTAAGCTTTCCACAACATTAAAATTATCAAAATCCTACAAGAAATTAGAAAGTTATGCTTAAATTACTAACAATGTTTTAGCTCAGAAAATTTGATAGGGCAGAGACTATTACTCTATTAAAAACCCAATTTCGATCCAGAAATCTTCAAAATTTGAGAAAGTGAATGGAACAAATGTTCTTACTTAGGGAATTATATTTCTCCCGCAAAAAGATTCAACACAAATGGATTTGTCAATCAAAAGTTATGTCCATTTTACTCTCAGGTACTAACTCAGAAGATTTTTATATGGCTACGCTATAATATCAGTGTCAAACTCAATTTAAACCCCTTTAAATACAGTATTTCAAAAAATGATCAAAAGAGAATTTGTAGCTTATTTAAAGTATTTTCTACCACAAAAATATTGAGCCAATTCGAATCATTCTACACTAGGATATCATTGTTTTACTACAGCGATTTCCTTAAGAAATTTTCAGCAAACAACAACACAATAACCACCCAAGTTTATAACCAAATTTGCAAACAATTCGATCAATAAATCATTCAAATAGTTGTGTACAGCGAAAAAGATTTAGAAATAGATATGTGAGTGATTAACTCACCTTAATTCCTATGTTTGCTCAACAAATTTGCAGCTAAAATTCACTTGACTCCAACTTGAAGAAACCATAGAACTCCATAGAAATAAACAACACAAAAGATTCACAAATCACTAAAAGACCTGAAGTTAATTACTTAGGTTGATAAGAAAAAGCTTAGATTGCTTACCATGATTTTACTTGATTTTACCCGATTTTATTTCTATTTTAAAAAGAAGCTTTTGGATTGAATAAGAAAAGGGACGAACCCTAGTTTTTCTTCCAATCTATTTGATTGTACATAATTGTTTTAAAAAGAAAGAAAAAATGAGAAGGTATTCTTTTATTTGCTCAAATGGGTTGATATTTTCTTAGGCCCAAACCCATTAACAAAGTGATACAAAATCCTAAGTGTTACTAATTCTCTATTTTGTTTTTAACACTAATAAAACACAAATCTTCACTAACCAAAAGTTTATACAATATGAATTAATTTCTAAACTTTACCAAAACTAATCACAAGTTAAATATCATTATTTTTAAAGAGAATAAATTATAAATTATAATTTCTCAATTTAAACTACAAATCACAATATTAACATTTTACTCTAGTTACCAAATTTTATATAATTGATTTAATAATATTATAATTTAAATTTAAATTCTTTATTTAAGAAATAAAACTTATTCCTTCAGTAAATCAAATCAAATATTCTTAAAACATAATTTAATTTCAAAATTAAATTTCCAAATCGTAAATTAAATTAATCATTCCTAATTAAATTTAATTAAATAGTTAACTTACACCAGGGTTGTTATAGTTCGATACCATTTGCCCAAGCCAACATATGATGGATACTTAGAATATTATTCACACCATCACCAAACATATTGTGATAACCCGGATTTTTGACGTTCGTTAGTCGGGAAATTAACTGGTTTTATTTTCGAAATATTAATATAAATTAGTCAATCGAATAAATTTTTGATAATTGAAATATCGGGATATTAATTTTGATGGGTCGAACAAATGAATTTCTGATAAATAAAAATATCTGAATATATGGGTGGATTTGGAAACTAGAATAAATATTAAATAAAATAAAAAAATAAAAACTATATTGGATATTTAATCTCTGGGCATGATAAATTCTATAGAAAAGAAAATAAACTTTTTGGTATAGATAAACTTCACCATTTAAACTGAGATAAAATATCCATAAAAATATAGATACAAGCTTTATGTTAGATGATATATACATATATATATACATATGTATATATGTGAATATAAGTGTATAAATATACAAATATAGGAATGTATGCTCATAATATATATGAAACTAACAATAAATGTTGAGGATATATATATGTATATTTATAAATGATAAAATATATACATATATAAGTATATACATATACGAGTGTATGAATATATATGAAATAATATATGTATGGAAATTTGTATAGTAGGGAATATACATATATAGGGACAAATGCACTTGAATAAAATAATCATACAATAATGTTATAAATACTCTACCTGGTTGCTGTAGTATAGCATACAAGTAAAATTTTATAGATAACAAGGGGCAGACGTATATGTATATGTATTGTATAAGGCAAGAAAAATCATATATGAACATACAAATATATAGGATGAGTATGCTATCAATTCAAGTACTAAACAAAGTCAATTCTCAACCTTACAAAAATCATTTCAGCCTCCAAACAAGAAATATCTCTGATCTCTATGGTACAAAATATAATCTCTGTTGTACAAAATTTGATCACCCTGTAAAAGTATCACCTGTAACTTGTTTATATTTATCAACCCTCCATTTCGGTTCGACCATTCTAGGCTGAGTGAATCTGAGTACAACACCATTTCATACTTCAACAAAAAATTAAACTTAAGCAAACAATACAACTTCATGCAAACCAGAGAAGATAGAAATAAAAAACAAATCAAAACTGGAAACAGATCAGAGGAAGTTTAATTAAAACTAGAATCAAGCTAAGCAAAAATTCAACTCATATGCATCATGCAAGATCAACTCGGCAGGGATGCAAATTCAACTTAACAATTCAAGGAATCAACTCAACAGGATCATCTCAACCAAATTCCAGTTTTAATCATCTCAGTCTTCTCTGTTTACAATGTACAGGTGAGTAAACAATTCTTATTTAAAGGTTTTAAAATCTGTTAAAAACCTTGTCGCATGCAGTAAAACTTTAAATAAATGGTAAAAGTGTTTGTTTGATTGTTTTATATGATTTCATGTGTATATACTATGAATATTTTTGAATGCATGTCAGTGTTTAGCTCTGTTCTTCAATTCCAGGTTGCAAATATAATTCAAAAATTAAATGCTCTTCATCTGATATTCTTTAGACTTCAATGTATAAACAAATATTGGTTGTTATAACAAGATATCAATTTTAAAAATATTTTTAATGTTCAATTTGAAGTCAGTTTTAAAATAAAAGAAGGAAAACAGTGAAACTTAAATCATATTGGAATTTCGATATAAATAATTGGATGATTCATGTATATAATCAGTTGTGTTTTCAAAATCTATGATTTTTAGAAAAAGAATCATGATTTTTAAGCGTTTAAACCAAGAGAAATCGAGAATTGATCGAGATTTGAGTTTCGAGCGTTTTCTGATGTTTGGCGGGGTTGGGGATCTCGAGATCATACCTGGAGGTGGTTGATAGTCTGGGGGTCAATGGAAAATTACTGGGTGATTTTCTTGAATGCCGTGGTGGCGGAACGACGGTGAACTAGGGTTTTAGCCTGGTTTAGGTCGAGCTCGGTTATGGTTAAATGGTGGTGTCGTTTGTCGACCGGAGTGGTTCGCACCGAGGGGAAAAGCAGAAAAGGGATGCGGCGGAGCTCGCGGCTAAGATCTGGAGGTCATCATGGCCAGAGAGTGTTGGAACGAGGTGATAGAATGGTCGAGACTTGTTCAGTTTTGGGTTGGAAAGTGAAATCCTGAGGCGAGGATGTAAACATGAATTTGGGTGTTCAGGTGGGTTGCGGGGGTGGTTGGTGATTGAAGTAGATGGTCGACGACCAATGGTGATGGTCGTCGGTGATGTAGATGTGCACGGTGTGCACAGTTTTGTGCATGGTAAGCTGGGTTTTGTAGTTTTAGGAAGATGATGATTTGCATGGGTGGATATCGGGGAAGTTTGCGTGTTGCCTCGAAGTAGAGAGAGTTGTCGCGTGTTACTCGGGGAATTTGTGAGTGGGACTCGGGAAAACAAGTGTGGGCTCGGGTTGCTTGTTTCTAGTTAACAAAGTTTTAAATATAAAGACAATGTACCAGGTTATGATGTAATCTTTAATCAAGTTTAAATTTAAAGCAGGTCTTTATTGAAATATATACGTTCAAAGAATTGTAAACCAAGATTCAAAAGTAATTTATTAAAATAATTTCAAAAAAGGATTTGAATTTAAATTGGTTTGTTTGGAATAATTAAATATTAGTTAATTAATTTAGATAAGTGATTTCAAGTAATTAATTTAATAAGATTCAAATGATACAAATTAAGTAATTAATTTAGATATAGGGGTTTATCTTTAAATTAAATTAGACGGGTAATTAAAAGGTTAATTACTTAATGTTAAGAAAGATTATTAATAATTACTTAATGAAGTAAGTTAAAGAAAATTAATTACTCAGTAAAATTAATTAAGTAATTATGGTTAACTTTAATTAATTAAGTTTAATTAATTAAAGGTAATCATTTGATGGAAGTGATGAGGTGTAATTACTTAGAGAAGAAATTAATGGATAATTAATGGAAGTAATTAATTAAAAGAAATTTCTTGATGGGAAGTAATTAAAAGATAATTACTTGATGGAAGAAATTAAGTGATAATTACTCAGTGTAATTAAAAGATTTATTAGTATAAATAATCCAGGAGTTGATTTAATTGTTGGAGAAATTAAGGAAAAGTTAATTTCTGATTGAAATTAATCAAGGATTGATTAATAAATGTAATTAAGTTAAAGGTTAATTATTAAATGAATTCAATAATAATTAACTAATGAAAGAAATTATAGGATCATTAATTAATGTAATTAATGGAAGAGATAAATCTTGCTTATAAATGATTGAATGGTGAATTAAATACCTTGAATTGGTTGATATCTCTGATATGATATGATGTGATAATATGGTTACCTATCGAAGATGAATTGCTATGGAAAAAAAAGTGACATCTTGTCTTTAAGGTTGAATTATAGTTCACTTGAATAACTTGGGATAAGAGGGTATTTAATTCATAGAGACAGGGGTCGGGTATCAGTAAATACCCGAAACCACTTCGATTAGAATTTGCAATAATTCTTTGTAGGTGATATCCACAGGCTGGAATGAAATGATTTAAGTGGATTGGACATTAATCTAAGTTCGTACTTAGAATTGATGTGTGAATAAGTAATGTCTCTAACAAATTGTGAATTTGTAAATTGACACGAGTTACCCCGGGATTTATGTAAGTTCTAAGTTGTTTGTATTTCATGTTAGATGGATTTACTCACGCGGTTTCCAGCCTGACCCGGGTGTTACTTTGATGTAATGCTCGGGCCAGACCGAGTATTACAGATTTTCAGGTAAGGACATTCTGGAGCTCAATAGACGATCTGGATGGCTAGAATGTATGGAGGGTTTCCGCTATGATATATTGTTGTATATTTGGACATGTTGATTATATATGTCCAGTGTTTGTGAATATGTTGTAACTCTGATGTATTAAAGTGTAATTTAACTGATACAGTTTCTTTGTATAAATGGTATTATATGATATTATATTTTGATCCGCTGCGAATGTGAGATTCTATGTCTTGTTTTCTGTTTTCTTCTTCTACCTCTTTTCTTCTTTTCATAACTATCTAGAATTTTCGGGATCGAAAATTCCGGGCCGTTACAGTTGGTATCAGAGCGAAGATTAAGCGAGAACTTTGGCTCTGGTGGGTGTACTCATAAGGATAGGATCAATAGTACCTTAGAATGAGTTGAGTGTATATATATATATATATATGAGAGCGTACTTGTTATTTTCTTATATAAAGATTTTAAATGATTTTATATAAGAATATGTTTTGATATATAAAGCAATATTTCTTACTAATAAATGTTAAGGTAATCGGTTGTTAAATTATTGAATTAAATATAAGAAGTAATATAAATACAACCAAGTTGAAATTAAATAAAGGTATGTTTTAATGGATCCAAACTGAAATTAAATCTTAAATTTGGGGGAAAAGTTTCAGAATAAGATAATAATGAATTGGTTTCCTAATATGACAATCTTGGTTATTATCATAAATGATTGTTGTGTTTAATAATGAAATGTGTATTAATGAGTAAGCAAAGTGAAATGTTTTAGGGAAGTAAAACATTTAGGCAAGTATGACTTATAGATTGAAACTGAAGATGATATAAATTGTGAAGTTTTAAATCTGGGTCTAGGATTTGAAAATTGTTTTAAAGTGATAAAGAAATAGTAAATAATATTATTTGAATGAAAGAGCTTGATTCAAACAGGAGTTGTTTGAAAATTTAAAGGAATTTGTTTGAATTAAAAACACAAGGTGGTTTAAAATTTAAGGATAGCTTGGTGTGTAAAGGAAATAATATGTATAAGGAATATACATAATATCAAAGATGGTTTGTAATGAACTCTAAATATTGAGTTTTAAATTTTGAATGAGACGTGAAAACCCAAGGTGATAAGTTTTTGAACTTATAAGATTATTAATGTGAAGTTTAAAATTTGGAAGAGGAATCCAAATTGGGCAAGGTTGGTTGGATTAAGTAAATTGAATTTAACTTTGGGAAAGTTAAATAAGTTAACAAGCATCCTAAATTGGAAATTTCAAGATGAAATTGAGATTTTACTTGGGAAGTTAAATGGTTAATTTGGATTGGGAATTAGTGTGATCTCAAAATGGGTCTGAGATCTGGAAATTGAAAATGGATGTTTTAAAATAGCTTGGATAATATCATCCTATTGTTATTAATAATCCTTACATTGTGAATTAGATTTGTTTAAATGAATAAAAAAAATGAAGTGTGGTAATATATCCATTATTGAGATAAAAGGGAAATTAAACTTTAATTTGAAATTAAAGATATGGAATTACTTTGAACTGAAAATTTGAATAATTGAATTGTAAATTAAAAATTGTTTAAGGACTGGTTTCGAACTGGAAGATAAATTGGGTAATAAATCGATTTTTTTTAAGATAAAATTGTTTTGAACTCTTATTTGAACTTTGAAATAAGTTAAGTAAAGATGATTTAAATGGAATTTTGAGACTTCGACTCCGAATTAAATTGTTAAGGATTGGGATTATTAATTTAAAAATAAAGATTAATTTGTTTTAAGGGGTTAAATCAACATTTGAAATAATAACTCGAATTTGTATAATTCAAGATGGTTTTAAGTGAAATGAAATTGGAAGTTAATTGGAAATTGGTAATTGTTTGGAAATGGAGATTGGGAAGTTGTACAGTTTGACTCTGGACTATTTTCAAAATAAATAGTTTTAATATAAATCTATTTTTCCAAACTATTTACCATACAAATTTCCTTTTTAAAACCTAAAACTATCTTAAGCTTGTTTTACAATTATTTTTGGAACTATTTAACAATTTTGCAACTGATTACTGTTTTTCAACTGTTTTATAAATAATTACTATTTTTCCACTATCTTACAATTACTTAACTGTTTACAGCTATTTTACAAACTAATAATTATTTTTCAACTACTTATCTATTGTTAAAAAATTTTCAAGCTATTTTCTAAGTATAAAATGGTCGGAGTTCAAACTGTTTTTGATTAAATACCCAACTGAGATAAGAATTTGAAGTGATAATCCAAATGGGGATTAAGGCTCATGTGAATAAGTGAATAAGATCAAAGTGAGGATGAATAGAAAGGCAATTGATTTAACTGATAATCAATGAAGATAAATACGTAGGATGTACGTATATTATTCTATTCGCATATTGATTTGATCCAGATTCGAGCATAGAATTTCGAGATAATGTTATCGATCCGAGTTGGTATTTTTCGCTTGATTTTCGACGGCGAACCTAGATATGGATTTTTGATTGGTTCTGGATATTCTCTATCATAGTTGTGACTATGCAAGGAGAATGACAGTTTCTGATCAAGAAACCAAATCTGAGTCCGCACTAGGAAGTCGGGTGGACAATACTAGTTCGAAGGTGAAATTGTGTGATCGAGTGAGCGATCAAATTGATATTGCGTACGAATGATATGTGGACATTGTACGGGTTTGAATGAAATTGATATTGAAAATTTATGGATAAGAATTGTAAAATGGTTTTTGAAATGAAAAGTATATTTTGTGAAATATATGATGAGTAAAATGGAAATTGGAAATTTTTATGATTGAAATTTACTTTATGAAGAAAAGTAATGTGGTTAATAACTTTATAAAAGAGTAATCAGATTTGAATAAGTGATTTAAAATGAAGTAAGTCATATATATGTATTATATGGTAAACTCCCCTTGTTGAATCTATTGCCAAAAGAAAAAGGTTTTTGAAAATATTTGAAGTATAAAAGTGAATTTATACAAGTATGAATTGAATCAAAGATTTTCCAAGATTATTATATATATGTATATATATAAAAAGAATTTTGTGAAAGTAATTTTGAGGAAAGGTTTTGGGAACCTATGGATTTCTGAAAGGGCTTTTGATTTTTGAGGAAAATCAAATTTTGGAATTTGGGAAAAAGCCTAATATGAGAATTATCGATTTTGTAAAGGAGATTTATATGAGATTCATACTTGGTGTATGATTTGGAAAATACTATATGTGTATAGTATAAAGCGTTTTGAGATTTGGCTCTGGGGAAAAAGGCGCTCCCTTGAATGAACTTCTTAGGAGTGCCACTGAGTGGTACTGCCTTGAACCTCTAAAGGGGAGGTTCTAAAGTTGATCCTGTGAGGAGTCCGGACAAACTAGTTCCTGAGGATTATTTGGTAGCGAAAGTCGATGGCGCTGATGCCTACAGGGGCATTTGGGTTATGCTGTGACGACAGTGTAATTCGATGTCGCTGCGATCTACTGTGTGGACCATAGCGAAAATCGTGTGGAGGATGAGTGCCAACAGTCTACACTTGATTTTGCCGGGCTGGCAGCACAACATCGGTAGACTGCGGTCTATGGTCAAGTGGAGGAGTTTCATTTTTTTGGCAGCGAAATTCGGTGGCACTGATGCCTACAGTTATATGGGTCTGTGCTGTGATAGCAACGTAAGGCCCGGGTATAACTACGATCTGTAGCGGGTTCCATGGCGTAATCGAGGAGCGCGGAGACCTACAGTTATATGTGGAATTTGCCGGGACGACAACGTAACCATCGGGTTAACTACGACCATGGATGGGGGTGATGATTTCCAGAGCATTTTTTTACCAAAGATATTTCCTCTATTTTCGAAACCGTTTTCTATATTTCAATAAAAGTATTTTCCAAAGTAATTTCACTGGGTGTTGGAAACGAGTTTACCAAGTACTTATAGATTTTCAGTCTTACGCCTGATCAACGTATGACCGAATTTATGTGAGAACGAGGATGGACTTGTCAAAACATCGAGTTATAAAAGTATTTTTTTAAAAAAACTATTTTAGAAATGTTATATAGATTTTTAAAGTATTTTAAAAATGATCAAAGAAAATTTAACTGATTTTAAGCATTTTAATAATTCTGGTTTCGTTCCTTTTCGAGGATGAAAAGATTCAAAGGGGGGAGGAATGTGATAACCCGGATTTTTGTCGTCCGTTAGTCGGGAAATTAACTGGTTTTATTTTTGAAATATTAATATAAATTAGTCAATCGAATAAATTTTTGATAATTGAAATATCGGGATATTAATTTTGATGGGTCGAACAAATGAATTTCTGATAAATAAAAATATCTGAATATATGGGTGGATTTGGAAACTAGAATAAATATTAAATAAAATAAAAAAATAAAAAACTATATTGGATATTTAATCTCTGGGCATGATAAATTCTATAGAAAAGAAAATAAACTTTTTGGTATAGATAAACTTCACCATTTAAACTGAGATAAAATATCCATAAAAATGTAGATACAAGCTTTATGTTAGATGATATATACATATATATATATATACATATGTATATATGTGAATATAAGTGTATAAATATACAAATATAGGAATGTATGCTCATAATATATATGAAACTAACAATAAATGTGGAGGATATATATATATGTATATTTATAAATGATAAAATATATACATATATAAGTATATACATATACGAGTGTATGAATATATATGAAATAATATATGTATGGAAATTTGTATAGTAGGGAATATACATATATAGGGACAAATGCACTTGAGTAAAATAATCATACAATTATGTTATAAATACTCTACCTAGTTGCTGTAGTATAGCATACAAGTAAAATTTTATAGATAACAAGGGGCAGACGTATATGTATTGTATAAGGCATGAAAAATCATATATGAACATACAAATATATAGGATAAGTATGCTATCAATTCAAGTACTAAACAAAGTCAATTCTCAACCTTACAAAAATCATTTCAGCCTCCAAACAAGAAATATCTCTGATCTCTATGGTACAAAATATAATCTCTGTTGTACAAAATTTGATCACCCTGTAAAAGTATCACCTGTAACTTGTTTATATTTATCAACCCTCCATTTTGGTTCGACCATTCTAGGCTGAGTGAATCTGAGTACAACACCATTTCATACTTCAACAAAAAATTAAACTTAAGCAAACAATACAACTTCATGCAAACCAGAGAAGATAGAAATAAAAAACAAATCAAAACTAGAAACAGATCAGAGGAAGAGAGAGAACGTATATTTAACTTTATTTATGATACTTACATATATGTAAGTATCATAAATAAAGTTAAATATATGAAAAAACAAAAATTTGTGTTTTTTATGGAACATACATATAAATATGCATGGATAATATCCTTTCTTCCATTTCCTATTACTATGTTAATAGGATTTGGACTTCTACTTATTCCTGCAGCAACAAAAATATTCAACGTATGTGGGCTTTCCCGAGTGTTTTGATGCTAACTATAGCTATGGTATTTTCTGTTAATCTTTCTATTCAGCAAATAAACGGAAATTTTATCTATCAATATCTATGGTCTTGGACTGTCAATAATGATTTTTCTTTAGAGTTCGGACACTTGATTGATCCGCTTACTTCTATTATGCCAATATTAATTACTACTGTTGGAATATATTTAACTTTATTTATGATACTTACATATATGTAAGTATCATAAATAAAGTTAAATATATGTTCTCTAATTAAAACTGGAATCAAGCTAAGCAAAAATTCAACTCATATGCATCATGCAAGATCAACTCGGCAGGGATGCAAATTCAACTTAACAATTCAAGGAATCAACTCAACAGGATCATCTCAACCAAATTCCAGTTTTAGTCATCTCAGTCTTCTCTGTTTACAATGTATAGGTGAGTAAACAATTCTTATTTAAAGGTTTTAAAATCTGTTTAAAACCTTGTCGCATGCAGTAAAACTTTAAATAAATGGTAAAAGTGTTTTTTTGATTGTTTTATATGATTTCATGTGTATATACTATGAATATTTTTGAATGCATGTCAGTGTTTAGCTCTGTTCTTCACTTCCAGGTTGCAAATAGGATTCAAAAATTAAATGCTCTTCATCTGATATTCTTTAGACTTCAATGTATAAACAAATATTGGTTGTTATAACAAGATATCAATTTTAAAAATATTTTTAAAGTTCAATTTGAAGTCAGTTTTAAAATAAAAGAAGGAAAACAGTGAAACTTAAATCATATTGGAATTTTGATATAAATAATTGGATGATTCATGTATATAATCAGTTGTGTTTTCAAAACCTATGATTTTTAGAACAAGAATCATGATTTTTAAGCGTTTAAATCAAGAGAAATCGAGAATTGATCGAGATTTGAGTTTCGAGCGTTTTCTGATGTTCGGCGGGGTTGGGGATCTCGAGATCATGCCTGGAGGTGGTTGATAGTCTGGGGGTCAATGGAAAATTACTGGGTGATTTTCTCGAACGCCGTGGTGGCGGAACGACGGTGAACTAGGGTTTTAGCCTGGTTTAGGTCGAGCTCGGTTGTGGTTAAATGGTGGTGTCGTTTGTCGACCGGAGTGGTTCGCACCGAGGGGAAAAGCAGGAAAGGGATGCGGCGGAGCTCGCGGCTAAGATCTGGAGGTCATCATGGCCAGAGAGTGTTGGAACGAGGTGATAGGATGGTCGAGACTTGTTCAATTTTGGGTTGGAAAGTGAAATCCTGAGGCGAGGATGTAAACATGAATTTGGGTGTTCAGGTGGGTTGCGGGGGTGGTTGGTGATTGAAGTAGATGGTCGACGACCAATGGTGATGGTCGTCGGTGATGTAGATGTGCACGGTGTGCACAGTTTTGTGCATGGTAAGCTGAGTTTTGTAGTTTTAGGAAGATGATGATTTGCATGGGTGGATATCGAGGAAGTTTGCATGTTGCCTCGAAGTAGAGAGAGTTGTTGCGTGTGACTCGGGGAATTTGTGAGTGGGACTCGGGAAAACAAGTGTGGGTTCGGGTTGCTTGTTTCCAGTTAACCTAGTTTTAAATATAAAGACAATGCACCAGGTTATGATGTAATATTTAATCAAGTTTAAATTTAATGCAGGTCTTTATTGAAATATATACGTTCAAAGAATTGTAAACCTAGATTCAAAAGTAATTTATTAAAATAAGATTTCAAACAAGGATTTGAATTTAAATTGGTTTGTTTGGAATAATTAAATATTAGTTAATTAATTTAGATAAGTGATTTCAAGTAATTAATTTAATAAGATTCAAATGATACAAATTAAGTAATTAATTTAGATATAGGGGTTTATCTTTAAATTAAATTAGACGGGTAATTAAAAGGTTAATTACTTAATGTTAAGAAAGATTATTAATAATTACTTAATGAAGTAAGTTAAAGAAAATTAATTACTCAGTAAAATTAATTAAGTAAATGTGGTTAACTTTAATTAATTAAGTTTAATTAATTAAAGGTAATCATTTGATGGAAGTGATGAGGTGTAATTACTTAGAGAAGAAATTAATGGATAATTAATGGAAGTAATTAATTAAAAGAAATTTCTTGATGGGAAGTAATTAAAAGATAATTACTTGATGGAAGAAATTAAGTGATAATTACTCAGTGTAATTAAAAGATTTATTAGTATAAATAATCCAGGAGTTGACTTAATTGTTGGAGAAATTAAGGAAAAGTTAATTTCTGATTGAAATTAATCAAGGATTGATTAATGAATGTAATTAAGTTAAAGGTTAATTATTAAATGAATTCAATAATAATTAACTAATGAAAGAAATTAGAGGATCATTAATTAATGTAATTAATGGAAGAGATAAATTTGCTTATAAATGATTGAATGGTGAATTAAATACCTTGAATTGGTTGATATCTCTAATATGATATGATGTGATAATATGGTTACCTATCGAAGATGAATTGCTATGGAAAAAAAGTGATATCTTGTCTTTAAGGTTGAATTATAGTTCACTTGAATAACTTGGGATAAGAGGGTATTTAATTCGAAGAGACAGGGGTCAGGTATCAGTAAATACCTGAAACCATTTCGATTAGAATTTGCAATAATTCTTTGTAGGTGATATCCACAGGCTGGAATGAAATGATTTAAGTGGATTGGACATTAATCTAAGTTGGTACTTAGAATTGATGTGTGAATAAGTAATGTCTCTAACAAATTGTGAATTTGTAAATTGACATGAGTTACCCCGGGATTTATGTAAGTTCTAAGTTGTTTGTATTTCATGTTAGATGGATTTACTCACGCGGTTTCCAGCCTGACCCGGGTGTTACTTTGATGTAATGCTCGGGTCAGACCGAGTATTACAGATTTTCAGGTAAGGACATTCTGGAGCTCAGGAGACGATCTGGATGGCTAGAATGTATGGAGGGTTTCCGCTATGATATATTGTTGTATATTTGGACATGTTGATTATATATGTCCAGTTGTGAATATGTTGTAACTCTGATGTATTAAAGTGTAATTTAACTGATACAGTTTCTTTGTATAAATGGTATTATATGATATTATATTTTGATCCACTGCGAATGTGAGATTCTATGTCTTGTTTTCTGTTTTCTTCTTCTACCTCTTTTCTTCTTTTCATAACTATTTGGAATTTTCGGGATCGAAAATTCTGGGCCGTTACACATATCAAGACCTTATTTTTGGAACTTTTCGAAGGGATAACATCTCATAAATTTTCCATATCACATGAATATTTATATTTTTGTATATACAAAATATATTCCTTTTAAAATGGTGTGTCGATTTTCCTTGTTTAAGTATTTAGAAATCTCTATCGATAACGGTGATCAGGCGCATCGACCAGAATCTATAGACCACTCAATAGATAAACCAACACAATTTTTTTTATATCAAACAAAAAATACGCGCTCATATATATATATATATATATATATAATACTCTCAAACTCATTCTAGGGTGTTGCTACTGAGTCACTCATTCAAGGGTATTACTAACCCTATCTATAATGAGGATTACCCCAACAAAGCTTAGGTGTTCACTCAACCTAAGCTCTAATACCAAATGTAACAACCTGGATTTTCGACCCTCGAAAATCGACAGTAATACATCATCGTGCCACAAATCCAAGTTCCAGAAAAGCCGATTGTTAGGGGAAAAAGAAAATAAAGATAGAACAGAATCTCACACGAATGGAATAACATATTATTTCAATAATAATCTTTACAGCGGAAAATTTTGAATACAATATCAGAGTCTTACGTGGATTTAGCCTGGACAGTTATAAATCCTTTATCCTTACAATCGTCGAAAATAAAAATAAATGCAATAGATGCATCGGATAATAGAATACGTCCATAAGTAGATGAAGATCTCCAGCCCTCCTTTGAAAACTCCAAGCGTCTTCAACTAAATCTGAAAATACTCGGATTTGACCCGAGTATTAAAAATACTCGGATCTGGCTTGATAAACCAGCATGCAATACTCGAAATTTTTAATGTAAAGATCATGTTGATGTTAATCAAAACCCTTGAAAAAGAAAGGTATTTCATAAGACAAGTCACATATAAATACAGATGGGTTTTTATCTTATGATAACCAAAATACTTTATACTGAAAACATTTTAATATTATCTTTAATGACATTGGTTTTGAAAATATTTTTCAAGTAAATATATATAAAACAAGTATCAATATCTAGACTAAGTCTATGGTAATATATCTGGACTAGGTCTAATGGAATATACCTAGACGGAATATATGATACCAAAGGGGTAGCTGAAATGTTTGCAAAGCATTATAGAAATTTTAGGACTACAATCGTAAAGGTCGTATTGGAATTGGATTTCCAACATGATAGGGAACTAGCGGTCTTTTTCTTCAATCCACGCATAACAACTATAGTTCCCGCGATGACCTTATCGCTTTTCTCAAGCAAGCCACTTGGAACTGCACTTGCTACACCACTATGGAATAGAGTATTACTCAATGGCTTTACACGATCTCCGTCAGCCTCCAATACCTGTAACGACCCTGGATTTTATATAAATTTAAACTGATAATTAATTTAATTTTTGAATTAAAATTGTTAAATTAAATGATAAATTGATTGCGAGTTTCCTCGAAGTAAATTAAATTCTGTATAAATCGTTTAAATTTGAATTTTTGTATATGAATTTAAATTGTGAATAAATGGTTTAAAAATGAATATATATATATATAGAAAATAAATTATAACAAAATATATTTGACACAAGTATAAAAGTAAGTAAAACAAAAAATTAAATTTGAATTTGATGGTTTATATTAGAAATATAAATAAATTTATATAAGATAAGTTATGTAGTTATGATATAAGTGAATACATTAGCTAAAAATACAACAACATGTTAACTAGAAATTACAAAGCAAAAGTAAAGGAACAAAATACATTTACATATGAACAAAGGATAATTATGGACAAACATATATTCATGTACAAGCCTCATGAATGCAGCTACCAAAACAAAGCTATAAGCCGAGCAAAACAAGTAAACATATATAAAGACATAAAGGACTAAGCATTTAATGCTAGCTCAAACAAATTCAATTCTAAATATACAAATCTCTTTAGCCACCAAATTATCTTCAGCCGAAGGAAATAAAAATTGATATTGTACAAGCTAATAAATGCAAGTGTATCATCTTGTACAACATTTCATCTCAGCCTCCACAAAATCTGCCTAGGCCAGATAAAGAAAAGTAAAGAGAGGAAAAAATCTCTGATACATTGTACAAAACATAATATCACCTTGTATAAACAAATACAATCCCCCTGTACAAAGCATGATATCAGCCGAGAAAAAAAGAAAGAATGCAAGCATCTCAACCATCACCCTGTTGTACAAAATAATACAACACCCTGTAACACATTCTTTCTTATATCAACCTTCTTATCTTTCAATTCATTTTTGTTCCATTCAAACAAACTAAGAAAAAAAATGAAGTGAATGTCATTTGTAAACAAAACAAACATCTCAAACTAAAATATCAAAGCTATCAAGGCCTGGGAATCAAGAAACAAAGAAGCTTCAGTTATCTAGATCAAAACCAGATATCAAACAGAAAGGTTTCAACTTTGCAAACTTTCAAGCTTGTTCATAGAAGTTCTGTTTTCTTTCTTCTATCAGGTGAGCAAATTTCTAAACAAAATCTTTATCTTCCTATGCGTAAACCTTATTGATCTAACCTTTAATCTTGATGTTGTGATGATTGTATGAAGTAAATCTATAATCAATGATTTCTTGAGTGAAATTTATGTTGAATATACATTTTTGAATATGTATACAGGCTTGTACATGTCTGTATATTCAAAAGAAAAAAAATCTGCTTTGTTCCAGGTTTCAAAGCCTGTTAAACAAAAATCCAAATACTCCCTCTCCATTCTTCTGTAGGCCTTAGAATTCAAATGGAACATGGTTGTATAATCATGTTTTAGGTTTTAAAAATAACTTCTAAGCAGAATTAATTCAAATATTTCTAGAAAATTTATAATACAGGAAACAAAAAAATCAAAATGGGTTAGATTTCAAACACCATACATTCTAGCTTCAGGCGTACCATCTGAAATGGTTTTGAAAACAAAGATTTTTAAAGGTGGAATCATAAATTTTAATCAAGTAATCTTTGAGAAAACTGGGGATGATCAGAATCGTTTTTCTTGCCAAAGTCTGGCGATCTGGGTAATGATAAATCACGTGATCAAGAATGGAGCATGTTCGAAGGTCAGAGATCATTCGAAAATTACTCGATGATTTTATAATTTGTTGTGGAAAGTTATCGAGATCGAATTAGGGTTTTTTAACCCAGTTTGGTTCAATGAGGAAGAAGCGACGATTTTGTCGTTGATGTTGCATCGGGTTGCATCGCACCGAGGGGAATTGGTTCGTGGTTGAGTGGTGAAGCTGTGGAAGTGGTGGCGTGAGCTAAGGGGGTCGAGATGGACGGCATGAGGCGATGTGGTCGATCGGACTTTGAGTTCCAGTATGTCAAAATGCTCGATTTGGATTGCCGATGAAATCGAGGATGCTGAGTGGTCAGTGGGTTAGAGGTGATCATCGGGGACTTGCGGGTGATCTCGTCGATGATCAGAAGGTCGGCGTCCAGTGGTGCACGTATACGCGTGCCACTGTGTGTATCAGAGATTTGAGAGGGAAGAAGAAGAAGGCGACTCAGATATTTGCTCAGGTTCGAGCATATGAAATCAATGGATTGTCTCGAAGGAGATCGTGAAATAGCTCGAGTAAGTCTCGAGTCTGTAGATTTTAGTATAAAACAGTTTTAAACTATTAAACAAAAAAAGTTGTTTTATACTCACTAAGTTTAAAGGTGTTTAAGATATATATATATATATATATATATATATATATATATCACTTTTATTTTAAAGAGTTTATTTTAAATAAACTTAATAACGTAATTAGAAAAGTTAATTAATAAGTTAAATGTTTTCAAAAGTGAATTAACTTGAAGGTGTAAGTTAACGGGTTATTGATTTATTACTTAAGGTAGGTGATTAATAAAGGGATAATTTATTAATTAAGGGTAATTATGTGATTGACTTAAGAATGATTTATTTATGGTAATTCATTAAGGATAATTAATTAAATGGTAATTAATTAGTATGATTGATTAATTAATGTGATTAATTGAAGGTAAATTTGTCAAGATAAGTAATTAAAGAATTGATTTATAATTAAAGGTTGATGAATTATAATTAAAGGTTAATTAATTTATTATTAATGGTAAATTAATAAATGATTAAAGAATAATTAATCAAAATGGTTGAAATTAATTAATGTTAATTAACCAGGATTAGTAATTCATAAGAAATTAATCTGATTTGAATAAATCAGACAATAAATTGACCTTATTTATGGATGTTTGGATTCTAGTGAATGTTGAATTGTTTGATATCCCTGATATATGATGCTTTGTGATACATCCTGATTTGTGTTGTGATCTGTAATTTATTTATCTGTGATATATATATCTGTGATTTCTGTTTCTGTGATATATTACTATGTGAATATGAAACCCTTGATCCGTAAACGACACTTGAATTTCGATGCGAGAGGGAGTCGGATTCCAGTTGGTTATCCGAAACCCACATCGAATTGAAATAGTGAATCTTTGTGACTGGTAAATTTATTTTATCTATGAATCCGTGAATGAAGATAAGCGTTATCGATTATACCGCTTATAGATATATCTGTGATGATTGATGTTGTGCACTATTGTGTGAAACCCCTGGACTACACCATACACATACAAATATGGATTTCACATGGAAATCGGTTAAGTCATAGATGATTTAAATTTAATATTTTTGAAATTGAAATTTTAATTTCAATTGATTTTGAAATTGGAAATTTGGGTTAAAGTGAAAAGCTTTTGAAATGGGATTTCAAAGATAAAAGTTATTTTGAATAACTTGATTAAGTTTTGAAATTTAAATAATTTGATTTAAATTTGAATTCAAGTTTGAAATTGAATTCTATGAATTGAAACTAGGGATTAAAGATGCTGTACAAGTTATATATGGGTTAAACCATTTTAAAGGTATTGATTTGGGAATTTGAATTAAATTCAAGAGTTTTAACTCGTGTAAATATAACTGGATTTTTATGAAACGAAACTATTTGTTTTCAAATAGTAAAAGCTTTCACATAAGTAATGAACTTCCAAATTGTGTTGAACGATTTCAAGTTTGAAATAGAATTGAAATGTTTTGAAAACTATGAAATGAGTCTTTGATTCAAAGACCGGATGAGTTAATCCAACTTGAAATAGAATTGTTTTGGAAGGCTATAAATGAATCTTTGGAAACGAGTTTTGAAAGCTATAAGTTAAATCTTTATTAAAGATTTAACGAGTTAATCAAATTGAAATGGAAATCGATTTGAAATTCTATGAATGAATCTTTGTGAACGGGGTAAACTTTGTGAATTGAATCTTTTTGTTTAAAAGATTAAAAGTATGGAAATTTGTTTAAACCATTAAAGGTTTTTTTTTGAAATGAATCTTTTTGTTTAAAAGATTGGAAATGGTAATTTGTTTTAACCATTCGAATGAAAAGTTTTGGGTTTTAAGCTGTGATTTAACTGAGACCCCAGTATCCATATGATTTTTAATTGCGCTTGTTATTCGGTTTAGCCGGGAAAGGACCTTTGTGTCATATAACCCATTCCGAATAATGATATGACGTATATGGATAGCATTGAAGACAGGTGTTGAAGACCGGGTATTTGCGAGAGCGATAGGATGACCTATCGATTTTCTCTGCATCATGGCTCCGGTATAGAGATTCCCTAAGTGATGGGAAGTCCGATCGAGATTGTGAATACCCGGATTTGCAAGGGCTTCTTCGGAAGTGCCTTCGGTTCTGTTCGAACCCGGAACAGACTTGTATGGATGTGTATCTGACATTACACTTTGAGATGTAAAGCTGGTTTCTATCAAATACATTTCTGTTGGTGGCGGAGAATTTATTCTCTTAGCTTAACACCCTTCTCTGAGACGTACGAGCTCAGAGGTTATGTAGTTGATGGTTACTAGTGATACATTCCCAATTTGGTAATGTAGCATACGAAGCGCTGTTGATCATTGTTGGTCAAAGCGTGGCTTTGTGGAAAAGCGTGGCTTTGTGAAAAAGCGTAGCTTTGTGGACGAGACTTCGTCGAGCCTCACAACCTGGTAATGGTCGAAACAGGAATGTTGCGACAAAGGTTTGTAGGGGTAGCGCCCCTAGGGTATGTCATTTCCTTCTGGATAAAAGGTGATATCATGGTATGGAGCCCAGATATTTTACCTATGTTGATTATACTTCGTGGTTGTTGCTTTGTGATTGAGGATCCTCGGATAAGGGTCGGTAACGACCGGGGGATGACATGACTCGTGTGTTAGTTACCTAGTTACAGCTGTACAGCGTGAGGTAGCATCAGCGTGTTAGTTACCTAGTTACAGCTGTACAGCGTGAGGTAGCGTCGGCCTTTTGTTTGCAGAGATCCGGTTAGGATCCGGGGCGTCTTTCCAGAGGCGTTTCAATTTCGGTAAGGAAGTTCCTTTGCTTGACCATTTGTTGGAAATCCAAAGAAACAATACGAACCCTGTACGGTTTTAGTTGTATTACCTGCTATGGAATGTGGCGGTAACCTGCTATTGAACGTAGTAGCTATAGTAGGCATACAATAATGGTTGTATGCTGGCTAAGATTTATATTATATTTTCGAAATGTTTTTCTACACTATGCACTAGTAATAATATCAAAAGAGTTTTGATTTTGCGTAGTAAGCATGTTTGACTATCGTAAGGAGAAATCTCCTCCAATTCTGCGATTGCATTGTGTGTGTGGCGGGAGGCCTTATGGTAGTTTCATTTTCGAAAAGCATTGCGGGTTTCAATGTTAAAAGCCTTTTGTGTTTGTTAAAGATAAACTGCTTTTGTTTGCTCATACCAGTCCCATGACTGATCCGGAGTTTATTGTTCCCTTCCTAAACTCTGGGTGCCCACCATTTTCCACACGGGCAGTCTAGAGTTGGGTTTTTCAGATATTCAGGTTTAGTAGATTATCTGGAGCTAGTTCAGTTCTTGGAGTTCATGGACTGACGTTACTTATCTTGGAGCATTCTATTGGAGATATTCTATCCACTGCTGGTGTTATCTATTTTCTTTCCGCTGCTATTTCTTATATCATATCTCTGATGTATATTGATATCTGTTGTATCATTCTGTTGTATCTATCATTGTATCAATGTTATATATATTGATATATTCTTTCTTTTCCGCTGTGTTGTTATTTACTTAACTGTGTTATAAGCTCCGGCGACTCGGATTTGAACGGTCGAATCTACGGCATTCGAGTATGATGTAAAGTATGGATGTCGATTTTCGAACGCGAAAAATCCGTATCGTTACAATACCTGTCCATTCCATCATCTTAAGGTAACAGATGCCTTAAGGCAACATATGCCATTCATTCCTCATAACTGATATCCCGAAATATGTCCTGTAGACCACATAGTAACCCGTATCATTCATGGGATGTGTGGCTCGTGAGGCTACACTTAATTTCTTCAAAGCCATGCTTTATTTCACACAAAACCTCGCTTTGCCTTTCTTATAACAGGTTCCACTTTGAATGCTGCATTGCCATTCCTTCGAACACTATTGACTTTCACAAACATACAACCTCTGAACTCGTACGTCTTAGAGAAGGGTGTTAATCTAAGAGAAGTTGTCTTTTCCACCACCAAGAAGATGTACATTTGTAAAATTCAACGTTGTGACCTTAGATATGCATTGTCAGACATTCGTCCATACAAGTTCGTTCTGTGACTGAACACAACCGAAGTCACTCCTCCTACTACATCCTGTCGGGAATCACCCCTAGGATCAGTAATGATTAGTCCTTGTAATCCGAAGATTTCAAAATGAGATAGGACCACTCCTATAATAAATATCTCTATATTCGGAGAAACCTAGAGAATGCCAATAAGCAGTCCTTCCACTATGAAGATCTTCGGTCTTCAATACAACGAAGATTTTCAGAATGCAGACACCACTGCCATATAAATATAACGTGGGGTAAACCCCTGGGACTCGTGATAGCAATCCCTACATTCTAAAGATCCCCGGTCTTCAATAATCATCACCTTCAACATATCTTCACTTCCAAACGTATACATTGGTTCGAAGTGGTTTTCGGATAGGATTTCCCCAAATCCGACCTTGGTTCCTTCGCACCAATCATCGATTAAAAAGGTGTTAAGTTCGTATGTGATTATCAATCGTCAATCAATTTACTTCATCTTTTCATTCATTCGTAAATATCTCAGAGAGACATTATTTTAAATTATTCCATTTATCTTCTTAACAGTATATGAAATCATTAAGCCCCATTTATCAAATCCTTTGGTTAAGTAAAACCCATTTTAAATCTTTGAATAATTATAAATCGTTTCACTTTTTATTTAGGAAAAACATTTCCAAATTATTTATTTAAATATTATATTGGAAAACATTATTTTAGAGTATCCGGCTTTCCCTTCGGCATGTTCCGTCCCTCGCCCAAGTCTTCTTGGATCTTACAGACAAAACACGTGTACTTGCCGTTTCCTCATACTCCTTTCATTTTTAGAAATGATTTATAAAAACTTCCAAATCGTTATTTAAAAACCTAATTATTCTTTTAAAAAAACATTTATAAAAGATATGAAAAATAATGGTTAAGTTTAAAATAATATTTCACAAGTTATAAAACTACCGCGAAAAAGTGCTACAAATAGTGTATTAAAGCTTCTTTGATCAAAACAATGTTTTCACTTCACATATGTTCATTTTTCCAACTCAAAGGACTTTTAAAACACTTTAAATGATTTATAAGATTTATCCCATATTTTTAAACATTTTAAAAATATTCATTTTAAATCAGTTTCAAATTCGGGATACAAACTGCAAAACCGCGATTTTTTTGAAAACTTGTTTGGACTTACTTAAAAATATACAAGATGAAATCTTGATTTTCTTTCTTTTTTTCAAAACTATGGGTACAATAGTCTGGAAAATTCATATCTCGAAGAATTCCAAGCTATATTCCATTTCATATACTCATTTGAAATCTTCGGTGCGAAATGACGAAGTACCGTTAAGCGACGCGCCTATTATTGACTTGTTTTTCAATTTCTTTTCAAACTTCATGGAAACACTTTTAAATGTTTACAAAACATTTTTAAAACATTTTAAACTCATTTAAGCAAATACTTTCATATTTCAAACTCATATTTCATTTCATTCCATATTATAATATCATTTTCAACCTTTTCAGATATTTTAAAATCATCAAGAAGCTAAATAATTTACATTCACATACTTATATAGATTTAATTTTCATTTAATTAACTATGGTTAATTACTAACCATTTCTCTTATCATTTATCAAACCAATTTATCAACCATATCACAACCACATAACCAATCATAATATCAACCAAGTTATTATCCAATAGCAACCAATATTCAACATATTAATCTCAAATTTAATATGTATATTATAACTTTAAGTTTTATTGAAAAAAAACTAAGATTGAGTACTCACCTTTAACCAAATCGTTTCACTTCCTACCAATAATCATTTCATCCAAAACTTTACTAAACCATTATCTAAACACTCCTCCACCTTTTCCAAGTGCTTGGCCAACACCTCATTCCACCTTGCCCTCGACCATACTCCTTCTCCCTCTCCTAGCTCATGGCCAACCCCCCTATCCACCTCCACTCTTACAGCCTTGGGCCATAAAAAAGAGAGAAGAAGAAGTTGATTAAGAAGATGTTAGAGAGTAACAAGTGGATTAGTGCTTAAGAACTCCTATATTTTTAACCCTCCTACCTCTCTTAAAGAAGAGAAGCCATTAATAAGCAAAAGAAAGCTAAAAAATAAAGAAGAAGAAGAAGAAACAAAAGTGTGAGAAAATGAGTGAATGGAAGGTTGTATTTATAGGAAAAGTAATAGGTGGTAAATTACTAAATTAACCCCTTTACCAAATTACCAAAACAACTTTAAACTTCCCATCACCAAAAGCATATTTACCATCACACATCACATCCTTGCTTTATGTCATAGTCACTTAAGGGTTAAGAAATATAAAGTGAAGAATTTGTTAGATTTTAATGTGATTTGATTTGACTTTTTGACTTTTCTTACATATTTTTTTACTAATTACTGTAACGATCCACCTTTTTGGACGGTTTAAATCGACAATAAACCATACATGTCAACTCAAACCATTCAAA
The DNA here is from genome assembly GCA_030737815.1 of Allium fistulosum. Lineage (NCBI taxonomy): Eukaryota > Viridiplantae > Streptophyta > Magnoliopsida > Asparagales > Amaryllidaceae > Allium > Allium fistulosum. Next base: position 1,045,502,442 of record CM060905.1, read on the forward strand.
AGGAAGGATTGTTAATGGGGTAAATGAGAAAATAAGAGAAAAGAAGGGAAAACAAAACACAGAATCTCACAGCGGAATGAAAAAAATATAATAATCAAATAAACAGTTCATGAAGTTGTTTTACAAATAACATTTGATTACACTTTTACAATATATCAGAGTTATACATACAGCATGAATACTAAGATAATGCAGTGGAACAACATGATATAGTGGGAAAAAATAATAATATAATACTAAACTCCGTCTTCGTCCTCCAGAATAATGTCTTCAACACTGAAAAGCTTAGGCTGATCCGAGCGTAATGAAAAGAAAAAACACTCGAGTCAGAACTAAAAGATCTTATGTAAGTTAAATCAAAATAAGTAAATATGAGTGTAACGGCTTTAGAGATCTTTACGAGATTTTGCATCTCCTATCCAATGTTTAACATGAGTGTAATAACTTAACAGATGTTCGGGATTTCATCTCCTAAGGATCCATTAAACTATCTACATATATAATAAAATACGCTATTATATTTCTACAGTAAAGTAAAGTATTAAAATAGTGTTAAGGCGTTACCCAAACCCCCTTAACACATTTTATATAATGCTGTAGTCTATACAGATTGTAAACTCCACCAAACCAGTGGGCTATCAGGGAGCACTCCATAGGTACAACACAAACCAAAATTTTAGTGGGCTCGATAAGACAGATGACAAGGAACAATAAGACAATGCCAGGGTAGGATTCTACAGTTGCACATCCGGGCTGGTGGTAACGCATAGCCACAGCTACCGCTATGATGCCCCACCTCTATACTCACACTAACTAAGGACACTACTGGGTAATGCCGTCAATTAGTACGAAGAATAAGGCTGTTAAGGAGCGACCAACTGTATAATTGATTTGAGCGAGAACCGATATGTCAGATAGTATGTCATGCATTTTATTTCAAGAGGAAATCCGACATATCCAATCCAAACTCAAATCTACTACACAGTGGCTAATTGGCCTACAGAATCAATATAAAATAAGCACAACACAAAATCAGTCACAGATATTCATACCACTAAGGTGGAAATAGATATGAATATAATACATAAAAATGAACATCACAGTACAGGTCATACAAGAACCACTACAAGCCAAAAGAATAGGTGCATGTACTACACAACAGAATAAGTATACATCAGAGAGTCTCTATCTCATATACATGAAGACAAAAAACAACTAAGCTAAAGTAGTTAGCCAAAAGATAGAAGATAGTCCCTGCTAAGAAGTCAAATGGAAGCACCTAAAACGCCTCGGTCTGACCCGAGTATTATTTAAGAAGAAAAATAATAAACGGACCAGTCTAGTTATAATTGTCATGTAAGATGAGATAGAATAAGAGATATTGCAAATATATATGATAACAGTAAAAATCATATAGTATCTCAAGTTTTCTCAAATACCCAAAAAGAATATCATATTCTTTAGCTTATTCACCAAACCTCAAATATTGACAAAACATATCAATGCAAATCGCAAAAATTGGTGAAATAAAAATTCCAGAAATCATCAATTAGAAATCCAAAAATCCAAAAAAAGGGGGGAGGCCTATCACAAACGGGAGCATGAAAACTCACCAACACGTGTATCACAAACGGGACACTATTCCATAGGTCGCTAACCCATAAAAATACGGGGTATAGTCCCCCATGAGGACGAACGAGCCAAACATCGATACACCCTAAAAGATACGGCTCATGCACAGACTCATTAAGCCGATTGCTCCTCGAACGGTCAAAAGACCATGGGTCGCTACCCCACCAAATTGAGCTGAAACTCCACAGAACTCGGTACAGTCCCCCATGCGGACAAAGAGACATCGCACATCGTTAGTCAAAATCACAAAATGATCATCACTGATCCAAAAAGGAGTGTAAATTACACTAAGCTAGTAAATAAATGAGTTTAGCTTCATGTCCCATAACCACTAGCTTAACTTAAGTATTTACGAACAAATTGTAGATTTCCACTCGAAAATTGTAAGGAGATTTCAATTGAACAAGTCCAGGAATTAACCGACCAAGTAAATGCAAGCGTTTCATACCACTTGTTTTGCTAAGTCGTTTAATTGGATTTCTCATACGAATGAGGTAAAGGTTTGTATATACTAATAGATTAGAAAACGGTTTTTAAAAATGAGCTTTGTATTAAGTAATGTTGAAATCATTTTTGTAAAAGAGTTTGAGTATTTACTACTAGTATAGAAACCTTTGTATTTTAAAGTGACAAATCATAGAAACGATTGTAAAAACAATATATCACCAAAAATCCACATTCGACGACATGAATTTAAACCATAAAAATCGATATCAAATCCATCAAATGGATATTCCCAAAAATCCAAGAAAGAAGTCGTCAAATTCGATAATAAATGACAACAACTAACCAGATCAACAAAAATCGATAAGAAATGGAAATTCGCATAAAATCAGGCAAATTGGCCAAAATTCAACAGGACCGGACGTCTAGTTGGTTTGACCAGACGTCCGAGCCTAGGCTCTTCCATTTTTTTCAGTGTTTGTTATTTTTTTTTCAGAAGCCCCTACTAGACGTCTGGTTAGACGTCTGGAAATTTCAACCAGACGTCTAGTTGCTTGGGCCTGGGCAGAATTTGCCTAGGCCAATGATGGCCAAATCAATTCGGAAGCGATCGAACGAGCGATGGAGGCTAGGGATTTATGCCAAACGACAACCCAGCCTTATAGGCTCTTCGATACACCCCAAATAACATGTCCAAACATCCAAGATAGGATCTTTAAAGATTTTGACTTCAAAATACCAAAATTGGAAAATTCACCAAACCAATTCAAATCCAAAGCAATTGAACATGAAATAGATGTTAGGAATTCATACCTAACAACAATAAAAGCTATAGACATAGATGTGAGTTCAAGAACTCACCTTTAAATTCAAAAACAAGAAATGAGAATCTCTAAAACAAGCTTAGACCAATTCCTCTTCACTACACTTCTAGAATCTTCAATCTACTATCAAATGTAAAGTTTTTCCTAAGTTAGGTTATAGGAAAAATCAAGAATTGAAGAGGGATTGAGATGGAGAAGATGAAGAGGATGCTTACCTAAGCTTCTCCTTGATTTTAGAACTTGAATTTGAATTTCCTAAGAGAACTAGGGCTTAGGAATTTAGTTTCCTCTTCCCATCATTTGTAACGACCCATAATTTTCGATAATTAAATTTGTTAATTTAGTGAGATTTTGGTAATTTAATATTGAAAGATTTAAAAATTTGTAAATTAAAAATGAAATAATAACTAAGATGAAACATAACAAGGTTAATTAAAGTTAATAATTAATGAATTGAATGAAATGCCAATTAATGAAAATAATTTAAATGTTATATTTGGTTATAAATTTAATATATGGAAACAAATGTAAATATTGGATTAATTAATGAAATAGTATACAATAAATGGTAATTGAATAAAAGTCAGTGGTATGTAAGCAATTGTAACATTTTTTGTTAATAATAACTTATAAGTGTAATTAAAAGTAAATGGTAAAAATTATTTATGCTACCTATTTATTTAGTCTAATAAATTAAATTTGAAACCAATTGCAATAAAATTACTTGAATATTACGTTAATGTAAATTAAGGTAACAATTAGAAATAATGTTAATTTATTTCATAATATGACAATTGGTTGGATAAAAGAATGGAAACCAAGGCTTATCAATTTATTGGAATTTAAATTATGATAATTGGATTAATTGTTATTAAATGAAATTTAATATTTAATTATTACGTAAATAGAAATTAAGATGAAATTTGAGAATATTAATGTAATAGATCATGAACCAATGTTAATTTCATCTATTTGATAATAATGGATTGAATAATAGGATGAAAGGTCAATTAAATGGAATTATTGAAAATTTAGTTTATAATTTCTGAATTTAATGAATTTGAAATTTAAAACTGGGATTGATGGATTAATCAACTTTAAATTGACATCTAAATTTTTTTAAATTATTGTAAGTGATTAAGAAATCAAAAATGATAGAAGTTGTAAATTATTAAAATTTAAACCGAAAAAGTGATTTAATTAATTTAATATTAGTTTATTTAATTAATGTGAAAATAGCCATTTTGGCCACTGACTCGAATTTCGACGAAACTAGTTTCATCGGATCCGTAACGGTGAATTATTATAGGATTTCAAGTTTCGTAATGATCGGATTGTCGTTTGATCGTACGGGCTCGAAATGCCTTGAAATCAATTGAAATCAATTTAATTGAAATCAATTGAAATCAATTTGAAATAAAATGATTTTAATATAACTTCTTCATACGATGCAATTAGGACCTGAAACCTATTCCATTGGATTTAAAAATAATGAAAACATCTATTTTGATATATGGGATGTCCCATTTTCGTTTCGGAGACAGAACGGGCTTTTCTGGTCGTTTATCGTTCAAACCCAAATCAATCGTGTTCATTCGTTTTATTTTCTGACCTATCTATAAATATCCTGTTATAAACCCTAGTGTTCCTCAACTCAGTTTGTCTTTACATACAATTTCATCTGTTCCTCTCCTTCCAATGGCAGACAAACCCTAATTCCCAATTGCAATTTCAAATCAAAAATCAAATCGAAAATTTCAAACTCCTCAATATTCATCGAATTATATATCAATTCGAAGCTCTCGACGAGCGCAAGTCAAATCTCTTGTCTGTTTTTCTATTCGAGTCACCGAGTGATCAAAAATAGACGATGAAGCTCGGCCGTCCGTTGCTAGGGTTTCCTAGTGGATGGTGGATCTTCAACTTGAGGTCGATCGGAGGGCAGGGTCTGGTGGAGAATGTCGAGGCAAGTCGATCGGTGGGTTTTGTTTGGTCGCTAGAGGCCGGAATTTGCCTCGAACGGCGTTGATAAGGCGGCGGTGGCGTACGGCTAAACGATGACCGGAATTCGTCGCGTGGGTACCCACGTGGTCGGCCGGAGATGAGGGTCTGGTAGTCGAGGTTAGATCGGGGTCACATCATCTCTGGCGGCGGCAAAAATTGTATAGGGTTAGGCGTAGGTGGCGGCTAAAGCTGACAATCGTGACTTTGCTAGGGTTTGTTCATATTCGATCTGTGCTGACGTGGTACGCGTGCTCCTTTCTTTTTTTTTATTTTGTTTTTCTTTCTATTTAAACGTTCTAATTAACATAAGTTTTGCTTACGAGCTCGAATTTGGGCGCGGTTTCTTGGATTAGGATCGTATCAGAATTTCAGACTTTTTGACGATGGTTTGGACGAATTCTGAGACTGTTCAAATTTGGGCTTTATTTCGAATTTCAAATCAATTTGAATTCAAAGGTGAGTGTTTTAACCCACTCACAACTTCTAAAATTTCTTGTGTTTGTTAAATTAATTTTTGATGTGATTAGAAATTTATTTATGACTGTTTGGTATATTTTAAATCATCATCTCAGTTAATTTGAATTTATTTGAATTAAATCGTTATTTAATTTATTATTGAATATAAATTGCCAGTTAAATATCTGTTATTGATTATCAGTTCTATATTGATATTTATTGATTGATTTGGATGATGTTTGAATGAATGTTGATTGTTGATATTGAATGAATGGATGTTTTCTTTTATATCGTTATAAACTACAAGTTCACTATGGGTTGAAATGATACATACCCGAATGATCAATAGATTAAGGAAAAATCGTTATGGGTTGAAATGATAGACTCAAGCGATTTTATGGATTTTATTATTATTTCTAGATTGCGGTTTGAAATGATATATAATCGTAACATTTTAAATTTCGGATTGAAATGATAAATATCCGTATCACTTGAACCTAGGGTAGAGAATTATATACGGACACTGGATTGGTTAAATTTAAATGATTTTGAACCCTTGAATTTTGCTTTTAATTAAGTGATATTTTTGAAATAAAATCTGATTTATATAAATTGAATTTTTACCGAATTTCGAGTTTTATATTAAAAGATTGAATTGTTTAAAGGAATGGTTAACGGAATAAAAATTGAAATGTATAGTGAATTTGAAATACAAGTGAAGTTTATCAAAATTGAGTTATTAAAACTGTTGAAGTATAACTTTGAAATATATTGAAATTTGAGTAATTAAATCGATGTTTCAACATGGATTTAAGCGATACTGAATTTAATATTTATTTAGAATTCTGAATCGGAAAATTGAAATTGGGTTTTGGGACATTGAAATGGTCAAAATGTGTTGGAATGAAATAAATAGTTTAAATTGATATAAATTTCAAATTCATATTTTCATATAAACTGTTTTAAATATATTATTTTAAAAGACTTAAATTATTAAGAATTTCAAACTTTTAATCTAATTAAACCATTTGACTTATTTTAAATCTAATTAATCTATTTTAAAGCTATTTAATCTATTTTAATTTTATTTAATCTATTTTAAATCTATATTAACTATTTATAACCATTTATAACTATTTTCGTCTAAATTCCAAACTAAGTAAAATGGATGGGTTTATATTCAAATCCTTGATTTTTAAAGTGAATGTGGTTAAGCGACATTATAACCTAAGTTGGGATTTAAATAGCATATTTGGTTTAATATGATAATTTTGAAATGAGAGTTTAATCTATTTTGGAAACACGACTTTTGAAAGGAAATATAATTTCGAACTATGATTTCAATGTGATATAATTTTGGAAGTAAGTAATGATTTCGAAAGTGATATGAATTGAATTGAATATGATATATTTATATCAATTATGAAATGATTTTGGAAATGTAAAAGAACCATCCGGTGTGTAATAAACGATTGGTTGTTAAAGAGACCGGGATCGGATATAGGCATACTCTCTGTCGATATCGAAAACCACTTTGACAACTGTGTATGCGGTAGAGATTCCAAAATGAAGTAGGATGGTTGTGACGATCCTAAAGGTATACATACGTGGACCCGACTCCCGTGAGTTAGCATAAGGTGGCTAAAACAGGAGCAATTGACGGGCTAAGTGAGGTCATTCCTCCGACCGGGCACATTCCATCGATACTATATTCTGACTTTGCAATTTACTTGATGGCCACCCTTCGATTTTTTTGATTTGGGAGAGTGTTCCGTGGTGGGTGGTAGTAGTTGCTATGCGTTACCACTGGTCCGGAAGTGTAATTGGTATATCTACCCTGGCATTGCCAAGTTGTGCCGTGTCACCTACCCTAGCGCGCCTTCTACGAGTTTGGTTTGTACCATACCTATGGAGTGCCCTCTGACGACGTCCAGTACTGGCGGGATTACAGTATTATATAGACTATAGGAAATAAAAATGTGTAAGGGGGAAAATGTAACGCCTTAACGCTATTTTAATAGTTTTTATTACCGTAGACATATTATAATAGCGTATTGTATTACATAGTAGATAGTTTAACGGATCCTTAGGAGATGTGAATCCTAAACATCTCTTAAGTTACTGCACTCATGTTAGACACTGGATAGGAGATGTCAAACTCCGTAAATATCTCCAACGCCGTTCCACTCATTATTTATTTACCGTTGATTTAACTTATATAAGATCTTTTAGTTCTGACTCGAGTGTTTTGTCTTTTCAATTCGCTCGGGTCAGCCTGAGCATTTCAGGATTTGAAGACCTTATTTCTGGAGGATGAAGATGAAGATTTGTACTACTATTATTTACTAATTTTATTCCACTACATCCATACTGTTCCGCTGCATTATTTGTTTACCTCTGATATGCGTAACTCTGATTTTGTATTGTATAAGTATAATCAAATGTTTTGTATACAGCTTCATGAACTGTTATTTGATTATTATATTTTGTCATTCCGCTGCGAGATTCTGTTTTGTTTTTTTCTTTCTCTGCCTTTTCTTATTCACCCCAATAACAATCCGCCTTTCTATATGGTTTGAGTCGGCATGTGTGTCTGCTTAAAATGTACAAAAGGCGGAATGTTACACCATTTTTCCTAGGGCTTGATTGTATTAGGAAATTAGAAATGGAATGAATGAAGAGGAGTGGAGTGTGAGGCATTTGGTAGAAGGTTTGGGTTCTCTTGTTGGGTTAGTGGGCTAGAACCCAACCCAAAGCCCAAATGAAAATAACAAAATCCTAATCAACTCCAAACATATCGTTGTTTATACTTAAACAAGTTGTAAACGTTGTTTTGAACTCAATGAAAGTGGTCTAGAGTCCGGATTTTACTATTTACAAAAAGTTACATTTCGGATTTTAGTCCAACTAACGATGCTATATTTAAATAAAACATTTAAATATATAATCGTAAAATTGCGGGTTGTTACAAACTCCACTCCTTAAAGAAATTGCATCCTCGCAATATTTAAGAAGGAAATAAGGAGTAACAATCATTTCGTGACATAATAACACAAAAGAAATAATTGAAATGAGAAGAAGTTCACCTTAAGGAGCACGAGAGAGTAAATCCGGATGTGTTCGCTCGATGAATTCTCTGGATTCCCAAGAACAATCCTTAGGACCATTGAACTTTCACAAGCGGAACATCTTTATAACGAAGGCGTTTAACCTCCGTAGCAATGATGCGAATAGGATGTTGCTCATAAGTCAAATTAGGTGAAACCTCAATTTCTTTAATAACACCGGGCTCAAGAATAGAATCAGAATCTCTAAGGCATTTTCCTAGTTGAGAAACATGGAATACGTCATGAATAACAGAAAATTGAGCCGGTAATAAATGGCGATAAGCCATAGAACCAATGTGTTCGGTGATAGGAAATGGGCCAATATATCGAGATGCTAATTTTCTCGAATGACTAAAACACACAACACCCTTGATAGGTGAAACACGAATGAACACCAAATATCCCACAGAAAATTCCAAATTCCTTCTTCGGTTATCGGCATAGGATTTTTGTCTACTTTGAGCTTCTTTCATCCTATGATGAATAAGGTCAATCTTTTATGTGGTATCACGAATAAAATCTGGACCTAAAACTAGCTTCTCACCGGCTTCAAGCCAACATAAAGGAGATCGGCATGGCCTTCCGTAGAGTGTCTTGAAAGGTGCCATACCAATACTAGATTGGAATCTATTATTGTAAGAAAACTCAACAAGGAAAATATGATCTTCCCAACTTCCACGAAAATCAAGAACACAAGCACGAAGGAGATCTTCAAGAGTTTGATTCACACGCTTCGTTTGTTCATCGGACTGAGGATGATAAGCGGTGCTAAAATTAAGCTTCGTTCCAAAGCTTTTTGAAGACCCTTCCAAATTCCACTTGTAAATAATGGATCATGATCGTTAATAATAGAAGTAGGAACTCCATGCAATTTAACAATTTCTTTAACATAGAGTTTGGCCAAAAGAGATACGGTCCGGTTGGACCGAACGGGCAGAAAATGGGCGGATTTGGTAAGTCTATCTACAATCACCTATAAACTATCATGACCCGATCGAGAACGGGGAAGACCGTCAATAAAGTCCATGGAAATTTGATCCCACTTCCAAACGGGAATGTCTAAAGCTTGCAACAACCCACCGGGCCTTTAATGCTTAGCCTTTATGAGTTGGCAAGTCATGCAACTATTAATAAAGTTAGCAATATCAGATTTCATTCCATCCCAATAATAAAGTCGTTTCATGTCCGCATACATTTTACTACCACCCGGATGAATGGTAAATTTGACTAAGATGAGCCAATTCGGGATCATGCTTTTGAGCTTTAAGAATGCGGTCTAAAAGAGATGGATGAGCCTTAAGGCTACATAAAACAAGAGATGAACATGAATTGGATTCACGATCTCGAATCTCACAAGTGGACAAAGTCTCGAGATTATTCCATTCGGATATCATCATGGAAATAACCGCTTGTTGCTTACGACTAAGGGCATCGGCAACATGATTTCCCCTGGGTGTATAAAGAATATCAAGATCATAAGATGTAAGGAATTCAAGCCAATGTTGTTGACGCAAATTAAGTTCCTTTTGAGAGAACAAATACTTCAAGGATTTATGATCGGTGTAGAGAACAAATTTCTCTCCCAAAAGATAATAACGCCAAATTCTAAGGGCGAAAACAATGGCCGCGAGCTCTAAATCATGAGTGGCATATCTAGTTTCAACAGGCTTTAATTGCCTAGAAGCATAAGTGATAACACGTTCCCTTTGCATGAGAACGGCTCCCAAACCAACACGACTAGTATCGGTATATACAATCAAGTCTTGGTTCCTTTCGGGAATCACAAGAATAGGAGCATCGGAAAGGAGTTCTTTTAATTTCTGATAAGCATCTTCATTGTCCAACCAAATGTACTTAACTCCCTTCTTTGTCAAACTAGTAAGAGGCACGGAAATTTTAGAAAAGTCTTTTATGAAACGACAGTAATAGCCCGCCAATCCAAGAAAACTACGAATTTTCGTCATACTCTCCGGTCTCTTCCAATTTTGAATCACCTCAATCTTTGAAGGATCCATGGAAATTCTAGATTCAGAAATAATATGTCATAAAAATTTCACATGGGATTGCCAAAAGTGGCACTTAGAAATTTTTGCTTTCAATCGATTGCTCCTAAGGGTTTCCAACACAATTTGAAGATGTTTTTCATACTCTTCCTCGGTTTTAGAATAAACAAGAATATCATCAATAAAGATGAGAACAAATCGATCGAGGAAGTCTTCGAAAATTTGGTTCATAAGATCAACGAAATAAGTTGGAGCATTCGTTAAACCAAATGGCATAACAAGCCATTCATAAGATCCATAACGAGTACGGAACAATGTCAAAGGAATGCTACCCTCTGCAATACGAAGCTGATGAAAGCCGGTTGCTAATTCTAACTGTGAAAAGACCTTAGCACCGCTAAGTTAATCGAATAGATCATCAATCCGAGGCAAGGGATATTTATTCTTGATGGTGAGAATATTAAGCTTGCGGTAGTCAACGAAAAGCCTAAGTGTACCATCAGATTTCTTCACAAAGATAGCTGAAGCTCCCCCATTGAGTGGAACTAGAACGAATAAACTGTTTTTCTTCCAATTCGGATAATTGTTTATGCATCTCTTCATTTTCCTTATTGGACATAAGATAAGGAGGATGATAGATAGGTAGTGCTCCAGGGATTAGATTAATTCTGAACTCAATTGCTCGTTTAGGGGGTAATCCTAAAACGGGCTCAAATATATCGGGAAATTCACGAACAATGTGAATGAGGGAAATGAAAGTGATTCTGTAACTAAATTTACCATACATTCTAAGTTTGCCTAGAGCTACCAAAGCTCTGATACCAACTGTAACGACCCGATATTTTCAACCATTCGCATCCGCACATGTCGGACTTGAATTGCTCAAAATACCGCGTTGTAAATAAAATTTGGCAAATCTCAGAATATACAGTAAATAAATAATCACAGATCACAGACACAGAGTAAGAAGTGCAGCGGAAGTAAAAGAAATAGTAGTTCATGAAGCTACTATGTAAATATATCAGAGTTAAATAAGATACAACAGAAGAAATAAAATACAACAGAAGTCTCAATATGATAACCAAATACAAGCTGAATAGAACAACAGAACTGAGATAGATATAACTAGATAAGCAGATAATCTCCAGCGATTCCAATCTCCAGAAAGTGGAATCCAAATTTGTGAATACTCAGGTTGACCCGAGCGTAAAGCAAGACACAAAACACTCGAGTCAGGACAATATATACTTATATAATGTAAACCAACTCAAGTGAACTGTAATAAAGGTACAAGTAACTTAAAGAATGCTTGGGATCGCCCATTCTTTAAGGATCCGTTAAACTATCTACTATGTAGTAATATTCGCTATTATAATAATCTCTAATATAAAATAAACATACTTTTAAATAGCATTAAGGCTTTACATTTTCCACCTTAACACGTAATAGTCCCAGTAGTCTATCCAGTATTAGCATACTCCCAAAATGGGGGCTACCCTCGATACTCCACAGGCTACGGGAGAAATCACAAATCGTAGTAAAGCTCGATATGGTAGGTGACACGGCACACAAGGCAACGCCAGGATAGATATACCAATTACGCATCCGGACTGATGGTGACGTGAAATGACCCTCCTATTTCTACCCTAATTTCATAAGGATTTTTTTTTCCATCAAAAGGGAATTTAAATCCAATAGAAATCAAAATGCCATACAAGTTATTGACATAGTTACTTATCTCTTTTCTAAATAGGCAAATTAGGCAAAATCAACAGTTCAGACGTCTAAATTAATATGACAGGCGTCTAGACTTAATTACAGACGTCTATCTAGTTATGACAGACGGCTCAGAGATCAAAAATTTAAACAGAGAGAAAAAGACATTTTGAACTAAATTCAGACATCTAATTATTTTGTGACAGACGTCTATATTTAACCTTAGACGTCTAAATTATTATGACTGTCGTCTAAATTCGATCTCAGACGTCTAAATTATTTAGACTGTCGTCTAAATTCGATTTCTATGTACATGCATATGCACATTCAATTTATATGTGTCTGGATGTCCACCTACATTCATTTACACTTTTAAGTTCGATTTAAACTTCCTTAGAACTATCAGAGATGATATATAGATTGATCATTTATTACAATTTTATTTTTCCAGGGTCATTTTCTTTTTCCAATAAACCAAAATACATCCAGGATCAAAACAATTAACCAATATAAATATATCAGTACTTTCACAAAGTTAAGCACATACATGTGAGGATGTATATGCCTCTCTTGTTTAAATCAGAGTTCTGGAAAACAAGAGGAGATTGGATTGATTGAATTTAATCAATCCACACATAGTACAGTGTTATATGCAATAAAAATTTCATTCATGTTTGATTTTCTTCTTATAAAATCTGTCTGGAATTTAAAATGCATTTGGTTAAAATCTGAATAAAAATTCAGATTCCTATTACAGATACAAAGAAAAAGGGTGTATTAATATTTGCACAAAACACGTTTATGTGCATATATAACTGCAACTATTTGGATCTGGCTTTCAATTCCCTTATTACAGATCCTTCCTTTATTTAAAAATAAGACATGAAACATTTGTATGAAACAAGTTAGATTATGGGAACCTTGTAGTCATAAAAACATTCAACCTATGCCTATTATCTTTTGTATACACTTACCATGTTTGAAAGACAAAACCATTTAATTTTTCTGAGAATCAACTATCCAGATTTTTCCAAAACTTAGATCCTTTCTAAAGACTCAAAATTGACTAATACATTTATAAGATGTAATCATTCAGTTTTCAACATGGTGTTCTTACTAAATCCACTTACAATATTTTGATTAACTTCTTTAATATCAGATATTAACTAGATTCATAAATTCCAGATACAAGTCAATCTCTTAATAAAACACTTAACCAAATATCCATCCCATATTTAACACTTAGTACAAGTAACAATTTAAATCATTAATACATGCAGATTTTATCATTGTGGCTCTTATCTAACTAAGTTTAGCATGCTATAATCCTCTTCTCAAAGCCTTGCTCCTACTCCTACTTAGTGGCTGCAATCCTTGAAAAAGCATTTGAAGCTGCCTCATTTTAAATGAGGCACCCCAGATGCCATTAGCACACTAGGGTCAGACACATGTCTGGTATGAGAAAATTCACAAAAGCAATTAGTTAATTTGGTTAAAATCAAATTAAATACATATACATAAAATTCTTCCCTTTAGAATCAGATCATACTTGTGTGCATGCTCTGTGTCATTGTGCATGTGCACACTTTAATTTTTCTTTCCAGAGATTCCATATATATATAAACATGGCACATACCTTCAAGCATACAATTCAGTCATAATCAAGCAATCATTCATACCAACAGGAAAATAACCAATATGAGTTAAATCATTTATTCAATCCTCATATTTCAAATCTGGGAAAAACTCTAGTTTTCTCATCATCTCAAATATTATTCCCTGGGTATAATTATCTATCCTGGTCTCATCTGCAATATTCATGAATCAATGGACACACTGTAATGAACTAATTCACTCCATTACACGAAGATCTCAGGACTTAAACAAGCCATGTGTCAACTTGTGTTACTCAAGAACACAAGTCATTCCTGCAGTGTTCTTGACCCCAATTTCCTAATCAGGTTTAAGTTAATAATAATAACTCTTTTGATTTTTTCATGACTAAACCATTCAGTGATCCATTTTACTACTAAAAACATCCATATCATGGCATCTCATATTATTCATAACCATACAGAGACAAACAAGCAACCAACCATTGGTGACAAAATAAATAAGGTTCTGTATATATATACATTCTGGTATTTTAAAAGGGGTTTAGGCAACTAACATTGGCTTATGGCTTTTGGGAGAGTTTTTCTTTTTGCAAACATTTGTGCTTGAGTTAAACTCAGAATGATCTGGTTTCACTGAATCACAAAATTCTGTTTGCTATGCATATGAACATCTATATATTTTCATTGAATCAGGAGCATCAGCACATAGGCAACCCTATTGCACCCCTAATTCCCTTTTTGTCTCAAGCCTCAGCACTTATACATGAGTATATTGCAGCTCAACATTATTTACATCTTTCTGGGTTGAGCCAAAACCAATACTACTTGCCTATTTTCAACATTTTATTTTCTGGGTATTTGTTTATGTTCCTAAACATTAACATATCAGAGATCTGGGATTATAAAACATATACGTATACTAACTACACATAAAACTTTCTTATAAACAAACAATTAAAACAACCAAAGAGGATCAAAACGTTTTCAGATTTAAATTCACAAATAAGCATTCATATATGAAAATACTCTTTTTAAGAAAAATTACTTATAACTGGCTGCCTACATTAGGACTTATTGCCTTAGATTTTTGAGTGAGTTTTCTCACCTAGCTCTCTTCTTTGCTTCCTTAATTAATTGATGAACTTCTGCCTTTAGCCTCAAGCTCTTTTCCTTCCCTTGTCTTATGATTTCTATGGTGTTGTTTTTTTTCCTTCTCTTTTTTTTTCAAAGTTCTTTTTCTGAGAGAGAGAGGAGGCTGCTGCATATACATGTATATATACAGGGTCTTCCTTAGGGTTTTGGGTATTGGCTAAAGCCATTTTTGCCCACCAGAAAAATCATGTTATCTGCATTTTATTTAAACCCAAAGTTCTACCCTTCCCGGCTTAATTTAGGTGAAGAGAAAAGTGGTTACATTCTTTTTTTCAGAAATTTGCTTTTCAGAAAATACTTTTCCCTTTGTCTACAATCATGCCAAAAATGTGACTTGATTTTATTATTTATCAAATACTCTTCCTAATTCTGCCTATAGCAAACATTTCTCTGTTTTATCTTATTTTTTCTATTTTTAGCTTTCATGTAAATGGTATGTACCTTCTTTATTTATTTACAAGAGGAATACTCCTTTTTATATCTTCAGTCTTTTTATTTCTGCCTACATATATAAAATATATTGGTATGTTTTATTTTGCTGAATTGAACTCTAGTACCTTATTAACATATCTATATATATATGTATATATATATAAAGCTTACTAAATTAATTAGTATACTCATCTGTATATATTTATACATCATTCTGTATTGACACACACATGCACATGTATACTTAAAAATATTCAGTAGCATCCATATATTTATATTTACTTATGCATTCAGCTTTTAAGGATTTAATCTATATGTATATATATATATTCCCATACATATCAATATGTATTTATCCTTAAAGTTCAGAGATTTTTAGCTTTATTTCATGTGCATTTCCTGTGCACCCATGTACACACATACTAATACACTATCAAGCTATATCAATTCCCTTTCAAGATTTATTTAAAAATCATTTTGAATTTATTTATATTTTTCAGAATAAATTCCTAAAATCTTGGGTCATTACATACACCCCTCCTTTTAGGAATTGTGTCCCACAATTTTCCTAAGCTTAAAATAAATTTTAAACTTAATTCAAAGAACAAGTACATTCTCAACCAAATAAATTTTAGTTCTATAATAACTAAAAACATATGCATCTAAAAAAGAAAACAATCTAAGATCAGAATTACCTTAATCTGAAAATAGCTTAGGATAATTCATCCTAACTTTGTCTTCTAATTCCCATGTGCAATCACTAGGATCAAGACTCCACTGTACCTTCACAAGTTTCAGAGATTTATTTCTCAACTTCTTCACATCTTTTGCCAAAATTCCCACTGGATCCTTTTCATAAATCAAATTAGGATTTATCTGCACTTGGGTTGGGGTCTCAAGAATTTCTGCCTTGTCATGGACCCACCTTCTCAATTGTGATACATGAAAAACATCATGTATACCTTGCATGTTTTCTGGTAATTCCAACTTATATGCCAAGGGACCAATTCTCTCCAGAATTTTGTATGGTCCAATATATCTTGGGGTTAATTTTCCTTGTTTTCCAAACCTCAGCACATTTTTCATAGGTGAGATTTTGATGAAAACAAAATTTCCCACTTCATATTCTACCTGCCTTCTTCTTATGTCTGCAAATTTCTTTTGCCTATCTTGAGCTGCTGCCATTCTTCTTCTTATCAACTCAATTTTCTCCTTAGTTTCTTGTATATACTCAGGTCCTAAAATAGACCTTTCTCCTGCTTCTACCCAACAAACAGGTGACAAACAGGGTTTACCATATAAGGCTTCAAATGGAGCCATTCCTATGGTGCTTTGGTAGCTGTTGTTGTATGTAAATTCAACTAGATGAAGACAATCTTCCCAGTTGCCCCCAAAATCCAGTATACATGCCCTCAACATGTCCTCCAAAACTTTGTTTACTACCTCAGTCTGCCCATCTGATTGAGGATGGTAGGCAGTACTTAAACATAGTTCACTTCCCATTGCTTCTTGAAAGCTTCTCCAGAATTTTGAAGTGAAGATGGTATCCCTATCACTCACAATGGTTTTGGGAATGCCATGTAACTTTACCACTTCCTTTATAAAAATTTGAGCTAATTTTGGTGCTGTTCTTTCTGACTTGACTGGGATGAAGTGTGCTACCTTGGTTAGCCTATCAACTATCACCCATATACTTGTATTACCTCTCTTAGATCTAGGCAGTCCATCTATGAAGTCCATAGATATGTCTTCCCACTTCCACTGTGGTACACTAAGAGACTGCATCAACCCTGATGGCCTTTGGGTTTCAGCCTTGACTTGTTGGCAAGTCATACATTTGGCAATGTATTTAGCTACATCAGATTTCATCCCCTTCCACCAGAAGTCTCTTTTCAAATTTTGGTACATCTTTGTGTTACCTGGGTGTATGGAGTATTTACTTCTGTGATATTCATTCAATATCTCTTTCTTCAATTCTGTGTCCTCTGGTACACACATCCTATTTTGGTATCTCATATAACCATTTTTATCAATGTGGTGATTCATCACTTCCTCCCCTCTTGAGAGGAGCACTTTCTTCTCTAATAAGTTGGCATCCTGTTCTTGCATTTTTCCTACCTTCAGAATTAAATCTGGTTGAAGTGTCATTAAGCTTAACTTCCCTTTATCTTCTTGTGCACCATGCATCTGCACACAACCATTCTCCCCTATTTCTAACTCAGTTAGCAAAGACAAGTCTTTAAATTCTTCTATCATCATCATAGCCAATTTAGCATGTTGTCTACTTAGAGCATCTGCAACTTTGTTTGCTTTGCCTGGTGTATAGAGTATGTTAAAGTCATAGGCAGCTAAGAACTCCACCCATCTATGTTGCCTCATGTTCAAATCTTTTTGTGAAAATAAATATTTCAGAGACTTGTGGTCAGTGTAAAGTTCAAACTTTGTGCCTAACAAATAATGTCTCCAAAGTTTTAAAGCATAGATCACGGCTGCTAATTCGAGATCATGTGTGGCATACCTTACTTCATGTGGTTTAAGCTGTCTGGATGCATATGCAATGACTTGGCCTTGTTGCATCAGCACTGCACCCAAGCCAAATCCACTAGCATCAGTGTATACCACTAATTCTTCATTTCCATGTGGTACCTTTAGAATTGGAGCATTCACCAATGCCTCCTTCAACTGTTCAAAAGACTTTTCACATTTTTCTGACCAAACAAAAGCTTGGTTCTTCCTGGTTAGGTTAGTGAGTGGTGTAGAAATTTTTGAAAAATCTTTTATAAACCTCCTATAATACCCTGCCATCCCCATAAATGACCTTACTTCACTCACAGTGCTTGGCCACTTCCATGCTTGAATAGCAACTACTTTATTGGGGTTCACAGAAATTCCTTGAGCAGATATAACATGGCCAAGGAAATGTACTTCCTCTTTCCAAAATACACATTTTGAAAATTTTGCCTTTAAATCTTTTTCCCTTAACCTAGACAAAACCAGGTGCAAATGATGCTTATGTTCTTCCACTGTTTTGGAATAAATCAAAATGTCATCAATAAAAATAAGCACAAACTTGTCTAAACAATCTCTAAAGGTTCTGTTCATTAGATCTACAAAGTATGATGGTGCATTGGTCAAACCAAATGGCATAACCAAAAATTCATACAACCCATACCTAGTGTTAAAGGCAGTGTACTTGATGCTTGATTCTTCCACCTTCATTTGATGAAAACCAGATGCTAAGTCTAGTCTAGAAAACACTTTTGCCCCTGCTAATTGATCAAAAAGATCATCTATTCTTGGCAATGGGTATTTATTTTTAATAGTTACCTTGTTTAATTCTCTATAATCTATACAGAGTCTTAAGGAGCCATCTTGCTTCTTAACAAATACTACTGGTGCTCCCCAGCAAGAATTACTTGGTCTTATAAAACCCTTTTCTTCCAGTTCTTCTAACTGTTTCTTTAATTCCTTTAGTTCATTTGGCCCCATTCTAGTTGGCTTTTTAATCACTGGGCTTGCTCCTGGAACTAGATTGATCTGGAACTCTACTGGTCTATGGTGTGGAATACCCTTGACCTCACCAAACACATCCAAATATTCATTGACTATGGGAATTTCTTCAATGGTTAGTTCACTAGAATCTTTTTCTGAGTCAACTAAATGATATAGTTTTCCTTCCTTAGCTACTTCACATAAAACTGTGATTCTCTGACCTCTAGAATTTTGCAATGATATGGTGGATGAGTCTAAATTAATTATGGCTTTAAATTGCCTTAACCAGTCTACCCCCAATATAACACCTATATTTGGGTAATTCAAAACATATAAATTGGAAATAAAAATATTTCCTCCTATGTTTAATTCCACATCCACACAAATCATATTTAAAACACTAGAACTCCCCAGTGGACTTTGTATATGCAATGGGGTTTCAACCAATATGCAATTCAGTTTTAGCATTTTAACTAGTTCATAAGAAATTAAAGAGTGAGTTGCCCCAGTATCATATACTACTGCTATGGGTATGGTACAAATAAGTAATGTAACTTCCACTTGGCTATGGTTTTCAGTGTTACTCTCCACTGTGGCTTTTCCTTTTCCTTCCAAATTTGCCAATTTTCCTTGCTGTTTGTACTCAGGACAATTCCTCTTCATATGCCCCTCTTTCCCACATAGATAGCACTTGAAAGCTCCTCCTTTCAATTCTGGACATCTTGGTTTGATATGTCCTTCTTTTCCACACTGATGGCACACAATTTTCTTCTTGGTTTCCTTAGCTTTGACATCTCCAGTGCCTTTGTTACTGGCCTCTTCCTTCTTCTTATCATAAGGGTGATACCTCCCCTTACTCTTCTTGGTATTATTGTTCTTAAAATTTCTGAACTTCTCCCTTTCCTTGTCATGCTGTTCCAACCTCAAAGCTAAGTCTATCACATGGTCAAAAGTCCTGTCTGCATAGGGTAACATGGCTCTGCTGAGTCCTGGGTTCAACCCTTTTATGTACCTATCATTTTTGGATGCCTCATCTGCCACAAGCATTGCTCCATATGTGGAAAGCCCCTCAAACTTTTGAGTGTATTCTGTGACAGTCATGGTTCCTTGTCTAAGTCTAATAAATTCTTCTAGCAAGGTAGTCTTTGCTGATGCTGGTACAAACCTTGCTTCCAACATCTCTTTGAATTGATTCCAAGTGATTTCATTCTCATTCCTTCCTGCAATGATTACTTCCCACCAGCCTAAAGCTACTCCTTTTAGCTGTCTTGAAGCCACTTGCCTCTTTCTTTGATCATCAAGTTGCATGTCATTGAAAATTCTTTCCAATGTTCTCAACCATGTTTGAATTTCCATGATACTCTCTGTCCCTTCAAAGCTTTTGCCTCCTAAATGAGTATATGTCTTAAGTAATTTTGAGAGTTCTTCATAGGGATTTTCTTGCCTTTGTCCTGCCCCATCCCTAAATGCTCTCACCAAGTCTTGCAGATTGACCATTGGTGGTGCATGGGAGGATCCTGCTCCCTGATTTGGTGGTCTCCCTACCATAGTTTGCTAATAATAATTTACATAACTGATTAGTTTGAATATATTTAGTTCCTTTAAATTTTATTTCTATCTAAGAACTTGATCTTTACTTCTACTATGTTGAATAACATAGCTCTGATACCAACTGAAATGACCCTCCTATTTCTACCCTAATTTCATAAGGATTTTTTTTTCCATCAAAAGGGAATTTAAACCCAATAGAAATCAAAATGCCATACAAGTTATTGACATAGTTACTTATCTCTTTTCTAAATAGGCAAATTAGGCAAAATCAGCAGTTCAGACGTCTAAATTAATATGACAGGCGTCTAGACTTAATTACAGACGTCTATCTAGTTATGACAGACGGCTCAAAGATCAAAAATTTAAACAGAGAGAAAAAGACATTTTGAACTAAATTCAGACATCTAATTATTTTGTGACAGACGTCTATATTTAACCTTAGACGTCTAAATTATTATGACTGTCGTCTAAATTCGATCTCAGACGTCTAAATTATTTAGACTGTCGTCTAAATTCGATTTCTATGTACATGCATATGCACATTCAATTTATATGTGTCTGGATGTCCACCTACATTCATTTACACTTTTAAGTTCGATTTAAACTTCCTTAGAACTATCAGAGATGATATATAGATTGATCATTTATTACAATTTTATTTTTCCAGGGTCATTTTCTTTTTCCAATAAACCAAAATACATCCAGGATCAAAACAATTAACCAATATAAATATATCAGTACTTTCACAAAGTTAAGCACATACATGTGAGGATGTATATGCCTCTCTTGTTTAAATCAGAGTTCTGGAAAACAAGAGGAGATTGGATTGATTGAATTTAATCAATCCACACATAGTACAATGTTATATGCAATAAAAATTTCATTCATGTTTGATTTTCTTCTTATAAAATCTGTTTGGAATTTAAAATGCATTTGGTTAAAATCTGAATAAAAATTCAGATTCCTATTACAGATACAAAGAAAAAGGGTGTATTAATATTTGCACAAAACATGTTTATGTGCATATATAACTGTAACTATTTGGATCTGGCTTTCAATTCCCTTATTACAGATCCTTCCTTTATTTAAAAATAAGACATGAAACATTTGTATGAAACAAGTTAGATTATGGGAACCTTGTAATCATAAAAACATTCAACCTATGCCTATTATCTTTTGTATACACTTACCATGTTTGAAAGAAAAAACCATTTAATTTTTCTGAGAATCAACTATCCAGATTTTTCCAAAACTTAGATCCTTTCTAAAGACTCAAAATTGACTAATACATTTATAAGATGCAATCATTCAGTTTTCAACATGGTGTTCTTACTAAATCCACTTACAATATTTTGATTAACTTCTTTAATATCAGATATTAACTAGATTCATAAATTCCAGATACAAGTCAATCTCTTAATAAAACACTTAACCAAATATCCATCCCATATTCAACACTTAGTACAAGTAACAATTTAAATCATTAATACATGCAGATTTTATCATTGTGGCTCTTATCTAACTAAGTTTAGCATGCTATAATCCTCTTCTCAAAGCCTTGCTCCTACTCCTACTTAGTGGCTGCAATCCCTGAAAAAGCATTTGAAGCTGCCTCATTTTAAATGAGGCACCCCAGATGCCATTAGCACACTAGGGTCAGACACATGTCTGGTATGAGAAAATTCACAAAAGCAATTAGTTAATTTGGTTAAAATCAAATTAAATACATATACATAAAATTCTGCCCTTTAGAATCAGATCATACTTGTGTGCATGCTCTGTGTCATTGTGCATGTGCACACTTTAATTTTTCTTTCCAGAGATTCCATATATATATAAACATGGCACATACCTTCAAGCATACAATTCAGTCATAATCAAGCAATCATTCATACCAACAGGAAAATAACCAATATGAGTTAAATCATTTATTCAATCCTCATATTTCAAATCTGGGAAAAACTCTAGTTTTCTCATCATCTCAAATATTATTCCCTGGGTATAATTATCTATCCTGGTCTCATCTGCAATATTCATGAATCAATGGACACACTGTAATGAACTAATTCACTCCATTACACGAAGATCTCAGGACTTAAACAAGCCATGTGTCAACTTGTGTTACTCAAGAACACAAGTCATTCCTGCAGTGTTCTTGACCCCAATTTCCTAATCAGGTTTAAGTTAATAATAATAACTCTTTTGATTTTTTCATGACTAAACCATTCAGTGATCCATTTTACTACTAAAAACATCCATATCATGGCATCTCATATTATTCATAACCATACAGAGACAAACAAGCAACCAACCATTGGTGACAAAATAAATAAGGTTCTGTATATATATATACATTCTGGTATTTTAAAAGGGGTTTAGGCAACTAACATTGGCTTATGGCTTTTGGGAGAGTTTTTCTTTTTGCAAACATTTGTGCTTGAGTTAAACTCATAATGATCTGGTTTCACTGAATCACAAAATTCTGTTTGCTATGCATATGAACATTTATATATTTTCATTGAATCAGGAGCATCAGCACATAGGCAACCCTATTGCACCCTAATTCCCTTTTTGTCTCAACCTCAGCACTTATACATGAGTATATTGCAGCTCAACATTATTTACATCTTTCTGGGTTGAGCCAAAACCAATACTACTTGCCTATTTTCAACATTTTATTTTCTGGGTATTTGTTTATGTTCCTAAACATTAACATATCAGAGATCTGGGATTATAAAACATATACGTATACTAACTACACATAAAACTTTCTTATAAACAAACAAGTAAAACAACCAAAGAGGATCAAAACGTTTTCAGATTTAAATTCACAAATAAGCATTCATATATGAAAATACTCTTTTTAAGAAAAATTACTTATAACTGGCTGCCTACATTAGGACTTATTGCCTTAGATTTTTGAGTGAGTTTTCTCACCTAGCTCTCTTCTTTGCTTCCTTAATTAATTGATGAACTTCTGCATTTAGCCTCAAGCTCTTTTCCTTCCCTTGTCTTATGATTTCTATGGTGTTGTTTTTTTTTCCTTCTCTTTTTTTTTCAAAGTTCTTTTTCTGAGAGAGAGAGGAGGCTGCTGCATATACATGTATATATACAGGGTCTTCCTTAGGGTTTTGGGTATTGGCTAAAGCCATTTTTGCCCACCAGAAAAATCATGTTATCTGCATTTTATTTAAACCCAAAGTTCTACCCTTCCCGGCTTAATTTAGGTGAAGAGAAAAGTGGTTACATTCTTTTTTTTTCAGAAATTTGCTTTTCAAAAAATACTTTTCCCTTTGTCTACAATCATGCCAAAAATGTGACTTGATTTTATTATTTATCAAATACTCTTCCTAATTCTGCCTATAGCAAACATTTCTCTGTTTTATCTTATTTTTTCTATTTTTAGCTTTCATGTAAATGGTATGTACCTTCTTTATTTATTTACAAGAGGAATACTCCTTTTTATATCTTCAGTCTTTTTATTTCTGCCTACATATATAAAATATATTGGTATGTTTTATTTTGCTGAATTGAACTCTAGTACCTTATTAACATATCTATATATATATGTATATATGTATATATAAAGCTTACTAAATTAATTAGTATACTCATCTGTATATATTTATACATCATTCTGTATTGACACACACATGCACATGTATACTTAAAAATATTCAGTAGCATCCATATATTTATATTTACTTATGCATTCAGCTTTTAAGGATTTAATCTATATGTATATATATATATTCCCATACATATCAATATGTATTTATCCTTAAAGTTCAGAGATTTTTAGCTTTATTTCATGTGCATTTCCTGTGCACCCATGTACACACATACTAATACACTATCAAGCTATATCAATTCCCTTTCAAGATTTATTTAAAAATCATTTTGAATTTATTTATATTTTTCAGAATAAATTCCTAAAATCTTGGGTCATTACATGACGCATAGCAGCCACTACCGCCCACCTCGAACAACACTCCCAAATCAAGGGTGCGCACCAAATCAATCACAAGTAATAGAATGGTATCGAAGAAGTGTGTCCGATCAGAGGTGCTACCTTCTTGGCCCGTCGATCGCTCCTGTTTTAGCCACCTTATGCCAACTCATGGGAGTTGGGTCCACGTATATACCTTAGGATCGTCGCCACCATCCTACTTCATTCTGGAAACTCCACCCCGTACACAGTTGTCAAAGTGGTTTTCGGTATCGATAGAGAGTATGTCCATATCCGATCTCGGTCTCTTTAACAACCAATCGTTATTATAACCCGTGGTTATAATTTAAAACAGTTTATACTTCAAATAGAATATCATTTCAAATCCAAATCTTTATCAAAATAAATATTAAATCAATTCCAAATCATTTCAATATATTTAAAATATCATATCATTTCAAAACTTCATTTCAAATCATTTCAATATATCAAAATATCATATCTTTCCAAAACTTCATTTCAAAACATTTTAATATATCAAAATATCATATCCCTTCAAACTTCATTTCAAATCATTTTAATATACCAAAATATCATTTGAGTTCAAATCTAAATATTCAACTTTAAATACTTTTTAAATTTAAAGACATCATTCATTTATTATCATTTCAAGTCACCTTTTAAATAGTTTATATTTCAATCAAAATAATTCATCTAAACCATTTAAAAGTGTAAATATTATACTTTCAAATCAAGTATTAAAATTTTCAAAGTTTTGATTCAATTCAATCATTTATTTCAATTAAATTTCCATATACCATTTCAAATCTTATAAATTTCAAATATAGATTTAATCCACAAAATAACTATTCAAATTATAAAATAAATTCCAAAGCTTTATTATCCTATATTTCATAAGTCCAATATCTTTTAAATAGATTCAAATTACAAGTAAACCAATTATTTTTCATACTAATATAAACTTCAATTATTTATTCCAAGATTTAATATCATTTCAAATTCATTTCAAAATATCAAAATGTCATTTCAAAACATCATTTATTTAATTTAAATTTAAATACCATTTAATCACATTTCAAAATAGTTGTATTTCCCAAATCAACTATCCCATTTAAATCATTTAAAGTCAATTCATTATATTTAATAATTAAATATTTAATCTCCAAAATTTAATCTTTTTCAAAGATCATTTATTCATTTGAATTTATTAAAACAATGAAAATTCAACTTTCGCTGCACTTAGGAAATGCTACGAAATGTTATGTTTTAAAACAGTTCATTAACAAAAGACGGCACTTAGAATGCTGTAATATCTTAATTTAGTTTCAATTAAAATTTTAGTTAAATTTAACAACTATAGCACTAACAAAGTGCTATAATAACCCTTAGTTCAAATTTGCTATTAGGTTCATTTAAAACAACTACAACATTTTCCAATGCTGTAATCTCTTTACATTACATTTCAAAAATGCTGTCAAATCAAATTCAGAGTTTCATTTACAATTTCACACATAATTAACTTTTAATATAAATCATTTTAACTTATAAAATCATATATTTTCACATTTAAAACAATCATTTAAATACCTTTATTTCTATGATTTTATAAAGTCAAATTTCCATACAAAAATCAAATTAAATAACAATTAAATTTTCATTTCTTTATTTAAAAATTTAAATTAACACTTAAGTTTAAATTTCCAAAATATAACTTATTTCCATTTATTTTACTTAATTAAAAATTCACTTTTAAACAAATTTCACAAAATTAAATTTAAGTTATATTTCCAAATTCAGCTTAAATATTCATTTGTTTCATATTTTAATTTATACAAAATCATTAACACTTTTAAAAATTATTATTACTTAATAAAATCAATAAATTCATCTTTTCAATTAAATTTGTCATATTTTCTTACTTTACATAAATTCCATTTATAAACAAAATCATAAATTCCAAAATTAACTTATATTTCAAATTCTACTTCACCATTTACTTAATTCACTTATTTAATTTGTAGAAAATCACTAATATTTTATAGAAACCATTTTTATAAAATTTAAATCAAAATATCATAATATTTACATTTTTAAAATATTTTAAAAATTTTCAGAAAAATATATAAACCACGGGTCTATATACAATTTTCTAGCCTAGGTCAAGTGATACGGATATGTATCATTTCAATCCGCAGTTTACAAAGAAAAACCGGGTTCTATCATTTCAAACCCGCAATCCCAAGTTAAATAAAATAAATAAAAACCGTTCAGGCCTATCATTTCAGCCCATAACGATTTTTCCCTATTCTAAAGTCCGTTCGGGTATGTATCATTTCAACCCATAGTGATTTCTAACAGGGAACTTGCAGTGTGACAAACTGATAAAATAACAGAATAACATTATATAACGGTAAATGATGATATAAAATGAGTAATAACAGGGGTGAGCATCATATGGTCATAATATAACGGTTATAACAGGATGATATAATTTTACAGATTCAAATGGTGTCAGTTTACTAGTTATATAAGTACACATTGTCTGGTGAGAATCACTCACTTGTTCAAGCTGGAGATGACAACCACAAACACACAACAAAGATTTCCAGAGGCACGAAAGCATGACAATGATTTGAGATTGGAAGAGCTAAAGCTATACCCCTTGAAAACATTACACAAAATAAATATATAAAACATAAGTTTCAAAACAGGATGCCACTAAACAATGTTAGGAACAACTGCATAAAACAAAACCAAAGTGTTTGCACTTGCTTTCTACCATCTATGCTTCAGCTCCAGATCTGAAATGCATGGCTAAGGGGTGGGTTTGGATCTGGTTTTGGGTTCCATAGGGTCGGCCTAGCATGCGTTAACAAAGTGGTGAAGTCTAGGTGCAAAAACTAGGTGTTCAAGGCTAAACAATGCAACATAACCTCACATCTTTGGCACAAATAGGTTCGGCCAGAGGTCATGGGTCATGGCCAGTGGGTGCTGGTGATGGTGGATGATTTGGCAGATGGTGGAGGTCAGGTCAGAGGTGGTGGTGGTGGTGGTAGTGGCGACAAATGGTGGTAGAAGGTGGTGCTAACAATCTAGGCTCAACTAGTGTAATATGTGGTGGTTTTTGTTGATTTTGGTGGTGCTCCTTGCCATGGATGTGCTTGGCCTGCCTTGGTGGTGTAGTAGGGTGGGTAATGATCAGAGAAAGGGGGTGGTGAAGGTCAGACCAGATCTGGTTGAGGAGGAGTGGAGCTATGAAGGTAGAGAACACATGCAAAAATCAATGTAAACAAGTAGAAAAAGAATAAGAAAAAGTTGAAAATCATTACCCAAACTTTCCTCAATAGCCATGGCCGAATTTTTTTTGTTTCAGAAATGAAAATGAATGTACGTGAATAGAAAATAGAGTATGCAGCTGAAAGATGTGGATAGTAAAGGCTAATTGATGAAAAGATAAGTTACAAATGTGAAAGCTTGGGAGATAAAAGGCCTTGGGCAAATCAAAAGTCATAACCTTTCAAATTTCTTTTAATTTCTTTATATAAGTTTATATTACTGAAAATAATAATACATTCAGTCACAAATTCGAAAATATAACAAAATATAAAATATATATAAATATTTATTAATTATATAAGGTTAAAATAAGAAAATAGCACAAAATTGCAAACTAGTCTAGAAAATTTGAAAATAAATGCAATGAACTTTTACAGTTTGAAATATACATAACTTTTACAGTTTAATATTGAAATATACATAACTTTTACAGTTTAACTCCATTTCCAACGAAACGAAAAGTTGTATTCAAGTTATTAAATCTATTTTGATAATAAAAGATAAAATTTAAGAATTTGAATATTTAAATTTAAAAGTTAAAAGTCAAAGTTTGACCAGTTTGAACAGAAATTCACTTTTAAGTGAAATATCCAATTTATACTAGTTTGAAACTATAATTCACACGATAATCAAAATTTATATTTAGAAATGAAATGTTTGAAATAAAACAAGTTTAAAATAATTTAAAATAAAATAAAGTCAAATTTAAATATATGCAGAAATCTGGGGTTGTTACACTCTCCCCCACTCAAAACTTTTCGTCCCCGAAAAGGAATGAGGTACGGGAAAGCACAAGAAAAAGATAGAGTGAAATAAGATTAAGACAAGATGAAAAGAAGATTGAAATTATACCTGATAACTATTGTTATAAGTAAGTTTAATAAGGTGGATGGCAAGCAATGCTCAGATTAAAATAAGTACCAAATATTATTAAAGATTATAGAAAGATTTCTAAACAGAAAGATTATAGAAAGATGCCTATACAAGTCTGTAGCACGATAAGGAAAATAAGGACACCCAAAGATAGTTTGGAAAACAAAATAAGGTAATAACTTTGAAAAACAAAGTAAGATAATAGGTTTGAAATTTCCTTGGTTTCAGCTTAAATTGATAATTAATTAAAAAAATCTTACTATCTCTAATTTCATTATCTTATCCTCTAATCATCCTATATTAACAATTTCAAAATCATGGATTTGAAAAATCATCATTTGTTATACTCAAATGTACTTAATAAATTTAATTCTTCTTTATTCCTCATTGAAATCGAATTTATTCCTCACAATGTATTCTATCATCTATGTTAAATATACTTACTCTTATTATAACTGTTTTAATTTATTCTTAATTCTTTTAACATCATTATGTATTGTAAATTATTCAATTAACCTTTTAGTCTATTTACCTCTGTTAATCTTTTTATAACTAAAATTTAAGTGTATAATATTTATTATAACCACTCAAATTTTATTTATAAAACTTTTTATACTGTATATTATCCAATTACATTGTTAACTTCTAAAAATTAAGGTAAGTTATACTGAATGCAATTGTATTATACAAATAAAACTTTCAAATTCAATCATTTCAATTATTCTTTAAGATAAAATGTAAGAATTAAATTTCTGATTCCCTTCAAACCATTTAGAGGTAAATAAATATATGTACATAATATGTCAAATCAATTTAAATCATATATCTATATATTTTATAAATCAAATCATATTTTAGAAATTCAAATCAATTAAATTTTTTTTTTCCAAAACAAAGCTGTAGCAAGACTACAGAATGGTCTCTTCACTTCAAAACTCGAAAATGAATGTCGATGATGATGCAGTCATCACCGAAACTATTTTCCAGCGACAAAGAGAAAAGCACAAAATTTTAAACTTTAAAATTCTTTGGAAACAAATTTCTATTCAAAAATACTTTAAATAATATATCCCTTTTAAAACTTTAAACATAAGGTTTGAAACCATCGAAAATTAAATTCTCAAATTCTTGATTTAAATTCATTTCAGTTCCCAAATCAATTTATAAACAACTACTTATAAATTCATTCGTAGAACAATAAATGATAAATCAAGTATTATCATTTTAAATAATCAATTTAAATCAATTTATTAAGTTCCATAAATTTGCTTAGATATATAAAATTTATTTCATTAACAAATTTAAAATAATATTGTGTCAGTTTGTTCTGTCAAAGTGTTTTAGAAATCCTATCGATAGCGTTGATCAGACGAATCAATCGGAAACCCAAATCAACATCAACAACTCAAACAACACAATATAAAATAAAATATAGATTTAAAAGTACAATTCAAAATGTTGGAGATAGTTTAGAAACAAAAGACAAGATGGTTAAACAAAGTAGAGAGATGGGTAAGCTTAGATAAATCGCGGACAACCTTAACAGGGTCACCGTGACTTAATGAATAAGATCAAATGTGTATATTTTTTTCTGGGGTAAATCTACATCCGATCTCAAGAGATAGAGTTTGGAATAACAAAAGATATTAGCATCTAAACCAAGGATAAATATAAATCTCTGGTGAATCGATGCTAATTGTAAAGGAGTTTCCCCCTTTACAAGATAATTAGAATATTGGCGAGACCGCCAATTCACTATAAAGCTCATTCGAAGTGCAGTTATGTGATACTCCAGAATCATAAGAAGATGAATAGTGAGGGACAAGAATGGATTTTGGAACCGCAGGGAATGTTCCAAAATTCAAAGGAAATTCGAATCAAAAGGAAGAGATTCAAGCTCGAATGAAAGTGATTCTGTAACTAAATTTACCATACATTCTAAGTTTGCCTAGAGCTACCAAAGCTCTGATACCAACTGTAATGACCCGATATTTTCAACCATTCGCATCCGCACATGTCGGACTTGAATTGCTCAAAATACCGCGTTGTAAATAAAATTTGGCAAATCTCAGAATATACAGTAAATAAATAATCACAGATCACAGACACAGAGTAAGAAGTGCAGCGGAAGTAAAAGAAATAGTAGTTCATGAAGCTACTATGTAAATATATCAGAGTTAAATAAGATACAACAGAAGAAATAAAATACAACAGAAGTCTCAATATGATAACCAAATACAAGCTGAATAGAACAACAGAACTGAGATAGATACAACTAGATAAGCAGATAATCTCCAGCGATTCCAATCTCCAGAAAGTGGAATCCAAATTTGTGAATACTCAGGTTGACCCGAGCGTAAAGCAAGACACAAAACACTCGAGTCAGGACAATATATACTTATATAATGTAAACCAACTCAAGTGAACTGTAATAAAGGTACAAGTAACTTAAAGAATGCTTGGGATCGCCCATTCTTTAAGGATCCGTTAAACTATCTACTATGTAGTAATATTCGCTATTATAATAATCTCTAATATAAAATAAACATACTTTTAAATAGCATTAAGGCTTTACATTTTCCACCTTAACACGTAATAGTCCCAGTAGTCTATCCAGTATTAGCATACTCCCAAAATGGGGGCTACCCTCGATACTCCACAGGCTACGGGAGAAATCACAAATCGTAGTAAAGCTCGATATGGTAGGTGACACGGCACACAAGGCAACGCCAGGATAGATATACCAATTACGCATCCGGACTGGTGGTGACGCATAGCAGCCACTACCGCCCACCTCGAACAACACTCCCAAATCAAGGGTGCGCACCAAATCAATCACTAGTAATAGAATGGTATCGAAGAAGTGTGTCCGATCAGAGGTGCTACCTTCTTGGCCCGTCGATCGCTCCTATTTTAGCCACCTTATGCCAACTCATGGGAGTTGGGTCCACGTATATACCTTAGGATCGTCGCCACCATCCTACTTCATTCTGGAAACTCCACCGCGTACACAGTTGTCAAAGTGGTTTTCGGTATCGACAGAGAGTATGTCCATATCCGATCTCGGTCTCTTTAACAACCAATCGTTATTATAACCCGTGGTTATAATTTAAAACAGTTTATACTTCAAATAGAATATCATTTCAAATCCAAATCTTTATCAAAATAAAGATTAAATCAATTCCAAATCATTTCAATATATTTAAAATATCATATCATTTCAAAACTTCATTTCAAATCATTTCAATATATCAAAATATCATATCTTTCCAAAACTTCATTTCAAAACATTTTAATATATCAAAATATCATATCCCTTCAAACTTCATTTCAAATCATTTTAATATACCAAAATATCATTTGAGTTCAAATCTAAATATTCAACTTTAAATACTTTTTAAATTTAAAGATATCATTCATTTATTATCATTTCAAGTCACCTTTTAAATAGTTTATATTTCAATCAAAATAATTCATCTAAACCATTTAAAAATGTAAATATTATACTTTCAAATCAAGTATTAAAATTTTCAAAGTTTTGATTCAATTCAATCATTTATTTCAATTAAATTTCCATATACCATTTCAAATCTTATAAATTTCAAATATAGATTTAATCCACAAAATAACTATTCAAATTATAAAATAAATTCCAAAGCTTTATTATCCTATATTTCATAAGTCCAATATCTTTTAAATAGATTCAAATTACAAGTAAACCAATTATTTTTCATACTAATATAAACTTCAATTATTTATTCCAAGATTTAATATCATTTCAAATTCATTTCAAAATATCAAAATATCATTTCAAAACATCATTTATTTAATTTATATTTAAATACCATTTAATCACATTTCAAAATAGTTGTATTTCCCAAATCAACTATCCCATTTAAATCATTTAAAGTCAATTCATTATATTTAATAATTAAATATTTAATCTCTAAAATTTAATCTTTTTCAAAGATCATTTATTCATTTGAATTTATTAAAACAATGAAAATTCAACTTTCGCTGCACTTAGGAAATGCTACGAAATGTTATGTTTTAAAACAGTTCATTAACAAAAGACGGCACTTAGAATGCTGTAATATCTTAATTTAGTTTCAATTAAAATTTTAGTTAAATTTAACAACTATAGCACTAACAAAGTGCTATAATAACCCTTAGTTCAAATTTGCTATTAGGTTCATTTAAAACAACTACAACATTTTCCAATGCTGTAATCTCTTTACATTACATTTCAAAAATGCTGTCAAATCAAATTCAGAGTTTCATTTACAATTTCACACATAATTAACTTTTAATATAAATCATTTTAACTTATAAAATCATATATTTTCACATTTAAAACAATCATTTAAATACCTTTATTTCTATGATTTTATAAAGTCAAATTTCCATACAAAAATCAAATTAAATAACAATTAAATTTTCATTTCTTTATTTAAAAATTTAAATTAACACTTAAGTTTAAATTTCCAAAATATAACTTATTTCCATTTATTTTACTTAATTAAAAATTCACTTTTAAACAAATTTCACAAAATTCAATTTAAGTTATATTTCCAAATTCAGCTTAAATATTCATTTGTTTCATATTTTAATTTATACAAAATCATTAACACTTTTAAAAATTATTATTACTTAATAAAATCAATAAATTCATCTTTTCAATCAAATTTGTCATATTTTCTTACTTTACATAAATTCCATTTATAAACAAAATCATAAATTCCAAAATTAACTTATATTTCAAATTCTACTTCACCATTTACTTAATTCACTTATTTAATTTGTAGAAAATCACTAATATTTTATAGAAACCATTTTTATAAAATTTAAATCAAAATATCATAATATTTACATTTTTAAAATATTTTAAAAATTTTCAGAAAAATATATAAACCACGGGTCTATATACAATTTTCTAGCCTAGGTCAAGTGATACGGATATGTATCATTTCAATCCGCAGTTTACAAAGAAAAACCGGGTTCTATCATTTCAAACCCGCAATCCCAAGTTAAATAAAATAAATAAAAACCGTTCAGGCCTATCATTTCAGCCCATAACGATTTTTCCCTATTCTAAAGTCCGTTCGGGTATGTATCATTTCAACCCATAGTGATTTCTATACTAACAGGGAACTTGCAGTGTGACAAACTGATAAAATAACAGAATAGCATTATATAATGGTAAATGATGATATAACATGAGTAATAACAGGGGTGAGCATCATATGGTCATAATATAACGGTTATAACAGGATGATATAATTTTACAGATTCAAATTGTAACGACCCAGAATTTTGAACAAATTAAATTGAAAATATTTAATTTATTTTAAATATTTGAACGATGATTTAATTTGAATCCCCGATATAACTTTGAATTTGACGATTAAATTATAAAATTTAATCTATTGAATGCTGAATAAAAATTTGAATCTTCAATTTAAAGTTGAAGAAAAATATTTCAAAAGCTTTTAAAATTCATATTGATAATACTAAAAATAACGGAAGCTTCAAAATTTAATTTCGGACTGTTTTGTTCAGTTTTGAAATTATATTGTTCGAATCGATATTTAAAAATAGTCGTCCGAGGCACAGTCTCGGAATTCGACGAAACCAGTCCCATTGGGTCCGTAACGTTGAATTATTGCCAGGTTTCAAATTTCGTATTTTTCGGAGTTGATATGTGAGCACAAGACACAAAAATGCGTCGAAATCAAATTGAATTGAATTTAAATTTAAAATTTAAATTGGGTAACATTAGCACGTCGTCTTCCCTTAACTCACGCCAACAATCACGCAGAAATCACGAACGCATCGTGCAACCCATTCCCTCTGTTCTTCCTTTTTTTTTATATACCCATCTCGTTCGATAGAAAATGAAATTCTCTGAGTTAAAAATGGTTGCCTCGTCCTTCTCAAGATTCACGTTCAAAAGAAAAAAAAATCGTATTCGTTTTCAACTCTCATTCTCCCTCAGCTAAAACAAAATAAAAATAAAAATGGTAGAGTGATTGTTCCTCCGCCTCTTTCAAATCGAGAACGAAGCAGATAGGGCCTCGCGTAGAGTTTCGAAAGGGCTGGAGAGGACCGCGTCATCGTTCAGGCAATCTTCGATCGAAAAGGGAGGCACCGCGATCTCATTTTTACGATTCCAAAGCAAGGGAGGTGGCTGAGGGATGTTCGACATCTGTGGGGTTTGAGATCTGGGGCAACTCGATCGTCTTCGGCGATGTCGCGATGGTGATGGCGAAGAGGGTTAGCGATTTAAGTCGCGAAGTCGAGCATTTTGGCGTGAGCAGGTTGGAGTTGACCACGAGTTCGAAGAGGTGGCACGCGAGTCGTTCATCGCGCCGGCGTGCGATGATTGAAGTTCGATCGAAACAGGGAGGCGAATTCGTGAAGGTCGGCAAATGGTGGTGGTTCGTGGAAGCACGGCATGGGGTTGTTCGCAATCCAACTGCTCTTGTTCGAAGTAATGGTCGCGAGTCAGTAAAGTTAGGAATCTGATGATGTTGCTCTCAAGTAACAATAGTGAGGTAGTTTATTTTGAGGAAATTTAGTTTATGTTTCAAAATTTAAACTGCAAGACTGTTTGTTTGAATTAACAGTTGCTATAAAACAGAGAAGATTTTATCAAGTTAAATTTTACATTTACAGTTAAAAACATATATATGTAAAGCAGTAAATATATATATGGAGATAAGCTTTTGAAATTGGATAATTTTAAAATGTTGGATTTATGAAGAAAAGAAGAAAAGAAAAAAAGGTCAGATTTTATCTATATATATATATTCCAGAAGTATGTAATTTCCAAAGGGAAAATGTATATTTTTAATTACCAATTTACTAATAAGGAAATTTGTTTAACTGGAAAATATTTTATAAAAAAAAAGATCTGTTTGAAATTAACTTATTAGGCAAAATGAAATTTATCAAATGGGAATTTAATTTATCCGATTGTTCGAATATTAATAAATTATATAAATGTTTATACTAGGTCTGAAATGGAGAAACAAGCTGAAATGATAAATGGATTGCAAAAATAAAAGCTAAGGTGAGATTTTTCTCACTCAAAATGAATTGCAGTTATTTATTGATTGATATGATTGCTATTTGGATGTGATATTAGATATAGTAGGATATATCTATATATATAGCAATATATACATATTGGCATATGTATATATTGGATTGATGATTTCCCGCCTCGTATAGCGGATGAGACCCTATTGCGCCGTTAGTAAGCGGATGATTTTTTATAAAACCCATATACCGCGATATTCCACCTCGAAGTGGAATTGGTATTGTGCTAACGTCTGTGGATGCAGGGAAACAGGTTGGAGGGATCCAACTGGATTCCTCACCTGTATTTATTTATTTACAGATATTGATGTATATTCTGTTATCATATTGATATATGATGTTTGTTGTTGTGATTGACTAATTGGTGCTGTTGCATCATCGGATTCAAGTTTTGAACTTTAAAAATAACGACTTTTACTTTAAAAGGATTTTAAAGTAATTTTTGAAAGTAGACGTTTTATTGAATTGTTGAATTGATTTATTTTAAATAAATAAACGTTTAAAATTTTGAAGTTATAAAAGTTAAGATTTTTGTGAATTATGACTGTAAGGTGATTTTTGAAATAAATAGTTTAAGCAATTTATAAAATGGTTTGAACTGAGATTTTCGAATTTTTGTGAACAGTTTATTTAAAAGATTTGAAAAGTTGATATTTATAAATTTAAAATATTGGAATTTTAAAACGAGTTTATAAGTGTTAAAAATGAAATTTATAGAATTATAAATCGTGAAGATATGGAATTTATAGATTTATAAATTGTGAAGTTATAAAATGGATGAAACTGTAGAATAAAAGATTTATAAGAGATTAACTTATAAATTGGATTTTTGCCTTTAAATGGAATATTGATCGAATTATTAATAAAGAAGATTTATTAAATTGAAGTCGTTAGAAAATAGAAATAGAATTTATAAACGTTGTTTTATAAATTCGAAATCAATTGAATTTGATAAATTAAATGTAGGAGGTTATTAAAGAAGATATATTCGCGATTTTGGATAGCGAATCTTTATTGAAATAAAATGTGTAGAGATGATTGAAATTTGGTTAAGTGAATTATATTCACGATTTTGGACAGTGAATATATTATTAAATAAAATTTGAAGAAGTGATATTAAAAATGAAGTTAAACATTTTAAAGATGTTTTAAAATGTATTATGAATCGAAAGCATAGATTTCAACGTTCATTGTTGAAATAGACGTTTTCGAGGAATAAGGAAATGATGGACTATAACACTGTTGTTATAGTAAATGATTTCCGAAAGGAAATGTTTTGATGTAGTATTGGGATTTATATATCTATCAAAATCCGAATCCCTATACTAGTGATTTTGAGTCGTTGTAACGATGTTTTACGTAACATTCGTTTTGACTCAAATAAATGTTGTTATAGTAAATGGTTTCCTTAAAGAACGAAATATATACTTAATATTGATTTAAGTATATCGAATATTTTCCAAGTGTTGAAAATAAAAGATTTGTGAAATACTTATTATTAAATAAGTAAGGAAATACTTTTCCAATATGAAATGAACGTTTTGAGGTTTATCTCTGTAAAGATAAATTGAAAGTGAATATTGAAATCGATTTGAAAATCGTATATCAGTAGATATTTCGAAAATATAAATTCACTATGGAATTTATAAAGGAAATGGAAACTGTTTAGAAAAATAAATATTGATTTATTTTTGAAGTGTGGAAATTTTATATCTTGTAAAGATATTTTGGGAGATTAAATAATTTGGAAAATTATTTGGAATCTGATGATGTTGCGCATCTTTATTGATAGTTAAATAACCGACTATCAATAATTACCTTGAATGGTATTTGTTGTGAATTGGATGAATTTGAATGCCACACTTATTTTTGAATAAGCGCTCACTATTCGGGTTAGCCGGGAAAGGACCATGGGGTCGTATAACCCATTCCGAATATGTGATACGTCGTTATGAATTGCATTCGAAGACCGGTGTTGAAGACCGGATATTTTTGAAAACGGAAGGATTACCGTCGAGTTACGCTACATCGGCTGATCTTCGATTTAGAGGTTTTATCACCCTTAGTGACGGGAAGTCCTGACGTGATTGAAAATTATCCGGAATTGTAAGGGCTTCGTGAGAAGTGCCTTCGGTTCTGTTCGATCCCGGAACAGACTTGTATGGATTGTGTGTCTGACGTTACAATTTG
The DNA here is from genome assembly GCA_030737815.1 of Allium fistulosum. Taxonomy (NCBI): domain Eukaryota; kingdom Viridiplantae; phylum Streptophyta; class Magnoliopsida; order Asparagales; family Amaryllidaceae; genus Allium; species Allium fistulosum. Next base: position 1,045,540,341 of record CM060905.1, read on the forward strand.
AGATATAAAGCTGATTTCTTTCAAATACATTTCTGTTGGTGGCGGAGAATTTATTCTCTTAGCTTAACACCCTTCTCTGAGACGTACGAGCTCAGAGGTTATGTAGTTGAAATTTATCAGCGATATATTCCCAATTTGGTAACGTGGCATACTGTGTGTTGCTGTGAAATGATCAGTGTTTGATCATTTGCGATATGATCATTTGTTTGATCTTATATCTTTGTGATCATAGGTTGATCATTTTGTTTGACCCGAAGCATGGCTTTGTTGAAAGCGTAGCTTTGTGGACGAGACTTCGTCGGACCTCACACCCCGGAAATGGTCAAAACAGGAAGAATGCGGCAAGGTTCTAGGGAGTAGAGCCCCTTAGTGTATGTCATTCCTTCTGGATAAAGGTGGTATCATGGTATGGAGCCCAGATACTTAACCTCTGTGGTTGCTGCAAATTTATTACTTTGTGGTTGTTGCGAATCGGGGATCCTCCGGAAGATCGGTGACGATCGGGGGATGGCATACGCGTGTCAGTAGTTACCTATTTTTGCAGAGGTAACCTGGCCTTGTGTTGGCAGAGATCTAACCGTAACGTTAGGTTCTCGGGTCGTCTATTCCAGGGACGTACCCATCGTGGAAAAGGAAGTTCCTTAGCCTGACCATTTGTTGGAAATCCAAAGAAACAATACGAGCCATGTACGGTTTTAGTTGTAGAACCTATCATTCACTTATGGTGGCGCCCCACTGTTTGGATGGTAGCTATAGTAGGCATAGTTCGAAATGTCTATGCTGGCTAAGATTAATATTATACTTTCGAAATGTTTTCTACACTATGCACTAATAATAATATCAAAAAGGATTTGATTTTTCGTAGTAAGCATCTTTGACTATCATAAGAAGAAATCTCCTTCAATTCTGCGTTTGCATTGTGTGTGTGGTGGGAGGTCTTATGGTAGTTTCATTTTCCAAAAGCATTGAGAATCTATTTTATTTTCTTTGTGAAAAATAACTGTTTTACGATCTCACACCAGTCACCATGACTGACTCGGAGTTTATTGTTCCCTTCTAAACTCTGGGTGCCCACCAATTTCCACACGGGCAGCCTAGAGTTAGGTTATTAGGATATTCTGGATATTCTGGAGCTTGGAGATAAGCTGGAGGATGAGACGTAGTATTTGTATCTGATATTATTTATTCCGCTGTGTATTCTATAGGAGGACAAGTTATATAAATGTCCATTGTTGTATATTGACTCTGATGATTGATGTATGTATAAACTGATATAGCTCTTTGTTTTAAAAGACTAGTGTATATTTATTATATATTGTTCCGCTGCGATGTGTAAGATTCTGATATTGTTTCCTGTTCTGCTCTTGTTCTGTTGTTGTTCTTTTTTCTTTCTCTTCTCTCTTTTCTTTCCTTTTCTTCTTTCTTCTTCTGTTTTCTTCTTTCTAAAACCATCACTATTGGAGTTTCCGGCACTCGATTGCTCGGCAGTCGATAAAGTGAGTATCGATGTCGAATTTTCGAAAGCCGCTTATTTTGGTATGTGACAAAGTGGTATCAGAGCATATGGTTAAGCGACAATCCTGCTCTGTTGGGTGTTACTCATTAGAGACAGAGTCAGTAGTACTCTAGAATGAGTTGAGTGTAATAATAGATACGAGTGCGTATTTGTTAGTGAATATGAAATTGTTTTGTATTGTGTTGACTTATCGGTTGATTGTTTATGAATTCTGGTCGGAACAGTCTAGCTAACTGTAATCGATAGGGGTTTCTAAACTCTAAACAAGATAAACCGACACAGTATTGTTTTAAATAGAGTGAATGAAATAATTTTGCCCAAAACTATTTTTGTATATAAAAGAAATCATTTTCTATGAATTATCATAGTATATGGATGCATGGATGTTAGGAAAGTGATAATATTGAAATGTAATCATTATTATATGAAATTGAATAAGAAATTGAAATCATAACTCCAAAGTTAAGAAATAAATTCATATACAAATGAAATTTAAGAATGTAAATTATAAATGTGACTTATAATTGGAAATAAAATTCCAGAGAAGTTTTTGGAAATGTAATTGAAAGAATTTGGAAAATTTAGAAATTAAATTCCTTTTTGATTTGAAAATGAATTTCAAAGGTTTTGAAAAGTATTTTAGAGAGATGAAAGCTCTAAACTCTTTTCGGTCGTTGGAAAATAATCCTGATGATGATGGCCACATCATTAGAATTCATTTTCGGGTTTCCAAAAGAGGAATTGCTGCCAAATTGTTTTAAATGGAAGTTGTTTGGAAAATTTGGGTTTTGTTTTGGAAATTCAAAGGATAAATTGAATTGTTTCAAAATGATTTTGAAATGTTGGTAAGACTCTGGAATACTATATAAAAATATTTATGAAATATTATTAAGTTGATAACTTATACAAATTGAATTTTGATAGAATAAATTTAACTTAAAGGATGGAGTTAAATTAATGTAAGTACAAGTGAATCAATTTAATGAAAGTAAATTGAATGTTGAAAAGAAATTCATTTCGAATTTGTAAAGTAAAGTATTGAAATAAAATTAGTAACTGAAACTAATTGAAGAAATGACAAATTAATATGGTTTGAAATGAATTAAATTCATATGGAATTTGAAATCCAATTTAAATGTAAGTAGATTTAACCAAAGTGGTAAATTGAAATTTAATATTCTAAGTGATGATTGAATGAAGATAAAATTGGAATTAGAACTGAATGTTGAAACCGAATTTGAATAAAGTGAATTAGAATTTGTAATGAATTAGTAACTGGAACTAATTTAAAATAGTGCAGTAGAATGAAAGGTAATCGATAAAATTCAATATTCAGAAGCTAAACTAAATTCAAATTAGATTGGAATTATGAATTGAATTCAAATGAATTTGAAATGTGAAATTGAATGAATATATATATATAACTTCAACAGTGAAGTAAAAATGATATAAGCAGTTTATATTGAAAATTTTGTAATAAAATTTGGCAAAATGGTTTGAATATGTAACTAGACATTATGGCTAGTAGGATATACAGGTGTTATAAAGGAATTGGGATTTTAATTTTGAAGATAAATTTGAATTGCGCAACAAAAGGTAAGTATTTAAATTTCTATATGAGATTTGCTGATTTCTTCTCTAGCCGCTTGGCTTTTTCTTTTCTTTTTTGAAATTTGAGAGTCCGTAGGGACGTTTTGTAGTCGTGCCGTATTAGCCGCGCAAAGGAGACGCTGGCGAAATTTTTCGAAAATTTCGGGTGTTAGAAAATTTTTGAGAAAATTTTGGAAGTTTAAATTTGAATTTGAATTCGGATTTGAATTTTGAAGTAAACAATGTTGTTTGGAAACTTATAAATTGAAGTAGGAAAGCTAGTTAAATTGACAACGAATCTTTAGTAAAAAGATTTGTTTTGAAAATTTGATAAAACTACTGAATTGTGAAAAATAGTAGACAAGTTTAGGGCTTTTTCTTCCTGACTTGTAATTTCGGGACGAAATTCTTTTAAGGAGGGAAGTTTGTAACGACCCAGAATTTTGAACAAATTAAATTGAAAATATTTAATTTATTTTAAATATTTGAACGATGATTTAATTTGAATCCCCGATATAACTTTGAATTTGACGATTAAATTATAAAATTTAATCTATTGAATGCTGAATAAAAATTTGAATCTTCAATTTAAAGTTGAAGAAAAATATTTCAAAAGCTTTTAAAATTCATATTGATAATACTGAAAATAACGGAAGCTTCAGAATTTAATTTCGGACTGTTTTGTTCAGTTTTGAAATTATATTGTTCGAATCGATATTTAAAAATAGTCGTCTGAGGCACAGTCTCGGAATTCGACGAAACCAGTCCCATTGGATCCGTAACGTTGAATTATTGTCGGGTTTCAAATTTCGTATTTTTCGGAGTTGATATGTAAGCACACGACACAAAAATGCGTCGAAATCAAATTGAATTGAATTTAAATTTAAAATTTAAATTGGGTAACATTAGCACGTCGTCTTCCCTTAACTCACGCCAACAATCACGCAGAAATCACGAACGCATCGTGCAACCCATTCCCTCTGTTCTTTCTTTTTTTTATATACCCATCTCGTTCGATAGAAAATGAAATTCTCTGAGTTAAAAATGGTTGCCTCGTCCTTCTCAAGATTCACGTTCAAAAGAAAAAAAAATCGTATTCGTTTTCAACTCTCGTTCTCCCTCAGCTAAAACAAAATAAAAATAAAAATGGCAGAGTGATTGTTCCTCCGCCTCTTTCAAATCGAGAACGAAGCAGATAGGGCCTCGCGTAGAGTTTCGAAAGGGCTGGAGAGGACCGCGTCATCGTTCATGCAATCTTCGATCGAAAAGGGAGGCATCGCGATCTCATTTTTACGATTCCAAAGCAAGGGAGGTGGCTGAGGGATGTTCGACATCTGTGGGGTTTGAGATCTGGGGCAACTCGATCGTCTTCGGCGATGTCGCGATGGTGATGGCGAAGAGGGTTAGCGATTTAAGTCGCGAAGTCAAGCATTTTGGCGTGAGCAGGTTGGAGTTGACCACGAGTTCGAAGAGGTGGCACGCGAGTCGTTCATCGCGCCGGCGTGCGATGATTGAAGTTCGATCGAATCAGGGAGGCGAATTCGTGAAGGTCGGCAAATGGTGGTGGTTCGTGGAAGCACGGCATGGGGTTGTTCGCAATCCAACTGCTCTTGTTCGAAGTAATGGTCGCGAGTCAGTAAAGTTAGGAATCTGATGATGTTGCTCTCAAGTAACAATAGTGAGGTAGTTTATTTTGAGGAAATTTAGTTTATGTTTCAAAATTTAAACTGCAAGACTGTTTGTTTGAATTAACAGTTGCTATAAAACAGAGAAGATTTTATCAAGTTAAATTTTACATTTACAGTTAAAAACATATATATGTAAAGCAGTAAATATATATATGGAGATAAGCTTTTGAAATTGGATAATTTTAAAATGTTGGATTTATGAAGAAAAGAAGAAAAGAAAAAAAGGGTCAGATTTTATCTATATATATATATTCCAGAAGTATGTAATTTCCAAAGGGAAAATGTATATTTTTAATTACCAATTTATTAATAAGGAAATTTGTTTAACTGGAAAATATTTTATAAAAAAAAAGATCTGTTTGAAATTAACTTATTAGGCAAAATGAAATTTATCAAATGGGAATTTAATTTATCCGATTGTTCGAATATTAATAAATTATATAAATGTTTATACTAGGTCTGAAATGGAGAAACAAGCTGAAATGATAAATGGATTGCAAAAATAAAAGCTAAGGTGAGATTTTTCTCACTCAAAATGAATTGCAGTTATTTATTGATTGATATGATTGCTATTTGGATGTGATATTAGATATAGTAGGATATATCTATATATATAGCAATATATACATATTGGCATATGTATATATTGGATTGATGATTTCCCGCCTCGTATAGCGGATGAGACCCTATTGCGCCGTTAGTAAGCGGATGATTTTTTATAAAACCCATATACCGCGATATTCCACCTCGAAGTGGAATTGGTATTGTGCTAACGTCTGTGGATGCAGGGAAACAGGTTGGAGGGATCCAACTGGATTCCTCACCAGTATTTATTTATTTACAGATATTGATGTATATTCTGTTATCATATTGATATATGATGTTTGTTGTTGTGATTGACTAATTGGTGCTGTTGCATCATCGGATTCAAGTTTTGAACTTTAAAAATAACGACTTTTACTTTAAAAGGATTTTAAAGTAATTTTTGAAAGTAGACGTTTTATTGAATTGTTGAATTGATTTATTTTAAATAAATAAACGTTTAAAATTTTGAAGTTATAAAAGTTAAGATTTTTGTGAATTATGACTGTAAGGTGATTTTTGAAATAAATAGTTTAAGCAATTTATAAAATGGTTTGAACTGAGATTTTCGAATTTTTGTGAACAGTTTATTTAAAAGATTTGAAAAGTTGATATTTATAAATTTAAAATATTGGAATTTTAAAACGAGTTTATAAGTGTTAAAAATGAAATTTATAGAATTATAAATCGTGAAGATATGGAATTTATAGATTTATAAATTGTGAAGTTATAAAATGGATGAAACTGTAGAATAAAAGATTTATACGAGATTAACTTATAAATTGGATTTTTGCCTTTAAATGGAATATTGATCGAATTATTAATAAAGAAGATTTATTAAATTAAAGTCGTTAGAAAATAGAAATAGAATTTATAAACATTGTTTTATAAATTCGAAATCAATTGAATTTGATAAATTAAATGTAGGAGGTTATTAAAGAAGATATATTCGCGATTTTGGATAGCGAATCTTTATTGAAATAAAATGTGTAGAGATGATTGAAATTTGGTTAAGTAAATTATATTCACGATTTTGGACAGTGAATATATTATTAAATAAAATTTGAAGAAGTGATATTAAAAATGAAGTTAAACATTTTAAAGATGTTTTAAAATGTATTATGAATCGAAAGCATAGATTTCAACGTTCATTGTTGAAATAGACGTTTTCGAGGAATAAGGAAATGATGGACTATAACACTGTTGTTATAGTAAATGATTTCCGAAAGGAAATGTTTTGATGTAGTATTGGGATTTATATATCTATCAAAATCCGAATCCCTATACTAGTGATTTTGAGTCGTCGTAACGATGTTTTACGTAACATTCGTTTTGACTCAAATAAATGTTGTTATAGTAAATGGTTTCCTTAAAGAACGAAATATATACTTAATATTGATTTAAGTATATCGAATATTTTCCAAGTGTTGAAAATAAAAGATTTGTGAAATACTTATTATTAAATAAGTAAGGAAATACTTTTCCAATATGAAATGAACGTTTTGAGGTTTATCTCTGTAAAGATAAATTGAAAGTGAATATTGAAATCGATTTGAAAATCGTATATCAGTAGATATTTTGAAAATATAAATTCACTATGGAATTTATAAAGGAAATGGAAACTGTTTAGAAAAATAAATATTGATTTATTTTTGAAGTGTGGAAATTTTATATCTTGTAAAGATATTTTGGGAGATTAAATAATTTGGAAAATTATTTGGAATCTGATGATGTTGCGCATCTTTATTGATAGTTAAATAACCGACTATCAATAATTACCTTGAATGGTATTTGTTGTGAATTGGATGAATTTGAATGCCACACTTATTTTTGAATAAGCGCTCACTATTCGGGTTAGCCGGGAAAGGACCATGGGGTCGTATAACCCATTCCGAATATGTGATACGTCGTTATGAATTGCATTCGAAGACCGGTGTTGAAGACCGGATATTTTTGAAAATGGAAGGACTACCGTCGAGTTACTCTACATCGGCTGATCTCCGATTTAGAGGTTTTATCACCCTTAGTGACGGGAAGTCCTGACGTGATTGAAAATTATCCGGAATTGCAAGGGCTTCGTGAGAAGTGCCTTCGGTTCTGTTCGATCCCGGAACAGACTTGTATGGATTGTGTGTCTGACGTTACAATTTGAGATATAAAGCTGATTTCTTTCATATACATTTCTGTTGGTGGCGGAGAATTTATTCTCTTAGCTTAACACCCTTCTCTGAGACGTACGAGCTTAGAGGTTATGTAGTTGAAATTTATCAGCGATATATTCCCAATTTGGTAACGTGGCATACTGAGTGTTGCTGTGAAATGATCAGTGTTTGATCATTTGCGATATGATCATTTGTTTGATCTTATATCTTTGTGATCATAGGTTGATCATTTTGTTTGACCCGAAGCATGGCTTTGTAGAAAGCGTAGCTTTGTGGTCGAGACTTCGTCGGACCTCACACCTCGGAAATGGTCAAAACAGGAAGAATGCGACAAGGTTCTAGGGAGTAGCGCCCCTTAGTGTATGTCATTCCTTCTGGATAAAGGTGGTATCATGGTATGGAGCCCAGATACTTAACCTTTGTGGTTGCTGCAAATTTATTACTTTGTGGTTGTTGCGAATCGGGGATCCTCCGAAGATCGCTGACGATCGGGGGATGGCATACGCGTGTCAGTAGTTACCTATTTTTGCAGAGGTAACCCGGCCTTGTGTTGGCAGAGATCTAACCGTAACGTTAGGTTCTCGGGTCGTCTATTCCAGGGACGTACCCATCGTGGAAAAGGAAGTTCCTTAGCCTGACCATTTGTTGGAAATCCAAAGAAACAATACGAGCCATGTACGGTTTTAGTTGTAGAACCTATCAATCACTTATGGTGGCACCCCACTGTTTGGATGGTAGCTATAGTAGGCATAGTTCGAAATGTCTATGCTGGCTAAGATTAATATTATACTTTCGAAATGTTTTCTACACTATGCACTAATAATAATATCAAAAAGGATTTGATTTTACGTAGTAAGCATCTTTGACTATCATAAGAAGAAATCTCCTCCAATTCTGCGTTTGCATTGTGTGTGTGGTGGGAGGTCTTATGGTAGTTTCATTTTCCAAAAGCATTGCGAAACTATTTTATTTTCTTTGTGAAAAATAACTATTTTACGATCTCACACCAGTCACCATGACTGACTCGGAGTTTATTGTTCCCTTCTAAACTCTGGGTGCCCACCAATTTCCACACGGGCAGCCTAGAGTTAGGTTATCAGGATATTCTGGATATTCTGGAGCTTGGAGATAAGCTGGAGGACGAGACGTAGTATTTGTATCTGATATTATTTATTCCGCTGTGTATTCTGTAGGAGGACAAGTTATATAAATGTCCATTGTTGTATATTGACTCTGATGATTGATGTATGTATAAACTGATATAGCTCTTTGTTTTAAAAGACTAGTGTATATTTATTATATATTGTTCCGCTGCGATGTGTAAGATTCTGATATTGTTTCCTGTTCTGCTCTTGTTCTGTTGTTGTTCTTTTTTCTTTCTCTTCTCTCTTTTCTTTCCTTTTCTTCTTTCTTCTTCTGTTTTCTTCTTTCTAAAACCATCACTATTGGAGTTTCCGGCACTCGATTGCTCGGCAGTCGATAAAGTGAGTATCGATGTCGAATTTTCGAAAGCCGCTTATTTCGGTATGTGACACAAATGGTGTCAGTTTACTAGTTATATAAGTACACATTGTCTGGTGAGAATTACTCACTTGTTCAAGCTGGAGATGACAACCACAAACACACAACAAAGATTTCCAGAGGCACGAAAGTATGACAATGATTTGAGATTGGAAGAGCCAAAGCTATACCCCTTGAAAACATTACACAAAACAAATATATAAAACATAAGTTTCAAAACAGGATGCCACTAAACAATGTTAGGAACAACTGCATAAAACAAAACCAAAGTGTTTGTACTTGCTTTCTACCATCTATGCTTCAGCTCCAGATCTGAAATGCATGGCTAAGGGGTGGGTTTGTATCTGGTTTTGGGTTCCATAGGGTCGGCCTAGCATGCGTTAACAAAGTGGTGAAGTCTAGGTGCAAAAACTAGGTGTTCAAGGATAAACAATGCAACATAACCTCACATCTTTGGCACAAATAGGTTCGGCCAGAGGTCATGGGTCACGACCAGTGGGTGCTGGTGATGGTGGATGATGTGGTAGAGGGTGGAGGTCAGGTCAGAGGTGGTGGTGGTGGTGGTAGTGGCGGCAAATGGTGGTAGAAGGTGGTGCTAACAATCTAGGCTCGGCTAGTGTAATATGTGGTGGTTTTTGTTGATTTTGGTGGTGCTCCTTGCCATGGATGTGCTTGGCCTGCCTTGGTGGTGTAGTAGGGTGGGTAATGATTAGAGAAAGGGGGTGTTGGAGGTCGGACGAGATCTGGTTGAGGAGGAGTGGAGCTATGAAGGTAGAGAACATATGCAAAAATCAATGTAAACAAGTAGAAAAAGAATAAGAAAAAGTTGAAAATCATTACCCAAACTTTCCTCAATAGCCATGGCCGAAATTTTTTTGTTTCAGAAATGAAAATGAATGTACGTGAATAGAAAATAGAGTATACAGCTGAAAGATGTGGATAGTAAAGGCTAATTGATGAAAAGATAAGTTACAAATGTGAAAGGTTGGGAGATAAAAGGCCTTAGGCAAATCAAAAGTCATAACCTTTCAAATTTCTTTTAATTTCTTTATATAAGTTTATATTACTGAAAATAATAATACATTCAGTCACAAATTCGAAAATATAACAAAATATAAAATATATATAAATATTTATTAATTATATAAGGTTAAAATAAGAAAATAGCACAAAATTGCAAACTAGTCTAGAAAATTTGAAAATAAATGCAATGAACTTTGGAAATTTTTTTATGTACTTGAAAAGTATTTATAAATAAAGATAAGAACACAAAATCAAAATGAATTCACAAAATAAATAAATAAATTTTAATTAAATATAATTTTAATGAAGAAAATAGCAGAAAAATGGAAACTTGGCATTATAAATTAAAATAAAATTCAAGTAAACTTTGGACAAATTATATTATCACTTTAAAATTATTAAAAGATAAAAATATACACAAAATAACATATTAACACATATTAAAATAAAATATGACAAAGAAAATATAATTTATACAAATTTAAAATAACAAAATTGCAGAATAAAACAAATTGCACTCAATATTGAAATATACATAACTTTTACAGTTTAACTCCGTTTCCAACGAAACGAAAAGCTGTATTCAAGTTATTAAATCTATTTTCATAATAAAAGATAAAATTTAAGAATTTTAATATTTAAATTTAAAAGTTAAAAGTCAAAGTTTGACCAGTTTGAACAGAAATTCACTTTTCAGTGAAATATCCAATTTATACTAGTTTGAAACTATAATTCACACAACAATCAAAATTTATATTTAGACATGAAATATTTGAAATAAAACAAGTTTAAAATAATTTAAAATAAAGTCAAATTTAAATATATGTAGAAATCTAGGGTTGTTACAGTTGCGGATCCACCAACTGGATTTGCAATTCTTAATGAAGTCATCAATCCCAGAACATTTAAAGAAAAAGTATCAACAAGTTCTTTTGATATAAAAGGGTGAGATGCACCCGTATCAAAAAGAACTCGAATAGGATGATCACGAAACATAATAATGCCATCAAGGACAGAATGAGAAATACCATGACCAAGAGAAGTGTTACTAGGGGCTTGCATAACATTCAGCTTTCCCTCTTTCTTGCTTTGAAGTTTGGGACATGAAGATATAGGATGAGCCGAACTTTTGCAATAGCGACAAGTAAGGGACTTCGGACACTTATTTACATAGTGGTCCTTAGATCCACAATTGTAGCATTCTCCACGATTAGGGGTAGGAGTCTTTGCTACCGAAGTTGCTTGCTTCCCTTTCTTGTTAGGATTAGGTTTGAACTTATTATCGGGATGCCTCTTCTTGTTGTTGCTGAAGTTCTTCTTAGCACCCACAACTTCAACATCACTTTCTTTATCGGCCTCTTCAAGTCGAAGAGCGATATCTACAAGCTGATCGAAAAGAACTTCTAGTTTCAGAAGTAAAGCCTTTTTGAGATTCTTATTCAACCCATAGATAAACCTTTGATTTTTCTTCAATGGGGTATTAATATACTCGACACCATATTTAGAGAGGGATTCAAATGATGCGAGATAATCCATCACAGAAGATTCACCTTGATGAAGGTCAATAAAGCGTCGGGCAAAAGTTACTTTTTCAGCCTCCGGCACAAACTTTAACTCGAACCTTTCCCGGAATTGCTCCCAAGTAAGATCCGCTTCAACAATTACCGAAACCAAAAGCTCATACTAATCTAATCCTCTCTCCTGGAGCATTCTCGAAGCCACTTGGACTCGATTTAGATCCACAAGATTCATGCGAGAAAAGATGCGATCGCATGTTCTAAGCCAAGCTTGAACTTCTATAACTCTTTCGGAACCCTTGAATGGCCTTCCACCTAAATTGGTATAATCACTGCACAAGCGTGCAAACCCGGATTTAGGATGAGTAGGCTCAGGAATGGGTCTGGTAGCTTAGGCATTCTTTACAAGATCCAAAAGTTGTTGGGCAGACATAAATACGCCATCCTGAGGGGTAGCACTGGATTGACTGGCGCTAGGACGGCCAGGTCTAACCATCTCTTCTTCTTTAAGAAAGAAAGAATGAAGAGGAAAAAAGTTATTCTCAGAATGAATTCAAATAAGCATGATTGGTAAAACAAAGCACCATAAAAGAAAATAGGATAAAATGGGTCCTAAGACTCGGATTAAATCCTAAGGCACGATTCCTAAGAGAGACTTAGGACAATGATTCTTGTCATAATATTCAATATTGTTCCAAAGTTTGGCTCTGCTACCAAGCTGTGATGCCCCACCTCCATACTCACACTAACCAAGGACACTATTGGGTAATGCCATCAATTAGTACGAAGAATAAGACTGTTGAGGAGCAACCAACTATATAATTGATTTGAGCGAGAACCGATATATCAGATAGTATGTCATGCATTTTATTTCAAGAGGAAATCCGACATATCCAATCCAAACTCAAATCTACTACATAATGGCTAAGTGGCTTCGGAATCAAAATAAAATAAGCATAACACAAAATTAGTCACAAATATTCATACCACTAAGGTGGAAACATATATAAATATAACACATAGAAATGAACATCATAGTAGAGGTCATACAAGATCCACTACAAGCCAAAAGAATAGGTACATGTACTACACAAACACAACACCAAAAAGGCCATTTTATCACACTTATAACCGTGATAAATTAAATTCCCCACGGTTATAAGCGTTGTCCCAAGTGGCGTGGGCAAATATTATCACAGAAAAAATAACGCTTATAACCGTGATAATTTTGGGTATTGCTCACGGTTATAAGCGTGAGAGTTATGGTGTTTACTCACGGTTATAAGCGTGAGAATGATGAATCATGGTTATAAACGTGGGAAATTTCATATCTATCACGTTTATAAGTGTGTTAAATCTGGATTTAATCGTAATTTGAAGTATAACGGTTATAAGCGTGAGTTTTCTTGGGTTTCACCACGGTTATAAGCGTGAGTATTCAAAACATTCACAAATCATTACCTACCATCCATATCGTTGATAATACGTATCAGCACACTATGTTTTATAATATGCATATATACCTACCAACACATGCATTAATATGGACGTCAATATTGCACATGCAAACAAATAAACTTCATATAGCAATTGACATGTGCATTACTATGGATAGTTTTTGTAAATACATAAATCTCGTACAAAACAGCTAAAAAGAACTAATTAAAACATGACCATAAATATGGCCAATAATCAGATGTACAATGATCTGAAATTTTTAACATTGTCATGCATTTTAAATGAAATGGCTTTTTTTTACTGCACCTAAAACTAAAATATGTGCAGGAACATGCAGCTTGTAATCATGCTAGTAGATCCATCCTTGCTCTATATCAATACAATAAAAGTGCACCTAGATTAAAAACAAGTCAACCAAGCTACGCAAAGCAAATGTACATCCTTGAGCACATGGGATTATAGTTTGAATACACGCAAGTATTAAATTGAAAATTTCCTATTATGGATGCAAAAAACAAATAGTTCTCTATAAGATATTTCAGTTTATACAGTTGACATTAATTTATCTCTATAATTACAATAACATATGAACCTTAGAACAATGATATCAAGAACCAATGTTTTATTATTTTCCAAAAAACACCCATTTAGAAATCCTATACATAGTTATAGTTTAACTTCACATAATGAAATGTTTTTGAAAAAAGATACACAAAATAGTTTCTTACCCAAGTTTCGTTGGAAATTAATAGAATAAATATTACCTAACCCTAAACTTTTCTATCTTTTCATCTGCCTTGACGTAAGAGTGCCATGACTATTGTTGATGCTACATTGATGAATTGCAACCTGTAACACAAAAGTTGTATTGTAAGTTGATGACTAAGAACAAAAAGAACAAATTAATTTTCTATAATACACGATAAAGTTACAATGACCTGAATAAGGCTGAGGCGGCGCTAGGATGAAATGTAGGAGGGGCACAGTAACTCCAAATTGAAAGTGGATGGAAAATAAAGAACCGACGAGTGGAGCAGGAGCGCATAACCCTAGATTGAAAGTGGGAGGGTGAAACGATAGAAGCGTGAGGAGCGAGCGCATAACCCTGATCGAAAGATTGAAAGTGAGAGGGTGAAACGATAGAAGCATGAGGAGCGAGCGCATAAACCTAGATCGAAAGAGGGAAAGTGGGAGGGTGAAACGATAGAAGCGTGAGTAGTGAGATAAGTGAAATAAAAGGGAAATTACAATCGTGTCCACTTAAGTTCAACTATTTACCACATAACCTTGTTTTATCACGGTAATAACCGTTGCAATCTTTTCCAACGGTAACGCTAATAACCGTTGTAAATTACCTCATAAAAAGTGTTACAAAATGACATATTTGGTGTTGTGAAAAGAATAAGTATACATCAAAGAGTCTATATCTTGTATACATGAAAGACAAAAAAACCACTAAGCTAAAGTAGTTAGCCAAAAGATAGAAGATAGTCCCTGCTAAGAAGTCAAATGGAAGCACCTGAAATGCCTCGGTCTGACCCGAGTATTATTTAAGAAGAAAAATAATAAATGGATTAGTCTAGCTATAATTATCATGTAAGATGAGATATAATAAGAGATATTGCAAATATATATGATAACAGTAAAAATCATATAATATCTCAAGTTTTCTCAAATACCCAAAAAGAATATCATATTCTTTAGCTTATTCACCAAACCTTAAATATTGACAAAACATATCAATGCAAATCGCAAGGTGAAATACAAATTCCAGAAATCATCAATTAGAAATCCAAAAATAACAAAAAAGGGGGGAGGCCTATCACAAACGAGAGCATGAAAACTCACCAATATGTGTATCACAAATGGGACGCTCTCCCATGGGTCGCTAACCCATAAAAATACGGCGTACAGTCCCCTCTTGAGGACGAATGAGCCGAACATCGACGCACCCTAAAAGATACACCTCATGCACAGACTCATTAAGCCGATTGCTCCTCGAACGGTCAAAAGTAATGTTGAAATCATTTTTGTGAAAGAGTTTGAGTATTTACTACTAGTATAGAAACCTTTGTATTTTAAAGTGACAAATCATAGAAACGATTGTAAAAACAATCTATCACCAAAAATTCACATTTGACGACGTGAATTAAAACCATGCAAATCGATATCAAATCCATCAAATGGATATTCCCAAAATTCTAGAATGAAGTCATCAAAGTCGATAATAAATGACAACAACTAACCGGATCAACAAAAATCGATAAGAAATGGAAATTCACATAAAAACAGGCAAATTGGCAAAAATTCAATAGGTCCAGACGTTCGGTTGGTTTGACCAAACGTTTGACCCTAGGCTCTGCCATTTTTTTGTAGTCGTTATTTTTTTTTCCAGAAGCCCCTACTAGACATTTGGTAATTTCACCTAGACGTCTGGTTATCTGGGCCTGGGCAAAATTTTCTTAGGCCAATGATGGCCAAATCAATTCGAAAGCAATCGGACGAGCGATGGAGGCTAGGGATTTATGCCAAATGACAACCCAGCCCTATAGGCTCTTCGATACACCCCAAATAACATGTCCAAACATCCAAGAGAGGATCTTTAAAGATTTTGACTTTAAAATACCAAAATTGGAAAATTCACCAAACCAATTCAAATCAAAAGCAATTGAACATGAAATAGATGTTAGGAGTTCATATCTAACAACAATGAAAGCTATAGACATAGACGTGAGTTCAAGAACTCACTTTTACATTCAAAAACAAGAAATGAGAATCTCTAAAACAAGCTTAGACCAATTCCTCTTCACTACACCTCTAGAATCTTCAATCTACTATCAAATGTAAAGTTTTTCCTAAGTTATGTTATAGGAAAAATCAAGAATTGAAAAGGGATTGAGATGGAGAAGATGAAGAGGATGCTTACCTAAGCTTCTTCTTGATTTTAGAACTTAAATTTGAATTTCCTAAGAGAACTAGGGCTTAGGAATTTAGTTTCCTCTTCCCACCATTTTTCCTAGGGCTTGAGTGTATTAGGAAATTAGAAATGGAATGAATGAAGAGGAGTGGAGTGAGAGGTATTTGGTAGAAGGTTTGGGTTCTCTTGTTGGGTTAGTGGGCTAGAACCCTACCCAAAGCCCAAATGAAAATACAAAATCCTAATCAACTCCAAACATATCGATGTTTATACTTAAACAAGTTGTAAACGTCGTTATGAACTCAATGAAAGTGTGACGACCCGGATTTTTGAAGTGTGTTAATTGGGTGGTTAACTGATTTATTATTGAGGTACTAATATTAATTAGTCTAACAAATAAGTTTTTGATAATTTAAAATATCTGAATATATATAATATCAAAAACGCACAAGTAAAATATATGAGGAGTATTATATTAAATGTGTAAATGCATATATATGTGTATATACCAAGATAAAGTAAAATACGAGGAAGTTTGAATATAAACATAAATAAATATATATGTAATATCAAAACATACCTAAGCAAATGTATATGGGTAGGAAACGTATGCAAGTAAATAAATGTGTGAAAGTTTGAAATTAGGTACAAGTATGTGTGTGTGTTCATATTAAATAAGAATATGTAAATAAGCATGTGTATAAGTAGGTGTAAATATATAAATATGATGACAAATGCATATAAGAATACATATATATATATATCTACATAAACTAATGTACATGTAAGCGTGTAAGAGTAAATCATTATGGGCTATGCATGTAAATACATTAGGTAATTCTAGAAATATATAAACTGTAGTGATGCAAGTATGCAAGGCAAGAAATAATATATCTATGTACATACTACAGCTAAGGATAAACAAGCAAACATGTAAGTACACATGCAATTAATGCTATCAGTTCAAAGCCCACAAGAGAGTCATTTCGAAAGGTTCAAAATCATTTCAGTTTTATCTTGTCTAGAAAGCTAGAAAAAAAATCTGATCAAAGGAATGTAAAATATAAAGTAAAGCACATAAGACACATGGAAGCATACCAGATAAAAAAGGAAAAAAATATATGAAGAAGCTTCTAAAACAAGACAAATTTATAATGTTAGCACAACTAAAAGCATTTCAGCCTCCAATTTGAAACAAAAATCTCTGCTCATCACATAAACAAATATTTTAGTACAAATAAAAATCTATGTACCAGTTTTGTCAAACCCTGTACACAATTACCTTTTATATACCATCTCTATTTCGATTTATTCAAGCTGAGCATTATAAAAAAAAAAGGTGAAGCAAAGGAAACTACAACCTGAACTTAATAACATTTATCATAATCAGTTATCATCAACAATTTGAAGTCTGGAATAAGCAAGATCAAAGCTGATACTCCTCAAAACCCAAAGGCTTCATTCTCTGTTCAAATTTTTTTCAGGTGAGTAAACACATCATTTTAAACCATAAATCTGTGCATTTGATCCTTAAAGAATATTGTGTTTGCATGTGTATTTTTGAGTGTAACTCTGTATAGCTACATGAGTTGTTCCATGTAAATATATTTTTCCTGTCCTTCTCTGATTTTAGTTACAGAGTTAATAGTTAATCAAAATTCAAACATCTTCATCCAACCATTTATAGGCGTACAGTTTAAAACAAAATAAGTTGTTTGAACTTAAATTATGGTCTAAAAATTTGTATTAAGCATGTGGGTGGAATATTACAGATGAATATTTAGTTTTACAGAGCAAAATTAAATTTATGTTAAATTCGAG
The DNA here is from genome assembly GCA_030737815.1 of Allium fistulosum. Lineage (NCBI taxonomy): Eukaryota > Viridiplantae > Streptophyta > Magnoliopsida > Asparagales > Amaryllidaceae > Allium > Allium fistulosum. The sequence goes on from CM060905.1 coordinate 1,045,558,136, forward strand.
GGTTACGAATTGTTAATTCAATTATATAACTTGAATCCACTCTTTAAAATAGGATTTTTAAAACGAAAATGGTAATTTTTAGTTGAGGGCGCTAAGAGCAGTTCATAGATGAACCGGAAATGGGTTTTAACTAATTTCCAGCGATCAAAGAAATGTTGGATGTTGGAATTTTGATCGAGGCTAGCTTGGCAATCGATGATCTCGGGAAAAATGTTAAATAATTTTTCTATTTCAAGAGATGATGGAACGAGGCAAGATTAGGGTTTAACACTCAAGTTTTTGACATGGTTGGAAACAAGGTGGTTCGTCACCTCGGGTTGATCGAGCGCCATGAGATTTAAGGGGATGGTGGAAGAGGCTCTTGCGAAGGAGTAGCCGGAGGTGTAGACTCGCTGATGGTGGGAGGATCGGAGGCGAGGTGTTTACAGGCTTCGATGTGGTGTTCCAGTGGTCGTTCCAGGTTTTGTTCCTGGTCTGGTTTCAAGCTCAAATTTGATTTCGATATTGTTGTAGTGATCTGATGATCGTGATGAGGGGTTTGGAAGTTGGTCGATGTGGGATGATTGCCGAAGCTGATCGGAGGCGATCGGAGTAAACGTGCACGTGCACGCGTGCACGATTTGTCATCGATGATGTCTGGGTTTGGAAGACGATGTATTTTCTCGAGAATGAACACATGCAGATGAAAGGTTGACTCGAAGAAAAAATGATCTGAGTGAAGCTCGGGTAGATGTTCGGGTTTTTGATCATTTGGCCCGGGTTGGTTGATAAGTTTCCAGTTTTAAAATGTTTAAAAGAAAACCAGAATGAAAAGTAAAAGCAAAAGCAAAATTGGTTAGTAAAGTTTCAAAAATATATTGTGACATTCCGGAAATCGAAGTTTTGAAATTTAGAAATAAATTTAGCCGTTGATTAACGTTTAAACTAAATTTGTGATTGGTATTTAATAAAGGGAATGATTTCTAATTAAAGTTTTTGATAAATTAATGGAGAGTAATTTATTTAATTTGTTAATTTATGATTAAGGATTAATTAAATTGTAATTTAAGGTTATAAGTTAATTAATCGGTGTTAGATTAAATTGTAATTAGAGATTATTAATTAATGATTAAAAATTAATTAATTAAGTAATTGGTGTAATCAATTTAAAGGATTGATTTATTTATGTAATTAATTAATTAAAGTAATAAATTAAGATTGATCACTTAATGAGATTAATTTATAATAATTAAGGTATAATTTCTTAATGACATTCATTAAGTGGGAAAATTTAAGGGTAATTATTAAATGTGATTTATTTAATGAAATTACTTAATAAAATAATTAAGAATTGATTGCTTTGTGTTATTAATCAAAGAAGTTGCTTAATGGTAATAAAAGGGTGATTAATCAAGGATGATTACTCGAGGTGAATAATTAAAGGATTCATTTATTAATCAATGGGTTAATTAATTAATGCTAGTAATTAAGAATAATTACTGAATGTGATTAGAAAGGATAATTAGAGAATGATTAATTAATGGATTGTAATTAAATTTGTTAAGGAAGCAAGATTAAAAGTGACTAAAGTAATTAATTTAAATTAATTAGGAAGGGTATGACAAGTAAGTCTCGCTTATGAATAATTGGATGATGTTGTGTGCCTTAAATGATGATAGCAGATATGTGATGCTATGTGATATGATATGTTTGAGTTGAACTGTAATAATAAGGCTTGTTTATCTATGATGAATGGCTATCAAACTATGTATTCTGTCTATAATAGGAATTGTTTAAAACTTAAACAGCCTTGTTTTAGGATAATATTGGATTCGAAGAGACCGGAATCGGGTATCAGTAAATACCCGAAACCACTTCGATCTTTTATAAACGGATATGTGAAATCAATAGACTGAAAAGGAATGAGTTAAGGGGATGGGACCATTTAATCTAAGTTTGGTACTTAGAAATTGATGTGTGAAATAAGTGATGTCTATAACAAATTGTGAATTTGTAAATTGGCACGAGTTACCCCGGGTTATATATAAGTTGTACGCTTTTGTAATTCATGTTAGATGGGTTTACTCACGCTGGTTTCCAGCCTGACCCGGGTGTTACTTTGATGTAATGCTCGGGTCAGACCGAGTATTACAGATTTCCAGGTAAGGACGTTCTGGAGCTCAGGAGGCGAGCTGGATGGCAGGAACGTATGGAGTGTTTCCGCTGTGAGATATTGTTATTTCTCTGGGACATGTTATATTCAACTGTCCCGTGTTTGTGTAAATGTTGTAACTCTATTGTATAAAAATGTAATTGACAGATACAATATTCTTTTGTAAACTGTTATTTATTTGATATTATATTTTGATCCGCTGCGAATGTGAGAATATGTGATGTGTTTCTATTTCTTCTTCTTCTATCTTTTTCTTCTTTTCCTAACTATCCGAAATTTTCGGGATCGAAAATTTCGGGTCGTTACAGTTGGTATCAGAGCGAAGGTTAAGCGAGAACCTTGGCTCTGGTGGGTATACTCATAAGGATAGGGTCAATAGTACCCTAGAATGAGTTGATCGTATATATATACGAGAGGGCGTACTTGTTATTTTCTTATATAAAAGATTTTAAATGATTTCATATAAGAATATATTTTGGATATATATAAAGCAATATTTCTTACTAATAAATGTTAAAGTTATTGGTTGTTAAAAGTTATTGGAATTAAATAAAGTAATAAGAATTAAGTGGTAATAGTAATACAACCAAATTGAAATTGAATGAAGGTAAATTTGAAATGGATCCAAATTGAAATTAAAATCCTGAATTCATAGAAAAGTTTTCAGAATAAAGATAATAATAAATTGGTTTCCAAATATGATAATCTTGGTTATTATCATAAATGGTTGTTGTGTTTAATAATAAGATGTGTATTAATGAGTGAGCAAAATAAAATGTGCTAAGGATATAAATTTAGATGAGTATAACCTGTAAATTAGAACGGATTTAAATTGTGAAGTTTTAAATTTGGGTCCAGAATTTGAAAATTTGTTCAAAGTGATGAAGAAATAATAAATAATGATGTTTAATGTATTCTCATAAAGGATCCTGTTTCAAACAAAAGTGTTTAAAATTGTAAAGAATTTGTTTTGAAAACCAAAAGTGGTTTAAAATTTAAGGATAGCTTGATGTGTAGAGGAAATAAATATGTATATTTGGAAACAAAACTCTAAGGTTGAGTTTTGGATTTTTCCTTGAGATGTAATGTGAAACCTGTAATATCCCGGAATTTATGGGCAATAATCAATTTAATAATCTGTTTAAATAATTAAATTGATTGATAATGTTTGATAATAAAATTTTAATTGGTTTAATAATCTAATTAAATGGATATTTAATTAGTGAAATTTATCTTTTAGATATTAATAAAATGATTTCTATTTATAATATATATATATATATGAGTATATATTGTAAATAGATTGCCTTTGATTTGAAATTTAATAAATAAATGAAATCTTGTTTTAAATTTCTAATGTATATTTTTATAGTTTGGAGATCTGGATTTATTTAATATTAGCTTTTCAAAGCTATTTAAACAAGATAACTATATGGTTTGAAATAAGATTAATAATAAGGATTATTTTATTTTCTTAATAAATATGATTTAAGGGTATATATATATATAAGTTTAAAATACAATTTACTTATGATATGATTAATTCATTTAGTAATAGTTGTAATTTATAATCTCTTTTATAAATTATTCTAAAATTGATAAATGTGTTATTTTCAAACAATAATGATTAATATATTGTTTTATATGTATAGATATAAATAGATTTTTATTTAAATAGGATTTTTATTTTCAAATTGAATGTGTTATGTTAAATTGGCTTTAAATTGGATTTTTAAATATAATTTGAATGTAAATTAATTTTGAAAGAGGTAATATTCAAATAGTTTTGGATTTCAAAATATATGTAAACTTTTATTTATAATAATTAGTTTTGTTTCTTTATAAGTTATATATATAAATAAATAAGTAATAAGTATTTAATAAATAAAGAAAAAGGTTTTTACATTTAAAATAAATATAAATTAAATAAAAAGACAAGTGTAAATCTCTAAGGCAATGGAATAACATGTGTTGTAAAATTAGGATATGAGAAAGACAAGTGTCATTTTTAATTTATTTTTCCTTTATTTTTATTTAATCACAAATAAACATATATATTCATTTACTTTCATTCTCATTTCTTTTCTATTTTCTTTCTCAAAATGTAAGAATCTTCAGCCTGCAAATGTAAACCCTCTCCTCATAAACAATCAGAAAATTTACCTCCTCTCAAACCAAACTTCTCAAAAACTAAATCTGTAATCAAAACTATTTCAAAACCAAATCAGTAATCAAACAAGTTCTCAAAACAAAGCATGTTCATTTTCTTCAAAACCTGGAATCAAAGCTTTTAGCCTGCAACTTCTTTTCAAAATCTGGAAGCAAGTTTAAAATCAAGAATTAAGCAACATCTCAACAAGATAATTGGCATGCATGCAAGATCCAATAACAAAGAGGCAATTCAAGTTTATACTTTAAGTTTTAAAGATTCAAAAGCTCTTCAGATTTGTAGCTCTGTTCTCTGCTTTTTAAAATGGTGAGTAACATCACTATCTAAACATTTAAGTATAATTATATTGTAGGTTTTATCTCTGAAATCAAGCATGTTGGTGAATGCATTTTTTTAAGTACATCTATGTGCATGACTAAATATATACATGATTCCAGTTTCAAAAAGAAGAATATCTCTGTTATTTAGTTCTATCATCATCTTCTTATCCAGAAAACAAAACCACGAAAATTTACAAGTTAAAACATCTTGTGATGATCTGATGTATGAATCCATGATGTAATATGCCTGCATGATTGTTTAAGTATGAATTATTTGTATGTATGTTGATATTTTGTATGCATGTCTGATATCAATTCTGTGAAGTTAACAGAGTTTAAAATTTTAATCAAAATCCCAATATCTCATTTTCAAATCACTGATATGATTAGGAATTCAAAAGAGATTTGTTTGTTAAGCATGGATGAAGTTTAAAAAAAAATATAATTAAGTGATATAGGTTTAGAATTTATTTGGAATATAAGAAATACAGTAAAAGCTTTGAAAACTATAAAATTCAAATATCATAATTGTTAGATTCACTGATATAATTTTGATACCCATTATAAATCATGATTTTTAAAGGTAAAATCAAAATTTTTAATCAAGTGATTTGTGAGATTTCTCGAAATGAACAGAGTATGGATATCTGTTGATTTCTGGTGATCGCGAGATGAATTGAGGTCGTGGTTAAGGCTGGAGGATGGTGGATGGTCGGGGATCATTGGAAAAATGATGAGGCATTTTTCAATTCGCCGTGGTGGGTTGTCGATAGAGTTTTAGGGTTTAAGGCCAGTTTGAGTAGTAGTTATTCTCGAATCATTTTTCGTAGTCAATGGTGAATCGAGTGTTACCGATCATTGGGGAATGAGATCTGGGGTGTTGACGAAGCTGTGGTTGGAAGCGCAGGCGTTCTGGTGGTCGGAGATGTGTTGACGAGGCATTTCCAGGCTTTGTGGTGGTTCGAGACTTTGTTCCAGGTTGGACCGTGATGATCGATTTTGATGGTGAAGTTTGTTCAAGGTTCTGGTGTTTTGGATCGCGAGTGGGTGTCGTAGATGATGTGCTAGCGATGGTGTCACTGGTCGTAGGCGATCGACTCGCCTGTGCACGTGCACACGTATGTTGCGTGCATCTGAAAGAAATTGTAGATTTGGGGAAGAAGCAGTGTACTCGAGTAGATGTTGGGTTGACTCGAAGTAATACTGGGGGAAAAAGGAGTTTGGCTCGAGTTGTTTTCAGGGGAGACTCGGGTGGGTTTATAACTGGTTTTTAAGAATTTTAACATAACAAAGTTTAAAAAAAAGGGAAGACTTGAAGCACATAGGGTTTTGGCTCGGGGGTTTTTAGTTTTTACTCGGGTATTATGATGTTGGGCTCAAGTCATTGACCTGTTACAGGTTTTTAAAATCTGTTTGTTTTAGATTTTAAAACTTATTTTAAAATTTAAAAGCAAGATTTAAATCTAGTTTTAAATCAAGTTTAAAGTATGGATTCAATTTAAATTTGTATCCTAGTTGAAATAATAAGTTTATTAAATTATAATGTTAAACAAATTTAAAATGTTTAAAGGAGGTTTGAATTTTAAATGAATTGGTTTAGAAATCTTATAAATTTCTTTTATAAATGTTAAGTTTTCTTAACATTTGGATTTAAAAGGGAATTGTAAATTTGATTTAAATTTGGTTAAAGTTAAATTTGAAATTATTTTAAATCTTTAATTTGAAATGAATTAAAAGAAGTTTAGAAGTAAATGTTTTAACTTGAAATATTTTAAGCCTTTTGTTAATAATAAGTATAGTGGTTATAAAGGCTAATCTTTATTTTAAAGATTAAGTAAGGTTTAATGATATAGGAGTCATTAAATTAATAAGGTAATTAAAGAATAATTTAATAATTTAATTAATTAAAGGTTTAGTGTTAATTAATTAAATAATTAGGATTATAAGTTAATTAATTAAGGTTAATTAATTTGGGATTAAGAATCATTTATTTAAATAAGTATAGGTTATTAATAAATGATTAAGAATTAATTAATCAAGTGATTAATGATTAATTAAGAAATTAATTGGGTAATTAGAGATTAATTAATTGGAAATCAAGAATTAATTAATTTGTAATTAATAATGATTGATTTAAGTTTAAATACTTAAATAAGGATAATAAATAATTAATGAGATATCATTAAGTAGAGATTATTAAATAATTAATTAATAGGATTAATTTGATTAATTAGTTAATTATGAAATTGGTTAAGTATAATTACTTAATGGAAGTAATTAAATGAATTAATTACTTAAGGTAATTAATGGAATAAATTTGATAAGTTTAAATTAATTTATTAAATTAATTTAAGATAAATCACTGGGTGATTTGATAAGTAATTACTTAAATGTAATTAGTGAAGAGTAATTACTTAGGAAGTAATTAAAGATAATTACTGGATGTAATTAAATGGAGATAGTAAAAGTAATTAGAGATTAATTACTTTGTATAATTAATCAAGGGATTAATTAAAGGATAATTAATTAATGAGCAATTAATTTATGGAAGAAGTAATTAAGGGAAGTTAATTACTAAATGTAATTAATCAAAGGTGATTAATAATTAAAGATTTAATTAATTAAATGTAATTAATATGGAGTAATTAAGAATCATTAATTAATATAATTAATAATGTAATTAAGGATTGATTAATTTATATTAATTAATCAATAATAAGTGATTAAAATAATTAATTAATTATAATTAATTGAGGATTAATATAATTAAGTATAGTTAATTAATTAATGAAGTAATTAAGGATTAATTACTGTAATGGTTTAAGTTAATTAATTTTTGAAATTAATTAAGGATTAATTACTTAAAGTAATTAAAGGATTATTAATCAGGAATGATTAATTAAGAATAAATACTTATAGTATGCTTAATTAATTGGTTTAATTAATGATTAAGTAAGAAGGATTTATATAATGAAGTAATTAGTTTAATTCACTTTAAATTAATTAGAGATGTTATAAATCATTACTTAGGGATGGATGAATGATATTGAATGCATTTCATTGTTTGATATCTCTGATGAGATATGCTTAATCTGTGATATAGATGTTTGATTGAATTGGAATGATAATGTGAATTATCTGCTGTGATGATAATGTAGATTATTTATTGAGTTATCTATCTGTGTATATAGATAAGAATTGAATTGTTTTAACTTTAAAACAACTTGGCCCTTAAAAGATACGTTTTGGATTTCGATGAGACCGGGATCGGGTTTCCGTATACCGGAATTCCAGGTCTGGAGACCCGAATACCACATCGATCCAAATTAACGTTAGGTCGTGAATCTCAAGTGAAGATGAAGATTCAGAGTGCAAGGGTTATTGTCGTTAACTCTGAGGGTGATTCCAATACGAGTGTAACGAGATAATGCCTTCGGTTTCGTTCGAACCCGAAACGAACTTGTATGGATTGAATGCTTTCAACACATCGTCAGGAGGGCGATGAGCATTCTAAGTGATGTGTTCTGATTTAAAGGTAAATCGTAACCTCAAGCCTCATCAACCGGGAATGGCTAAAACAGGGGAGGTGCAGCAAGGCTTCGTGGGTAGCACCCACTGAGAGTAAGGTCATCCCTGTCTAGAGAGTTCCTTCTTTTATTTCGGCTTAGTGGTGCAGTTGGCGACGGCCATCTGTGGGGTGATTTTATTCGGAATTATCCAGTAAGGGATGGTTCCGGCTTTGTGTTGCAGGGGATTGGGAGTGATCCTCGGTACGGTGATCTAGGCCCCGTACTGTGATGAGCGGTACCCCGGTAGCTCTGCCATTGTATGGAAATCCAAATTCCAATAAGTGATAACGGATTTGATTGTATACTTATGTATGCTGGAATTTAATAATGTAACAATTTCGGCTATTTCATATTTATTTGAAAACCTTAGACCCTATTATAATACAATCGAATTTCCTATCAAATGTTTTGGTTAGCGTAAGGTAAAAACTTACCCATGTTTATTTGTGGGGAGTCTTACGTGATACCTTTTCTTTCAAAAGGTTTTGAAGTTAAACAAGTTTAACCTGTTACTCACACCAGACCCATGTCTGACCCAAGTTGTTTATTTCTGTTTTATAAACTCTTGGGTACTCAAATTTTTACGAGTAGCCAAGGGATTCAGGTTTAACTTTGACGAATTGTGGAGGAGAAATGGAGCAGGAGGCTTCGGCGTTCGTAGATATAGTATTCCGCTGTGTTGATATCTGTGTTAGAGTCTTGTATTGTAATTGAGTTGTAATATCTAGACAGATGTTTATAACTATCTAGTATGTGTTGTATAGATGTGTAAACTCTGATAAGTGTTGTATAATATAGTTTATTTATGTTATTAATATAATTTATTCGTTCCGCTGTGAGATCGTTGTTGTTGTTTCTTTCTTTCTTCTCTTCTTTTCTATTTTCTACCTCTTTCTTTCTTATTGTCGATGCGTTCTTCTGTGGATAGAAGGGCGGGTCGTCACAGTTGGTATCAGAGCTTAGGTTGAGAGAATGCCTAAGCTTTTGGTTAAGTGAATATCAGAACACTAGGTTGAGTGAATACCTAGATTCGGAAGGGTTGTTCATTAGAGATAGGATCTGTAGCAACCTGTTTGAGTCTGAGTGTATATATATATACGAGAGCGCGTATTTGTTAGTTATATAAAATGGTTTTATATTGTGTTAATTGATCGGTTGGGTGGTATATGGATTCTGGTCAATACGAGTAGCTAACGTTATTGATAGGGATCTCTAAACACTTGGACCAGGCCAACGGACACAATATTGTTTTAAAAGGGAAGGTGAAATAATTTTACCCAGATATATTTTCTATAATATAAAAAGTATCATTTTAAAAGTATATGGTATTTGTAATGATTGGTTGAGATGATAATAATTTATCATCTAGGATTAGGAGTCTGAGTGTTGAGGTTGGAAGTGTATCTGTTGAGACTGTAGACCAAATACCGTCTCGAGTGAGTTTTGCTGTGGTGAAGATTTCACAAATCTCTGAAGTAAACCTGTTAAGGTTCGGAGTTTATCTTTGAAGTTGGATGAGTAGATTTGGATCTGTCGGTTAGGCAGAAGCGAGTGATGGTATCTTGGTAACTTCTGGAAATAGTAGCTGTGTGATGAGATGCAGTGACTATGGATGTTCCCGAAGATGTTTTCTTTGGAACAAGTTTAAAAAAGTCTTTGGCATTTGTGGCAGCAGTGAAGCTCGGAGTGTTCTGTGTTGGCAGGAAGTTTTCTGGCTGAGCAGTTTTTTTTGAAGGTGAAGTTCAGAAGCAGTAGTGTGTATCCATTTCTTCGATGGATTGGATAGATAAGCGTAAGCTGTTCTGATTGGTAAAAAGAGAATAGTTTTCTTTGGAATTAGGCCGGGTTGATCGCAAAAGTGACTTGCGATAGTGTGAGTATTCTCTTGAGTTATCTGAGATTTTCTAGGATGTGTTGTCCAGTCTGTGCTTGTGTTCTTCATCAGCATCTTCATTCTACTCCAGATTAGAGTGGTGCAGCGGAAGCAGTTTGGGAGTGTATCTCTGGATAGGAGAAGTAAGTTTGGAATCTACTGATGTTTGTGTATAGAGTTGTGTTTTGGATTATGGGTAGATCTTGAGAGGATCATTTCTGTTGGATTGTTTTGCGATTGTTATTTTTGGAGGCATCAGCAAAGAGTTAAGCTGATCAGGAAGGATCTGTAGTTAGCCCAGGATCGTCTGAAGGATTCTGTGGATAAGAGATGGAAGAATTTGGAATTCGAAGTTGGAGACTTCGTTGTTGTTGAAGTTTTCTCTAGTAAAAGGGAGCTATAAGTTTGGGTAAGTCTGGGAAGTCAGCTTCGAGTTGTTTTGGATCTTTTCTATATTCTGATTTGGATAAGTGTTTGATCTACTGGATTGAATTGTCAGTTTGGATAACTGAGATTCGATGTGTTTCATGTATCTCTGAGGGAGTACATGAATGATCTATCTTTGGTTTTGGAACCAGCAGTTCTGGAGGATTTGGTTGTTGAGTCAGACTCGTCTGTAGTCTGATATTCTTATTTAGTTCTGTAGATCTAGATGAGTAGGAGCTCTATAGTTTAGTAGTATTGATTATTTAGATTCTGTAGAGCGAGTATCCCGGTATTTATACTTGGAGAAACTCGAGGAAATTCTATCCAGAATTTTGTGTGGATAGCTAGAATTGTTTGATTGGGTGAATTGGTTGATATGGTAGTTAGCATATGGATGATAATATTTGTTTGTGATTTAAATAGATTATTAAATTACCTTTGTTTTAAATTTCGGGGACGAAATTATTTTAAGGGGGGAGGAATGTAATATCCCGGAATTTATGGGCAATAATCAATTTAATAATCTGTTTAAATAATTAAATTGATTGATAATGTTTGATAATAAAATTTTAATTGGTTTAATAATCTAATTAAATGGATATTTAATTAGTGAAATTTATCTTTTAGATATTAATAAAATGATTTCTATTTATAATATATATATATATATATATGAGTATATATTGTAAATAGATTGCCTTTGATTTGAAATTTAATAAATAAATGAAATCTTGTTTTAAATTTCTAATGTATATTTTTATAGTTTGGAGATCTGGATTTATTTAATATTAGCTTTTCAAAGCTATTTAAACAAGATAACTATATGGTTTGAAATAAGATTAATAATAAGGATTATTTTATTTTCTTAATAAATATGATTTAAGGGTATATATATATAAGTTTAAAATACAATTTACTTATGATATGATTAATTCATTTAGTAATAGTTGTAATTTATAATCTCTTTTATAAATTATTCTAAAATTGATAAATGTGTTATTTTCAAACAATAATGATTAATATATTGTTTTATATGTATAGATATAAATAGATTTTTATTTAAATAGGATTTTTATTTTCAAATTGAATGTGTTATGTTAAATTGGCTTTAAATTGGATTTTTAAATATAATTTGAATGTAAATTAATTTTGAAAGAGGTAATATTCAAATAGTTTTGGATTTCAAAATATATGTAAACTTTTATTTATAATAATTAGTTTTGTTTCTTTATAAGTTATATATATAAATAAATAAGTAATAAGTATTTAATAAATAAAGAAAAAGGTTTTTACATTTAAAATAAATATAAATTAAATAAAAAGACAAGTGTAAATCTCTAAGGCAATGGAATAACATGTGTTGTAAAATTAGGATATGAGAAAGACAAGTGTCATTTTTAATTTATTTTTCCTTTATTTTTATTTAATCACAAATAAACATATATATTCATTTACTTTCATTCTCATTTCTTTTCTATTTTCTTTCTCAAAATGTAAGAATCTTCAGCCTGCAAATGTAAACCCTCTCCTCATAAACAATCAGAAAATTTACCTCCTCTCAAACCAAACTTCTCAAAAACTAAATCTGTAATCAAAACTATTTCAAAACCAAATCAGTAATCAAACAAGTTCTCAAAACAAAGCATGTTCATTTTCTTCAAAACCTGGAATCAAAGCTTTTAGCCTGCAACTTCTTTTCAAAATCTGGAAGCAAGTTTAAAATCAAGAATTAAGCAACATCTCAACAAGATAATTGGCATGCATGCAAGATCCAATAACAAAGAGGCAATTCAAGTTTATACTTTAAGTTTTAAAGATTCAAAAGCTCTTCAGATTTGTAGCTCTGTTCTCTTCTTTTTAAAATGGTGAGTAACATCACTATCTAAACATTTAAGTATAATTATATTGTAGGTTTTATCTCTGAAATCAAGCATGTTGGTGAATGCATTTTTTTAAGTACATCTATGTGCATGACTAAATATATACATGATTCCAGTTTCAAAAAGAAGAATATCTCTGTTATTTAGTTCTATCATCATCTTCTTATCCAGAAAACAAAACCACGAAAATTTACAAGTTAAAACATCTTGTGATGATCTGATGTATGAATCCATGATGTAATATGCCTGCATGATTGTTTAAGTATGAATTATTTGTATGTATGTTGATATTTTGTATGCATGTCTGATATCAATTCTGTGAAGTTAACAGAGTTTAAAATTTTAATCAAAATCCCAATATCTCATTTTCAAATCACTGATATGATTAGGAATTCAAAAGAGATTTGTTTGTTAAGCATGGATGAAGTTTAAAAAAAAATATAATTAAGTGATATAGGTTTAGAATTTATTTGGAATATAAGAAATACAGTAAAAGCTTTGAAAACTATAAAATTCAAATATCATAATTGTTAGATTCACTGATATAATTTTGATACCCATTATAAATCATGATTTTTAAAGGTAAAATCAAAATTTTTAATCAAGTGATTTGTGAGATTTCTCGAAATGAACAGAGTATGGATATCTGTTGATTTCTGGTGATCGCGAGATGAATTGAGGTCGTGGTTAAGGCTGGAGGATGGTGGATGGTCGGGGATCATTGGAAAAATGATGAGGCATTTTTCAATTCGCCGTGGTGGGTTGTCGATAGAGTTTTAGGGTTTAAGGCCAGTTTGAGTAGTAGTTATTCTCGAATCATTTTTCGTAGTCAATGGTGAATCGAGTGTTACCGATCATTGGGGAATGAGATCTGGGGTGTTGACGAAGCTGTGGTTGGAAGCGCAGGCGTTCTGGTGGTCGGAGATGTGTTGACGAGGCATTTCCAGGCTTTGTGGTGGTTCGAGACTTTGTTCCAGGTTGGATCGTGATGATCGATTTTGATGGTGAAGTTTGTTCGAGGTTCTGGTGTTTTGGATCGCGAGTGGGTGTCGTAGATGATGTGCTAGCGATGGTGTCACTGGTCGTAGGCGATCGACTCGCCTGTGCACGTGCACACGTATGTTGCGTGCATCTGGAAGAAATTGTAGATTTGGGGAAGAAGCAGTGTACTCGAGTAGATGTTGGGTTGACTCGAAGTAATACTGGGGGAAAAAGGAGTTTGGCTCGAGTTGTTTTCAGGGGAGACTCGGGTGGGTTTATAACTGGTTTTTAAGAATTTTAACATAACAAAGTTTAAAAAAAGGGAAGACTTGAAGCACATAGGGTTTTGGCTCGGGGGTTTTTAGTTTTTACTCGGGTATTATGATGTTGGGCTCAAGTCATTGACCTGTTACAGGTTTTTAAAATCTGTTTGTTTTAGATTTTAAAACTTATTTTAAAATTTAAAAGCAAGATTTAAATCTAGTTTTAAATCAAGTTTAAAGTATGGATTCAATTTAAATTTGTATCCTAGTTGAAATAATAAGTTTATTAAATTATAATGTTAAACAAATTTAAAATGTTTAAAGGAGGTTTGAATTTTAAATGAATTGGTTTAGAAATCTTATAATTTCTTTTATAAATGTTAAGTTTTCTTAACATTTGGATTTAAAAGGGAATTGTAAATTTGATTTAAATTTGGTTAAAGTTAAATTTGAAATTATTTTAAATCTTTAATTTGAAATGAATTAAAAGAAGTTTAGAAGTAAATGTTTTAACTTGAAATATTTTAAGCCTTTTGTTAATAATAAGTATAGTGGTTATAAAGGCTAATCTTTATTTTAAAGATTAAGTAAGGTTTAATGATATAGGAGTCATTAAATTAATAAGGTAATTAAAGAATAATTTAATAATTTAATTAATTAAAGGTTTAGTGTTAATTAATTAAATAATTAGGATTATAAGTTAATTAATTAAGGTTAATTAATTTGGGATTAAGAATCATTTATTTAAATAAGTATAGGTTATTAATAAATGATTAAGAATTAATTAATCAAGTGATTAATGATTAATTAAGAAATTAATTGGGTAATTAGAGATTAATTAATTGGAAATCAAGAATTAATTAATTTGTAATTAATAATGATTGATTTAAGTTTAAATACTTAAATAAGGATAATAAATAATTAATGAGATATCATTAAGTAGAGATTATTAAATAATTAATTAATAGGATTAATTTGATTAATTAGTTAATTATGAAATTGGTTAAGTATAATTACTTAATGGAAGTAATTAAATGAATTAATTACTTAAGGTAATTAATGGAATAAATTTGATAAGTTTAAATTAATTTATTAAATTAATTTAAGATAAATCACTGGGTGATTTGATAAGTAATTACTTAAATGTAATTAGTGAAGAGTAATTACTTAGGAAGTAATTAAAGATAATTACTGGATGTAATTAAATGGAGATAGTAAAAGTAATTAGAGATTAATTACTTTGTATAATTAATCAAGGGATTAATTAAAGGATAATTAATTAATGAGCAATTAATTTATGGAAGAAGTAATTAAGGGAAGTTAATTACTAAATGTAATTAATCAAAGGTGATTAATAATTAAAGATTTAATTAATTAAATGTAATTAATATGGAGTAATTAAGAATCATTAATTAATATAATTAATAATGTAATTAAGGATTGATTAATTTATATTAATTAATCAATAATAAGTGATTAAAATAATTAATTAATTATAATTAATTGAGGATTAATATAATTAAGTATAGTTAATTAATTAATGAAGTAATTAAGGATTAATTACTGTAATGGTTTAAGTTAATTAATTTTTGAAATTAATTAAGGATTAATTACTTAAAGTAATTAAAGGATTATTAATCAGGAATGATTAATTAAGAATAAATACTTATAGTATGCTTAATTAATTGGTTTAATTAATGATTAAGTAAGAAGGATTTATATAATGAAGTAATTAGTTTAATTCACTTTAAATTAATTAGAGATGTTATAAATCATTACTTAGGGATGGATGAATGATATTGAATGCATTTCATTGTTTGATATCTCTGATGAGATATGCTTAATCTGTGATATAGATGTTTGATTGAATTGGAATGATAATGTGAATTATCTGCTGTGATGATAATGTAGATTATTTATTGAGTTATCTATCTGTGTATATAGATAAGAATTGAATTGTTTTAACTTTAAAACAACTTGGCCCTTAAAAGATACGTTTTGGATTTCGATGAGACCGGGATCGGGTTTCCGTATACCGGAATTCCAGGTCTGGAGACCCGAATACCACATCGATCCAAATTAACATTAGGTCGTGAATCTCAAGTGAAGATGAAGATTCAGAGTGCAAGGGTTATTGTCGTTAATCTGAGGGTGATTCCAATACGAGTGTAACGAGATAATGCCTTCGGTTTCGTTCGAACCCGGAACGAACTTGTATGGATTGAATGCTTTCAACACATCGTCAGGAGGGCGATGAGCATTCTAAGTGATGTGTTCTGATTTAAAGGTAAATCGTAACCTCAAGCCTCATCAACCGGGAATGGCTAAAACAGGGGAGGTGCAGCAAGGCTTCGTGGGTAGCACCCACTGAGAGTAAGGTCATCCCTGTCTAGAGAGTTCCTTCTTTTATTTCGGCTTAGTGGTGCAGTTGGCGACGGCCATCTGTGGGGTGATTTTATTCGGAATTATCCAGTAAGGGATGGTTCCGGCTTTGTGTTGCAGGGGATTGGGAGTGATCCTCGGTACGGTGATCTAGGCCCCGTACTGTGATGAGCGGTACCCCGGTAGCTCTGCCATTGTATGGAAATCCAAATTCCAATAAGTGATAACGGATTTGATTGTATACTTATGTATGCTGGAATTTAATAATGTAACAATTTCGGCTATTTCATATTTATTTGAAAACCTTAGACCCTATTATAATACAATCGAATTTCCTATCAAATGTTTTGGTTAGCGTAAGGTAAAAACTTACCCATGTTTATTTGTGGGGAGTCTTACGTGATACCTTTTCTTTCAAAAGGTTTTGAAGTTAAACAAGTTTAACCTGTTACTCACACCAGACCCATGTCTGACCCAAGTTGTTTATTTCTGTTTTATAAACTCTTGGGTACTCAAATTTTTACGAGTAGCCAAGGGATTCAGGTTTAACTTTGACGAATTGTGGAGGAGAAATGGAGCAGGAGGCTTCGGCGTTCGTAGATATAGTATTCCGCTGTGTTGATATCTGTGTTAGAGTCTTGTATTGTAATTGAGTTGTAATATCTAGACAGATGTTTATAACTGTCTAGTATGTGTTGTATAGATGTGTAAACTCTGATAAGTGTTGTATAATATAGTTTATTTATGTTATTAATATAATTTATTCGTTCCGCTGTGAGATCGTTGTTGTTGTTTCTTTCTTTCTTCTCTTCTTTTCTATTTTCTACCTCTTTCTTTCTTATTGTCGATGCGTTCTTCTGTGGATAGAAGGGCGGGTCGTCACAAAACCCAAAGTGAAGTAAGTTTTTAACTTGAATGGAAGGATTTTTAATGTGAAGTTAAAATTTGAAATGGAAATTCAAATTTGGTATGGTTGGCTGGAATAAGTAAAATGGAATTTAACTTTAGGAAAGTTAAATAAGAACAACCTAAATTGGAAATTTCAAGATGAAATTAAAATTTTACTTAGTGAAGTTAAATAGGTTGTTTTGAAATGGGAGTTATGTGTGATCTCAAACGGATTTGAGATCTGGAAATGGGAAATGTGTGTTATTGATGGATGCTATTTTAAATAATCTGGATGTTTATTTACTTTGGCTTATCCCGATATCATTCTTTTGTTATTAATAATCCATGAAACTGTGAATTTGATTATTCTAATTAAATTAAGAAATGGATTGAGGTAATATACATCCATTGCAGAAATTTAATGGAATCACTTTGAACTTAAGAATTAAATTTGCAAACTAAAATTGTTTAAGGAGTGGTTTCAAAGTTAGAAGTTAAAATTTGGAGATAAATGAAATTCTGAAGATTTAATTGTTTAAAAAGTTTTGGACTCTTATTTGAACCGTGAAATAAGTTGAGTAAAGGCAATTTAAAATGAACATTTGAAATTTGGATTCAGAATTGAAAATTGTTAAAGATTTAGTTTGTTAAATTAAAGATAATAGTTAATTTGATTTAAAGAATTAAATCAACATTTAAAATTTAACTCGAATTTATATAATAGAGATGGTTTAAATTTGAGATTTAAATTAAATTGGTCCAAATGGAATTCGATTTGAATTAATTGGAATTATGATTGAAAATGGATAGGTTTAAAATTTCAAATGGAAATTTTGAACTGGATTAATTTGAAATAAAATTGAAGATTGGATGAGTTCAAATTCAAATGGGAATTGGGATTAATTCATAAGGGAATGGAAATGATTTGAAATTGAAGTGGGTTCAATTTGGAATTTGTCTAAATTAATTTGAATAATTTGGAATTGTAATAAAAGTGAATATGTTTTAAATCAAATGGAATTTGATTTGAATTTGGGAAGAAATTGAGGTTGATTCAACTTGGATTGGGATTAAACCAATTTCAGTGGAAACTGAAATTATTTAAATTGGGATTGGAAGTTGAGAATTGAACAGTTTGACTCTGGAATATTCTCAAAATAAATTGTTTCAGTACAAGTCTATTTTTTTCAAGCTATTTATTATATATATACAACCTTTCTTTTTTAAAAGCCCAAACCATCTTATACTTATTTTATAAATATTTTTGTGTACATTTAACAATTTTTCAACTGTTTTATAAACTAATTACTGCTTTTCAACTACTTTATAACTAATTACTATTTTACAACTATTTTGCAATTATTTGAAATTTCTATAACTATTTGTCTATTTTCCAACTATTTTACAATTACTTAACTATTTTACAGCTATTGTACAAACTAAGAATTATTTTTCAACTACTTATCTATTTTAAATTATTTAAGCTATTTTCTTAATTTAAACTGGTCGGAGTTCAAACTGTTATTGATTAAATACCCAATTTGAGATAAGAATTGAAGTGCTAATTCAAATGGGATTAAGAAAATGTGAATAAGTGAATAGAATCGTGAATGAATGTGAATAGAAAAGTGTTAGCACCAAAATTGGTCACTAACCTCGTTCAGAAAGATTGTGTAGAGATATAAGTGATGAAAGTAAATTAAAAAGAGGAGACAATGCTAATTTAAATGCAGAAAGTAAGAACACCGGATTTATAGTGGTTCAGCGTAATTGCCTATGTCCACTTTGAGTTTTGATCTTTATTTCTTTCACAAGTAGTTGAATACAGATACAATCCATATATTGATGACTTGAATACAAGTTTGAATTAAAAAGAGGAGAGTATAAAAAATGGCAGAGTCTCCCCAGTGTTCTCCAAAAAGGATCCCTTTTCACTGTGACCCTGCCCCTCTATTTATAGACAAATATGGGTTGGACTTCCCAGGTGGGCTTGGTGGCCGAACACTCTAGCCCAAGTGTAGTGGTCGCTGTATGCCGAACCAAGTAGACCGAACACGTTGACGCCGAACCACCTTCTCAATGCCGAACGGTACGTTTGATGGGTGGGAAGTGCAGAACAGTTGTCAGTCGAAGCCGAACGTGCCTTCTGGCTGAACGATGCTTCTTAGCCGAACGATCCTTTGGCCAAACGATGCTGCCATGTAGAGTAGCTATATACGCCGAACGTCTTCTAACGCCGAGTACCACTGGATGCCGAGTACTATGAGACGCTGAGTACTACGCCGAGTACTATGAGATGCCGAGTGCTACCTGATGCCGAGTACAATGGATGCTGTGTACTACGCCGAGTACTATGAGACGCTGAGTACTACGCCGAGTACTATGAGATGCCGATCACTAGTTGACACCGAGTCGTCCTGTACGCCGAGTACTCAGTTTCCTGGTCAAATCTCCAGGAAACACTTGCCCCCCAAAGTGTGTCGTGTGAAGCAACACAACACGCTTTGACTCAGCGAGTACCCCTTGTCTTTAGAAAGAAATCCACCATGTTTCTTGAATAGTCATTATCCTCCAATTTATCCTCCCAAGGTGTTGTATCCTTCTTTGGTCATCGTGATGCTTGGTCGATTCCCAATATTATAAATCCAGGGTTGTGGTTCATTAGTGGCCATACATGACTGATTCTGCAGAGCTAATAAGCTTCGGCTATCTGATCTAGTCTTTTCTTAATAACCCTTAGTGAGAATTCAATTTCTGTTGATTTCAAGAAGTCGAACTTTTAAGGATGTACACATGCACGTTCGGGTACATGTTCTTGCCATTGGCTCTCGGATGCGTTTTATATGCTCATAAGTCGTCACTAACTCCGTCTAGTTTAATTGCAATTCAATCGCGATTCCTTGTTTGTATTTTCTGTGAAATAAGGGTTGCAATCAGCCACTTGAGGAGTTTTCCAAACCTCTCTTTAGTACTGACTCTATGATTTGGTTCACAGCTTCAACCTGTCCATTTGCAGTTATAATGGATCATGGAAGGTCATAAGGACAGATGACGTTACGGATAAAGAAGTTGATTATTTTCTTCATCTTGGTCATGGTTAGAGTTCTTCATCTGCCCATTTGGTGACGTAATCAACTGCTATGGTGGTGTATTTCGCACCATCTTGAGGATCGACAAGAAGATGATTTCAGTGCCCCCAAGTGGCAAACGGCTATGAACTAGCCATTTGACTAATTTCCGTCGGCGGGGTTCCCGGATTTTTTGCAAACATCTTGCACTCGTCACATTGTCTAGCATGATCAACCGCTTCTGGGTTGATAGTTGGCCAGTAATACCTGTAGCAGAGTATCTTCTTTATCATGGTTTTCCCCCCGATGTTATTACCGCGTTCTTCTTCATAGACTTTGCTCAAGATATCATCATGGGCGATATGCCGAAGCGTGGGGATGGATAAACTCCTTTTGACACACGACTTATTCTTAGATGATTTGGCGTGAAGCTTTGAGGAGGATCTGTCGTTTTCCATTCCTCCGTTCAATAAGAATTCTTTATTGTAGATAGTCTTTGATAGGAGTCAACCATGACACCTTTTCATTTTGTTCACTGAGTTCATGTGTAATGATGTAATACGTGAAGTCGGTTAGTAGCTCTTGGACTTGGCCGAGATAAGGAGCAAGACAATGCCCCCTAGCAAGATCAACTTCCTTAAATTTGTATACTACCAATCAAGAATCACAAAAGATATGTAAATTTTTCACTTCAAATCCTCTAGCAGATTTGAGGCTGGCAGTCAAGGCTTCATACTAAGCATCGTTGTTTGTTACAGGTAAATCGAGTTTTAGGACGTAGCAGATTGATCGTTCCTCAGGAGTCATTATCATGATTCCTATGCCATAACACTGATCATTGGGTGCTCCATCCGCGTACATTTTCCATCTTATGGTTGGTTCTCTGCTACTCTTTGAATAGTCATCTGAGGTAGTGAATTTGGGTGTGAGGTCTGCTAATTTCCATCCTTGGATAGCCCTTCGTGGGAAATAAGTGATATCGAATTAGCTTAGTTCGATATTCTATCTAAATAGTCTTTCAGACGTCTCAGGTCATCGTATGCCCTGTCGCAACGGCTGGTGGGCATAGGCGTTGATGGGGTGAGCCTAAAAGTAAGAGTGGAGCTTTCATGAAGAAATCAATAGAGATTGTTCTAGCTTTTGTAGCTTCGGGCTGAAATCCAATGCATGGCTCGCGATAGTTAATGAAATCACATATGCATGTCAGAATGGGTCCAAGGGAACATATTTTCATTTATTCAGAAAAATCCAACTAATTCTTCTATCATCACTGCACTGAGCTGTGATCCGATATTCAGCACCCGGAAAGGGTCGCCATGGCTGGTTGTAATGTCGACCGTCAGCTTAGCAGGTGCCATCCCAGATTCTTTGAGTAAAGATGTAACTATTTTGCATAACATTCAATGTGAAATATGGTTGGGACTGGCAATGTTGATGGTTACTCTGGTCGAATCCTAGAGTCTTGTCATGATTTGTTAAGTCAAATAATGAAGGGCTCTGAAGGCTCTAATTGATTATCTGCAAATGGCCAAAGATCAGGCTTAAAAGCTCGTTGAAGGAAATGTCGAGTAGGGGCCAGCCTCGAGTTGCGTGCAACTACATAGCTGGATCTTGCTATGAGTTTCATACTCCTCCTGACGAATCGAACGAGGGTGCTGGAGAATTTTTGACCAAGTATTCGTGGTTTACCCTCCTTTCCATACTCTGGGGGTCATAGTTTTTCAAAAAACATCCGAGTCACATTCGTATGTGCTTGGTGCGGATCGACATTAACCCTTGGTCTGAGGTATGATATAGTAGGTTGCTCGTAGCTTTGGATGCCGTTTCGATTGGTTCTGTATTGAGGCCTCCCTGTAGTCGCTGCCTCAAGTTATAAAGAACACCATGCAGGGCTATAGTAAGCTGTCGTATTCGGCTTTTTAGTGTTTTGTACCCCTGCCCCCAGCATTGATTTGGCCAGGTCACTAGTTGGATGGTCGAACTCCATCCTCAGCGGTTTAATAATCCTCCTGTCGATTCCAGGCCGAAGTTTACGGAATAGAAAATGGTCGGAATCCACTCGTCTATTTATCGATGTTTATACACCACTCTGCATTATGGTGACTTAGTGTTATTCTCCCCCCGGTTGACTCGCGCCCAATTTGTGTTCATGCTTCGGTCCACGCTCCGGGGACTTAGAGATTTGTCGA
Organism: Allium fistulosum; assembly: GCA_030737815.1. Taxonomy (NCBI): domain Eukaryota; kingdom Viridiplantae; phylum Streptophyta; class Magnoliopsida; order Asparagales; family Amaryllidaceae; genus Allium; species Allium fistulosum. Next base: position 1,045,580,297 of record CM060905.1, read on the forward strand.
ATGGTTTACGCTTTAGTCCACAGATCGAGACGCATAGATTTTCGTCAACTCGTTTATACTCTAGTTCGCACTCTGGGAACTTAGAGTAATCTGGTCCGCTTCTGGGATTTAGGGATTTTTTGAAGTCATCTATAATCTAGTCCATGCTCTGGGGACTGAGAGTACTGTAGTCCGCACTCTGGGGACGTAGAGGTTTTTGAGTCATTTATACTCTAGTCCGCACTCAGGGACTTAGAGTACTTTAGTCCGCATTCTGTCTCCCAATCCAAAGGGTGAGACCTCTCGGATGGCTGAGAGTTTGCCCGAACCTGGTAGATAATCCTTCTCTTTAAGGTTCTCTTTAAGATTTCGAAAGTCGTTATTCTTTATGCAGGACTATTGCATTCTTGTTTTCCACGATTTTGTGCAGGCCGTTCTGACCCCGAGCCTACTCCGAGGAGCGATGTCGCTAAGGAAGTGGGGGAGAAAACAAGTGAAGCCACTCACGAGGGGAGGCTTCTGGTCCAGACGCTCAGGTGATCGGAGCGCTTGACGAAGACAAGTCTGAAACCTCCTCTCCTACCGACGGGGGTTATGAAGTAGAAATTACAGGCGCCTCTGAGCATACATCCGAATTGAGCATGGAGGAGTGGCTCGAGAAAGAGAGGGAGGAGACGGTCAAGGTCATAGTAGATCCTCGAGTTGTGGACTTGGACGATCCTTTGAACAAGCCGTTGAAGGTCATTCTTCCTGGCGGGTCCAAGCCCATTGAAGGCCCCCGTACTCCTTCAGTTGCTACCCCTCTATCAAAGAAGAGTACCAAGGGTAAATGCTCTAGAGAGGAGCCGTCTGCAAAGAAGTTGAAGAAGCACAAGAAGTGATTATTATCCTCGTTCAACGAGGGTTAGTTTAAGTCATGTAATTATTTTCATCTATTTCCTTAGTCCTTGTAGATAGAATGTCGACTTTGAACTTTGGAGGGGTTGTAATAGAAACTCATTTCTAAATAAGGTTTAGTTCCTTTTTCTGTCTTACAAAAGACTCTTATTGTTCAGTTTTCTTTGTGATTGTGATTTTAATCCAAGCAGTTGTGAGTAACATAGACTTCTCAGTCCATCTTCATATAACTCGGAAACTCTTCGGGAGTCGTTGAACTTCCATTCTGTGCTTCGAGCACTTAGAATACTTTCTAGCCCGTATGTCAGGGATTTGACAAATTCAAGTCATTTGTGTCATAGTTCATATTCAGGGAACTTGGAGATCCGATTCGCTTATATTCGAGTCTGCACTCTTGGGAGTTAGAGTACTCTAGTCCGCACTCTGGGGACTTGGAGGTTTAAGTCATTTATACTCTAGTCCGTGCTCTGAGGACTTAGAGTACTCCAGTCCGCAATCTGTTTAAGTCGTTTATACTCTAGTCCGCGCTCTGGGGACTTAGAGTACTCCAGTCCGCACTCTGGGGACTTGGAGTTTTTAGTCATTTATACTCTAGTCCGCGCTCTGGGGACTTAGAGTACTCCAGTCCGCACTCTGGGGACTTGGAGGTTTAAGTCGTTTATACTCTAGTCCGCACTCTGGGGACTTAGAGTACTCCAGTCCGCACTCTGGGGACTTGGAGGTTTTAGTCATTTATACTCTAGTCCGCGCTCTAGGGACTTAGAGTACTCCAGTCCGCACTCTGGGGACTTGGAGGTTTAAGTCGTTTATACTCTAGTCCGCACTCTGGGGACTTAGAGTACTCCAGTCCGCACTCTGGGGACTTGGAGGTTTAAGTCGTTTATACTCTAGTCCGCACTCTAGGGACTTAGAGTACTCCAGTCCGCACTCTGGGGACTTGGAGGTTTTAGTCATTTATACTCTAGTCCACGCTCTAGGGACTTAGAGTACTCCAGTCCGCACTCTGGGGACTTGGAGGTTTAAGTCGTTTATACTCTAGTCCGCACTCTGGGGACTTAGAGTACTCCAGTCCGCACTCTGGGGATTTGGAGGTTTTAGTCATTTATACTCTAGTCCGTGCTCTGGGGACTTAGAGTACTCCAGTCCGCACTCTGGGGACTTGGAGGTTTAAGTCGTTTATACTCTAGTCCGCGCTCTGGGGACTTAGAGTACTCCAGTCCGCACTCTGGGGACTTGGAGGTTTAAGTCGTTTATACTCTAGTCCGCGCTCTGGGGACTTAGAGTACTCCAGTCCACACTCTGTGGACTTGGAGGTTTAAGTTGAGAGCAGTCGTATTTCCACTCTTTAATTTGTATTCATCTACTGTATCGAGGCTAATGTCGTCGAATGAACAATCGAACCACGTTTGCTCACGGAATGAGATTCTGCCCCTCATGATGAGGGACGAAATTTGAAAAATGGACGATCGATTCTCGTCCGCTTGGTGATTATAGCTCTTCCAATCAAGTCAAGGAAGGAGGTATATGACAGATGGTTGAATCACATCCATGTTGGGTTAGATAGCCAAATCTCTTACAATTTTCTCCGTATCTCCTTCTAGAAAATAAGGATAATAGATTGTTGAGTAGACAAAGTAAGTTGCATATGTTCCAAGGTGCAGTCGTGTCCATATATTGACAGTGATGGTTAGCGAGTACGCAGTCTACCATAGCTACTTCAAGTTGGGCTTTCGAACAACCTTTCGTGTTCAGGGTAAGATTTGATGTGTAGATGATCAAATCACGTCCACTTTTGACGGATCCCGGCGTCACTGAGCTTCATGAGGGGTATCTGTATTTTGTCGAACTTTGTTCTATGACTCGATTGGAGTGGATGATCGGGCCATATTCATTCCAAGCAGTTTAGGTCTCCAAGTCAAATGTGGAGGTTGATGGATGGATGGTCGGTTGTTCGAATCGATCATAAGTTGAGCATACGAACTCGGATCGTCTTGAAACTTGGAACATTGGATTCCCTGGCTTTGATTGTTATGTCTTGTTAATCGTGGCTCGATCCAGACTCGGACAAAATCCATCGATATCCATAGTGAGCCTTTGTGTAACCGATCTCCAAGACGAACTGTCACTGGTTTCTAATCAAGTTCTTGGTGTCACGGCCTTGCCAAAAGGCGGGATAACATTTGCCCCCCAAAGGACGTCTTGTGTAAACATGACGTGCTTTGAAAAACCGCAGTCTTTCATGCTGAATATTTCCGTTCAGTTGATTGCTTGACAGTTGTCTTTTAATCGTTTCGTTGCAATCTTCTTTTAGACAAATGTTCAACTAGCGTGCTTTGCTTTGGTTCTGCCCCCAGTTTTGGGGATGAGTATGGAGTTGATGTATGTTTATACTCCGTCTCGCACTCTGGGAGTACGGAGTTGAGTAGATGTTTATACTCCGTCTCGCACTCTGGAAATACGGAGTTGATTAATGTTTATACTCCGTCTCGCACTCTGGGAGTACAGAGTTAAGCGAATGTTTATACTCCATCTCGCACTCTGGGAGTACGGAGTTGATTAATGTTTATACTCCGTCTCGCACTCTGGGAGTACGGAGTTGACCAATGTTTATACTCCGTCTCGCACTCTGGGAGTACAGAGTTAAGTAGATGTTTATACTCCGTCTCGCACTCTGGGAGTACGGAGTTGTGCGACGGATCGTCGTGTATCAACCCATTTTTAACCTTGATGTGATGGCTTGCCCCCGAGCTCGAGTTTCACTTAGCGAGTGGCTGGCCGTATCACAGGCGCTCTCTACTTGAATAAATTCCACTTGTAGGATGGAATTCAGCTCTCTGTGCATCGTGATGTTGTACATTGTATTTAATCCATAGCCCCAAATCAAAGGCATATGGTTGATGATGAGCAATAGAATTATTCTCGTCCAGATGTAACTCCACACGTCCGATCATGGTCTGCGTAGATTGGTTAGCAACCAAATCTGAGTACCTGGACACCTGCATCGTTTTGAAAGTAGTTTAGTTCAAGCTAGTCGTAGTTCATAGAACAATTGAAATAGAGATGGAAATGGAAATAATTCAAAGAAGATTATGGTAAGTCTCATTGATATGTGAAGCAGCATCGTGTGCTCGCTATTCGACTCCGCCCCTGGCTCCTTTCAAAGGGATGTTGGCCGTCAACCGTCCAATTGATAATCATAGCCCTTTATTAATAGGCATCGGATATTCGCTGCCCGCCATTCTGCAGGACTTGTACATACTATTGAAGCTTTCCTTTCCAAGTCATCTTTTCGATCATACCTCGGAGATGTTTGTAATCGCCCGTGTTAGGATCAGTGAGCATTTGGGAATATACAACATTCCCCTGATTTTCTTTAGACTTTGGTGTACTCTCTCGAGGTTGGTTTCCAGTACCACTCCGAGTCGTGAGTCTTCAAGTAGAGGTTGTCTATTGAACCTTTCAAAGAGCATATGAGCTAAATTCTGAAGTCTTGTTTCGGCTACTGGGATCTACATCCTTAGCCAACGGGCCTTCATTGTTATTTTTCTTAGTCTGCTCCACTCCTCCTCACTTTAGTTCTGATTCATTTTGTAAAAGAAACGATCCATAGTCGTAGGAGGCTCTTTAGCCAACTAGCTGTCAAAATATATCTGGAGGTCGACTTTCCTCAAACTCGATCAGTATGATATCCTTGTTAGTATTTGGAATAAATTGCTTAGAGCATTGGTTTTCTTGGAGTCATCTTGACGTTTGCTAGAGTCACATCATCTATGTTCTCAAACATTTGGGAGTACCGTTTCAATAGCGGTTGCTTGTCCGTTCCCTTGATGTCGTTCATAAGCTGCCGCTAGATCCTCTATGCCCTGGTCGATCATGGGATGTCAGGAAAGTGGATAGAATGTTCCTTTATTAAGTTGAGTTTTGAATTCACTATCCGGAGGCACTGCGCTGCGGCTAGGGTTCGGGGGGGTTTCCCCCCGAAATTTTTTTTTTAAGCCTCATTTTCGAAAATTTGGGTCGTACCCGAAAAAGTTTTTTTTTGTAAATAGGGGTCATATAAGAGACCGGTGTAACTTAAGTTTCGATCGGCATTGAGGGCCGTTCGACATGACAAAGTTGCTCGGCATACAAGACTGTTCGGCATCCACACTATTCGGCATTCACACTATTCGGCATTCCACACTGTTCGGCATTCCACACTGTTCGGCATCCACACGTGTTCGGCATTCACACTGTTCGGCATCCACACTGTTCGGCATCCCACACTGTTCGGCATCCCACACTGTTCGGCATCCACACTGTTCGGCATTCATTCTTGTTCGGCACAACCGAGTCGTTCGGCATACAATACCGTTCGGCATTACAGAGGTGTTCGACATTCATTCTTGTTCGGCACAACCGAGTCGGTTATAACTAATTACTATTTTACAACTATTTTGCAATTATTTGAAATTTCTATAACTATTTGTCTATTTTCCAACTATTTTACAATTACTTAACTATTTTACAGCTATTGTACAAACTAAGAATTATTTTTCAACTACTTATCTATTTTAAATTATTTAAGCTATTTTCTTAATTTAAACTGGTCGGAGTTCAAACTGTTATTGATTAAATACCCAATTTGAGATAAGAATTGAAGTGCTAATTCAAATGGGATTAAGAAAATGTGAATAAGTGAATAGAATCGTGAATGAATGTGAATAGAAAAGTGTTAGCACCAAAATTGGTCACTAACCTCGTTCAGAAAGATTGTGTAGAGATATAAGTGCTGAAAGTAAATTAAAAAGAGGAGACAATGCTAATTTAAATGCAGAAAGTAAGAACACCGGATTTATAGTGGTTCAGCGTAATTGCCTACGTCCACTTTGAGTTTTGATCTTTATTTCTTTCACAAGTAGTTGAATACAGATACAATCCATATATTGATGACTTGAATACAGGTTTGAATTAAAAAGAGGAGAGTATAAAAAATGGCAGAGTCTCCCCAGTGTTCTCCAAAAAGGATCCCTTTTCACTGTGACCCTGCCCCTCTATTTATAGACAAATATGGGCTGGACTTCCCAGGTGGGCTTGGTGGCCGAACACTCTAGCCCAAGTGTAGTGGTCGCTGTATGCCGAACCAAGTAGACCGAACACGTTGACGCCGAACCACCTTCTCAATGCCGAACGGTACGTTTGATGGGTGGGAAGTGCAGAACAGTTGTCAGTCGAAGCCGAACGTGCCTTCTGGCTGAACGATGCTTCTTAGCCGAACGATCCTTTGGCCAAACGATGCTGCCATGTAGAGTAGCTATATACGCCGAACGTCTTCTAACGCCGAGTACCACTGGATGCCGAGTACTATGAGACGCTGAGTACTACGCCGAGTACTATGAGATGCCGAGTGCTACCTGATGCCGAGTACAATGGATGCTGTGTACTACGCCGAGTACTATGAGACGCTGAGTACTACGCCGAGTACTATGAGATGCCGATCACTAGTTGACACCGAGTCGTCCTGTACGCCGAGTACTCAGTTTCCTGGTCAAATCTCCAGGAAACAAAAAGGAATTTGATTTGGTTAATAATCAATAGGGGTAAATACGTGAGATGTACGTATATTATTCTATTCGCATAGAAATTTGATCCAGATTCAAGCACAGAATTTCGAGATAGTATTATCGATCCGAGTTGGGATATTTCGCTCGATTTTCGACGGCGAACCTGGATATGGATTTTTGATTGGTTCTGGATATTCTCTATCATAGTTGTGACTATGCAAGGAGAATGACGGTTTCTGATCAAGAAACCAGATCTGAATCTGCACTAGGAAGTCGGGTGAACGATACTAGTTCGGAAGTGAAATTATGTGATCGAGTGAGCGATCAGATTGGTATTGCGTACGAATGATATGTGGACATCGTAAGGGTTTGAATAAAATGGTTACTGGGAATTTGTGGATAATAATTGTGAAATGGTTTTTGAAAGGAAGGGTATGTTTTATGAAATATATGATAAAGTAAAATGGAAATTAGATATTTCTATAATAAAAAATTACTTTATGGAATTAAGTAATATGGTAAATGACTTTATAGAAGAGTAAATCAAATTTGAATATATGATTTGGAATAAACAAAGTTCTATATATCTTTGTTATATAAGATAAAACTTCCCTTGTTGAATCTACCCAGAGAAAAGGGGTTTTTGAAAGTTTTGACGTATACAAAGGGAACTTGTATAAGTATAAAGTGATTTAAAGAATTCCCAAGAAAATTATATATATGTATGTATATATATATAAAAGATTTTATGGAAATGGTTTTGAGAAAAGGTTTTGGGAACCTTTGGATTTGAAAAGGGCTTTTGATTTTTGAGGAAAATCAAATTTGGAAGTTTGGAAAAGCCTACTTTGAGAATTATCGATTTTGAGAATCGATTTTGTGTAAAGGCATATATTTGAAATTCATACTAGGTGTATGATTTGGAAAATACTATATGTGTATAGTATAAAGTGTTTTGGAATGACTCTGGGGAAAAAGGCGCTCCCTTGAAATGAACTTCTCAGGAGTGCCACAGGGTGGCATTGCCTTGAGCCTCTAAGGGAGAGGTTCTAAAGTTGATCCTGTGAGGAGTCCGGACAAAACTAGTTCCTGAGGATTATTGTGTAGCGAAAGTCGAGGGGCTGGTGCCTACAGAGGCATTTGGGTTATGCTGTGATGACAGTGTAACTCGATGTCACTACGATCTACTGCAGACCATAGCGAAAGTCGTGTGTGCCGCTGAGAGCCAACAGTCTACGTTTGATTTTATATCGGTAGACTGCGACACTATGGTGACATAGCGAAAGTCGTGTGAGCCGCTGAGAGCCAACAGTCTATGTTTGATTTTACATCGGTAGACTACGACCTATGTGGAAGTGGAGAAGTTTCATTTTGACAGCGTAATCGAGAGGCCGCAGAGAGCCTGCAGTTACATGGACTTTTGCTGTGACGGCAACGTAACCCTGGAGGTAACTGCGATCTGTTGTGGGTTCCATGGTGTAATCAGTTACATGGACTTTTGCTGCGACGGCAACGTAACCCAGGATGTAACTGCGACCATGGATGGATGTGATGATTTCCAAAGCATTCTCACCAAAGATATTTCCTCTATTTTCAAAATTGATTTCTATATTTTCAATAAAATTATTTTCCCAAGTATTTTCACTTGGTGTTGAAACGGGTCTGCCAAGCCCTTATAGATTTTCAGTCGTACGCCTGATCAACGTATGACCGAATTTCTGTGAGAACAAGGATGGACTTGTCGAAACATCGAGTTATAAGGTATTTTTATAAAAACTATTTTGCAAATATTATATAGATTTTTAAAGTAGTTTAAAAATGATCAAAGAAAATTTATCTGATTTTAAGCAATTTCATAAATCCTGATTTCGTTCCTTTTCGAGGACGAAAAGATTCAAAGGGGGGAGGAATGTGACGACCCGGATTTTTGAAGTGTGTTAATTGGGTGGTTAACTGATTTATTATTGAGGTACTAATATTAATTAGTCTAACAAATAAGTTTTTGATAATTTAAAATATCTGAATATATATAATATCAAAAACGCACAAGTAAAATATATGAGGAGTATTATATTAAATGTGTAAATGCATATATATGTGTATATACCAAGATAAAGTAAAATACGAGGAAGTTTGAATATAAACATAAATAAATATATATGTAATATCAAAACATACCTAAGCAAATGTATATGGGTAGGAAACGTATGCAAGTAAATAAATGTGTGAAAGTTTGAAATTAGGTACAAGTATGTGTGTGTGTTCATATTAAATAAGAATATGTAAATAAGCATGTGTATAAGTAGGTGTAAATATATAAATATGATGACAAATGCATATAAGAATACATATATATATCTACATAAACTAATGTACATGTAAGTGTGTAAGAGTAAATCATTATGGGCTATGCATGTAAATACATTAGGTAATTCTAGAAATATATAAACTGTAGTGATGCAAGTATGCAAGGCAAGAAATAATATATCTATGTACATACTACAGCTAAGGATAAACAAGCAAACATGTAAGTACACATGCAATTAATGCTATCAGTTCAAAGCCCACAAGAGAGTCATTTCGAAAGGTTCAAAATCATTTCAGTTTTATCTTGTCTAGAAAGCTAGAAAAAAAATCTGATCAAAGGAATGTAAAATATAAAGTAAAGCACATAAGACACATGGAAGCATACCAGATAAAAAAGGAAAAAAATATATGAAGAAGCTTCTAAAACAAGACAAATTTATAATGTTAGCACAACTAAAAGCATTTCAGCCTCCAATTTGAAACAAAAATCTCTGCTCATCACATAAACAAATATTTTAGTACAAATAAAAATCTATGTACCAGTTTTGTCAAACCCTGTACACAATTACCTTTTATATACCATCTCTATTTCGATTTATTCAAGCTGAGCATTATAAAAAAAAAAGGTGAAGCAAAGGAAACTACAACCTGAACTTAATAACATTTATCACAATCAGTTATCATCAACAATTTGAAGTCTGGAATAAGCAAGATCAAAGCTGATACTCCTCAAAACCCAAAGGCTTCATTCTCTGTTCAAATTTTTTTCAGGTGAGTAAACACATCATTTTAAACCATAAATCTGTGCATTTGATCCTTAAAGAATATTGTGTTTGCATGTGTATTTTTGAGTGTAACTCTGTATAGCTACATGAGTTGTTCCGTGTAAATATATTTTTCCTGTCCTTCTCTGATTTTAGTTACAGAGTTAATAGTTAATCAAAATTCAAACATCTTCATCCAACCATTTATAGGCGTACAGTTTAAAACAAAATAAGTTGTTTGAACTTAAATTATGGTCTAAAAATTTGTATTAAGCATGTGGGTGGAATATTACAGATGAATATTTAGTTTTACAGAGCAAAATTAAATTTATGTTAAATTCGAGGGTTACGAATTGTTAATTCAATTATATAACTTGAATCCACTCTTTAAAATAGGATTTTTAAAACGAAAATGGTAATTTTTAGTTGAGGGCGCTAAGAGCAGTTCATAGATGAACCGGAAATGGGTTTTAACTAATTTCCAGCGATCAAAGAAATGTTGGATGTTGGAATTTCGATCGAGGCTAGCTTGGCAATCGATGATCTCGGGAAAAATGTTAAATAATTTTTCTATTTCAAGAGATGATGGAACGAGGCAAGATTAGGGTTTAACACTCAAGTTTTTGACATGGTTGGAAACAAGGTGGTTCGTCACCTCGGGTTGATCGAGCGCCATGAGATTTAAGGGGATGGTGGAAGAGGCTCTTGCGATGGAGTAGCCGGAGGTGTAGACTCGCTGATGGTGGGAGGATCGGAGGCGAGGTGTTTACAGGCTTCGATGTGGTGTTCCAGTGGTCGTTCCAGGTTTTGTTCCTGGTCTGGTTTCAAGCTCAAATTTGATTTCGATATTGTTGTAGTGATCTGATGATCGTGATGAGGGGTTTGGAAGTTGGTCGATGTGGGATGATTGCCGAAGCTGATCGGAGGCGATCGGAGTAAACGTGCACGTGCACGCGTGCACGATTTGTCATCGATGATGTCTGGGTTTGGAAGACGATGTATTTTCTCGAGAATGAACACGTGCAGATGAAAGGTTGACTCGAAGAAAAAATGATCTGAGTGAAGCTCGGGTAGATGTTCGGGTTTTTGATCATTTGGCCCGGGTTGGTTGATAAGTTTCCAGTTTTAAAATGTTTAAAAGAAAACCAGAATGAAAAGTAAAAGCAAAAGCAAAATTGGTTAGTAAAGTTTCAAAAATATATTGTGACATTCCGGAAATCGAAGTTTCGAAATTTAGAAATAAATTTAGCCGTTGATTAACGTTTAAACTAAATTTGTGATTGGTATTTAATAAAGGGAATGATTCTAATTAAAGTTTTTGATAAATTAATGGAGAGTAATTTATTTAATTTGTTAATTTATGATTAAGGATTAATTAAATTGTAATTTAAGGTTATAAGTTAATTAATCGGTGTTAGATTAAATTGTAATTAGAGATTATTAATTAATGATTAAAAATTAATTAATTAAGTAATTGGTGTAATCAATTTAAAGGATTGATTTATTTATGTAATTAATTAATTAAAGTAATAAATTAAGATTGATCACTTAATGAGATTAATTTATAATAATTAAGGTATAATTTCTTAATGACATTCATTAAGTGGGAAAATTTAAGGGTAATTATTAAATGTGATTTATTTAATGAAATTACTTAATAAAATAATTAAGAATTGATTGCTTTGTGTTATTAACCAAAGAAGTTGCTTAATGGTAATAAAAGGGTGATTAATCAAGGATGATTACTCGAGGTGAATAATTAAAGGATTCATTTATTAATCAATGGGTTAATTAATTAATGCTAGTAATTAAGAATAATTACTGAATGTGATTAGAAAGGATAATTAGAGAATGATTAATTAATGGATTGTAATTAAATTTGTTAAGGAAGCAAGATTAAAAGTGACTAAAGTAATTAATTTAAATTAATTAGGAAGGGTATGACAAGTAAGTCTCGCTTATGAATAATTGGATGATGTTGTGTGCCTTAAATGATGATAGCAGATATGTGATGCTATGTGATATGATATGTTTGAGTTGAACTGTAATAATAAGGCTTGTTTATCTATGATGAATGGCTATCAAACTATGTATTCTGTCTATAATAGGAATTGTTTAAAACTTAAACAGCCTTGTTTTAGGATAATATTGGATTCGAAGAGACCGGAATCGGGTATCAGTAAATACCCGAAACCACTTCGATCTTTTATAAACGGATATGTGAAATCAATAGACTGAAAAGGAATGAGTTAAGGGGATGGGACCATTTAATCTAAGTTTGGTACTTAGAAATTGATGTGTGAAATAAGTGATGTCTATAACAAATTGTGAATTTGTAAATTGGCACGAGTTACCCCGGGTTATATATAAGTTGTACGCTTTTGTAATTCATGTTAGATGGGTTTACTCACGCTGGTTTCCAGCCTGACCCGGGTGTTACTTTGATGTAATGCTCGGGTCAGACCGAGTATTACAGATTTCCAGGTAAGGACGTTCTGGAGCTCAGGAGGCGAGCTGGATGGCAGGAACGTATGGAGTGTTTCCGCTGTGAGATATTGTTATTTCTCTGGGACATGTTATATTCAACTGTCCCGTGTTTGTGTAAATGTTGTAACTCTATTGTATAAAAATGTAATTGACAGATACAATATTCTTTTGTAAACTGTTATTTATTTGATATTATATTTTGATCCGCTGCGAATGTGAGAATATGTGATGTGTTTCTATTTCTTCTTCTTCTATCTTTTTCTTCTTTTCCTAACTATTCGAAAATTTCGGGATCGAAAATTTCGGGTCGTTACAGAAAGTGTTTCGAGTTCGGATTCGACTTTTTACAAAAAGTCATATTTCAGCTTTTAATCCGACTAACGATGTTATATTTAAATAAAACATTTAAATATATAATCATAAAATTGCAGGTTGTTACAACCGCCTACCTCGAAACAACAGTCCCATAATCAAATCAAAGGTGGCCACAAAGTAATTCACAAAGTAACAGATATGGTATCGAAGAAGTATGTCCGATCGAAGGAGTGGCCCCACTTGGCCGTCAGTTGCTCCTGTTTTAGCCATCTCAAGCTGACCCGAGGGGGTCAGGCTGTGTTCATACCTCATACAGCAGCGTTCGCCAAACCATCCTACTTCGTTCTGGATTCTCCACCACATGCATAGTTGTTAAAGTGGTTACGAAATTGGCAGTGTATGACAATATCCGACCTCCGTCTCTTTAACAACTAAACGTTATATTTTACACACCGGATGGTTCTTTTACATTTCAAACAGTTCATACTTCATACTTCATACTTCATATCGAAATATCATATTCACTTCAAAATCATATCACTTTCGAAATCATTATTTACTTCAAAATCATATTCTCTTCCAAATCATTTCAAAATCATATTCACTTTCGAAATCATTATTCACTTTAAATCATATACGTTTTCAAAACATAACCATAGAAATAGGTTAAAACATCATATCAAAATACTCGCATTTAAATCAAGTGAATCTAAATCATAACAGTTCCGACTTTACAAGGTTTGAATATTGAAATTAGTTTATATATTGGTATAGTTATACATTAAAAATAGTTTATACATTAAAATAAATATATCAAAAGTTGTTTATAAATTTAAAATAATATATATGTTAAAATAGTTTATATATATAAATAGGTTATAGATTAAAATAGTTTATATATTAAAAATAGTTTATATATTAAAATAAATATATCAACATTTGTTTATAACTTTAAAATAATATATATGTATTAAAATAGTTTATATATAAAAATAGGTTATAAATTAAAATAGTTTTAATATTAAAATATGTTATATATCAAAAATAGTTTATATATTAAAATAGGTTATATATTAAAATAGTTAATGTATTAAAAATTATTAGTATATGAAAATGGTTTATATGAGAAAAATAATTTATATGTTAAAGGAGTATGTCTATTAAAAGAGTTTATATCGAAAATAGTTTCAAATTAGAATTGTTTCTTCAATTTCACAAATCAATTCAAATCAACTTTAGTTCTAAAAATTCAATTCAAATCAATTTAGTTCAACGATTTGAATTCAAAAGGTTAAAGGTTTCAATTCAAATTCTCATTAAAACCATTTCAATTTATATCGATTTCAAATCCATGTTTGAACTATAAATTTAGACCACTTTAAATTCAACAGGTTTCAAAGTTTAAGTATTCAAACGTTTAAAATAACTCAATTTTGATAAATTTCAATTATATTTCAAATTCAAATTTAAGATTTCAATTTAAATTCTTTAAACAGTTCATTTAAACCAATTTCGATTTCAACATTTTAAAAGCTTGGATTTTGCAAATAATTCAGTTCATATAAATCTAAGTTTATTTCATTTAAAATAATATCATTTAACTGGATTCAAAAATTAAGGATTTAAAATCATTTAATTTAACCAATCTGGTGTCGTATATAATTCTCTACCCTATGGTCAAGTGATACAGATATATATCATTTCAACCCGCAATAAATTTAAATTTCTGGATATATATCATTTCAACCCGCAATAAATTTAAATTTCCTGATATATATCATTTCAACCGTATCCCGAATCACAATTTTCCAAATCCATAAAATTGCTCGGGTTTATCATTTTAACCCATAACGATTTTTATCTAATCTATAAGATGGCTCGGGTGTATCATTTCAACCTATAGTGATTATCCTAACAATAACTAAGGGAACTTGCAGTGTGATATCAACATATAAAATCAACATAACATCAAATCATCCAAAATGTCAACAATTAAGCATCCATCACAATCATCATCCAAATCAACCAATAAATCACAACAATTAACTGGTTATCATTATCAGGTATTTAACTAACAATTTAAATATTCAATATAAATTTAAATGGCAATTTAATTCAATATAAATTCAAATTAAATTTAAAGGATGATTAAAATACCAAACAACAACTAATAGATTTCTAATCACATCATAAATTTAATTTAACTAGCATAAGATGATTTAGTGTTCGTGAGTGGGTTAAATCACTCACATTTGATCTATCGTTGATTTAAAATCCAAATATAGCCCAAAATTTGAACAGTCTCAGAATGCAGCCAAACTAGTTCCATGTTGTCCGAAATTTCGATACGATCGCAATGGAGAAAAACGGGTCCAAATCCAAGCTCGTATGTAAGAATCACGATAGTTAGAACATTTAAATTTTAAATTTAAATTAAAAACAAAGAAGGGAAAAAACGTAAATAGCCATACCTCCTAAAACCATAGCAAACACGAACGCACACAACAGGACCACAGCCGCCTACGTTTACGCTCGAATCGCCACCACCATGTGTTTCTATACCCAGATCCAAGTTCACCAATGCTCCACTCATCCTTGGGCACACCCTCCTCCCAACCGCGATCACCTCCAGCACTCCACAACTGCTAGCGAAGCCGCCACATCCTCGCCAACTTCTAGCGATTTCTAGCAACCTCCAACATGAACGAACCATATAGATTGACTCCACTCGACGCCCTCTACGATGTAGTGCCTTCTAATCGTCGATCGGACGACGATCCACCGTTAAACGAAACCATTGCCTATGAACGGCCGAAACTTCTTCAACATTTTCTGGTCAAATGATGCATCCAATCGAAAAACAAATTGCAGCAGTAGATTGTGCTTGTCGAGAGCTTTCGAGCGATATATAATATGACATAGTTTGAGGAGTTTGAATTTTGAAGTTTGATTTGAATTTTGGGAATGAGGGTTTTTAATATTGTCTGCCATTGGGAAGGAGGAGATGAGAAAGAAATGTACGTACAGAAAATATAAAAAAAGGCTGCTAGGGTTTATAACAGCCTATATATAGGCAGAGATGGATGAGAACTAATAGACAGATCGAAGCGGGTCGAAACGATAACGACGACCCGAAAAGCCCGTTTCGTTCCCGAAACGAAAATAGGTCATCCAATATATCGAAATATATGTTTTTTATATTTTTAAATTTAATGAAACTAAATTCAAATCCAAATTCCATTGTATAAAATTTTTAGCATTTATGATCGAATTATATTCATTTAAATTCTTTTAATTGATTTCTACGCATTTCGAGCCCGCACGATCAAACGATATGTCTGATCGCTATGGAACTTGAAATCCTTCAGTAATTCATTGTTATGGATCCGATGAAACTAGTTTCGTCGAAATCCGAGACAGTGGCCAAAATGGCTAATTTTCACATTAATTAAATAAATTGTTATTAAATTGATTTAATCACCTTTTAAATTCAAATTTAAAAGTTAACCATTTTATCATTTATGATTAAACAGGAATTTGTAATATTTTAAAATAATTTTTCCATGTTAAATCCAAGATTTGAACATTAAATTAATTTCAACGCTCAATTACAACTGAAATAAAACCTAGTTTAATAATTTAAATTTCAATCAAATTCTTTTATTTTATTTTAAATTTTCAATCAAATTCCTTTATTTGATTTACAAGTTCTTATATTAAATCAACCATTACGGTATGACTTTAATTAACATAAGTTTACATTTTATTACATTCTTATTCTACAGTTATCATCTTAATTCATATTAACTGCAATATTTAACTATTTTTAATTTCAATTGTTTTACAATTAATTTCAACGAATTAAATAATAAGGTGATAAACAAAGCAATTGTCATATATTAGTAATCCAAACACATTTCTAAATTTATTGTTTACAGACAGAAGCTAGTAAATTTACGTTCTGATTAATTTATTTCATATTCCATAATAACCTTATTCCAATTTATCATATAATTCAACATTTAATCCAACATTTAATTTACTCCCTATTTATAATTATAACCAAATCAACTTTACAATAATTTCAATTGATTGAAATTACATTAAAATAGTTGTCAATAACATTCAAACAACATTATTAAATCATATTCTAATTATATTTCTCATAAATAAATCATAAATTTTAATTTCTCACAATATTAAATTTCAAAATCTTATTTAATTAATATTTTAATTATCAAAATTTACGGGTCGTTACAATTACTTTCTAGAAGTTTCTAATCATGTTTAGTAAAAGTAAGCTTGTTTTGTTATTAAAATGTGTGTATATATGTTAAAATATGTTAACAAAGGTGCGGCAACGTTGCGACAACTTATATTGAACAAAATGTTGATTTTCGACAAAACGTTTTATGGTCACATTTTGACATTTTTGTTAAACTGTTTATTTATGTAAACAAAACTTGAAATTTTTTTGTTGTCCTTCTTAAATAATTAAAACAAGTGTATCCGACTTATAAAATCATATTTAAAAATATTAAAATCCAATTATAAAAATACGACGTCGATTTGTCAACGTGTGATGAAATTTGTCAATCGTTATAAAACAAGCATATTTATAGTTATAAAACTTTTATCAATAAATTATTATCATTTTATAACAATTTAAAATAGAATTATTGAACATTTTAAACAAAAATTAAGTATATTCAATTTTATTGAAAACCGGCTTTTTTCACTTTTTGATGAAAATCCAAACTTCTTTATTTTTTAATCAAATTCTAAAAATATGTTTATCATTCTTATTTATCACATAAAACACGATTATTTACATTTGAAAATTCAATGTTTGAATATTTAAAGTTAATTAAATATTCCATTTAAAAGTGATCAAATTACGGGTCGTTACAGTAAACCAAACCCGAATTCAAAATAATCCAATTAATGAATATCTATCATTTCAAAATCTATGGTTCTATACTTTAATAAATTTGCATTCTCAAACTATATGACTTTGTACTGGCATCAATATAAGTAAATGCATAGATAAATAAATGGACCTTATATCCAATATAGCTTAGTGTAATTTTTTGCTTGTCCATACCTGAATCGATCGCCATAAAACGACTTTTAACTCATCACTTAGATTCCTCCAATCATCAAGTGTGAATGGAACATGCTCACATACAAGTGGTCCAAGAAATGAAGATAATTGTACTAACCCTGGCCTTATTGGTATGGCTTCATCATTGAACACAACTTTAATTCGATCACGACTATTTAATGGGAGTCTTTTTCCTTTTGTTGGATCTCTACTACCTTTTTTCCGAGATGTACTTGCGGTTTCATCTTCACTTGCTCTCCCAATTTCCATCTCAGCATCGTCATTTGGGTCAGAAGGGATTTCATGTTCTGAGCGGAGTCTTTCTTCACCTGACAAATCCCTTTCTTCATACTGCATTTTCTCTATATCACGTAGTGCTTGTTCTTCGCCTTCATTACAAGCATTGGCTAGCTTCTTATCATTGACTGCTTATTCTTGGCCTTTATTGCAAGCATCGGCTGGCTTCTTATCATTGACTGCTTGTTCTTTCCCTTCATTGCAAACATTAGCTGGCTTCTTACATTTTCCATTTGAATTATACTTCTGCTTTGAAGTATACTTCTGGGATTCCTCTTCAAACTTTCTCTGGTTGCGAGTACGTACAATGCTTGGAAACATCCCTTTCCTACAAATGAAACAAAATACGGTATTGTTTAGATTTACGATAACAAAGGAAATAGAGGATAAATCATAAATTAACTCAGGCATGTTGTCCATATAAATATACTTGATAGAAACTGATAAGTTGTCTGTATGAATATATTTGCAATGTGCATTAAACTCAAGCATTAACTCAATATGCATTAACCCAGGCATATAACTGAGATGTAGTGCATTAACTGCAATGTGCATTAATCAATGTTGGGATTAAATGGTGTGCCTCTAGGGTATGGTTTTACTGCAATGTACATTAAACTGAGAAGTAGTGTGTTAACTTAGGCATATAAAGTTGAATCCAGTGCAACAAGAAGAAACAGGCAATCCATAAATCCATAAAACTGTAGATCAATCAAAAGTAAAGTACAATAAAAAGCCAGAAAGTTCAATACTATTGTCTCTATAATGTATTTAAATTGCAAAAAGTAGACAGTAATAGCTTCAATATTGTTGTCTCTGTAATATATTTAAAGGTAGCTTAATGATCAAATAACAAGCATTATTTTCTTATAATACAACTTTCTGAAAACTTAGGCTAATGTCTACATAAACTAAAGTCAAATTACTCTACATAGAATAAAGGAAATTATATACATCTCATGACACAGGTGACATGCAACTGTGCAAGTATTAACTCACATTAATTTAACCATTTCAACAAAATTGCCAGTTTAGTGCCAACTAATATGACAAGGAAATCTTAAGGCTTTGGTACTTAAATTCTAAGTAGCAATAAAATAAATAATGGTATACTAGTTAGAGTTGAAAAAATATACTAGTATACATGTTTAGATATAGGACTTTTGTAACGACCCGGATTTGTCAATGTTTAATTTGGAATATTTAAATGGTTTTAAATATCGGATTTTGGATTATAATTTAGTTAGTAAGATTTTAAAACTAAAATTTCAAGCGATTTCATAAATTTTGGAAAACGTCGATTTAATCGACGTGCTAAAATAGCGATCCGGGGCACAGTCTCGGAATTACTTCGACGAAACCAGTTCCATTGGATCCATAATAATGTATTTTTATCGGATTTCAAATTTCGTAGTTTTTGGGGTTATCGTTTGGTCGTAAGGGATATAAACGCGTTGAAATTAATATCGAAAATTCAATATAATAATTGGGTTCAAACAGCTATCTTCTCCATACGATCGAATTAGGACTCAAAACCTCTTCCTTTCAGTTAAATTCACAATTTAATAATGTAATTTTTAAATCACGTCCTTTTATACCCCCTTCCTTTCAGTTAAATTCACGAGAAAGAAAGAAAAAAAATGTACAGATCGAATAAAATCACGACCTCCCTCTCATTTTCTTTCTTCCATTCAAAATAAAATAAAGGGAAAAAATAAAAAAGAAACGAAATCTTGTCTCTCTCCCTATTTCAGAAATCGAATCGTGTATTCATCTTCATACGCATCTTCTGCTCGTTCAAGATTCACAAAGACGAAATCGAGAGATAGAAAAAAAAGGAATCGATCTCGAGCGGTGTGATGTTGGGTATTCACGATTGGGTCATGGGCAAAGTGGGGAAACAACATCGAATATTGGGGAGGAGGCGATCGAGCGAGAGGGTTCGTTGCTAGATGGAAGGCGGCGGCTTCGTGCGCGTGCAAGGGGAACGACGGCGACAGTTTAGGGTTTGAAGCAGCAGTCTGGTCGAAGGACAATAAGCGCACGTTCGATAAGGGCACGACGATTTTGGAGGACCGCGACTGGGAGGACGTTGACCATGTTTATTGCGTGACTAGGTAATGGAGCTGCTCAACTTGATGTCACCACTGGTTTAGAGATTGAATGACTTGGTGATTTCAGGCGACGCTTGGTCGCGAGTTGATTTCGGGCTTGCCTAAGCTTGCCTGTGCATGAAAGGTTAGGATTAAGATAATTTCTTAAGTTAATTTCTGGTAATTAAGATCCTAAATTGTAATTAGTGATTAAAAATATTAATAGATGTTGTAAATCTTATAAATAGATAACCCATTAGTTTTAGGTCGAAATCGGATGAAATAAGCAGCACCGAAATCGTATCGGGAAATATCACGCTATAAAAAAATTGGTATGGCGAATTAAAAATCAAAGTGAGTACTTCTCACTCATTTGGATTACCGAATTTAATTTTAAATAGTTAAAATTAATTCTGGATGCTTGGTTGAATTTATTAATTAATTATCAGTTGAATGTGATATTATATATATATATATATATGTAACGACCCGCTTATTTTGGACCATTCAAATCGACAATAAATCCACACATGTCGGACTTGAATAATTCAAAACAATAGATTGTTATTTAAATTTGGCAAACTCATCATATACAGTAAATAAATCAATCATAAAATCACAGACACAGAGTAATACAATAATACGCAGCGGAATAGATAAAATAATAGTTCATGAAGCTACTATATAAACATCAGAGTTAGAAATAAAATACAACAGAATATCTCAAATGCAGTGAAGTCTCCAGTACAATAGATTACTTCTCTGAACAAATCAACTAGAAGAGCTGAAAGCTGAGGCGATAGTTGGATCTCCAAAGGAAGCTCCAGACTCCAAGGGTGAGTCTCAAATGCTGTATCACTCGGTCTGACCCGAGCGTAAAGCAAAACACAAAACACTCGAGTCAGGATTAACATTCTTATATCAATAAATCCAACTCAAGTGAAATATCAACTGAAATACAAGTAACTTGAAGGATGTTTGGGATAACCACCCTCTAAGGATCCGTGAAACTATCTACAATGTAGAAATATACACTATAACACCGTGGTCATTACAAATTAATTTATTCTTCAAACCCAAATATCATTTCATTTCAAATATATCTATTTTCCTAAATAATTTATAAAGTAAAGTATTTAGAATTTCCTCAAGTTTCACAAATCGATTCAAATCAACTCAAATTCCAAATTCAAATTTATTCAAAGCTTAATTCATCAATTCCATATAGTTCTCAATAGACCATTTAAAATTTCAATATATTTCAAAGCTTTAATATTCAACATTTCAAAGTTAAATTTAACAGTTTCATATAGCTCTTGATTTAACTTCACTATTATTTAATCAGGGAATATTCACTTAATAAATTCAATATCATTTAACTAGCCTTAAATTACATTTTTACTAAATATTTCCCTAAATTTATTTAAACAAGAAATATTCATTAAATTACTTAAATCAAACCCAAGTTATAAATCATATCTTAAATTTCAATTTCAATTATTTTCAAATCGGTTTAATTAAATAAAATTCTTTATTGAATACAATTTCAACTAAATTCAAATTATCTTCCCCACCTTAACTTATTCAAATTTTTACCAAAATCTATTTTGAAATATAAATTTAAATACTTACCATATTATATGTGTTAAATCAATCTTAGTTAAAATAAATATTATTATTAAATCCATATATATCATTACCATTTATATATAATAATTTAAAAATCAACATTTATTAAAACCGTATATTTTTTTCCAAAACCATAGAATTTATTTTCAATATATTTATATATGGACCAACGGTGTCTGTATATAATTTCCTATTTATGGTCAAGTGATACGGATATTTATCATTTCAATCCGTAAATTTAAATACATACGGGAAGATATCTTTTCAACCCGTAATCCCAAATTCAAATTAATTGAAAATCGCTTGGGTTTATCATTTCAACCCATAACGATTTTCTCCTATTCTAAAGTCCATTCAGGTATGTATCATTTCAACCCATAGTGAATTCTATACTAACAAGGAACTTGCAGAGTGATAACAGATAATATAAAATACAACAACAGACATATATCATCAATAATAATATAATATAAACAACAGGATATTGTGTCATATCCTGCAGGTGAACAGTTACAGACAATAGTATATATAACAATTTAAATAACTACAGCAGTATATTTCAATTGTCGTTTCAATTGAAATCAAATTTAATAAATAAAAGAACGTTAATCATGAGTGATTGCTCACCTTCCGAGGCTAGATAGAATATACAATGAGATAAGTTACGAATCCAAGCACAAATTTCAAAACAAAGCAAGATTGAACTCGAATCGACGAACGAAGCTGATAATCAAGAAATGAAGAACTGAATCAGAATCAGTTTGAGATATATACATATATACAGAAATATTTGTTATTTCATTAAAATAAATATTTTGATTTAAGACAAAAATTTTAATTAAAAATAAAATATAAAATAAAATAAATAAATAAAATACATACTTATAATAACAAAAATCACTTCAGTTCAAACCATTTAAAATTCATGTATTCTCTTTATAAAACCATACTTAAAACTAATATACAAATGCAGACACCACATAATATAATTAATGTAACATGCATAAAGCACTTAACCACGTCACATTATTATGTATTATATTTATCAAAACATATCACGTTATAAAACCAACATATACACTTTACTGTAAGAATAGAATGTTTATATAACATATAACAATATGCAGACAAGCTTATATAAGTATCAACAAATAATATACATATTACCCACAACAGTATTATATGTCACATACCGGATTTTTCGACTTTCGAAAATTCGACATCGAGACTCACTTTATCGACTGCCGAGCAATCGAGTGCCGGAAACTCCAATAGTGAGGGTTTTAAGAAAAAGAAAAAGTAGAAGAAGAAGAAGAAGATAGAAGAAAAAGAGAAGAAAGAAAGAAGAAGAACGACAGAAAACACATCAGAACAGAAAACAATATCAGATCTTACACATCGCAGCGGAACAATATACAATAGATAATTACTAATCTTTTAAAACAAAGAACTATATCATTTTATACATACATCAATCATCAGAGTCAATATACAACAACGGACAGCTATATAACTTGTCCTCATACAGAATACACAGCGGAATAAATACTATCAGATACAAATACTACGTCTCGCCATCCATCTTGCTTCCAAAGCTCCAGAATATCCAGAATATCCTGATAACATAACTCTAGGCTGCCCGTGTGGAAATTGGTGGGCACCCAGAGTTTAGAAGGGAAACAATAAACTCCGAGTCAGTCATGGTGACTGGTGTGAGATCGTAAAACAGTTTATCTTTAAAATAAACAACAGGAAAACTTTAATGTCAAATTCGCAATGCTTTTGGAAAATGAAACTACCATAAGACCTCCCACCACACACACAATGCAAACGCAGACTTGGAGGAGATTTCTTCTTATGTTAGTCAAAGATGCTTACTACGCAAAATCAAATCATTTTTGATATTATTATTAGTGCATAGTGTAGAAAACATTTCGAAAGTAGAATATAAATCTTAGCCAGCATAGGTACCATTATATTATGCCTGTTATAGCTGCCTCCTGAAGAGACAGGTTATACAATTGAAATCGTAAAGGCTCGTATTGTTTCTTTGGATTTCCAACAAATGGTCAGGCTAAGGAACTTCCTATCCACGATGGGTACGTCCCTGGAATAGACGACCCGAGAACCTAACCGGATCTCTGCCAATACAAGGCCGGGTTACCTCTGCAAAAATAGGTAACTACTGACACGCGTATGCCATCCCCCGATCGTCACCGATCTTCCCGAGGATCCCCGATTTGCAACAACCACAAAGAAATAAATTTTGCAGCAACCACAGAGGTTAAGTATCTGGGCTCCATACCATGATACCACCTTTATCCAGAAGGAATGACATACACTAAGGGGCGCTACTCCCTAGAACCTTGCCGCATTCGTCCTGTTTCGACCATTTCCGGGGTGTGAGGCTCGACGAAGTCTCGTCCACAAAGCTACGCTTTCTCAAAAAGCCCTGCTTCGGGTCAAACAAAATGATCAACCTATGATCACAAAGATATAAGATCAAACAAATGATCATATCGCAAATGATCAAACACTGATCATTTCACAGCAACACTCAGTATGCCATGTTACCAAATTGGGATATATCGCTGATAAATTTCAACTACATAACCTCTGAGCTCGTACGTCTCAGAGAAGGGTGTTAAGCTAAGAGAATAAATTCTCCGCCACCAACAGAAATGTATTTGAAAGAAATCAGCTTTATATCTCAAATTGTAACGTCAGACACACAATCCATACAAGTCTGTTCCGGGATCGAACAGAACCGAAGGCACTTCTCACGAAGCCCTTGCAATTCCGGATAATTTTCAATCACGTCAGGACTTCCCGTCACTAAGGGTGATAAAACCTCTAAATCGGAGATCAGCCGATGTAGAGTAACTCGACGGTAATCCTTCCGTTTTCAAAAATATCCGGTCTTCAACACCGGTTTTCAAATGCGATTCATAACGACGTATCACATATTCGGAATGGGTTATACGACCCCATGGTCCTTTCCCGGCTAACCCGAATAGTGAGCGCTTATTCAAAAATAAGTGTGGCATTCAAATTCATCCAATTCACAACAAATACCTATCTAAAGGTAATTATTGATAGTCGGTTATTTAACTATCAATAAAGATGCGCAACATCATCAGATTCCAAATAACTTTCCAAATTATTTCATCTTCAAAAATATCTTTACTAGATATAAAATTTCCACACTTAACCATTTGAAAACAATTTCAAATCAAATTTCCACACTTCAAAAATAAATCAATATTTATTTTTAAACAACTTCGCTTTCTTTTATAAATTCCGTATTGAATTTATACTTTCGAATATCTACTGATATTCGATTTTCAAATCGTTTTCAATATTCAATTTCAATTTATCTTTAAGAAGATAAATTCTCAAAACATTTCATTTCATTTTGGAAAACATTTCCATACTTATTTAAAAATAAGTCAGCAATTCACAATCCATTTATTTTCAACACTTGGAAAATATTCGATATACTTAAATCAAATTAAGTATATATATATTTCATTCTTTTAAGGAAATCATTTACTTTGACGACATTTGTTTGAGTCAAAACGAATGTTACGTAAAACATCGTTACGACGACTCAAAACCACTAGTATAGGGATTTGAAAATTAAGATAGATATTTATAAATCCCAATACTACATAAAACATTTCCTTTCGGAAACCATTTACTATAACAACAGTGTTATAGTCCACCATTTCCTTAAATTTCTCGAAAACGTCTATTTCAACAAGTATGTTGAAATCTATGCTTTCGATTCATAATACATTTTAAAACATCGTTAAAAACAATCAACTTCATTTATAATGTCGCTTTCCCAAACAATATCCATTTTACTTAACAATATATTCACCGTCCAAAATCGTGAATATACTTCACTAATCACATTTCACTATTTAATTCATCAAATTCAATTTATTTCAAATTTATAAAACAACGCTTATAAATTCCATTTCTGTTTTATAACAACTTCGGTTTATAAATCTCCTTTTATTAATTTCTAAAATACACTTATTTAAAATAAGTGATTTCAGATTTATAAAACAACGTTTATAAATTCAACCTTATATTTCACAATAACTTTGATTTATAAATCCCCTTTATTAACAAGTTCGATAAATACTCCCATTAAAGGCAAAAATCCAGTTTTATAAGTTAATTTCTTATAAATCCTCCATTCTACAATTTCATTCATTTTAACTTCACCATTTATAAATCTATAAATTTCATTCTTTTTAACTTTACAATTTATACATCTATAAATTTCATATCGATTTTCCAAATTCGTTTCAATTTGCCAGTTAAATTTCTAATTGGACTTCCCACTTATTTCTTTTTAAATAAATTCCTTTTAAAGAAAATAAATTCCTTTATTTTTTTCCAAACTATTTAGAAATCCAATTTTTAATTAAATTCTTCAATTTAAAAATCACTATTATACGAAATTTATTTATTTAACATTTTCACTTGATTCTGGAATTTATTCAATACGATTATAAAAATTTACTTTTTATACTTTAAAAATTCCTTTCTTCAAAATTTCTTAAATTTCAAAAATTGATTCACTTAGAAATTTTCTACTTGGATTT
Source organism: Allium fistulosum (assembly GCA_030737815.1). Classification (NCBI taxonomy): domain Eukaryota; kingdom Viridiplantae; phylum Streptophyta; class Magnoliopsida; order Asparagales; family Amaryllidaceae; genus Allium; species Allium fistulosum. The sequence continues at coordinate 1,045,606,331 of CM060905.1, forward strand.
CAAAAATTCAATTTCGTTTATCTTTGGAATCCAATGATGTCAAACATCCATTCAGCTAAATTTTAGCTTTCAAACAATTTCCAGATATCAATATGATTAATAGCATCACTATAATCATTCACAGATTCATATCACAATAGAAATGAATTAAATAAATGTGAGGGGTCCAGTTGGATCCCTCCAACCTGTTTCCCTGCATCCAAAGATGTTAGCACAATACCAATTCCGCTCCAGTACGGAATTATCGCGGTATATAGGTTTTTATAAATCCGCTTACTAACGGCGCAATAGGGTCTCATCCGCTATACGAGGCGGGAAATCATCAATCCAATATATACATATGCCAATATGTATATACTGCTATATATATAGATATATCCTATTATATCTAATAGCACATCCAATAACAATCATCAATCAATAATAACTGTAAATTCAAATTTCCTTCGAGTGAGAAAATCTCACCTTAGCTTTTTATTTGCAATCCCATCCCATTCCAGTTTGTTTTCTTTGCAAATTTAACCTTGTATAAATGATTATACAATTTTATCAATATCCGAAATAAATCGAACAAATTAGTTTTCATTTAATACATTATTTTGAATTTATATAGGTTAGAAAATAAATGTATAACTTAGTAACTTATTTCACAGTAAAGTAGATTCTTTTTTTTTTTTTAAACTCTTTAAACAATTGAATTTTTTTATTTTAAAATAGGCATGTGAAAGTATCTAATTTATAACATACTTTAAAATTTAACAGTACATACATATATTTCCTTCTATAAACATATGAAACTAAAAATTTTCTTTACTGTAAAATCTTTTCTTTTACAAATATTTATTTTACGAAACAGTGGATAACTTCATTTTTTTCATTTCTTCAAACTGTATATACATATAGTTATCATCTTAAATTAAAACAGGTTTTAAACTTAAATTAACTTGGTTTAATTAACAATTTTACCTGTATATTAACTAACTGTATATTATATTTACTCATACACATATAAATTAATTTAGAAATCGAGTAAAATAAAATAAAATTTTACCTCACTGACCAAAATCGAACTCGAAATCACCAGCCCTCACGAGATCGACACCGGCCACAATGTCTTACCCCATCTTCGCTTTGCATGCGCGAGCTCGTGCCTGCCCCTAGCCCAGTTCCATCACGAGACCATCAAATCGAAGTCGCCCCTTGCGTTGCCTCTTCCAGTCACAGTCGCGACACCACTCCATCAACATCAGCCTTCGCGACTTCGCGCCTCGTGAATCCCCATCGCCAGAGTCGCCATCGCACCCTCTTCCTCGATTGCCTAATCGACCGCGACCCAATCACTTTCAAACCTAACTCGCGAAACTCCTCCAGTGCCGACGCACTCGGCGACAATGCCCCGAGCTTGAATTCGAGCGACGATCGCTGCCGCCCCAGAGCTTCCCCATCGATTTCGCGCCCATCGATCGCGCGCCTTCGTCGATGCCATTTGAACGTGAGCGACCCCCACCAGCAACACCTCGCGTGACGCTTCCCTCTACCCTGTCGCGATCGAAACCCACACGAGCTAAAGCCCTAGTTCATCGCGATAAACTTGCTGCCTCGATTCGAACGAAAGAAAAAAAAAACAAGGGGAGGCTGCCATTTTTATTTTGTTCTTTGATTTGAACTGAGGAATGAGATAGGGATGGGTTGCGTGATTTTCGTATCGTGATTGCAGGCGTGTTTTAAGGCTGAAACTAAGGGAAGAAAAGTTTTTAAACGTAAATGTTTAAATAAAATTTTAAATTTAAATCTCGATAAAAACTTCAATGCATTTTCGTATCGTATTCTCACATATGAACTCCGAAAAATACGAAACTTGAAATCTGACAATAATTCGACGTTACGGACCCAATGGAACTGGTTTCGTCGAATTCCTAGACTGTTTGAAAATTGACTAGTTTATAACTATCGGTTCGAGTGATTATTTTCAAAACTGAACAAAACAGTTCGAAATTAAATTCTGAAGCTTCTATCATCTTCAGTATTATCAATACGAATTTTAAAAGCTTTCGAAATATTTTTCTTCGGCTTAAAATTGTAGATTTAAATTTTTATCCAACTCTCAATCGATTAAATTTTATAATTTAATCGCCAGATTCAAATTTAAATCGGGAATTCAAATTAAATTATCGTTCAAATATTTAAAATTAATTAAATATTCTCAATTAAATTCGGTCAAAATTCTGGGTCGTTACAGACTTCCCTCCTTAAAAGAATTTCGTCCTCGAAATTACAAGTTAGGAAAAAATGTCCTTAACTCGTCTACTATTTTTCACAATTCAATAGTTTTATCAAATTTTCAAAACAAATCTTTCTACTAAAGATTCGTTATTAATTCAACTAACTTTCTAAACCTTCTATAGTTTTCAAACATCATTGTTTTCCTCAAAATTCAAATTCGAGTTTAAATTCAAATTTTAAACTTTCAAATTTTCTCAAAAATTTTCTAACACCCTAAATTTTCGAAAAATTTCGCCAGCGTCTCCTTTGCGCGGCTAATACGGCACTACTACAAAACGTCCCTACGGACTCTCAGATTTCAAAACGAAAAAGAAAAAGCCAAGCGGCTAGAGAGAAATCATCAAAAACTCAAATTAAAACTCAAATACATACCTTTTTCGAGCAATTCAAATTCTCTTCTAAATTAAAATCCCAATTCCTTTACACATGTATATCTACTAGCCATTATATCTAGTTACAGCATTCAAACTATTTTGCAAATTCTATTACAAAATTTCAAATATAAACTGTTTACACATTTTTTTTTTTTAACTTACTATTGAAGTTACATATCTATTCTCATTCAATTTTACATTTCGATTCACATTCGAATTCAATTCACAATTCCAATCTAATTTGGATTTAGTTTACTTCGTTTTCCACAAATCAAATTCAATTGCAGTTTTATTTACTTACAAATTCAAAATGAATTTTAACATTCAATTTCATTTTCTGGCACTTGCAATCGCAATTTATTCATTCATTCACTAATTCATTCGTTTTTCAATTTGAATTTCATTCTAATCAAATTTCAAATATTCTATAAGTTATCTACTTATTAATATTTCGTAAGTATTTTAAATAGGATTCCAGAGTCGTTTCAATTTTTTTTTCAAAACCATTTTTTTTGAAAACAATTCAAATCATTCTTTGAATTTCAAAACAAAACCCAAATTTTTTCAAACAACTTCTATTTAAAACAAATTGGCAGCAATTCCTCTTTTGGAAACCCGAGAATGAACACCGATGATGCCGCGGTCATCATCGAAGTTATTTTCCAGCGACCGAAAAGAGTTTAGAGCTTTTATCTCTCTACAATACTTTTCAAACCTTTGAAATTCATTTTCAAATCAAAAATGATTTAAACTTCCAAATTTCCAAAAATTTCTCTGGAATTCCGTTTTAAATTACAATTCACATTTATAATTTACATTCTTTAGTTTCATTTGTATACGAATTCATTTCTTATCTTTGGAGTTTATAATTTCAATTTCTCATTTAATTTCAGTGATGATAATTCACTATTATTACTTCCTAACATCCATGCAACCATATACTATAGTACTTTATAGAAAAACATTTATTTTCTATACAAAAATAGTTTTGGGCAAAATTATCTCATTCACCCTATTCAAAACAATACTGTGCCGAATTGTTCTATTCAAGTGTTTAGAAACCCCTTCGATCCAGTTGCGCAGACTGAGCCGACGAAGGTTCATATACCACTCAATAAACCAATCATCACAATACGAAACAATTTTATATTCAATAACAAATACGCGCTCATATCTATTATTACACTCAAACTCATTCTAGAGTACTACTGACTCTATCTCTAATGAGTAACACCCAACAGAGCAGGGTTGTCGCTTAACCATATGCTCTGATACCACTTTGTCACATACCAGATTTTTCGACTTTCGAAAATTCGACATCGAGACTCACTTTATCGACTGCCGAGCAATCGAGTGCCGGAAACTCCAATAGTGAGGGTTTTAAGAAAAAGAAAAAGTAGAAGAAGAAGAAGATAGAAGAAAAAGAGAAGAAAGAAAGAAGAAGAACGACAGAAAACACATCAGAACAGAAAACAATATCAGATCTTACACATCGCAGCGGAACAATATACAATAGATAATTACTAATCTTTTAAAACAAAGAACTATATCATTTTATACATACATCAATCATCAGAGTCAATATACAACAACGGACAGCTATATAACTTGTCCTCATACAGAATACACAGCGGAATAAATACTATCAGATACAAATACTACGTCTCGCCATCCATCTTGCTTCCAAAGCTCCAGAATATCCAGAATATCCTGATAACATAACTCTAGGCTGCCCGTGTGGAAATTGGTGGGCACCCAGAGTTTAGAAGGGAAACAATAAACTCCGAGTCAGTCATGGTGACTGGTGTGAGATCGTAAAACAGTTTATCTTTAAAATAAACAACAGGAAAACTTTAATGTCAAATTCGCAATGCTTTTGGAAAATGAAACTACCATAAGACCTCCCACCACACACACAATGCAAACGCAGACTTGGAGGAGATTTCTTCTTATGTTAGTCAAAGATGCTTACTACGCAAAATCAAATCATTTTTGATATTATTATTAGTGCATAGTGTAGAAAACATTTCGAAAGTAGAATATAAATCTTAGCCAGCATAGGTACCATTATATTATGCCTGCTATAGCTGCCTCCTGAGGAGACAGGTTATATAATTGAAATCGTAAAGGCTCGTATTGTTTCTTTGGATTTCCAACAAATGGTCAGGCTAAGGAACTTCCTATCCACGATGGGTACGTCCCTGGAATAGACGACCCGAGAACCTAACCGGATCTCTGCCAACACAAGGCCGGGTTACCTCTGCAAAAATAGGTAACTACTGACACGCGTATGCCATCCCCCGATCGTCACTGATCTTCCCGAGGATCCCCGATTCGCAACAACCACAAAGAAATAAATTTTGCAGCAACCACAGAGGTTAAGTATCTGGGCTCCATACCATGATACCACCTTTATCCAGAAGGAATGACATACACTAAGGGGCGCTACTCCCTAGAACCTTGCCGCATTCGTCCTGTTTCGACCATTTCCGGGGTGTGAGGCTCGACGAAGTCTCGTCCACAAAGCTACGCTTTCTCAAAAAGCCCTGCTTCGGGTCAAACAAAATGATCAACCTATGATCACAAAGATATAAGATCAAACAAATGATCATATCGCAAATGATCAAACACTGATCATTTCACAGCAACACTCAGTATGCCACGTTACCAAATTGGGATATATCGCTGATAAATTTCAACTACATAACCTCTGAGCTCGTACGTCTCAGAGAATGGTGTTAAGCTAAGAGAATAAATTCTCCGCCACCAACAGAAATGTATTTGAAAGAAATCAGCTTTATATCTCAAATTGTAACGTCAGACACACAATCCATACAAGTCTGTTCCGGGATCGAACAGAACCGAAGGCACTTCTCACGAAGCCCTTGCAATTCCGGATAATTTTCAATCACGTCAGGACTTCCCGTCACTAAGGGTGATAAAACCTCTAAATCGGAGATCAGCCGATGTAGAGTAACTCGACGGTAATCCTTCCGTTTTCAAAAATATCCGGTCTTCAACACCGGTTTTCAAATGCGATTCATAACGACGTATCACATATTCGGAATGGGTTATACGACCCCATGGTCCTTTCCCGGCTAACCCGAATAGTGAGCGCTTATTCAAAAATAAGTGTGGCATTTAAATTCATCCAATTCACAACAAATACCTATCTAAAGGTAATTATTGATAGTCGGTTATTTAACTATCAATAAAGATGCGCAACATCATCAGATTCCAAATAATTTTCCAAATTATTTCATCTTCAAAAATATCTTTACTAGATATAAAATTTCCACACTTAACCATTTGAAAACAATTTCAAATCAAATTTCCACACTTCAAAAATAAATCAATATTTATTTTTAAACAACTTCGCTTTCTTTTATAAATTCCGTATTGAATTTATACTTTCGAATATCTACTGATATTCGATTTTCAAATCGTTTTCAATATTCAATTTCAATTTATCTTTAAGAAGATAAATTCTCAAAACATTTCATTTCATTTTGGAAAACATTTCCATACTTATTTAAAAATAAGTCAGCAATTCACAATCCATTTATTTTCAACACTTGGAAAATATTCGATATACTTAAATCAAATTAAGTATATATATATTTCATTCTTTTAAGGAAATCATTTACTTTGACGACATTTGTTTGAGTCAAAACGAATGTTACGTAAAACATCGTTACGACGACTCAAAACCACTAGTATAGGGATTTGAAAATTAAGATAGATATTTATAAATCCCAATACTACATAAAACATTTCCTTTTGGAAACCATTTACTATAACAACAGTGTTATAGTCCACCATTTCCTTAAATTTCTCGAAAACGTCTATTTCAACAAGTATGTTGAAATCTATGCTTTCAATTCATAATACATTTTAAAACATCGTTAAAAACAATCAACTTCATTTATAATGTCGCTTTCCCAAACAATATCCATTTTACTTAACAATATATTCACCGTCCAAAATTGTGAATATACTTCACTAATCACATTTCACTATTTAATTCATCAAATTCAATTTATTTCGAATTTATAAAACAACGCTTATAAATTCCATTTCTGTTTTATAACAACTTCGGTTTATAAATCTCCTTTTATTAATTTCTAAAATACACTTATTTAAAATAAGTGATTTCAGATTTATAAAACAACGTTTATAAATTCAACCTTATATTTCACAATAACTTTGATTTATAAATCCCCTTTATTAACAAGTTCGATAAATACTCCCATTAAAGGCAAAAATCCAGTTTTATAAGTTAATTTCTTATAAATCCTCCATTCTACAATTTCATTCATTTTAACTTCACCATTTATAAATCTATAAATTTCATTCTTTTTAACTTTACAATTTATACATCTATAAATTTCATATCGATTTTCCAAATTCGTTTCAATTTGCCATTAAATTTCTAATTGGACTTCCCACTTATTTCTTTTTAAATAAATTCCTTTTAAAGAAAATAAATTCCTTTATTTTTTTCCAGACTATTTAGAAATCCAATTTTTAATTAAATTCTTCAATTTAAAAATCACTATTATACGAAATTCATTTATTTAACATTTTCACTTGATTCTGGAATTTATTCAATACGATTATAAAAATTTACTTTTTATACTTTAAAAATTCCTTTCTTCAAAATTTCTTAAATTTCAAAAATTGATTCACTTAGAAATTTTCTACTTGGATTTCAAAAATTCAATTTCGTTTATCTTTGGAATCCAATGATGTCAAACATCCATTCAGCTAAATTTTAGCTTTCAAACAATTTCCAGATATCAATATGATTAATAGCATCACTATAATCATTCACAGATTCATATCACAATAGAAATGAATTAAATAAATGTGAGGGGTCCAGTTGGATCCCTCCAACCTGTTTCCCTGCATCCAAAGATGTTAGCACAATACCAATTCCGCTCCAGTACGGAATTATCGCGGTATATAGGTTTTTATAAATCCGCTTACTAACGGCGCAATAGGGTCTCATCCACTATACGAGGCGGGAAATCATCAATCCAATATATACATATGCCAATATGTATATACTGCTATATATATAGATATATCCTATTATATCTAATAGCACATCCAATAACAATCATCAATCAATAATAACTGTAAATTCAAATTTCCTTCGAGTGAGAAAATCTCACCTTAGCTTTTTATTTGCAATCCCATCCCATTCCAGTTTGTTTTCTTTGCAAATTTAACCTTGTATAAATGATTATACAATTTTATCAATATCCGAAATAAATCGAACAAATTAGTTTTCATTTAATACATTATTTTGAATTTATATAGGTTAGAAAATAAATGTATAACTTAGTAACTTATTTCACAGTAAAGTAGATTCTTTTTTTTTTTTTAAACTCTTTAAACAACTGAATTTTTTTATTTTAAAATAGGCATGTGAAAGTATCTAATTTATAACATACTTTAAAATTTAACAGTACATACATATATTTCCTTCTATAAACATATGAAACTAAAAATTTTCTTTACTGTAAAATCTTTTCTTTTACAAATATTTATTTTACGAAACAGTGGATAACTTCATTTTTTTCATTTCTTCAAACTGTATATACATATAGTTATCATCTTAAATTAAAACAGGTTTTAAACTTAAATTAACTTGGTTTAATTAACAATTTTACCTGTATATTAACTAACTGTATATTATATTTACTCATACACATATAAATTAATTTAGAAATCGAGTAAAATAAAATAAAATTTTACCTCACTGACCAAAATCGAACTCGAAATCACCAGCCCTCACGAGATCGACACCGGCCACAATGTCTTACCCCATCTTCGCTTTGCATGCGCGAGCTCGTGCCTGCCCCTAGCCCAGTTCCATCACGAGACCATCAAATCGAAGTCGCCCCTTGCGTTGCCTCTTCCAGTCACAGTCGCGACACCACTCCATCAACATCAGCCTTCGCGACTTCGCGCCTCGTGAATCCCCATCGCCAGAGTCGCCATCGCACCCTCTTCCTCGATTGCCTAATCGACCGCGACCCAATCACTTTCAAACCTAACTCGCGAAACTCCTCCAGTGCCGACGCACTCGGCGACAATGCCCCGAGCTTGAATTCGAGCGACGATCGCTGCCGCCCCAGAGCTTCCCCATCGATTTCGCGCCCATCGATCGCGCGCCTTCGTCGATGCCATTTGAACGTGAGCGACCCCCACCAGCAACACCTCGCGTGACGCTTCCCTCTACCCTGTCGCGATCGAAACCCACACGAGCTAAAGCCCTAGTTCATCGCGATAAACTTGCTGCCTCGATTCGAACGAAAGAAAAAAAAAACAAGGGGAGGCTGCCATTTTTATTTTGTTCTTTGATTTGAACTGAGGAATGAGATAGGGATGGGTTGCGTGATTTTCGTATCGTGATTGCAGGCGTGTTTTAAGGCTGAAACTAAGGGAAGAAAAGTTTTTAAACGTAAATGTTTAAATAAAATTTTAAATTTAAATCTCGATAAAAACTTCAATGCATTTTCGTATCGTATTCTCACATATGAACTCCGAAAAATACGAAACTTGAAATCTGACAATAATTCGACGTTACGGACCCAATGGAACTGGTTTCGTCGAATTCCTAGACTGTTTGAAAATTGACTAGTTTATAACTATCGGTTCGAGTGATTATTTTCAAAACTGAACAAAACAGTTCGAAATTAAATTCTGAAGCTTCTATCATCTTCAGTATTATCAATACGAATTTTAAAAGCTTTCGAAATATTTTTCTTCGGCTTAAAATTGTAGATTTAAATTTTTATCCAACTCTCAATCGATTAAATTTTATAATTTAATCGCCAGATTCAAATTTAAATCGGGAATTCAAATTAAATTATCGTTCAAATATTTAAAATTAATTAAATATTCTCAATTAAATTCGGTCAAAATTCTGGGTCGTTACATTATATATACTAACAAATCTATATATACCAACCCATACCATATGTGCCTTAACAAATGCAGCCGAAACATATATATGAGTAAACATCACCATAAAATTAGTACTGCCAATCTCATATGAAATGTAGACTTATAAAACATATGCTTTATATAGACAACTGACACCTACATAAATAATATATATAGACTACTATACAACTCAGATAACTTTTATATGTGGCTTATAGAGCAGGCTGTAAAAGTCTATGCTATATATATCACCAACCTATGTGTACACCATACAACAAAAAAAAGATGCAGACGATATAACAATATGTGTAGACTTGAATAGATATAACATATGAATCCAACAGCACAAACATAACTTTATAAAATAGCATGTATGATCTATACTATATAACCTTATAAACTTTTATATATATATATATATATATATATACAAACTAATCTATTAAATAACTTATATCCTAAGCAACTTTATATATTTATATATATTATAAACAAATAATTAAAACACGTAGTATATAACATATTAAAATTTCACAAAAAAAGTCTTCACACGCCGTAACATTATATATATATACCAAACTGATAGTGTAATACGTCCTATATAAAATACTAAATATATATATTCATAAAAGAATTAGAATAAAGAAGTATGCAGGCAGACTCACATAAATTATATATGCAGGCTTATCAAGTTAGTAGTATAATATATAAATAACTTTATAAATATAGATATATATGAATATAAATATATGCACCTATAGAGATGCTCAAAGAAGGGAGGCAGCAGACTGTTCTCGGCCTACGTGGGCTGCGCTGGGGCTGGGCTTGACAAGTGGAGGTGGATCGCATCTGGGAGGAGCTGTGGCCGGAGGTTTTGAAGGAGGCGGAATGAATGGTGGACGGCGGAGAGTAAGGCAGAGGAAGGCTCGGGTCATGGTGCGCGTGAATCCGGGTGGGTAAGGCTGCATGATCGAACAAAGAAGGATGGGAGGATAGGTTGTGTTCGGCACTAGGTAGGTAGAGACTTCACGTGGAGGGGATGGTCTCTGATAGGAAGAGTGGTCTTCGTGGTGGGTAGAGGAATCATGGTTGCGGCGAACTGGGCTTAGTGATTGGTAGCCGAGCATAGAATGCGGCCATGGGATTTGGAGATGAAGAGAGTGAAGGATGAACAGTGGGAAAGATTTCGTCAAGCCTGGAGAGTTGTATATAACGTAGATAAAATTTGAACCGTTAAAAGAATGAATGCAAAGGGTATACAAATTTTATACATTTAGAATTTTGAAATGGCGGACGGCTGAATTCTAGGAAGTAATTAAATGTTAAAATGAATGATGTTCTATTCCAGGCATTTGAAATTTGAATGGGCAAAACAACGAAAAGGTTGAAATTTCGCGACCAATACGGCTGTCTGTTTGCGGTTTTCGTCGCGTATCGGACACCGAAATACAGGAATGAATATACCACAGAGATCAGCACGACGTGATGATCAAAACGGTACATAGATATCAGTGGCACGATCATCCTATCAAAAGTCGATAATCGGTACCGAAAATGCTGCTATTCCGTACGGAAAAATCCAAATGGAGCTAGAAACTTCCGAATTTCGCGAAACGAATTTCGCAGTCAGATTCAGAGTGTTCTAAATAAATTTTCTCATGTTGATACTTCTAGGTTTCAGAAAACTTTTAAATTCAACTGTTTTTAACTGATTTAAATTGAAATAGAATTTCACAAGAAAATAAACTTCAATATTATCAGATGAAAATTTACCAGTTGCTATGCTAAAATAGACGTATTTCAAATATTAAAATTTTGTTTTCAAATTCAAGTATTTAAAATTTCATAAAATTCCAGTTAAATATATTATTAAAACTATTAAAATTTACGGGTCGTTACACTCTCCCCCACTCAAAACTTTTCGTCCCCGAAAAGGAAGAAGGTAGGAGAATTGAAACAACTAGAAGGAAGAATAGGTTGAAAGATAAAGAAAAACAATTAATTTAAAACTATATAAATTTGCTTGAAATATTCATTTGAAAACTTCGCTTGCAAATCAATTATCTTTAATACATTTATACTTTTCTAAACCCATTTGTAAAATTTCTTGCTTCCCTTATAAATACCATTTATAAATGCACGATTTGAAAACAATTATTTACATCATTACTTATTATTTACAAAGAAGCTATTGAAAACATTAAATCCATAATTCATAAATTTTATACGTTTTATCTCAAGATACCTTTCAATATTATTAATAGATCAATAATCATTTACTTTAAATATGTTTTATTTAATTAATAACTTCTAAAATATTTATAACACTAAATTTTTTTTATTAAGCCCTATAGTGTATAAATAAACAATATTTAAAAGGATATAGTCAACAAGGAAAAGAAGGACTTGGAAAAACAGAATATAGGTGAATGAATAAAGCTGAGCAGATAAGGTAGATTCAAAAGAATAGTATCGGGCATGAATAATTAATTCAAACCATAAGGGTTTCAATTTCAAATATTAATACAAAATTTCTTTGTTGGAAATAATTTTATAAATAAAATACCTTTATAATAAAATACTTTTATAACTCGATGTTTCAACAAGTTTATCCTCGTTCCTGTAGACTCTGGCAGTGCGTTGATCAGGCGCAAAACTAGAATTCTCCAGGTACTTAGTAGACTTGTTTCAACACCCAGTGAAAATACTGGAAAAACTTTTAAAATGGATATGGAAAGTACAATCCAAACAAAAAAACAAACAAAACCTTTGTCTAACCATGGTTCGCAGATACACAATGATTACGCCTGGATCCCCCAGGAAACAATCCATATCCGTAAGCTTTCTCAGCCCTGCGAGTTACGCCATGATGACTAGTAGAATGCAGGATACACAATGGTTACGCCTGGATCCCCCAGGAAACAATCCGTACCCCTCTCAGCCAGGCGGTTTCGCTACTAATGCGACCTACATAGATGCAGGATACACAATGGTTACGCCTGGATCCCCCAGGAAACAATCCGTACCCCTAGGCCATCTTAGCCAGGTAGTTGCGCTATGCATCAGCGCTCGTAAGACCATGGGTAACGCCATGGAATTCGATGGAAACTCGAGTATCATATCCGGAAAACCAAAAATCAGAGAATATCGATAGAATGAATCCACAATGTGGCCACAAAGCGGATATCAAGCAGAAGGCACTTTCCATATCTTTACTTCGAAAATATGTATCATATAGTACCTTTTCAAATCACTTTCAAATATCGTACTTATATAAAGTCCATTATATATAAGATTAAATTTTCAAATCAAATACCTTTCCAAAATCAAAAGTATATCAAATCACACTTATATAGACTTCAATTATATAAGATTTCACTTTTCATATTGAGTACCTTTTCAAATCCATAGTTTTCGAATCAACATCATACTTATACAAACCAAATTTTTATATAAGTTCGATAACTCCCAAATCAGGTATTTAGTAAAAAATAAGGTTCTCAAATTTCAATTTGTTTCAATATCAATTGAGTTTCAAAATCATATACAATCCCACCAAATTATTTCTTCTCAATTTAAATATCATTAGTTTTAAAGTTTCCAACATAATAAATTTAGAAAATAAATCCAAATTTTCAAATTAATATAATTTTAAGTCAACCAATTCATTTCCAAAATCAATTGTTTTCAAAATCATCTTATACTTACATAAGGTCCATCTTATATAAGGATTAAATTTTATAAAATAAATTTCACTGTATGAAGAGCCATATGGGATTGAATATCTTTGCTTTTATGGGTTATATATCTTTGTAATTTGAATTGGAAATTTTCTTTTAGTAAGCAAAGATATTCTAACTCGACAGCTTTCAATTTCAGCGTCAAAATATATCAATGATATTAGAATATAAGATGTATATACGTCATCATTTCGCAGAATCACATTTGATCGCTCGCTCGATCACACAAGTTCGCTTTCGAACTAGTATGGTCCATTCGACTTCCCTAATTCGGACTTCGATATGGTTTCTCGACTAGAAGCCATCAGTCTCCTTGCATAGCCATATACTATGATAGAGAATTCTAGAATCAAGCCCAAAATCCATATCAAATATTCGCCATCAAGAATCGAATGAAAAATCATAACACGGAATGGTGTAATTCACCTCGAACTTGTGTACTCAAACCTGGATCGAGTTAATTATGTGAATAAAACAGCATACGTACAACTTATATATTTATTCCAACTTGTTAAATATATAGTTTCATAAAGATGTTACTAAGTTAAAACATTTAACTAAACTTTATTCAAAATATTTTGAAGACCAAATTCTTTTCAAAACATTTCAAATCTAAATTTCATATTAGAAAAATTTAAAATTGCCTTATTCATTTACTTAACAAAACAGTTTCAACTTATTTAAATCATATTACTACATACTTTAACATACATACCAAACTTATATACTTTATACTTTTCAAAATTTCTTAGCTTTGAAAAGTTAACCTTGATTTGGAAGTGCTCGAACCTTCAAAATAGTCGAAGAAATCAAATTTTAAATCCAAGAGTTGGAAATCAACAACAAATTAGTAAATCAATTTCAAAAGATAGGTTTCAAATTCGAAACTCAAGGACTGAACACCGGCTTACTTCAAATCATTTCAAATACATATACATATATCTTTCGAATATCAAATCATACTTCAAAATTTGAAATCAAAATTGGTTTCGCAAAATCACTCGCGTAGCAATGCTACTAAAGTGGCCTCTCCCTCACTCTGAAACTCGAAAATCAATGTCGATGATGCGTGCACTCATCACCGAAATTATTTTCCAGCGACATAAGTGAGTTTTGGACTTCTATTTTCTCAAGATTCTTTTGAAATTCTTCGAAATCATTCGAAACTCATTAGAAGTCATTTGAAACATTTCTTATTCGGAAAATACTTTTAAATCATATTATTATTATATATTTCAAAATCTTAAAACCAATTTCAAAAACACCGGAGTTCAATTCTCGAATTTCAAATTTAAAATCCTTCAGTCATAAATCATTTTTAGATAAATCAAATTTCTTATATAATTTTTCAAAATTACAAATCCTTTCGAAACTTCAAATTCTCATTTTAAAAAGGGTATTAAATCTTTATCGAAAACATTTCACTTTTACATATATAGAATATATAATCATACTTATCAAAATAATAATTTCGGTTTAGAAAACAATTTCTAAAATACAAACAAACCTGATTTTCAAAGGATGATTCACGGACGAATTTCAAAACAAAGATAAAGATTCAATTTAAAAGAACTCTAATCAAATAAAATTCTGATTCGAAGATAGGCTTGAACGAAGATGAGATAATTAACTTACAAAATAGAAGATGTGTAACGACCCCGACTTTCTCTCCATAGAAAGTCGCATCATTATTAAGAAAGAAAGGGATAGAAAAGAGAAAAGAAGAGAAAGAAAGAATAACAACACATCAGAATCTCACAACGGAACGAAACAAATATAATATATCACATAACTATTACATAGTCTTTACATAATCAGAGTACACAACTTATACATCACAAAATAGACAGTTATAAAACCTGTCTATTATACAACACAAGATACAATTCAAACAAACGACTCAGAGAAACCAACACAGCGGAATACTATATATCTACGAATGCTGAAGCCTCCTGCTCCATATCTCCTCCATAGATTCGTCAAAGCTAACCTGAATCCCTTGGCTACTCGTAAAAATTTGAGTACCCAAGAGTTTATAAAACAGAAATAAACACTTGGGTCAGACATGGGTCTGGTGTGAGTAAACGGGTTAAAATTGTTTAACTTCAAAACCTTTTGAAACCAAAGGTATCACGTAAGACTTCCCACACATAAACATGGAAAAGTTTTTACCTTACGCTAACCAAAACATTTGATAGGAAATCTGATTGTATTATAATAGGGTCTAGGGTTTTCAAGTAAAATACAGAAATAGCTGAAATGCTTACATCTCACATTCCAACATAGTTGGGCACAACTAATACGTACGGCACTTATTGGAGTTTGGATTCCATACAATGGCAGGGCTACTGGGGTATCGCCCGTCACAGTACGTGGCCTAGATCACCGTACCGAGGAGTACGCCCGCTCCCCTGCAACACAAAGCCGGAACCATCCCTTACTGGATAATCCCGAACAAGACAATCCCGTGGTTGGCGCGACCAACCACACACTAAGCCGAATAAAAGAAAAGGGACCTCTAGACAGGGATCTATCTTGCTCTCAGTGGGTGCTACCCACGAAGCCTTGCTGCACCTCCCCTGTTTTAGCCATTCCCGGTTGATGAGGCTTGAGGTTATGATTACCTTTAATCAGAACATATCACTTAGAATGCTCATCGTCCGCCTGACGATGTGCTGAAAGCATTCAATCCATATAAGTTCGTTCCGGGTTCGAACGAAACCGAAGGCATTATCTCGTTACACTCGTTTTGGAATCACCCTCAGAGTTAACGACAATAACCCTTGCACTCTGAATCTTCATCTTCACTTGAGATTCACGACCTATCGTTAATTTGGATCGATGTGGTATTCGGGTCTCCAGACCTGGAATACCGGTATACGGAAACCCGATCCCGGTCTCATCGAAATCCAAAACGTATCTTTTAAGGCCAAGTTGTTTAAAGGTTTAAACATTTAAACTTATTCAGGATGATATAAACAAATAGATAAATCATATTATCACAATTGATAATTCATATCAACATTCATCTCACAAAGCAGCATATATCATATATATATATGAGATATTTAAATCATCCAATATCAACCAATCACCCAATATCAAACATCCAGTATTAATCAATTATCTAAACAGAATTGATTAACTCTAATCAATTTAATTAACCTTTAATTAAATTAATTACTATTCTTTAATTACTTGGATTATCTTAATCCTGCTCACTATCATTAATTAATTACAAATTAATTAATTAAACATCTAAATGATCTTCCTTAATTAATCTCCTTTGATTAATTATCTTTAATTACATCAAGTAATTATCCTTAACCATATACAGTAATTAACCTTTAATTACTATTATTAATTACAATAACTAATGAACCTTCATTTATTTATTAACTATAATTAATTATATTAATCCTCAATTAATTACAATTAATTAATCATATTTAAATTAATTACCTTTATTAATCAACCTAGATTAATTTCCATTAATTATATTAATAATCCTCTAATAACTTAATTAATTAATTAATTAATTAATCTTTAATTAACTACATTCTTTAATCAGTTATTATTGATCAATTAATCCTAATTAATCAATCCTTAATTATATAAATTAATGATCCTTAATTACTTCCTTAATTAATTACTTTCTTTTAATTAATTACCTTAACTAGTAATTAATCATATTATTAATTAACCTTAATCCTTTAATTAATTAATTACTCTTTAATTAATTAACTTCAATTCAATTTTATTAATTATCCTTTAATTAATAACATCAAGTGATTAACCTTTAATTAATTTCATTTAATTACTTTCATGAGCAATTCTTCTTAATTTAATTACATTCAGTAATTACCCATTAATTACTTTACTAAGTAATTACACTTAATTAATCATAAATGATTATCTTAACTAATTAGACTAATTAATTAACCTAAAATTAATTACATTAATTAATTAATCAATAAAACATCACTTGACCTTTAATTAATTCATTTACCATCCACTAATTACTTTATTAAGTAATTATCCTTAATTACAAATAGTAATTAAGCCTTAATTTAGTTATTAATTATCCTTAATTAAACTCAAATTATTTACTTTATTAAAACTCATTTAAAAATTAATCATAAAATTAAAATGAAATTTTACTTTAAAACAATTCAAACCCTTAATTTTTATTATACTTAAAATCTTTGAAAATGCTTTTCAAACATGTTTAATAAATTAAACAATTATTTATCTTTGAAATAATTATCATTTTCTTTAAGTTTATCCATTTAAAATAAAACTTGAAATCTATTTTACAACATTTCTTTATAATTTCTTTTGAATATAGCTTTAACTTAAAAACCTTGTTTTTACTTTGCTTTTAAACTCGAAAACATTTGTAAATCACTCTCAGATTTAAAAACCCAGAACAACCCGAGTCATACCCTTTGCAAACCCGAGTAACCCACTAAAACTCCCGAGTCTTCCCTGAGTCCACGCGAATACCTACCTGCTTCGAGACAAAAAGCAAATCGCACGAGCTCAACCCGATGAGTCTTCATCTTCTCCAAAGTTTCGAATTCCAGCACTCCAACGTGCACCGTGCACGTGCACAATTGTTCGACGTCGCTCCGACCTACCACCTGAACGCCGACCAGTCCCATACGACCTCGATATCCCAACCACCAACCCAGAATCCAATATCCAATCACGAATCGAAATTCGACCATTCTCGATCAAAACTGGAAACGCCATTGCACAACACCTCGCCTGAAAATCCCATCAACCCCACGATGCCTACCATCGTTCGCCACGAAATTCCGGCCACGACACCGCAATGCCTCCACGCTACTATGCCCTAAATTCTATGCAACTCGATTCACTCCAAAATTCTCAGTCATCCCATTTCCAGTCGCGACCCAAAACAATGTTAAACCCTAAATCAACTCGGTCTGAACTCCACAGTGAACTAAAATTCATACGAGCATTTTTCCTATGACCCTCAACTCATCGGCTACCTTCACGCCAAAACTCGACAAACATTACCACTCCAATTGCCAGAAAATGCCAAAATTCCCAATATTGATCAACTCGACAATTACCATCAATTTCAAGTTTAAAAATTCCCATATTATTACTAAAATTCATAGATTTCAGATACGAATTCAAATATATAACTGAAGCTAGAAATTGTAATACTTGAATTTCTGATATAAAATGTTTACCACTGTAATTTCCTATTTTTAAATATAATTGCTAAATTTAAATACTGGTAACTATTTTTAAAATCTATATTACATTGTTATGATTATTCCTTCTTCAGTAATCATAGCCTGACAATGATTATTTGGGTAGATATGAATTTTCTTATGAAATTGGAAACTAGGATAAGAACAGAGAAGAAGATATGAACATATAAACATTTCACCAGTATATCATTCTATCCACATGCATTCATCCTAATCATTCATGTAAACAATGCATACCATATTACCACAACATTAATCTCACATAACAAACATAGAAATAGATTTTAACTGTTTTTAAAATGGTGTTTACTCACCTTAAAACAGAGGACAGTTTTATTACTTCCAGGCTTGAATATTTTTGATCTGGCAAACAAGCTTTTGATTTTCTGTATCTTGTCTTTAAATTTGAAATCAGTGAAGTTGTAGATCTGCTTTTGCTTAAAAGTGTTGAACTGTAGATGACTTGCAGTTGAACTTCATTTAGAAAGCAGGTTGAAGATTGAAAACTGATGTTGTATTGAATTTATTCTACTGCTTGTTTCTTTTGATTTTTCTTTGATTTTGAGTTGGGTTTTCAGTTTATATTTTAGAAGAAGAGAGGAAATATGTTTGAACTGAGAAAAAATGAAGACCCGATTTCTTCTTCAACTACTTTATTTATAAATTAAATTTTAAATGAAGATAATGTTGCCACTTGTTTTATTGCATGCATATACAAATGTTAATGCATGTTAATTAGCTTAATAAGTTTACATGTGTTTTAAGATGTTTAATATAGTGACACATGTTACTTAAATATTTTTACAAATTTTATTTAATTTAAATGTGAATATAAACCTACTTATTAAATTTACTTTATGGTTATGTATAAATATAATAGCTTAATCCTTAAAGGTAATATTATAAAACTTGTTATAATATAAATAAATCTCTTTTCACATGTATTTAAAATCTAAAACATTCATATATATACTTTTATAACCATTTTAAATTAAACACTTTAAAAGAAAACAAAAGTAAAACTTTGATTAAACTTATTTTAAACTATCATATTTAAAACAAACATTTATCTTATATTTGAAAACAATGAATTAATCTTTAACTTTTGAAAGATATTAAATTTAAAACAAAGCTTTTAAAATTACAATTCATACATATATTCCTACTATATATATTATCAATACATTAAATTAAATTTCAAAACAATTTCAAATTATAACATATACTTACATATAAATTACAATTTGAAAAATTCATCTTTTAGTTAAAACAAAAGATATCCTATATATCCAATATATATATATATTCTATACAGAATATAATTTTATTAGCTTTCAAAGATAAATTTTATCTATTTTAAATTATTGGAAAAGATATGAATTAATATTGCCAGATTATATATATATATTTATTAGCCTTTAAAGGATTAAATTACCAAATTAAATTAAAATTATAAAGAAAATTATCAATCCAAATAAATTATCAATACAGATTATTAAATTTATATTGCTAAAAACCCGGGATATCACATTCCTTCCCCCTTAAAATAATTTCGTCCTCGAAATTAAAGTAAAGTTAATTTAATAATCCAGCAAAGATTTTAAATTTTAAACACAAACCTATCATCCAATTTCTATCAATCAAAGCAACCAATCAAACAATCTAATCTAACTAACTATTCTGATACAAATCAGAATAGACTTCATAATACTATCTCGGGTTTCCCCGGGTAAAAATCACCGGGAGACTCGCTCTACAGAAGCTAAACAAACAACACCACCATAATCCAGAGCTTCCCTCTTCTTTAGATTCACCAATCTGAACAAAATATCAGATCATACCCAAGTCCAACTCACTTCCAATCCATCTGAACTGCAGATTCTACAATCAGCGATGAATCATACACGTACTCCCTCAGAGATACATGAAATACAATGAATTCCAGATATCCAAACTGGCTATTCATTCCTGTAGACAAAGAACTACTCCTCTCGAGAATACAAGAAATCCAAAATACTTCGGAGCTAACTTTCCAGACTTACCAAATCTTATAGCTCTTATAATTGGAGAAAAACTTAAACAATTTCCAATTTCCAATTCCGAATTCCAAACTCCTTGTCTCATATCTGCATAACTCAACAGACGATCCTGGGCTATCCCATCTTTTCCTGATCAGCTTAACCTTCGCTGATGCTCCTTGAAATAAATTTGAACCAAGCACAAGATGATCTCTAGATCCTATTCAACAATATGAAATTCCAAAATTCGTTGAAATCCAAACTTGAAAACTAGATCTGACCTATCCGTTTCCAAAAATTTCTGAGCTGCTACACCAACTCTTCTTTCTCTAAGAACCATCCTACTACCAGACTAATTACCGGTATCGCTTCTGGAATCAAGTCGATACGGAACTCAAATCCAAATGCAGACAAACTTCTACTTCCTCGAAGACATCCGAAAAAATCTCTGACTACTTCAGTATCTCCTATTTCCACATGAGAAACCTCAATCTCAAACAAAAGATTACCCAAGATAAATTCCCAAACTAATCGCAAGTCACTTTTGCATTACAACCTAGTTCAGATTTCAAAGAAACTGTTCTCTCTTTACCAATTAGAACAGCTTTTAGCTTTTCCAAACAAGGTTAACCCTTCAAGGAAAACTTCACCATCTACTCGGACTGCTGATAGAAGAACCACAAAGATTCCGGAACCATCGAAGAAACGAACCACACTGCTGCTTCCAAACTCTATCTCGACAGCACACCGAACACTCCGAGCTGCACTGCTATCACAGCTAACCAAGAACTTCTAATCCAAAGGCTTCTCAAAACTAAAACCATCAACAAACCTCTCAACGAATCTCCGAGATGGCAGACATCCAAAAGAAACTCGGGCTCCAAACCAATCGCCAATAACTTACTCTTCTTAAGGGAACAATGAGACCATGTCCGAAGAACAACTAATCGACCTTAGTCCCATACTTCAAAATAGACAAAACTCTCTTACTTGATATCAGAGAATTCCTATACAGTCGAGTCTTTCCTGCGGTAGACATCAACTGTTCCTCCAATACCTTCTTAATCTTGTTCCAAAAGAAAATCTCCTTCGAGAACATCCATAGATACTGCGTCTTATCACACAACTGCTCCTTCCTGAAGTCGCCAAGCTACCATCACTTACTTCTGCACAACTGATAGATTCAACTCTAGAAAATCTGCTCACCCGAGCTCAACCAATCTTACATTCCAATAATGGACTCCGAATCTTGAAAAGGATTCTCTTCAGAGATCCGAGACATCCTTACTCCATACTGCCAACTTACTCGAGACGATATTGGGTTTACAGTCTCGATATATACTTTCAACCTCAAACATTCAAACTCCAACTATTGGTAATTGTGTTACACACACTACCACCTTATCTACCTTTATAACTTATATTGGAAAACCCGAACAGGTAACCCAATAAATAGGTAGAAATACATATATATTATTTAAAATGGTACTTTTTTTTTATATAGAAATTATTTCTGGGTAAAATTATTTCATTTACCTCTTTAAAACAATATTGTGTCCGTTGGCCTGGTTCAAGTGTTTAGAGATCCCTATCAATAACGTTAGCTACTCGTATTGACCAGAATCCATATACCACTCAACCGATCAATTAACACAATATAAAATCATTTTTATATAACTAACAATTACGCGCTCTCAAGATAGACACCACTTCAGAGCCTAGGTATTCACTCAACCTACTGCTCTGATATTCACTTAACCAATAGCTTAGGTATTCGCTCAACCTATGCTCTGATACCAACTGTAACGACCCCGACTTTCTCTCCATAGAAAGTCGCATCATTATTAAGAAAGAAAGGGATAGAAAAGAGAAAAGAAGAGAAAGAAAGAATAACAACACATCAGAATCTCACAACGGAACGAAATAAATATAATATATCACATAACTATTACATAGTCTTTACATAATCAGAGTACACAACTTATACATCACAAAATAGACAGTTATAAAACCTGTCTATTATACAACACAAGATACAATTCAAACAAACGACTCAGAGAAACCAACACAGCGGAATACTATATATCTACGAATGCTGAAGCCTCCTGCTCCATATCTCCTCCATAGATTCGTCAAAGCTAACCTGAATCCCTTGGCTACTCGTAAAAATTTGAGTACCCAAGAGTTTATAAAACAGAAATAAACACTTGGGTCAGACATGGGTCTGGTGTGAGTAAACGGGTTAAAATTGTTTAACTTCAAAACCTTTTGAAACCAAAGGTATCACGTAAGACTTCCCACACATAAACATGGAAAAGTTTTTACCTTACGCTAACCAAAACATTTGATAGGAAATCTGATTGTATTATAATAGGGTCTAGGGTTTTCAAGTAAAATACAGAAATAGCTGAAATGCTTACATCTCACATTCCAACATAGTTGGGCACAACTAATACGTACGGCACTTATTGGAGTTTGGATTCCATACAATGGCAGGGCTACTGGGGTATCGCCCGTCACAGTACGTGGCCTAGATCACCGTACCGAGGAGTACGCCCGCTCCCCTGCAACACAAAGCCGGAACCATCCCTTACTGGATAATCCCGAACAAGACAATCCCGTGGTTGGCGCGACCAACCACACACTAAGCCGAATAAAAGAAAAGGGACCTCTAGACAGGGATCTATCTTGCTCTCAGTGGGTGCTACCCACGAAGCCTTGCTGCACCTCCCCTGTTTTAGCCATTCCCGGTTGATGAGGCTTGAGGTTATGATTACCTTTAATCAGAACATATCACTTAGAATGCTCATCGTCCGCCTGACGATGTGCTGAAAGCATTCAATCCATATAAGTTCGTTCCGGGTTCGAACGAAACCGAAGGCATTATCTCGTTACACTCGTTTTGGAATCACCCTCAGAGTTAACGACAATAACCCTTGCACTCTGAATCTTCATCTTCACTTGAGATTCACGACCTATCGTTAATTTGGATCGATGTGGTATTCGGGTCTCCAGACCTGGAATACCGGTATACGGAAACCCGATCCCGGTCTCATCGAAATCCAAAACGTATATTTTAAGGCCAAGTTGTTTAAAGGTTTAAACATTTAAACTTATTCAGGATGATATAAACAAATAGATAAATCATATTATCACAATTGATAATTCATAT
This sequence comes from Allium fistulosum, assembly GCA_030737815.1. NCBI lineage: Eukaryota > Viridiplantae > Streptophyta > Magnoliopsida > Asparagales > Amaryllidaceae > Allium > Allium fistulosum. Next base: position 1,045,630,124 of record CM060905.1, read on the forward strand.
CAACATTCATCTCACAAAGCAGCATATATCATATATATATATGAGATATTTAAATCATCCAATATCAACCAATCACCCAATATCAAACATCCAGTATTAATCAATTATCTAAACAGAATTGATTAACTCTAATCAATTTAATTAACCTTTAATTAAATTAATTACTATTCTTTAATTACTTGGATTATCTTAATCCTGCTCACTATCATTAATTAATTACAAATTAATTAATTAAACATCTAAATGATCTTCCTTAATTAATCTCCTTTGATTAATTATCTTTAATTACATCAAGTAATTATCCTTAACCATATACAGTAATTAACCTTTAATTACTATTATTAATTACAATAACTAATGAACCTTCATTTATTTATTAACTATAATTAATTATATTAATCCTCAATTAATTACAATTAATTAATCATATTTAAATTAATTACCTTTATTAATCAACCTAGATTAATTTCCATTAATTATATTAATAATCCTCTAATAACTTAATTAATTAATTAATTAATTAATCTTTAATTAACTACATTCTTTAATCAGTTATTATTGATCAATTAATCCTAATTAATCAATCCTTAATTATATAAATTAATGATCCTTAATTACTTCCTTAATTAATTACTTTCTTTTAATTAATTACCTTAACTAGTAATTAATCATATTATTAATTAACCTTAATCCTTTAATTAATTAATTACTCTTTAATTAATTAACTTCAATTCAATTTTATTAATTATCCTTTAATTAATAACATCAAGTGATTAACCTTTAATTAATTTCATTTAATTACTTTCATGAGCAATTCTTCTTAATTTAATTACATTCAGTAATTACCCATTAATTACTTTACTAAGTAATTACACTTAATTAATCATAAATGATTATCTTAACTAATTAGACTAATTAATTAACCTAAAATTAATTACATTAATTAATTAATCAATAAAACATCACTTGACCTTTAATTAATTCATTTACCATCCACTAATTACTTTATTAAGTAATTATCCTTAATTACAAATAGTAATTAAGCCTTAATTTAGTTATTAATTATCCTTAATTAAACTCAAATTATTTACTTTATTAAAACTCATTTAAAAATTAATCATAAAATTAAAATGAAATTTTACTTTAAAACAATTCAAACCCTTAATTTTTATTATACTTAAAATCTTTGAAAATGCTTTTCAAACATGTTTAATAAATTAAACAATTATTTATCTTTGAAATAATTATCATTTTCTTTAAGTTTATCCATTTAAAATAAAACTTGAAATCTATTTTACAACATTTCTTTATAATTTCTTTTGAATATAGCTTTAACTTAAAAACCTTGTTTTTACTTTGCTTTTAAACTCGAAAACATTTGTAAATCACTCTCAGATTTAAAAACCCAGAACAACCCGAGTCATACCCTTTGCAAACCCGAGTAACCCACTAAAACTCCCGAGTCTTCCCTGAGTCCACGCGAATACCTACCTGCTTCGAGACAAAAAGCAAATCGCACGAGCTCAACCCGATGAGTCTTCATCTTCTCCAAAGTTTCGAATTCCAGCACTCCAACGTGCACCGTGCACGTGCACAATTGTTCGACGTCGCTCCGACCTACCACCTGAACGCCGACCAGTCCCATACGACCTCGATATCCCAACCACCAACCCAGAATCCAATATCCAATCACGAATCGAAATTCGACCATTCTCGATCAAAACTGGAAACGCCATTGCACAACACCTCGCCTGAAAATCCCATCAACCCCACGATGCCTACCATCGTTCGCCACGAAATTCCGGCCACGACACCGCAATGCCTCCACGCTACTATGCCCTAAATTCTATGCAACTCGATTCACTCCAAAATTCTCAGTCATCCCATTTCCAGTCGCGACCCAAAACAATGTTAAACCCTAAATCAACTCGGTCTGAACTCCACAGTGAACTAAAATTCATACGAGCATTTTTCCTATGACCCTCAACTCATCGGCTACCTTCACGCCAAAACTCGACAAACATTACCACTCCAATTGCCAGAAAATGCCAAAATTCCCAATATTGATCAACTCGACAATTACCATCAATTTCAAGTTTAAAAATTCCCATATTATTACTAAAATTCATAGATTTCAGATACGAATTCAAATATATAACTGAAGCTAGAAATTGTAATACTTGAATTTCTGATATAAAATGTTTACCACTGTAATTTCCTATTTTTAAATATAATTGCTAAATTTAAATACTGGTAACTATTTTTAAAATCTATATTACATTGTTATGATTATTCCTTCTTCAGTAATCATAGCCTGACAATGATTATTTGGGTAGATATGAATTTTCTTATGAAATTGGAAACTAGGATAAGAACAGAGAAGAAGATATGAACATATAAACATTTCACCAGTATATCATTCTATCCACATGCATTCATCCTAATCATTCATGTAAACAATGCATACCATATTACCACAACATTAATCTCACATAACAAACATAGAAATAGATTTTAACTGTTTTTAAAATGGTGTTTACTCACCTTAAAACAGAGGACAGTTTTATTACTTCCAGGCTTGAATATTTTTGATCTGGCAAACAAGCTTTTGATTTTCTGTATCTTGTCTTTAAATTTGAAATCAGTGAAGTTGTAGATCTGCTTTTGCTTAAAAGTGTTGAACTGTAGATGACTTGCAGTTGAACTTCATTTAGAAAGCAGGTTGAAGATTGAAAACTGATGTTGTATTGAATTTATTCTACTGCTTGTTTCTTTTGATTTTTCTTTGATTTTGAGTTGGGTTTTCAGTTTATATTTTAGAAGAAGAGAGGAAATATGTTTGAACTGAGAAAAAATGAAGACCCGATTTCTTCTTCAACTACTTTATTTATAAATTAAATTTTAAATGAAGATAATGTTGCCACTTGTTTTATTGCATGCATATACAAATGTTAATGCATGTTAATTAGCTTAATAAGTTTACATGTGTTTTAAGATGTTTAATATAGTGACACATGTTACTTAAATATTTTTACAAATTTTATTTAATTTAAATGTGAATATAAACCTACTTATTAAATTTACTTTATGGTTATGTATAAATATAATAGCTTAATCCTTAAAGGTAATATTATAAAACTTGTTATAATATAAATAAATCTCTTTTCACATGTATTTAAAATCTAAAACATTCATATATATACTTTTATAACCATTTTAAATTAAACACTTTAAAAGAAAACAAAAGTAAAACTTTGATTAAACTTATTTTAAACTATCATATTTAAAACAAACATTTATCTTATATTTGAAAACAATGAATTAATCTTTAACTTTTGAAAGATATTAAATTTAAAACAAAGCTTTTAAAATTACAATTCATACATATATTCCTACTATATATATTATCAATACATTAAATTAAATTTCAAAACAATTTCAAATTATAACATATACTTACATATAAATTACAATTTGAAAAATTCATCTTTTAGTTAAAACAAAAGATATCCTATATATCCAATATATATATATATTCTATACAGAATATAATTTTATTAGCTTTCAAAGATAAATTTTATCTATTTTAAATTATTGGAAAAGATATGAATTAATATTGCCAGATTATATATATATATTTATTAGCCTTTAAAGGATTAAATTACCAAATTAAATTAAAATTATAAAGAAAATTATCAATCCAAATAAATTATCAATACAGATTATTAAATTTATATTGCTAAAAACCCGGGATATCACAAGATGGATATACTTATACAAGTCGCGGGCGACCTTAACCGGGTCAACCATGACTTCAGGAATATGATCGATGCAGAATTCCAAGGCAAATCGACATTCGATTGCCAGAGATAGAATTCGGTATAACCAGAAATAGCAGCATCTAAACCGGGGAATATATAAATCTTCGGTGAATCAATGCCAATTGTAAAGGAGTTTCACCCCTTTACAAATCATTCAAAGATTTGCGGGATCGCCTATTCTTATAGAGATCATTCGAAGTGGAGTTATGATATACTCCATAATCAAAAGAATACAAATAGGGAGAGACAAGAATGAATTTTGGACCCGCAAGGAACGTTCCAATGTTCAAAGGAAATCGAGTGAAAAGGAGAGATTCAAACTCGAACAAAAGTGATTCTGTAAATAAATTTACTATATATACTAAGTTTTGCCTAGAGCCTAAGCTCTGATACCAACTGTAACGACCCACTTATTTTGGACCATTCAAATCGACAATAAATCCACACATGTCGGACTTGAATAATTCAAAACAATGGATTGTTATTTAAATTTGGCAAACTCATCATATACAGTAAATAAATAAATCACAGAGTAATACAATAATACGCAGCGGAATAGATAAAATAGTAGTTCATGAAGCTACTATATAAACATCAGAGTTAGAAATAAAATACAACAGAATATCTCAAATGCAGTGAAGTCTCCAGTACAACAGATTACTTCTCTGAACAAATCAACTAGAAGAGCTGAAAGCTGAGGCGATAGTTGGATCTCCAAAGGAAGCTCCAGACTCCAAGGGTGAGTCTCAAATGCTGTATCACTCGGTCTGACCCGAGCGTAAAGCAAAACACAAAACACTCGAGTCAGGATTAACATTCTTATATCAATAAATCCAACTCAAGTGAAATATCAACTGAAATACAAGTAACTTGAAGGATGTTTGGGACCACCCTCTAAGGATTCGTGAAACTATCTACAATGTAGAAATATACACTATAACACCGTGGTCATTACAAATTAATTTATTCTTCAAACCCAAATATCATTTCATTTCAAATATATCTATTTTCCTAAATAATTTATAAAGTAAAGTATTTAGAATTTCCTCAAGTCTCACAAATCGATTCAAATCAACTCAAATTCCAAATTCAAATTTATTCAAAGCTTAATTCATCAATTCCATACAGTTCTCAATAGACCATTTAAATTTTCAATATATTTCAAAGCTTTAATATTCAACATTTCAAAGTTAAATTTAACAGTTTCATATAGCTCTTGATTTAACTTCACTATTATTTAATCACGGAATATTCACTTAATAAATTCAATATCATTTAACTAGCCTTAAATTACATTTTTACTAAATATTTCCTTAAATTTATTTAAACAAGGAATATTCATTAAATTACTTAAATCAAACCCAAGTTATAAATCATATCTTAAATCTCAATTTCAATGAGTTTAAAATCGGTTTAATTAAATAAAATTCTTTATTGAATACAATTTCAACTAAATTCAAATTATCTTCCCCACCTTATTATTCAAATTTTTACCAAAATCTATTTTGAAATATAAATTTAAATACTTAACCATATTATATGTGTTAAATCAATCTTAATTAAAATAAATATTATTATTAAATCCATATATATCATTACCATTTATATATAATAATTTAAAAATCAACATTTATTAAAACCATAGAATTTATTTTCAATATATTTATATATGGACCAACGGTGTCTGTATATAGTTTCCTATTTATGGTCAAGTGATACGGATATTTATCATTTCAATCCGTAAATTTAAATACATACGGGTAGATATCATTTCGGCCCGTAATCCCAAATTCAAATTAATTGGAAATCGCTTGGGTTTATCATTTCAACCCATAACGATTTTCTCCTATTCTAAAGTCCGTTCGGGTATGTATCATTTCAACCCATAGTGAATTCTATACTAACAGGGAACTTGCAGAGTGATAACAGATAATATAAAATACAACAACAGACATATATCATCAATAATAATATAATATAAACAACAGGAAATGGTGTCATATCCTGCAGGTGAACAGTTACAGATAATAGCATAGATAACAATTTAAATAACTACAGCAGTATATTTCAATTGTCATTTCAATTGAAATCAAATTTAATAAATAAAAGAACGTTAATCGTGAGTGATTGCTCACCTTCCGAGGCTAGATAGAATAGACAATGAGATAAGTTATGAATCCAAGCACGAATTTCAAAACAAGGCAAGATTGAACTCGAATCGACGAACGAAGCTGATAATCAAGAAATGAAGAACTGAATCAGAATCAGTTTGAGATATATACCTATATACCGAAATATTTGTTATTTCATTAAAATAAATATTTTGATTTTAGAAAAAAAAATTAATTAAAAATAAAATATAAAATAAATAAATAAAATACATACTTATAATAACAAAAATCACTTCAGTTCAAACCATTTAAAATTCATGTATTCTCTTTATAAAACCATACTTAAAACTTATATACAAATGCAGACACCACATAATATAATTAATGTAACATGCATAAAGCACTTAACCACGTCACATTATTATATATTATATTTATCAAAACATATCACGTTATAAAACCAACATATACACTTTACTGTAAGAATAGAATGTTTATATAACATATAACAATATGCAGACAAGCTTATATAAGTATTAACAAATAATATACACATTACCCACAACGGTATTATATATACTAACAAATCTATATATACCAACCCATACCATATGTGCCTTAACAAATGCAGCCGAAACATATATATGAGTAAACATCACCATAAAATTAGTACTGCCAATCTCATATGAAATGTAGACTTATAAAACATATGCTTTATATAGACAACTAACACCTACATAAATAATATATATAGACTACTATACAACTCAGATAACTTTTATATGTGGCTTATAGAGCAGGCTGTAAAAGTCTATGCTATATATATCACCAACCTATGTGTAGACCATACAACAAAAAAAAGATGCAGACGATATAACAATATGTGTAGACTTGAATAGATTTAACATATGAATCCAACAGCACAAACATAACTTTATAAAATAGCATGTATAATCTATACTATATAACCTTATAAACTTTTATATATATATATACAAACTAATCTATTAAATAACTTATATCCTAAGCAACTTTATATATTTATATATATTATAAACAAATAATTAAAACGCGTAGTATATAACATATTAAAATTTCACAAAAAAAAAGTCTTCACACGCCGTAACATTATATATATATAACAAACTGATAGTGTAATACATCCTATATAAAATACTAAATATATATATTCATAAAAGAATTAGAATAAAGAAGTATGCAGGCAGACTCACATAAATTATATATGCAGGCTTATCAAGTCAGTAGTATAATATATAAATAACTTTATAAATATAGATATATATGAATATAAATATATGCACCTATAAAGATGCTCAAAGAAGGGAGGCAGCAGACTGTTCTCAGCCTACGTGGGCTGCGCTAGGGCTGGGCTTGACAAGTGGAGGTGGATTGCATCTGGGAGGAGCTGTGGCCGGAGGTTTTGAAGGAGGCGGAATGAATGGTGGACGGCGGAGAGCAAGGCGGAGGAAGGCTCGGGTAATGGTGCACGTGAATCTAGGTGGGTAAGGCTGCATGATCGAACGGAGAAGGAGGGGAGGATAGGTTGTGTTCGGCACTAGGTAGGTAGAGGGTTCACGTGGAGGGGATGGTCTCTGATAGGAAGGGTGGTCTTCGTGGTGGGTAGAGGAATCATGGTTGCGGCGAACTGGGCTTAGTGATTGGTAGCCGAGCATGGAATGCGGCCATGGGATTTGGAGATGAAGAGAGTGAAGGATGAACAGTAGGAAAGATTTCGTCAAGCCTAGAGAGTTGTATATAACGTAGATGAAATTTGAACCGTTAAAAGAATGAATGCAAAGGGTATAAAAATCTTATACGTTTAGAATTTTGAAATGGCGGACAGCTGAATTCTAGGAAATAATTAAATGTTAAAATGAATGATGTTCTATTCCAGCCGTTTGAAATTTGAATGGGCAAAACAACGAAAAGGTTGAAATTTCGCGACCAATACGACTTTCTGTTTGCGGTTTTCGTCGCGTAACGGACACCGAAATACAAGAATGAATATACCGCAGAGATCAGCACGACGTGATGATCAAAACGGTACATAGATATCAGTGGCACGATCATCCTATCAAAAGTCGATAATCGGTACTGGAAATGCTGCTATTCCGTACGGAAAAATCCAAATGGAGCTAGAAACTTCCGAATTTCGCGAAACGAATTTCGCAGTCAGATTCAGAGTGTTCTAAATAAATTTTCTCATGTTGATACTTCTAGATTTCAGAAAACTTTTAAATTCAACTATTTTTAACTGATTTAAATTGAAATAGAATTTCACAAGAAAATAAACTTCAATATTATCATATGAAAATTTACAAGTTGCTATGCTAAAATAGACGTATTTCAAATATTAAAATTTTGTTTTCAAATTCAAGTATTTAAAATTTCATAAAATTCCAGTTAAATATATTATTAAAACTATTAAAATTTACGGGTCGTTACAATATATATATATATATATTATGTATATTAGTAGTTGGATAAATATTTCCCGTCGATTGGAGCGGATGAGACCCTACGCACCCCGCATAATAGCGGACGACCCTATATACTGCGATATCCCCATCGAAGTGGGATTGGTATTTTGGTATTGTATTAACATCTATGGATGTAGGGAAACAGGTTGGAGGGATCCAACTGGATTCCTCAAAAATGTTGATTTTAATTTCATATATAATGATATATGATGTGTTTGAATAATCTGTTATAGATTATTGTTGTGATTTGAATAAGTGGATGCTATAGTAGAACTGGCCTAAATTTTGGTATTTTAAATACCATAAATATTATTTTTGAATTTGAAGTAATTAAAAGGGATTTTAGATATAAAAATAATAATATTTATATTGGAATTTGGATTATTTTAAAGGAAACCGAGTTGGATAAAATAATAATTTGATTTTTAGGTTTGTACTTAACTATTCGAAAAAAAAATTAATAGAGCTTTTAAAATAATTTATATAGAAGATTGTTTTTAAACGATGGATTTTTAAATGATATTTCTAGAAAATATGAAAAGGAGTTGAAATCGATATTTTAAATAGATTTGTGAAATATATGGAATTTATTAAGAAATGGATTTAAAAAATGGAATTTTATAAAGGGGATTAGTTTTATAAACAAGTGAAACTCAAAAGAGTTATAAATTTATAAACGACGTTTATAAATAAAGGAAAAGGTATCGGTTGATAAACTGGGAATATGAATTCACAGTGTGAATTTATATCAAGATATGGAAATGGGTTTTTGGGAAAAGAGCGGATTCTATTTTGAAAAGTGAGAACGGTTAGGGAATCGGAATGAAATCGATGTGTTGTGAATCGAGAGGGATTTATAAATAGGAATTGGTTGTTGAGATCTAAAAATATATTTTTATTAATAAGGTAATCTTGTTTTTAAAAGAAAATTTTTATTTATTAAATTATGTAATTTAAAGCTAGTTAGTATTGAAATATTTCGGAAAAATGGATAATTCAAATATTTAATATTTATTGGAATGAATTCACATGTTTATAATAAGCTTTGTAAATCGTTTGGTTTTATTTTAAAAACAAATTGGCAATGAATTATCGATGTTTATTCAAAAATGTTTAAATATTTTAAATAATAACTTAAATATGTTTTTAAAAATAAATTATTATTCTTTAGAAATACTTATCTTATATATATATAGGGTTTTGTAGTGATTGAAATTTATTTATAAATTCTCTTGAGATTCGTAAATGGGGTGTATAAAATGGATGTAATTTTGATAAAGGAATTTTATAAGGATTTGGAGAAAATGGAATTTCAAAAATGTTGAATATGGGAACTTCAAAAATGAAATCTGAATTCGTAAAAGAAGTTTTAAATTGTTGGTTGGATTTATAAAAGAGTATAAATCAGTTTTGGTAATTGTAAGAAGAAATATATTAATAATTTCGGAGATTAGGAGATAAGTTATGAAATATTCTTCTTAGAATTGAAAAGATGGTTTTGGAAAATATTTTAAGTATGAAATGATTTATATAGAAATATTTTTTTTCCGAGTGTGGTAAATTAAATTCGGAAATATTTCTAAGTGTTGAAATAGTTTTAAAATATCCTGTTACGGATAAGTATTTGAAATTGCTTCGAAATGTTGGAATACCGAAAGAGATTTGAATATATATCTTATAAAGATATTTTGACAAAAAATGTTTGAGAAATTTATAATATGGGCCTAGTGACTACTTATGGATGTTATTTGATAGTTAAATAACCGACTATCAAATATTGGCCAAATTCGTTGATCGATTCTAAGAGACCGGGATCGCATTTGATTATCCGAAAACCACTTCGATCCGATTTGAGCGTTACGAATGGATATCGTAAAGATGGTGAAGACGGTGATTCGGTTTGTCCAGACCTAGGAAAACTTGTATAGACGAATGCTATCAGAACATCGTCATTGGAGGACGATGAGCATTCTAAGTGAAATTGTTCTTGAAAGGTAATCGTAGCCTCAAGCCTCATCAACCGAAATGACTAAAAATCAGGGGAGATGCAGCAAGGCTAAGTGTGTCGCACCCAATTAGGGTATGTTATCACCTTTCTAGGTACCCTCGGATATATTATTAATTATGGATACGGTGGTGCATGGAAAAAGAGCTCTCGATAAGGATGGGAACACCTGGGGTGTTAACATATTCGGTTTTATCCAGGTTAGGGGTAGGGCCAGTCTTGTGTTGTAGGGGATCCCGGCGAGGTCATCGGTACATTTTTTTAGAAGTGTACTATGATAGGTTGTACCCCAGTGCCTAGTCATTATATGGAATCCATCCTCCAATAAGCGCCGTACGGTTTTGATTATGCCCAACTATGCTGAAACGTGAGATGCAAGCATTTCAGCTATTTTCTAATTTACTTTCTATAGAAACTATTATAATATCAGATGATTTTGTTATCAAATGGTTTGGTTATTGTAAGTGAAAAACTCGTCGTGTTTATGTGTGATGCGGTCTTAAGAGATACCTTTGATTTTCAAAGGATTTTGATAACTTTAATAATTTAAATTGAATGCGTTTTCTCATGCTAGTTTTCCAGACTGACTCGGGTGTTATTTTATTATAATGCTCGGGTCAGACCGAGTATTTTAGATTCAGGATAGGATGCTATGAAGCTCAGGAGACGAGTTGGATGACAAAGACGTATTCCCATACTTGATTTATATTTCCGCTGTGTGAGGACAAGTTATTAAACTATCTAGATTGGTTGTTTTCTATTGTACTCTGATAATGGTATGTATATCAACAGTACAATTCTTGTATTTAAAATCTGTTATTATATATTATATTTTGTACTGCTGCGATTGTGAGATTATGTGTTGTTGTTTTCTGTTTTCTTTTTCTATCTTTTTCTTCACCCCTAGCAATCGGTGTTTCCGGCACTTGAATATTGTCTTGTTATACAGTGAACGTATAGATGTCGATTTTCGAGGGTCGAAAATCCCATGTTTGTTACAGTGGTATTAGAGCTGAAGGTTAAGAGAGAACCTTGGCTTTGGTGGGATTTACTCATTAGAGATAGGGTCAGTAGTACCCTAAAATGAGTTGAGAGTATTAATAGATATGAGCACGTATTTGTTAGTGAATATAAAATTGTTTTATATCGTGTTGATTAATCTGTTGAGTGGTATATAAATTCTAGTCAAGTAGTAGGACGCCACGACATCAATACGGGTTTATAAATACTTGAATAGAGTAATTCGACACAGTATGGTTTTGGGAGTGGGTAAATGAAATAATTTTACCCAAATTATATTTTGATATAAAAGAGATACTTTTCTAAAATTATTATGGTATATTGATGTGTTTGGTTATTATTATATAATCAGAACAAAGTTGAAAAAAATTGAAATGGTTTATAAAAACCAAAATTAAAATTGTATAAGAATGAATTATACAAATGAGTTAAAAACTAAAATGTATTCAAACCAGATTTTGGAAAAAAATAAATCCCGGAGATTTTTGGAAGTATTTTCCAAAGTGTTTGAAATAAGTAATAGTATTATTATTTTGGAGATATTTTTGAATAGAAAATGGTTTTAATGGATTTTGGACGGAATAGCATTGAACTCACTACAGTCGCTGGAAAATAATTCTGGTGATGACGGCTGTATCATCAGTCTTCATTTTCGTGTTTCTAAGTGACGGGTTGCTATAGAAATAATCTGATTTGGAGATTTTTGTTGAAAAACAAGGGTTGTTTGGAAATTCCGAAGGGAATTTGTTTTGGATAAAAACTAGGTTTGGTCTAAATCTAAAAAGTGTGATTTGGGATATTTGTGATTTCAAAATAATTTGAAATAAAACCAGGTGTTTGAATTCTAGAATTTGAATTTTCGGAATTTATATTTTAAATTGAGTAGGTTTAAATGGATTGAACAAATTGAAAATTAACTCAGGCTAAGTTAAATAAGTTTGGAAATTTCAGTATGAGATTAAAACTTAACTTATGCACGATAAATAAATTAAAGGGGCATTTCACCAGAAGGACAAACTTTGCAGTCCAATTAGTTTCTAGGACACACATCCATAGAAATTAATTTCAAGGCCAAAGTCAACAGAATAATTACTTTTAAGGACAAAGTCAGCAGTCCAATTACTTTCAAGGACATAATTTCATAGGTTTTTTGGCCTTAGAAACTAATTATTTTGCATTTTGTCCTTAAAAGTAATTATTTCAGTTGTGTGTCCTAGAAACTAATTGCACCTGCTAAAGAGGCCCTTGAGGCTAATTTCCACTAAATTAAATTGGTAAAAGAAAATGGTATGGATTTGAATTTAACTTAAGCTAAGTTAAATAAAATCGAGTTGGATTTGAATTGAATTAAAAATAAAATTGGATTGAATTATAGATGATATTGAATGGAATTGAGTATAGAGTTTGAATTGTAAAGTGGTTATATAACTATGAGTTATAGGTTAGTAAATGGAATAAAAATTTAAGTGGAAAAGAAAATTCTAGAAATGTGAGAAATAAGTGTGTAAATTGTAAACTGAAAAACGGAATGGTAAAACCAAAATAAAAATAGTTTGATATTTTGGTAACGAAATAAAAATCCAAACTTGAATTATAAAATAAATTTGAACTCAAGTGACTTAAATGAAGTGACTTTTTAAATAAAAATCAGATATTGAATTATAAATGGGAAGAGAACTAGTTAGATAAATAAATTAGTAAATTGAAATGGGAATGGAACTTAACTTGGTTGAATAAATTGGATCGTGGATTAAAAGTGAATATTGAATATGGAACTTGAGTTATAAATAAAAATTCGACTTAGTTGTAAGCGAATTTAATATATTTGGAAATATCGTCGAATAAAATAGAATTGGATTGAAATAGCAATGACTTGAGTCATAAATAAATTCAATTTAAGTGTAAATAAATTGAATATGACCTTGGATATTATTTAAATAAATTCGTGAATGGATTTGAGTATGGAATTAAAATTTGAAGTAGATCAAGTGAATGAACTAATTAAATTAATTAGCAAATGGAATGGAATTTGATTGAATATGAATTAATTTAAATAAAATGGATATGAATGTAATGAAAGTGGATATGGATGGAATGCAATTGAATCGATTGAGAATAAATTTGAAATGGAATAAAATCGAATTAAATTGATTTGGAATAAATTTAAAATTGCTATAAACTGAAATGGTTATTTTATTAAATGAATATCGCCGAATTTTCATAGAAAAAATTGTCGTTTGACGTAAACGGAAGTAGATAAAAATCTATGAATTAATAGAGAGTGAATAAATTGATTTTAGATCACTTTGGAATGGATATAAATTTGTTGGGTATAAATGTGAATTGAATGCAAGTAAATTTGGTTGTAAATCATTTCAAATTGAATGAAAGGACATATGAATGGATTGAAAGTAATTAAATTAGTATTGGAACCATATAGTTGCTTTCAAATATATGTTAACATGTTTGGTTATGAAATATTGTTTAACTAGTGAAATAAGTGAAATGTTATTGAATTTTCATGTTTTGGTACTTACGTGTTTAAATTGAGTAAGTACAGGTACCCGGAGGCTATTGGGCTAGATTTGGGTTGCGTAATTGCATATTAAATAAGCCGCTCGCTTAAAAACGCTAAAATAAAGGTACGTTTTCGAATTACATACATCAAAAATATAAATATTGATATATATTTTGTATTCCGACCATGAGGGTTGATGTATATATTTTTATCTCTCTTATCATATTGTAAAAGGATCTCCGTACAAAGGAGACTCTGCCAAAAAAATTCGGAAATTTAGAGTGTCAGAAAAATTTTGAAATTTTTTGGTTACGACAATTTGATTTCAAATTTTATTTGAAAGAAAGGATTTTGGTTTAGAAATGGAAACTAAGTGCTTTGTATGGAACTGAAAGATTTAGAAAGATGGAATATCGAGTTTTAACTAAGTGGGTTTAGGAAAGTTAATGGGTTTGGAGCATTTTTCTGCCTTAGCAATTTCAGGGACGAAATTCTTTTAAAGGGGGAGGAATGTAACGACCCGGATTTTTAGATGTTTAATTTAGAATATTTAAATGGTTTTAAATATTGGATTTGGGATTATAATTTAGTTAGTAAGATTTTAAAACTGAAATTTCAAGCGATTCATAAATTTTGGAAATCGTCGATTTAATCGACATGCTAAAATAGCGATCCGGGGCACAGTCTCGAAATTCGACAAAACCTGTTCCATTGGATCCGTAATAATGTATTATTATCGGATTTCAAATTTCATAGCTTTTGGAGTTACCGTTTTTTCGCACGGGATATAAACGCGTTGAAATTAATATCGAAAATTCAATATAATAATTGGTTCAAAAAGCTATCTTCTCCATACGATCGAATTAGGACTCAAAACCTCTTCCATTGCGTTTGAAATAAGGGTATAACATTATGAACGCCTAGCGGCACGCCTCGTTAGGGGTTCGAATAAAATATCTAGATATTTTGAAGTTTTAATGTATATACATATATATATATATATATACTGTCATATCCATTCACATCAGCCATTAAAACCATTTCCCATCAGCAAAGCTGGCTTGTACGAGCCGCCTGCTCGTTGTTTAAATCACGTCCTTTGTAACGACTCGTATTTTTACGGATCGAAAGATTGTAAAACAGTTGTCATTAGGTCGTAGTGTTGATAAGTCGTCTAGTGTTGTTAGAACGTTCAGAGCTTAAGTCGTTCGGAGCTTAGGTCGTATGGTAGTTAGGTCGGAGGAGCGACTTAAGGAAATTGGCGACCTAAGGAAGTTGGAGACTTAAGGATTTTGGGATAAGTCGTGTAGAAGTTAGGTCGTGTGGTAGCTTAGGTCGAGTGAACGACTTAAGAGTTAACGACTTAAGTATTGGGGCGACTTAAGGAAAGACAGCGACCTAAGGAAGTTAGTATTGGAAGTGAACGACCTAGTAGTTAGTGGCTTAGGATGTTGTACCGTTAAGTCTTAGGTCGGAGACAGTTAAGTCGTAAGGTTTTCTTAGGTCGTGGATGAGTTAAGATAAGTCGTTGAGTCGCTATGGTATGTTTAGTTAGGTCGTAGACGACCTATGATAGTATGCTGGGTGTAGTTAGGTCGTGAGATGTTAAGTCGTAACCCAGCTAAGTCGCGAAGGTATTGAGTCGTTAGGTCGTGCATATGTGTTAAGTCGCGCAAGTGTTAGGTCGCGATTGTTGTTAAGTCGTTAGGTCGCATTTTCGTTAGGTCGTAGGTCGAAGGGGATGGTTAAGTCGTAAGTCGTGGGATCTGGTAGGTCATAGGTCGTGGGTTTTCTTAAGTCGTGAACGACTTAAAAGCGAGCAAACGACTTAAGGATCAGTCTATAAATACACGTCCATTTCTTCACTTTTGGGATCCGGATTTTGAAGCGACGAAGTGCTGCTATTTTGAGAGCTCGAGTTCTACACTTCTTCACTTCTTTTCTCCACTTTAATCTTGTGATTCCTTACATCCAAATTGAAGATCAAATCGAAGATCCAAGAGCTTAGATTGAAGATCTACATTCTTCGAAGAGAGATTTCATCGTTTGAAGTGGAATTTTGGAGAATCGAGTTAGATCCTTCGCTGTCCAGATCTGAAGTGCGTTGCTTTTGAGGTGTTTAGGTGATTATCTCTCACACGGATCCAAAGGAGTATATCGGATTGATGGTTTGACTTGGGGTTAAAATAGTGATTTCCATGCATTTTCGTAAACTTAAGTATAGATCCATTGTTCATGATGATTTGACATCCATTTTACTACATGTTAATCTATGCAAGTTCATTCATCAAGTTGTAGAGATATTGTTCATGTTTCATGCTTGTTAGATTTGGACTCTTTATTTACAAAATTGCCATTATTGTTATAATTGTTTATTTGATCATGTTTGAATGCTTGATTACTTGGATTAATGATTGACTTGATTGATTGTTATAAATTAGTTGATTGATGATTTGATTTGGACAAGATGGTCGAAGATGATTCAAAAGCTAAGGGAAAGGCTCTTGAATTGGAAAAGCGGCTCGTGGCATATGTGGCGGATGATGAAGCTCATATGGATAGATTTGATGATGTTGATGTTAAGGCTTTGCTATGATGAGATGAAGCGAGGCATGATGTGAGATAGCCTTGGTTTAATCCAGACGGGATCATTCCAAGCATGTTGATAACTCGGTGAAATGGTTCGGGTTTGAGGATAATGGTTTGCTCGAGAGGCGCTTGAGCTAGTATGGAAATAGTCGTCGAGAAGGATGACTAGAAGGCTGAGGTTTCATCGTTATTGAAGGTTCTAGCAGACTCAAAGCAAGAGTAGGCTGGGCAGATTCGATAGTCCCTAAAGACTATGATTGTAGTCGAGTACTCTGGGCAGATTCGATAGTCCTAGGCACGGGCTGCGACGACGTACGAAGTTCTGTCTAGAACCGGGGTTGCCATTAACCCTTGATGGACGGCTGAAAGAATGTGCCGGTCATTCAATTAACGGTGGTATCGAAGCAAAGATAACAGTGATAGCCAGAGTCATGGATGTTTGGTTGTATCGTCATTCGGTCTCAAGAGCAATGTTTTATGGGTGCTTATCTGATCTTGGTTTAGGCCTTGGGGGTTTGTACTTGGAAAATGTTGACCTTGACTCGAGTGATAATTGCTTTACTTTAAATGTCTGCTTTGCTATGTTTGCTTCTGCTTAGTGTGTCTGGGGGCTATCACTGTAGAAAGAGGTGGAGTGGGAGGGTTGGATTCCTATTCCTTTTTTCCTTTATGCTTTTTTGGTATGTTGTTAGTTAATTTACCGCTCACTAAGACTGTTGTCTGACTCAAGGATTTATGTTTAACTCTTATTGCCTTGGGTTGTTCATCCGTTTTGGGATGATCAGACTAGGTAGTAGGTGACAGGTGCTGTTCTTAGTTTCCGACGATGCTGATGACGAAGACGAGCTGGAGGCTTGCATATTATTTTCTTACTATATGTACTGGATGTTTCGCTGCTTTGTATAATTCTCTGAGTGATATGTAGTGAGGTTTTATGTATTGACTATTCAGATGTTTGTATTCAACTATTATGAAGCTTAATTGATGAGATTCTATTTTGAGATGCTTCACTATATATATTCTCTATTGTATTTTATCCATGCGCTGTGAGTAATACGATAGATTCTGCTGTTTTAATTTTACCTTGACGGTCGTCCATGGCTGCCTGGCACACGTTACAGCGCACCATTTCCATGTTCAGTGCAGGGGTCATGGGCGGTCGTCACATCCTTTTCCCCCCTTCCTTTCAATTAAATTCACGAGAAAGAAAGAAAAAAAAGTACAGATCGAATAAAATCATGGCCTCCCTCTCATTTTCTTTCTACCATTCAAAATAAAAAGGGGAAAAAAATAAAAAAGAAACAAAATCATGTCTCTCTCCCTATTTCAGAAATCGAATCGCGTATTCATCTTCATATGCATCTTCTTCTCGTTCAAGATTTACAAAGATGAAATTGAGAGATAGAAAAAAAGGAATCGATCTCGAGCGCGGCGATGTTGGGTATTCGTGATTGGGTTGTGGGCAAGGAGGGGAAACGATGTTGAATATTGGGGAGGAGGCGATCGAGCGAGAGGGTTCGTTGCTAGATGGATGGCAGTGGCTTCGTGCGTGTGCGAGGGGAACGGCGGCGGCAATTTAGGGTTTCAAGCAGCAGTCTGGACGAAGGACAGTGGACACTCGTTCGATAAGGGCATGGCGATTTTGGAGGACCGCGACTGGGAGGACGTCGACAATGTTTACAGCATGACCAAGTGATGGAGTTGCTCAACTTGATGTCACCACTGGTTCAAAGATTGAATGACTTGGTGATTTCAGGCGAAGCTTGGTCGCAAGTTGATTTCGGGCTTGCCTGAGCTTGCCTATGCTGGAAGGGTTAGGATTAAGGTAATTTCTTAAGTTAATTTCTGGTAATTAAGATCCTAAATTGTAATGAGTGATTAAAAATATTATTAGATGTTGTAAATCTTATAAAATAGATAACCCATTAGTTTTAGGTCGAAATCGAATGAAATAAGCAGCACCGGAATCGTATCGGGAAATATCATGCTATAAAAAAATTGATTTAGCGAATTAAAAATCAAGGTGAGTAATTCTCATTCATTTGGATTGCCGAATTTAATTTTAAATAGTTAAAATTAATTATGGATGCTTGGTTGAATTTATTTATTAATTATCAGTTGAATGTGCTATTATATATATATATATGTATATATATTAGTAGTTGGATATATATCTCTCGCCAATTGGAGCGGATGAGACCCTATGCGCCCCGCATAACAGGGGATGACCCTATATACCACGATATCCCCCTCGAAGTGGGATTGGTATTTTTATGTTGTATTAACATATGTGGATGCAGGGAAACAGGTTGGAGGGATCCAACTGGATTCCTCAAAAATGTTGATTTTAATTTCATATAATGATATATGATGTGTTAGAATAATCTGGTATAGATTATTGTTGTAATTTGAATAATTGGATGTTATTGTAGCACTGGCCAGAATTTTGGTATTTTAAATACCATAAATATTATTTTTGAATTTGAAGGAATTAAAAGGGATTTTAGATATTATAAAATATATTTATATTGGAATTTGGATTATTTTAAAGGAAACCGAGTTGGATAAAATAATAATTTGATTTTTGGGTTTGTACTTAACTATTCGAAAAATATTTTTAATAGAGCTTTTAAAATAATTTATATAGAAGATTGTTTTTAAACGATGGATTTTTAAATGATATTCTGGAAAATATGAAAAGGAGTTGAAATCGATATTTTAAATAGATTTGTGAAATATATGGAATTTATTAAGAAATGGATTTATAAAAATGGAATTTTATAAAGGGGATTAGTTTTATAAACAAGTGAAACTCAAAGGAGTTATAAATTTATAAACGACGTTTATAAATAAAGGAAAAGATATCGGTTGATAAACTGGGAATATGAATTCACAGTGTGAATTTATATCGAGATATTGAAATGGGTTTTTGGGAAAAAGAGTGGATTCTATTTTGAAAAGTGAGAACGATTAGGGAATCGGAATGAAATCGATGTGTTGTGAATCGAGAGGGATTTATAAATTGGAATTGGTTATTGAGATTTAAAATATACTTTTATTAATAAGTTAATCTTGTTTTTAAAAGAATTTTTTTATTAAATTATGTAATTTAAAGCTAGTTAGTATTGAAATATTTCAGAAAAATGGATAATTCAAATATTTAATATTTATTGGAATGAATTCACATGTTTATAATAAGCTTTGTAAATCGATTGGTTTTATTTTAAAAACAAATTGGCAATGAATTATCGATGTTTATTCAAAAATGTTTAAATATTTTAAATAATAACTTAAATATGTTTTTAAAAATAATTTATTATTCTTGAAATACTTATCTTATATATTTATATATAGTTTTGTAGTGATTGAAATTTATTTATAAATTCTCTCGAGATTCTTAAACGCGGTGTATAAAATGGATGTGATTTTGATAGAGGAATTTTATAAGGATTTGGAGAAAATGGAATTTCAAAAATGTTGAATATGGGAACTTCGAAAATGAAATCTGAATTCATAAAAGAAGTTTTAAATTTTTGGTTGGATTTATAAAAGAGTATAAATCGGTTTTGGAAATTGTAAGAAGAAATATATTAATAATTCCGGAGATTAGGAGATAAGTTATGAAATATTCTCCTAAGAATTGAAAAGACGATTTTGGAAAATATTTTAAGTGTGAAATGATTTATATAGAAATATTCCTTTTTTTAGTGTTGTAAATTGAATTCGGAAATATTTCTAAGTGTTGAAATGGTTTAAAAATATCCTGTTATGGATAAGTATTTGAAATTGTTTTCAAATGTTGGAATATCGGAAGAGATTTGAATATATATCTTATAAAGATATTTTGAAAATAAATGTTTGAGAAATTAATAATATGGGCCTAGTGACTGCTTATGGATGTTATTTGATAGTTAAATAACCGACTATCAAATATTGGCCAAATTCGTTGATCGTTTCGAAGAGACCAGGATCAGATTTAATTATCCGAAAACCACTTCGATCCGATTTGAGCATTACGAATGGATATCGTGAAGATCGTGAAGACGGTGATTTGGTTTGTCCAGACCCAAGACAACTTGTATAGACGAATGCTATCAGAACATCATCATTGGAGGACGATGAGCATTCTAAGTGAAATTGTTCTTGAAAGGTAATTGTAACCTCAAGACTCATCAACCGAAATGACTGAAAATCAGGGGAGATACAGCAAGGCTAAGTGGGTTGCTCCCAATTAGGGTATGTTATCACCTTTCTAGATACACTCGGATATATTATTAATTATGGATATGGTGATGCATGGAAAAAGAGCTCTCGATAAGGGTGGGAACATCCGGGGTGGTAACATATTCGGTTCTATCCAGGTTAGGGGTAGGGACGGTCTTCTGTTGTAGGGGATCCCGATGAGGTCCTCGGTACATAATTCTAGAAGTGTACTGTGATAGGTGGTACCCCAGTGCCTATTCATTGTATGGAATCCATCCTCCAATAAGCGCCGTACGGTTTTGATTGTGCCCAACTATGCTAAAAAGTGAGATGCAAGCATTTCAGCTATTTTCTAATTTACTTTCTATAGACAGTATTATAATATCAGATGATTTTGATATCAAATGGTTTGGTTATCGTAAAGGAAAAACCCATCGGGTTTATGTGTGACGCGGTCTTACGAGATACCTTTGTTTTTCAAAGGATTTTGATAACTTTAATAATTCAAATTGAGTGTGTTTTCTCACACTGGTTTTCCAGACTTACTCGGGTGTTATTTTATTATAATTCTCGGCTCAGACCGAGTATTATAGACTCCAGATAGGATGCTTTGAAGCTCAGGAGACGAGCTGGATGACAAAGACGTATTCCCGTAGTTGATTTGTATTTCACTGTGTGAGGACAAGTTATTAAACTGTAAGATTGGTTGTTGTCTATTGTACTCTGATAATGGTATGTATATTAATAGTACAATTCTTATATTTATAATCTGTTATTATATATTATATTTTGTTCCTCTGCAATTGTGAGATTCTATGTTGTTGTTTTCTGTTTTCTTTTTCTACCTTTTCTTCTCCACCCCTAGCAATCGATGTTTCCGGCACTTGAATATTCGACATGTTATACAATGACGTATAGATGTCGATTTTTGAGGGTCGAAAATCTCGTGTTCGTTGCAACTCTAATATTATAAAATGCAAGATTTAGTTTGTAGAGGCTCATATGTTACTATCTATAGTAAATAATACAAAGTGAAATGATTTATACTTCCATCTATTCTTTTGGTTTGTAGGCACACTCATGCAACATAAGGTGAAATATTAACTGGAAGAGAACTTTAGCTATTTCAAAAAGAACTGAACAATAGATAACAACTAATATAAGGATAGACACCAAAGCTTTGGTAATGGGGCTAAATACTAAAACAAGAAGAAACAAAGGTATATTGGTTGGAAATGTTTTGAAAATTAGACTTGAATCATATATTGTAAAGTCTATACTTTGAGTTAAAAATGGATTTTAATTGTTAGATTCAATAGATTCATATTTTAAAGATAATGGATGTTATAATGTTGGTATTTTTCATATTATGTAGATCCTTAAATAATAGTAAGTATGTAAAGCATTGATACAGCTTCTCCCAGTAATATTTTGTATTTTTGAAATTAATTCCAACATTTGAACTTCTGCATCTGAACCTAAAAAATAATTTTCCTTCTTCAACCATCTTTATGTTGTCTAGAAAAGGGTAAAATTTGTATTGCGGATTATAAAGCAAATAAGACAAATGCTTCTACCCAAATACTCAGCTTACTTCTTTCTTCACTGCTAAAATCATTAATAAACTCCATAATCAAAGTAATTTACTAAAGAAAATTTGAATTTATAATGAGACAACCCAGTATTTAAATTTGAATCACATTTTGTAAGTAACTATCATGTTATATGGCGTTATACACTTAATTAAAAATAGAAATATTATATATATTTCATTAATATATTGAAACATTTCATATGATAGATGATGATATACACTATACTATTTGACGATATACATAATACAACAGATATGTAAAGTGGAGTTCGAAACAATATACAATCTAACATAATAGGTGACTAATCCAAACAATTTATTATAATCAATGATATAGCATTGTCAAAATGTAATAAACTTTAGTAATATCCTTGCTTTTGTGAACGCTTGTCCAAAACATGACTAGTTATATAATGATGAAAAATACAAACTATAGAAACTTTTGAGTTTTCTGATTCAAAATAAGAAGATAGGAAGCTACAATAGGAGTGTTTAGAATCAAAGGGCACCTTAAAAATAATTCATAAATAAAAAAATATACTCAAATATGTAGAGGAATGCATTAATAAAGAAACATCTAATATATAGGATAACATAGCAGATGAACAACCACTAAAGAAAATTCATACAAGTTTAAGTGAATTTCTAAATAACCAAGATTTAGACTATCAAAAATTAATAACCATGTTCAAGTAGAACATATAATCTACTCAAGTATGCCTTCGCGATCCTCTCTAACGTAGCTAGCATCTTCATCATCCATTTCAGTTATCTCGCAATCTTCCATGACTTGGATATGACCAGAAAATTATATAAGGCTTTGGTACTTCAATTTTAAGCAGTAATAAAATAAATAATGGTATACTAGTTAGAGTGAAAAAATATATTAGTATACATGTTTATATGTAGGACTCTAATATTAGAATGCAAGATTTAGTTTGTAAAGACTCGTGTGTTACTATCTATAGTAAATAATACAAGTGAAACAATTTATACTTCCATCTATTCTTTTGGGTTGTGGGCATACTCATGCAACATAAGGTGAAATATTAACTAGCAGAGAAATTTAGCCATTCCAAAAAAAATTAAACAATAGATAACAGCTAATATAAGGATAAACACCAAGGCTTTGGTAATAAGGCTAAATACTAAAACAAGAAGAAACAAAGGTATATTGGTTGGAAATGTTTTGAAAATGGGACTTGTCGTAAAGTCTAAACTTTGAGTCAAAGATATATTTTAATTGTTAGATTCAATAGATTCATATTTTAAAGATAATGCATGTTATAATGTTGGGATTTTTGCTATTACATAGATCCTTAAATAACAGTAAGTATGTAAAAGCATTGATACAGCTTCTCCCAGTAATATTTTGTATTTTTGAAATTAATTCCAATATCTAAACTTCTACTTTTGAACCTAAAAAATAATTTTCCTTCTTCAAATATCTTTGTGTTGTCTAAATAAGGGTAAAATTTGAATTGCAAATTATAAAGGAAATCTGACTAATGCTTCCACACAAATACTCAGCTTACTTCTTTCTTCACTGCTAAAATCATTAATAAACTCCATAATCAATGTAATCTATTGAAGAAAATTAGAATTTATAAAGAGACAACCCAATATTTAAATTTGAATCACATTTTGTAAGTAACTATCATGTTATATGGCCTTATACATTTATTGAAACAGAAATATTATATATAATTCATTAACATGCTAATACATTTCATATAATAGATGATAATATACACTATACATATTTGATGATATACATAGTACAACAGATATGTAAAGTAGAGTGGGAAACAATATATAATCTAACACAATAGGCGACTAAGATGGACAATTTATTATACTCAATGATATAACATTGTCAATATGTAACATAACTTTAGTAATATCCTTACTTTTGTGAACGCTTGTCCCAAACATGACTAATAATATAGTGATGAAAAATACACACTATAGAAACTTCTGAGTTTTCTGATTCAAAATAAGAAGATAGGAAGCTACAATAGAAGTGTTTAGAATCAGTGGGCACCTTAAAAATGATTCATAAATAAAAATACTCAAATATGTAGAGGAATGCCTTAATAAAGAAACATCTAATATACAGGATAACAAAGTAGATGAAGAACATCAAAGAAAATTTATACAAGTTCAACTTAATTTCCAAATAGCCCAGATTTAGACTATCAAAAATTAATAACCATGTTCAAGTAGAACATATAATCTACTCAAGTATTCCTTCGTAATCCTCCCTAACATTGCTATCATCTTCATCATCCATTTCGGTTATTTTTCAATCTTCCATGACTTAGATATCTTCCTCAACACTATAACGTGTCTCTAAATCATCAAAACTTCTTAATGGTGCTTTCACTACAATATATCAATTAGAAACATCACTTTCTCTTGAATAAAATACTTATCTTGCTTGAGATGCAAGTATGTATGGATCTCTTGAAAACGATGCTTGATGTAAATTAACAAGAGTGAACCCATCATCATCAACTTTTACGCCCTAACCTTTATACGCCCAACGACACTTAAAAACGGGAATATAAAACAATTAACAGTCTAATAAAATTATGTCTATCAATATTCAATAATAAATGACCACTTCAACTACCTGGGACATATCTTATGCACTTTCTCTACACTTAGTAGTCGCATCAAAAGTCACCCCATAATTTTGAGTTTCTCTCTCTACATCTTTTATATGAAAATATTACTCATTGATGATACATCCTTTGCAAGAAAGGACATCATTCTTCAAACCAAAAGCAATTCGTCTTAACAATTCATTATGATCCTTGGAGTTAATAGGTATCTACAACAAATTACATTTAGCATGAATATTTTAGAGTAAAATTAGTAGTCAAATGAGAATATATTTAGAATCCAACTAACCTTCCTATTAATCCAATCGGTAAAAATTTTTTGCATGTGTTTCCCAAAGTAAGGTCACATTTTTTCTCATGAGCTGGTCTAAATTTTCTAATTCCTCCAAATGCAAATTAGTATAGTACAAGGATTATAAGTTATATATAGCATTATGAACACATCAAAATAATTAAAAAAATGTAACAAAAACTTACTCTAAATGGTTCCCCCACAATCATATTCATTAACATAGCTAGATGAGCGCTTTCTTTCTCATTAACTGACAATGTAACTGTCTTGGACATTGAAATCGGATGTCCCTTGAGTATTACGCTGCTTTCATAATCTTTATTTCAAGCTTCTTTCTCCTATATAAGTTTTCATTTTTTCAAAATTCATTGAAAAAAAATTCATGGATTCTTCTGTAAGATAGGATTCTACAATACATCCCTTTGGTCATGCATAATTTCTTACATAATCTTTAAGTGTCTTCATATATCTTTCGAATAGGTACATCCAACGAAAAAGAACTAGTCCACACATTAGTGCTTCATTTCCAAGATGAATTGCCAAATGTACCATTATATTAAAAAAAAGATTGTGGAATTTTTTTTCAAACTTTCATAAAGCTTCAATAATCTCAACAGTGATTTGTCCTTCTCTTTATTAAGAACACGTTGACATAATTTGTCGAAAAAAGAACATAAGAGAATTATGGCTTTTCTTGCCTTCTTTGCTATTGATCCTCTCGATGATACTGACAATAAGTGTTGCATTAATACATGGCAATCATGTGACTTCAATCCACTTATTTTGCAATCCTGCAACGAAATCCGATTCTTCAAATTTGAACAGTAGCCGTCTGGTCCTTTGAAATAGTATAATCTTTTGCAAAATATTTTTCTCTCAGAATTTGACAACATATATGGAGCCGGTGGAAGATCCTTTTTATTCCCACGAGGTTGTGTATGATGCTCATGTCGAATTCCTCAATCCTCTAAATCATTTCTACAGTTGGTTCCACCATTTGATTTATTACCATGCAACATCATGTCCAATAGGTTTTCACCAATGTTTTTCTCTACATGCATCACATCTAAATTACGGTGTAATGGAAGTTCCTGCGAAAACAAAAGAATTGCTATATTTTTCTTCCGTTAAAACAATGAAAAGTAAATAAATTAACCACTAACCTCCCAATACAGCAAATCAAAGAAAATCGATCTTTTTTTCTGCATTGATAGCTCCATTTTTGTAGGATTGTTAATATTATCATATTCATCTTCTGTATCATGAGCACACTTCCTCTTCTTACTTTTCTTTTCCTTTTCTTTTCCACAATCATTTGGATAATCCTTTAACAATGCATAAATGTTTCTATCAGTTAAAATTCTAGGAGCACTACCTTTCTTTATGGTGTTATCAAAAAATGCCTATTGTTTCCTCCATGAATCTAAAGTAGGTAGAAATCTTCTATGACCCATATAGACGTCTTTCGGCTATGATTCAACCAAAGAGAATGGGTATTGACACCATATAATGGGCAAGCTTTTTCCCTTTCGCATGACATCTAGCAAGATTCCACAAGCCGAAAAATCGTTAATCATCCATAGCAAAATTGCATTTAATTTAAACAATGTTTTACTAGATATATCATACGCATCAACTCCATTGCACCACAAATGATGCAAATCTTCCACCAAAGGCGCCAAATATACATCAATATCATTCCCAGGTTGCATTGGGCTTGGAATAAGTAGAGTTAACATAGTATTTTCCCTTTTCATACACAATATAGGCGAGAGATTGTATGTCACAAGCATTATCGACCAGCAACTATATTTCGAACTTGATGGAAAATGGATTGAATCCATCTATAACAAGATCAATCCAAAGATTGCATGCATCAGGTGAAAAAAAATTAGACTTTTCATCCACCATTTTCGAGGTCATTGAATCCACGGGATAACGCATTTTTCCTTCATTGCTTCTATTATTAAAATGCGGTCTTAAATCTTCTGCCATCTTTTGAGATCTATACATTCTTCTAAATCTTGAGATTATTGGAAAGTATTTAAACACTTTAACTGGAATACCTTGTATAACCTCTTCAGTATCTTGATTTTTCTTCCATCTCGAAGAACCACATTTTGGACAAGTTCTAAATATTTGTATTCTTTTCTGAAAAGGCAATGGTCATTCCCACAAGCAGGTATCTTTTCAAAACCCATGTCGAATGCTTTAAGAAATTTATTTACTTCATATATGGTTTTGGGAAGCACGTTATCCTTTGGAATAAATAAATGTTGCATAGTTAAAAGCTTATCGATCCCACTATCAAACAAGCCAGTCTTACATTTAAGATTATACAAAATGGTGATGGCAGATAATTTTGTGTGATCTGTGCAACCATGATACAATAGAGTTCTGCATCTTCCAAGTTCTTGAGTAACTCATTCTCTTATCTCTAAGAATCAACATTATCCTTATCATCATAAAAAAAATCCATGATTCAGAAAATCTTCATCTTCATAGTGAATCATCTTAAATAAATCATATACATCAAACAACTTTGTTTTCTTCTCTACATTTATCTCTTTGCCATGGTTATACCATACACTACTTGTAACGACCTGCAATTCCATACAGTTTAAGTTGACAATAAACCACACCTGTCCAACTCAAATTGAATGAAAAGACGAATAATTAAGGGAAAGAAAGAATAAAGAAGACAAGAAGAGGAGAAGAAGAGAAGAAGAAACTAAATAATCATATAATATAACAACACAATGGAACAATATATAATATAACAATGATCTTTACAAAAGAAAAACTGTATTATACATACATTCATCAGAGTACAACAAAAAATCGCTAATCATCAGCTTGGACAGTTATAATAACCCGTCCTTACAAATGTTGATAATTTTGAACAACCAATGCAGCGGAAATAAGATAATAACTAGCTATCGATGAAGCCTCTTGCTCCAAGCTCCTTCAGAATGCATCCAAATCTAAACTATAAATATACTCGGTCTAACTTGAGCATTAAAAGGGAAGAATGCTCGAATTAGTCTGGTAAACCAGCGTGAGAAAATACATCTCAATTTGATTTTTAAAGTTTAGGAAGTCTTTCAAAACAAAGGTATCTCATAAGACTACGCCGCACATAAACACGAACGAGTTTTTACCTTACAATATCCAAAACATTTCAAACCTTCTGATATTATAATAATGTCTAGGATACAAATACATATTAATCATAGCCGAAATTGTTACATTAATTAAATTCCAGCATACTAGGCTCTACAATCAAAATCGTAAAGGCATGTATTGGAGAATGGATTTCCAATAATGAGAAGGCAAGGGATTATCTTTCGACAGTACATCTTAGAAGAATGTACCGATGTATAGCCCCGCTGCCCTCTACCAACACAGGATCGACCTACCTTTATCATTGATGGTACCGAATATGTCATCACCTTAGTGATTCCTGACATATCCATGGCCACAACATACGCAACAAACCCGAAATATAAAGGGCAATCTAGAAAGGTGATGAACATCTCCTAATGGGAGCAACCCACTTAGCCCTGCTGCATTTACCCTGTTTCTGTCATTCCTGATGTGCAAGGCTTAAGGTAACATTTTACCTTTCACAGAATAAATCCCACTTTGAATTCCACATTGCTATTTCCAACAACACACTAATTGATTTTCACAAAAGTACAACCTCCCTGTTCATAAGCCTCAGAGAAGGGTGTTAAGTGCAAGAGGGGTTACCCCTACACCACCAAACAGATGTATGTTTGTAAAAACCAATGTACGCGGTTCATAGAAATGTAATGTTAGACATCCGTCCATACAAGTTATCCAGGAACAGGACAAATTGAAGGCACTCTTCTACTACATCCTGTTGGGAATCAATCCTAGGATTAGTAGTGAGTAGTCCTTGCATCGAAGATTTTCAGAATAAAGCACTACTGCAACCATATATATAATATGGAATCGTGGGGCTAGTGGAAAAAAGCCCTACATCATAAAGAGCTCCGTCTTAAAAAGTCACCATCTTCAAAAAATTTGCACTTTCGAACGTATACGTTGGTTCAAAGTGGTTTTCGGATAAATCCAATCTCGGTCTCTTCGGACCAACAATCGATAAGAGGCCCTTAACCTCATATAGAAACCAAGTCTTGCATACCTATCACGTTTCCAACTCTTAACTTGCTATACTTCGACCAAGAAGGAAGCTCAGTAGATTAAAGTACCATAGTCACTCCGCCCTACTCGAATCATCATTCTTAACAACAAACGATAATAATCAAGCCTACTAAGTTGGCCTCGTACTAAGTGCACGACTAATCTGCTCCCACATCAATTCAAGGAATAAAAAATGGCCAGAAGTACAATCTAGCACACAAGCAGTCACTAGGCCTGTTTAATTAAACTTTTATTAATTAGATCACTTTCCAAATTTTCATATCCAAATATCTTTAAAACGATATATTCTCAAAACCATTTCAATCTTTCGATATTTGGAAAACATTTCCATATACTTATTTCAACGGTATAAGTATAATTACTAACACTACCATTCTGCGGACATAATAAATTAATTTCTATAATCGCGCAACTCCCGTGTTCATATGCCTTAGGACGAGTGTTAAGTATAAGAAGTGATGCTTCTTATATCACCAAGCTTTTATTACGATCATAGGAACCAATTTGTGTATTTCACAATTGAATGCCAAAATACATTTTATTGGGTCAAAACGAATGTTGCCTAAAACATCGTCACGACAACCCAAAATAATAGTATACTATTTATATTTATATAAATCTCGTATATTATATAAAACACTTTCTTTCGGATATCACTTACTATAACAATAGTGTTATAGTCTATGCCTTCCTCACTTTCTCGAAAACATCGATAGCAATAATAAATGTTGAAATCTATGCTACGTCACTTAGTACATTTTAAATCACTTTTTAAAACCATTTAACTCCATTTGAAAATATCACTTTCAAAACATTCCTTTAAAAGATTATTGTAACTTTTAAAACGTGAATGTATTTCCTTTATAAAAATCCATATTCAAATCTCAACATAAATTCATTTCCATATTTATAAAACTATGTTTATAATCACCTTTCTATTTTATAAAACTTCTCTTTATAAAATCTCTTTATTTATGAAATTCTATTTATAATCCATTTTTATAAATCTCATTTATTTATAAATCTATTTACCAAATATCAATTACAAATTCATTTTTAATATTTATAAAACATCGTTTATAAATCTATTACTTTATCTATAAAATATTACTTTTATATAAACCATTTCAGAAATATTTTGTTTTTAACTATTTCTATCTTCTTTAAAATTGTATTTCCTTTATAATAAAAGATGGACTTATCTATTAGTTTTAAAACCATTATAATGCAGTTTGAAAATCTCTATTTAAAAATACTTCACAAAACAGTTAAATTAATATTCCAAAAATAATTTTTTTATTTCATTTCAGTAAACTCCTTCTTTTAAAAATTTATAAACAATTATTAAAACATGTATTATTTCAAGTATCACCTTAAAAATCATTTCAATTCAAAATCATTATTTTTTAGTATTTCAACATACTAAAAATAAGGCCAGTGCCACTATAGCACTAAATAAGTAAAATCATATCCATATCATCAAATATGGAATCCAACAAATCATATATCACAATACATATGAAAAGTAAAATCAAAGTGGTGAAGAATCATGTTGGATCCCTCCAACCTGTCCCTTTACATCACATACAGTATATAATCATATAATATGGGTTATCCTCTACTACGTAGGTACATATAAAAGTTCATCCGCTCCAAGGGTGGGAATAAATCCAAACCAACTAATAAAGTAGTAAATCATCCAAACAAGCAACAAACAAGAATCAATAAAAACATCTGCACTTATATAAAATATAAGTGGGCCTAGAGAGGTGAATTAACTCACTTTATAACCCGACAATGTCCGATCATCATGAAACTTGTCGGTATATAACAATTCATTATTCTCGATCCGATGGCACTAGTTTCGTCAAAATCCGAGGCAGTGTTCCGGAGTGATAATTTCACACGTTAATTAAAACAAATTATTATTATACCAATTTAATCGCTTTACTTCTAATTAAAAGCCTTCCCTTTTCTTTCTTATTTAAACATAATTTAAATAAGACTTCGAAACCATTTTATTCACATTAAATCCAAGATTTAACTATTTAAATTTTTCCAATACTTAAGTTTACTATTTCTAGTAAATTCACAATTCACATACTCAAATATATCAAATAAATCCCTTTATTTGGAATTCAAGTTATTAAATTCAATATTTTAATACTTAAAATTAATTAAATACTTCAAGATCAAATGACCAAAATTCTGGGTCATTACACTGCTTATGTACCTTGGATCCATTACATTCATAATTAAATGTTCAACGATGATGTGGTCATCATGATGATTAAGATTCCAACAATCTTTGTAGGGGCATGAATTTTTCTACATTTCTTACATTCCTCTTTGCAGCGTGCACGAACTTCAATGCTTTGTGTTGGTACCCTATACTAGTTCTATGACAAAAGTTAACAACATAAAAAAATTGAGTTTTATTATTAGATTACATGTTTTAATTCTCAAAATACATATTAAGTTAAGCATTGTATTATCACCTATTTAAAAAAACACAATCTTTTTCCATCATCAACATATGAAGGCAATTTGATGTAGAAATTGGTTAGCTGTTGTAATCAGAAAAATAACTATACACATTGAAGTTATTACATTTAAGCTTGTAACATTGCATCTAGGTATGTAATATGTTAATTTATTACAGCTATGTATGTATTAAGTCATATAACATTGAAGTTACAACAAATAGAACTGGCCATAACTGAATATGCAACTACAACAAGCTCAACAAAAAAGAGTGTTGTTGCAGTTGACTATAACCAGTTCCATTTCCTTGACTATAAGCGGTTCATTGCCAAACTGTCCCCAAACAATTACAAAATAAGAATGCTATTGCAGTTTGTATAGTTTTGCAATAATGACATAATAAGATCATTAGTAGCCTAAGCAGCTATTGTAATAGTGTTTTTATTTGTTACTAATAGATAGTACAAACTTTGGAGTTTATAAAACAATGCTATACTCATATTGAAATTATAATATATGTAGTCGATGTTTTCAATATAGGATTTAACTTGTGAATTGTTAAGAACAGGTTTTAATTGAAACTAGATTTGAATGATGACTCATAGATTCAGATGTTTGGATCTTATTTCCTAAATATACTTACACGCTTGATTATATATACAAACAGGCCCAAAATTATATGTACGTTTTTAAAACTGTTAAACTTGCAATGTAATTATTAGGACTGCAGGTTATATTTGAATTATTTTCTTCTTATAATCATCGCTCCCTTCAAGAAAACTGATTTTGTATTAAACATTGTAATCCTATCTGTTATGGCTTCAGATATTCAACTCATCTCTATTATTTTAGGAAAAAGTTAAATCCAATTCATTATTTCAACTATTATTCGACCACCTACAGTAATATGACAGTAAAATTTAAAGAAAGCATGAAAGTTCATTTTCTTTTTATAGAGAAATATGGTTTTAACTATTTATTACATTAAAATTTAAAAGAATATAAAGAAAAAGCTAGAATGATGGTTAAGGAAAAGACTAAGAAATATAGAAATGATTGTATAAAAGTTCTTAGACTAAGTAAAGAAGAGTGCCCAAAGGAATTTCTTTTAAACTTTTAATAGACACAATTTACTTATAGCTTTCTTTTCCCACTCCATTATCAATATGATGCCGTACTACAATCCAAGGTGAACAAATATGATGCCCTAAATTTAATTGCTTAGCAAATAGCACTACGCCATAAATGGCCTACTGCAACACAAAAAAAATGTTGGCTCAGGCCCGAAAAATGTTGCCATAGGTCTATGGCAACACTTTTAGGGTGATGCAATTTTTGCCGTTGCCTTAGACCTCAAAGGCAACATTTTGACTATCTAAGGCAACATAAGTAAAATTGTTGCAGTAGAACCCTATTTGGGTCTATGGCAACACCCATAGGTATCTGTAGCAACATTCCAAAATGTTGCTATAGATATGAACTTTTTGAATTTGTGGGGCCCACAATGTAGAGCATATTTGATTTTTTAATAAAAATAAATATTTATTTAATAAAATGCTATTGCACAGAATTTGATATTTAAACAGTAATTTATTTAAATAAATATTTTATTTCAACATTTGAAATAGTACAAATTCCTGACTCCACTATTTTACAATTCAATGATATATAACACTGATATTCACATATACAGATATTCCTCACTACATCACTCAGTTCACTCATTACATATGCAGTTTCAATTTATACAGACATCGACACTGACAAATATATGCCGAGCCGAAGGCGAGCCGAGTGCCGAGCCGAAGGCGAGGCGAGAAGCGGGTCCGGGCGCAGCGCCGGCGGGGGTCCGGGGCACCGCAGTCCCGGCGGGGATCGACCGATTCATCCGATTTCGGAAGATCGAGCCTTCTTTGAAACGACGTAAAATGATGCACAAATGAAGACTGAACTTAGCAAACCCCATCCTCAGCAACTTCATCACCCATCGGAACTACTGCCCATCTACCACTTACCTGAAACACAATTGCCTGAAACACTGACCATCTACCAAACACTGACCACACTCCCAACCTCTTTCACAAAACACCCACTCACTGCCTCATCAAATTACATCATCAACACATAGGCAGCCTATCAAGCAAAAACAGTGAATGCATCAGGCATGTACAAGAGAAACATACGCAGTAATATGATATACAAGAGAAACTTCACCTCAATCTGATCGCTGTGTTCGTGTAACGAAAGTCTTACATCAACCTTAGGAATCGCTTCCAGATTCAAGACATCAGGCTATCAACTACGGCAAGCATTGAACTACACAATCGATTTCAGCATCAGCAGCAAGAGATCATCATCACGACAGTGCTCAACACATCAGCAATCACCAATAAGACCAAAATCTGGACAGTGGGCAATTAGCACACAACCTTCTCCACGTTTAAGACCAACACCATTACAATCCAAAGTTTGGCAAACCATTATCTGAACACCAACACTTTCAAGTTCAACCCTAAGTGTCAAAGAACCACAAACATCATCAATAGAGCCGCAGTCAGAGCACGAACATTGACAAAAACGCAAGCTGAGGAAACGTCTTCAATTCAAGCGAAGTCAGAGGCAAAAACTTCATTGCGACTTAAGCGACTCCATCAGAACAACGAGGCATCGCGTTTCTTCAAGGCGGCTGCATCGAACAACGACGAACTTCTGCTTAGATCCAGATCCAACAGCGAGCAAAGATCAAATGGGCGGCAGTAAACAACAAAACTCATCAGGCATTAGGTGGAATCAGCAACTACAAGATTCAGGCATAGGAAATTTAGATCTGACCTAGCATTGAAGGCGGCTTCTAGTTACAGTGCCTTTTTTATTTTGTTAGCAACAGCGAATTGGAAGTATGAATTTGCTGGATTTCGTGAATTTGCTGGATTTCGTGAATTTTTTTTTTGATTTGGGGATTTCGTGAATTTGCTGGATTTCGTGAATTTGTTTTTTGATTTGGGGATTTCGTGAATTTGCTGGAAGTATGAATTTGGGGATTTCGTGAATTTGTTGGAAGTATGAATTTGGGGATTTCGTGAATATGGTAAACTGAAAGGGGATCTACACCAACATAAGCGGGAAAACGAAAATTTGGTAAAAAGTGCAGCGGTGATCCATTTTAACAGTCGGATTAAATGTAGACCGTTGGATCGTATTCACGCGGATTGCTAATTTTATTAATTTTTTAATTTGTATACATCTATAGCAACACTGTATAAAAATGTTGCATCGTGTTACACTTGTTTAGCTAGAGCAACACATTTTTATGGCTAAGGTAACATCATAAATACAATGTTGCAGTAGGACCAAATTTTTATATCTATCGCAACATTTGAGCTGGCAACACCTTGCAAAAATGTTGCAGTAGGCCATTTATGGCGTAGTGTAGTTATATCAAATAGCATTTCGTTCATACTTCATTTCTATGCATGAACGAACATCTTCCCCAAAAGAACAAATTCGATAATAAAAACATATATGAAGCTATGAGTGCATCAACAATACAGAAATTTGCAAAAGAGCCTTTTTATTATATAGTCATCCCGCTCAATAACGTATTATGAAAAAAACACTTATTTTTATGTTTTAGTATATTTATAAAAACATACGATTAACATTTATGATTTAATTTCCGATATTTTTTATTTTTATCAAAATTGAAAATAAAGGTGTAAATTGAAAAAGATTTTAGAAAGGACTTTGTACATGTAAAATATGAAAATACATTATGTAGTCAAATTTCCACTATTCTATAATATTAGTAATGCTGGTTTGTTCAATTGCGAAATAATTACTCAATGGAGTCTGCATGGGATAAGTAAATAGAATTTATAACCGTATTGACAATACCATTTTATTTTCTTTTTCATTAAAAAGTGTTCTCCTTGCCATTTTGAACGATTTATTTTAAGAACTAAGGTAGAAAAAGTTTTCAGGAGGAGAAGTAAATCTTGGCATTGAAGTTTATGAAAGAA
This sequence comes from Allium fistulosum, assembly GCA_030737815.1. NCBI lineage: Eukaryota > Viridiplantae > Streptophyta > Magnoliopsida > Asparagales > Amaryllidaceae > Allium > Allium fistulosum. The sequence continues at coordinate 1,045,666,099 of CM060905.1, forward strand.
CCTATAACTTTTGAGGAACAAAAATGGTGTACAAGGTTCAAACGGTGAATAAACATAAGGTAATACAAATTCGTATTCGTTATTTTCTCGTAAAATAAAATGCAGACAAATTGCTTTCTTTATTAACTAGTATTGTATCATTTCTATCAAAATTTACTATTTGCAGGACCAGAAACAAAAATATTTCCAACCAATGATAGATTTTTCATTCAGTTTCTTTAACTAATAAATCACAATACAAACAATCACAAAATAACTGAGCTATGTTGCTCGACAGTAATCACAAATAACCGAGCTACCCTTGTAGTAATCACAATGCAAACAATCACAAAATTTCTTTAACACGGCGGTAAAAATTCTATTTTCTGTTGAAAATATCAAAACAATAAACCATAAAATTACATTGTAAGATGTAATCATGAACAATCACAAAATAACTTGCTGTAATAACAAACAATCACAAAATAACTTGCAGTATCAATAGATTAGTGAACCAAATGAACAATCAGATACAATCGTAAACAATTTTATGTGTAAACTTTAATCACAATCACAGAATTAATTTACAAAATTTATACCTAAATATACCTATTTAGGGCACTGTGAGGTGAAAATCGTGCTAGAGAGCTACCGTGACAATATGGAGAGGAGTAGATGTGACATGAAAATAAATGATGATGTGGAAAGGAGTGCTGCAACGACGATGTGGAGAGGAATGACTGAATTGAAAAGCGATTTGGGAAATTTAGTTTAAGCGATTTGGGAATTTTTATTACTTGGGTTTAGAAAATTTTATAAGTGTGAGAGATAACGATAGGGAATGTACTGGTTATGTTTATTAGATTTAGATGGAAAGATTTTGGTAAGGCACAGGGTGGTGAAATAATTTTGGCCGCGTTTTTAGTATAGGATGAAGTCTTATTAGGCATTTATAAATAAATGCCACCAATTTATCCAACCAAAGGCTGATTTTCTTATAGTGTGTCCAGTATAAAGTGTCTCTCTTTCTCAAAAATTTAGACAAATCAACTTTCCAACATAAGCTAGTTTCTAGGAAAAGGTAAATATCTAAAATCTTCTTAAAAGAAGGGTTTCTTAGAAAAAGCATGCTCTTGGCTATAAAAGTCTATCAGTTTATGAATCATGACTTTTTAGACTTACAAATAAGACATTTCTTTTTGCTAAAAAAAACTTAAGAAGGTGCAATTACATATATATATATATATATATATATATATGTGTGTGTGTGTGTATGTATAAAGGTGGAAGTAAATATACTAACCTTATTTTTAACAAGCCATTCGATTGCCCAAAATAAGGATTTATCAAACCCGTCTTGAAGGAAATTATTTTTGGAAATCAAAAAAGATTATTTCTAGTTAATCTACTAGTTAAGGGAGCTGAATATGTACTTATTTCAAAGAAAGGATTTACACAATCCTCTAAAAATTACATAGCATTAGTAAATGCGCAAAAACGATTTCAGCAAAGTACGCCCAGACGAAAAGCATTTTCAAAGATTTTTGAAATTAATGGTAAGAAAAAGCATTAGTATACTCATTTCCTCAAGAAAAGATTTTAGAACTAGCCAGATTTATGAACATAAACTCTAATTAGAAGAGCTTATTCTCGATCAAAGGACTATTGGTTCATGAATCATGACCACTCAGTCTCTTACTCGAGATTCGTGTTTCTATCATGAGGATGATTTGAAAACCCATTATTAAAGAGTTCAAGTATCAAAATCTTTTTGAAAAGTAATTCCTTGATTCATCACAGAGATCTTTTTTCAGAAAATTCTTTCTTCCAAAAATAAATTCATGATAAGAAAAACTAATGTTTATTTGAAAGGGTTTTCACAAACTTTGCAACTGGCCAAAAGTTATTTTCGAAAACAAATTTTTCAAAAGGAATTTTTTTTTCAAAACTCCGATATCCACTCCGGAGCACCAATGAGCCTCTGATGTCCACTCCGGAGCACCAAAAGGCCTCCTCTGGAAACACCTCCTAGAGGGAGAGACAAAGCCTCTAAGACAAAAGACTTCGGCCAGTGTGAAATGCCTCTAAAAGGGAGGAGGGTCCAATACCCACCAAAGCCTCCAATGAATTCCTAGAGTGCTTTCAACAAAAATAACAAAGATGGCCATAGCCATGATAAGGCAAAGCCTAAAGAGTAGCTCATACAAGAAAGGATGAAGAAATCCATAGCCGAAAAGGGGGAAAATAAGGGAAATGGACAAAGATGTCCTCAACTCAGAGGAACATCAAAGCCTAAAAGGGGGCATAGATATGAAAATGGAAGAAAATGTCTGCAACCTAAAGCAAAGGCAAAGCCCAAAAAGGGGTTCACAAACAAGAATAGATGAAGAAGTCCAGAGCCCAAAGAGTGGCTTAGATGGAAAAGGCAAAGAGAAAAAGGATTAAGGTGTCCAATGCCTAAAAAGTGACAAAGGCAAAAGATTGAAGGAGCCCAAAACCTAACAGATCGGCAAAGAGAATCTTCACTAGGAAATAGGAATATCTTCCTTCAAGTCATAGAACGAAGTAGACCTTTTATAGGCCTAGCATAGACCTGGGAATAAGAAAACCTTCAAAAGAAGGTATATATAATAAATATTAATAAACAAATGGGGCCTGCTGAATAGCCAAACAATTGAATGGAATTACCTATTGAACGGCAAAGCAACCGGACAGAACTACCTATTGAACGGCTGAACGGTTTGATAATCAGACAGTTGAATGGAACTACTTGCCGAACGGTTGAATGGTTGAATTAAAAACTTGATGAACGGTTGAATGGCTGAACGGAACTACTTGACTCTAAATATAATTATAATACATTATAAATACCTTAGCAACTACATATCTCCAATAAGAAACGATTCTTTAAATAACGAAACCTTGGATGAATTAATAAGGCAATAGCGTCGGAGAGAACCACGAGACCTATTCTTTGCGATATCGAATTATTAACTAGATGGTTTTCTTTTGCCTCCAAATGGATTTATGAGTTTGTTATCGTAAAATAGAACATTGATGAATTTTTGATTTTTTTGACAAATGAATTCCTAATTTTCTAGTTAATTAGTTTTTCAAGTTTCTCGTTGGATTTCTGGGTTCCTTATGAGTTTCTAGACCACTCTTATTATCAAAGAAATTCCGAAAAGCTTTTGATTGAATTTCTGACTTTTTGATTTTCTTATTATTATTGGGTTTATGGTTTTCTTATTAATTTTATTGATTGTTTTTTAATTTCCTACGGCACTTGTGGTTTTCTTGTGTAATTCGAGTTTTCTTATAGTTACTGATTGAATTTCTGGCCTTCTATTACTATCAGACAAGGATTTCTGGACTTCTACTATTATTACCAGATAAGGATTTCCGGCCTTCTATTAATAAAGCTAGATATAGATTTTAGTTACTTACCAGGTGGGTTTCTAGGCTTCTCTTTATCAGAAGGAATTCTAGATTTCTTATTACTAAACAGTTTTCTAGCCTTCTTATTATTGGAGAATATTCTGGATTTCTTATTGCCAAAAGATAAAACCTTGGATTTATTATCATTAGACAAAAGCCCTAACCCACTTTTATTATCAAATGCTTTCCTTACTTTTCTTCAGATAAATCTTAGGTTTGAAGATAAAAATCACAATGAAGAAACAAGCAAACTATTGCATGAGATCTTGCACCAAATCAAAGCTTTGGAAAACAAACCGTGTGATACATTCAAAGCCACTTCATATTGAGAGCCGATCTCTGACAATCCAAAAAGAGTTAGCCCGAGAGGAAAAACTTTGAAACCCGTATTAGTCTTCTTAGAGAAAATTCTTGCCTATCCCTCTGTCTTCCTACCTATGATATTATTCCAAATTTGGATACTCATTCTTGAAAGCATATAGGAAATTTACTTGATATCCAAAGAATAAAAAGTTCAAAGTTTAGAATCAACCTTACAATAAGTCAAAAACTATTGAATGACTAGTATAGAGTTCACAAAAATATACTTAAGCTTTTCCATTGCCTAGAAGAGCACAAATAAGTGCTAAATATATGATAAGAAGACATATCCGTAAATGTGAACCGAAAACTTTAATAATAGTTAACATAGAGCATCCTAAATACAATGTTACACCATAAAACTATGTCAAATAAATAGGATAATATCAAACACCATATGAGTTACACGTTAAGATAAAATATTGTAATATTAAATCATGCATTAGTATTAACCCAGATGTATTAAATTTAAAGTTTTGAAGCAATTTTGATAATTTGAAAAATCTCATTTGTCTGTGTTTGAATTGCAATAGAAAGAGGAACACCATCAGTGTGAACAAATTTGAAAGGCTAAGCAAAGGAAGAGAAATTCATGGTTTTACCCTAAAGAGTAAAAAGCTTCTTTACACAAGGAAGGGGGCAAATGTTATTGTTATAGTTGTCAAAGGATATAGTTCAAGAAGATCAAAAACAAGGAAGTAAGGACCAATGTCGAAGCCTAAAGCTCTAGGTGGTAAAATAGCATTGAAGGAAAATGAATATGTCCTTGACAGTGTCGAAGACCGTGAGGTTTTGTTCAGAGAGACAACTCCGCTGTTCACCTAAAACGATAGGATCCACATGGTCGATACCACATCTGTTGACATCGAAGATGTACAAAGAAACGTAAACAACATCAATAGTACTGAAAGAAGCAACGAAGTCGAATCTATTCAACATCCTCTTCATTACATTCGAAGAAATATGACCAGTGAGATGGATTGACGTCAAGCACGTAGGAAACTGCTCTTCGTTATTAAGGAAAATACAAAGGGACCCTATTCAAATCACTTCGCATGTCTACACGAAGCGATAACACTGTCAATTCCTTTAAAGCCATCAATGAACATCGAAGTGGCCAGCACGATTCATTGATGCCAAGCTCCATCAACATCACATATTTCATCACTTCGAAGACACTGCCCAACAGTAGCACCAAAGGTCTTCAACATCAAAGGAATATAGGATAATGCGGCTCTCCATTATGTTCAACATCATCACTACTCATCTGCTTCGTCGAAGATGACAATGACATTGATAATCCATCACACATCGTCCATGTGCAAGTACTTTGAAGATATTGACATCACACTTTAAGGATGAAGTAAAAGTCAACATTGCCGAAGACATATCAGCAAGGAAGCTAATACTGAAGAACTTTGAAGTCATTCCCACTTAATAGTGCTAAGTGACGACTCCGCTCCTCACTAATGGCTACTACCACTTGTTATGGATGTTGATCAGCGAAGAGACCAAAACAAGCACTGCCGGAGTCATCTTATTTGAAGACCCTATTAGCGAAGTCGTGATCGCTTACCTCTATAAAGATGACCCTTGGTGCGCCATTTTTGGGGGACCGAATTCTCTCTCTCCTTTCTTCTTACATATTATCAACCTTGTAAACTCTAAATCAATTTTGGGAATTAGTCGATTATAATACTTGAAACTTGTACATATAAGGAATTGGAAATCAAACAACTGCATGGCCCATTGACATGATTTAAAATCGTGGATTGCATACTTGATTGAGATTGAACTAAGACTCGAACATCGTCGAACATATTGACTTAAATCATTTCAAACACATTGACTTGATATCTTGCCTATAACATATTAACTCGTGCTATTCATGATTTTTGAAAGGATAATGTCTTCGATATAAAGAATGATTATAGTCTTGGAATCATGCGTTTGTTTACCCTATGAATTCAATACTTCACTTCGATGACCTTGAGAAGCCTCAAAGAGGCTTCACTTCGATTAATCCATCTTTAACATTCTTATGGGTGTTGACGAATTTAATCGTTAACAGCATATGTTGAACTTTTTACCCACTAATCTGTGCGTATAAACACCATATGAGATGTATTGTGGTAAGAAACCACAACTCAAATATTTGAAGGTATGAGGTTGTCGGCATACATTAAGAACGTTGGTCCGAATAAACTAGAGGCAAGATGGTAATATGTAAATTTATAGGATATCCCAAAATCTCAATGGGGTATATATTCTATAATAATGAGGAACAAAAGGTTATTGTTTCTCGACATGTTGTCTTTTTAGAAGAGACATTTCTATCAAAGGAAACTAAAATCAAGGTGTAAACTTGGATAAGATCCAAAAAATTAACACTGAGGCCGAACCATTAAAAGAACCAAGTTCATCCATATACGAAAACACATAACTTATTAGAAGCTCTAGTAGGGAATCTCATGCACAGAGAGATACTATGGTTTTCTCGTGGATGGCGAGAATGAGGACCGTGTCTTAGATGACGACACTCCTCTTTCCTTCTAACAAGCGCTACAGAGTAAAGACTTTGTACTCTAGCTTTGAGCAATGAAATCCAAGATGAATTTCATGTATAAAAAAAAGTATGGACTTTGTCGGACGCACACGAAGGGATAAAACCTATCGAATGCAACTAGATCTTTAAGAAAAACCTAAATGGAGATGGAGAAGTAGAGACTTACAAAGCTAGACTAGTGGCGAAATGATTTCGTCAAATTCAAGGTGTTGATTATGACGCGACATTTTCGCTCGTAGCCATGCTTAAGTCCATTCGGATTATGCTAGCCATTGTTGCATACTATGACTATGAAATATGGAAAATGGATGTAAAGATGACATTTCATTTCTAAATGGTGATTTAGAAGGAACCGTATATGTGTCATACCCCGAGGGTTTTGTGGCAGTGGGAGTGACAACAAAGCTTGCAAGGTGTTAAAGTCCATTTATGGAATCAAACAAGCTTCAAAGAGTTGGAACAAGTGTTATGATAAGGTAATCAAATAGTTTAATTTTTATTAGAACACGGAGGAAGCGTGTATATATAGAAAGGAACATGGCAACGCTATCGTTTTCTTAGTGCTCTATGTCGGGGATCTATTATTGGTTGGCAATGACACTTTGTTTTTGCAATCAATGAAAGCTAGGCTTTCTAAGAACTTCTCCATGAAGGATTTGGAAGAAGCAACCTATAAACTTGGTATAAAGACCTATAGAGACAGATCTAAGAGACTTGTAACAACCCGTTGTTGAAAGGCAATTAATTAATAATAAAATAATAGTGATTAATGAATTCAATGTGTTTTGAATTGATTTGGAAATTTGATAAGGATTATTGATTAAATGATAAGAAAATATTTTGAACAAAATAATGGTTTAATAATTTGTTTTGTTATTTTAAAATAAGAAAATACAAACTAATTATTTTGGAAATGTTGAAAAAATAGATTTCTGTAAAGTTTAATTTGATAAGAGAATAGATTTATTGATATGTAATTTTGAAATCTATTTGTGAATGGGTTTAAATAAAATGGTTTAATTAAATAAATAAAATTATGGAAATTAATTTGATAAAATAAAAGATATTAAAATGATTTAGTGATATAATTAAATTTTATTGGGCTTGAGTATATTTATATCATGAAGTAAAAGAACAAAAGAAAGAAAAGAAAAGAAAAAAATAATTGGAAGCCAAACATTCTCAAGCCCAAACCCAAAACCCTAATCCTTGTTTCATAACTCTTCCATCTCCATATTTTTCCTCTTCCCTGGACTCTTCACCACTCATTATATATACAAGCTGTACGTTTACGTTATTTACTTTAGAAAATGAATTTTCCCCCTAAATCCTACTTCTTCAATAAGTCAAGTTAAAATCAAAATAAATATCTATAAATTCCTATGGCTTTAAATCAAGCTTCTTGATAGCTCTAACCAAATTGCAACTATGTAATCAATTTGGTGATGATCAACTTGAAGAAGGAGTTGATAATAGTGAAGAAGAAAGAAGAGAGATATCAAAGAGCATAATTCAGGTGAGTGCACAACTCACAAATCTGTGAATTTTTGAAATTTAACCTTGGATATTGAAATTTAACTTATGATAAGTAAATAAGGAAGTCGAAGGAAATTAAATTTATTTTGTAAAGAATTAAAAGGAATAGATGTGGACTTGGGTCATAAGTAGAATTCGACTAAAAAAGGGCTAGCAACTAAATACGTTTTGAATGTGTTAATGAAAGATATTCTGGTAAATCAAGATGAATGGATTGAATGAACTAATAATTTAAAAATGGTTAAATATTTAGTAGAGAAATGGAAATCCGATTTGGATTAGAAAATAAAGTTGAACCCAAGTAAAACCCGAATGAAGTGATGTTGAGGAAAAATCAAATTTTGGAAGATGGAAATGAACCAATTGGATAAATTAATTAGTGAATTGAATATTGAAATAGAATTGGAGTCAAATGGAATTGAATTGTAATTGAAATAACTCCATGGAATAAATATAGAGTTGGGTTGTGGAAATCCAATAGACGATATTCAGAGATGGATTAGTGGAACAAACTAAATTAATAAATTGGTGGATGAATGGATGTAATTTTTGAACTCACTAGTGTCGTAGTCTATCGATGTTGTAAAATATTTATGAAGAAATATGATCATATATAAAATCACTTTTTATATTGATTCGAAAATAAATTTATAATTACTGAACACAAATGTGAAAATTTATTAGAGTGAAGATTGAATAGTAACTATAACTGAAATCTACTTATAAGAAGTAAGAAATGTTACAAGTAACTTTGTGGAGGAATCGAACTTGGAAATTTTTGATTTGGCATTAATGAGATTATATGTTAGTAATATATTCAAACTCCCTTATTGAATTTATAACCAGAAGGAAATGATCTTTGAAAGGTATTTGAAAATACTAAATCGAGTTTATATAAATATGAAGCGGATTCAAAAACTATTGATATTAAAATTATTCGAGTTGGAAAGAATGATCTTATATGTATATGAGAATGAAACTGAAATAGTTTTGGAACTTATTGATTTTAAAGACATTTGATTCTGGCAAATAGTCGATTTGGAAATTGGATAAAACGAATTCAAAACTATTGATTTTAAAGGTATCGATTTAATGTAAATAAAATCTATATGTGATGCTTATAAAGTGCATGATTTGAAAGATATTATGTATATATATAGTGTGATATGTTTTGGAAATCAAAAGTATGGAAAGGCACCCGCCACAAAGGTTGAAAATAGAGTAGGAGATCCACTGGGTGGATCTACCTTAGAATCCACATGGTGGGTTCAATTAGAATTGGGATCCTAGAGGACGTCTGAACAAAAGCTCATGAGTTCCTGGTGATCATTTGTTTGTATAGCGTAAGTCGAGGGGTATTATACCTACAGTTACGTATGGTTTTGCTACGATAGCAACACAACCTTTGTGTAACTGCGATCTATGAGAGTTGGTAGTGTAATTTGAGAGGTAGGGATTGCTTATAGTTACTTATGGTTTTGCCGGGATAGAAACGTAACCTTTGTGTAACTGTTGTAACAACCCGCAATTTTACGATTATATATTTAAATGTTTTATTTAAATATAGCATCGTTAGTCGGATTAAAATCCAAAATGTGACTTTTTGTAAATAGTCGAATCCGGACTCGAGACCACTTTCATTGAGTTCAAAACGACGTTTACAACTTGTTTAAATATAAACATAGATATGTTTGGAGTTGATTAGGATTTTGGTGTTTTCAATTGGGCTTTGGGTTGGGTTCTAGTCCATTAACCCAATAAGAGACCCAAACTCTTCTACCTAATAGCTCCCACTCTACTCCTCTTCATTATTCATTCCATTTTCTAAATTCCTAACACTCAAGCCCTAGGAAGAATAGTGGGAAGAGGAAACTAAAATTCCTAAGTCCTAGTTTCTCTTAGGAATTCAAGTTCTAGTTCTAAAATCAAAGAGAAGCTTAGATAAGTATCCTCTTCATCTTCTCCATCTCAACCCCTCTCTAATTTTCATAATTTCCTATAACCTAACTTAGGAAATATTTGCATATATGATCATAGATTAGAGCTTCTAGAGTTATGATTGAAATGGAGTTGATCTTTCCCTGTTTTAGAGCTTCTCAATTGTTGTTTTTGAGTTTAAAGGTGAGTTCTTGAACTCACATCTATGTCTATAGCTTTCATTGTTGTTAGGTATGAATTCCTAACATCTATTTTATATTCAATTGCTTTGGATTTGACTTGTTTGGTGAATTTTCCAATTTTGGTTTTGAAGTCAAAATTTATGAAAATCCTACTATGGATGTTTGGACATGTGATTTGGGGTGTATCGAAGAGCCTATAGGACTGGGTTGTCGCTTGGCATAAATCTCTAGCCTCCATTGCTCGTTCGATCGCTTCTGAGTTGATTTGGCCATCAATGGCCTAGGCAAATTTCTGCCCAGCTCAGGCAACTAGACGTCTGGTAGGGGCTTCTGAAAAAAAAAATGAAAAATAAATAAAAATTACAGAGCCTAGAGTCAGACGTATGGTTAAACCCACCAGATGTCTGGTCCTGTTAAATTTTGCCTATTTGCCTATTTTTGAGTGGATTTCCAATTTTTATCGATCTTTGACGATCTGAATAGCTACTGTCAATCAATATCGACTTCGATGACTTCTTTTTTGGATTTTTGGTGTTTCCATTTGATGGATTTGATATCGATTTCCATGGTTTTGATTCACATTATTGAAATGTGGATTTTTGGTGATCGATTGTTTTTACAATCATTTCTATGATTTGTCACTTTAAAATACAAAGGTTTCTATACTAGTAGTAAATACTCAAACTCTTTCACAAAAATGATTTCAACATTACTTTTAATACAAAACTCTTTTTAAAACTGTTTTCCAATCTATTAGTATATACAAACCTTTACCTCATTCGTATGAGAAATCCAATTGAACGACTTAGCAAAACAAGTGGTATGAAATGCTTGTGTTTACTTTGTCAGTTAATTGTTGGACTTGTTCGATTGCAATCTCGTGAAAATTTTCGAGTGGAAGTCTATAATTTGTTCGTAAATATTTAAGTTAAGCCAGTGGTTATAGGACATAAAGCCTAACTCATTTATTTACTAGCTTAGTGTAATTTACACTTATTGATCAATGATGATCATTTTTTGATTTAGACTTGCGATGAGCAATGTCTCTTTGTCCACATGGGGGACTAAACCCCATTTATGTAGAGCTTCATCTCATTTTTATGGGCTAGCGACCTATGGTCTTTTAACCATTTTATGGAGTTCGGTTCATCGGGCGTACCGTTGTACTACATCGTTGTTCCGCCTTATTTGAGTTTCAGGTTCCTCGGGCGTACCGTTGTACTACGTCGCTGTTCCGGCTTATTTGAGTTTCAAGTTCATCAGGCGTACCATTGTACTACGTAGTTGTTCCGGCTTATTTGAGTTTCAGGTTCCTCAGGCGTACCGTTGTACTACGTCGTTGTTCCGACTTATTTGATTTTTAGGTTCCTAGGGCGTACCATTGCACTACGTCATTGCACCGGCTCTATGGGTTAGCGACACATGGGATAGCGTCCCGTTTATGATACACATGTTGGTGAGTTTTCATGCTCCCCATTTATGATAGTCCTCCCTCTTTTTTGTGATTTCTGGATTTTTAATTATGGATTTCTGGAATTTATGTTTCACCAATTTTTGCGATTTTCATTGATATGTTTTGTCAATATTTGAGGTTTGGTGAATAAGCAAAAGAATATGATATTCTTTTTGTGTATTTGAGAAAATTTGAGATATTGTATGATTTTTGTTGTTATCAAATATATTTGTCATATCTCTTATCCTATCTCATCTTACATGATAATTATAGCTAGACTGATCCGTTTATTATTTTTCTTCTTAAATAATACTCGGGTCAAACCGAGGTGTTTCAGGTGCTTCCACTTGACTTCTTGGCAGGGATTAGCTTCTGACTTTTAGCTAACTACTTTAGCATAGTAGTTTTTGTTTTTCATACATTCGAGATAGAGACTCCTTAATGTATACATATTCTTTTTTGAAGCACTTGTACCTATTCTTTTGGCATGTAGTGGATGTTGTATGACCACTACTATGATGTTCACTTCTATGTGTTATATTCATATCTTTTTCCGCCTTAGTGATATGAATATCTATGACTGATTTTGTGTTATGCTTATTTTATATTTGTCTCCGAAAACAACATAGCTACTGTGTAGTAGCTTTGAGTTTGGATTGGATACGTCAGATTTCCTCTTGAAATGAAATGCATGACATACCATCTGACATATCGGTACTTGCACAAAGCAATTATACAGATGGTCGCTCCTTAACTGCCTTATTCTTTGTGCTAGTCGATGGCATTGCCCCATAGTGTTCTTGGCTAGTGCGAGTATAGAGGTGGGGCATCATAGCTTGTAGCAGAGCCAAACTTCGGAACAATATAGAATATTATGACAAGAATCATTATCCTATGTCTCTCTTAGGAATCGTGCCTTTGGATTTAATCTGAGTCTTAGGACCCGTTCTATCCTATTTTCTTTTATGATGCTCTGTTTTACCAATCAAGCTTATTTGAATTCATTTTGAGAATAACCTTTTTCCTCTTCGTTCTTTCTTTCTTTCTTGAAGAATACGAGATGGTTAGACCTGGCCATCCTAGCGCCGGTCAATCCAGTGCTACTCCTCAAGATTGCGTATTCATGTCTGCCCAACAGCTTTTGGATCTTGTAAAGAATCAAAGGTTTTATCTGTGCTTTGAATAAGAACCCCAAAATGGTTTTACCTCTGAAATTAGAAGTGCCTTTCGATCAGCTGGTAGATATCACTCTTCGACTTGAAGAGACCGATAAAGAAAGTGATGGTGAAGTTGTGGGTGCCAAGAAGAACTTCAACAATAACAAGAAGAGGCATCCCGACAATAAGTTCAAAAGCCCTAATCCCAACAAGAAAGGGAGGCGGACAACTTCGGTAGCAAAGACTCCTACCCCTAGTCGTGGAGAATGCTGCAATTGTGGTTATAAGGGCCACTATGCAAATAAGTGTCCGAAGTCCCTTACTTTTCGCTATTGCAAAAGTTCGGGTCATCTTATATCTTCATGTCCCAAACTTCAAAAAAAGAAAGAGGGAAAGCTGAATGTTGCGCAAGTCCTTAGTAACCCTTCTCTTGGTCAAGGTATTTCTCATTTAGTCCTTGATGGCATTATTTTGTTTTGTGATTATCCCATTCGAATTCCTTTTGATATGGGTGCATCTCATTCTTTTATATCAAAAGAACTTGTTGATACTTTTTCTTTAGGGTTGACGACTTCACTGAGAATTTCGAATCCGGTTGGTGGATCCGCAACACTCAGTTTGCTTTGTAAAAATGTTGAAATTATTTTATGTGATTATGCTTTCCGATCTGATTTGCATGTTATGCGCTACTTAGGTTTCGGAATTGATTTTGGGAAACGATTGGCTTAATCGTTATGAAGCCCATATTCTACATCCCGAGAGGACTATCCATCTTCGACATCCCCAATCTGTTAAACATATTTCTATTGTTCTTAATGATTTCGATTCCAATTCGGTGGCTTCATTTTAATCTTTAAACCCACATGATGAGGAAGATGTTATTTCCCTCATTCAAGTAGTTCATGAATTTCCTGATATCTTTGAGCATGTCTTAGGATTACCACCTAAGTGATCGATTGAGTGGTGCTAAGGTCTTTTCAGCTCGACCTTACCACCAGTTTTCATCAGCTACGAGTTGCAAAGGATAGCATCCACTTACCGTATTCCGCACTCGTTATGATTCTTATGAGTGGCTCGTTATGTCATTCGATTTGACAAACCCACCAGCTTATTTCATCCATCTTATGAATCGAGTATTCTACGAATATCTCGATGAGTCCGTCCTTGTGTTCATTGATGATGGGTAAAAACAACAATTTAAAATTGGAAATCGTTCTAATAAGATATATTTATAAGTATAATTGGATTATGTTATTAAGACAAACAAAGAATATTTGTAAATTTTATAAGAGGCATGTTTATCATATAAAAGATTATTTTGTGTTGGATTGTCCATTGAGTGCTTTAAGAATTCTGGTCGATGTGCCTGATCAATGTTATCGATAGGAGTCTCCTAAACGCTATGATGAGAGAGTCAGACACGGTAAATTGACTTGTAATAAGTAAATTTTTCTAAAAAGATGATTACATAAAGTTAATTTTAATTTTGAATGTCTTAGCTTTTCTGGAAAGAGGATCATGAAATAAATGATTTTGCATAGAAGCTGCTTTTCAGAAATTAAAAAAACTCCTTTCCGATGCTCCTATTCTTGTGATTCCCGAAGGGAACCAAGACTTCACTGTTTATACCGATGCTAGTCTTATTGGTTTGGAAGCCGTTCTCATGCAAAGGGAATGTGTTATCGCTTATGTTTCTAGACAAATAAAGCCTACCGAGACTAGATATGCCACTCATGATTTAGAGCTCGTGGCCATTGTTTTCTTTCTTAGAATTTGGCGTCATTATCTTTTGGGAGAGAAATTTGTTCTCTACACCGATCACAAATCTTTGAAGTATTTATTTTCTCAAAAGGAACTTAATTTGCATCAACAACGTTGGATCAAATTCCTTGCATCTTATGATCTTGATATTCTCTATACTCCTGGAAAGGGAAATCGTGCTGCTGATGCCCTTAGTCGTAAGCAACAAGCGATTATTTCCATGATGATATCCGAATGGAATGATTTTGAGACTTTGTCTACTTGTGAGATTCAAGATCATGACCCGAATTCATGTTCATCTCTTGTTTTATGTAGCCTTGAGGCTTATCCTTCTCTTTTAGACTGCATCCTTGAAACTCAAAAGAACGATCCCGAATTGGCTCTTCTTAGCCAAAGTTATAGGGATAAAAATAAGGTTGATGGTCTGAAAGACTTTGAAACCGATGCTCGTGGAGGCATTCGAAAATTTGGTAGACTTATTGTGCCAAATATTAGTGATCTTCGTAAAGACATTTTAAAAGATTCTCATCGTTCTAAATTTACCATTCATCCCGGTAGTAGTAAAATGTATACGGACATGAAACGACTTTATTATTGGGATGGAATGAAATTTGATATTGCTAACTTCATTAAGCGTTGCATGACTTGCCAACTCGTTAAGGCCGAGCATCAAAGGCCCGGTGGGTTATTGCAACCTTTAGACATTCCCATTTGGAAGTGGGATCAAATTTCCATGGACTTTATTGACAGTCTTCCCCGTTTTCGTTTGGGTCATGACAGTCTATGGGTGATAGTAGATAGACTTACAAAATCCACCCATTTTCCTCCCATTCGGTCCAACCGGACTGTACCTCTTTTGGCCAAATGCTATGTCAAAGAAATTTTTAAATTGCATGGGGTTCCTACTTCTATTATTAGCGATCGTGGTCCTTTATTTGCTAGTGGATTTTGGAAAGGTCTTCAAAAAGCTTTGGGAATGAAGCTTAATTTTAGCACCGCTTATCATCCTCAGTCCGATGAACAAACATAGCATGTGAATCAAACTCTTGAAGATCTTCTTCGTGCATGTGTTTTTTATTTTGTGGAAGTTGGGAAGATCATATTTCCCTTGTTGAGTTTCTTATAAAAATAGAATCTAATCTAGTATTGGTATGGCACCTTTCGAGGCACTCTACGGAAGGCCATGCCGATCTCCTTCGTGTTGGCTTGAAGCCGGTGAGAAGCTGGTTTCAGGTCCAGATTTTATTCGTGATTACATAGAAAAGATTGACCTTATTTGTCATAGGACGAGAGAAGCTCAAAGTAGACAAAAATCCTATGCCGATAACCGAAGAAGGAAATTAGAATTTTCTGTGGGAGATTTGGTATTTATTCGTGTTTCACCTACGAATGATGTTGTGCATTTCAGTCATTTGGGAAAATTATCACCTCGATATATTGGCCCATTTCCCATCACCGAACGCATTGGTTCCATGGCTTATCGCCTTTTATTATTGGCTCAATTTTCTGCTATTCATGACGTATTTCATGTTTCTCAACTACGGAAATGCCTTAGAGATTCTGATTCTATTCTTGAGCCCGGTGTTATTGAAGAAATTGAATTTTCACCTAATTTGACTTATGAGCAATATCCGATTCGTATCATTCCTACGGAGGTTAAATGCCTTCGTAATAAAGATGTTCGCTTGTGAAAGTTTAATGGTCCTCAAATCCTAAGGATTTTTCTTTGGAATCCAAAGAATTCATCGAGCGAACACATCCAGATTTACTCTCTTGTGCTCTTTGAGGTGAACTTCTCGTTTCAATTTTTCCTTTTGTGTTATTATGTCACAGAATGGTTGTTACTCCTTATTTCCTTCTTAAATATTGCGAGGACACAATTTCTTTAAGGAGGGGAGTCTGTAACAACCCGCAATTTTACGATTATATATTTAAATGTTTTATTTAAATATAGCATCGTTAGTCGGATTAAAATCCAAAATGTGACTTTTTGTAAACAGTCGAATCCAGACATGAGACAACTTTCATTTAATTTAAAACGACGTTTACAACTTCTTTAAGTATAAACAGCAATATGTTTGGAGTTGATTAGGATTTTGGTATTTTCAATTGGGCTTTGGGTTGGGTTCTAGCCCATTAACCCAATAAGAGACCCAAACTCTTCAACCTAATAGCTCCCACTCCACTTCTCTTCATTCATTCATTCCATTTTCTAAATTCCTAACACTCAAGCCCTAGGAAGAATGGTGGGAAGAGGAAACTAAAATTCCTAACCCCTTGTTTCTATTAGGAATTCAAGTTCTAGTTCTAAAATCAAAGAGAAGCTTAGGTAAGCATCCTCTTCATCTTTTCCATCTTAATCCCTCTTCAATTTTCATAATTTCCTATAACCTAACGTAGGAAATATTTACATATGATCATAGATTGGAGCTTCTAGAGTTGTGATTGAAGTGGAGTTGGCCTTTCCTTGTTTTATAGCTTCTCAATTGTTGTTTTTGAGTTTAAAGGTGAGTTCTTGAACTCACATCTATGTCTATAGATTTCATTGTTGTTAGGTATGAATTCCTAACATCTATTTCATGTTCAATTGCTTTAGATTTGAATTGGTTTAGTGAATTTTCAAATTTTGGTTTTGAAGTCAAAATTTATGAAAATCCTACTATGGATGTTTGGACATGTTATTTGGGGTGTATCGAAGAGCCTATAGAACTGGGTTGTCGCTTGGCATAAATCCCTAGCCTCCATCGCTCGTTCGATCGCTTTCGAGTTGATTTGGCCATCAATGGCCTAGGCAAATTTCTGCCCAGCTCAGGCAACCCAACGTCTGGTTGAACCTACCAGACGTCTGGTAGAGGCTTCTAAAAAAAATATAAAAATGAAAAATAAAATTCCAGAGCCTAGGGTCAGACGTCTGGTTAAACCCACCAGACGTCTGGTCCTGTTAAATTTTGCCTATTTGCCTATTTTTGAGTGGATTTCCAATTTTTATCGATCTTTGACGATCCGAATAGCTATTGTCAATCAATACCAACTTTAATGACTTCTTTTCTGGATTTTTGGTGTTTCCATTTGATGGATTTGATATCGATTTCCATGGTTTTGATTCATGTTATTGAAATGTGGATTTTTGGTGATAGATTGTTTTTACAATCGTTTCTATGATTTGTCACTTTAAAATACAAAGGTTTCTATACTAGTAGTAAATACTCAATCTCTTTCACAAAAATGATTTCAACATTACTTTTAATACAAAACTCTTTTTAAAATCGTTTTCCAATCTATTAGTATATACAAAACTTTACCTCATTCGTATGAGAAATCCAATTAAACGACTTAGCAAAACAAGTGGTATGAAACGCTTGCGTTTACTTTGTCGGTTAATTCTTGGACTTGTTCGATTGAAATCTCATGACAATTTTCGAGTGGAAGTCTACAATTTGTTCGTAAATATTTAAGTTAAGCCAGTGGTTATGAGACATGAAGCCTAACTCATTTAATTACTAGCTTAGTGTAATTTACACTTATTGATCAATGATGATCATTTTTTGATTTAGACTTGCGATGAGCAATGTCTCTTTGTCCACATGGGGGACTAAACCCTGTTTGTGTAGAGCTTCATCTCATTTTTATGGGCTAGCGACCCATGGTCATTTAACCGTTTTATGAAGTTCGATTCATCGGGCGTACCGTTGTACTACGTCGTTGTTCCGGCTTATTTGAGTTTCAGGTTCCTCAGGCCTACCATCGTACTACGTCATTGTTCAGGCTTATTTGAGTCTCAGGTTCATCGGGCATACCGTTGTACTACGTCGTTGTTCCGGCTTATTTGAGTTTCAGGTTCCTCGGGCGTACCATCGTACTACGTCGTTGTTCCGGCTTATTTGAGTTTCAGGTTCCTCCGGCGTACCGTTGTACTACGTCGTTGCACCTGCTCTATGGGTTAGCGACCCACGGGATAGCGTCCCATTTATGATACACGTGTTGGTGAGTGTAACGACCTGGCATTTCGAACCATTCGCATCCGCACATGTCAGACTTGAATTGCTCAAAACAACAGATTGTTAATTTATATTTTGCAAAACTTAGCATATATAGTAAATAAATCAATCACAGAATCATAGACATAGAGTATTACATCAACAAGCAGCGGAATAGATAAATAGTAGATGAAGCTACCATAAAACATCAGAGTCTGAAACAAAATACCATAGAATCTCAAATACATAAGCAACTGACGAGTCTGAACATAAATGACTGGAATAAACTGAAATAACTGAAAGCTGGATGGATAGATCTTCAAACAAAACTCCAATCTCCAAAGGTGAGTCTCAAATGCTGTGACACTCAGTCTGACGCGAGCATAAAGCAAAATAAAAAACACTCGAGTCAGGATTAACATTCTTAAATTAATAAATTTAACTCAAGTGAAATGTCAACTGAAATACAAGTAACTTAAAGGATGTTTGGGATTTCCATCCTCTAAGGATCCGTAGAACTATCTACTATGTAGTACAATATGCTATTATAATATGTCTATAGTAAAGTAAAGTATTAAAATAGTGTTAAGGTGTTACACATATCCCGCTTAACACATTTTATATATTCCCATAGTCTATACAGTACTGTAACTCCTCCGTAAACTGGAGGCTATCAGAGGGCACTCCATAGGTATGGTACAAACCAAACTCATAGAAGGCATGATAGGGCATGTGACAAGGCATGCGAGGCAATGCCAGGGTAGATATACCGTTTGCGGATCCGGACTGGTGGTAATGCATAGCAGCTACTACCGCCCACCTTGTGACACACTCCCAAATCAAAGGTGCACCCAATCAAATCACAAAGTAATAGAACGGTATCGAAGAAATGTGTCTGATAGAAGGAATGACCTCACTTGGCCCGGCATGGCTCCTGTTTTAGCCATATCAAGCTGACTCATAGGAGTCAGGGATACATTAATTCCTCATATAGAATCGTCGCCAAACCATCCTACTTCATTCTAGAATCTCCACCATGTACATAGTTATTAAAGTGGTTTTCGGTATTGGCAGAGAGTATGACAATATCCGATCCCGGTCTCTTCAACAACCAAACGCTTATTTCACAGCGTGGTCAATTTATAATACAAATAGCTAATACATCATATCAAAATATCATATTCATTTCAAAACCATATCAATTCGATATCATTTTTCACTTAAAAATATATTCATTTCAAATCATCCGATACACAATAAATTCAAAACCATATATATTTCATTAGTTTTTAAATTGATTTATATTCAATTAATTTAGTTTTAATCCATTTTATTTAACCAATAATATTCATTTATATTCATATTTCATTGATTTTCAATTCAAGCTATTTTCATTCAATTTGGTCTGTTTCAATTTATTAATATTTGTTACATAAATTTCTTTCAAAACAAATTTATTTGATTTAACTCATTTATTAAATCTATTTATCTTCAGTTGAGTTAATTTCACTAAATATTCAATTTCAACTATTCTTAAGTCCATTTTTGTTTACTTAAATAGTATTTTCTTTTATTTATTTAATTTATTTCACTCAACATATTTTGCAACATATATTAAGTGTATAAACATTTTATAACCTTATATTATTCAACAAATTAATTTTTCTTTTATTATTCAATTTATTATTAAATTTATTATATGTAAATTCCTTTAACAAAATATCAATTTTTTAATCCTGTTACTTATATCATAGGGTATACTATCCAATTACATTCTTATTACATTTAAACTTTTCTAGGTAAGTTATATTAATGTTTCTGAGTGTAATTAAACACTCTACAAATTTACCTTTTATTTATACCTTTCCGTTAATCAAAATTTAGTTTGAATATTTTATTACTTAAATTTCCTCTTGTAAAATCTTCAGTTACACATTCATATTCATTTTACTTTTTAATATTTTAGGTAAGCTATAGATGTTAAAAATGCAATTGAGTATTATACAAATTAATTTTATTCTAGTTCAACTATTTCAAGGTGTTTAAATTTCTATTTGAATTTTAAACACTTCAAATATTTCAAAATTTTACTTCATTTCAATCATTGAAACCATCACTTAACATAAATTTAAAAATTTAATTTCCGGTTTCACCTTAAAACAAATTTTGAAATAAAAATATATATTTTATACATCAAATCATATCAACAAAATACAAATCAAAGCCATTTCCCAAAACAAAAGTGTAGCAAAGCTACTTAGTTGTCTTTCCACTGTGAGACTCGAAAATGAATGTCGATGATGTTGCAACCATCACCAAAATTATTTCTAGCGACAAAAGAGGAGAGTACATAATTACTTCTTTTTAAAAATCTCTTTGGAAACAAATTTCATTCGAAAAATACTTTCAAATAATATATTTCAAACTTTGAAAATCAAACTTTGAAAAGAACCGGAAATTTAATTTTCAAATCCTTTATTTAAATTCATTTCATTTGCAAATCATATTTAGACCATATTTATAAAATTTTCATTTCCTTATAATATACAATAACAGTTAATGGTTTAGAAATGTTAACAAAATAATAAATGCTAATATAGTATTACCATTTCTAACAACCAATTAATTTAACTATCTAATTTTCAGAAAATTATACTCTTATATATAAAATATAATTATACATAAAATTATTTCATTTACCAAATTTGAAAACAATATTGTGTCAGTTTGCTCGGTTCAAGTGTTTTGGAATTCCTATCGATAGAGTTGGCCAAACGAATCGATCGATACCCCAAATCGACCTTAACAACTCAAACAACCCAATATAACAATTTTAATTACAAATACACTCCCTCATAGGATAATAGAAAAATGGATTCTGAAACAAGGATAGAGATTCAAGTTTAGATGAACCCTAGTCAAAGAGAATTCTAGTTACGAAAATAGGCTCGAAAAGAATATAAGATAATTAAATTACAAAAGAAGAAAGATGGATAGACTTATATAGATCGCGGGCAACCTTAACCGGTCAACCAAGACTAGAGAAGGCGGGAATATCATCAACGAGAATTAGGACACAAGTCAAGCTCCATGGATAGGATCGATGCAGAATTCAATTTCTTGCTGAGGAGGTGGAGAAGTGACTTCTCCCAATATTAGGATAATCTCTGAATATCGGAGTGGAAGATTACAAGGGAATTACCCTGATCGTCTACAAGAGACGGTTCGGGCTTTGCAAGAAATAACAGCATCTAAACCGAGGACATAGAAATCTCCGGTGGATCGGCGCTTGTTATAAAGGAGTTTCACCCCTTTACAAATCATATTGAGGTTGGCGGGACCGCCGATGGGATTAGTCACACAAAGGATGAAGTTGCCAATTGAGGTTGAAGCTATAAGATGCTCCAGTATCAAGGAGATCACGAACGGGAAAAGACAAGAATGAATTTTCAAAACGAAGGGGAAAGTTCCAAAATTCAAAGGAAATCCGAATCAAAGAGGAGAAATTCAAGCTCGAACGAAGGTGATTCAGTAATTAATTTTTAATCCATTTGCTAAGTTTTTCCTAAACTTGAGCTCTGATACCACTTGTAACGACCTGGCATTTCGAACCACTCGCATCTGCACATGTCAAAGTTGAATTGCTCAAAACGATAGATTGTTAATTTATATTTGGCAAAACTTAGCATATACAGTAAATAAATCAATCATAGAATCACAGACACAAAGTATTACAACAATAAGCAGTGGAATAGATAAATAGTAGTTCATGAAGCTACTATAAAACATCAGAGTCTGAAACAAAATAAAACAAAATCTCAAATACAAAGGAATCTCAAATACATAAGTAACTGACGAGTCTGAACATAAATGACTGGAATAAACTGAAATAATCGAAAGCTGGATGGATATGTCTTCAAACAAAACTCCAATCTCTAAAGGCGAGTCTCAAATGCTGTGACACTCAGTCCGACCCGAGCATAAAGCAAAATACAAAACACTCGAGTTAGGATTAACATTCTTATATTAATAAATTTAACTCAAGTGAACTGTCAACTGAAATACAAGTAACTTAAAGGATGTTTGAGATTTCCATCCTCTAAGGATCCATGGAACTATCTACTATGTAGTACAATACGCTATTATAATATGTCTATAGTAAAGTAAAGTATTAAAATAGCGTTAAGGCGTTACCCATTTCCCCCTTAACACATTTTATATATTCCCATAATCTATACAGTACCGTAACTCCTCCATAAATTGGAGGCTATCAGAGGGCACTCCATAGGTATGGTACAAACCAAACTCGTAGAAGGCGCGATAGGGCATGTGACAAGGCACGCGAGGCAATGCCAGGGTAGATATACCGTTTGCGGTTCCGGACTGGTGGTTACATATAGCAGCTACTACCGCCCACCTTGTGACACACTCCCAAATCAATGGTGCACCCAATCAAATCATAAAGTAATATGGTATCGAAGAAATGTGTCCGATAGGAGGAATGACCTCACTTGGCCGGCATGGCTCCTGTTCTAGCCACATCAAGCTGACTCATGGAAGATAGGGCTACGTTAATACCTCATACAGAATCGTCGCCAAACCATCCTACTTTATTCTGGAATCCCAACCACGTACACAGTTGTTAAAGTGGTTTTCGGTATTGGCAGAGAGTATGACAATATCCGATCTCGGTCTCTTCAACAACCAAACGCTTATTTCACACCGTGACCATTTTATAATACAAATAGTTTATACATCATATCAAAATATCATATTCATGTGGAGAGGACGGTAGCATAGGTGGGTCGTGTTCGGCTATGGGTGATGGGCATGGAGAGGAGATACGCTGATTGGTTGCGTGAGGATCTGGAGCTTGGGGTGTTCGGCAGTTGCATGGGCTGTGACAGGGGATCAACGTGAAGCAAGCGGCTTGTGTGGGCTGGCCGCTAAAGATGGCGGTGATTAGTGGGAAGGCTGGCGAGGTGCACTACCTGGGGTGGAAGCGGTTAGGCTAGGTAGAGGGTCCGGCTGACTGGGTTATTGCTCATTGGGGAAGGGATGGTCGGCTGCTGGTCGTGTGAGAGGCTTGGGGAGTTGCAGGTGTCGAAGGATGGATGAGGTCGGAGGAAAGAGCGGAGGCATGGTAGGTAGTGGGAGAGGTCGGTTCAGGGAATGTGGTGGTTCATTGTCGGAGTTGGAGGCTACGAGCAAGCGGATCTCGAGGCAAGCAGGTTTCAAAACAAGAATGCAAATGGAAAGAAGAAATCAAGCTTTTAGGCAATATATAAGTTTTGTATTATAAATAATATTTTTCTTGAGAGAGGAGATGGCCAGAGATTGGCCATGAAAGAAATGAGCGAAAAATAAGGATGGAGACGAGCAGAAGAAATGAGATGCTACAATAAACTTTATAATATATACTTGTTTTCAAGTAACAGAACTAAATTGGGAAGAGCAAGAGACTGGAAGCGAACCACTATATATTCCAATAGATGGAATAGTGATAGGCAAGATATTGAATTCTGAAATTATTTATGTCAAGTGGCTATTTGATTTATTGGTGGAAATTAAATGGACACAAGAACCCAAGAGACACGAAACGGACACCGATACGATTACCTTTTTCGCAGATTCCACTGCATACCAGACTCCAAAACACCCCAAATGAATATACTACGGAGATTAGCACAACGAGACGATCATAATGGTACATAGATATCAACGATACGATCACCTTAACAAAAGTCGATATTACACTGTCCAAAATGCTGCTAAAATGCCAAAGATAAGATAAACAGAATTATAGCAGTCCAAATTTGGCGAAACGAAATATGACGCCTCACTCAGAAAATGGTTTAGAAATTTATTATATAAAAATATTTAGATTTCAATAATATTTTATTTTCATCAAATTAACGGAATTTAAATTGAAAATTACACAATAGAATTTACTTTCATATTTTCTGATGAAAATCTATCATTTGCTATGTTTAAATAGACGTATCCCAAATATCAAATTTTCATTTCAAAATTTTACTATTTAATTTCAAGCAAAATTTCAGTTAATTACGTTATAAAATCATTAAAATATCAGGGTCGTTACACTCTCCCTCACTCCAAACTTTTCGTCCCCGAAACGAAAGGAGGTAGGAGAAAAGAAGTAACAAAAAGGAAAGATAGATTTGAAATACGTATCATCCGATACACAATAAATTCAAAACCATATATATTTCATTAGTTTTTAAATTGATTTATATTCAATTAATTTGGTTTCAATCCATTTTATTTAACCAATAATATTCATTTATATTCATATTTCGTTGATTTTCAATTCAAGCTATTTTCGTTCAATTTGGTTTGTTTCAATTTATTAATATTTGTTACAAAAATTTCTTTCAAAACCAATTTATTTGATTTAACTCATTTATTAAATCTATTTATCTACAGTTGAGTTAATTCCACTAAATATTCGATTTCAACTATTCTTAAGTCCATATTTATTTACTTAAATAGTATTTTCTTTTATTTATTTAATTTATTTAATTTATTTCACTCAACATATTTTGCAACATATATTGTGTATAAACATTCTATAACCTTATATTATTCAACAAATTTATTTTCTTTTTTTATTCAATTTATTATTAAATTTACTATCTGTAAATTCCCTTAACAAAATATCATTTTTTTAATCCTATTACTTATATCATAGTGTATACTATCCAATTACATTTTAATTACATTTAAACTTTTCTAGGTAAGTTATATTAATATTTCTGAGTGTAATTAAACACTATACAAATTTACCTTTTATTTATACCCTTTCCGTTAATCAAAATTTAGTTTGAACATTTTATTACTTAAATTTCCTCTTGTAAAATCTTCAATTACACATTCATATTCATTTTACTTTTTAATATTTTAGGTAAGCTATATATGTTAAAAATGCAATTGAGTATTATACAAATTAATTTTATTCTAGTTCAACTATTTCAAGGTGTTTAAATTCCTATTTGAATTTTAAACACTTCAAATATTTCAAAATTTTACTTCATTTCAATCATTGAAACCATCAATTAACATAATTTAGAAGTTTAATTTCTGGTTTCACTTTAAACAAATTTAGAAATAAATATATATATTTTATACATCAAATCATATCAAAAAATTCAAATCAAAGTCATTTCCCAAAACAAAAGTGTAGCAATCTCCACCATGAGACTCGAAAATGAATGTCGATGATGCTGCAGCCATCATTGAAATTATTTTCCAGCGACAAAAGAGGTGAGTACAAAATTACTTCTTTTTAAAAATTCTTTGGAAACAAATTTCATTCGAAAAGTACTTTCAAATGATATATTTCAAACATTGAAAAGTACCGGAATATTAATTCTCAAATCCTTTATTTAAATTCATTTCATTTGCAAATCATATTTAGACTATATTTATATAATTTTTATTTCCTTATAATATACAATAACAGTTAATGGTTTAGAAATGTTAACAAAATAATAAATGATAATCTAATATTACCATTTCTAACAACCAATTAATTTAACTATCTAATTTTTTGAAAATTATACTCTTATATATAAAATATAATTATACATAAAATTATTTCATTTACCAAATTTGAAAACAATATTGTGTCAGTTTCCTCTATTCATGTGTTTTGGAATTCCTATCGATAGCGTTGGCCAAACGAATCGATCGAAACCCCATATCGACCTTAACAACTCAAATAACCCAATATAAACAATTTTAATTACAAATACACTCCCTCATAGGATAATAAAAGAAAAATGGATTCTGAAACAAGGATAGAGATTCAAGTTTAGATGAACCCTAGTCAAAGAGAATTCTAACTACAAAAATATGCTCGAAAAGAATATAAGATAATTAAATTACAAAAGAAGAAAGATGGATAGACTTATATAGATCGCGGGTGACCTTAACCGGTCAACCGAGACTTAGAGAAGGCGAGAATATCATCAACGAGAATCAGGACACAAGTCAAGCTCCAGGGATAGAATCGATGCGAAATTCAATTTCTTGCTGAGGAGGTGGAGAAGTGACTTCACCCAATATCAGGATAATCTCTGATTATCGGAGTGGAAGATTACAAGGGAATTACCCTGATCGTCTACTAGAGACGGTTCGGGCTTTGCAAGAAATAATAGCTTCTAAACTGAGGACATAGAAATCTCTGGTGGATCGACGCTTGTTATAAAGGAGTTTCACCCCTTTACAAATCATATTTAGGTTGGCGGGACCGCCGATGGGATTAGTCACACAAAGGATGAAGTTGCCATCTAAGGTTGAAGCTATGGGATGCTCCAATATCAAGGAGATCGCGAACAAGAAAAGACAAGAATGAATTTTCAAAACGAAGGGGAAAGTTCTAAAATTCAATGGAAATCCGAATCAAAGAGGAGAAATTCAAGCTCGAACGAAGGTGATTCAGTAATTAATTTTTACTCCATATTTTAGCCACATCAAGCTAACTCACGGGAGTCGGGGCTACGTTTATACCTCATACAGAATCGTCGCCAAACCATCCTACTTCATTCTGGAATCTCCACCACGTACACAGTTGTTAAAGTGGTTTTCGGTATTGGCAGAGAGTATGACAATATCCGATCCCGATCTCTTCAACAACCAAACGCTTATTTCACACCGTGGTCATTCTATAATACAAATAGTTTATACATCATATCAAAATATCATATTCATTTCAAAACCATATCAATTCGATATCATTATTCACTTTAAAAAAATATTCATTTCAAAAATCGTAACACTTTCAAAATTATAACACTTTCGAAATCATAACACTTTTGAAATCATAACACTTTTGACATCATAACACCTTTGAGATCATAACACTTTTAAAATCGTAAAACTTCTAACTTAAACAGTTTAGATATTGAAATTAGTATATATGTATTAAAATAGTTATAATTTAAAATAGTTTATATGTTAAAATAATTTATATATTAAAATAGTTTATATATATTAAAATTACTTTATATAATAAAAGTAGTTTCCTCCAATTTCACACACCGATTCGAAGCAGCTTAAATCCCAAAATTCAATTTAAATCAATCCATGTTCAATACTTTCAATTTAAAAGGTTAAAGATTCAATTCAAATTCTCGATAAACCATTTTAATTTTAATCAATTTCAAATACAGGTTTGAACTATCTCTTCAATTCCAATAAGATTCAAAGTTTAAATATTCAAAAAATTTCAATATAAGTTTCATTTAGATTTCAACATTTAATTTTAATTTTATTCGAAGTTGGAAATTATTCACTTAATCATTTTAATAACAATTAAATAAAATCTCAATTCATAAATTTAAATCAATATTAAATATTCGGTCTCACTTTTATTTAAAATGGAGAATATTCATTTAATCTCTTTTTTATCAAATCAAGTTATCAATCATATCTTTCAAAATCTCAAAATCAATAAGTTCAAATCAATTCTTGTTTAAATTCAGTTATTAACCAATTTAAATTTCCAGTCAACATTAATTTATCTTTCCGACCTTTATTATTAAAGTTATAAAATCTATTTTTAAAATACTAATATAAATTTAAATAATTACTTAAACATATTATAAACCAACTAAATTATATTTTATTAAATTAAATCTTATTATTAAATGCATTTGGTATTAAATCTTATTTCATATATTTTTAAAATAATAAAATTATAAGAAAAATCTTAAAAATTATATTTTCAAAACATATAATTATAAAAATCTAAATTCTACACATATATTAAAATAAATCCTTTATATTATAATTTAAAAATAAATATTTAATAAAATCCATATATTCTCTTTCAAACTCAAGAAATCATTTTTCAAAATAGACCAACAGTGTCCGTATATAATTCTCTATCCTATGGTCAAGTGATACGGATAGCTATCATTTCAATCCGCAAATTTAATATTTACGGGTATATACCACTTCAACCCGCATTCCCGAAATTTCAAAAATCAATGAAAATCTCTTAGGTTTATCATTTCAACCCATAACGATTTTCCTTTAATCTATAATATCGTTCGGGTATGTATCATTTCAACCCATAGGGAATTCTAAACTAACAGGGAACTTGCAGAGTGAGAACAATTATGATAAAAATATAACATATCAACCCAGAGGAGATAGGCTGATCGGTTGCGTGCGGATCTGGAGCTTGGGGTATTCGGTAGTTACATGGGCTGTGACAGGGGATCAACGTGAGGCAAGTGGCTTGTGTAGGCTGGCCGCTAAAGATGGCGGTAATTAGTGGGAATGCTGGCAAGGTGCACTGCTTGGGGTGGAAGCGGTTAGGCGAGGTAGAGGGTTCGGCTAACTGGGTTGTTGCTCGCTGGGGAAGGGGTGGTTGGCTGCTGGTCGTGTGAGAGGCTTGGGGAGTTGCAGGCGTCGAAGGATGGATGATGTCGAAGGAAAGAGCGGAGGCATGGCTAGCAGTGGGCGTGGTCGGTTCAGTGAATGTGGTGGTTCATTGTCAGAGTTGGAGGCTACGAGCTAGCGGATCTTGAGGCAAGCAGGTTTCAAAACGAGAATGCAAATGGGAAGAAGAAATCAAATTTTCAAGCAATATATAAGTTTTGTATTATAAATAATATTTTCTTGAGAGAATAGATGGCCATAGATCGGCCACGAAAGAAATGAGCGAAAAATAAGGATGGAGACGAGCAGAAGAAATGAGTTGTTACAATAAACTTTATAATATATACTTGTTTTCAAGTAACAGAACTAAATTGGGAAGAGCAAGAGACTGGAAGCGAACCAATATATGGAATAGTGACAGGTAAGATATTGACTTCTAAAATTATTTATGTCAAGTGGCTTTTGATTTATTGGTGGAAATTAAATGGACACAAGAACCCAAGAGACACGAAACGGACACCGATACGGTTACCGTTTTTCACAGATTCCGCTGCGTACCAGACTCCGAAACACCCCAAATGAATATACCGCGGAGATCAGCACAATGAGATGATCAGAATGGTACACAGATATTAACGATATGATTATCTTAACAAAAGTCGATATTTCACTGTCCAAAATGCTGCTAAAATGTCGAAAATAAGATAAACGGAATTATAGCAGTCCAAATTTGGCGAAACAAAATATGACGCCTCACTTAGAAAATGATTTAGAAATTTATTATATAAAAATATTTAGATTTCAATAATACTTTATTTTGACTAAACTCTGTTTAGGAAATAAAGTTTTTTCATCAAATTAACTGAATTTAAATTGAAAATTACACAACATAATTTACTTTCATATTTTCTGATGAAAATTTATCATTTTCTATGTTTAAATAGACTATCCCAAATATCAAATTTTCATTTCAAAAATTTACTATTTAATTTCAAGCAAAATTTCAGTTAATTACGTTATAAAATCATTAAAATAACAGGGTCATTACAGTGAGTTTTCATGCTCCCCGTTTATGATAGGCCTCCCCCCTTTTTGTGATTTCTGGATTTTTATTATGGATTTCTGGAATTTGTGTTTCACCAATTTTTGCGATTTGCATTGATATGTTTTGTCAATATTTGAGGTTTGGTGAATAAGCTAAAGAATATGATATTCTTTTTAGGTTTTTGAGAAAATTTGAGATATTGTTTGATTTTTGTTGTTATCAAATATATTTGTCATATCTCTTATCCTATCTTATCTTACATGTTAATTATAGCTAGACTGATCCATTTATTATTTTTCTTCTTAAATAATACTCGGTCAGACCGAGGTGTTTCAGGTGCTTCCACTTGATTTCTTAGCAGGGATTAGCTTCTGACTTTTGGCTAACTACTTTAGCGTTGTAGTTTTTGTTTTTCATACATTCGAGGTAAAGACTCCTTGATGTATACATATTCTTTTGAGAAGCACTTCAGCCTATTCTTTTGGCATGTAGTGGATCTTATATGACCACTATTATGATGTTCACTTCTATGTGTTATATTCATATCTGTTTCTGCCTTAGTGATATGAATATCTGTGACTGATTTTGTGTTATGCTTATTTTATATTTGTTTCTAAAGGCCACATAGCTACTGTGTAGTAGCTTTGAGTTTGGATTGGATACGTCAGATTTCCTCTTGAAATGAAATGCATGACATACTATCTGACATATCGGTACTCGCACAAAGCAATTACACAGATGGTCGCTCCTCAACAGCCTTATTCTTCGTGCTAGTCAACGGCATTACCCCGTAGTGTACTTAGCTAGTGTGAGTATAGAAGTGGAGCATCAAAACCGTGATCTATCGTGGTTCCATAACGTAATTCGGGAGGCAGAGATTGCCTACAGTCTACATGTGATTTCACTTGGATAGTGACGTGACATCGGTAGCTGTGATCTATGTGGTTTTGGTTTGATAGCGTAATTTGGGGGGAAGTGATTGCCTACAAACTACTTACGATTTCGCTGGGACAACGACGCAACCATCGTGTAGTTGCGGTCTATCGTGTTCCCATGGCGTAAATCGAGGGGTGTTGATGCCTATGGTTTACTTATGATTTCGTCGGGATGGCGATGCAATCATCGTGTTAACTGCAATCCATGGTGGTAAAGAAGGAAAAAGGGGTGCTACTTTCCATACCATTTTTGAAAAGGTTTTTCAAGTATTTTCACTAGGTGTTAAAATAGGTCTACTAAGTACTTAGAGATTTTTAGTCCTACGCCTGATCAACGTATAACTAAATTATGTAAGAACAAGGATGGACTTGTTAAGACATCGAGTTATGGAAAATGTTTTAATATCAAACTAGCTTAGTAATACTATGTAATTTAAAATGTATGTATCCTAAAATGTATAATAAAAGACTAAGAAGTTCAAAATGTTTAAAAGATGATTAATTTAATAATATACATCAAAATTCGAATTCTCGCTTCGTTCCTTTTCGAGGATGAAAAGTTCTGAAAGGGGAGGATTGTATCGACCCGAATTTTTAGGCATCTGACATTGGGATAATTAACTAATTTTAATTATTGGAATATTAATTTTTATAAGTCGAATAGATAAATTTTCTGATAATTGAAATATCTGAATCTATAAATTGATTAAACTATAAATTTTAAAATGTAAACTTCTAAATAAGGAAAAATTTAATATATATATATATATTTATTTATATATATAAACTTCACCATTAAAACTCATGATAAAATATCTATATATCTATATACAAATATACACAAGCTCCATTTAGATGACAAAAATATATATAAGTTTATATGTATGTATATATGTTATAAAAATATTGTATATATAAATAAATATATATACATGTGTATATAAATTTCATAATGGAAAAATTCAAACTTATGGTTATATATATATATATGGGTATATGTTCATAAAAATAGTGAATATGGAAATATAAATATATATATATATATATATATAAATGTGTATATCTAAATGTATAGATGAATATGTAAATGTGTAAATATATATGTATATATGTTCATGTAAAATAATGTATATGTAAATAATGTATAAGAAATTTGGTAAATGCAACCTCAAATTGATGAAGTAGGAACTTGTGTTATTCCTAGGTTGGTTGGACTGGAGCTATGATAGTTCCTGAATATTTCTATTTGAAATGTATGTTTGCATAGTTGAATGTGTGTACATAATTAGTCTTAAATACTGATCATATATGCATAATATATCATAAACAAGTCAGGCAAATTGATCAAAGAAGCTATGCCAACTTATACAAAATGTTTATGTCTCACTTATTTACTTAATATCATGGAATTTTTGATATTGCTCATACCAGATCCCGTATCTGACCCTTGTTTTCTTATGGCATCTGGGTATCTCATTTAAAATGGGGCAGCCTCTAATGCTCTTTCAGGGAATGCTGGTTCTAAATAGGAAGCTGCTATGGCTAATGAGAATGATTGGATAAGCATGCTAAATTAGAATTAAATAAGAACTTAGAATGAATCATTTGCATGTAATTTGGGAAGTTTTTATAGTTCTGCTTTGGTTGTTATGTAATGATCTTGAATGATTGAATTTAATTAGTTGTTTTAACTGATTCTAGTAATGTATTAAGTTTGGGATTAACCAAAGACTTAGTTGAATCTATGCAAGAAAATATATATTTGAGTATTATGGTGGAAATCTGTAAATGATATATGCCTGTAATTGAGAAATGGATATGCATATACATATACTGTATTAGTTAATTTCAAGTTACTTAAAACTTTAAGTTTGAAGGTTGAAAATCTGAATTTTTAGCTAGAAGTAATATCTCAAGAATTTAGAAATAATATGCAGAAGTGTTTTGATAAAAGAAGAATATATATATATATATATATATATATATATATATATTTGTGCATTTTATAAAGAGGTGTACATGTTCTAAGAGATTTTCCAAGTATCTTAAATCTGAATTCACATTGCAATAGCCAGGCACTAGTGTTTTGATGATCTAGTCATGGGGTTAACCCACTTCAAAAATAGTGAGGTCTGGGTTGATCAAGATGACCAGAGTTTTTGAGTGTAAAGTTTGAAAATGCATTTGTAAAAATCTGAAACTTTCTTTGCAAATGCAAGTACAAAGACATTTTCAAATACTTGAGCAATTCTCTTTTATTTTTGAGAAGCTTTCTTAATCCGGAGAGCACAATACAGCTGATATGCACACATATTACTTAATTACTACTTTTGTTAAGTAACCATAAAATCTGGATTCTCTAAATCTAGTAAAGCAACCTGTAAACTAGATGCAAGCTGAGGTAACTCGGGGATTAGGGAATAAATTTGGTTCAGAAAAATACAACTATATAGATTAGGAAAGAATTACTCAACTGACTTGGTTATAAGTAAAAAAAAATTTGTGATAAAATCACTTGTGTTGAAAATGATAAATGAGTATATCATTTTCCTTTCTGGCTTTAGTCAAATACCAAATAATTAAACTAAAATTATGGTGGCTTGCTATATAATCTGAGATCACTTTGCTATCTCAAACTAACAGACAATCACTATAGGAATGGTCAAAAATTACTAAGTATAGATTGCATATGGTTATGGGATTCATTACCCTGACTCAAATATCAATAGGCATGGAAAATGAGCTATGTACTGGTTGATTAGATATTCAAATTCAATCAGGATGCACTCTTGCTAAAAACACTCTGATCCAAGCAAGAGGGTCACATACATCTTCATATGTATGTGAATATATTTATTAATGAACTGATATAAATATATTAGTAGAAAAGTTAGGATCCTAGATAATTTAGTAGAAAGGCTAAATGACTCTAGGAAATTATTGATGTAAAAAAAATCCTAGTAAAAATTAGGTGAAATAGCTAGGGTCATTTCATTTGGTATCAGAGCTATGTTAAAATTATACATAGCTAAGAATGATTATATTGATTGATTGAAGTACTATAACCAAGTGTATGTACTGATTGTTTGTTTGAGTAAAATAATAATTCAGATAGAAAGTTATAGCAAAAGAAAATACTCATGATAAACTAACCCTATCTACCCATACTCTAGTTATCCAAACATGGTAGGAAGAGGATCTCATCACAATGCAGGATCAAGTACACCACAAATGCTTGATATGCAAGACTTTATGAGGGCTTTAAGGGATGGAGTAGGACAGAGACTTGAGAACCCACATGAGGAACTTTCCAAACTATTAAAGACTTATACCAATTTAGGAGGCAAGAGCTTTGAAGGGACTGAAAATGTAATGGAAATTCAAGCATGGTTGAGAACACTGGATAGGATTTTCAATGACATGTAATTGGACGATCAAAGGAAGAGGCAAGTAGCCTCAAGACAACTGAAAGGTGTGGCTTTAAGCTGGTGGGAGGTAGTCATAGCTGGGAGGATTGAGAATGAAATCACTTGGAATCAATTCAAGGAGATGTTGGAAGCTAGATTTGTTCCAGCATCAGCCAAAACTCTATTACTTGAAGAATTCATCAGGCTTAGGCAGGGAACTTTTAATGTGACTGAATATACTCATAGGTTTGAGGGCTTGTCTAAGTATGGAGCTATGCTTGTGGCTGATGAGGCATCAAAGAATGATAGGTATATTAAGGGTTTAAACCCAGGACTTAGTAGGTCTACGTTGCCATATGCAGATAAAACTTTTGATCAAGTCATTGATCTGGCCTTAAAATTTGAGCAACATGACAAGGAAAGGGAGAAGTATAAGAGTTTTAAGAATAACAACAATAAGAAAAATAAGGGAAGATATCACCCCTATGACAAAAAGAAGGAGGAGATAAAAAGCAAGAAAACCAATGACACTAAGACCACTGATACAAAGAGGAAAATAACATGTCATCATTGTGGAAAAGAAGTACATATCAAACCAAGGTGCCCAGAATTGAAGGGAGGAGCTTTCAAGTGCTACCTATGTGGTAAGGAGGGACATATCAAGAGAAATTGCCCTGAGTATAAACAGCAAGGGAAGCTAGCAAGTTTGGAGAGCAAAAGCAAATCCACAGCAGAAGCTATTGCAGAAAACCATGGTCAAGTGGAAGGTACCTTATTTATTTGCACCCTACCTATATCAGTAGTGTATGACACAGGGGTAACACATTCTCTGATTTCCCATGAATTAGTTGCATTGCTTAAATTACATTGCATATTGGTTGAAACCCCTTTGTTAGTGCAACGCCCATTGGGAAGTTCTTGTGTTTTAAACATGATTTGTGTGGATGTGGAATTAAACATAGGAGGAAATGTTTTTATTTCCAATTTATATGTTTTAAATTACCCGAATATAGGTGTTATATTGGGTGTAGACTGGTTAAGGCAATACAAAGCCATAATTAATTTAAACTCATCCACCATATCATTATAAAATTCTAGAGGTCAAAGAATCACAATTTTGTGTGAAATAGCCAAAGAAAGAAAATTATATCACTTGATTGACTTAAATAAGGATTCCAGTGAGCCTTCTATTGAAGAAATCCGCATAATTAACAAATACTTAGATGTGTTTGGAGAAGTTGAGGGTGTTCCACACCACAGACCAGTGGAATTTCATATTAGTCTGATACTAAGAGCAAGTCCAATTATTAAGAAACCCACTAGGATGGGGCCAAGTGAGTTGAAGGAATTGAAGAAACAGTTAGAAGAATTGGAAAGCAAAGGATTTATAAGACCAAGTAATTCATGCTGGGGTGTTCCAGTAGTGTTTGTAAGGAAACATGATGGTACTTTAAGAATGTGCATAGACTACAGGGAGCTAAACAAAGTCACTATCAAAAACAAGTACCCCTTACCTAGAATTGATGATCTTTTTGATCAACTTAGTGGAGCAAAAATATTTTCTAGATTAGACTTGGCATCTGGATTTCATCAGATGAAGGTTGAGAACTCAAGTGTTAAGTATACAGCCTTTATCACTAGGTATGGTTTATATGAGTTTCTTGTCATGCCATTTGGGTTGACAAATGCCCCATCATACTTTGTAGACTTGATGAATAGGATATTCAGGGATTATTTAGACAAGTTTGTATTAATTTTTATTGATGATATTTTGATTTATTCTAAAACAGTAGAGGAACATGAAAATCACTTACACCTTGTTTTGTCAAGATTAAGAGAAAAAGATTTAAAAGCAAAATTTTCTAAGTGTGCATTTTGGAAAGAAGAAGTGCATTTCCTTGGGCATGTTATATCTGCCAAAGGCATTTTAGTGAACCCCAATAAAATTGTGGCTATCCAAGCATGGAAAAGGCCAAGCACAGTAGGAGAAGTTAGGTCATTTATGGGAATGGCAGGGTATTATAGAAGATTTATAAAAGATTTTTCTAAGATGTCATCACCTCTTACCAACCTAACTAGAAAGAACCTACCCTTTATATGGACTGAGAAATGTGAACAAGCCTTTAGTAGAATCAAGGAGGCCTTAGTCAATGCACCAGTGTTGAAAGTACCAGAAGGAAATGAGGATTTAATTGTTTATACTGATGCAAGTGGTTCTGGGCTAGGAGCTGTATTAATGCAGCAAGATCAAGTTATAGCCTACGCATCAAGGCAATTGAAGCCACATGAATCAAAGTATGCAACCCATGATCTTGAGTTGGCAGTAGTAGTGTATGCACTAAAGCTCTGGAGACATTATCTTCTAGGTGCTAAGTTTATCTTATACACTGACCATAAGGCATTGAAATATCTCTTTTCACAAAAAGATTTGAATATGAGGCAACATAGATGGGTTGAGTTTCTAGCAGCATATGATTTAGACATACTATATACTCCAGGAAAAGCTAATAAGGTTGCAGATGCTTTGAGCAGGCAGCATGCAAAAGTAGCCATGTTAATGATAGAAGAGTTTAGAAATTTATATCTACTTACTGATTTGGAAATTGAGGAAAATAATAAGGTAAACATGGAGATGATTGAAGAAGGGAGTAAAGGAAAATTAAGTTTGATAACTTTGCAATCAGATTTAATTTTGAAAGTGGGGAAAATGCAAGAGAAAGATCCTGATTTATTAGAAAAGAAAACTCTAATAGAAAAAGGAGAAGAAGTAGCAAACTACCACATTGATAAGAATGGTTACTTAAGGAATAAAGGTAGGATATGTGTTCCAATGGATATAGGATTGAAGGAAGAGATACTTAATGAATATCATAGGAGCAAATATTCTATACATCCAGGCAGCACCAAGATGTACCAAAACTTAAAGAGGGATTATTGGTGGAAAGGGATGAAAACTGATGTGGCCAAACATGTTGCAAAGTGTATGATTTGCCAACAAGTCAAAGCAGAAACCCAAATACCCTCGGGCCTATTACAACCTCTAAGCATACCACAGTGGAAGTGGGAAGATATATCTATGGATTTCATAGATGGTCTGCCTAGATCAAAGAGAGGAAATACAAGCATTTGGGTAGTAGTTGATAGATTGACTAAAGTGGCACACTTTATACCAGTGAAGGCAGAAAGAAATGCACTTAAACTAGCTCAAATATTCATGAGAGAAGTAGTAAGGTTGCATGGAATCCCTAAAACTATAGTGAGTGATAGGGACACAATCTTTACCTCCAGATTTTGGAAGAGCTTTCAAGAAGCCATGGGGAGTGAATTATGCATGAGTACTGCATACCACCCCCAATCAGATGGTCAAACTGAAGTAATAAATAAAGTTTTAGAGGATTTGTTGAGGGCTTGTGCATTGGACTTTGGAGGTAATTGGGAAGATCACCTCCATTTGGCTGAATTTACATATAACAATAGTTATCAAAGCACCATAGGCATGGCACCATTTGAAGCCTTGTATGGCAAACCATGTTTGTCACCAATATGTTGGGTTGAAGCAGGAGAAAAGGCTGTCTTAGGGCCTGAGTATGTTAAAGAGACTACAGAGAAAATTGAACTTGTGAGGAGAAGAATAGCGATAGCTCAAGATAGGCAAAAGAAGTTTGTAGATGTAAGGAGGAAGCAAGTAAAATATGAAGTTGGTAATTATGTTTTCATCAAAGTTTCACCTATGAAGAAGGTGTTGAGGTTTGGCAAGCAGGGAAAACTGACCCCAAGATATGTTGGACCTTACAAGATTTTAGAAAAAATAGGTTTATTAGCATTTAAGTTAGAGCTACCTGAAGAGATGAGTGCAATGCATAATGTATTTCATGTGTCACAACTTAGGAGATGGATGCATGATAAAGAGAAAATTCTAGAGAAACCCACTCA
Organism: Allium fistulosum; assembly: GCA_030737815.1. Classification (NCBI taxonomy): domain Eukaryota; kingdom Viridiplantae; phylum Streptophyta; class Magnoliopsida; order Asparagales; family Amaryllidaceae; genus Allium; species Allium fistulosum. The sequence continues at coordinate 1,045,704,176 of CM060905.1, forward strand.
AGTTCAAATAAATCCTGATTTGGTCTATGAGAAAGAGCCAGTGGGGATTTTAGCTAAAGAGGAAAAGAAACTGAGGAGCAAAACTCTGAAATTGGTAAAGGTTCAATGGAGCCTAGACCCTAATGATTGTACATGGGAATTAGAGGATAAGATAAAGATGGATTACCCTAAGCTTTTTGCAGTGGAAGGTAAAAACTAAATTCCTAAAAGTTTAATATGTATGGTTGTTCTGACTGAATTGTTTGCTTATGCAATGTTTGATAGATTTTATAAAAATCTGGAAATACTTAAAGTAAAAATGAGAAAATTGTGAGGACACAATTCCTAAAAAGGTGGGGTGATTTTAATGCCCCAGAAATTCATGGAATCTTATTTTGGTTGAATTTTGAAAATATATGAATTTATTTGTATAGGAATATATGGAATTAATTGTGTGCAAGTGTGTGTACATGTTTGCACGTGCACACTGATATGGCACAAGGAAGAACTCCAAATCTCCTGAAATTAAAACAAGAATTAAAAAGCATTACAAACATGATTTTGTGATATGGATATTTGATTTCTAGAATTATATGAATCATCCCAGAAAATAAGAAAAGTAAGTTTTGTTTTGAATCAGTAAACAGATTTTATTTAAAACCCAGGAAAAAAAATATATGTTACAAGGATTTGAAAACCTGTATGCACATATAGGTACATATCTTTCTGAAATTAAGGAGGAGTTAAATAAGACTAGATTAGATATGTATGCATATGTACATTACTGTAAGTACTGAAAATATTAAAAAGAAATAAGCAAGGGAAAGTGTAACACTAAAATAGCAAAAGACAAATTGCAAGCAAAATAATTGCTTTAGGCAGAAAATAGAAAGGAATATTTTTAGAAAATAAACAAGTGACAATGTCACACAATTATCATGACTTGGTAAGAATATGATATATTTTGGAAAAGTAAAAGGGAAGGTAAGCATCACATATGGCCGGGGTATTAAGGGTGAAAAATAAGCAAATCTGAAATGCAGAATGCATGAGTCATGGCCAGGGTAGGAATGGGATTTTACAATGATAAAACCCTAGAAAAACCTCTCTTATAAATCCAAGTATAAACCAGAAAAAAATCATTTTGCTACCCAAGACATTTAAGAAAACAAAGAAGAAAATATTTGCAAGCAGAAAAGCAAGTTTTAAAAAGGTTTCTTTCTGGATTAAGCAAGAGAAGCATTTTTCTATGAGTAATATGACTAAACCCATGGCATTAAGTCATGTTATGAGGCAGCCAAGCTTATGTTATTTTTCTACATATTTTTGATTTTATTACTATAGTTTTAATGGATGCTTTAATGGGTGTTTCTAAATGCTTTTGATTGCTTTGATAATCGAGTATTTTGCTCTGTTTGGTTATACCCAGAAATGTTAAAGTATGAAATTATGAAAGTAAATAGAGAATACTTGTAACTGGTTCAGATATGGCATGAAAAATATAGAAATCAAAATGTATATGAGTTGCATTACACTTGTGTAAGTGCTGAGGCTTAAATGAAAGACTCAAGGTTGCAATGGAAATATCCAAAAGTGCTGAACCCTTGATCAAATAGAAACCCATGAGCCAGAAATCTTGTTTAAGCTAGATCTTGAATTTAGTTCAAACATGGTTGCTTATGAAACAATAATAATAACCACATGCCTAGTCTTCATTTCCAGTTGTAATTATTCTTGTATTTTCTTTGAGCTAGAATATTTGAAAATATGATTCCCCTGGACATGAATTTTAGCTTGTTCTTGAATTATGCTTGTAAGCTCTATGTAATGTTTCATGTATACTGGGATTTAGTCACCTAGCTATCTCATGATAGGATCAAACATGAACACTTAGTAAATAAACTAAGGATTGTGAACCAAGAGGACTACTGGAATGCTTGTTGTATTTAAAGTACGCAAGTTGGCACATGGTTTGTTTAAGCCCTGAGATCTTTGTGCAATATTGTGAATTATTTTATTGCAATGTGTCCCCGTGATTCCTTATGGCAGATGAGGCTAGGAAGAAATTTGGTAAATGCAACCTCAAATTGATGAAGTAGGAACTTGTGTTATTCCTAGGTTGGTTGGACTGGAGCTATGATAGTTCCTGAATATTTCTATTTGAAATGTATGTTTGCATAGTTGAATGTGTGTACATAATTAGTCTTAAATACTGATCATATATGCATAATATATCATAAACAAGTCAGGCAAATTGATCAAAGAAGCTATGCCAACTTATACAAAATGTTTATGTCTCACTTATTTACTTAATATCATGGAATTTTTGATATTTCTCATACCAGATCTTGTATCTGACCCTTGTTTGCTTATGGCATCTGGGGTGTCTCATTTAAAATGGGGCAGCCTCTAATGCTCTTTCAGGGAATGCTGGTTCTAAATAGGAAGCTGCTATGGCTAATGAGAATGATTGGATAAGCATGCTAAATTAGAATTAAATAAGAACTTAGAATGAATCATTTGCATGTAATCTGGGAAGTTTTTATAGTTCTGCTTTGGTTGTTATGTAATGATCTTGAATGCTTGAATTTATTTAGTTGTTTTAACTGAATCTAGTAATGTATTAAGTTTGGGATTAACCAAAGACTTAGTTGAATCTATGCAAGAAAATATATATTTGAGTATTATGGTGGAAATCTGTAAATGATATATGCCTGTAATTGAGAAATGGATATGCATATACATATACTGTATTAGTTAATTTCAAGTTACTTAAAACTTTAAGTTTGAAGGTTGAAAATCTGATTTTTTAGCTAGAAGTAATATCTCAAGAATTTAGAAATAATATGCAGAAGTGTTTTGATAAAAGAAGAATATATATATATATATACATATATATATATATATATATATATATATATATTGTGCATTTTATAAAGAGGTGTACATGTTCTAAGAGATTTTCCAAGTATCTTAAATCTGAATTCACATTGCAATAGCCAGGCACTAGTGTTTTGATGATCTAGTCATGGGGTTAACCCACTTCAAAAATAGTGAGGCCTGGGTTGATCAAGATGGCCAGAGTTTTTGAGTGTAAAGTTTGAAAATGCATTTGAAAAAATCTGAAACTTTCTTTGCAAATGCAAGTACAAAGACATTTTCAAATACTTGAATAATTCTCTTTTATTTTTGAGAAGCTTTCTTAGTCCGGAGAGCACAATACAGCTGATATGCACACATATTACTTAATTACTACTTTTGTTAAGTAACCATAAAATCTGGATTCTCTAAATCCAGTAAAGCAACCTGTAAACTAGATGCAAGCTGAGGTAACTCAGGGATTAGGGAATAAATTTGGTTCAGAAAAATACAACTATATAGATTATGAAAGAATTACTCAACTGACTTGGTTATAAGTAAAAAAATTTGTGATAAAATCACTTGTGTTGAAAATGATAAATGAGTATATCATTTTCCTTTCTGGCTTTAATCAAATACCAAATAATTAAACTAAAATTATGGTGGCTTGCTATATAATCTGAGATCACTTTGCTATCTCAAACTAACAGACAATCACTATAGGAATGGTCAAAAATTACAAAGTATAGATTGCATATGGTTATGGGATTCATTACCCTGACTCAAATATCAATAGGCATGGAAATTGAGCTATGTACTGATTGATTAGATATTCAAATTCAATCAGGATGCACTCTTGCTAAACAACACTCTGATCCAAGCAAGAGGGTCACATACATCTTCATATGTATGTGAATATATTTATTAATGAACTGATATAAATATATTAGTAGAAAAGTTAGGATCCTGGATAATTTAGTAGAAAGGCTAAATGACTCTAGGAAATTATTGATGTAAAAAAAATCCTAGTAAAAATTAGGTGAAATAGCTAGGGTCATTTCACGGCCGTGCGCACTAGGTGGAAAAGGTCGAGTGGGTTGTGGCGATGTGATAGGCAGAGTCTGGTAGTGGATCGTGGACGGTGGTGGCATGATGAAGGGATTAAGTGACATAGGCTTTGGGTCCAGGCTTAGGTTAGAAGTTCGAAATTTCAAACTAAGGTCTTGGGCGAGTTTTCAGGTGGTGGAATGTGAGGTGTAGATTGTTGGTGATCTGAGAAGAACGTCGGCGGCGTGATTCAAGGATCTGGGTCGTGTGCATGTGCACAGGGTCGTGCACGTTTGGTCAGTTCAAATGAAGGAGAAGGGAGAAGGAAATTTGGAAAGAAGAAGAGGAAGATTGGTTTTGGCTAGCTTGAGTGGGTCGTGTTGTTTGATATGGGCTGGGTATGTTTTATAAGGGAAATTGAATTTTATCATTATATTTAAAAATCCAAATTTAAAAACAAAATTCCTACTTCATTTTAAAATCCAAACGACAAACAAGTTTTGGCGTTGGACTCCTATAATCGCGTACTTTCACCTAAACCAGTATCGCCGAGACTCATGCAGTGGAAGAAAAAATAATAATGATTTATAATGGATTGAGGTACACAAATAAAGTGAGTTCTTATGGAATTAATTATATGTTAATTTTCAAATGGACTGTTAAATTTTTAGTTAACTAAAAATAAATTATTTTATTTTATTTCTTTGGTCAACAAATAAATCTGGATTTAAAAATAACCCAACTCAGTAATTGAAAACTCATTCAGTTCTAATGTTGTAAACTGATTTAATAGTTATTATTAACTGAGTTAACGATCCATGTGGACTGATATTTTTCTCGAATATTGATTTCAATTATTTATTGGCTGTTCCATTAAGTTGCCAAATGAATTAAAGAGGCTAGAATAAAACATTGACACGTTTTATTGAAAGTAAATCGACTAGTACTGATCAGTATTCCGATTTCGAAAAATGGAATGATTACAGGCAAATAAATTTTGATGGACTGGTTATGATAAAGTAAACATATGGAATGAATTTCCATATGTGAATATTGACAGCCTAATTGTGAAATTGTTATTTAAATGACTTAGCTTGTAAAAATTTATCGTTGGGGTTCTGAGAGACCGGGATCGGATATCAACGCTATCCAAAACCACTTCGAACCAATAACCACCACGAACCTTAACGGTTTTGATTGTAGAGCCTAGTATACTGGATTTTAATTAATGTAACAATTTTGGTTACTTTAATTAGTACTTATACTTAGACACTATTATAATATCACTGGATTTTCTATAAAAATGTTTTGGTTATCGTAAGGGAAAAACCCATCGTGTTTATGTGTGACGCGGTCTTACGAGATACCTTTGTTTTCAAAGGATTTTGGTAACTTAAGTAATTCAATTTAAGTGTGTTTACTCACGCTGGTTTTCCAAACTGACTCGGGTGTTACTTTATTGTAATGCTCGGGTCAGACCGAGTATTACAGAATTAAGGTTAGGATGCTATGGAACTCAGGAGGCAAGCTGGATGACAGAGACGTATTACACGTACTTGGTTAATTCCGATGTGTATTGTAAGCTGTATATTCAGCATTTGAGGACAAGCTATTATAACCGTCCATATTTCTATGTTGATAATTGTACTTTGATAATTGGTATGTATATTAACAGTCACAGATTCTTTTGTATAAAAATATGTTATTATCTATTATATTTTGTTCCACTGTGATTGTGAGATTTTGTGTTGTTGTTATTTCTGTTTCTTCTTCTATCTCTTTCTTCTTAACCCCTAATGATCTAGAATTTCTGGCACTTGATTACTCGGCATTCTATACAATGAACGTATTAATGTCGATTTTCGAGGGTTGGAAATCCCCGGTCGTTACAGTATGGCTGGGTTTATGTGCGTTGAGTGCTGCATTTGTGTGTGTGTGTGTAAATTTAGTTGTGTGTCTCATTGTTTGTGTATGAATGCATGCTATGTGTATATTCTTGAGCTTGAGTGTGCAGATATATGTGTATGCAAAATCTTGTTTTGTGTTCTGTTTTACTGTGTGGCTATGTACTCTTTGCATTGCTTTTATTTTCTATTGCTTTATGCTTTTATATTTATATGTGCAGTGTGTTCGCAGATATAAATGTATATGTATTTCACTATGTATACACTTGTGTGTGAGTGTATCTATATATTTTTGTTCCTTGGGTAAAGTTGTTATGGGTGCTTGTTATTGAATTGCTATGTATTCCATATTTTGACTTTATTTATTCAACCTGCATCTATTTTATGGATGTTGGTATATGTATTTGATTTAAATACTTCCTTTTAAATATAAATAAATACATGTTTGTTAAATATAAAATACATTAAACTAAATAAATATCGAATATACCAAAACATTAATATGTAAATATCTATATACATTTTTATGATGAATATATTATAAAGGTGATTTTTAGTTTATTAAATAATCTAAGTGAATTTGTTAGAATTTTATTAAAATGAAACGTGAATTCTTACCTAATAGATATACTATAGTTAGCAAACCATATTTATGAATTTTTATTTTGAAAATGGGTTCATATTTATGAAATTTTAATATATATATATATATATAATTAAAGAATTGAGAATGTTTTATTTGATTATCAATAAATTAAGTTAATTTGGAGATTTTATAATTATTTAAAATAGTGTGTAGTTGTAGTAAAGTATGAAATAATTTTGATACGTAATATTTAATTTTATTAACTATTTTGGAGTTCTAAAATGAACGAATTGAGTTTCCTAATGCTATTTGTGAATATTAAATTTTTATTTAATTTTATAAAAGATTGTGAAATTAGTTATTTATTATATACATTATATTATATTTGAGTTTAGTAATTATCTAGTTAATTATAGAATATGTATTTATTATCCATCCCTTAGTATTTATTTTGTTATATAAAATTATATGTTGAATGTTTCATTATTAAGTATTGATCCATTTATTTGATAATTAATTTTTATAATGATTTCTAATTTATGATTTCTTATCTTCTTTATATTGATTCTGATGATATGAATTTTGATTTAGTTGATGGTTTTAAAGATGATACGGTAATGACATCCTTTTATTTAATTTGTGAGATTTCATTTCTGTATGATGAGAAATTTGAATAAACAGATTGGCGTTACCATCTTGTTTGAGATTTTCGGTAACACTTTTATAGTTATTCATCAGCCTTGTCATATAGAAATACCTAGTATGGGTCGAGTGTAGTTTATGAGCATTGAATAATTTTTCAAATAACATGCAGTGGTATGAGACGCCATTATGTTGTTTGTTTGATTATTCTTTGTAAGTAAATGTCACTCAGACGGGGATTACTCATGTATGTGATAATATCCATTGCGGTTAGTATATATTATAGCCATGTGTTAAACCAAATCGAAATACTGAAACACAGTCGAATTAGATGTGAGTAATTAAATTACTCACATCTAATTCGACTGTGTTTCAGTAGTTCGATTTGGTTTAAAGTTGATAAATTATGATGATATTTTGACTTGCTTTAAACTGCTAGTGCTCCTGGGTTCATGTGTATAATTGAATTTGTTTCTTTTCACTTGTTCAAAACTGTTATTGATTTAAAACGACATTGAAATTGTCTTTGTCTTTGCTTTGTGACATCGGCTTTGATTTGCTGGCATTTTTGGGTTTTGCGAAATTCAGATTGAATTTGGACTAGACTTCGGTAACTTGTTTTGAATTGGTTATTGACTTTGACTCCTGTGTCTTCGGCACCGTTACTGCTACTATGACACGACTACTCCAAAAGATGTAATGCTCGGGTCAGACCGAGTATTACAGATTTCCAAGTAAGGGCTAATAGGTAGATCCGTGTGTCGGCGAGGGATTAGAGCTCTAGAGTACCATAGTCATGTGTTGGCTTTTATAGAGCCTTATGATGGCTTATGTCTAGAGCTATGTGTAGATATGGGATATGAGCACTATATGTCGTCCACTTGTGTCCAGCTCCCTTTTATGGTTCGAGAATGAACTAGAATGGCCAGTATCCACCCTGGCATCCTGATCATGGGGTCTTGCCCAAGATCCATGACACTTTTTTCTTATATAGCTGTGTGTTATCGCTGTGTTTTTCTTTCTGTTATATATTTGTCATAATGTGTTATAAATAATTAAAATATTAATTAAAATATATTGATAGAAAATCCATAAATGGTATATTTGTGAGAGTAATTAGAAATAGTTGTAATCATGAGTATTGTATCACAATATTGTAAAATACATCATTTTAAATGTTCCTAGTCAAGGTGCATCAAGACTGAATATTGATGTGTCTGTTGGGACTAGAGTATGTAACACTCTCCGAATGTTGAGCAATGTATTACTTATGACTGCTGGGGGGCACTTAAGGGTTACGTACTGATAGTTATTGGATAACTATGGAACTACTCACTCAATAGTTTCTATTGGTTAATATAACAAACGTCAAATAGAAAATATCGATGTGACTAATTTACCCAGTTCTCTCGACTTAAGAATAATATCGATCTTCAATATGAAAGCTCCACTTTTATTATTATCAATTCATGGCACGACATCCATTAAGTGACTATAGTTGGATCGAGTGGAAGTATTAGAAGTGAAGCGCTATTTAAAAGAGGATTCGTCTCCTAAGTTATATGGGATTAGTACCACAGTTGACTCAAAGTCAAAATCTCTGTCTAGAGTGGTTCCGTTAATAATTATTATTATTGTTGAACCAAGGACATTGTGTTTGGACTATAGAGTTGAATATGTATTGGAATTTTGACCATTACCAAATTCCATAAGTCCAAAGCGATAAGTTTTGACAAAGAGAATTGGTGTAAATAAAAGTCATGACCAGGTAATGCTTAACAAATTAAAATTGGATTATACTGAAATCAAGTAAGCGATAACTTTGGCCAAAATGTCACACCACCTTTAAAGTGATGTGTGAACATTAATGTTTAAATAGTTCGATACTAATCACTGACCAAATTTACACCTAACGAGCCACACAACAGAAACGATGAATTCTCCTTTAACCAAACGATTTAATTAATTTGTAATGGTAACAAATTAATTAAATGAATTAATATTTTTGAAATATTAGTTATAGATTTGATTTTTATTTGATAGAAAAAATATTATTAAATATATTTAGAATAGTTATTAATATATTAGTCAATACAATATGGATAATCGTTTAAATTAGATTTAAATGCAAAATATTTGTTCGGGCTTTAAATGGGATTAAAGCCTATGAAAGGGGCTAGTTAGTTCAGCTTTAATATGGGGTATAGGTGGCTAAAAGTTGGGACAGAAAGGTTTTGATATATAGGGCTAAGATGGAAGAGAATTTGTAAGAGATGATGTAGGATATTGATCCCAAAATATCTCTAAATTCTCTTCTACATAAGCATCTCTACACTTAACCTTTAGAGAACTTTTTAAAGCCTCCATTCTAAGTTATTTCTAGCCAAGTGCTATACCTTCCATCCTCCATCAATACAAATGCAAATCAAATCAAATCAAGTGTTATTCAATAGCCGGTGGTCAAAAGTTTAGGGCCTAGCACACTTCTTGGTTGGAAATCCATTCGTGGATTAGATCTCATCATTTCAAGGTGTACTTATAGGCCCTAGTTACAAGGTATGCTCCTACCATGTTTATGAATATTAATCTTGTGACGACCGCCCATGACCCCTGCACTGAATCAAGAGAAAATGCACTGTAAAGTGTGCCAGGCGACCATGGACGATTGTCAGGGTAAATTAAAACAACAAAATCTATCGTATTACTCACAGCGCATGGAAAAAATACAATAGAACATATGTATAGTGAAGCTTTACAGAATAAAATGCCATCATATAAAACTCCATAATATTTGAATACAAGCATCCAAATAGTCAATACATCAAGCCTCACTACATATCACTCGGAGAATACAAAGCAGCGGAACATCCAGTACATATAGTAAGAAAGAACAATATGCAATACTCCAACTCGTCTTTGATATCAGCACCGTGAAAAGCTAGAACAGCACCTGTCACCTGCTACCTAGTCTGCCCGTCCCAAAATGGACGAACAGCCCAAGGCAATAAGAATTAAAACATAAAGCCTTGAGTCAGACAACAGTCTTAGTGAGCAGTAAATTAACTAACAACATACCAAAAGAGCATAAAGGAAAAAGGAATAGGAATACAACCCTCCCACTCCAACCTCTTTCTACAGTGATAGCCCCCAGACACACACTAAGCAGAAGCAAACATAACAGAGCATACCATGTAAAGTAAAGAAATTATCACTCGAGTCAAGGGCGATGTTTTCCAAGCACAAACCCCCAAGGCCTAAACCAAGATCAGATAAGCACCCAGAAAACACTGCTCTTGAGACCGAATGACGATACAACCAAACATCCATGACTCTGGCTATCACTGTTACCATTTCTTCGATATCACCGTTAATTGAATGACCGGCACATTCTTTCAGCCGTCCGTCAAGGGCTAATGGAAACCCCGGTTCTAGACATAACTCCCGCACGTCGTCGCAGCCCGTGCCTAGGACTATCGAATCTGCCCAGAGTACTCGACCATCAACAGTTGGCCGTTGGGACTATCGAATCTGCCCAAACGTACTCTTGCTTAGAGCATGCTAGAACCTTCAACAACGATGCTATCCAAGCCTCCTAGTCATCCTCCTTGACGACTATTCCCATACTAGCTCAAGCGCCTCTCAAGCATCCATTACTCTTAACTCGAATCATATCACCGAGTTACCAACGTGCTTGGAATGATCCCGTCTGGATTAGACCAAGACTATCTCATATCATACTTTGCTTCATCACATTCTCGCAAAGTCTCATCTCAACATCATCATTATCGAATCTATGCATAAGAGCTTCATCATCCGCTACATATGCCACGAGCAGCTTTCCCAATTCAAGAGCCTTTCCCTTAGCTCTTGAATCGTCTTCGGTCTAAATCAAATCATCAGTCATCTAATTTATAGCAATCAACCAAGTCAAACATTAATCCAAGCAATCAAACATTCAAATATGATCTAAGTAGACAATTTTAACAATAATGGCATTTTCGTAATTAAAGAGTTGAAAGTCCAACAAGCATGAAATCATGAGAAATATCTCTACAATCTTGATGAATGAACTTGCATAGGTTAACACTTAGTAAAATGGTTGTCAAATCATCATGAACAATGGATCTACATGGATCTACACTTAGGATGAAGAAAATGCATGGAAATCACTATTTTAACACCAAATCGAGCCAACAATCTGATATACTCCTTTGGATCCGTGTGAGAGATAATCACCACTCACCAAATCACCTAAACAACCTCAAATCAGCACGCTTCAGATCTGGACAGCGAAGGATCAAGCTTGATCTATTACGAATCCGTTTCAAACGAAGAAATCTCACTTCAAAGGATGAAGATCTTCAACTTTAGCTCTTGGATCTTCGATCTTGATTTTCGATTTGGATGAAAGGAAGCACTAGATTAGAGTGGAGAAAAGAAGTGAAGAAGTGTAGAAGTCGAGCTCTCAAAATGGCAGCACTTCGTCGCTTCAAAATCTGGATCCCAAAAAGTGAGAAAAACCCTTCCTATTTATAGCAGAAATTTCCTTAAGTCGTAATTCGGCTATCTCCATAAGTCGTCTCCGACCTAAGCCTCTCCGACCTAACAGATATGCACGCGCGCCCCAACTCCTAGGTCGCTCACGACCTAACGCTCAACAACCCACGATCTAACGGTTTAGCAGTCCTACGACTTACGACTCAACTGGGTCTCCGACTTAACATAGCGCGCGACATAACAGTCTTCGACTTAACGACTTAGCCTATGCGCGACTTAGCGACTTACGACTTAGCGCGCCCCAACGACTCAACAACGCTGGCACGCGACCTAAAACTTACGTGACTTAACAAGTAGGCTACGACTTAGTAGATCAACTCTTAACTCGCTCGCGACTTAACAACTACTAAGTCGCTCACGACCTAACACTTAGGCAAAAACCCAGCGACCTAACACCTTACACTACAAAACTACTCACGCGACCTAACTGGGTTATGACTTAACTCCTTAAGTCGCTAACACGCTAACCCTCTAACTCGCTAACACGCTAACTCGCTAACTCGTTAACTCGCTAACTCGCTAGCTCGCTAGCTCGCTAACTCGCTAGGTCGTAGACTTTCCTTAAGTTGCTCACGACTTACCACTTAACTCGGTCATAATCCTATAAGTCGCCAACTGTTCTTAAGTCGGCTACGACCTAAGCCTCATCCTGCGACTTACTTCCTACACGACATATGCTACCTAACGACATATCTCAAGGCCGTTAACTCTTAGGTCATCTACGACCTAAACCCTTACCATCCATCATACGACCTAACTCCAAATCTTTAGGTCACCAACCCTAACATCCTATAGGTCGGTCACGACTTAGCTCTTAGGTCATTCACGACCTAGGACTTAGACAAATCATGCCTAAAATCTGAAACGACTTTAAAATGCTGAAAATTCCAGATTTTGACAAACTTTTCGATCCGTAGAAATACGGGTCGTTACATTCTCTCCCCCTTAGGAATTTCGTCCCCAAAATTCCACACAATCAAAGCAATCAAAGACTATTCTGCACGCCTACCATCCATAGCAATCAGCAAACCATGCATCCAATTCTAGCTTAGCCTGTAGAATTCTAAAACTAGAACAAGTTACAATATCATGAGATGACACGACACCTTAGGGCCATACCTTGAAGAGTTCAGGATGAACTGCTTTCATCCTCTCTTCCACCTCCCACGTACAGTCGTTATCATCGTCACTCCATTGTATCTTGAGCAACTTAACTATCTTCCTCCTAAGCTGTTTCGTGTCGGTTCCCACAACACGAAGCGGCTTACGAGGTCTTCTATCGACTGGATCAACTTCTAAGTCTTCACAGCTATCAACAGAAACCACCATACTCGAGTCGTGCACATACTTCCGTAGATATGATACGTGAAAAACATTGTGCACACTCGACATCTTCTCAGGTAACTCCAGTCTATAGGCGAGCTTTCCTATTCGCTCGATGATCGGGAATGGTCCAACAAATCTCGGAGTCAATTTTCCTTTCTTCCCGAATCGGATAACATTCTTCAGTGGAGAAATCTTCACAAAAACCATATCACCAACGTCGAATTCCAAATCCTTACGACGCTTATCGGCATAACTCTTCTGACGGTCTTGGGCTGCCTTCATTCGTTGCCGAATGATCTCTATGCAATCCGAAGTCTGTCGAATCATCTCTGGCCCAAGTATCAACTTTTCTCCTGTCTCTAACCAACATGTCGGAGAGTTACACGGTCTTCCATACAATGCCTCATACGGTGCCATACCAATGCTTGACTGGTAACTGTTGTTGTATGAAAACTCCACCAAATGAAGGTGATATTCCCATGATCCTCCGAAGTCCAAAACACATGCTCTAAGAAGATCTTCCAAAACTCGGTTGACTCTCTCGGTCTGACCATCTGTTTGAGGGTGATAAGCTGTACTCAAACACAACTCGGTTCCCAAAACTTCCTGGAAGCTCTTCCAAAATCCACTAGTGAACAATGGATCTCGATCACTCACTATACTCTTCGGAATACCATGGAATCGAACTATCCACTTAACATACAACTCGGCCAACTTTGATGCAGTCCTAGTCGATCGAACAGGAATGAATCTCGCACTCCTGGTCAGACGATCCACAATGACCCAAATCCCTTCATTTCCCGTTCTGGTTCTAGGTAGCCCATCAATAAAATCCATCGATATCTGCTCCCACTTCCATGTAGGGACTTCTAATGGCTGAAGTAATCCACTTGGCTTCTTCTGTTCGGCTTTTACCAACTGGCAGTTCATGCACTTGGAAATAAAATTTCCAACATCCTTCTTCATGCCTTCCCAGTAGTAGGTTCTCTTCATATCCCGATACATCTTATTTCCACCTGGATGAATTGTCAGCTTCGAGTGATGACTTTCCTTCAGAACTTCACTCCTCAATTCATCTATATCAGGAACAACTAGTCGTCCTTGCTTTCGAAGCCAACCCTCTCGATCGACCTCGAATCCTTTATCCTTTTCTGGATCCAATCCAGATTCCAATTCATGGATAATCTTGACAAGCTTATCGTCTCGCTTTTGGCTCTCGCCAATCCTTTCCACAAGAGAAGGTCTTATCGATAAGTTTGCCAACATCTCAGGTTCCAATTCACATCTAGGCCTGAAGTCAAATCCAGCTAAATACTCGAGACTCTTCCATTCTGAAAACATGGCTCCCAATCCTGCATGTCTTCGACTTAACGCATCTGCCACTGCGTTACCTTTTCCTGGAGTATAAGCTATACCAAAATCATATGATGCCAAAAACTCTAGCCAACGTTGCTGCCGAAGATTCAAATCTTTTTGGGAGAAAAGATACTTCAACGACTTATGATCTGTAAACAACTCAAATCGAACTCCCAATAGATAATGTCTCCACATCTTCAGAGCAAAAACAATCGCCGCCAACTCCAAATCATGAGTCGGATAATTCCTTTCATGCGGCTTCAGTTGTCGACTTGCATATGTAACAACTTTATCCTTCTGCATTAGCACTGCTCCAAGTCCAGTACCACATGCGTCGGTGTAAACCACCATCTCGTCATTCCCACTAGGAATAGTCAGAACAGGAGCACTCGTCAATCGCTCTTTCAGGATTCTGAAGGCTTGCTCACACTTATCATCCCATCTGAACACTTGGTTCTTCTTCGTCAACCCTGTTAACGGTGCAGCCACCTTGGAGAAGTCTTTGATAAACCGTCGATAATATGCTGCTAATCCAAGAAAACTTCTCACATCAGATGCATTCTTAGGTCTAACCCAATCCTGGATTGCTGCCACCTTAGCAGGATCAACCGCTATTCCACTTCCAGAAATCACATGGCCTAAGAACCTCACTTCACTCTTCCAGAAGTGACACTTCGAAAACTTAGCCTTCAGCTGATGTTTCCGCAAGATTTCCAAAACAATACGCAAGTGCGTCTTGTGCTCTTCTTCCGTTCTGGAATAAATCAGAATATCATCCACGAACACAAGTACGAACTTGTTCAACTGATCTCTGAACACTCTATTCATAAGATCCACAAAATATGCTGGCGCGTTAGTCAATCCAAACGGCATTACCAGCCACTCAAAGAAACCAGATGGTGTCCGAAAAGCAGTCTTCGGCACACTATCCTTAGCTACTCTCAACTGGTGAAATCCCGTTGCCAAATCCATCTGAGAAAACACCTTAGCTTCGTGAAGCTGATCAAACAAGTCATCTATCCTCGGCAATGGATACTTGTTCTTCTTAGTCACCTTATTCAGCTCACGATAATCGACACACAACCTCAGCGATCCATCTGCTTTGGTTGCGAATACAACTGGTGCACCCCATTCGGACACACTACGCCGAATGAATCCATTCTGCAAAAGATCATCAACTTGCACCCTCAACTCTTGCTGTTCCTTAGGCGCCATCCGCCTAAGAGGCATCACAACAGGTTTGGCTCCTTCAACTAGATCTATACAAAACTCGATCTCTCTATGCGGCGACAACCCTTTGACTTCGCCAAAGACATCCTCGAATCCATTAGCGATTGGCACCGATGACAGTCCATCCCGTGGAACATCCAGCGAACACATGAAGCTCATGAAGACGCCTTCCTCATGCTTACATCATATTACAACCTTTCGCCCCTCCACATTCTCGACTGTCACTTCCAACCTCTCGCAATCAACCTTTGCCGCATACTTCCTAAGCCAGTCCATACCCAAAATAATTCCGAACCCCGCAAAGTTCAGAACAAAGCAATCACAAACAAAAGAGCAACCATGACTCGATACAACTAGACCACGGCATAACATACACAAACAGGACGAGCCCCCAACTGGATTAGTCACAACCAATGGCCTATCAACAATATCCGGTTCCAAACCCAACCGGCTTACAAGTTCACTACAAACAAACGAATGTGACGCTCCAGTATCAAACAGAACTCTAACTGGAACACCACATAGGAAAAGAGTACCTTGAACCACCACACTCTTTCCCTTCTCTTCAGAGGTAGGAGCTTTCGAAGACGACGGAACAGCTCCCAAAGCATAAGCCTGCACAATCTGCTTGTCCCTCCTCGGTTCTGGACAATTCTTCCTGAAATGCCCCGGCTTGTCACAGTTGTGACACTTCATTGGCACCTTCGGATTCTTACAATCCTTAGAGAAATGGCCCTTCTGCTGACAATTGTAGCAAGTCACCTCACCTTTCTGCTTCTTCTGGCCATCCTTACCCTTCTGCTGTTTCTGCTTCCTCTTCTTGTTTCCACCCTGCTGGGGTTTAGACTCTTCCCTGGTCACAGCAACAACAGATCCTTCCCTAGGAAACAGACTCTCATGCCTGAGAGCTTTCTCCACAAGCTTCTCAAACGAATCGTCCAAATGATCCACCAACTGTCTCCCAAGATAACTGTCCAAGCCTGTCACAAACTTCTCATTCTTCTGGTATGCAGACTCAATATATGACCGGGCATACTTGGACAAAGCTTCAAACTCAGAATCATACTCAAGGACTGATCTTTCACCTTGCTTGAGCTCCACAAACTTCTTGAACAGAACAGACTTCTGAGCTGTAGAAATGAACTTAGCTTCAAATCTAGCTTGGAATTGCTCCCAAATAATCTCTTCCTCCGCAGTATTGATGGTAATAGAGTTCCACCAATCAGAGGCTCTCCCTTGAAGCTGCCTTGATGCCAACTTCCTCTTTGTTGCATCATCAATTCCCAAATCACCAAAGATCCTTCTACAAGCATCTATCCATCTCTGGAATTCGATATTTGATTCTGTTCCCAAGAAAACCTTTCCTCCAAGAGTAGTATAGTCCTTACACAACTTAGCGAAATCCACTGGTTTTGGAGTTTGGACTTGAACTCCAACATCAACTGCTGCCCCCGGAACTGGTATCCTTCTCATGATCGAAGTCATCATAGCTTCGAACATGGCTGCATAATCAGCAGTCCCCTCAGTAGCACGGCCTTCCCTAGCAGCTGGTCTCCCTCTTCGACTCATTCTCAAGATCTATAAAAAGGAATGATCAGAACATCTTAGAGAAACAACTGCATAAAGGACTCAAACTCTTCTAAGCTACTATATTATATATAGTAATCATCCATCAAAATTACAATTACGTCTCTCATACGTAGTTACGTCAGCGAGCGTTGGGTAAAATCGATTAACCAATGCTCTGATACCAAATGTGACGACCGCCCATGACCCCTGCACTGAATCAAGAGTAAATGCGCTGTAAAGTGTGCCAGGCGACCATGGACGATTGTCAGGGTAAATTAAAACAACAAAATCTATCGTATTACTCACGGCGCATGGACAAAATACAATAGAACATATGTATAGTGAAGCTTTACAGAATAAAATGCCATCATATAAAACTCCATAATAGTTGAATACAAGCATCCAAATAGTCAATACATCAAGCCTCACTACATATCACTCAGAGAATACAAAGTAGCGGAACATCCAGTACATATAGTAAGAAAGAACAATATGCAATACTCCAACTCGTCTTCGATATCAGCACCGTGAAAAGCTAGAACAGCACCTGTCACCTGCTACCTAGTCTGCCCGTCCCAAAATGGACGAACAGCCCAAGGCAATAAGAATTAAAACATAAAGCCTTGAGTCAGACAACAGTCTTAGTGAGCAGTAAATTAACTAACAACATACCAAAAGAGCATAAAGGAAAAAGGAATAGGAATACAATCCTCCCACTCCAACCTCTTTCTACAGTGATAGCCCCCAGACACACACTAAGCAGAAGAAAACATAACAGAGCATACCATGTAAAGTAAAGAAATTATCACTCGAGTCAAGGGCGATGTTTTCCAAGCACAAACCCCCAAGGCCTAAACCAAGATCAGATAAGCACCCAGAAAACACTGCTCTTGAGACCGAATGACGATACAACCAAACATCCATGACTCTGGCTATCACTGTTACCATTTCTTCGATATCACCGTTAATTGAATGACCGGCACATTCTTTCAGCCGTCCGTCAAGGGCTAATGGAAACCCCGGTTCTAGACATAACTCCCGCACGTCGTCGCAGCCCGTGCCTAGGACTATCGAATCTGCCCAGAGTACTCGACCATCAATAGTTGGCCGTTGGGACTATCGAATCTGCCCAAACGTACTCTTGCTTAGAGCATGCTAGAACCTTCAACAACGATGCTATCCAAGCCTCCTAGTCATCCTCCTTGACGACTATTCCCATACTAGCTCAAGCGCCTCTCAAGCATCCATTACTCTTAACTCGAATCATATCACCGAGTTACCAACGTGCTTGGAATGATCCCGTCTGGATTAGACCAAGACTATCTCATATCATACTTTGCTTCATCACATTCTCGCAAAGTCTCATCTCAACATCATCATTATCGAATCTATGCATAAGAGCTTCATCATCCGCTACATATGCCACGAGCAGCTTTCCCAATTCAAGAGCCTTTCCCTTAGCTTTTGAATCGTCTTCGGTCTAAATCAAATCATCAGTCATCTAATTCATAGCAATCAACCAAGTCAAACATTAATCCAAGCAATCAAACATTCAAATATGATCTAAGTAGACAATTTTAACAATAATGGCATTTTCGTAATTAAAGAGTTGAAAGTCCAACAAGCATGAAATCATGAGAAATATCTCTACAATCTTGATGAATGAACTTGCATAGGTTAACACTTAGTAAAATGGTTGTCAAATCATCATGAACAATGGATCTACATGGATCTACACTTAGGATGAAGAAAATGCATGGAAATCACTATTTTAACACCAAATCGAGCCAACAATCTGATATACTCCTTTGGATCCGTGTGAGAGATAATCACCACTCACCAAATCACCTAAACAACCTCAAATCAGCACGCTTCAGATCTGGACAGCGAAGGATCAAGCTTGATCTATCACGAATTCGTTTCAAACGAAGAAATCTCACGTCAAAGGATGAAGATCTTCAACTTTAGCTCTTGGATCTTCGATCTTGATTTTCGATTTGGATGAAAGGAAGCACTAGATTAGAGTGGAGAAAAGAAGTGAAGAAGTGTAGAAGTCGAGCTCTCAAAATGGTAGCACTTCGTCGCTTCGAAATCCGGATCCTAAAAAGTGAGAAAAACCCTTCCTATTTATAGCAGAAATTTCCTTAAGTCGTAACTCGGCTATCTCCATAAGTCGTCTCCGACCTAAGCCTCTCCGACCTAACAGATATGCACGCGCGCCCCAACTCCTAGGTCGCTCACGACCTAACGCTCAACAACCCATGACCTAACGGCTTAGCAGTCCTACGACTTACGACTCAACTGGGTCTCCGACTTAACATAGCGCGCGACATAACAGTCTTCGACTTAACGACTTAGCCTATGCGCGACTTAGCGACTTACGACTTAGCGCACCCCAACGACTCAACAACGCTGGCACGCGACCTAAAACTTACGCGACTTAACAAGTAGGCTACGAATTAGCAGATCAACTCTTAACTCGCTCGCGACTTAACAACTACTAAGTCGCTCACGACCTAACACTTAGGCAAAAACCCAGCGACCTAACACCTTACACTACAAAACTACTCACGTGACCTAACTGGGTTATGACTTAACTCCTTAAGTCGCTAACACGCTAACCCTTTAAATCGCTAACACGCTAACTCGCTAACTCGTTAACTCGCTAACTCGCTAGCTCGCTAACTCGCTAGCTCGCTAGGTCGCAGACTTTCCTTAAGTCACTCACGACTTACCACTTAACTCGGTCATAATCCTATAAGTCGCCAACTATTCTTAAGTCGGCTACGACCTAAGCCTCATCCTGCGACTTACTTCCTACACGACATATGCTACCTAACGACATATCTCAAGGCCGTTAACTCTTAGGCCGTCTACGACCTAAACCCTTACCATCCATCATACAACCTAACTCCAAATCTTTAGGTCACCAACCCTAACATCCTATAGGTCGGTCACGACTTAGCTCTTAGGTCGTTCACGACCTAGGACTTAGACAAATCATGCCTAAAACCTGAAACTACTTTAAAATGCTGAAAATTCCAGATTTTGACAAACTTTTCGATCCGTAGAAATACGGGTCGTTACAAATCTACTTATATAGTGTCTATTTCATATATTATTGTGACGCCCCACCTCTATGCTCATAATAACAAAGAGTATTAAAAGAAATACTGTCTATTATTACGAAGAATAAGGCTGGATAGGAGCGACCATCCGTAATTGGCCTTACACTAATATTGGTTATCTCGATAGGAGTGGTATATACTTTTTAATTTTCATCTATTATTTATTTACTCCCATCGACATATCCAATTATCAGTATAAAACAAACTACGATAGTTCATAATAGTTTAGGACATTAGATATAACAATAACACAGATAATATAAATGCGGAACACAGATTAACAAAAAATCTCATATATATATAACCGATGTCAGTTACAATATAGTTGACACGATACATATGATACAACTACAACTGTCGACTCTAGAAGTTATATATACAAGTACATTATCGTCTAATATACATGAATACATATCGTTCTATACAATGACACGACTACTACAAAATGACACTGACAACTTCAGAAGATGTGAAAAGTCTTCAAATCCCGAACAGCAACTCAAAGAAGGAAATCTACAACCTGGAATAACTCGGGTCTGACCCGAGTATTACATTCAAAAGAAAATAATACACGGGTCAGTCTAATTCAAACTCAGTTATTAGTGCATGGTAGCAATAATAATCAGATAGTCAAATAGACGACAGTCACAGGAATCTCGTATATCCAACTCTCGATACGAGAATTGGATAATGGCAAATATAACACTAAATAGTGTTAAACAATAAATCAACAATCCAAATCAGAATACAACTCCAAAACATTGAAATTCACCAACGAGACAATTCAACAAATCGAAACATCAATTTAAAACTGTCAAATCAGATAGGGCTGCAGTACACGCACGCGTGTACTGCCTCGCCACTATCGCAGGAGATACACAAAAGCTCAGTGAAAGTCACAATGATCGCAAGGTCAAACCCCGAAATCGGGTTAAACTCAAGTGTGATAAAAAACAAATCCAACTGCATCTCTGCAATGTAAACCAACAACTCAGAAACCAAGCAACATGTATGGAACAGTCACTCGACCAAACAACTCAGTGTAGAAGTAGATGGCACTGCTCATCAACTCAAACCAATAATATCAGAAGAACCTTTAAATGCAGACTCTAGGGTACCAAATGGTTAACGATGCACATGAGACTGCCCAAAGGAATGACATGACCAATGCATGCTATAGTCTCACGACCAACCAGACAATTGAAACAAACACACTCTATTTACAGGGAGCAATACAACTGGCAAAATGAAGTATACCAAACGCAAAGGCACGAACCAGACTAGACTACAACCAAATACTAACAAGGACCAGATTCATGTATCAGATTAAGGCAGATAACATCACGACTCAAAAGAATCTACAATGATGTATGCAGACAAAATGATCAAGCAAGCTATAAACCAAAGATTACACAACTTGCTTCACAGTATCAACATGAACCAGGAATGTGCAACAGGGAACACAAGTCAGAGGCAACCAATTTCAACAAAGTGCATCAGACCAGGCTACAGAATGTCATAATGCAGACAACCAAGATACAGAACCAGCAAACTATGGCTATAATCATATCACAAGACCGAAGTCAAAACCATAACACTTGACTGAAACCAAAGGGACACAGAACGAAATCATCATTAGACAAATCATAACCAGTCGAAGGAATCACGAAATCGCGAGTTCGAATCGAACAAAAACAGGAAAAATCATCAATATCCAAACGAAATCGAACAGCTAACCATCAATCTCAGAAAAACATATACGATTGAGAATCATCAAATTCGAATACTAATGAACTGGAGCTGGAATTAGATGTGAGAAATTTCTCACCTTTCATCGATACAAAGACGAACGAAAATCTTTGCCGAAGCAAAGCACGCGATGATCGAAGGAGCAGCGACCTAAAATCATCACTCGAACGCTCTACTAAAGTCGGAGCCCCTGATTTTCACGAGCCCTAATTCTCTGGAGACGAACGAGAAAACGCGGCTGCCATTTTCGTACGTTTTGCCTTTTGGTTTTAGGGTTAGAAATGAACGAGAGAAATGAAGCAAGGGGATCGGGTTTTCTTAGTTAGATAACAACACACAATTGAAGATGTGGGCCAAAATAAATAAAAATTTAAAGCCCGAAACCCTTTAATAAAATTATTTAAAAGAATTTGCAATTGATAAACGAATTACAACTCGAATATAATTCTAATTACAATTGCCAAACAAATTAAATCGTCATTTGACGATAATCAACAATTATAAAACCTCGGGTTGTTACAGACTCCCCTCCTTATAAAAATTGCATCCCCGCAATTTTCATAATTAAGGTCGTCAAGAATTATTATTCTTCTAACATAAACTGGTTACGTTAGAAAAATAAAGATCGAGAACCTAATATCAAAGAAATCTTTCAAATGCATACAAGAGATTCACAAATTTTCAACAAAATCTAACTATCAAGATAGATAATCAGAAAACAACGAAACTGAATAAATGCAATCATCAGCGATATTCATATATCAACAAGATAATTAAAATTCAGAGAATCACAAAGCAACAATGTCTAATCATCGATACGATAATTAGAAAAACAACAAAAGCTAATTATCAACAGAGATGATTAGAAAGCACAAATCACCATTCACAAAACTGCAAATATCTAGTTTTCTAACGGATAAATAGAAAACACGAACTTCATAATCAGCAAATACTAACTATCAACAGTGATAGATAGAAAATGGCAATTCAATAAAATCAACCTATTCTAGAATCAATTGGAGACTAGAAAATTCCATATCAATAAAATCAGCAAACATCAATTACTTAATTATCTCAAACGATAATCAGAAGACAAATCAGCAAATATCTAATTACCACAACCGGTAATTTAAAATTTCAAATCAACAATTATTCAATTATCAAAAACGATAATCAAATTTCTCAAATTAACAAATATTCGATTATCAAAAACGATAATCAAATTTCAAATTCACAAATATTCGATTATCAAAAATGATAATCAAATTTCTCAAATCAACAAATATTCGATTATCAAAAACGATAATCAAATTTCAAATTCAACATATATTCGATTATCACAAGCGATAATCAAATTTCAAATTCAACAAATATTTAATTATCTCAAGCGATAATTAAATCTAAAATCAACAATTATTTAATTATCAAAAGCGATAATAAATCTAAAATCAACAATTGTTTAATTATCTGAAGCGATAATTAAATCTCAAATCAACAAATGTTTAATTATCTGAAGCGATAATTAAATCTCAAATCAACAAATATTTAATTATCTGAAGCGATAATTAAATCTCAAATCAACAAATATTTAATTATCAAAGGCGATAATTAAATCTCAAATCAACAACAAATATTTAATTATCAAAGGCGATAATTAAATTTCAACAGATATCTGATTATCAAAAACGATAATCAGAACTCATATCAACAAATATCTAATTATCACAAGCGATAATTAAAAACAACAAATATCCGATTATCAAAAATGATAATCAGAACTCATATCAACAAATATTTAATTACCGATACGATAATTAAATCTCATAACATCAGATATCTAATTACCTGCAGATAATTAGAAACAACAAATATCTAGAAATCAATTAAGAAGACTAGAAAATCAACATAAAAGCTTGGATCGATCCCATCATATGGCGAGTCTAAGCTACGCCGCACGTGCATCTCATATGGCCGAAGCCTACCAAGTACTGTCATCATAATTTTGGCGCCCAACATATGACCCGAAGGTCCAACATATGACCCGAAGGTCTAGTACTGGTATTTGACCCGAAGGTCCATCATATGACCCGAAGGTCCTCATAGTGGCTCGAAAGCACACGAAAGCATCAAAATATTTCAATTAACGAGTCTGGAATTAACCGAAATAGCAAACGCACATGTCCCATACCACGTGTTTTACTAAATCGTTTGATTCTCTTCATCGTTTCCTTGAAAGTGCAAAATTCATCAAAATCATCAAATAACAGATATTTCAATTAACGAGTCCGGAATTAACCGAAATAGTAAAAGTGTGGTTCCATACTCCGCACTTTTGTTAAATCGTTTAAATCTCTTCATCGTTTCCTTGAAAGTGCAAAATTGTGTATTTTGTAAAAATACACTTTACATTCTCAAACAGAGAAGTTCGGAATTAAGCGAATCAGTAAAAGAAAGGGGTCATAGTCCTCGATTTTGCTGAAACGTTTAAATCGCTTTCTCATTCTTTTGAAATCGCAAACTGTAAAATTTCTGAAAACAATTTTTATTTATTTTGTAAAAATAACAATTCACATTCTCAACTAAACAAGTCCGGAGTTAAGCGAAACAGTAAAAGAAAGGGGTCATAATCCTCGATTTTGCTGAATCGTTTAAGTCGCTTTCTCATTCTTTTGAAAACGCAAATCGTTAAAAATTTATAAAACAATTTTCATTTGTAAAACGATTTTCCAATCATGTGATTAAAATAGCAAATCAGTAACAATTTCGGTAAGGAAATCATACTTCTCAAAATACCGTAAAAACGGTCACAAAACAGCATTGCGGAATAACCGCTTGAAAATCCACTTTTAAAATTTGACGGTTACTGAAGCCAAAGCGACAGTAATTTTAAAACGTCAAAATCACATCAAAACAATCTACATCAAAATGTAATATCAGTGAATTCTCATTCATCAAAATGCCACAAAACACCGTGCTTCAAAAATTTAGCATTGGTGTAAAAATCTCGTTATAAAGATAACGGCAACAAAATACGTTTCATAACCTAGTATCGGTTCAACGTAAAATAAATACAGTAACGTGCAATTCATTTGCACGCACATTACAATATAAACAAGGAAATCATTAGAGTGTATCTTTAATGAAGACAACTCAAAACAGCAAAAGCTAATCAATAGATGATTAGTACAAAAGAAAGCCAGCGGAAATTTCAACAAAAATCACATATCTGCAATTTCTTCGAATCCTCAATTAGGATTCGAAATTCTCAAAGAAACAAAATAATTACAGCTATGTAAACAACAAATAAAATTCATATCAATTTCGTATTTCGATTTTTAAATCAAAAAGATTATCAATTGTACTCAGCGAAGACAGTTTCACTGTTTCCGCTGCGCACTCTGATAAATAGAACACAAATCAATCAAATCATCGGAACACAATTTCATCAAAACAACAAGACACAATTCTACTTTTATTTTTAAATAAAGATATTTAAAAATTTACATCCAAATTCAAAACGTTAGTTTTGACTCATAGCACAATAAAACATCGACCAATAGTTGTAACATATGTTCCATCCAAGTTATGTTTTATATTATGTCCATAAACCCCAAGCTCTGATACCAACTGTGACGCCCCACCTCTATGCTCATAATAACAAAGAGTATTAAAAGAAATACTGTCTATTATTACGAAGAATAAGGCTGGATAGGAGCGACCATCCGTAATTGGCCTTACACTAATATTGGTTATCTCGATAGGAGTGGTATATACTTTTTATTTTTCATCTATTATTTATTTACTCCCATCGACATATCCAATTATCAGTATAAAACAAACTACGATAGTTCATAATAGTTTAGGACATTAGATATAACAATAACACAGATAATATAAATGCGGAACACAGATTAACAAAAAATCTCATATATATATAACCGATGTCAGTTACAATATAGTTGACACGATACATATGATACAACTACAACTGTCGACTCTAGAAGTTATATATACAAGTACATTATCGTCTAATATACATGAATACATATCGTTCTATACAATGACACGACTACTACAAAATGACACTGACAACTTCAGAAGATGTGAAAAGTCTTCAAATCCCGAACAGCAACTCAAAGAAGGAAATCTACAACCTGGAATAACTCGGGTCTGACCCGAGTATTACATTCAAAAGAAAATAATACACGGGTCAGTCTAATTCAAACTCAGTTATTAGTGCATGGTAGCAATAATAATCAGATAGTCAAATAGACGACAGTCACAGGAATCTCGTATATCCAACTCTCGATACGAGAATTGGATAACGGCAAATATAACACTAAATAGTGTTAAACAATAAATCAACAATCCAAATCAGAATACAACTCCAAAACATTGAAATTCACCAACGAGACAATTCAACAAATCGAAACATCAATTTAAAACTGTCAAATCAGATAGGGCTGCAGTACACGCACGCGTGTACTGCCTCGCCACTATCGCAGGAGATACACAAAAGCTCAGTGAAAGTCACAATGATCGCAAGGTCAAACCCCGAAATCGGGTTAAACTCAAGTGTGATAAAAAACAAATCCAACTGCATCTCTGCAATGTAAACCAACAACTCAGAAACCAAGCAACATGTATGGAACAGTCACTCGACCAAACAACTCAGTGTAGAAGTAGATGGCACTGCTCATCAACTCAAACCAATAATATCAGAAGAACCTTTAAATGCAGACTCTAGGGTACCAAATGGTTAACGATGCACATGAGACTGCCCAAAGGAATGACATGACCAATGCATGCTATAGTCTCACGACCAACCAGACAATTGAAACAAACACACTCTATTTACAGGGAGCAATACAACTGGCAAAATGAAGTATACCAAACGCAAAGGCACGAACCAGACTAGACTACAACCAAATACTAACAAGGACCAGATTCATGTATCAGATTAAGGCAGATAACATCACGACTCAAAAGAATCTACAATGATGTATGCAGACAAAATGATCAAGCAAGCTATAAACCAAAGATTACACAACTTGCTTCACAGTATCAACATGAACCAGGAATGTGCAACAGGGAACACAAGTCAGAGGCAACCAATTTCAACAAAGTGCATCAGACCAGGCTACAGAATGTCATAATGCAGACAACCAAGATACAGAACCAGCAAACTATGGCTATAATCATATCACAAGACCGAAGTCAAAACCATAACACTTGACTGAAACCAAAGGGACACAGAACGAAATCATCATTAGACAAATCATAACCAGTCGAAGGAATCACGAAATCGCGAGTTCGAATCGAACAAAAACAGGAAAAATCATCAATATCCAAACGAAATCGAACAGCTAACCATCAATCTCAGAAAAACATATACGATTGAGAATCATCAAATTCGAATACTAATGAACTGGAGCTGGAATTAGATGTGAGAAATTTCTCACCTTTCATCGATACAAAGACGAACGAAAATCTTTGCCGAAGCAAAGCACGCGATGATCGAAGGAGCAGCGACCTAAAATCATCACTCGAACGCTCTACTAAAGTCGGAGCCCCTGATTTTCACGAGCCCTAATTCTCTGGAGACGAACGAGAAAACGCGGCTGCCATTTTCGTACGTTTTGCCTTTTGGTTTTAGGGTTAGAAATGAACGAGAGAAATGAAGCAAGGGGATCGGGTTTTCTTAGTTAGATAACAACACACAATTGAAGATGTGGGCCAAAATAAATAAAAATTTAAAGCCCGAAACCCTTTAATAAAATTATTTAAAAGAATTTGCAATTGATAAACGAATTACAACTCGAATATAATTCTAATTACAATTGCCAAACAAATTAAATCGTCATTTGACGATAATCAACAATTATAAAACCTCGGGTTGTTACAGACTCCCCTCCTTATAAAAATTGCATCCCCGCAATTTTCATAATTAAGGTCGTCAAGAATTATTATTCTTCTAACATAAACTGGTTACGTTAGAAAAATAAAGATCGAGAACCTAATATCAAAGAAATCTTTCAAATGCATACAAGAGATTCACAAATTTTCAACAAAATCTAACTATCAAGATAGATAATCAGAAAACAACGAAACTGAATAAATGCAATCATCAGCGATATTCATATATCAACAAGATAATTAAAATTCAGAGAATCACAAAGCAACAATGTCTAATCATCGATACGATAATTAGAAAAACAACAAAAGCTAATTATCAACAGAGATGATTAGAAAGCACAAATCACCATTCACAAAACTGCAAATATCTAGTTTTCTAACGGATAAATAGAAAACACGAACTTCATAATCAGCAAATACTAACTATCAACAGTGATAGATAGAAAATGGCAATTCAATAAAATCAACCTATTCTAGAATCAATTGGAGACTAGAAAATTCCATATCAATAAAATCAGCAAACATCAATTACTTAATTATCTCAAACGATAATCAGAAGACAAATCAGCAAATATCTAATTACCACAACCGGTAATTTAAAATTTCAAATCAACAATTATTCAATTATCAAAAACGATAATCAAATTTCTCAAATTAACAAATATTCGATTATCAAAAACGATAATCAAATTTCAAATTCACAAATATTCGATTATCAAAAATGATAATCAAATTTCTCAAATCAACAAATATTCGATTATCAAAAACGATAATCAAATTTCAAATTCAACATATATTCGATTATCACAAGCGATAATCAAATTTCAAATTCAACAAATATTTAATTATCTCAAGCGATAATTAAATCTAAAATCAACAATTATTTAATTATCAAAAGCGATAATAAATCTAAAATCAACAATTGTTTAATTATCTGAAGCGATAATTAAATCTCAAATCAACAAATGTTTAATTATCTGAAGCGATAATTAAATCTCAAATCAACAAATATTTAATTATCTGAAGCGATAATTAAATCTCAAATCAACAAATATTTAATTATCAAAGGCGATAATTAAATCTCAAATCAACAACAAATATTTAATTATCAAAGGCGATAATTAAATTTCAACAGATATCTGATTATCAAAAACGATAATCAGAACTCATATCAACAAATATCTAATTATCACAAGCGATAATTAAAAACAACAAATATCCGATTATCAAAAATGATAATCAGAACTCATATCAACAAATATTTAATTACCGATACGATAATTAAATCTCATAACATCAGATATCTAATTACCTGCAGATAATTAGAAACAACAAATATCTAGAAATCAATTAAGAAGACTAGAAAATCAACATAAAAGCTTGGATCGATCCCATCATATGGCGAGTCTAAGCTACGCCGCACGTGCATCTCATATGGCCGAAGCCTACCAAGTACTGTCATCATAATTTTGGCGCCCAACATATGACCCGAAGGTCCAACATATGACCCGAAGGTCTAGTACTGGTATTTGACCCGAAGGTCCATCATATGACCCGAAGGTCCTCATAGTGGCTCGAAAGCACACGAAAGCATCAAAATATTTCAATTAACGAGTCTGGAATTAACCGAAATAGCAAACGCACATGTCCCATACCACGTGTTTTACTAAATCGTTTGATTCTCTTCATCGTTTCCTTGAAAGTGCAAAATTCATCAAAATCATCAAATAACAGATATTTCAATTAACGAGTCCGGAATTAACCGAAATAGTAAAAGTGTGGTTCCATACTCCGCACTTTTGTTAAATCGTTTAAATCTCTTCATCGTTTCCTTGAAAGTGAAAAATTGTGTATTTTGTAAAAATACACTTTACATTCTCAAACAGAGAAGTTCGGAATTAAGCGAATCAGTAAAAGAAAGGGGTCATAGTCCTCGATTTTGCTGAAACGTTTAAATCGCTTTCTCATTCTTTTGAAATCGCAAACTGTAAAATTTCTGAAAACAATTTTTATTTATTTTGTAAAAATAACAATTCACATTCTCAACTAAACAAGTCCGGAGTTAAGCGAAACAGTAAAAGAAAGGGGTCATAATCCTCGATTTTGCTGAATCGTTTAAGTCGCTTTCTCATTCTTTTGAAAACGCAAATCGTTAAAAATTTATAAAACAATTTTCATTTGTAAAACGATTTTCCAATCATGTGATTAAAATAGCAAATCAGTAACAATTTCGGTAAGGAAATCATACTTCTCAAAATACCGTAAAAACGGTCACAAAACAGCATTGCGGAATAACCGCTTGAAAATCCACTTTTAAAATTTGACGGTTACTGAAGCCAAAGCGACAGTAATTTTAAAACGTCAAAATCACATCAAAACAATCTACATCAAAATGTAATATCAGTGAATTCTCATTCATCAAAATGCCACAAAACACCGTGCTTCAAAAATTTAGCATTGGTGTAAAAATCTCGTTATAAAGATAACGGCAACAAAATACGTTTCATAACCTAGTATCGGTTCAACGTAAAATAAATACAGTAACGTGCAATTCATTTGCACGCACATTACAATATAAACAAGGAAATCATTAGAGTGTATCTTTAATGAAGACAACTCAAAACAGCAAAAGCTAATCAATAGATGATTAGTACAAAAGAAAGCCAGCGGAAATTTCAACAAAAATCACATATCTGCAATTTCTTCGAATCCTCAATTAGGATTCGAAATTCTCAAAGAAACAAAATAATTACAGCTATGTAAACAACAAATAAAATTCATATCAATTTCGTATTTCGATTTTTAAATCAAAAAGATTATCAATTGTACTCAGCGAAGACAGTTTCACTGTTTCCGCTGCGCACTCTGATAAATAGAACACAAATCAATCAAATCATCGGAACACAATTTCATCAAAACAACAAGACACAATTCTACTTTTATTTTTAAATAAAGATATTTAAAAATTTACATCCAAATTCAAAACGTTAGTTTTGACTCATAGCACAATAAAACATCGACCAATAGTTGTAACATATGTTCCATCCAAGTTATGTTTTATATTATGTCCATAAACCCCAAGCTCTGATACCAACTGTGACGCCCCACCTCTATGCTCATAATAACAAAGAGTATTAAAAGAAATACTGTCTATTATTACGAAGAATAAGGCTGGATAGGAGCGACCATCCGTAATTGGCCTTACACTAATATTGGTTATCTCGATAGGAGTGGTATATACTTTTTATTTTTCATCTATTATTTATTTACTCCCATCGACATATCCAATTATCAGTATAAAACAAACTACGATAGTTCATAATAGTTTAGGACATTAGATATAACAATAACACAGATAATATAAATGCGGAACACAGATTAACAAAAAATCTCATATATATATAACCGATGTCAGTTACAATATAGTTGACACGATACATATGATACAACTACAACTGTCGACTCTAGAAGTTATATATACAAGTACATTATCGTCTAATATACATGAATACATATCGTTCTATACAATGACACGACTACTACAAAATGACACTGACAACTTCAGAAGATGTGAAAAGTCTTCAAATCCCGAACAGCAACTCAAAGAAGGAAATCTACAACCTGGAATAACTCAGGTCTGACCCGAGTATTACATTCAAAAGAAAATAATACACGGGTCAGTCTAATTCAAACTCAGTTATTAGTGCATGGTAGCAATAATAATCAGATAGTCAAATAGACGACAGTCACAGGAATCTCGTATATCCAACTCTCGATACGAGAATTGGATAACGGCAAATATAACACTAAATAGTGTTAAACAATAAATCAACAATCCAAATCAGAATACAACTCCAAAACATTGAAATTCACCAACGAGACAATTCAACAAATCGAAACATCAATTTAAAACTGTCAAATCAGATAGGGCTGCAGTACACGCACGCGTGTACTGCCTCGCCACTATCGTAGGAGATACACCAAAGCTCAGTGAAAGTCACAATGATCGCAAGGTCAAACCCCGAAATCGGGTTCAACTCAAGTGTGATAAAAAACAAATCCAACTGCATCTCTATAATGTAAACCAACAACTCAGAAACCAAGCAACATGTATGGAACAGTCACTCGACCAAACAACTTAGTGCAGAAGTAGATGGCATTGCTCATCAACTCAAACCAATAATATCAGAAGAACCTTTAAATGCAGACTCAAGGGTACCAAATGGTTAACGATGCACATGAGACTGCCCAAAGGAATGACATGACCAATGCATGCTATAGTCTCACGACCAACCAGACAATTGAAACAAACACACTCTATTTACAGGGAGCAATACAACTGGCAAAATGAAGTATACCAAACGCAAAGGCACGAACCAGACTAGACTACAACCAAATA
Source organism: Allium fistulosum (assembly GCA_030737815.1). Classification (NCBI taxonomy): domain Eukaryota; kingdom Viridiplantae; phylum Streptophyta; class Magnoliopsida; order Asparagales; family Amaryllidaceae; genus Allium; species Allium fistulosum. The sequence goes on from CM060905.1 coordinate 1,045,736,423, forward strand.
CTAACAAGGACCAGATTCATGTATCAGATTAAGGCAGATAACATCACGACTCAAAAGAATCTACAATGATGTATGCAGACAAAATGATCAAGCAAGCTATAAACCAAAGATTACACAACTTGCTTCACAGTATCAACATGAACCAGGAATGTGCAACAGGGAACACAAGTCAGAGGCAACCAATTTCAACAAAGTGCATCAGACCAGGCTACAGAATGTCATAATGCAGACAACCAAGATACAGAACCAGCAAACTATGGCTATAATCATATCACAAGACCGAAGTCAAAACCATAACACTTGGCTGAAATCAAAGGGATACAGAACGAAATCATCATTAGATAAATCATAACCAGTCGAAGGAATCACGAAATCGCGAGTTCGAATCGAACAAAAACAGGAAAAATCATCAATATCCAAACGAAATCGAACAGCTAACCATCAATCTCAGAAAAACATATACGACTGAGAATCATCAAATTCGAATACTAATGAACTGGAGCTGGAATTAGATGTGAGAAATTTCTCACCTTTCATCGATACAAAGACGAACGAAAATCTTTGCCGAAGCGAAACACGCGATGATCGAAGGAGCAGCGACCTAAAATCATCACTCGAACGCTCTACTAAAGTCGGAGCCCCTGATTTTTACGAGCCCTAATTCTCTGGAGACGAACGAGAAAACGCGGCTGCCATTTTCGTACGTTTTGCCTTTTGGTTTTAGGGTTAGAAATGAACGAGAGAAATGAAGCAAGGGGATCGGGTTTTCTTAGTTAGATAACAACACACAATTGAAGATGTGGGCCAAAATAAATAAAAATTTAAAGCCCGAAACCCTTTAATAAAATTATTTAAAAGAATTTGCAATTGATAAACGAATTACAACTCGAATATAATTCTAATTACAATTGCCAAAAAAATTAAATCGTCATTTGACGATAATCAACAATTATAAAACCTCGGGTTGTTACAATTATATTGTTAGTTAGGTGACAATTCTAACATATAAATATATTATCACAATTTTGATCGGTTGTATGTATACATTATTTTATATTAAAATTTTCTTCCATATATATACTCCTATATGCAGCACAACTCAACTTCATTTTTTTTATTTTAAATAATTTAATATATAATATTTATATATACATATGTTATTTATAATTTAAATACTACTTTACACTTATGTAAAATATGGAAATATAATATTATACTTAGATTTTAATAAGTATTATAGTTTTTGTAGTAACAAAATATTTTATATTTTTACATTATTTTTAAATAATATTTGAATCAGTTAATCGCATAAATAATTATACAAATATATCTATGTATTATAAATTGATTTTTATATTTTATGAAATTAAATTAATTATACTCTCAGAAAAATTAAAAACAATTTTGTTATATTTTTAAAGTATTTAAATATTAGCCAAAAGTTATAAAATAGATTTTTAAATTGTTTTAGATTATAAAATTATGTAATAAATTTCAAATAATAAAATTATCATCTAAAATTTAAAGAAAAATTAAAATAAAATTTAGACCTAAAAAATATTCTCTTTTATTAAGTTTTTTTCGATTTTATTATAGTATAAATATATTTTAAAGTTTAAAATTTCAAAAAAAAACAAAGCCATAAGCATGACCAAGTAGTTATATATTTAATATAAATTATTTTATATTTTATTTGTATTTACATTTATTATATATATATATATATTTATAAGTATTTAATATATACATGTCAAGAACCTCTAGCTTAAGTGGTAAGAGGTATGCCGCTTTAGACAAAGGTTCTAGAGGTCACGGGTTCGAGCCGGTGAGATGTCACGATGAGCGCTTTGCTTAAATAAACTATCACTCTTTTTATCAGAAAAGCATTTATTATACATATATACACACACACAATTATATTTATAGAAGCAATGCTTTCAGCCTTGCAGCAAAATTTTTTTATATATTTTATAAATGTTTTAAACATATTTATATAGTTATAAATACATATATAGTGTTAATAATTCATACTTATGTTTATATATATATATTTGTATACTTATACAAAATTATTTAAATAAATTTATAGTTTATGTATACATATTATTATTATTATATATATATAAGTAAAAGTATAAAAAATACATTTGGACAATATATTTGCATATTGGATGAGCTAACATGTCCGCTGCGATGTAAATCCCAGTATCTATACACGGGCATGTTATACCTTGCATGGATTGATATGTTACACACACACACACACACACACTTGTATATGCATATATGATACAAACACACACACACACACACATATATATATATATATATATAATATAACATAAATTAAATAATGCTACATAATTTTGTAAATTTAAATAAAATAAAGATTTTATTTAAAACAATTTTAGAAACGTTCTAAATAAATTAGACTTCATAGGCCCAATAAAAGTCTTATATGGAAGTGTAACGACCCACTATTTTTGGACCATTCGCATCCATTATAAGTGTATAGGTAGACACTCATGCCGGAGTTGAATTGCTCAAAATACCGCGTTGTTAATTTAAATTTGGCAAAAACTGAACATATACAGTAAATAAATAATCACAGATCACAGACACAGAGTAATAATTGCAGCGGAAATAAAAGAGATAGTAGTTCATGAAGCTACTATATGAATATATAAAATACATCAGAGTTTACAACAGAAGAGTAATACGATACATCAGAGTTAAACCAGATACAATGGAAGAGTAACACGATACATCAGATACAAATCAGAATACATCACTGGAATCATCGAATATCTGAAAGCTGGATAGATAGCTGGATCTCCAAGCGAAGCTCCAACTCCAAAGGTGAGTCTCGAAAGCTGAACCACTCAGTCTGACCCGAGCGTAAAGCAAAACACAAGACACTCGAGTCAGGATTAACATTCTTATATTAATAAATCCAACTCAAGTGAAATAGCAATTGAAATACAAGTAACCCAAAGGATGTTTGGAATAACCATCCTTTAAGGATACGTTAAACTATCTACTAGGTAGTAATGTACGCTAAGTAGATAATGTCTATCAGTAATATATAAAGATATCAAAATAGTGTTAAGCCATGGCCCATTCCACCCTTAACACATTTTTATTCCCAAAAGCATATACAAGACCGTAGTTTCCCCAAAACCGGAAGTCACCAGAGGGCAATCCATATACTAAAGGTACAAATCAAAATCGTAGTGGTCGCGAATAAATGGAATACAAGTATGACAAGGCACATGAGGCAATACCCAAGGTAGTGATACTACCGTTTGCCTGATCCGGACTGGTGAGAACGCAACGCCGCAGCGCCCGCAACACCGTGAAACAACACTCCCAAAATCAAGGGTGCACCAATCGACAACAAGTAATGAGTAGTTCGAAGAAGTGTGTCCACTTAAGGTAGCTAATCCTCCATTGGCCCGGCACGGCTCCTGTTTTAGTCATTTCCAATTTGACACAAGTGTCAAGGCTATCCATTATCGTTCTCTTTCTTCAGTCATCACGTACATCATTCCAACCACTTCATTCTGGATCATCACTCCGCGTATAGTTATTAAAGTGGTTTCGGTTTAGATAGAGAGTATATCCATTACCGATCCCGGTCTCTTTAATAACTTTCGTAATTATTACACCGATTGGTCGTTTATATATTTCAAAAACCAAATCAATTTCAATTTCAATTTCAATTCGTAAACCAACATTTTATTTGTCTTTCAAAAAACCAATTTCCAAAATTTACGTTTCAAAACTTTGAAATTACCATTTCAAAATCTTATAATTCAATTTCAATCTTTATATTGAAAACAATTCAAATATTGATTCAAGTTCGTACAAAAGTTTCATTTTGAAATCATTTAAATCAATTTAGTTTAACATTCAAATCAATTTACATTCATTTATCGATTTCATTCAATATCGTTAAATTACTTTATCATTCAAAACAATTTCTATTAAATTTCCAAATCATTAAATCAATTTCTTAAGTTCAACTTCATTAAATCAAAACTTACAATTTTGAATTAAATTCAATTCATCAAATCAATTCTTTCAATTACAAGTCTTACATTAATTCCAAAAATATCACATTTTCATTTCTTGTTAAAGAAATTCAATTTCACTTATTTACTTACTTAAATAATTTTCCAAAAACTTACTTAATAAAGAAAACTCAATTGCAATTATTTACGAAATAAATTCACTTATTCAAAAATTCAATTAAATTTAATCATTAAATAATTCCATCTTATTTAATTATTAAATAATTCAAAACTTAATTATTAAATAATTTCAAAGTTTAATAATTTAAATAATTTCAAAGTTTAATAATTTCAAACTTAATTTTTATTTCAAACTTAATTATTAAATCATTTCAAACTTAATTCAATCATTTCTCAAATTAAACAACATTCTTTCATCAATTACATTGTTAATATTTTGTTTTCAGATTATTAAATATTAACATTTTCCTTTCATTAAAAATTCAAATTTCCACTTCATTTCAAAACCATATTATTTATTCAAATAAAAACTTCGTTTATTTTTTTTAAATCAAATTAATGACCAATCGGGTTTGGTTTAATTCTCTATCCTAGGTCAAAGTTCAATTTTTGGGTATTTATCATTTCAACCCGATTCCAATTCAATTCAAAAATCAAATCATAACAAAGGGAACTTGCAGTGTGATAACTAGGATGGTGTCAAAGTAAATAAACAAGCAATAACAACAATCAATATCAATCCAATAATCAATTCAAATAATCCCGAAATAACCGTATATATTCACATTGTTATTTGTACGAATTAATATAATTATTTCTAGAATCTACACTATCATTTCATGTAGATTAAAGATTATTACACTAATATTAATACGGTTCTTCACTTGTCATTCGATTACAATTTCATCCATCATCAATTTAACAACATACGTTCAGTGGTTCAAGATGTAATTAAACAAATCCTACGTGTCAATAAATTCAACAGTTAAAGGGGTCATATTACATAATGTCATTAAATCAAATTTAACATTTAACTATCCTATATCAAGTTCAATTGCATACTATTTATCATTTTAACATTAACAATTTAACGTCCAATATAAACATCAACAATCAAAAATTATCAGCCAAACTGTATTATCATCGCATAAATAATTAACAGATAATGGTGTCAGATGTCACAGGTGAACTGATACAGGTAATAGCATATATAACAGTGTAATTAACTAACAGCATCATATTTCAATTGTCGTTTCAATTGAAATCAAATTTAATAAATAAAAGAACGTTAATCGTGAGTGAGTGCTCACCTTTCGAGGCTGGAGAATACAGAAGGTGCCACGGATACGCACACTGATACAGACACTGAAATTAAATTGCGAATCCAAGCACGAATTTCAAAGCGAAGTAGAGTCGGTTCGAATTGGATGAACAAGGCTGATAATTAAGGAATTGATGAAATCTAATCAGAACTGGATCGACGAGTAAAATTTGATATAAGTGGATTATATATATATCTATACCTAACTATATATATATATATATATCAAATTCTAAATTCAAACATGTACGTATATTTTATGTCAAACAATAACTCATAAAAATCTGATATTTTAAAATATACATATTTTTATAACTTAAGTAACTTTTCACGTAAATACAAGTTTCCATATATCAACTGGATCTGCAACCATAGATTTTAAAACCAAAGCATATACATATACTCTTAATAAAATTATAGTATATTACCAAAAAATTTCAGAAACCAAGGAAACCTGAAAAGCAACAAATCTTATATATATAGAACATGTGCATGCTTTTAATAAGGTATATATGTATGTTGTACCTTCCTAGCTGTAAATAATGCTAAAAATCATTAACGCACACAAATACAAAGTTAGGCGAAAAGAGGTCAAGGCTTCGGATCTAACCCACAAGGAAATCAAAGTAAACATAATATAAAATTATTTAAAATATTATTATTATAAATTTACAAGATACAAAGAAAGCTATACGTAATAATGAACCCAAAATTATCTATATACATACTCTACTGTGACTACTTTATTTAAAACTTTATATACTTCCTAATGTACATACTGTATAGCTTTATACTTAATATATATGACAAACCATCTAGCTTCAGTTACCCTACATACTTTTAAAACAGGACTCAACCAATATATGATTTAAACTTAGACATATCTAATGTATATATGATGCAAGTCAACAATATATATAATAAAATTTGTACAAACGTAAACTTATCTAACCTACTGAAATCATATGTACAGACAGGAAATAACTCAAGTAACTTAATACGCATATATAACAGACAAAGCAATAAGTTACCTATACTCAACTAATAGATCATATAACATATATATTATGTATATATTACCTATATATACCAGAGAAATGCACATGAGCTCAGACAATAGAAAGAAGGGAAGGCACGACCAATGATTGCCTTGGTGGTGGAGGGATGCAAGGATGACGAGCTTGGCTGAACTGTTGGTGAATTTGTTGATGGATGCACGATGCGGGGTGGGAATGTGGAGCAACAGGTGGTGGGTGACATGGCTCGCTGTTTGGACGTAGGGAAGAAGGGAAGTAGTTCGGCAGGAAGGGAAGAGGAGCAGTCGAAGGCGAACGATTTGCGGTGGCGGAGGACATGGGTGCGGTGGTGATGGCATGCGGTTGTGGGTGTAGTGTTGCTCGGTATATATAGGGATGGTGGGCTGTGGGTTCAAGGTTGAGGAAGGAAGCTCTCGGATGTCAATGGTGGAGCTATCGGTTGATGGGCAGGGGTTCAGGCGGCAGAGGCGTTGACTGCCCGGAAAGTGGTGGTTTGGCAGCTTGGTTGCTGGGTCGGAAGAAAAAGAGAAGGGCGGATGGGTTAACGGGTTCGAGTTGCTTGGCTCGGAGGAGGGGACTCTGATGGGTGAGTGGAGGCTGTCATAATGATAGGTGGATGGTGCGCGCCGGTGTTAGGCGTTGTTGAAGGGTCGAGGCGAGATTTGGGTCACGGCAAAACGAGGAAGAAGAGAAGGCTTTGGGTAGCTTCATGTATATGAACAGTTTTTTTTATTATATAATCAGACGAGAAGCAAAGAGAAAGATGGAAGGTAAAGAAAATGGAACCGGTTCAGGGAAACGAATGAATGCAAAGTAAAAGCAATATATATATTAGAATGTAAGTGGCCATTCAAACGTAGGTGGAAATCAGCTATGTGAATTGTAACCGGGAATGACAAAAGTTATATATGAACAGTTGTAAATATTAATGGTAGACGGTTATTCCTATACAAGTTTGACAACGAAAGGACAAGAACCCAAAAGACATGAACGGGTACCGATACGGTTGACCGTTTAACGGTTTTCAACGCGTATCGAATTTTGAAATATACAGATAAATACACTGTTGAGATCGGCACGACGAGACTGTCGAAATGGTACACAGATATCAGTGGTATGATCGAATTTTAAAATTTCGAATTTTTAAATAACGGAAAATGCAAGAAAAACGCTGAAAAATAAGATCGACGGAGCCAAGATGTCCGAATTTGGAAAAACGACAAACTGACATCTTGCTCAGAAGATGGTTTAGAATTTTTCTATGTAAAATATTTAGGTTTCGGAAACATTTTATTTTCATTGCTTTTTAACTGATTAAATTGAAGTGAATTTACGCGCGAAATAAACTTTCATATTTTCGGACGAAAATTTACCAGTTGCTATGTTTTACTAGACGTATTCCAAATATTAAATTTTTATTTCAAAATTTTATCGTTTAAAATTTCACAAAATTTCAACTAATTACGTTATTAAACAGTTGAAATTTTACGGGTCGTTACATTCTCCCCCACTCAAAACTTTTCGTCCCCGAAAAGGAACGAGGTAGGAGAATAGAAACAACCAGAAAGAAAACAGATTTGAAATACAAAATAACAATTAATTTAAACCATATAAATTCAAATTTAAATTAATTGATATTCAATAATTGATTTAATCCATTTGATTTCACAAAAATCAATCTCACTATTTCTAAATTCATTATCTTATTATCCAATTATCTTTAATTTACAATTTCTAAAACCATACATTTGAATAGTCTTTTATTATAATCATATTTTTTCCAGCAATTTAAATTCTTCTTTATTCCAAGAAAGTTGTTAAATTTATTCTACTTAATATATCTAATCACATATATTTAACCCATATAAATTAATTTAAACCATATAAATTTCAATTTAAATTAATTTATATTCAATTATTGATTTTAAATTCAAGGTGTTTTCATAGGTTGATCAAATTTAAATTTATTAATTCTTTCAAAACAAATTTATTAATTATTAACTGGGTTTTACTTATTATCCTATCTAACTCTATTAACATCTTTATAATCAAAATTTAGTGTATAATATTTATTATAAACACTCAAATTTTATTTATAAATTCAATTTATCTTATATATTGTCCAATTACATATTCAACTTCTGAATGATTTAGGTAGGTTGTATTAGAATGCAGTTGAACAATATACAAATAAAATTTTCCCAATTCAATTATTCAAGTTTAAATATTTATTCCAAATTTTGGTTTTATTTATAATTAAAATTATCCTTTAGCAAAATTTTAAGAATTAGATTTCCGATTAACTTTAAACAATTTAGAGATATATATAATATATTTATATCAAATCAAATTAATTTTTAAAATAAGATACTTATATATATATAAATCAAATTATACTAAAGAAATTCAAATCAAAATATTTTTCAAAACAAACCGTAGCAAAGCTACATAATAGTATCTCCACTTCGAAACTCGAAAATGAATGTCGATGATGCGGCCGCCATCACCGAAATTATTTTCCAGCGACAAAGAGAAGAGCACTAGTTTCAATATTTAAATTCTTTGAAAACGGTTTCTATTTGAAAATACGTTCAATAATATATATTTTAAAAGTTTTAAAAACCAAAGCTTGAAATTTTAGGAAATTAAATTCTCAAATTCTTACTTTAAATTCAGTTAAATTTCTAACTAAACCTATGAACCAACCTTTTTAATTCCTTTTATTTTTATGTTGGAATAATCAATGATTTACTAAACAAATAGTGAAAATCAAATATTACCCTTCTGACAACCAATTCAATTAACAATTCAATTTCAGTCAATTTATACTTATATATATAATCATACAAGATTATTTTATTTACCAAATTTTGAAAATACTATTGTGTCAGTTTGCTCTGTTCAAGTGTTTTGGAAATCCTATCGATAGCGTTGATCAGACGAATCGATCGGAAACCCAAATCAACATCAACAACTCAAACAACACAATATATTTTAAAACATTTTAAATATTAATTTACAAATACACTTCTTCGCTCGACTATACAGGAATAGATTTCAAAGCAAAGATAGAGATTCAAATTTGATGGACTCAAAACAAAGAGAAATTTGATTCGACGATAAGTTTGGAACAGGAGATAAGATAATTTTATTAACAGAATCGGGAGACGGATAAGCTTATTTAATTTACGGGCAACCTTAACCGGATCGACCGTGACTTTAATAATAAGATCGATGCTGAATTCCGAGGTAAATCAACATCCGATCTCGAGAAATAAAATTCAGGTATAGCATGGAATAGATAGCATCGTAAACCGAGGATACAGAAATCTCCGGTAGATCGACTCCTATTATAAGAAGTTTTGCTCCTTTACGAATCATTCGAAGATTGGCGAGACCGCCGATCTATTATAGATATCATTCAAAATGGAGTTATGGGGTGCTCCAGAGTTGAAAGAAGACGAATAGTGAAGGACACGAATGAATTTCGGAACCGAGGGAAACGTTCCAAATTCAAAGGAATTGAGTCAAGGGAAGAGATTGAAACTCGAATGAGAGTGATTCTGTAAATACATTTACCCTATATTTTAAGTTTTGCCTAGAGCTACCAAAGCTCTGATACCAACTGTAACGACCCGCTATTTTTGGACCATTCGCATCCATTATAAGTGTATAGGTAGACACTCATGTCGGAGTTGAATTGCTCAAAATACCGCGTTGTTAATTTAAATTTGGCAAAAACTGAACATATACAGTAAATAAATAATCACAGATCACAGAAACAGAGTAATAATTGCAGCGGAAATAAAAGAGATAGTAGTTCATGAAGCTACTATATGAATATATAAAATACATCAGAGTTTACAATAGAAGAGTAATACGATACATCAGAGTTAAACCAGATACAACGGAAGAGTAACACGATACATCAGATACAAATCAGAATACATCACTGGAATCATCGAATATCTGAAAGCTGGATAGATAGCTGGATCTCCAAGCGAAGCTCCAACTCCAAAGGTGAGTCTCGAAAGCTGAACCACTCAGTCTGACCCGAGCGTAAAGCAAAACACAAGACACTCGAGTCAGGATTAACATTCTTATATTAATAAATCCAACTCAAGTGAAATAGCAATTGAAATACAAGTAACCCAAAGGATGTTTGGAATAACCATCCTTTAAGGATCCGTTAAACTATCTACTAGGTAGTAATGTACGCTAAGTAGATAATGTCTATCAGTAATATATAAAGATATCAAAATAGTGTTAAGTCATGGCCCATTCCACCCTTAACACATTTTTATTCCCAAAAGCATATACAAGACCGTAGTTTCCCCAAAACCGGAAGTCACCAGAGGGCAATCCATATACTAAAGGTACAAATCAAAATCGTAGTGGTCGCGAATAAATGGAATACAAGTATGACAAGGCACATGAGGAAATACCCAAGGTAGTGATACTACCGTTTGCCTGATCCGGACTGGTGATAACGCAACGCCGCAGCGCCCGCAACACCGTGAAACAACACTCCCAAAATCAAGGGTGCACCAATCGACAACAAGTAATGAGTAGTTCGAAGAAGTGTGTCCACTTGAGGTAGCTAATCCTCCATTGGCCCGGCACGGCTCCTGTTTTAGTCATTTCCAATTTGACACAAGTGTCAAGGCTATCCATTATCGTTCTCTTTCTTCAGTCATCACGTACATCATTCCAACCACTTCATTCTGGATCATCACTCCGCGTATAGTTATTAAAGTGGTTTCGGTTTAGATAGAGAGTATATCCATTACCGATCCCGGTCTCTTTAATAACTTTCGTAATTATTACACTGATTGGTCATTTATATATTTCAAAAACCAAATCAATTTCAATTTCAATTTCAATTCGTAAACCAACATTTCATTTGTCTTTCAAAAAACCAATTTCCAAAATTTACGTTTCAAAACTTTCAAATTACCATTTCAAAATCTTATAATTCAATTTCAATCTTTATATTGAAAACAATTCAAATATTGATTCAAGTTCGTACAAAAGTTTCATTTCGAAATCATTTAAATCAATTTAGTTTAACATTCAAATCAATTTACATTCATTTATCGATTTCATTCAATATCGTTAAATTACTTTATCATTCAAAACAATTTCTATTAAATTTCCAAATCATTAAATCAATTTCTTAAGTTCAACTTCATTAAATCAAAACTTACAATTTTGAATTAAATTCAATTCGTCAAATCAATTCTTTCAATTACAAGTCTTACATTAATTCCAAAAATATCACATTTTCATTTCTTGTTAAAGAAATTCAATTTCACTTATTTACTTACTTAAATAATTTTCCAAAAACTTACTTAATAAAGAAAACTCAATTGCAATTATTTACGAAATAAATTCACTTATTCAAAAATTCAATTAAATTTAATCATTAAATAATTCCATCTTATTTAATTATTAAATAATTCAAAACTTAATTATTAAATAATTTCAAAGTTTAATAATTTAAATAATTTCAAAGTTTAATAATTTCAAACTTAATTTTTATTTCAAACTTAATTATTAAATCATTTCAAACTTAATTCAATCATTTCTCAAATTAAACAACATTCTTTCATCAATTACATTGTTAATATTTTGTTTTCAGATTATTAAATATTAACATTTTCCTTTCATTAAAAATTCAAATTTCCACTTCATTTCAAAACCATATTATTTATTCAAATAAAAACTTCGTTTATTTTTTTTAAATCAAATTAATGACCAATCGGGTTTGGTTTAATTCTCTATCCTAGGTCAAAGTTCAATTTTTGGGTATTTATCATTTCAACCCGATTCCAATTCAATTCAAAAATCAAATCATAACAAAGGGAACTTGCAGTGTGATAACTGGGATGGTGTCAAAGTAAATAAACAAGCAATAACAACAATCAATATCAATCCAATAATCAATTCAAATAATCCTGAAATAACCGTATTAATTCGCATTGTTATTTGTACGAATTAATATAATTATTTCTAGAATCTACACTATCATTTCATGTAGATTAAAGATTATTACACTAATATTAATACGGTTCTTCACTTGTCATTCGATTACAATTTCATCCATCATCAATTTAACAACATACGTTCAGTGGTTCAAGATGTAATTAAACAAATCCTACGTGTCAATAAATTCAACAGTTAAAGGGGTCATATTACACAATGTCATTAAATCAAATTTAACATTTAACTATCCTATATCAAGTTCAATTGCATACTATTTATCATTTTAACATTAACAATTTAACGTCCAATATAAACATCAACAATCAATAAATTATCAGCCAAACTGTATTATCATCGCATAAATAATTAACAGATAATGGTGTCAGATGTCACAGGTGAACTGATAAAGGTAATAGCATATATAACAGTGTAATTAACTAACAGCAGCATATTTCAATTGTCGTTTCAATTGAAATCAAATTTAATAAATAAAAGAACGTTAATCGTGAGTGAGTGCTCACCTTTCGAGGCTGGAGAATACAGAAGGTGCCACGGATACGCACACTGATACAGACACTGAAATTGAATTGCGAATCCAAGCACGAATTTCAAAGCGAAGTAGAGTCGGTTCGAATTGGATGAACAAGGCTGATAATTAAGGAATTGATGAAATCTAATCAGAACTGGATCGACGAGTAAAATTTGATATAAGTGGACTTATATATATATATCTATACCTAACTATATATATATATATATATAAATCAAATTCTAAATTCAAACATGTATGTATATTTTATGTCAAACAATAACTCATAAAAATCTGATATTTTAAAATATACATATTTTTATAACTTAAGTAACTTTTCACGTAAATACAAGTTTCCATATATCAACTGGATCTGCAACCATAGATTTTAAAACCAAAGCATATACATATACTCTTAATAAAATTATAGTATATTACCAAAAAAATTCAGAAACCAAGGAAACCTGAAAAGCAACAAATCTTATATATATAGAACATGCGCATGCTTTTAATAAGGTATATATGTATGTTGTACCTTCCTAGCTATAAGCAATGCTAAAAATCATTAATGCACACAAATACAAAGTTAGGCGAAAAGAGGTCAAGGCTTCGGATCCAACCCACAAGGAAATCAAAGTAAACATAATATAAAATTATTTAAAATATTATTATTATAAATTTACAAGATACAAAGAAAGCTATACGTAATAATGAACCCAAAATTATCTATATACATACTCTACTATGACTACTTTATTCAAAACTTTATATACTTCCTAATGTACATACTGTATAGCTTTATACTTAATATATATGGCAAACCATCTAGCTTCAGTTACCCTACATACTTTTAAAACAGGACTCAACCAATATATGATTTAAACTTAGACATATCTAATGTATATATGATGCAAGTCAACAATATATATAATAAAATTTGTACAAACGTAAACTTATCTAACCTACTGAAATCATATGTACAGACAGGAAATAACTCAAGTAACTTAATACGCATATATAACAGACAAAGCAATAAGTTACCTATACTCAACTAATAGATCATATAACATATATATTATGTATATATTACCTATATATACCAGAGAAATGCACATGAGCTCAGACAATAGAAAGAAGGGAAGGCATGACCGATGATTGCCTTGGTGGTGGAGGGATGCAAGGATGACGAGCTTGGCTGAACTGTTGGTGAATTTGTTGATGGATGCACGATGCGGGGTGGGAATGTGGAGCAACAGGTGGTGGGTGACGTGGCTCGCTGTTTGGACGTAGGGAAGAAGGGAAGTAGTTCGGCAGGAAGGGAAGAGGAGCAGTCGAAGGCGAACGATTTGCGGTGGCGGAGGACATGGGTGCGGTGGTGATGGCATGCGGTTGTGGGTGTAGTGTTGCTCGGTATATATAGGGATGGTGGGCTGTGGGTTCAAGGTTGAGGAAGGAAGCTCTCGGATGTCAATGGTGGAGCTATCGGTTGATGGGCAGGGGTTCAGGCGGCAGAGGCTTTGACTTCCCGGAAAGTGGTGGTTTGGCAGCTTGGTTGCTGAGTCGGAAGAAAAAGAGAAGGGCGGATGGGTTAATGGGTTCGAGTTGCTTGGCTCGGAGGAGGGGACTCTGATGAGTGAGTGGAGGCTGTCATAATGATAGGTAGATGGTGCGCGCTGGTGTTAGGCGTTGTTGAAGGGTCTAGGCGAGATTTGGGTCACGGCAAAACGAGGAAGAAGAGAAGGCTTTGGGTAGCTTCATGTATATGAACAGTTTTTTTATATTATATAATCAGACGAGAAGCAAAGAGAAAGATGGAAGGTAAAGAAAATGGAACCGGTTCAGGGAAACGAATGAATGCAAAGTAAAAGCAATATATATATTAGAATGTAAGTGGCCATTCAAACGTAGGTGGAAATCAGCTATGTGAATTGTAACCGGGAATGACAAAAGTTATATATGAACAGTTGTAAATATTAATGGTAGACGGTTATTCCTATACAAGTTTGACAACGAAAGGACAAGAACCCAAAAGACATGAACGGGTACCGATACGGTTGACCGTTTCACGGTTTTCAACGTGTATCGGATTTTGAAATATACAGATAAATACACTGTTGAGATCGGCACGACGAGACTGTCGAAATGGTACACAGATATCAGTGGTATGATCGAATTTTAAAATTTCGAATTTTTAAATAACGGAAAATGCAAGAAAAACGCTGAAAAATAAGATCGACGGAGCCAAAGATGTTCGAATTTGGAAAAACGACAAACTGACATCTTGCTCAGAAGATGGTTTAGAATTTTTCTATGTAAAATATTTAGGTTTCGAAAACATTTTATTTTCATTGCTTTTTAACTGATTAAATTGAAGTGAATTTACGCGCGAAATAAACTTTCATATTTTCGGACGAAAATTTACCAGTTGCTATGTTTTACTAGACGTATTCCAAATATTAAATTTTTATTTCAAAATTTTATCGTTTAAAATTTCACAAAATTTCAACTAATTACGTTATTAAACAGTTGAAATTTTACGGGTCGTTACAGGAAGAAAAGTTTGAAATTTACTCATAACTTCTGTAACAACCCGTAATTTTTGAGTTTTTGAATTTGAATATTTAATTATAACAACCTTGAATTTTGACAAGCAATTAATCAAAGTTTGTGATATTTAGGAAATATAATATGTTTTTATTTAATTATTTCTATGCTAAAAATGAGAATATATTTATTGTTTGAAAAGAATTTCATATGCTCAACTTACTTCATAAGCCCAAAATTCATCAAGGCCTTATCTAGACTTGTTAACCATAGAATTTTCCCTTGACTTCTTAAATACACTTCATGTTGGTTGATAGCTTCTCTTGGAAGCCTGTTTTGATAGCGTTGCTTGAAAACTCTTTTAGCTTCTCTTGGAAGCTTTGTTTTGATAACTTCTATTGGAAGTTTTGTTTGGAAGCTCTTTTTTGCTAGTTTCTCTTGAAAGCTTTGTTTTGATATCTTTGCTTAGAAACTTTGATAACTTCTCTTGGAAGCTTTGTTTTAATAACATTGCTTGGAAGATTTGTTTCAATAGAGTTGCTTGAAAGCTTCTATAGCTTCTCTTGGAAGCTTCTATAAATTCTCTTGGAAGCTTTTTCTTGCTTATATATATATAAATATATATATGAGCTCACTTGCAAAAGAGGCATAACCAATTTTCTCGGGTTCAAACAATCTCCAGAAAATACTCCTACTTATTTCAGCCATATCTTTCAAACTACTTATCCAAATCAAGTTATTCTTTGTTTGTTGGAAACATATCTCAATAAAAAAGAACTTTTATTAGACCAATTTATTACAAGATTCGAAGTGGAAAATTATTAAAAATCGCTTGGAAGTGAAGTCATTTTCTGTTCTATATTTTATTTCTAGAAAACACACTCTCAATTTTTAACCCAAAACTTCTGAATTACTTTTCCAAATTCAATGATTCATTTTTTTGGAAAGGCGGTTCAAAATGAAAACAATTTTCATTTATATCACATTCTCTATTCGGAAATTATCGTTTTCAAATTCGGGTTGCAATACAGATCATTTTTTGATCGAAGTTTAAAAGCAGAATATATACCTCAACTTGCAAAAATATATCAAATCCAAAAGTGATCCAATCAACCTCAAAACTTTGGTAAAACCACCCTTATTTAATCCTCTATCTATAACGACCCACTATTTTGGACCAATCAAATCGACAATAAAACCACACATGTCAGACTTGAATAATTCAAAACAATAGATTGTAAATAAATTTGGAGCAAATAAAACCAATCACAGAATCATAGACAGAATTATCAGAATAACTCGCAGCGGAAAATAAAATACATAGTAGTTCATGAAGCTACTACAATACATAGTCTCAAAACAGATACAAAATACCATAGTCTGAAAACAGATACAACAGAAGTCTGAATACATAAGTTCACAAATACATAAGAAAAGCTGAATAGGAAATAAATGAAATGGAAATAGACAACTAGATAGACCGATAAACTCCAGCAAATCTCTAGGTCCAGAAGGTGAATCCAAAGTTGTGATACTCAGGCTGACCCGAGTGTAAAGTAAAACACAAAACACTCGAGTCAGGACATACATACTTATACAATGTAAATAAATTCAAGTGAACTGTAATAGAAATTCATTAATAACTTAAAGGATGCTTGGGATCACCCATCCTTTAAGGATCCGTTAAACTATCTACTATGTAGTAAGATACGCTATTATAATAATGTCTAAAGTAAAGTAAACTATCAAAATAGCATTAAGGCTTTACATTTTCCACCTTAACACATTTTATATATTCCTATAGTCTATACAGTACCGTAATCTCCCCCCTAATGGGCGTCATCAGAGGGCACTCTATAGGTATGGTACAAAACAAACTCATAGTAAAGCACGCTAGGGTAGGTGACACGGCACAACTAGGCAATGCCAGGGTAGATATACCAATTATGCATCCGGACTGTTGGTAACGCAAAGCCGCAGCAATCGCCCAACTCGAGCCACACTCCCGAATCAAGGGGTGCACCCAATCAATCACAAAGTAATATAATGGTATACGATGGAATGTGTCCGATAAGAGGACCTACCTCATTGGCCCGTAATCGCTCCTGTTTTAGCCATCTTATGCTAACTCACGGGAGTTAGGTCCACGTAAATATAACTTAGGATCGTCGCCACCATCCTACTTCATTCTGGAATCTCCACCGCATACACAGTTGTTAAAGTGGTTTTCGGTATCGACAGAGAGTATGTCCATATCCGATCCTGGTATGTCCATATCCGATCCTGGTCTCTTTAACAACCAATCGTTATTATAACCCGTGGTTATAAATTTCATAATTGTTTATATTTTAAATCAAAACATATTCATTTTAAACCCTTTAAATTCAATGTCAATATCTTTCAAAAATATTATTCATTTCCAAAGTTGTAGCATTTCTAAATTCATTCATTCAATTATGACATTTTTAAAAACATTGTATTTTAGCATTCGTAGCACTTTGAAAATGTGATAATACATATATTATCATTTCGAAAATATTATCTTTAGAAACAACAGCACTTAGAAAACGTTACTGTACATATAGTAGTGTTACTAAAATATTATCTTTATTAGAAACAGCAGCACTTAGAAAACGTTACTACAGATATAGTGGTGTTTGGAAAAACAATACATTTCAGAAATGGTAGCACTTATAAAATGTTACCGTAGATGTATTGGTGTTTGGAAAAACAATACATTTTCAGAAATGGTAGCACTTATAAAATGCTACCTTAAAACCATAGCATTTTGGAACTGCTAAAAATACACTTAAATTGCTTAACTTTTAATTCAACAAATAACTAGATACTTTATTTACTTTTAAAAATATCCATTTCATAAATAAAATATTTTATTACTAAGTTAAGCCTAAAATTCCATTTTAAATCAAATTTCAATGAGTAAGTCAAATAACATTTTAAATTTACATTTTCAACCATTTATTAACTCATACAAATTTTTAACATATAGAAAAATCACTATAAATTTATTTAAATCATTTAAATCCAATTTAAGTTAAAATCTCATATATTTTATATTCCAAATACTTAAAATTTTCAAAAAATATTTATATTTAAAATTAATCATGGTTTTGTATAATATTTTCTAACCTAGGTCCAGTGAATACGGATATATATCATTTCAATCCGAAATAAAATCCCCGGTTTGATCATTTCAAACCCGCAATTCCAAGTCAAATAAAAATCGCTCGAGCCTATCATTTCAGCTCATAACGACTTTTCCCTATTCTAAAGTCCATTCGGGTATGTATCATTTCAACCCATAGTGAGGGAACTTGCAGTGTGAGAAACATAAATATAAATTAAACAGTAAAGCATAGCATGTCATATCAGGTGATGAAACAGGTATATAATCAGGTTATAACATCGTAAAATATCACATCACTGGCATATATGAAACTACTATCAATATGGCATATCACTAATACAATTCACAAGACATTGTTTCACAATTTTTATAAGTACGAAGTCGAGAGTGATAACTCACCTTTTAAAGCTAGAGATGATAATTCAAAACACAAGAAAAAATTCCGAAAAGCACGACAAAGCACGAATCAAATTCGAGGAGATGTAGCACCCAAATCCAAATCTTGTAAACAATAAAATACATACATAAGAAAATATTCAACACAAAAGAATATAAATTTAACGATGTAAAATATGAACAAAAATGGAACAAAGTGGCTTAACCAAAACAAGTGGGCTCGGACACTACACAAATAGGCTTGACCACATGATAAGTGGGCTCAGCCACCATGGTTTAAAGGCACATATGCTCGGCCATGGTCAGTTTGGATATGGTAGCTCGGTCTAGGCAAGCAAAAGGCACGGCTAAGCAATGGAATGTGAAGAGATGGCATGTCAAAAGTTATTTGGAAGGTAAAGGGGCAAGGCTAGTGAAAGGTCATGTGTACTTTGGGTTCGGCCACATGGTGCTATGGGTCAAGGCACATCTGAAATGAAGGCTTTGGCAAGGGGATGGTCATGGCCAAAGGGATGGAAGGTGGTGGACAAGGGGATGGCCGGGGCTAGTAAAGAGGAAGTGGTGATGTAGAGGTGCTCGGCTATGGTTTGAAGCATGTTTTGGTGATGGATTTGGAACCATGGGTCACGGCAATAGGTTGAAGTGGTGGAGATGGTGATGATGGCCGGTCATAGGTGGTGGTGAGGAGAAGGTGTGGCCAGCTAAAAGGTTGGTGATGGTGGCTGAACATAGCTTGCAACCAAAAGAAAAGGAAAAGAGAAAAGAAAAGAGAAAGAAGGAGGAAGACATGAATTCTTACTGTAAATTGTTTTGTTAGGAAATGAAAAATGAGAAGAGATGAGAAACAAAATATGTTTTGTACGGCTAAGAAAAGGGAAAAGGAAAAGGCACCAATTCATTTAAAAGAAAAAGAAACTTAAGTCTCTTGAATTTACAAAACCCATTAGTCAAGCCCAAATCAAAACAAGCTCAACACAACAAAACAAACAAAGCCTAAGCTAAAGTAAAATAGAAAATAACATAGAAAAATAAAGAAAATAAAATACTGAAAATAATTGCATGTAAAACGCTGAAATTTATCAGATTTAAAAAGTATAAAACAGAATTTGACGAAACAAAAAGCCAAACGAATACCGGAATCAAATTCAGCTTAAAAGAAAAAGGTTGGAAATTTAAAATTCAAAATTAAAAATTTCAACTGAAAGTCAAAATTTGACCAAAGTTGACCAAAATATAAAATTTTCAGAAAAATCTTTAATTTAATATATCTGGAAAAATAATTCTCATCAAATCCCAAAAATACATAATAAAATTCCAAATTTCAAATTTCAAATGATTTAAAATCAAAGTTTCAAATAAACTCTATTTAAAAATATATGCTAAAATTTCGGGTTGTTACACTCTCTCCCACTCAAAACTTTTCGTCCTCGAAAAGGAACGAGACATGGAAAAACAAAGGAAGATAAGATAGAATAACGAATAATACCCGAAACGAACAATTCCGGATTCGAAGCACGCATGCTCTCCTCCGTCTCCCAAGTACAATCCCAATCATTAGTACTCCACTGCACCTTGACCAGGTTGGGCGATTTCCTTCTCAGCTACTTCGTACCTCTATCGACAATACGAAGTGGCTTCCTCTCAATAGTCAGATTAGGCTAAATATCC
Organism: Allium fistulosum; assembly: GCA_030737815.1. Classification (NCBI taxonomy): domain Eukaryota; kingdom Viridiplantae; phylum Streptophyta; class Magnoliopsida; order Asparagales; family Amaryllidaceae; genus Allium; species Allium fistulosum. Next base: position 1,045,757,085 of record CM060905.1, read on the forward strand.
AAACTCTCGAGAGCAGAAGGCTGGATAATAAGAGATGGATCATGAAGATACTGGCGAAGATGCGAAACATGGAATACATTATGCACTCCAGAAAACTTCTCAGGCAAATCCAGACGATAAGCCAAAGAACCAATCCTCTCCAAGATGCGGAAAGGACCAATGAACCTAGGAGCAAGCTTCCCTCTACGACCAAAACGAATCACATTCCTTAAGGGAGAGACCTTAAGGAAAACCAGATCACCAACAGAAAACTCCAAACTCCTTCTACACCTATCAGCGTACTTCTTCTGCCTATCCTGTGCACTCCTCATCTTCCTCTTAACCTCCTTAACTCTCTTAGAAGCCTCTATAATCATATCAGGACCAAGAACCAAACGATTATCAGATTCAATCCAGCAAGATGGAGATCTGCAAGGTCGTCCGTAAAGAGTAGCAAACAGAGACATTGCAATACTAACCTGAATTCAAAAGATGGAATGAGATAGATAAAGGATTAAGATAAGATTAAAATAGAAAAATTTAGATTATACTTGATAACTGTTGTTATAGGTGAATTCGACAAGATGGAAATGATCTTCCCAAGATCCTCCATAATCAAGAACACAAGCACGAAGAAGATCCTCCAGAATCTGATTCACTCTTTCCATTTGACTGTCGGTCTACGGATGGTAAGCAGTGCTCAGATTCAGGTGAGTACCCAAAGATTCCTGAAAAGCTTTTCAAAACTGACTGGTAAAGATGGGATCATGATCACAAACAATACTGATAGGAACACCATGGAGACGAACACTTTCCCTCATATAAATCTTAGCTAAACTCGAAGCAGAACGGGTAGACTTGACCGGAATGAAATGAGCTCACTTCGTCAATCTATCCCCAATAACCCAAATACTCTCATTACCCCTCCTAGTCCTCAGTAATCCATCAATAAAATCCATAGAAACTCGTTCCCATTTCCAATTGGGAACCTCAAGGGACTGCAACAAACCAGGGGTCTTCTGATGATCGGCCTTGACTTGCTGACAAGTCGCACACCTACTAACAAAAATGGAGATATCACACATCATACCTCTCCAACGATACAACTTCTTCATATCCTGATACATCTTCGTCACACCTGGATGAATAGAAAGTCTGGATCGATGATTTTCCCGAAGTAACTCCTGTCTCAATCCATCAACATTCGGGACACAAATCCGATTATTAATCCTCAAAATCCCTCTATCATCGATCTGAGCTCCACTACCATCAAGACTACTACCACCAACCCTGCTGCGAACATTCTCCTTAATAAGCCTAAGCATCCGATCCTCATCCTGCTTAGCCATGATATGATTCAAAAGAGGAGAAGAAACAACAAGCTGGCACAACATCGCCTTCTTTCGACTCAAAGCATCGGCCACAACATTAGCTTTCCCAGGGGTATAGTTGATGTCGAGGTCATAAGAAGCAAGGAACTCTAGCCACCTAACTTGTCTCTGATTCAAATCCTTCTGGGTAAAAATATACCTCAAAGACTGATGATCCGTAAAAAGCTCAAACTTAGTTCCCAAAACATGATGCCTCCAAAGCTTCAAAGTAAAAACCACGGCAAGCAATTCCAAACCATGAGCAGCATAATTGGCTTCATGGGTCTTTAAATGACGACTGGCATAAGCAATGACCTTCCCATCCTGCATCAGAACACCTCCCAAACCTTCACGACTAGCATTAGTGTATACCGTTAATCCCTCATTTCCATTTGGGACGGTAAGAACTGGTGGGGAAGTAAGCTTGCGCTTTAACTCATTAAATGCAGCTTCACACTTATCATTCCATATAAACTTAGCATTCTTTCGAGTCAAAGCAGTGAGAGGTGCAGCAATCCGAGCAAAATTCCCAATGAATCTCCGATAATAACCAGCAAGGCCCAGAAAGCTACGAATATCAGATGGAGTCCTAGGAATTTCCTAATCTTGAAATAGAATAGGAAAAAATAAGAACTACCGATAAGGATAGAATAATTGGATTGCAAAATAAAGATGAGAAAGGTAGACTTACATTGATCGCAGCGATCTTGACTGGATCAATAGAAACTCCATAACTAGAAACAATATGTCCAAGAAAACAGACTTCATCCTTCTAGAAATGGCATTTCGAGAATTTAGCTTTCAACTGATGACTCCTAAGAGTCCCAAGAACAAAGCTCAAATGAGATTCATGCTCTTCCTCGGTCTTAGAAAAGACCAGAATATCATCAACGAAGACCAGAACAAACTTATTAAGAACATCACGAAAAACACGATTCATCAAATCAACAAAGAAAGCTGGGGCATTAGTCAAACCAAAAGGCATAACTAACCATTCATAGAATTCATTCTCAGTACGGAAAGCTGTCTTGGGAATACTTTCCTCAGCAACTCTGAGCTGGTGGAAACCCATGGCAAGATCAAGCTGAGAGAAAACAGTAGCTCCATAAAGCTGATCGAACATATCATTGATACGAGGCATAGGATATCTGTTCCTCATAGTGAGCTTGTTCGGCTACCTATAATCAACACACATCCTCAAAGATCCATCGGACTTAGTGACGAAAACCACTGCTGCTCCCCATTCGGAATGACTAGGTCTGATCAGACCCTTGGAGAACAAGTCCTCAATTTGTTTCCTCAACTCAACCTTCTCATAGGGTGCCATTCTTCTGGGAGGAAGAACTACAAGTCGAGCTCCAAGAATAAGACCAATATGGAAATCAATTTCCCGCTTAGGAGGAAAAGAAGAAACTTCACCAAATACATCGGGATAGAGCTTAACCACAGGGGTTGAATCAAGATCACCAGGAGAAGAATCCAAAGAGAAAATAAAACTGCCAGCAAAATCCTGAGGCATACGGCACTGAATCACCAAAGGGTTACCTTGATCATCAACAAGATAAACAGTTCGGGTTTTACAAGAGATAACGGCTTCATGCCTCTTCAGCCAATCACCTCCAAGCAACAAATCAAAAGCATCGAAACCTAGAACATAGAAATCACCATAAAACCGATGGTCAAAATAGAGAAGTTTCACTTGATTACAAATCCTACTAAGTTTCACGGGACCCCCAATAATATTAGTAACACATAAAGGTACAGCTGCAAACTTGAGTGAAAAGAGATGCTCAAACTTATCACAAAGACCCACAGAAATAAAACTATGCGAAGCTCCAGTATCAAATAAAACACGAACAGGAAAATTAAACAGAGAAAAAGTGCCTTGGAGAGTACCTTGGGTATCACTAGGAGCAGGTGGAGTAGGCGGAGCAGGAGTGGAAGAAGTCATGGAAAAGACTCCAGATGTCTTGCCATTCTGATACAAAGGACAATCTTTCTTGAAATGATCAGGATGTAGACATACATGACAGAGGTTGTTCCTGGTATCCTGAGATGGAGGAACAGAAGCACCAATTGAAGTAGGGCAACTGTTGGCATAGTGCCCCTTCTGATCACACTTGAAGCAAGTGATGGAAGATAGGTTGATAGGATGCTTCCGAGGAGTAGATCCTAAACCCGGATTCTTTAGCCAATTTTGCTTCTACTGATGGAAATTAGGCTTCCTCTTCTTAGAGTTGCTAGAACCAGGCTGAGATGGAGAAGCACGAGGAACAGAAGCTTCCTTAGAAGTGGGATTCTCATATCTAATGGCCATGTCTATTTGTACCAAAAATGGGCACAACACTCTTCGGGAGTTATTTGAAGAGATAAAGTGAAGATTGTAAATGTAAAACAGAGGTTATCTAACAAAAACTCCGACAAACAGAAATGTAAAATGCACAGACAAGCGATTTAGAGTGGTCCGGCGTAATGCCTACGTCCACTATGAAGTTTTGATGATTTTATTGATTCTCTTTTAATGATTACAAGCGATTACAGCAAACAACAGTGGATTACAGATTAGAATTCGAAATTGACAGCAAAGGTTGGATGCAAATCTTAATCCGGAAGAGTCTGGACGCTTCAAAGAAAAAAGATCCCTCTTCTGTTGGTTCTAGGGCTCTATTTATAGGCGTAGGAAGCTCAGATCTCGCTCAAACTCCGGGAGACTTGGTCTGGCACGTGAGGGGACCCACTCGACCATTTCCAGAAAGTTTGGCCTCGATCTGCGATCGATATGAATCCATTTCGTATCGATCAAGATGATGTCCAATTAAGCTAAAATTTGGTGGAGACCTTCTTTAGTGTGTATGCAAGCTTCCCTTAAAATTTCATTGGATTTGGATTAGTAGATCACGAGATATGGTCGATACGAACTGAGATTTCTCGAAGGCTGTCTGGTTCGTCTCCATGATTTCGATTCCATCCCTTCGTGTTGATGACTGCACGTGCTCTCAAGATGAGGTGGCGCGCACGCTTCGCCTCGATCCGGTCTTCATTCCGTAGTGACCGCTTCGACTCCACATATCTCGCCCTGTTTACTTCGATGGACGACACGTCACCCTAGTTGATTGACCCGTTGGATATGAACAAGTCATTGGTCACGGGTTTGAAGTAAGGTTCTCTGATGGATACGAAGTAGACATTGACTGATGGATACGAAGTAGACATGGACTGATGGATACGAAGTAGACATTGACTGATGGCCACGAGGCATGTCATCTGTTGAGGAACACAAACCTGATCGATACGAACTCGATGGACTCGAAACACGGCTACTCGTATTGATACGAAATGACGTTCCCTGATGGATACGAGATGAATATCATCGATCGTTACGAAAATATGCTTTTTCTTCCAACCTTGTATCCATCACAACTTGAGCATATGAACTCGGATTGACTTGAAACTTGGAACGTTGGTTCACCTTGCTTTCCTAGTCATGTCCTATCAATTGTAGCTCGATCCGGACTCGAACAAAATTCAGCGACATCCATGACAAGCCATACTTGTTCTCTAGTCGGTTCCTTGGTGTCCTGGCCTTGCCAAAAGGCGGGATAACATTTGCCCCCCAAAGTACGTCTTGTGGAAACATGATGTGCTTTGAAAGGCTGCAGGTTGTCTCTGTGCAATTTATCATATCCTTCGTTGACAGTTGTATTCTGCATTGCGGTAATTGATTGCTGTGTGATAATGATTAGTTGACTCTTGTTAACGTTGCATGCTCACGAGTCATCGTTAGTTTTTTTGCATCGATTTTCGCATCGATTCTCTCCTGAACCGATTTGGAATTCAAGTTGAAACAACGCTTGATGGCTGCTTTCGTCTATCCTCTTGTATCGATCCTCTCCTGAATCGATGTAAAAGGTTGAAAGGCAGTTTTTTTTATTGACGTGGTTTTTATTGATGGATATGAAATCGATCGTTCGTATTGACTAGTTCCGATGGATATGAAAACCACGTTTGTATCGATAAACCTGCACTGTTGGGGGTCGATGGCTCATAAAATGGACACTTCGAATCGATAAAGTCTATCGTCTTCAGGCGGCTTTTGTTGTGTGCTTCGTATCGATAGTTCGCTATCCCTTTCGTATCGATAGAAACTTCGGTTCAGGTGGATTCGAACAAAGCCTTCGACTCGACCCATGGATCAACTGGCTGTGGCCGGTTACACGGACTGGGAGACCAATCGACTCGGTTTTTTACCCTAGGCTCCATATAAATACCTGGGACTTCACCATTTTTTGCTTTTTTACTTTTTATTTTTACTGTTGCTCTCTGTTCCCTTCTTTACCTTCGTATCGATAGACTGAGAGATATAACTGTCTTCGAATCGAACCAAACCTCCGATCCTCTGAGTGTTAATCGCTAAAATCAGGTAATTAATGGATAGATTCTTGTTAATAATGACGAAACTCGAGATCTCCATCATTATCTTTGCTTCTACGACCAGTTTCGACAAACTTGAGATCTGGACGATGGAAGACAAGATTGGGGGACGGAGCGTGGCCATGGAGTTGAGATCCTTTGGGGAAGAAGGAGAGACGGAGGAAATCACTCTAACCTTATTTCGTATCGACTTGAACTGGGAGCATTCGAATCGATGCAGACGACATACGTTCGTATCGGCGTGGGGACGAGAGCGGCGATGGATGTGAAGCCATTGTTCTCTGATCGACGCGAAATTGGCAAACCTGATCGATGCGGATTGGCTTTCCTTTGATCGATACGACATGTATCGATTCGAATCTGATCGATATGAAGCGCTCTCACTCCAGCCCGATCGATACGAACGTATCAATTCGAATCTGATCGATATGAAGCAGTGTTACTCCAGCCTGATTGATACGAAACATCTCCATTCCCAGACGATCGATACGAACGTATCGATTCGAACGCGGCCAGGCTGCGTAGCGTGACCTCCCCTGGCTCGATACGAAAATAGAGTGCAACGATCGATCCCTAACCAAAATTTTGATGAACTTAGAGAAATTTTGAACACTTGAACACTTGACTCCGACGAGCTTCTGCCTTGCATAATTGAACTTGGTTACAAAACTACACGTTTGACTGACTTTCGAAGCTCGTCGATGGAACTGCTATATAACAAAAAATAGAAGTATGATTAACTTTAACTTGAATCGATTGTCAGTATTCGGATGGCGCGGTTGTGACGGTCAGCAATGACGGTCACTTCTGATCTAACTTTCGAAGTTTCGTCTTTAGCATATTTCCTTTAATTCTGCTGAATTATGCTCAAATCATGCACAACACTTGCACTACACAACTCATTCGTACACTTTACACTGGGGAATGTACGGTCTTTTTATCGTCTAATGATGATTTCTCGTGAGTTAGCCAATTATGGAATCGTCAAGTTCGCAGCAGCAAGAAACTCAGAATCTTATCCCTCCCAGACTTGAGATTCCGGACATCGAGGCCGAAGCTATTGGTCCAGCTCCGGACGAGTTGCCTGATGCGTCCTTCATTAATAGTCCACCTGACTCTGTCCCGTCCAATATCTCTGAAGATATGCTAGGGAGAATATGCTTGAGGCATGGCTTATCGTTGGACGATGTAATATTGCCTGGACCGGACGATAGACCACACAATCCCCCGGAGGGGTATACTGCTTTTAATCGACATGCATGCGCAGCCGGTACACTTCCTCTGTTCAACGATTATATAAGAGAAGTGTTGGCTTACCTGGATATTGCTCCGTCTCAGCTACATCCGAATGGATATGCTTCACTCAATGGCTTGTTCATCGCATTTATGGAATACCTCTACCGACCTCCCCGCCCGACCGAGATAAGATACCTCTTCAACTTCAAAAGTCGAACTGACAGCCCATCTTTTACATTCTTGGAGTTTGTAAGAAACTGCCAAGTTGTTACGGGGTCGTGGACTAGGCTGAGCTACTTCAAGTCAGAGTGGTTCTATGTCCGATGTCCTCCGGGGTTTGCCAGAAGATGGCTGTTCAAACGTGAGTATTGTCTTTTTCCAAGTAATCGACAGGGCAATTTTTGAATGAAATTAAACTCATATCTCCTACTCCTTTTCTTTCAGCTATAATCCAGCGACCTGAAGGTGGCTATTATAAAGAGATAGTTCGGGTCCTTCAAGAGATTCCTAGTGAAGAAAGGAATATTGAATTGCTACTGACGGACCGGAATCTCAGAGTTCTTGGGTTGATTGGGCGGAGGCAGAGCATAAGGCTCGATGGCGCATTAAAGACTGTCTCCAGAGAAAAGGTCAAGCGGAAGAAACCCAGGGTTGTGATAATTGAGGAACCCGATTCCGAGAGAACTCATACCGACGAGGAACCGTTGGTCGGACCTGCTAATGCAATCCCGGATTCTGATGAAAAGAGAAAAGGCAAAGCGGTGGCCTCCAAATAGCCTAAATCCGGGAGGCGGAAGTCGGTGGTTTTACACCGCCCCCTGTCAGGAGTTAGAATTGCGGAGGCACCCTCCCTGCAAGCTGAAAATCAATTCGAAGAGCTCGCTGACCCTCCAATCCCGGACATCGAGCCCGAGCAACACGACGTTGAATTGGGTGGACCGCGACATACCTTCGATGTTAGCGAGTATTTTCCTGCCAGTGCGATTGACACTTCTGGTTGGTCCGGGGGGTTACACATTCACACACTCTTTACGGCACAACACATTTTCCTAACCGTAAACAACATATTGTAAACGGCTACTGATTTTCCGTGGTTTGCTTTTCAGGTACGATGTCTAGAAAAAGTTCTGTGCTTGGTAGTTTGCGCAACAAGCGCCGTTATCATGAGCCATGCAGGAGAGAGGGCGAGAGGGATTATGACTCAAGACACTCTAGTCAGGAGAGGTCTGACAGAGACAGGGGATACGTTCACCGATCCCGATCTTGATCTCCTCCTCCCAGGACCTCCGCACCTCCTACGGTAGCAGTTGCTCGTCCTCCTGAAATTTCACGGCCTAGGCCACCTTCTCAAGCTTCGAGGCCCGATCCTCCGCGCAGGACTGAAATAACCACCTCTTCAGCTACCACACCGGTCCCGACTGATGCGTCCAGTGAAGGAGCGCTTAAATTGGCACAGATGAGGAAGGAATTTCCCGACATCTGCTTTGACGGTTATGTCTTTCCTCCGCACTTGAGGAGAATTCCGCCAACCGCTGAAACCACTATCCATGATTATGTTGCGGACATCTTCTTCCAGTACAGGGAATGGGCACGGGCCGCGAGGAAAGCGTCCAAAGTGGCATTCGATCGGGGCGTCGCCATTGAGAAGCTTGAGAAGGAGTTGGGTCAAAATGACCGAATCATAAAAGCGCTCAACGCGGAGGCTGAGTCTTCCCGTAAATCTGAAATGGAGGCCCTAAAAAGGTTGACGAAGTAAACTCCGCCATGACCAGAATGAAACAAGAGCACTATACCGCCATCGAAGACATGGGTCATAGGAACACCACCTTTACCGCCGAGAGGGATGCCGCTCTTAAGGAGCTTAATGAGCTGAAATCAAAGTTCTCCGAAATGGCGAAGGAGAAAGATGCAGATAATGTCTCTGCGCAGGAGGCCTGTGATCAGGCGGTGACACTCCGAAAGGAGAAGGAAGCGGCTATGCAACAAGCTCGCGAAGCTGAAGCTGGGGTTGACGAGAAGGTACGGCAGGCGGAGGCCAGGAATGAGGCTGTGGTAGAAGAGCTACTCGTCACTTACAATGCCAATGTGCTAAGGCACCGAGATCTGACATGGCTCGACGACTATCCAACACATCTCTATAACGCTTGGAATACGTTGGTTGAGGAGGAGAAATCTGGACATCCCGATGAAGGCATCGATGAATTCGAGCTGGAGAACCGCATTCTTAATGATGACGAAAAGAAAGTTTTCCATGGCTCCATGATTTCTCACGAGAAGGAGAGGCTTGGCGCCCGATCTCAGGAAATTGGAGAAAGCTCTGGTGCTGAGCACCGTATCACAAGTTCTGAGATTGTCGTGTCATCTCAATCTGAGCCAACTACGACGATCGACTCCCAGCCTATACCGGCATATGATCCAGACCGACCACATTTATCTCCTATTAAGGAGCATTCCTCTGAAGCCGTTCAAACGACCCTGACCCAAACCGAGGAAGGTACTCTGAACTAATCCCTTGTTCATTTGGGGTGAAGAATGCATATGGAAGTGTATACTAACAGACGTTTCCTTTCTTTGACCAGTGATTAGAGTTGCACCGGCGGCGCCTTCCGTAGCCCAGGAATCATGTCAAGTGCCGGAGGCCATCATTTCTGAGGCAACTTCTGTTGTGACAACAGTGTCGGTGGAAGTAACACAGGGGAGCTCACTCTCTTTCGATGAACAAATGATAAACGAGCTCCTTGGCCGATAGAGTGATCCCTTTGCAGACCTATCATTCAGCCTTGGCGGATTCTCGTCTACTTCTGATATTTCAACCCAGGCTCTTACAGCACATGATGAGGCCAGAGCGCAGCGAGAAGCAAGGATGTTGGCCGAAATCAACGCTGAGATGGCGGCAGCTGCGCATGGTGGCAGCGCGGATGGCGAAGCAGTAGCACATTGTCCCACCCCTCTTATGATTGTATCTCCTAGGGGTACGCTCACTGATACTAGTGCGTCGGTCCCACCTCCGGGTACGGATTATGTTCCTCCAACTCCTCCTACGGGAAGCATTCCCATAGAGTCCAGCTCGGGCGAGGACGTCGACATCATGCCTTCATCCGAGGGGAGCCTGCCTAGGGAGAAAAGTTCTAAACCAAAGAGTACTGGTGGCTCCAGTAGCTCCTCGAGGAAGAAGAAGTTGAGGAAGCAGAAAGATTAGACACTCTTTTTAGGCATACTTTCCTCATTTGGCAGTCAGGGATTTTGTTACTTTTTCTTTTTTCCCTTTTGTAGGCCGTGTTTAGATGCGGGTTCGGCCCCTGCTAGTAGTAATATTTTGGAAAGGCTCGTGTATGAACCATTGCTTTTGATTTAGTTGAAATAAAATTTTGTCTTCTAGTTTCGGCTTATGTTCCTTTCATGCTTGAATACTGCAGTGTTCGAACTTCGGTCCGGTGTACTTGCATTATTTTTATGTTCAAGCATAGCTTGTTTTATCTGCCAACCCAAATTCCGGGGTTAAGTTATGATGATCGGCATGGGATCGCAAGGAGTGAGGATCGAACGAGCGGGCCATACTTACTTCCTTATGAATAATGTCATCCACACTCTGGGATTCTAGTCATCTCACGAACGGTTGTTCACGTTCTGGGAACTTTAAAATTGACTTTAGTACTTCGACCCGTATCCTGGGGAATTTTGAGTTAGCGTTCACACTCTGACTCGCGCTTCGGGAGCTCGAAGTGGACTGTTTATACTTCGCTTCGCACGCTGGGAAAACGGAGTTGGCTACTAATACTCCGTTTCGCACTCTGGGAAAACGGAGTTGAATGTTTATACTCCGTTTCGCATGCTGGGAATACAGAGTTGAATGTTTATACTCCGTTTCGCACTCTAGGAATACGGAGTCGAATGTTTATACTCCGTTTCGCACTCTGGGAATACGGAGTTGAATGTTTATACTCCGTTTCGCACTCTGGGAATACGGAGTCAAATGTTTATACTCCGTCTCGCACTCTGGGAGTACGGAGTTGAATGTTTATACTCTGTTTCGCACTCTGGGAATACGGAGTCAAATGTTTGTACTCTGTCTCGCACTCTGGGAGTACGGAGTTGGATGTTTATACTCCGTCTCGCACTCTGGGAGTACGGAGTTGGATGTTTATACTCCGTCTCGCACTCTGGGAGTACGGAGTTGGATGTTTATACTCTGTTTCACACTCTGGGAATACGGAGTTGAATATAGGATTGTCGTGTGTCAATCCTATCGATATTGGTGTAATGGCTTGCCCCCGAGCTCGGGTTTCACTTAGCCAGTGGCCGGTCGTATCACAGCCACTCTCCATTTGAATAAGTCCCATTGCATGATGGGATTTAGCTCTTCGTGCATCGTGACACACAACTAACTGTGAATCGCAGTAAATTTCCACAGCGATAATTCTCAAATCTCTGGCACGTTTTAGGCCGGTCAAGAGGGCTTCATATTCAGCTTCATTATTAGTCGCACGAAAATCGAACTTCAAAGCATAACATATGGATCGGCCCTCGGGAGTCTCAAGTACAACCCCAGCGCCCGAACACCGGTCGTTTGACGCACCGTCAGTATACAGCTTCCAGATGTATTCGGGGGATTCACTAGTCTCGGGCAAGTCTTCTGGAACGGTAAATTCAGCTATGAAATCTGCCAAGACTTGTCCTTGAATGGCTCTCCGCGGAGCGTATGTAATATCAAATTGGCTTAGTTCAATGTTCCATTTGAGTAACCTACCAGACGTCTCAGGCCGCGTGAGGACCTGTCGTAACGGCTGGTCGGTGTACATAGTAAGAGGATGAGCCTGGAAATAAGGGCGGAGCTTTCTCGAGGCAATGACCAAGCAATAGGCCAGTTTCTCCAGTCTCAAATAATTTCTTTCAGCTCCCATTAGCCGCTTACTAACATAGTAGACCGGGTTTTGCATTTTGTCTTCCTCCCGAACTAGAGCAGCACTAATCGCATGTTTTGATACTGCCAGGTAGAGGTATAATTGCTCGTGGTCCATTCAAAGTTTCGCTTTCCCTTTCGGATCAGATCGAAGAAAGGAATGCATTTGTCGGTGGACTTTGAAATGAACCTGCTCAATGCTGCGACCTTTCCGTTGAGACTCTGGACTTGCTTTATGGTTCTAGGGGTTTGCAAATTTCTTATTGCCCAGATTTTCTCAGGATTCGCTTCTATCCCTCGAGCATTGACAATAAACCCAAGGAACTTTCCGGACGCGACGCCGAAGTGGCACTTCAATGGGTTGAGCTTCATTCCATACTCTCGAAGGATGCTGAACATCGAATTTAAATCTCGGACGTGATCCGTGGAAAATCGAGACTTCACCAGCATGTCATCCACGTAGACCTCCATGGTCTTCCCGATCTGATCGGCGAACATCCGATTGACTAAGCGTTGGTATGTTGCTCCAACGTTCTTTAGACCAAACGGCATGACTTTGTAACAGTAGTCCCAGATCGGTTACGAAGCTGGTATGTTCTTGGTCAGGCAGATGCATGGGGATTTGATTGTAACCAGAGTAAGCATCCATAAAAGATAATAATTCGTGTCCGGCCGTCGAGTCTACGAGCTGGTCAATCCGAGGAAGTGGGAAGCTATCTTTTGGACAAGCCTTGTTTAAGTCAGAGTAATCGACGCAAGTTCTCCATTTCCTATTCGGTTTTCGGACTAGCACGAGGTTGGATACCCATTCTGGGTACAAAGCATCTCGAATAAACCCATTCTTCTTAAGAGAGGTGTCAATCAGGCCAGGGCCAAACTTGGAAAGTTCATTGAACTTCTGCTCATACTTAGAAAATGACATGCTCCTTTGCTTAAGATCCATAAAATCCCTGTATAGCTGGGAATTCCTAGCTTCGGGCATCCACTTTGCCACAAAAGCCTTCCTGGAAAAAGATAGATAAGCTTAAGAAAGATTCCAAAGAGAGAAATCTGAACAGAACACAAGACAATACAAGAAGATACCTAAACTGCTCCAAAGAAATATCTGCCTCCACAGTCTGAGCTGTGATAGACTCCCACCAATCTTGGGCTGCCTCTTGCAACTCCCAAGATGCCAACTGACGCTTTTGAGCCTCAGTAATCTCCAAACCAGTGAAGATCCTCTCTAGACTCCTCAACCACTACTGAGCCCCTACGATGCTCTCAAATCCAGTAAACTTGGTACCACCAAGCTGAGTGAATTCCTTACAGAGAGTGGTGAACTTGATGGGTGCAACAGGCTCGGCAACTGGGGCAATACCACGACCCCTACCTCTGGCATTCCTACGATTCATCTTGGAAAAATCAAGAATGAATTTTAGGACAAAGGTAAAACAGAAAGACAAAGATAAGATTTAACTAGAATGGAAATCCTAACCAAAGAATTCAAATAAACAAGGTGGATTCGAAAGGAATGAAGTAAAGAAAAATGAGATTTAAAACAAGAAAATTTATATCCAAAATAATCTTTAAAAATCCTTTAAAATCATTTGAAAATCATTTTATACTTAAAAATACGTTCTCTCACAAAGAAATGATTCTAAGGTTGATTTCACTCATTATAGGGTATTTCTACCCTATCTCTAAGGAGTTTTTGCTCCGTAGGCTAAGGTTTGCCTAAAACCAAAGCTTTGATACCAAATATAACGACCCACTATTTTGGACCATTCAAATCGACAATAAAACCACACATGTCAGACTTGAATAATTCAAAACAATAGATTGTAAATAAATTTTGAGCAAATAAAACCAATCACAAACAGACACAGAATATCAAAATAACTCGCAGCGGAAAATAAAATACGTAGTAGTTCATGAAGCTACTATAATACATAGTCTGAAAACAGATACAATAGAAGTTTGAATACATAAGTTCACAAATACATAAGCAAAGCTGAATAGGAAATAACTGAAATGGAAATAGAAAACTAGATAGACAAATAAACTCCAGTAAATCTCTAGCTCTAGAAGGTGAATCCAAAGCTGTGATACTCAGGCTGACCTGAGCGTAAAGCAAAACACAAAACACTCGAGTCAGGACATACATACTTATACAATGAAAATCAACTCAAGTGAACTGTAATAGAAATGCATCAATAACTTAAAGGATGCTTGGGATCGCCCATCCTTTAAGGATCCATTAAACAATCTACTATGTAGTAAGATACGCTATTATAATAATGTCTAAAGTAAAATAAACTATCAAAATAGTGTTAAGGCTTTACATTTTCCACCTTAACACATTTTATATATTCCCATAGTCTATATAGTACCGTAATCTCCCCCGTAATGGGCGTCATCAGAGGGCACTCCATAGGTATGGTACAAAACAAACTCGTAGTAAAGCACGCTAGGGTAGGTGACACGGCACAACTAGGCAATGCCAGGGTAGATATACCAATTACGCATCCGGACTGTTGGTAACGCAAAGCCGCAACAATTGCCCAACTCGAGCCACACTCCCGAATCAAGGGGTGCACCCAATCAATCACAAAGTAATATAATGGTATACGATGGAATGTGTCCGATAAGAGGAGCTACCTCATGGGCTCGGAATCGCTCCTGTTTTAGCCACCTTATGCTAACTCATGGTAGTTATGTCCACATAAATATACCTTAGGATCGTCGCCACCATCCTACTTCATTCTGGAATCTCCACCGCTTACACAGTTGTTAAAGTGGTTTTCGGTATCGACAAAGAGTATGTCCATATCTGATCCCGGTCTCTTTAACAACCAATCATTATTATAACCCGTGGTTATAAATTTCAAAATGGTTTATATTTCAAATCAAAACATATTCATTTTAAACCCTTTAAATTCAATGACAATAATGTTTGTACCAAAAATGGGCACAACACTCTTCGGGAGTTATTTGAAGAGATAAAGTGAAGATTGTAAATGTAAAACAGAGGTTATCTAACAAAAACTCCAACAAACAGAAATGTAAAATGCACAGATAAGCAATTTAGAGTGGTTCAACGTAACGCCTACGTCCACTATGAAGTTTTGATGATTTTATTAATTCTCCTTCAACGATTACAAGCGATTACAGCGAACAACAGCGGAATACAGAATAGAATTCGAAATTAACAGCAAAGTACAGCGATAATTCTCATATTCAGCTTCATTATTAGTCACACGGAAATCGAACTTCAAAGCATAACATATGGATCGGCCCTCGGGAGTCTCAAGTACAACCCCAGCGCCCGAACACCGGTCGTTTGACGCACCGTCAGTATACAGCTTTCAGATGTATTCGGGGGATTCACTAGTCTCTGGCAAGTCTTCTGGAACGGTAAATTCAGCTATGAAATCTGCCAGGACTTGTCCTTGAATGGCTCTCCGTGGAGCGTATGTGATATCAAATTGGCTTAGTTCAATGTTCCATTTGAGTAACCTACCAGACGTCTCAGGCCGCGTGAGGACCTGTCGTAACGGTTGGTCGGTGTACACAGTAAGAGGATGAGCCTGGAAGTAAGGGCGGAGCTTTCTCGAGGCAATTACCAAGCAATAGGCCAGTTTCTCCAGTCTCGGATAATTTCTTTCAGCTCCTGTTAGTCGCTTACTAACATAGTAGACCGGGTTTTGCACTTTGTCTTCCTCCCGAACTAGAGCAGCACTAATCGCATGTTCTGATACTGGCAGGTAGAGGTATAATTGCTCGTGGTCAACTGGTTTTGACAAGATCGGAGGTGTTGAAAGATGTTGAACTAGTGATCGGAATGCGCCTTCACATTCCGTCGTCCATTCAAAATTTCGTTTTCCCTTCCGAATTAGATCGAAGAAAGGAATGCATTTATCGGTGGACTTTGAAATGAACCTGCTCAATGCTGCGACCTTTCCGTTGAGACTCTGGACTTGCTTTATGGTTCTAGGAGTTTGCAGATTTCTTATAGCCCAGATCTTCTCAGGGTTGGCTTCTATCCCTCGAGCATTGACAATGAACCCAAGGAACTTTCCCGATGCGACGTCGAAGTGACACTTGAGCGGGTTGAGCTTCATCCCATATTCCCGGAGGATGCTGAACATTGAATTCAAATCTCTGACGTGATCTGTGGAGAACCGAGACTTCACCAGCATGTCATCCACATAAACCTCCATGGTCTTCCCGATCTGATCGGCGAACATCCGGTTGACTAGGCATTGGTATGTTGCTCCAGCATTCTTTAGGCCAAACGACATGACTTTGTAACAGTAGAGTCCCAGATCGGTTATGAAGCTGGTATGTTCCTGATCAGGTAAATGCATGGGTATTTGATTGTAGCCGGAATAAGCATCCATAAAAGATAGTAGCTCATGTCCGGCCGTTGAATCTACGAGCTGATCAATTCGTGGAAGTGGGAAGCTATCTTTTGGACAGGCCTTGTTTAGGTCAGAGTAATCAACGCAGGTTCTCCATTTTCCGTTTGGCTTTCGAACCAGTATAGGGTTGGATACCCATTCTGGATACAAGGCATCTCGAATAAACCTGTTTGATTGTAGTTTATCAACTTCCTCCTTAAGGGCGGCAGATCTCTCTGGATCCATGCCGCGCCTTTTCTGCTTGACTGGGACATGTCGTGGATCTATATTCAGGGAGTGACTTGCAATGCTCGGCGAGATTCCGCACATGTCAGAGTGTGTCCAGGCGAAGACGTCGAGATTCGCCCGAAGAAATTCGACCAATTCCTGCTGTGTCTGCTCGTTCAGTTGAGACCCAACTTTCAGCATCTTTGAATCATCATCCTCACTAATTGGGACGTCCATAGTCAGTTCGAACGGAGAAGCTTGACTCTCCATAGATTCGTCTTTATCCTCATTGTCCCTAGGGTTGAGGTCTTTCAGGAATTGGTCGTGGTGCCCGGGCCGAGGCCCAAGCATCAATTGTCAATTATCAATAGAACGGACGCAGAGAGATTCCTCTACGCCCTTTCCCTTCTGTTTACGTTGCGCCCCGCGCAGCTCAGCAACATAACAGGCCCTTCCCGTGGCCTGATCTCCTTGAACAATACCAATCCCACGATCAGTGGGGAACTTCAGAGTCAAACACCATGGGGCAATGGCTGCCCTGAATTCGGCTAGGGTCGGTCGGCCCAAAAATGCGTTATAAGGTGAATCAATCTCTAAGACGACAAACTGTAAAATCCGGACTCTCCGGCGTTCTCCAACCCCCAACTCAACCGGTAGTTCAGTCACTCCAATGGGTATCGTGGCACTCCCGTTAAAACCGTGGATTCGGGACAGGCAAGGTTTCAAGTCCTTTGCCTCCATTTTCATTAAGTCGTAAGCCCGTTTAAGCAAGATATTCATAGAGCTTCCACTATCAACCAGGATCCTCTTCATCCAAGCAGGACCTACCTGGGTAGATATGACTAGTGGGTCTATTGTAGGGGCTTCGACCTTATCAGCGTCTCGACTTCTGAACACGATATCATCAGACATTATCTTTTGTTGTTTAACCGGGGTTCCGTCTTCGCAATTACTGCAACACCCGAAGTCTGCATGCCTAATAGAACTAGCATACGACTCCATTTCCCCCCAGCTTCTGTCTGCTGGGTGGGGACCACCACTTATTGTATTAATAACCAATCTCCCGCCCGCACGGGTGGGTTCCTCCTGTCTTTCCTGGTTTTGTGAATGATTCTGATTTGAAGGGCCCGCTCCACCAGATTGCGGCGCCCGTACAAACTGATCCAACTTCCTTTCTCTGATCAAATTTTCGATGAGGTCCTGCAAATGCCGAGACTCATTGGTATTGTGGCCGTAGCTTTCATGGAATCTATAGAACTTCCCCGTCAGAACCTGCTTCTCCGATGAGGGCTTTGGAACAGGTTTCTTATACTGTACAGTGTTGCAGGTCTGTAAGTATACGTTTTCCAATGACGTGTTTAACGGTGTATAATTGTCAAACATTTGAGCCCTACGTCGAGGACCTCGGTTCTGATCTCTCTTCTTATCCTGGCTATTATTTCCCCTTGGCTGGGCTTGTTTGTTCTGTATGTTCAGTT
Organism: Allium fistulosum; assembly: GCA_030737815.1. Classification (NCBI taxonomy): domain Eukaryota; kingdom Viridiplantae; phylum Streptophyta; class Magnoliopsida; order Asparagales; family Amaryllidaceae; genus Allium; species Allium fistulosum. The sequence continues at coordinate 1,045,775,089 of CM060905.1, forward strand.
GAACATTCCCGGAACTCTCACCGGATTGTTTAACTGCTACATTACTCTGTATTCCCTCAATACTGGGCCCCGCATCGTCCTGCTTCCTAGACTGTTTTGCGTCCTCTTGCCGCAAGAATTGAGCAGCTTTGGAGTAAAAACGTTCCAACGATGCAGGCGGTTTACTGGCCAGCCAGTTCCCAAATTCAGAATCAGGATCAATCCCCTTGGTCAAAGCCATCAAGATTGAGTTATCGTTAGGATTGGTGATCTCGACACACACTGCGTGGAACCTCTCCAGGTAACGCCTGAGCGTTTCTCCATGAGCTTGAGTGACAATGGATAGGGTATTAACGTCTTTTGGTCTAGCAACATGCATGCGAAACTGTTCTACAAACCTCTTGGCCAGTTGGTCGAACGAAGAAATGGATCTAGGTGGTAATCGTGTAAACCACATTGTCACGATTCCCCCCGGAGAGATGGGGAAACTTCGACACTTCACTGCATCGTCAGCCCTTGCAGCACTCATCGACCATTCATATTTCAGAATATGTTGGTTGGGGTCACTATTTCCTTCATACATTGGGAGAGTCGGCATTCTGAATCGCCGAGGGGATTCAGCATGTAACACTTCGTCTGTGAAAGGGGTATGACTACGAGAGATTCCCCAATCATCATTAGTGTGCCCCTGACTCTCGCGTATCATCTGACGTATCATGGTTGATATATCCGATACTGGCAAATTCTGAGGCTGCTGAGCTAAGGTGTGGTCGGGTTCCATAGTGCAGGTCTGGATCGGGCGCTGTCGACGATCCATATCTCGCCTCCTTGGCTCAGCGTCTTCTGAGACATATGGTTCAGGAGTATGTCCACGCTATTGATTAACCGGCTCTGACTGATTTCGGGTATCAACCCTTGTTTCTATTGCGGCGGTTGTAGCGCGGTTGTCCGTGGTGTACTGTGGGACAGTGCCTCCTCGTGTCGAGGGTCCCGTTTGGAAGCTGGTTGACGGTCCTGCCCTCAATTGTCCAACAGTCAAGGCGGGTTGATATCCAGCAGTTTGAGCACGACTCCCCTCTAACCGAGGGCGGGTAGACCTGTGGTGATAGTCAGATGAAGCTGAGCTTTCGGTAGATGCCCTGGAGGCATCATCTCTCTTGGACCTTCTGTGGCCCTGGCGGTTTAACTGGTTGGTCAGCTCGATATTGGCGCGCAACTGTTCAGCCAACTGCTGACGACTTTGGGTCAGCTCCTAGAGCAATACTTGAAACTCTTGTCGAGTGACTGGCGCTGCTGGATCCGAGTGAGCGGTATTGTCCTGATTAGAAGAGGGCTGCTGCGCGGGATTCTGCCTATCCCGGCCTTCTTGCTCTGTGGCGGTAGCGCCAGTTCTTGTACTAACCATCTTCAGTATTGGAGTCCTTTCCTAGATTTTATGCAAATCTGAATAGAGTGGTAGGATTCCGGATCAGATATCTGGATCTTCCTCTTGGATGTATGCAATCCGGTATCGACGGTAGATCCAAGGAGCAGGAGAAAAAGCCGGGTCTCTCAATGAAAGCACCAAAGTGTTTGTAACAAAAATGGGCACAACACTCTTCGGGAGTTATTTGAAGAGATAAAGTGAAGATTGTAAATGTAAAACAGAGGTTATCTAACAAAAACTCCAACAAATAGAAATGTAAAATGCATAGACAAGCAATTTAGATTGGTTCAGCGTAACGCCTACGTCCACTATGAAGTTTTGATGATTTTATTAATTCTCCTTCAACGATTACAAGCGATTACGGCGAACAACAGCAGATTACAGAATAGAATTCGAAATTAACAGCAAAGATACGATGCAAATCTCAATCCGGCAGAGTTTGGACGCTTCAGAGGAAAAAGATCCCTTTTCTGTTAGTTCTGGGGCTCTATTTATAGGCGTAGGAAGCTCAGATCTCGCTCAAACTCCGGGAGACTTGGTCTGGCACGTGAGGGGACCCACTCGACCGTTTCCAGAAAGTTTGGCCTCGATCTGCAATCGATACGAATCCATTTCGTATCGATCAAGATGACATCCAATTAAGCTGAAATTTGGTGGAGACCTTCTTTAGTGTGTATTCAAGCTTCCCTTAAAATTTCACTGGATTTGGATTAGTAGATCACGAGATATGGTCGATACGAACTGAGATTTCTCGAAGGCTGTCTGGTTCGTCTCCACGACTTCGACTCCATCACCTCATGTCGATGACTGCACGTGTTCTCAAGATGATGTGGCGCGCGCGCTTCGCTTCGATCCGGCTTTTACTCCGCATTGACCGTTTCGACTCCATATACTTCGCCTCGTTTGGTTCGATGAATGGCATGTCATCCCAGTTTATTGACTCGTTGAACATGAAGTGGTCGTCGACTGATGGTTGCGATACACGTCACCTGTTGATGGATACGAGTCTAGAACGATGCGAACTCGATGGGTTCGAATGAAGGAGATCCGATGGATGTGAAGCAGACGTTGGCTGATGGATACGAAGTGCTTCAACTGCTGATTGTGTACGGAGTCCATCGATACGAGTTCGACGGATTCGAAGGAAACCGAGTCGAACCTGTGTACTTCGATGGATTCGAAGCTGATCGGTACGAACCTTGATCGATCCGAACTAGGGCTTCGGTGATGGATACGAAACCACCCAGAGTGATGGATACGAAATCATCCAAAGTGATGGATACGAAATCTGGGCCTTTCCCTTCAATTTGAATCATTCATATCCTGAGCGTATGAACCCGGATTGTCTTGAAACTTGGAACGTTGGCTTCCTTTGTTCTACTAATCACGTCTCATCAATTGTAGCTTGATTTGGACTCGGACAAAATTCATCAATATCCATGACGAGCGATATTTGGAATCCAATCAATTCCTTGGTGTCCTGGCCTTGCCAAAAGGCGGGATAACAAATAACTTTCAAAAATATTATTCATTTCCAAAGTTGTAGCATTTCTAAGTTCATTCATTCAATTATGACATTTTCAAAAACATTGTATTTTAGCATTCGTAGCACTTTGAAAATGTGATAATACATATATTTGCATTTCGAAAATATTATCTTTAGAAACAGCAGCACTTAGAAAACATTACTGTACATATAGTAGTGTTACGAAAATATTATCTTTATTAGAAACAGCAGCACTTAGAAAACGTTACTGCAGATATAGTGGTGTTTGGAAAAACAATACATTTCAGAAATGGTAGCACTTATAAAATGTTACTATAGATGTATTGGTGTTTGGAAAAACAATACATTTTCAGAAATGTAGCACTTATAAAACGCTACCTTAAAACCATAGCATTTTGGAAATGCTAACAATAAAAATCTAAGTTTTACTATAACATTTCAGAAACATTATATCTTCAGTTTTTTCACCATTTTAACTTATAAAACTTATCTCACTTTTCAAAATTATTTATTTGGATATCATTTCACTTATGATTTTATAAAATAAAATTTTATAAAAAAATATCCAATTAAACCATAATTCATTTATTAAGTCAAAAATACACTTAAATTGCTTAACTTTTAATTCAACAAATAACTAGATACTTTATTTACTTTTAAAAATACCCATTTCATAAATAAAATATTTTATTACTAAGTTAAGCCTAAAATTCCATTTTAAATCAAATTTCAATGATTAAGACAAATCACATTTTAAATTTACATTTTAAATCATTTATTAACTCATACAAATTTTTAACTTATAGAAAAATAACTATAAATTTATTTAAATCATTTAAATCCAATTTAAGTTAAAATCTCATATATTTTATATTCTAAGTACTTAAAATTTTCAAAAAATATTTATATTTAAAATTAACCACGGGTATGTATAATATTTTCTAACCTAGGTCAAGTGAATACGGATATATATCATTTCAATTCGAAATAAAATCCCAGGTTTGATCATTTCAAACCCGCAATCCCAAGTCAAATAAAAATCACTCGAGCATATCATTTCAGCTCATAACGACTTTTCCCTATTCTAAAGTCCGTTCGGGTATGTATCATTTCAACCCATAGTGAGAGAACTTGCAGTGTGAGAAACAGAAATATAAATTAAACAGTAAAGCATAGCATGTCATATCAGGTGATGAAACAGGTATATAATCAGGTTATAACATCATAAAATATCACATCACTGGCATATATGAAACTACTATCAATATGGCATATCACTAATACAATTCACAAGACATTGTTTCACATAAGTACGAAGTCGGGAGTGATAACTCACCTTTTAAAGCTAGAGATGACAATTCAAAACACAAGAACAAACTCCGAAAAGCATGACAAAGCACAAATCAAATTCGAGGAGATGTAGCACCCAAATCCAAATCTTGTAAACAAATAAAATACAACATACATAAGAAAATATTCAACACAAAAGAATATAAATTTAACAATGTAAAATATGAACAAAAATGGAACAAAGTGGCTTAACCAAAACAAGTGGGCTCGGCCACTACACAAATAGGCTTGACCACATGATAAGTGGGCTCGGCCACCATGGTTTAAAGGCACATATGCTCGGCCATGGTCAGTTTGGATCAGGTAGGCTCGGTCTAGGCAAGCAAAAGGCACGGCTAAGAAATGGATTGTGAAGGGATGGCATGTCGAAAGTCATTTGGAAGGTAAAGGGGCAAGGCAAGTGAAAGGTCATGTGTACTTTTGGTTCGGCCACATGGTGCTATAGGTCAAGGCACATCTGAAATGAAGGCTTTGGCAAGGAGATGGTCACGGCCAAAGGGATGGAAGGTGGTGAACAAGGGGGTGGCCGAGGCTAGTAAAGAGGAAGTGGTGATGTAGAGGTGCTCGGCTATGGTTTGAAGCATGTTTTGGTGATGGATTTGGATCCATGGGTCACGGCAATAGGTTGAAGTGGTGGAGATGGTGATGATGGCCGGTCATAGGTGGTGGTGAGGAGAAGGTGTGGTCGACTAAAAGGTTGGTGATGGTCCGAACATAGCTTGCAACCAAAAGAAAAAGAAAAGAGAAAGAAGGAGGAAGACATGAATTCTTACTATAAATTGTTTTGGTAGGAAATGAAAAATGAGAAGAGATGAGAAACAAAATGTGTTTTGTATGGCTAATAAAAGGGAAAAGGAAAAGGCACCAATTCATTTAAAAGAAAAGGAACTTAAGTCTCTTGAATTTCCAAAGCCCATTAGTCAAGCCCAAATCAAAACAAGCTCAACACCACAAAACAAAGCCCAAACTAAAGTAAAATAGAAAATAACATAGAAAAATAAAGACAATAAAATACTAAAAATAATTGCGTGTAAAAAAGCTGAAATTTATCAGATTTAATAAAATAGAATTTGACAAAACGAAAAGCAGAACGAATACCGGAATCAAATTCAGCTTAAAAGAAAAAGGTTGGAAATTTAAAATTCAAAATTAAAAATTTCAACTGAAAGTCAAAGGTTGACCAAAGTTGACCAAAATATGAAATTTTCAGAAAAATCTTTAATTTAATATATTTGAAAAAATAATTCTCATCAAATCCCAAAAATACGTTATAAAATTCCAAATTTTCAAATTTTAAATGATTTAAAATCAAAGTTTCAAATGAACTCTATTTAAAAATATATGCTAAAATTATGGGTTGTTACACTATCCATATCCAACAAGTGGTGTGGCACTTCCTAAGAATAATTTGGAGGAATGGAGGCAAGAAGCAGTATGGCCGTGAGCATGAGAGAGAAAGGTGGAGCTTGTCTTGGATTCTTTGCTTTTGGTGATGGCAGGAAGTTTCTAGGTTTCTTGCTTTGGCTTAGGAGAGCTTGGCCATGGATTTGACTTGGCTAGATGGTGGTGAGATGTTACAATTTCTTTTAATTATATAATGTCATATATGCAAGTGTAATGCAAGTATAGTAAACTTAACACATTAAAAAGTTAAGTTTGAAACCCTTGGCTCTTAGAAGTAAATAGGTAACTCTAAATTAATTACTATCACTTATATACCTTTTACAATAAGTGGCATAAGCTACACTTTGTATATGAATGATTGGTTGAATGATGTGTGAAGTTAGAAAAGTGTTCAAGAATATTCGATAGAAGGAAGTGTTGATTACCATTCGTTATTGTGTTTATTTCATTGATTGATTGTTTGATATGTGCTCGGCCATTTTTATGGGTAATTACTTTTTTTTCAAGACATGGGTTGGGTATAAATAATTATGATCATTTAATAGCCAACACCTTATGATTGGAATTTTATAATTTGACCATAAGGTGTTTAACGATAACAGTTGATTATGGTAGACGATATTCGCATATGAATTGAGAACGAACAACTTGTGATTAGAATCCCACAATTTGACTACAAGACATTCGAATACAATAGTGGTTAAGGAATTAATTATAATAAAAGTAGTTTATCATAATAATAAAAAGATATATAAATATCAGTGAATGAAATGTTTTCTAAAGAAATATATATATATTTTGAAAATAAATATTTATAAAAGCGCTTTCCCATATTTTGAATATTAAAGATATTTTGGGAATAAATGTTAGTTCTAAATGTTTTGGATTAAAGAAGATTTGAAAAGTTATTATTTTCAAAAACTTAAATCCCAAAGAAAAAGTATGATTTGGTACAAAAGACGTATATATTGTTATTTCAAAGGTTTTGAAATGAAACAGGGAATTTAGTTCAAAGAGATTATTTTTGCAAAGGATTATATTTTGAAAAATAATAAAGTTAAGAAATCTAAATGCAAGGGTTAAGTCTAAGCAGGTAGATTTGGAAGCTACATTTGCATGCTACATATTATATAGTTAGGGAATTGTATTTATGTTTGTGCATCATAGGATCTTTGAGTCCTATTTATGGTAGGAGAACTACGTTGGCTTGATCCTATATCTGATTGGCTACCGATTAGATAGGGGTACATAGGTAGTCATAAATGGTTGTGATGCAGCTCCAATAATATAACATTTTTTTTGTATATTGTTGCTATTTATTTTGTGCTGATATATCTTTCCTGCTTTTCAATTTATTTCACATTGACATGTTTATTGAGTTCGTAGGAATGGATATTGTTGTCTCTCTCATCAGAGTTATGCAGTGGTAAAATTTATAGTTTTGAGTTTGGTATGTATTAAAGCACATTCTGATATATATATAATATATATATATATATAATATATATACACACACACACACATACAGATACATACATACACACACACACACACACTTATATAACTTTGATAAGTTATAGAATGGAAAATTTGTATCCCATACATTTAGTAGTGATGTATATTTATCAATTATGATATGTTAAAATAGCAGTTGTCATTTGTTTGTTTTATTCTTTTACGAACGGGTTTTTGGCCATTTTGACTTGTCCAAAAATCCGGGTTGTTATAACTTCCATTGCAGGCTGATCCAGTTCCAACAGAAATGTTATGTGATTTTAGTTGCAAATAGTTGCAATTTTGAGTAATTAATTACTATATAAAATAACATTTTATTTTAAATATTCTTGGTTTTAGTAAAGGATATCGATACATCAATTGAGACCAAAGTACATAACGTTCTCCAAATGTTAGGTAGTGTATTACTCATGGTTGCTGGGAGCACCAAGGGGTTGTGTGCTAATAGTTATTGGATAACTATTAAATGACTCATCCGAGATTTCTTATTGGTTAATAACAATAATGTCAAATGGGAAATCTCGAAGTAACGATATTACACGGTTCTCTAAACTTTAAAATATCGTCGAAGTTCAATATGGAAACTCCACTTTGATTATAGTTAAATCGTGGCATGACGTCCATCGAACAAATATAGTTGGTCTAAGTTGAAGCATTATTCAATAAAGAATTCATCTCCTTAGTTTTATAAGGTTAATATCATAGTTAACTGAAGTTAACTCAATGTCAGAATCTCTAGCTAGTGTAGTACGGTTAATAGTAAATGTATTTATTGAACCAAAGACTTTGTTTATGGAATAATTAAGTTGAATAAGGATAAAATTATAATTTTAATCAAAACCAAATTCATAAATCCTAAAGTGATATAATGTTGATGAAAGGAATGTGTGTAAATACTCATTACTAAATAGAACATTTAAGAAATTATTAAATATGATTTTACTGAAGAGGTCTATAAGCGATGAATTCGGCTAAACTATCATACCACTAGCTAAGGTGATGTGTGAACGTTAATATATGAATTGTTTAATATTAATTGCGAACTGAATTCACACCTCTTAGTCATATAAACGTAACTGTGAATTTTCCAAAACCCACACATTTTAATTATTTATAAAATATTGTAAATTAACTAAATTAATTAACATTAGAGAAATATTAATTATTATTTAATTTTTTTGATGTTTGGGAGTTTAAATATATAAAAGTTATATCTGCACGCATCGATATACGATATCCGTGTAATTTTAAACAGGATTTAAATGAGAAATGTTTAATTCTTTCAGTTAAAACAAATCCATTAATTTTTTTCTTTCATTCATTTTTTTTCATTCTTTTTTTCCTCCCATCCTCGTCACCCGTAGCTGAAATTATCATGATAAGTTTTTAATTTTTTAATCTTCCAATCAAATAAAAATGAAAACCATGTGGTTCTTCCTTCTCTTGAAAAGCCAAACTTGTTTATTCAAGGTGTTAAGATGGACAAGACTTTTCAGGTTTAATTATTCTATTTTATTTGGATTTTTTATATGTTCATGATCACCATTTATTCATATAATTAGTTTTCTTGTTACACCTTGTACGAATAATATGATTTAATAATTGATTAAAAGTCTTTAACACTTTAAAGTACAATTGTTTAAAAAAAAATTGAACCATATGTATGTATTTATTTTCGGTCATGTACATTTTTTCCTAAGTTAATATGTATGATTTTACACTAAACAAAAAAAAGTTATTTTTGTTCATGGCCTTATACTAAGTTTTACATACTTGAAATTGATCTAAAATTGTTTAAAACTTATGCAAATATTTATTTACGTATTTCAAATTGGATGGTATATATAGTCAATTTGTATAAATGTGTGTAAAATTTTATTATTATCAAATTTTATTTAAATCAACAATATATATTATTAGGCACATTAAATTTAAAAGTGACTTGATATATACATTCGTATGTTTGGAACTTTAAAAGGATATTACAAGAAAATGATTTATTGTATTTAAATGAGATTTAATGCATATACATGGAAGTTTTAATCAATTATGAAAACTTTAAAAGACAGTTTGTACATAAAGATCTTATACATAGCATCCTTATATATAAAGTTTTAAATGCCAAGTTAATTATGTAAGGTTTCAAAATATATATGGAAACTTTAACTCATAATTTACATATTGAAAACTTATAAAGTATAATTTTTATAGTTAGAAACTCATAAAGCCAAAATTTCAATACTTGATCAAAATTTTAAAATTATTGTATATTATAGTTATATTAAATAATTCAAAAAGGCAATACACACATACATACATAAATGCTCAGTATATGCATATTAAATATACATTCCAATATCTACTCATGTATATATTACATGTAACGACCCATCATTTTTTTAACCTATAACTAAACAACGAAGTCCCAAAATGGCAGATTGTTAGAAAATAATACATATGATATACATGGAGAGGAGCATACGATAAAACTATATTAACTAATTAATAACTTTTTATGTCTCACAGTGAATGGTCACATAATATATCATATTACACAGATATATTTTATAATTACATAATCTTATACCTTAACATAAGTCTGTAAAACCAAACTAAATCAAATTCACACACTGTCACATCATGTCTTTAAAATTAGGTTATATAAAACATTTATATTTAATATTTACAATATGTACAAATCCACACCACCTGATCCATCATGTCTCCAGACTCCATCATCCAGAATAATATAGATAGAAAAATACAGGTGTAACAACCAGCCCTAGAACAGGCCTAAATTTCGATCTGGAAAAGGCCCATCGAAACTTAGACCCATTATAAAGTTGTCTACTAGAAAAAGAAATAATAGTATAGAGCACTAACTACTCTTTCAGAACTCACAGTGGATGGAATAAAATATAATTGCAAATTGTAGCCATTTATTTCAAAACCATTTCAATTGTCATAATAAAAAGCATCATCAAACTGTCAAATAATATATGTTACATCATTTATTCAGAATATATGGGTACAACATAAAACATCATAAAAAGATAATAATAATAACTACCATAAGCTTAGGCTACTTCGTCTTCAAGCATCGTCATCGTCATTACTTTGTCCTTAGCCTTTGTTGTAACAAGGAGGGAGTTAGAACAGCAAATGTCTGGTGAATAAAAAACTCGAGTCGTTGGGCAATATATTTCAAAATAAGAATGTGTCTTACGCTTATAAAACCATTTAATACGTCATATAAGGAAAGAAGGTGGGTCCTCAATCAAGCACTTAATACCATTCATTACCAAAGTAGGTTTCTAAATCCCATGACCCAAATCCCACATCATAAATGTCTAACAATGCGAGAGATAGTACCCAAACCACTTAATACCTTATATTGGAAAATTGGCAGACTTTAGCCATTTAATACTTCAACTGAGGCAGACCCCATCATTTAATACCTATTCTCAAGGAGGACTCCTCACTAGTGGCTATCTAGCTAACATCACATGGATACTCTTGAGCCACTTAATACTTGTTTATCGAAAGGCGAATCCTTAATAAGCCACTTAATACCTTATCCTGAAGCTAACCCTATCGATACCACCTATCATGCATAATAAAAAACCCTTGGCCATTTGCTACTTCATTTAAGGAAAATAGACAGGACCTCAAACAACCACCAAATACCTCAAGGCCCCAAAGAAGGCCCTTCATATTATGACCCATACTCATAATGATGTCTCACATTTGTCTGACTATTCATAGGAACTGGGAGCCAAATTAGCTGGGCAGGTTTACCCATAGAATTTGGGACTAACCTCGCATCATCATAAATACTTATCATAGGAGATATCTCACATCAGCCCCAAAGTCACACTACTGATAGCCAGATCAACTGGGCAAGCTTCTATGTGCCTTTTGACTGACCTCGCTTCTCTACGACTTAGCCATAATTTGTATACTATATATATAATACTCATCTCACCATTCCATAATTAAGGCCTTATAAGAAATCTATCTTATTAAGCCTTCAAATATCAATTACTTTCCTAAGGGGTAATTTATGAGAATTTAATTACCTAATTAACTAAGCAATTATAAGTTATAATTATATGTTTATTTTGCTAGTAGAGATAAATATATATCTGCACCTAGAAAACATCTAAATGTGCGGTTTCCTTAAAAATTCCAAATTTCCAATGTCCGTAACAAGGAATTCTAATATCCATAAAAAGGATTAAATATTATCCAAAACTGCAATTAATAGACTTGTAAATAGAAATAGAAACTCAATTTATTACATCAAATTAATGGAATGTCCTAAATAATAGGAATGCAATTATAACTTCAAATTCTATCCAACTCTTCTTTTCCCAAGAAATAGTCAAAGGAATTTTATTTGACTTTTGTGTAGAATAAGTGGTGTAAATTACGAATAGGATTCGTGCTCTACACCCTTGTTTTATTATTGAAAAATTATAGTTTGAATCAAAGAAGGAGGAGAAGTGGAATAAACTATGAAATTATCAAAAATTACAGAAACAATATAAATTCTATTAAATTAACATAAATAATTGGGAATCTCCATATATAATTGACATTTTGAAATAAAAAGAAATTTTAGAGGATTTTATCTTGTTTTTATTTTCACAATCCCAAAATTCCTAAGGCATATACAAATCCATATATACACTAATCAATTACAGAAATATAAATACAAAGATTTTTTACTCATAGATTATTCTTAGCTTTTCTTGTATGGATTTGCAATGCCACTGTAACTCTTTCCCAGATCTCCTTCTTTTGATACACACACACACACACAAACAACGAAGGATATGTATATATAATTTTGTTAGATTCAGAGAGGTTGGAGGAGAAGTGAATAGATTAAAAGAATAATTAGAAAATGATTAGATACCTTACTTGAACTCCAAATTAAATTTCTAAATCTAACTAAAGAGAAAAAATGGTAGAGGTTCATAAAATTCCCTAAATATTTGTGAATAAAAAGTGGAGAGGGTAGGGTCCTATTTATAGGAGTTAAAACTTACCAAAACTGTAGGATGAAGTTAGGTGAAAAAGGGATAAATCTGGAGCGTCTAATATTGAAAAAACCCTAGCCGCCACTGTTTGTAGCGATCGATCACTCCATATAGACCAATCGACTACAAGGGGTTGACCGGTTGGGTCACACTAGTCGACCGCTCCATTATTTCAGGAGCGTTTTGATTGATTTCGTTGCCTGATTATTTTATTCCTTAATTAACTTTTAACGTCAACTATTTAGTTTAACGTTTACTTAACCCTCAAGTACTATCGTTAATTTTTGAAGTTCAAACTCCAGACTTAATTACTCATTTGAATTTGAATTTCTATTAAATTAATATAAGTATAAAAACTTCAACGCTCTTAACTTCTACATTTGAGCTCCATTTTCAGCTAATTATATATGGAAACAGATCAGAATTTCGCTACAAATGCAATGGAATTGCTTTCGTGGTCAAATTCCAACTTTTATAAAATTTCCAGTTTCAATCCTCCCTTATTTAATTTAATTTACTTAATTTATTTATTTAATTATTTTTGATTTTACGGCGTGTTACATTCTTTAGCCCTTAAAAAGGATTTCGTCCCAAAATCTTTCAAGGGGCGAACAACGTAATATGTAATAACATTCGTGTTATACAGCCAAGTTATCTACACAACCATCTACTCAATGAAAGTGCAACGTGATTATATACTGTAGTCATACTAAAATAAGCTCAATCCTAGCCTAAGTGTGTAATCATGTCATCCAATTATGTATGCAAATACCCTAAACACGCATAAAAATTTATATATGAGTGTAAAGTGATTTTGAAAAAAAATTATGGCAACCATCTCCTACCATCTAATCTAGCAACCATAATGTAACCAAAATCCTAATTTTGGAGAGGAAATTTACTAATGAAAAGCTCTGGATGAGTGATCTTCATCTTCTCCTCCGTTTCTTATGTTCTTTCCCCCGGGTTGTCTGCTCGTTGTACTCGGATTGTCTAACTACTTTATTGCGGAGTCTCCTAGTTCTGTGCTCCATAATGCATGCGGTGGCATGGGTACTGTTGGCTCCGTCTCTAAGTCCCTTAACTGATCAGGCTCAACTATAACAACGGTGCATGAAGGCATTTTCTAAGGCGAGAAATGTGGAAAACATTGTTGACTCTTGCCAATCTACCAGGAAGCTCCACTTGATAAGCAAGTTTCTATATCTTTCCAAAACTCGGAATGGCCCAACGAATCTAAGCGCAAATTTTCCAGACTTTCCAAACATAATCACTTTTCTATAAGGGGAGACTCTTAAAAATACCATATCCCCAACCTCAAATTCTAGCTCTTTCTGTCTCCTATCTACATAAGATTCTAAAGTCTTGCGCTGCCTTCATTCATTACCTAATGAACTCTACTTTTTCCATGGTATCATGGACCAAATCGGGTCCGAGCAATATTTTGTTCATGGTTTCCCACCAACAACCTGGCAATTTGCATGGTCTCCCATAAAGTTCTTTAAAAGGGGCTATATCAATAATTGCTTGATAGTTATTATTATATGTGAACTCGTCCAAAGGTAGATGCTGCTCGCTATGTCCTCTAAAGTCCAAAATACAAGCCCTCAACAAGTCTTCCAAAATCCTATTCACCCTTTCCATTTGACCATCTGTTTATGGGTGATAAGCAGTGCTAAGATTCAAAAAAGTTCACAAAGCTGCTTGTAAGCTCCTCCAAAACTCACAAGTGAACAAGGGGTCTCTATCACTAACTACGCTTACTGGAATTCCATGCAATTGAACTTCCACTTTAATGTAAATCTGTATGAGGGAAGTGGTAGACCTATTGTTTCTAAAAGGAATAAAATGGGCACTCTTAGTGAGTCTATCTACAACAACCCAAATAGCTTCATTACCCCTCTAAATCCTAGGCAATCCTTTCACAAAATCCATCGAAATATGCTCCTACTTCCAAGTTGGAATCTCTAATGGTGATAATAATCCTCCAGGCTTCCCTTGCTCAGCTTTTATTTACTGACATGTCAAGCATTTAGCAACAAACTTAGCTACTCTTCTCTTCATTCCAAGCCAAAAATCCTCTTCATATCCTTATATATTTTATCTCCTATGAGGTGAATTGTCATCTTAGAGTGGTGACATTCCACAAGCACTTCTTCTAATATGCGATCAATCATTGGGACATAAAGGCGTCCATCCTTCTTAACCATCCTTTCTCATCAATTGAATACCTACCAACATAAGGAAAATGCTCTCCTCTCCTTAACTTCTCTGAAATCTTCACTAACTTTTCATGCTTCATCTTCTCATGTGTAGTACGACCCATTAAGGCTAGCATAAACTCCATAACCGCTGAAAAACCTTGGATAGGTTCTGTTGGTGGTCGGAAGTTAAAATTTGAGAGGAACTCCAACTGCCTTTATTTATGTATAGCACCCAATGTAGCGTGCCTTTGACTAAGGGCGTCGGTGACTACGTTTCTTTTTCCAAAGTTGTTTGTGACCTAAATCGAATGATTCTATATATTTTATCCATCTCTTCTGTCTAAGATTTAAATCTTTTTCGAAAAACAAGTACCTGAGTGATTTGTGGTTAGTGAATAAATCAAACATTTCTCCTAAGAGATAATGCCTCCACATCTTCAAGGTAGAGATAGTAGCTGCCAACTCTAAGTCGTGAACTGGATATCTTTTCTCATGATCCTTCAGTTGCCTACTAGCTTAAGCAACTACTTTCCCTTCTTGCATAAGAACTGCCCTAACCTTGTTCCACAAGCATATATGAAAACTATAAACAGTTTGGTCCCATCAGGAATAGTGAGCACAGGTGCACTAGTTAATAAATCCTTAAGATTCTCAAACACCTTAGTGCATCTATCATCCTAAGAAAAGACTAGGTTCTTCTTAGTCAAGTGGGTTAAGAGGTTGCTATTTTTGCAAAGTTCTTGATGAACTTTCTATAGTAACCTACCAATCCAAGAAAACTTTTAACCTCTAATGCATTCCCAGGAGTCTTTCATCCTTGAACAACCTCCATTTTGGTGGGGTCTGTTGCTAGTCCTTGCTCAAAAATAATATGCCCAAGGAATCTAACTTCATTTCTCCAAAATTGGCATTTAGCAAATTTAGCCTTAAGCTGATGCCTTCTTAAGGTTCCTAGTACCTCTATTAGGTGGTCCCCAAGCTCCTCTTTCCCCTTAGAGAAGACCAGATATCATCTATAAATACAGTGATGAATTTATTGGGTTTCCCTCTAAATACCCTACTCATCAAATCAATAAAGTATGCGGGATCATTCGTAATCCAAAAGGCATCACTTCCCAATCATAAAGTCCATTTGGTGTGCGAAATGCAATCTTCGACTTGCTTTCTTCTGCAATCCTTAACCGATGGAATCCAGTTGCTAAATCTAGTTGGGAAAAGACTTTGTTCCCATAAGTTGATTGAAAAAGCATCCATCCTAGGTAAATGGTACATGTTCTTCCTTGTCAAATTGTTCGATTCCCTATCAATGCAAAGTCTCAATGAACCGTCTGCCTTAGTGGGAAAAACAACAAGACCTTCCTGTAAAATCTTATAAATTTTAATAAGAAACTAAGTAATTAAAATAAAGTTAAAAATGAAAATTTGTAAATTTCATAATTTGGTCACGAAAGTTGAACCATTGCATCTGCTGTGATTTTATAATCAATTTCCATATATAATATGTTGAAATCAGTGTTAAAATGAAAATGTTATGGATGCTTGAAGTTTTCAAATTAAAATTAATTCAAACGAGCTTAAATTTAAAATTTAAAATATGAAGGAAGTCGAGAAGTTGAAATATGAATTTAACGCTAATGGCTACTTAAAGTTTAAGTAAATGCTAATTATAACTTGGATAACATATAAATTAATTAAGGAAGTTGATAAATATATTAGTAAAAATAAAAACGAATGGAATCAATGTCACGTACCGAAATTTTCGACTTTCGAAAATTCGACATCGATACTCACTTTATCGACTGCCGAGCAATCGAGTGCCGGAAACTCCAATAGTGAGGGGTTTTAAGAAAAAGAAATAGAAGAAAAGATAGAAGAAGAAGAGAAGACAGAGAGTAGAAAAAAAGAAAGAAGAACAGAACAACAGAACAACATCAGAAACAGAGACAATATCAGAATCTTACACATCGCAGCGGAACAATATATAATAGATAAATGAATAATCTTTAAAACAAAGAACTATATCATTTTATACATACATCAATCATCAGAGTCAATATACAAAAATGGACAGTTATATAAACTTGTCCTCATACAGAATACACAGCGGAATAAATACTATCAGATACAAATACTACGTCTCGTCATCCAGCTTATCTCCAAAGCTCCAGAATATACAGAATATCCTGATAATATAACTCTAGGCTGCCCGTGTGGAAATTGGTGGGCACCCAGAGTTTAAAAGGGAACAATAAACTCCGAGTCAGTCATGGTGACTGGTGTGAGATCGTAAAACAGTTATTCTTTAAAAATAACCAAATAATTTTTAAGTCAATTCGAAATGCTTTTAGAAAATGAAACTACCATAAGACCTCCCACCACACACACAATGCAAACGCAGAATTGGAGGAGATTTCTTCTTATGATAGTCAAAGATGCTTACTACGCAAAATCAAATTCTTTTTTGATATTATTATTAGTGCATAGTGTAGAAATCATTTCGAAAGTATAATATTAATCTTAGCCAACATACGACCAGTATCGTATGCCTACTATAGCTACCATCTAAACAGTGGTGACCACCGTACGTAAATGGCAGGTTCTACAACTAATACCGTACAAGGTGCGTATTGGAGTTTGGATTTCCAACAAATGGTCAGGCTAAGGAACTTCCTTTTCCACGATGGGTACGTCCCTGGAATAGACGACCCGAGAACCTAACCGGATCTCTGCCAACACAAGGCCGGGTTACCTCTGCAAAAATAGGTAACTACTAACACGCGTATGCCATCCCCCGATCGTAACCGATCTTCCCGAGGATCCCCGATTTCCAACAAACCACATAGATAATAATGCAGCAACCACATAGGTTAAATATCTGGGCTCCATACCATGATACCACCTCTATCCAGAAGGAATGACATACACTAAGGGGCGCTACTCCCTAGAACCTTGCTGCATCCTTCCTGTTTTAACCATTTCCGGGGTGTGAGGCTCGATGAAGTCTCGTCCACAAAGCTACGCTTTCTCAAAAATCCATGCTTCGGGTCAAACAAAATGATCAACCTATGATCACAAAGATATAAGATCAAACAAATGATCATATCACAAATGATCAAACACTGATCATTTCACAGCAACACTCAGTATGCCACGTTACCAAATTGGGAGTATATCGCCGATAAATTTCAACTACATAACCTCTGAGATCGTACGTCTCAGAGAAGGGTGTTAAGCTAAGAGAATAAATTCTCCGCCACCAACAGATATGTATTTGAAAGGAATCAGCTTTATATCTCAAATTGTAACGTCAGACACACAATCCATACAAGTCTGTTCCGGGATCGAACAGAACCAAAGGCACTTCTCACGAAGCCCTTGCATATCCGGATAATTTTCAATCACGTCAGGACTTCCCGTCACTAAGGGTGATAAAGCCACTAAATCGGAGATCAGCCGATGTAGAGTAACTCGACGGTAATCCTTCCGTTTTCAAAAATATCCGGTCTTCAACACCGGTCTTCAAATGCAATTCATAACGACGTATCACATATTCGGAATGGGTTATACGACCCCATGGTCCTTTCCCGGCTAACCCGAATAGTGAGCGATTATTCAAAATAAGTGTGGCATTCAAATTCATCCAATCACAACAAATATCCATTCAAGGTAATTATTGATAGTCGGTTATTTAACTATCAATAAAGATGCGCAACATCATCAGATTCCAAATAATTGTCCAAATTATTTATTCTTCAAAAATATCTTTTACTAGATATAAAATTTCCACACTTCGAAAATAAATCAACGTTTATTTTTCTAACCAGTTTCCCTTTCCTTTTATAAATTCCATAGTGAATTTTATATTTCAAAATATCTACTGATATACGATTTCCAAATCGATTTCAATATTCAATTTCGATTTATCTTTAAGAAGATAAATCTCAAAAACGTTCATTTCATATTGGAAAAGCAATTCCATACTTATATAATAATAAGTAATTCACAGATCTATTTATTTTCAACACTTGAAAATATTCAATATACTTAAATCAAATTAAGTATATATTTCATTCTTTAAAGGAAACCATTTACTATAACATTTATTTGAGTCAAAACGAATGTTACGTAAAACATCGTTACGACGACTCAAAATCTCTAGTATAGGGATTCGAAATTTAAGATATATAAATCCCAATACTACATCAAAACATTTCCTTTCGGAAATCATTTACTATAACAACAGTGTTATAGTCCATCATTTCCTTATATTTTCGAAAACGGCTATTTCAACAATGAACGTTGAAATCTATGCTTTCGATTCATAATACATTTTAAAACATCTTTAAAATGTTTAACTTCATTTTTAATATCACTTCTTCAAAAACGTATCCATTTTACTTAAAATTATATTCACTGTCCAAAATCGTGAATATAATTCACTTAACCCAATTTCAATCTTTTCTACACATTTTTATTTCAATAAAAATTCGCTATCCAAAATCGCGAATATATCTTCTTTAACATTTTAATTTATCAAATCCAATTTATTTCGAATTTATAAAACAACGTTTATAAATTCTATTTCTATTTTCTAACGACTTCAATTTAATAAATCTTCTTTATTAATAACTCGATCAATATTCCATTTAAAGGCAAAAATCCAATTTATAAGTTAATCTCTTATAAATCTTTTATTCTACAGTTTCATCCATTTTATAACTTCACAATTTATAAATCTATAAATTCCATATCTTCACGATTTATAATTCTATAAATTTCATTTATTTTTACACTTATCATCTCATTTTAAAATTCCAATATTTTAAATTTATAAATATCAACTTTTTAAATCTTTTAAATAAACTGTTCACAAATATTCGAAAATCTCAGTTCAAACCATTTTATAAATTGCTTAAACTATTTATTTCAAAAATCAGCTTACGGTCATAATTCACAAAAATCTTAACTTTTATAACTTCAAAATTTTAAACGTTTATTTATTTAAAATAAATCAATTCAACAATTCAATAAAACGTATAATTTCAAAGATCACTTTAAAAATCCTTTTAAATTAAAGGTCGTTATTTTTAAATTCCAAAACTTGAATCCGATGATGCTACAGCACCAATTGGTCAATCACAACAACAACATCACATATCAACATATGATAACAGAATATACATCAATCCTGTAAATAAATAACTACTGGTGAGGAATCCAGTTGGATCCCTCCAACCTGTTTCCCTGCATCCAAAGACGTTAGCACAATACCAATTCCGCTCCAGTACGGAATTATCGTGGTATATGGGTTTTATAAAAATCCGCTTACTAACGGCGCAATAGGGTCTCATCCGCTATACGAGGCGGGAAATCAATCAATCCAATATATACATATGCCAATATGTATATATTGCTATATATAGATATATCCTATAATATCTAATATCACATCCAATAGCAATCAATCAAATCAATAACTGCAAAAATTCCACATTCAATTTGAGTGAGAAAAATCTCACCTTAGCTTTTTAAATTTGCCATCCGTTTCCATTTCGTCTTGTTCCCTTTACGATTTCAAACTGTATAAACATTTATACGATTTATTAATATTCGAACAGATCGAATAATAAATTTTCATTTGATAATTTTGATTCATCGATGATTTCATTTTAATAGTTAAATCTTCAAACCCATTTATTTTAAAATTAAACTAGTTTTAAATAATAGTTAAACTAACCTAATTTACATTTGGAGTAAATACCTTTGGTATCCCTTGAGATAATAATTTATACGCTTGATTTTAAATAAGAAATAATTCATAGTTGATAATGATTCTCATATTCGAGTTGACATCTATTGGGTAAATAAAATTTCAAATTTTACTTTACTGTTGAATTTTAATAAACAGTTTAATTTAAAAGTTTAAACTAACTTATCATTAAATTAAAATGTTATTAAATTATTTTAAGATATCCATATATGTATACTAATTACAGTAACAACACATACAATAATTTACTTAACTGTGAGCTACGTACTAACGAATTCATTACCAGATTTTAACTTAAGAAATCCTTAAACCTAAGTGTTGGGATTTTGTTACCTTCGAACGAGAGAACCCAAGAGCTTCAAGCTCCAGCTCCAGATCTGCACGAGATCGAACTCGACACCCCAATCCATCGAAGCTTCCGCCTCATCGAAAACCACCCTGACAGCTTTCCGCCACCTCAACGCGCTCGTGCGCTTGCCACTACCCACGTCGATCCCCTCCAACCAGCTCGAACTTGCCCTAGTTGTCGACATCCAGTCGACCGCCATCTCGCGATCGCCTTCGTCGTACGCAACTCGCGTGTCGCCGCCCACCACTGCCGCGTGCGCACGCCACTGACATCGATCGCACCCCTTGCCCTAGCCGCGAACGAGACCCACGCGACCATCGCGATTTTC
Source organism: Allium fistulosum (assembly GCA_030737815.1). Lineage (NCBI taxonomy): Eukaryota > Viridiplantae > Streptophyta > Magnoliopsida > Asparagales > Amaryllidaceae > Allium > Allium fistulosum. The sequence continues at coordinate 1,045,795,966 of CM060905.1, forward strand.
TTCGCGTCGCAGTCGCCATTTTCTTGAGCTCGATTCGAGTGCGACTCGAACTCGAACTAACTTCCCCAGGTTGTAATCGATCTCCTCTCGTATGCTAGAACGTGATTTTTGTTTTGAACGAGAGAAGGGATACGCGATCTTCTTTTTAACAGAGGCCATTATTTAATTTATGAAGAGGGCTCGCGAATTTAAATTGAACGAATTAAATGTTCTCTGAAATTTTGAGGAGCTCGGCCATTACTTTTATTTTTGAACGAGAGAACTTTCTTCCTTTGGTTTTGATTTCTCGTGCCAGTTAAAAGACGAAGGGGAAAAGAAAAGGAATGGTACGAAGGAGACAAGAGAACATGTTTTAACAGGGAATAGGTCTGCAAGAAAAAAGTAGGGCGGCTGATGCTGACCAAAAATTTAAATTTTAAATTTAAATTGAATTTGATTTAATTTCAACGCGTTTACTCTCCGTACGGTTACATAACAACTCCGATAATTATGAAATTTGGAATCCGATAATAAATCGATATTACGAACCCAATGGGACTGGTTTCGTTGAATTCCGAGACTGTGCCTCGGACGGCTATTTTTAAATATCGATACGAACGATAAATTTCAAAACTGAACAGAACAGTTTCAAATTCGATTCTGAAGCTTCTATTATTCTCAGTATTATCAATACGAATTTTAAAAGCTTTCGGAATATTTTTCTTCAGCATATAATTGAAGATTCAAATTTTTATTCAATTCAATAGATTAAATTTTATAATTTAATCGCCAAATTCAAATTTAAATCGAGGATTCAAATTAAATTACCGTTCAAATATTTAAAATTAATTAAATATTCTCAATTTAATTTGTTCAAAATTCTGGGTCGTTACAGACTTCCCCCCTTAAAAGAATTTCGTCCTCGAAATTACAAGTTAGGAAAAAAAATCCTTAACTCGTCTACTCTTTTTCTCAAATTCAATAATTTTATCAATTCATCAAAATAAATCTTTCTACTAAAGATTCGTTATCATTCAACTAAATTTCTAAACCTTCTATAGTTTTCAAACATCATTGTTTACTTCAAAATTCAAATTTGAGTTTAAATTCAAAATTTAACTGTCAAAATTTCTCAAAAATTTTCTAACACTCGGAATTTTCGAAAAATTTCGCCAGCGTCTCCTTTGCGCGGCTAACACGGTACGACTACAAAACGTCCCTACGGACTCTCAGATTTCAAAAAGAAAAGAAAAATGCCAAGCGGCCAGACAAGAAATCATCAAAAACTCATATTCAAATTTAAATACATACCTTTTCCGAGCAATTCAAATTAATCTTCAAATTTAAAATCCCAATTCCTTTACACCTGTATATCCTACTAGCCATAATATCTAGTTGCATATATTCAAACCATTTCGTACATTCAATTACAAAATTTTCAATATAACTGCTTATATCATCTCTAATTCACTATTGAAGTTATATATTCAATTTCGTTCAATTTTGCATTTTCAAATTCATTTGAATTCAATTCACAATTTCAATTCAATTTAACTTCTGAATATTGAATTTATCAATTATCTTTAGTTTATTCGGATTCAATCCATTTCAGTTTTCTCAGGTTTGGATTTTATTTCACTTGGTTCAAGTCTCATTTCATTAACGACTTTTAATTTCAATTATCTTCTTGGAATTCCATTCCAAATCATAAATTCATTTACAATTTATATTCACAATTTTATTCATATATGAATTCATCTCTTTAAGTTAGATTTTTATTTAAACTTTACAAGTTATCAACTTCATAATATTTCACAATTATTTTTATATAGTATTCCAGAGTCTTTTCAACCTTTTCAAAATCATTTTGAAACCAATTCAAATTCCATTTGAATTTCCAAAACAAAACCCAAAATTTTCAAGCAACTTCCATTTAAAACAATTTGGCAGCAATTTCTCTTTTGGAAACCCGAAAATGAACACCGGTGATGTCGCGATCATCATCGGAATTATTTTCCAGCGACCGAAAAGAGTTTAGAGCTTTCATCTCTTCTAAAATATTTTTCCAAAATCCTTTGAAATTCATTTTCAAATCAAAAAGATTTAAACTTTCCAAATCTCCAAAATTTTCAAATTCTTTTCAAAACATTTCCAAAAACTTCTCTGGAATTTCATTTTAAATTACAAATTACATTTATAATTTACATTTTCAAATTTCATTTGTATGTGAATTTATTTCTCAACTTTGGAGTTACGATTTCAATTTCTTATTTAATTTTTATGATAATAATTAATATTACCACTTCTAACAACCATGCAACAATATACTATAATATTTCATAGAAAATCGTTTCTTTTCTATACAAAAATAGCTTTGGGTAAAATTATTTCATCTACCCTATTTAAAACAATACTGTGCCGAACTGTTCTATTCGAGCGTTTAGAAACCCCTTCGATACAGTTTTGCAAGACTGTGCCGACGAAGGTTCATATGCCACTCAATAAACCAATCATCACAATACAAAACAATTTTATATTCAATAACAAATACGCGCTCATATCTATTATTACACTCAAACTCATTCTAGAGTACTACTGACTCTATCTCTGATGAGTAACACCCAACAGAGCAGGGTTGTCGCTTAACCATATGCTCTGATACCACGCTGTCACGTACCGAAATTTTCGACTTTCGAAAATTCAACATCGATACTCACTTTATCGACTGCCGAGCAATCGAGTGCCGGAAACTCCAATAGTGAGGGGTTTTAAGAAAAAGAAATAGAAGAAAAGATATAAGAAGAAGAGAAGACAGAGAGTAGAAAAAAAGAAAGAAGAACAGAACAACAGAACAACATCAGAAACAGAGACAATATCAGAATCTTACACATCGCAGCGGAACAATATATAATAGATAAATGAATAATCTTTAAAACAAAGAACTATATCATTTTATACATACATCAATCATCAGAGTCAATATACAAAAATGGAGAGTTATATAAACTTGTCCTCATACAGAATACACAGCGGAATAAATACTATCAGATACAAATACTACGTCTCGTCATCCAGCTTATCTCCAAAGCTCCAGAATATCCAGAATATCCTGATAATATAACTCTAGGCTGCCCGTGTGGAAATTGGTGGGCACCCAGAGTTTAGAAGGGAACAATAAACTCCGAGTCAGTCATGGTGACTGGTGTGAGATCGTAAAACAGTTATTCTTTAAAAATAACCAAATAATTTTTAAGTCAATTCGAAATGCTTTTAGAAAATGAAACTACCATAAGACCTCCCACCACACACACAATGCAAACGCAGAATTGGAGGAGATTTCTTCTTATGATAGTCAAAGATGCTTACTACGCAAAATCAAATTCTTTTTTGATATTATTATTAGTGCATAGTGTAGAAATCATTTCGAAAGTATAATATTAATCTTAGCCAACATACGACCAGTATCGTATGCCTACTATAGCTACCATCTAAACAGTGGTGACCACCGTACGAAAATGGCAGGTTCTACAACTAATACCGTACAAGGTGCGTATTGGAGTTTGGATTTCCAACAAATGGTCAGGCTAAGGAACTTCCTTTTCCACGATGGGTACGTCCCTGGAATTAACGACCCGAGAACCTAACCGGATCTCTGCCAACACAAGGCCGGGTTACCTCTGCAAAAATAGGTAACTACTGACACGCGTATGCCATCCCCCGATCGTAACCGATCTTCCCGAGGATCCCCGATTTCCAACAAACCACATAGATAATAATGCAGCAACCACATAGGTTAAATATCTGGGCTCCATACCATGATACCACCTCTATCCAGAAGGAATGACATACACTAAGGGGCGCTACTCCCTAGAACCTTGCTGCATCCCTGTTTTAACCATTTCCGGGGTGTGAGGCTCGATGAAGTCTCGTCCACAAAGCTATGCTTTCTCAAAAATCCATGCTTCGGGTCAAACAAAATGATCAACCTATGATCACAAAGATATAAGATCAAACAAATGATCATATCACAAATGATCAAACACTGATCATTTCACAGCAACACTCAGTATGCCACGTTACCAAATTGGGAGTATATCGCCGATAAATTTCAACTACATAACCTCTGAGATCGTACGTCTCAGAGAAGGGTGTTAAGCTAAGAGAATAAATTCTCCGCCACCAACAGATATGTATTTGAAAGGAATCAGCTTTATATCTCAAATTGTAACGTCAGACACATAATCCATACAAGTCTGTTCCGGGATCGAACAGAACCGAAGGCACTTCTCACGAAGCCCTTGCATATCCGGATAATTTTCAATCACGTCAGGACTTCCCGTCACTAAGGGTGATAAAACCTCTAAATCGGAGATCAGCCGATGTAGAGTAACTCGATGGTAATCCTTCCGTTTTCAAAAATATCCGGTCTTCAACACCGGTCTTCAAATGCAATTCATAACGACGTATCACATATTCGGAATGGGTTATACGACCCCATGGTCCTTTCCCGGCTAACCCGAATAGTGAGCGATTATTCAAAATAAGTGTGGCATTCAAATTCATCCAATCACAACAAATATCCATTCAAGGTAATTATTGATAGTCGGTTATTTAACTATCAATAAAGATGCGCAACATCATCAGATTCCAAATAATTTTCCAAATTATTTATTCTTCAAAAATATCTTTTACTAGATATAAAATTTCCACACTTCGAAAATAAATCAACGTTTATTTTTCTAACCAGTTTCCCTTTCCTTTTATAAATTCCATAGTGAATTTTATATTTCAAAATATCTACTGATATACGATTTCCAAATCGATTTCAATATTCAATTTCGATTTATCTTTAAGAAGATAAATCTCAAAAACGTTCATTTCATATTGGAAAAGCAATTCCATACTTATATAATAATAAGTAATTCACAGATCTATTTATTTTCAACACTTGAAAATATTCAATATACTTAAATCAAATTAAGTATATATTTCATTCTTTAAAGGAAACCATTTACTATAACATTTATTTGAGTCAAAACGAATGTTACGTAAAACATCGTTACGACGACTCAAAATCTCTAGTATAGGGATTCGAAATTTAAGATATATAAATCCCAATACTACATCAAAACATTTCCTTTCGGAAATCATTTACTATAACAACAGTGTTATAGTCCATCATTTCCTTATATTTTCGAAAACGGCTATTTCAACAATGAACGTTGAAATCTATGCTTTCGATTCATAATACATTTTAAAACATCTTTAAAATGTTTAACTTCATTTTTAATATCACTTCTTCAAAAACGTATCCATTTTACTTAAAATTATATTCACTGTCCAAAATCGTGAATATAATTCACTTAACCCAATTTCAATCTTTTCTACACATTTTTATTTCAATAAAAATTCGCTATCCAAATTCGCGAATATATCTTCTTTAACATTTTAATTTATCAAATCCAATTTATTTCGAATTTATAAAACAACGTTTATAAATTCTATTTCTATTTTCTAACGACTTCAATTTAATAAATCTTCTTTATTAATAACTCGATCAATATTCCATTTAAAGGCAAAAATCCAATTTATAAGTTAATCTCTTATAAATCTTTTATTCTACAGTTTCATCCATTTTATAACTTCACAATTTATAAATCTATAAATTCCATATCTTCACGATTTATAATTCTATAAATTTCATTTTTTTTACACTTATCATCTCATTTTAAAATTCCAATATTTTAAATTTATAAATATCAACTTTTTAAATCTTTTAAATAAACTGTTCACAAATATTCGAAAATCTCAGTTCAAACCATTTTATAAATTGCTTAAACTATTTATTTCAAAAATCACCTTACGGTCATAATTCACAAAAATCTTAACTTTTATAACTTCAAAATTTTAAACGTTTATTTATTTAAAATAAATCAATTCAACAATTCAATAAAATGTATAATTTCAAAGATCACTTTAAAAATCCTTTTAAATTAAAGGTCGTTATTTTTAAATTCCAAAACTTGAATCCGATGATGCTATAGCACCAATTGGTCAATCACAACAACAACATCATATATCAACATATGATAACAGAATATACATCAATCCTGTAAATAAATAACTACTGGTGAGGAATCCAGTTGGATCCCTCCAACCTGTTTCCCTGCATCCAAAGACGTTAGCACAATACCAATTCCGCTCCAGTACGGAATTATCGCGGTATATGGGTTTTATAAAAATTCGCTTACTAACGGCGCAATAGGGTCTCATCCGCTATACGAGGCGGGAAATCAATCAATCCAATATATACATATGCCAATATGTATATATTGCTATATATAGATATATCCTATAATATCTAATATCACATCCAATAGCAATCAATCAAATCAATAACTGCAAAAATTCCACATTCAATTTGAGTGAGAAAAATCTCACCTTAGCTTTTTAAATTTGCCATCCGTTTCCATTTCGTCTTGTTCCCTTTACGATTTCAAACTGTATAAACATTTATACGATTTATTAATATTCGAACAGATCGAATAATAAATTTTCATTTGATAATTTTGATTCATCGATGATTTCATTTTAATAGTTAAATCTTCAAACCCATTTATTTTAAAATTAAACTAGTTTTAAATAATAGTCAAACTAACCTAATTTACATTTGGAGTAAATACCTTTGGTATCCCTTGAGATAATAATTTATACGCTTGATTTTAAATAAGAAATAATTCATAGTTGATAATGATTCTCATATTCGAGTTGACATCTATTGGGTAAATAAAATTTCAAATTTTACTTTACTGTTGAATTTTAATAAACAGTTTAATTTAAAAGTTTAAACTAACTTATCATTAAATTAAAATGTTATTAAATTATTTTAAGATATCCATATATGTATACTAATTACAGTAACAACACGTACAATAATTTACTTAACTGTGAGCTACGTACTAACGAATTCATTACCAGATTTTAACTTAAGAAATCCTTAAACCTAAGTGTTGGGATTTTGTTACCTTCGAACGAGAGAACCCAAGAGCTTCAAGCTCTAGCTCCAGATCTGCACGAGATCGAACTCGACACCCCAATCCATCGAAGCTTCCGCCTCATCGAAAACCACCCTGACAGCTTGCCGCCACCTCAACGCGCTCGTGCGCTTGCCACTACCCACGTCGATCCCCTCCAACCAGCTCGAACTTGCCCTAGTTGTCGACATCCAGTCGACCGCCATCTCGCGATCGCCTTCGTCGTACGCAACTCGCGTGCCGCCGCCCACCACTGCCGCGTGCGCACGCCACTGACATCGATCGCACCCCTTGCCCTAGCCGCGAACGAGACCCACGCGACCATCGCGATTTTCTTCGCGTCGCAGTCGCCATTTTCTTGAGCTCGATTCGAGTGCGACTCGAACTCGAACTAACTTCCCCAGGTTGTAATCGATCTCCTCTCGTATGCTAGAACGTGATTTTTGTTTTGAACGAGAGAAGGGATACGCGATCTTCTTTTTAACAGAGGCCATTATTTAATTTATGAAGAGGGCTCGCGAATTTAAATTGAACGAATTAAATGTTCTCTGAAATTTTGAGGAGCTCGGCCATTACTTTTATTTTTGAACGAGAGAACTTTCTTCCTTTGGTTTTGATTTCTCGTGCCAGTTAAAAGACGAAGGGGAAAAGAAAAGGAATGGTACGAAGGAGACAAGAGAACGTGTTTTAACAGGGAATAGGTCTGCAAGAAAAAAGTAGGGTGGCTGATGCTGACCAAAAATTTAAATTTTAAATTTAAATTGAATTTGATTTAATTTCAACGCGTTTACTCTCCGTACGGTTACATAACAACTCCGATAATTACGAAATTTGGAATCCGATAATAAATCGATATTACGAACCCAATGGGACTGGTTTCGTTGAATTCCGAGACTGTGCCTCGGACGGCTATTTTTAAATATCGATACGAACGATAAATTTCAAAACTGAACAGAACAGTTTCAAATTCGATTCTGAAGCTTCTATTATTCTCAGTATTATCAATACGAATTTTAAAAGCTTTCGAATATTTTTCTTCAGCATATAATTGAAGATTCAAATTTTTATTCAATTCAATAGATTAAATTTTATAATTTAATCGCCAAATTCAAATTTAAATCGAGGATTCAAATTAAATTACCGTTCAAATATTTAAAATTAATTAAATATTCTCAATTTAATTTGTTCAAAATTCTGGGTCGTTACAATCAACGCAGTCAATAGGGGATCGGTCGACCCTAGAATCACCACCGGTTGACCCCTAGCAGTTGACATGTGGGTTGAAGTGGTCGATCGGTGAAGCATTACAACGGCCAGCGTTTGTGTTATTTTGAATGTCCGAATTTGTTTATTTTAAATCAAACAGTTCTAGTTCCTTTTCCTTTATATATATAAACACCTAGACCCCAAGTTTTCCTTCATAAAATTTTGGGAACGCTAGCGAAGCTCTATCAAACTCCTTTCCCTTAAGGTTTCAGAAACAGTAAACTTTCTAGTAAGTAATTCTAATTTCTAATCTATAATCTAAATTAATCCTTCCTCTTTCTATCTTCTTATATATGAAATCTAAACGTAGACAATCTATTTGTTGTATATTCAAAAAGGGGAAGATCTATTAGAGAAATAGGAGCGGTACAAATCATATCTTACCCTTTTCTTCTTCTTTTTTGGATTTATGAACCAGTTAGGATTTCCAGATAAGAGGTTTAGATGTTTAATTCTTTTAATTTCTGATTCTATTACTCTCTAGTTTTCAATTCTAAATCTGATCTCTACATAAAATTCACTTTATTGTATATTCCAAAATAAGGAGATCTAAAAGGGAATTAAGCATGATGGAATCAAATTCAATTAGGAAGCAAACAATTTTCTATGAGTTGAAATATCAAGTTTTCGACATTTTTTTTATATAATAGTATTTATCTGGATTTGATTTATGCCTTGGAAAATTTTTGTAAATGAAAACATAACATCTAAAACCCTTAGAATTTCCCCAAGTAAATATCAATCATTGTATATGTTGGAATTATAATTGTTTTTGGCATTGGTATATTAGAATCTAATTAACTGTCACAATTAGATAATCTATGGTCAATTTAACGTATTTCCCTCTTTTGAATTGAAGTGTTAAAGGGTATAAAAAGAAAATAAATTAGAAATGGTGTGTAAAATATGAATTGAATTTTTTGTAGTTTGCACTGCCTATTTCTACGACTTAAATAAATAAGGAATTTCTTGCTCACTTCAAAATGTTGTATACGAAGGTTGAATTGAATATAATCGATGTAATTTGTGATGATATATTCTTTAAAATAGAAAAGGGATTCTAATGTATTAATATGGGACAAGTGTAGATATTTCATATTTGTACAAATTTATTTTATTTGGCTATGGTAGTAGGAGTTTTTATTGGAACTGTAGATTTGTATGGGATTGATATTTAAAATTTAACTTATAAGTGAATTATTATTGTATTGTTGTAACATAAAGATTAGACCCTAAATACCACGCGCACGCTCACGCGTGTGTGGATAATATCATGTATTGGTTATAGCGCATTGAACGTGATAATTAGTATTATGAGAATAGTTAAGTAATATTAATATGTAGGAAAGTGTTAGAGTAAATTCGGGAATTAATCCCTAATTAGGGGCGTAATGTAACGATCCCAAAATTTTAAACTATTTAAAATTAATAATTGAATTAAATTTTGATTTAAATTGTGAAATTGTTTGAATTGTTCAAGTTGAAAATATGAGGAATATATTTGAATTTAAATTTGAAACAGGATTTATAAATAATAAGGAAATTTGTTTCGAAAATTTTAAAATATAGAATCTTTGGGTTTTAAAAATCAAATTTACCTTATTCAATAAAAAATAATAATAATTAAAACTCTACGTTTTTGACATTTTGTTATGAGATATGCAAATGAATGTAATATTTATGATAATGAAACAAAAGAAAATATCTACAAAATTTAAAAGTATAAGTTTATTTATAGAAAAAAAATAAAAAAAATAATAAAAAAAAAATTTTAAAATAAAAGAAAAAAATATATCATACCAGCCACCCTATACCACGTTCCCTTCTGCAAAACCACGTTCTCCCCCCTTATCTCTGCAAAGTCGCGTACCTATCAGCCACCCTATCCTGTATTCTCGCCATCACGTGCATTGTCTTCTCCTTTTATTTTATTCAATCGTTCCTCTTTGATTTCTCATTCGTAACCCTAAGAAAAAAACTCGAAGAGGAATAAAAAAATGGCGGCCACGAGTTTCGTTCGTCCCCCGTTCTTCAATCAAAAAAAAAGGGCTTCGGCATTCGATCAATTTCTTCGTCCAAGTTAGGGATTCGGCTTCGTCGTCTTCAAACTAGAGCTCGTTCAAATCGAGGATGCCGGCTAAGATCGATCGATTCGTTTCTTCGTTCTTCGCTCGCGACCGCTTCATAAAAAGGTGAGTGACCCCCCTCACTCACATCTAATTCTTTCCTCGTTTCGTACTAAGGTAGTTCGATTTTTGTTTATCCACTGTATTGATGATTTTGGATGTGGGTGTAACGATATTGATTTGTTCGACTTTCGTCCTTGTTCGATGGATCTTCTGTTCTATGTATTCGATCATCGATAGTTGCTTTATCTTCTCTGTTGATTTTTGAAAATATTACCTCTAACTTTGTTCGATTCTAGCCCCAATCCGATAGCGAAGGTGAGTAATTCATATTTACTCACATCTTATTCGAACAGTTCAAATTCCTATATGTTTGCTTGTTCACTTTTGATGTTGTTTCTTTGAGTCTGCATTGATTCGACACACACACTCTTTTCTTGTATTCAACAACATCATGCCATGTTGTTGGGTTTGTTGAGTTCCAGTGCTATGTCATTTTAAGTTGTATTTCTGTAGCTTGGTTTTCACTGTGACCTGTTTATTCAAGTCTATATATGTGCATATATACATATGATGCGTGTATGCATATATTCTTGAATTTAAAATGCAAAGTTTGGTCATTTTGTTGCTGGTCTAATATACGGCCTAACTTGTTCATGGTTGATCTTGACCTCCTCACCTGACTTTTGATCTTTACTGAAACAGTTTGTACATGCTTGATCATTTTATCCCTGATGTTGTTTTAGTTCGGTGATGATATATGGCTTCCTGACTTGTACATACTGCATATATGACCTGTTGTGCATTCTGACTTCATAGATGTTTGTTACTTAAACAGTTGCTTATTTTGTTCATTGGTCTTTGTTTGTTCATTCTGACATCACCTCTATTTCACTTGAATCTGTTCACTGTGTTCGACATTACCATGCTTCCTTGCTTGTATTAATTCCAGTCTGATAGCTGCATGTTGAACTGTAGTCGAGTTGCATCCATGTAGTATGTGCATTAACTAGTGGCTATGCATTCATGTAGTTCCCTCTGGTCATATGCAGTTGCCAACTAGTTTCCCTTGTTCATGTGCACTTGCAGTTGCATTTGTTGTAGATATTGGTGTTGCTTGAAATCTTCATACGAGTGATCTTTTGTAGTTCATTCTGTTGTAGTTGCACTGAGTCTTCCACTTGGCTTTGACATCAGATCATGTCTTAGTGTATTTGGTTGCATTGTTATTGAATTGCAGTCTTTATCTGATCATTTATCATGTATCATCTTGCATGAAACATTGTAGAGTCTTTGGATTTGTGGCATTTGCATTGTTGCGTGCACTTGTAGAGTTTGTATGGTTGTAGTTTCCATAGCTCGAGCTCAGGCTCAGTCCATACTTGTCCACTGATTTTGAAGTTGTAACCTGCATACTCTGGTTCATGTAGTAGTTGGTGTGTTGGACTTGAATTAGTAGTCTGCACTTGATGTTGTAGCTGTGTTCATTCTTGTAGTATCACTGTGCATTTGTTTATGTGATGCATTCATGTCTGTGGTCTTTGCAGCTTGCATTCACACTGGTTTGCATTCATGTTGTATTGTAGCCTCCATTGACTTTTGTTGTCTGATCTGTGAGGCATTTTGATCATTTTGAAGTACAAGTGAGTTTGCTGGTTGAGTTTGCTGTCTGCATATATATTGTTCCATATGCTTATTCTTTCAAGTCAGTTGCATTTGAATCTACCAATTGACTTCTACCTGTTGTTGCATAGTTCGGTATATTAAAACCCCTCATTTTTGTGAAGATATTACTCCTGCATTTGTACATTGTCATGTGTAATTGTATTAGACTTGTCTGCACTTACTTTATCCACTGTTGCACTCAAGTGTATATCACGTGTTTGTCTCCTTTACTGCCTGTTCTTCGAGGCATGTAGTTCACGTGTACTCTGGGGTATCACTTGTTTCTTTGACATGCTGTCCAGTGTGTAGTTTTTGCGTATGTCAAAATTTGCATTCCTTATATATGGTTCACTGGCACTTGACTTGCAGTCTTCATCGTCATATCCCTCATGTATTTGCAGTTTTTCCCCTGCTTGGATTTGTTTCTGAATTCACTTGAGTTGAATCTGGTACTTCTGGGTTTGACCTTGTGATCATTTATGACTTTCACTGAGCTTTTGTGTATTTCGTGCGATAGTGGCGAGACAGTACACGCGTGCATGTACGGCAGCCCATCGAATTTTGATGGTTTTAAAGTGACAATTTCAATTGTTTTAAATTGATTTAGTCGATTTGATAAATTGTTTATTTATCTCTGTTGATGATTTAAATCTGCTGATTTATTGCTTAACACTGTTTAGTATTAAAATTTTCGTTATCCGATTTCTTTGTTAAAAGGATTGGATATACGGAAATTATTGTGACTGTCATCTATTTAATTATTATTGTCTCTATGCACTCATAAACTGGTTTGAATTAGGCTGACCTGTGTATTATTTTCTTTTGAATATAATACTCGGGTCAGACCGAGTATTTTACAGCTTGAAGATTTTCGAGCAGCGAAGTTAGACAGAGAGTAAAGAATCATTTTTAGTTTCAGAAAAATTGTATTTTAAGATATTCCGTTGTATCAGTATTAAATTGTATAAAACTCTGATGTATGTATATAAAAAGATTTATAGTAATGAAATAAAGATTCATCTGTTTTAAATTCATTGTTATTATTCTGTGTTTCTGTGGCTGATTCTGTTTAAACTTCATAAACTAAATAACAATCCGTCTTTTTGAACGTTTCAAGTTGGTTTAATTACCGACTGGAGGCGGTCAGAAGGGGGAATGTTACAGAGTGGTATCAGAGCTTTGGTTTACACAAAGCTTAGTTTATGGTGTTTAATATGAATAGTTACTAGAAACACTTTAAAGAAAATGTTTTTCAAATCTAAAGAAGTATAAAATTGAATATGAAATAAAGATTTTTAACTTAAGAAAAGTTAAATTGAATTGAGTTGGCATTAATAAATATATGGATTTGGAATTTAACTAAAGGAAGTTAAATAAATTGAACTGGATTTGATAAATTATTGAGATGAAAAGTTAAACTTGAAAGATAAGTGATTATACAATATGAATTGGAAAGTTTAAATTTATAAGTTGTATAACTTATAAAATGAGAAAATTTAAGTAAAACCAATTGTTAAAATGGTTAAACAGTTTTGTTAAGTAAAACAAAATCTAAATTTTGAAATGTGATATGAATTTGACTTTAGTAAAGTTAAATAAAGTAGAATTTCAAATAAATTTGAGGCTAACTTAAGTTGTATAGTGAAAATAAATGCAAGTGAAGATAAAATGAAACATAGCTTAAGTAATGTTGAATGAGGTTGAATTTGATATCAAAATGAATTAATAAAGTGAAGTAATGAATATGAATTTGAGTTATATAAAGGAAATTCAACTTTAATTGTAAAAGTGAATTAGTGAATATGGTGAGTATAAGAATTCAATCAGAATTAGAATATAAACCAATTGAAATTAAGTGTGTTGAACCAAATTGAATGTAAGCAAAGTAAATAAATTTGGTTAAGTTGAATGTGCATTGGTTGCTAGTTGATCGTATGGAAATTCATTAAGTGTTAATGAAATTGTATTAATGAAATTGAATTGATGGAAATTGAAAGCTATGTAATTGAATTCAAATTGAAAGATAAGTAAATCTAAATAGAATCAAATTTGATTTGAATTGAAAGCAAACTAACTTAAATGTAAATTAGTGAAAGTAAACTAATTAAATATGAATGAATGTTAGTAAAATCCAATGTAAATAAATCAAATGTGATTTAATTGAAAATCAATTCAATGAATGATTTACTAAAGAACTAGTTGATTATCTTGGAAATAGAAAATTGATAAATCCGAAAATGACTTATTTTGGATAAGTAAATCTTTATAGCTTGTTAAATGAAGTATATTCACGATTTTGGACAGTGAATATATTATTGAATAAAATGGACATGTTTTGGGAAAGTGATATTTTAAAACGAAGTTAATTGTTTTAAAAGATGTTTTTAAAGGCATTGAATATCGAAACCATAGATTTCAACATTCATTGTTGAAATAGACGTTTTCGAATATAAGGAAATGGTGGACTATAACACTGTTATTATAGTAAATGATTTCCGAAAGGAAATGTTTTGTATAGTATTGAGATTTATACATCTTTCTAAATTTCGAATTCCTATACTAGTGATTTTGAGTTGTCGTAAAGATGTTTTACGTAACATTCGTTTTAACTCAAATAAATGTGTGAAAGAATGATTTCCTTAAAGATGAAATATATACTTAATTTTGATTAAAGTATATCGAATATTTTCAAATGTTGAAAATAGAATGGATTTGTGAATTACTTATTTTTAAATAAGTATGGAAATGTTTTTCCAAATATGAAATGTTGTGAATGTATTCCGTAAGGAATAAATGATTTGAAATTCATTTTTCAAATTCGAAGTTGAAAAGTTAAATGAGAAATTTGAACAATTAGTTCAATTTGAAATTTTTCAAAAAGATTGAATCGTTAAGTTAAAATTGAGTTTAACTTCGACATCAAAGACAATATAAGTTGAGCTTTGAATTTCAGATGATGATTTGGATTGTATGTCTAACATTGTGAATTGATGACATAGCAATTGATCTCTATTAAATATATATCTGTTGGTGGCGGAGAATTTATTCTCTTAGCTTAACACCCTTCTCTGAGACGTACGACCTCAGAGGTTATATATCGATAGACATCAATTCTGTGTTGAGAATTGACGATGTAACATATTATTCAAATCGAATGTGAAAGTCGATAATAAATGGAATTATGAATATGAATTAGGTTTGAGATAACCTTAAATTTCCAAATCGACTTAGAGGAAATTTTTGAAATCCTCTATTTGTTATGGATATAGGATATGTAGGTTTTCAGAACTTATATATATATGAATGCGGTAAATTTGAAACCGTTAGTTTAGAAAGACATTGTTATGGAAATCTTATGTATGTTTACATGGATATGATATGTACGAAATGTGAAATGAAGTACTACATATATATGATATTATGTTTTCTAAACTGAGGATATGGAAAAGTACCTTCCATTTATTATTGGAGAAGGTATTGGAACTCGTGAAGAGTGTCCATTTGAAATTCGTAGCTACGTAGAATTTTCCATAAGTTGGAATGTCCATTTGGACTAGAATCCCTCGTGATGGGATCATGTTGATTATGATGTATGTTAGCGTAATTTGAGGGGCGAGATGCCTACAGTTACAAGCGATTCCATTGGGATAATGGCGCAACCGCCGAGTAAGCTGCAATCTAAATGCCAAGCGAAATTCGAGGGGCGAGATGCCTACGGTTACAAGCGATTCTACTGGGATAGTAGCGTAACCGCCGTGTGGACCGCGATCTATGGCAACAACCATGGCGAAATTCAAGAGAGATGTGAAATCTATGGTTACAAGCGATTCTACTGGGATAGTAGCGTAACCGTCGGGTAAACTGTGATCCATGGGGGAACGTGCTTTCCATATCCATTTTTAAAAGAATTTTTAAAAGTATTTTCACTGGGAATTGAAGCAAGTATGTTTAGTACTTGGAGATTTTTAGACCTGCGCCTGGCCAGCGTATGTCTAATGTCTGTGAGAACGAAGATGGACTTGTTAAATTTCGAGTTAGCAAGTATTTTCAAACTTTAAATAGCAAATCAATAGCCTGAAAATTAAAATTTCAAAATTCCTACTTAATAAACTAAGGAAGAGGATCTTTGAAATGTGTTGAAAGTTCACAGCTTTGGAAGAGATATATTATATAAATCTCTAACATGACGAATTTTAAAGTTCGAATTTGGGTTATAAATTGAGAAATTTGGTAAAAGACTTTTGCGTTTTGATTGTAGAAATCAATGAACAAAAGAGAAGATAAACAAAACTAATGAGATTAAACAAATGAAATGAATCCTATATTCATTTATTTGTATTGAGTTTCAAGCTTAGTAAAATTGACTAGAGTATAAATATTAATGAAATTTTAACAACCTTTCCTTTTCGAGGACGAAAAGTTTTTAAGGAGGGGAGTTGTAACGATCCCAAAATTTTAAACTATTTAAAATTAATAATTGAATTAAATTTTGATTTAAATTGTGAAATTGTTTGAATTGTTCAAGTTTAAAATATGAGGAATATATTTGAATTTAAATTTGAATCAGGATTTATAAATAATAAGGAAATTTGTTTCGAAAATTTTAAAATATAGAATCTTTGGATTTTAAAAATCAAATTTACCTTATTCAATAAAAAATAATAATAATTAAAACTCTACGTTTTTGACATTTTGTTATGAGATATGCAAATGAATGTAATATTTATGATAATGAAACAAAAGAAAATATCTACAAAATTTAAAAGTATAAGTTTATTTATAGAAACAAAATAAATAAAAATAATAAAAACAAAATTTAAAAATAAAAGAAAAAAATATATCATACCAGCCACCCTATACCACGTTCCCTTCTGCAAAACCACGTTCTCCCCCCTTATCTCTGCAAAGTCGCGTACCTATTAGCCACCCTATCATGTATTCTCGCCATCACGTACGTTGTCTTCTCCTTTTATTTTATTCAATCGTTCCTCTTTGATTTCTCATTCGTAACCCTAAGAAAAAAAAATCGAAGAGGAATAAAAAAATGGCGGCCACGAGTTTCGTTCGTCCCCCGTTCTTCAATCAAAAAAAAAAGGGCTTCGGCATTCGATCAATTTCTTCGTCCAAGTTAGGGATTCGGCTTCATCGTCTTCAAACTAGAGCTCGTTCAAATCGAGGATGCCGGCTAAGATCGATCGATTCGTTTCTTCATTCTTCGCTCACGACCGCTTCATAAAAAGGTGAGTGACCCCCCTCACTCACATCTAATTCTTTCCTCATTTCGTACTAAGGTAGTTCGATTTTTGTTTATCCACTGTATTGATGATTTTGGATGTGGGTGTAACGATATTGATTTGTTCGACTTTCGTCCTTGTTCGATGGATCTTCTGTTCTATGTATTCGATCATCGATAGTTGCTTTATCTTCTCTGTTGATTTTTGAAAATATTACCTCTAACTTTGTTCGATTCTAGCCCCAATCCGATAGCGAAGGTGAGTAATTCATATTTACTCACATCTTATTCGATCAGTTCAAATTCGTAAATGTTTGCTTGTTCACTTTTGATGTTGTTTCTTTGAGTCTGCATTGATTCGACACACACACTCTTTTCTTGTATTCAACAATATCATGCCATGTTGTTGGGTTTGTTGAGTTCCAGTGCTATGTCATTTTAAGTTGTTTTTCTGTAGCTTGGTTTTCACTGTGACATGTTTATTCAAGTCTATATATGTGCATATATACATATGATGCGTGTATGCATATATTCTTGAATTTAAAATGCAAAGTTTGGTCATTTTGTTGCTGGTCTAATATACGGCCTAACTTGTTCATGGTTGATCTTGACCTCCTCACCTGACTTTTGATCTTTACTGAAACAGTTTGTACATGCTTGATCATTTTATCCCTGATGTTGTTTTAGTTCGGTGATGATATATGACTTCCTGACTTGTACATACTGCATATATGACCTGTTGTGCATTCTGACTTCATAGATGTTTGTTACTTGAACAATTGCTTATTTTGTTCATTGGTCTTTGTTTGTTCATTCTGACATCACCTCTGTTTCACTTGAATCTGTTCACTGCATTCGACATTACCATGCTACCTTGCTTGTATTAATTCCAGTCTGATAGCTGCATGTTGAACTGTAGTCGAGTTGCATCCATGTAGTATGTGCATTAACTAGTGGCTGTGCATTCATGTAGTTCCCTCTGGTCATATGCAGTTGCCAACTAGTTTCCCTTGTTCATGTGCACTTGCAGTTGCATTTGTTGTAGATATTGGTGTTGCTTGAAATCTTCATACGAGTGATCTTTTGTAGTTCATTCTGTTGTAGTTGCACTGAGTCTTCCACTTGGCTTTGACATCAGATCATGTCTTAGTGTATTTGGTTGCATTGTTATTGAATTGCAGTCTTTATTTGATCATTTATCATGTATCATCTTGCATGAAACATTGCAGAGTCTTTGGATTTGTGGCATTTGCATTGTTGCGTGCACTTGTAGAGTTTGTATGGTTGTAGTTTCCATAGCTCGAGCTCAGGCTCAGTCCATACTTGTCCACTGATTTTGAAGTTGTAACCTGCATACTCTGGTTCATGTAGTAGTTGGTCTGTTGGACTTGAATTAGTAGTCTGCACTTGATGTTGTAGCTGTGTTCACTCTTGTAGTATCACTGTGCATTTGTTTATGTGATGCATTCATGTCTGTGGTCTTTGCAGCTTGCATTCACACTGGTTTGCATTCATGTTGTATTGTAGCCTCCATTGACTTTTGTTGTCTGATCTGTGAGGCATTTTGATCATTTTGAAGTACAAGTGAGTTTGCTGGTTGAGTTTGCTGTCTGCATATATGTTGTTCCATATGCTTATTCTTTCAAGTCAGTTGCATTTGAATCTACCAATTGACTTCTACCTGTTGTTGCATAGTTCGGTATATTAAAACCCCTCATTTTTGTGAAGATATTACTCATGCATTTGTACATTGTCATGTGTAATTGTATTAGACTTGTCTGCACTTACTTTATCCACTGTTGCACTCAAGTGTATATCACGTGTTTGTCTCCTTTACTGCCTGTTCTTCGAGGCATGTAGTTCACGTGTACTCTGGGGTATCACTTGTTTCTTTGACATGCTGTCCAGTGTGTAGTTTTTGCGTATGTCAAAATTTGCATTCCTTATATATGGTTCACTGGCACTTGACTTGCAGTCTTCATCGTCATATCCCTCATGTATTTGCAGTTTTTCCCCTGCTGGGATTTGTTTCTGAATTCACTTGAGTTGAATCCGGTACTTCTGGGTTTGACCTTGTGATCATTTATGACTTTCACTGAGCTTTTGTGTATTTCGTGCGATAGTGGCGAGGCAGTACACGCGTGCGTGTACGGCAGCCCATCGAATTTTGATGGTTTTAAAGTGACAATTTCAATTGTTTTAAATTGATTTAGTCGATTTGATAAATTGTTTATTTATCTCTGTTGATGATTTAAATCTGCTGATTATTGCTTAACACTGTTTAGTGTTAAAATTTTCGTTATCCGATTTCTTTGTTAAAAGGATTGGATATACGGAAATTATTGTGACTGTCATCTATTTAATTATTATTGTCTCTATGCACTCATAAACTGGTTTGAATTAGACTGACCTGTGTATTATTTTCTTTTGAATATAATACTCGGGTCAGACCGAGTATTTTACAGCTTGAAGATTTTCGAGCAGCGAAGTTAGAGAGAGAGTAAAGAATCATTTTTAGTTTCAGAAAAATTGTATTTTAAGATATTCCGCTGTATCAGTATTAAATTGTATAAAACTCTGATGTATGTATATAAAAAGATTTATAGTAATGAAATAAAGATTCATCTGTTTTAAATTCATTGTTATTATTCTGTGTTTCTGTGGCTGATTCTGTTTAAACTTCATAAACTAAATAACAATCCGTCTTTTTGAACGTTTCAAGTTGGTTTAATTACCGACTGGAGGCGGTCAGAAGGGGGAATGTTACACGTAATAAGGGGATACCTTATATGACCTCAACTAGTATTCGTGTAGGACGATATATGTATATAGTGGTTATACATATAAGTTATAATTAAGTTATATGCAACAATTCTGAATTTTGTCATTTGATATTGAATATTTAATTAATTTTTAATATCGAAATAATTGTTTTTTTAATTTTAATAAATTAAATTCAAATATCGTGATTACTTAAATATTTGAATTATGAATTGAATATTAATTAAATGGATAAAGAAGCCTTATTTAACTCCTTTTAAGTAATAAATAATAATGTTGAATTCATTTTGTAAATCTATTTGCAATAATTAATGGTTCACATAAATAATAAGAAAATCAATTGTTAATAACAACTTGATTTTTATTGTAATATTTTTAGTTAAATTTATAGGATTTTCCATAATTTTTAATTTGGAAAATATTTAAATTATCATTTGATGTATTTTACGACCATGATGGTATTTTCTTAAAATTTCATAGAATAAAATATCTATATATTATTGTTGATTTGTAATCGTGTAACATTTTGATGTACGATCATATTTTTATTTTTATCGTTTGTGGTTTGTACGCTAATAGGATACTGTGTAGTGGAGTACCGCAAATATTTCTTTTCAAACCCTTTTTAAGTCAAATACTGTAGTGAGTTCGGTGCTATATCATCTTCAAGATCCATTTAAAACAATTTTCTTTCAAAAATATCTCCAGAATAATAATAATATTATTTATCTTCAAACACTTTGGAAAATACTTCTAAAATCTTCGGGATTTAAATTTTCCAAATTCTGGTTTGAACCCATTTGTAGTTTTTAACTCATTTGTATAATTCACACTTATACAATTTAATTTGGTTTTTATAACTATTCCAAATTTTTAAATCTTATTTGGTTATATAATAACAACCAAACACACCACTATAATAATTTTCAGAAAATTATCCTCTTTTTTATACCAAATTATAATTTGGGTAAAGTTATTTCATTTACCCGATTCAAAAACATACTGTGTTGGTTTACCGTATTTAAGTGTTTAGAAACTCCTATCGATTTAGTGGCATCCCACTAATCGAACAGAATTTATATACCACTCAATAGGTAAATTAACACAATATAAAACCACTTATATTCACTAACAAATACGCGCTCATATCTATTATTACACTCAACTCGTTCTAGAGTACTACTAACTCTATCTCTAATGAGTAATCCCCACCAGAGCTAAGGTTCTCGCTTAACCTTCAGCTCAGATACCAAATGTAGCGACCCGCAGTTCCATACCCTTTTAGTTGATAATAATTCAATCATGTTCAACCCAAATTGTACGAAAGAGCGAATAACTATGGTAAAGAAGAAGAAAGAGATAGAAAAAATAGAACAACAATATCACAAAATCTCACAATCGTAGCGGAACAGATATAATATATAATAACAGCTTTTAAATACAAGAACTGTACTGGTACAACCATTATCAGAGTACAATGGACAACAATCAATCTGGACAGTTTAATAACTTGTCCTCACATACAGAGCTTACATAGCGGAAATATAAACCAAATACGGGAATACGTCTCTGTCGTCCAGCTCATCTCCTAAGGTCCATAGCATCCTATCCTAAATCTATAATACTCGGTCTGACCCGAGTATTATAATAAAATAACACCTGAGTCTGTCTGGAAAACCAGCGTGTAACGACCCACTATTTTGGACCATTCAAATCGACAATAAAACCACACATGTCAGACTTGAATAATTCAAAACAATAGATTGTAAATAAATTTGGAGCAAATAAAACCAATCATAGAATCACAGACACAGAATATCAGAATAACTCGCAGCGGAAATAAAATACATAGTGGTTCATGAAGCCACTACAATACAAAGTCTCAAAACAAATACAAAATACCATAGTCTAAAAAACAGATACAACAGTAGTCTGAATACATAAGTTCACAAATACATAAGCAAAGCTGAATGAAATAACTGAAATGGAAAGACAACTAGATAGACAGATAAATTCCAACAATCTCTAGCTCCAGAAGGTGAATCCAAAGCTGTAATACTCAGGCTGACCCGAGCATAAATCAAAAACACAAGCACTCGAGTCAGGACA
The DNA here is from genome assembly GCA_030737815.1 of Allium fistulosum. Classification (NCBI taxonomy): domain Eukaryota; kingdom Viridiplantae; phylum Streptophyta; class Magnoliopsida; order Asparagales; family Amaryllidaceae; genus Allium; species Allium fistulosum. The sequence goes on from CM060905.1 coordinate 1,045,818,159, forward strand.
TACATACTTATAAAATGTAAATCAACTCAAGTGAACTGTGATAGAAATGCATCAATAACTTAAAGGATGCTTGGGATCGCCCATCCTTTAAGGATCCGTTAAACTATCTACTATGTAGTAAGATACGCTATTATAATAATGTCTAAAGTAAATTGAACTATTTAAAAATAGCGTTAAGGCGTTACCCATATCCCCCTTAACACATATTATAGTGCCAATAGTCTATACAGTACCGTAATACCCCGTAAACTGGAGCTACCAGAGGATACCCCATAGGTACGACACAAATCAAACTCGTAGTAAAGCACGCTAGGGTAGGTGACACGGCACAACTAGGCAATGCCAGGGTAGATATACCAATTACACTTCCGGGCCGGTAGTAACGCAGAGCTGCAGCAATCGCCCACCTCGAGCCACACTCCCGAATCAAGGGGTGCACCCAATTAATCACAAAGTAATAAAATGGTATACGATGGAATGTGTCCGATCAGAGGTGCTACCTCATTAGCCCGTCGATTGCTCTTGTTTTAGCCACCTTATGCTAACTCACGGGAGTCGGGTCCACGTTTATACCTCAAAATAGAACCGTCGCCACCATCCTATTCATTCTGGAATCTCCACCGCGTACACAGTTGTTAAAGTGGTTTTCGGTATCGACAGAGAGTATGTCCATATCTGATCCCGGTCTCTTTAACAACTAATCGTTATTATAACCCATGGTTATAAATTTCAAAATGGTTTATATTTTAAATCAAAACATATTCAATTTAAACCATCAATGTCGATGTTAATATCCTTCAAAAATAATATTCATTTCCAAAGTGGTAGCAATTCTAAGTTCATTCATTAAATTATAACATTTCCATAACATTGTATTTTCAGCATTCGTAGCACTTTGAATATGTGATAATACATATATTAGCATTCAAAAATATTATCTTTTCAGAAACAACAGTACTTATAAAATGTTACTGTAGATAGTAGTATTTCAGAAATATAGTCTTTTTTCAGAAACAACAACACTTAGAAATTGTTACAGTAGATAGTAGTATTATTTCAGAAAACAGTACATTTCGGGAACAACAGCACTTATAAAATGTAACAGTAGATAGTAGTATTATTTCAGAAAAAAAGTGCATTTCAGAAACAGCATCACTTATAAAATGTTACAGTAGATAATAGTATTATTTCAAAAAACAGTGCATTTCAGAAACTGCAGCACTTATAAAATGTTACAGTAGATAGTAGTATTATTTCAGAAAACAGTACATTTCAAAAACAACAGCACTTATAAAATGCTACCTTAAAACCACAGCATTTCAGAAATGCTGCCAATACAAATCTGAGATTTACTATAACATTTCAGAAACATTATAATTTTAGTTTTTACCATTTTTAACTTATAAAACATATATCACTTTTCAAAATTATTTATTTGGATATCATTTCACTTATGATTTTAATAAAATAAAATTTTATAAATAAAATATCCAATTCAGCCATAATTCATTTATTAAGTCAAAAAAACATTTAAATTGCTTAACTTTTAATTTAACAAACAACTAGCTATTTTATTTACTTTTAAAAATATCCATTTCATAAATAAAATAATTTATTACTAAGATAGGTCTAAAATTCCATTTTCAATCAAATTTCCAATTATTAAGTTTAATCATATTTTAAATTTACATTTTTAATCATTTATTAATTCATACAATTTTAACTTATAGAAAATCATTATAAAGTTTATTTAAATCATTTAAATCCAATTTAAGTTAAAACTCATATAATTTAAATTCCAAATACTTAGAATTTTCAGAAAATAATTATATTTAAAATTAACCACGGGTCTGTATAATATTTTCTAACCTAGGTCAAGTGATTACGGATATATATCATTTCAATATGAAATAAAATCTTGGGTTTGATCATTTCAAACCCGCAATCCCAAGTCAAATAGAAATCGCTCGAGCCTATCATTTCAGCTCATAACGACCTTTCCCTATTCCAAAGTCCGTTCGGGTATGTATCATTTCAACCCATAGTGAGGGAACTTGCAGTGTGAGAAACAGAAATATAAATAAACAGTAAAGCATAGCATGTCATATAAGGTGATTAAACAGGTATATAATCAGGCATATAATTAGGTTATAACATCATATAATATCACATCACAGGCATATATGAAATTTCTATCAGCATGGCATATCACTACTACAATTCACATGACTTTGTTTCACAGTTTTATAAGTACGAAGTCGAGAGTGATAAACTCACCTTTTTAAAGCTAGAGATGACACTTCAAACATAGAATAAACTCCGAAAAGCACGACAAAGCACGAATCAAATTTGAGGAGATGAAGAGCCAAGATCCAAGTCTTGTAAACAACAAATACAAAACATACATAAGTATATAATTTACATAAAAGAATATAAGAATTAAACAATACAAACAAAGACAAAGTGGACAAAAGGTGGCTTAAACAAATAAGTGGGCTCAACCTCAAAGGAAATAGGCTTGACCACATGACAATATGGCTCGGCCACCATGGTTTTGAAGCAAATAGGTTCGGCCATGGTCACAAAAGGCATGACTATGGTATGGAATGTGAAGAGGTAGGGGTTATGGAATGCAAAAAGGCAAGGAAAGTGAAAGGTCATGGGTTTAAGTTCTTCGGCCATAGGCAATTGGGTTTGGTCTGGTTCATGCTTGGTTCAGTTCAGGTGCACATCTGAAGTGGTGCAGCAAGGGGTCAGGTCTGGTCATGTCATGGGCTGGAGGTGGTGGAAGTAATGGTGGTGGCCGAGGCTAGCAAGGAGATGGTGGATATGTGGAGTTCGGCTAGGGTTTTTGCATGGGATGGTGATGTTTTGTGGTGGTGCTCTGGACAAAGGGTCACGACCATGGTCAGTGGAGATGGTGAGGTGGTGCTAGCCGTACAGGAGGTGGTGGTGGGTGAGATGGTCGGCAAGGCCTAGGGAATGGTGATGGCCGAGCAAAGCAAAAGGAGAAACAAACAAAAGAAAAGAGAAAAAGAAAAGAGAAGAAGAAGCCATGAAACTTACTTTATTTTTTTCATTAGAAATGAAAATGAAAAAGAGATGAGAGAAACAAACGGGATATGTACGGCTAGAGGAATGAAAACACACGGCTAAGAAAAGGAAAAGGAAGAGGCACAAATCACATTAAAGAAAAGAAAACTTATGTCTCTTGAATTTCCAAGCCCATTTGTCAAGCCCAAAACAAAACAAGTTCAAACTCAAACAAATAAAATTCAAAGCCCAAACAAATAAAAGATGGAAAAATAAAATAGAAAAATAAACAATGAAATACTGAAAATAATTGTGTGTAAAACGCTGAAATTTATCAAATTTAAAAAGTATAAACAGAATTTAACAAAACGAAAAGCAGAACGAATATCAGAAACAAATACTGTTTCAAAGAAAAAGATTAGAAATTTAAAATTCAAATTTAAAATTTCAACTGAACTCAAAGTTTGACCAAAGTTGAACAAAATATAATATTTTCAGAAAATCATTATTTTATTATATTTGGAAAATAAATTATCAATAAATCCTAAAATTTCATTATAAAATTCCAAAATTTCAAATTTAAATGATTTAAAAATCAATGTTTTCAAATAAATTAATTTTGAAATATTTGTTAAAAATATGGGTTGTTACACAGCGTGAGAAAACACACTCAATTTTAATTATTAGAGTTATCAAAATCCTTTGAAAAATAAAGGTATCTCGTAAGGCCGCATCATACATAAACACGATGGGTTTTTCCCTTACGATAACCAAAACATTTTATAGAAAAATCCAGTGATATTATAATAGTGTCTAAGTACAAATACTTATTCAAATAGCCGAAATTGTTACATTAATTAAATTCCAGCATACTAGGCTCTACAAACAAAACCGAAGGCTCGTATTGGAAAATGGATTCCATACAATGATTGGGCCACTAGGGTACCGTCTATAACAGTACACCTCTAGAACAATGTACCGAGGACCATCATCGGGATCCCTTGCTACATAAGACCGTCTTACCCCTAACCTGGATAGACCGAATATGTTATCACCCCAAGTGTTCCCACCCTTACAATCGAGCGCTCCTTTCATGCACAACCATATCCATAATATATAGGTTTCTGAGGACATCTAGAAAAGTGATAACATACCCTAATTGGGTGCGACCCACTTAGCCTTGCTGCATCTCCCATGTTTTAGTCATTCTCGGTTAACGAGACTTCAGGCTAAGCGTTACCTTTCAATAAACAATTCTACTTAGAATGCTCATCGTCCTCCAATGACGATGTTTTGATAGCATTCATCCATACAGGTTGTCCTGGGTCTTGACAAACCGAATCGCCGACTTCATCATCTTCATGGTATTCATTTGTAACGTTCAAACCGGATCGAAGTGGTTTTCAAATAATTAAGTCTGATCCCGGTCTCTTCGAAACGATTAACGAAATTGGCCAATATTAATAGTCAGTTATTTAACTATCGATAAAACATCCATAAGTAGTCACTAGGCCCAATTTTATAAATCTCCAAAATATTTATTCCAAAACATCTTCACCAAGATATATATTCAGTCTCTTTCAATATTCTATATTTGAAACAATTTCAACACTTGTATCCATAATTGGATATTTCACCATTTTCAATACTTAGAAATATTCCCAACTTCCATTTTTATAACACTTAGAAAATATTTCTATTCCAAATCATTTCCCACTAAAAATATTTCCAAAACCTTCCTTTCAATGCTTAGGAAAATATTTATTTGTATAATTTCCAAAATCATCTTAATATTAAACTTGGAAATATTTCATAACTTATCTCATAAGTCTCTGGAATTTTAATAAATCGTTCCTACGATTTCCAAACCGATTAAACTTATTTATAATCCCAACCAACAATTTATAACTTCTTTAAATGAATTCAAATTCTTTTCGAAGTTATCGCATCTAAACATTGGAAATTTTCTTAAGTCTCTAGAATTTCATTTAAAAGATTTCTCAAATAAAATCTCATCCTTTAATTAAAACCTGTTTACACATCTTGAGAGAATTTTGTAAATAAATTTTCAATCCTTTCAACTATATATATATAAATATATATATATATATAATGAGCATTTTTAAAGAATAGTAATTTATTTTTATTTTTAAAATATGGTTTAAGTTATATTCAAAATATTAAACACTTTTAATAAACCATTAGTAACTCATTTAAAATAAAAAAACCAATTTACAAAGCTGATTATAAACATTAAAATTTTATTTCAATAAATATTAAATATTTGAAAATCCATTTTCCAAAGTATTCCAATACCAACTAGTTTTAACATTTCATAGTTTAAATAATAAAGTTTTCCCTTTGAAGAACGAACTTAACTTCTTAAAAATAAAAATATATTTTATAATCTCAATAACCAATTTAACTTATAACTTCCTCTCGATTTCACAACATATCGATTTATTGTCGATTCCCTAACCATTCTCATTTCAAAAATAGAATCTACTATTTTTCTCAACCCTATTTCCATAATCTAATATAAATTCACCCTATGAATTTATATTCCCAATTATCATCTGATATCGAATTCCTTTATTTATAAACATCGTTTATAAATTTTCTAACCCCTTTGGTTTTACCTGTTTATAAAACAAATCTTATTTATAAATTCATTTCCTATAAATTCCATTTGTACTTCCAATCTATTTTTAATATTGGTTTTAACTCTTTTTTATATTTCCAAAATATCATTTATAAATTCTGTTATATAATTCATTTTTAAAATCTCCATTTAATAATTCACTATAGTTAAGTATAACCAAAAATCAAATATGTTTTTGTAATTCAATTTCTTTTAAATAACCCAATTCCAATATAAATATTTTTATATCATAAATTCCCTTTAATTCCTTAAATTTTAAAAATATATTTATGGTATTTAAAATATTAAAATTCAGGCCAGTGCTACAATAGCATCCAATAATTGAAATTAAAAAGATAATCTGTAACAGATTATCTACACACATCATATATCCCCATATATGAAAAATAAACAATATATTTGAGGAATCCAGTTGGATCCCTCCAACCTGTTTCCTTGCATCCACAGTTGTTAATACATTATAAAAATACCAATCCCACTTCGAGGGGGATATCGTGGTATATAGGGTCATACGCTATTATGCGGTGCGCATAGGGTCTCATCCACTATAATGTGTGGGAATATCACTCCAAATACTAATACACACACACACTACTATATACATTATATCATTCAACAGACAACAAATTTATAAATTAAACAAGCATCCAAAATTTTATTTCAACTATTTAAAACTTAAATTTTGGTAATCCAAACGAGTGAGAATTTTCTCACCTCGATTTTATTTGCAGACCATTCCAATCCTGACTTGTTTTTTTCATGATTTTTGGACCTCGTATGTAAATTTTATTAAACTTAATTAGCTAGCAAAATTTTCAAATTTCAGTTTAATAACTAACTGTTCAAATTTGATTTAGCTAAATCATCATAGTTAATTACCCTCACACGCAGCTGTGCCTCCCGGTGATCGCGACCTGACACCATCGCGCTGCTCTGCCACGAACAGAATTTTTAAAAGAATTCATAAAATAAATAAAAAAATTAGAAAAAAGAACACTCGCCCATGCGAACGTGCCCCATCCCCTTCTACCGCCATTTCCAATCGCGTGTTCCCACCATCGAGCTTCCATTCGCGGATGCCAAACAAACGCAATCCCTAACCATCGACTTCTCACTCACGCGACCTTCCTCAACCTTACTAATGTCGCAACTTCCTCCTCAACAGGTAGCCACGCTTCCCCAGACTCGGCCACGGGTGCCAACTCCAAGCACAAACTCCACCGCTAAGCCGCCCTCCACCTCCTCCTAGCTATCGACTTCGACATCGAATCTCAAGCTCAAGCTCAAGCCCACTTCCATGTTGCCTCTTCGCGAACTCAATCGTATCCCACACTATTCGAACTTCACCAAACCGTCGTACGCTCTCCACCACCCCCTCGCGAGAGTTGCGACTGCACAGCTCCTTTCGAGGACTTCACCCCGATCGCCTTGATTTACTTTATGAATTTGAATTCAAGGTTTCACTCTTTTTCCCCTTTTTTTAAACGAAATCCGTTTGATTTCGTTCTGTATTTTTTTTTGTCGCAATGGATTTGATTTTGAAAAGAAGAACGAAAGGGAAAGGGTATGTGATTTTAAAATGAAAAAGAAGCAGCCTGGGAATTTAACTGAAAGGAAAGGGAGAAGATGTGATTTACATGTGAAAGGGAAAGGGTAGGTCGGCTGAGGAATTTGACTTTGATTTGATTTTATATAATTTTATTTAATTATAATATATTTCGTTTTAGCAACTTCAAATTTCGATCTCCTATCGAGACATGCTGCTAGGCGTTTATAATGTTATACCCTTACTCCGAACGAAATGGAAAAGGTTTCGAGTCCTAATTCGATCGTATGGAGAAGATAGCTTTTTGAACTCAATTATTATATTAAATTTCAATATAAATTTCAACGCGTTTGTATCCCGTACGATCAAACAATAACTCCAAACACTATGAAATTTGAAATCCGATAATAATTCAATATTACGGATCCAATGGAACTGGTTTCGTCGAATTTCGAGACTGTATCCCGGATCGCTATTTTAATGCATCGATTAAATTGACGATTTCGAAATTTCGATATCGCTTAAATTTTCAGTTTTTAAAATCTTACAACAAAATTATAATTCCAGTAGAATTTATATCAACATCAGAAATCATTTCGATTTCATATTCCACTCCAATTCAATTATTTAATTGATTTCTAATTATTAACTCAACAATTAAATTTATAAATTAAATAACTATATTTGGAACTTAAGTTTTTTATTACACTATTTTTGATCGATAAACTTCATATTGAAATCCCATTCACATTCCAAAACTCAACATTTAAAATGAATTAAATGTTCAAAATTAATGATAAAAAGTTTGGGTCGTTACATTCCTCCCCTCTTAAAAGAATTTCGTCCTCGAAATTGCTAAGACAGGAAAAATGCTCTAAACCCATTACTTATTCAAAACTCACTTAGTTAAAACTCAATATTCACTTTTCTAATCCTTTTAGTCCTTACCAAACATTAGTTTCCATTTTTGATTCAAAAACTTTCATTCCAATTACAAATTTGCCATTAACAAAAAATTTCCAAAAAGTTTCAAAAATTTTCTAACACCTTAAAATTCCAAAAATTTTTGGCAGAGTCTCCTTTGTACGGAGGACCTTTTGCAATATGACAAGAGAGATAAATATATATACATCGACCCACACGGTCGGAAAACAAAATATATATCAATATTTTATATTTTCGTAGTATTTAATCCGAAAACGTACCTTATTTTAGCATTTTTAAGCAAATTGCTTATTTTATTTTGCAATTCGCGCAATCAAAGTCAAGCAAAATAGCTCCAGGTACCTGTACTGACTAAATTTAAACCCGTAAGAATCAACATTAAATTTAATCGCATTTCATTGATCTAAATGGTTAACACACATAGATTTCATAAACAATGCATGCTAACATATATTTATAAGCAATTATGAGGTTCCAACACCAATTTAATTACTTTCAAACAATCCATATACCATTTCATTCAATTTAAATAATTTACAACTCACTTTACACGCATTCAATTTATTTTTTATACCAAACAACTCATATCCACCCCAAATTGACTAAAAATCAATTTATTCACATTCTACTTATTCATAGATTTTATTTACTTTCATTTACGCCAAACAACAAATTTCCATGCAAATTCGGCAATATCCATTTTATGAAATAACCATTTCAGTTTACAGCTATTTTAAATTAATTCCAAATCAATTTATATTTAATTATATTTGTGACGACCGCCCATGACCCCTGCACCAAATCTAGAGATAGTGCGCTGTAAAGTGTGTCAGGCGACCATGGACGATTGTCAGGGTAGATTAAAAACAACAGAATCTATCGTATTACTCACAGCGCATGGACAAAATACAATAGAACATATGTATAGTGAAGCTTTACAGAACAAAATGTCATCATATAAAACTCCATAATAGTTGAATACATGCATCCAAATAGCCAATACATCAAGCCTCACTACATAACACTCAGAGAATACAAACAGCGGAACATCCAGTACATATAATAAGAAGATAATATGCAACCCTCCAGCTCGTCTTCGATATCAGCATCGCGAGAAGAGAACAGCACCTGTCACCTGCTACCTAGTCTGGCCGTCCCAAAAATGGACGAACATCCCAAGGCAATAAGAATTAAAACATAAAGCCTTGAGTCAGACAACAGTCTTAGTGAGCAGTAAATTAACTAACAACATACCAAAAGAGCATAAAGGAAAAGGAATAGGAAATACAACCCTCCCACTCCACCTCTTTCTACAGTGATAGCCCCCAGACACACACTAAGTAGAAGCAACATAGCAGATCATACAATTTAAGGTAAAATAATAATCATTCGAGTTAAGGGCGATGTTTTCCAAGTACCAACTCCAAGGTCTATACCAAGGTCAGATAAGCACCCAGGAAATACCGCTCTTAAAACCGAATGACGATACAACCAAACATCCATGACTCTGGCTATCACTGTTATCATTGCTGCGATATCAGCGTTAATTGAATGACCGACACATTCTTTCAGCCGTCCGTCAAGGGCTAATGGTAACCCCGGTTCTAGACATAACTCCCGCACGTCATCGTGACCCGTGCCTAGGATTATCGAATCTACCCAGAGTACTTGACCATCAACTTAGTCTTTTGGGCGTCCCCATGTACTCTTGCTTAGAGCATGCTAGAACCTTCAACAACGATGAGATCTCAACCTCCTAGTCACCCTCCTCGACGACTATTTCCATACTAGCTCAAGCGCCTCTCGAGCATCCATTATCCTCAACTCGAATCATATCACCGAGTTACCAACATGCTTGGAATGATCCCGTCTGGATTAGACCAAGTCTTCATCACATGATGCCTCGCTTCATTACATCCTCGCAATGCCTCATCTCAACATCACATCATCAAATCTATGCATAAGAGCTTCATCATCCCGCTACATATGCCACGAGCAGCTTTCCCAATTCAAGAGCCTTTCTCTTAGCTTTTGAATCATCTTCGGTCTAAATCAAACCATCAATCATCTAATTCATAACAATCAATCAAACCAAACATTAATCCAAGCAATCAAGCATTCAAATATGATCTGAGTAGATAATTATAACAATAATGGCATTTTCGTAATTAAAGAGTTGAAAGTCTAACAAGCATGAAAACATGAACAATATCTCTACAAACTTGATGAATGAACTTGCATAGGTTAACATATGATAAAATGGATGTAACATCATCATGAACAATGGATCTATATGGATCTACACTTAGGATGAAGAAAATGCATGGAAATCACTATTTTAACACCAAATCAAGCCAACAATCCGATATACTCCTTTGGATCCGTGTGAGAGATAATCACCACTCACCAAATCACCAAAACAAACCCAAATCAATACGCTTCAGATCTGGACAGCGAGGGATCAAGCTTGATCTATCACGAATCCGCTTCAAACGAAGAAATCTCTCTCGAAAAGATGAAGATCTTCAATCTAAGCTCTTGAATCTTCAATCTTGATCTTCGATTTGGATGAAAGGAAGCACTAGATTAGAGTGGAGAAAAGAAGTGAAGAAGTGTAGAAGTCGAGCTCTCAAAATGGCAGCACTTCGTCGCTTCGAAATCCGGATCCCAAAAATGAAGCCAACCCCTTCTATTTATAGGCAAAATTTCCCTAAGTCGCTCGGAGTTAGGTCGTCCACGACCTACGACCTAAAGCCTACCGACCTAAAGACTTACCAACCTACGACTTAACAAAGCCCCAGCCTCTACGACCTAACCTAACGCGCAGCTGCGACCTAGCGCTTAAGCACAACTTCGACCTAACTGCTAAGCCTTACACGACCTAACAAATAACTGGGTTACGACTTAACAGCTAACTCCTAGGTCGCTCGCGACTTAAAACATAGGCTACGACTTACGACTTAACGGTTATCTCCTAAGTCGGTCACGACCTATAGCATGCGCGCCTATGACCCAACTGAGCAGCGACCTAACAACATAACACCTCAACGACCTATCTGTTATGTTCTTACGTGACCTAACATAAGTCGCAAACAACTGGACTGCGACCTAACTACTAAGCCAAAGCCCAGCGACCTAATAACTCGCGCAACCTACGACTTAGAAATCACGCGACCTAACACTTAAACTATTCCCTGCGACCTAACAACCCGTACTACAAAATTACTCACGCGACCTAACTGGGTTATGTTCTAACTCCTTAAGTCGCCTAACTCTTAGGTCGCTAACACGCTAACCTTCTTAGGTCGCTAACCTATAGGTCGCTCCAAGATACTAAGTCGCTAACCCGGTAACCACTAGGTCGCTAACTCGCCCTGCCGACCTAACACTTAACTCACCAAAGCTCTTAGGTCACCAACTTCCTTAAGTCGCTGCCGACCTACCCCTTAGGTCGCCAATCCTATAAGTCGGTCGCGACTTAAGACTTAACCAAATTCTTCCCAAAATCTGAAATGACCTAAAATGCTGAAAATTCCAGATTTGAACGAACTTTTCGATCCGTAAAAATACGGGTCGTTACATTCTCTCCCCCTTAGGAATTTCGCCCCCGAAATTCCAAGCAAACAAAGCAATCAAAAACTATTCTGCACGCCTACCATCCATAGCAATCAACAAACCATGCATCCAATTCTAGCTTAGCATGCAGAATTCTAAAACTAGAACAAGTTACAATTTCGTTAGATGACACGACACCTTAGGGCCATACCTCGAAGAGTTCAGGATGAGCTGCTTTCATCCTCTCTTCCACTTCCCATGTACAGTCGTTATCATCATCACTCCATTGTATCTTGAGCAACTTAACTACCTTCCTCCTAAGCTGTTTCGTGTCGGTTCCCACAACACGAAGCGGCTTACGAGGTCTCTTATCGACTGGATCAACTTCGAAATCTTCACAGCTATCAGCAGAAACCACTGTATTCGAGTCGTGCACATACTTCCGTAGATATGATACATGAAAAACATTGTGCACACTCGACATCTTCTCTGGTAACTCCAATCTGTAGGCGAGCTTTCCAATTCGCTCGATAATCGGGAATGGTCCAACAAATCTCGGAGTCAATTTTCCTTTCTTCCCGAATCGAATAACATTCTTCAGTGGAGAAATCTTCACGAAAACCATATCACCTACGTCGAACTCCAAATCCTTACGACGCTTATCAGCATAACTCTTCTGACGGTCTTGGGCTGCCTTCATTCATTGCCGAATGATCTCTATACAATCTGAAGTCTGCCGAATCATCTCTGGCCCAAGTATCAACTTTTCTCCAGTTTCCAACCAACATGTCGGAGAGTTACACGGTCTTCCATACAATGCCTCATACGGTGCCATACCAATGCTTGACTGGTAACTGTTGTTGTATGCAAATTCCACCAAATGAAGGTGATCTTCCCATGATCCTCCGAAGTCCAAAACACAAGCTCTGAGGAGATCTTCCAAAACTCGGTTGACTCTCTCGGTCTGACCATCTGTTTGAGGGTGATAAGCTGTACTCAAACACAACTCAGTCCCCAAAACTTCTTGGAAGCTCTTCCAAAATCCACTAGTGAACAATGGGTCTCGATCACTCACTATACTCTTCGGAATACCATGGAATCGAACTATCCACTTAACATACAACTCAGCCAACTTTGATGCAGTCCTAGTCGATCGAACAGGAATGAATCTTGCGCTCTTAGTCAGACGATCCACAATGACCCAAATCCCTTCATTTCCCGTTCTGGTCCTAGGTAATCCATCAATAAAGTCCATCGATATTTGCTCCCACTTCCATGTAGGAACTTCTAATGGCTGAAGCAATCCACTTGGCTTTTTCTGTTCAGCCTTTACCAACTGGCAGTTCATGCATTTGGAAATAAAATTTCCAACATCCTTCTTCATGCCTTCCCAGTAGTAGGTTCTCTTCATATCCCGATACATCTTATTTCCACCTGGATGAATTGTCAACTTCGAGTGATGACTTTCCTTCAGAACTTCACTCCTCAATTCATCTATATCGGGAACGACTAGTCGTCCTTGCTTCTGAAGCCAACCCTCTCGATCGACCTCGAATCCTTTATCCTTTTCTGGATCCAATCTAGATTCCAAATCACGGATAATCCCGACAAGCTTATCGTCTCGCTTTTGGCTCTCGCCAATCCTTTCCACAAGAGAAGGTCTTATCGATAAGTTTGCCAACATCTTCGGTTCCAATTCGCATCTAGGCCTGAAGTCAAATCCAGCTAAATACTCGAGATTCTTCCATTCTGAAAACATGGCTCCTAATCCTGCATGTCTTCGACTTAACGCATCTGCCACTGCGTTACCTTTTCCCGGAGTATAAGCTATACCAAAATCATATGATGCTAAAAACTCTAGCCAACGTTGCTGCCGAAGATTCAAATCCTTTTGGGAGAAAAGATACTTCAACGACTTATGATCGGTAAACAACTCAAATCGAACTCCCAACAGATAATGTCTCCACATCTTCAGAGCAAATACAATCGCCGCTAACTCCAAATCATGAGTCGGGTAATTCCTTTCATGCGGCTTCAGTTGTCGACTTGCATACGCAACAACTTTATCCCTCTGCATCAGCACTGCTCCAAGTCCAGTACCACATGCGTCGGTGTAAACTACCATCTCATCATTCCCACTTGGAATAGTCAAAACAGGAGCACTTGTCAATCTCTCTTTCAGGATTCCGAAAGCTTGCTCACACTTAGCATCCCAACTGAACACTTGGTTCTTCTTCGTCAATCCTGTTAACGGTGCAGCTATCTTGGAGAAGTCTTTGATAAACCGTCGATAATATCCTGCTAATCCAAGAAAACTCCTCACATCAGATGCATTCTTAGGTCTAACCCAATCCTGGATTGCTGCCACCTTAGCGGGATCAACTGCTATCCCATTTCCAGAAATCACATGGCCTAAGAACCTCACTTCACTCTTCCAGCAGTGACACTTCGAAAACTTAGCCTTCAGCTGATGTTTCCGCAAGATTTCCAAAACAATATGCAAGTGCGTCTTGTGCTCTTCCTCCGTTCTGGAATAAATCAGAATATCATCCACGAACACAAGTACGAACTTGTTCAACTGATCTCTGAACACTCTATTCATAAGATCCACAAAATATGCTGGCGCATTAGTCAATCCAAACGGCATTACCAGCCACTCAAAGAAACCCGATGGTGTCCGAAAAGCAGTCTTCGGCACAATATCCTTAGCTACTCTCGACTGGTGAAATCCCATTGCCAAATCCATCTGAGAAAACACCTTAGCTTCGTGAAGCTGATCAAACAAGTCATCTATCCTCGGCAATGGATACTTGTTCTTCTTAGTCACCTTATTCAGCTCACGATAATCCACACACAATCTCAACGACCCATCTGCCTTGGTTGCAAACACAACTGGTGCTCCCCACTCGGACACGCTACGCCGAATGAATCCTTTCTGCAAAAGATCATCAACTTGCACCCTCAACTCTTGTTGTTCCTTAGGCGCCATCCGCCTAAGAGGCATCACAACAGGTCTGGCTCCTTCAACTAGATCCATTCGAAACTCGATCTCTCTATGCGACGGCAACCCTTTGACTTCGTCAAAGACATCCTCGAATCCATTTGCGATAGGCACTAAAGACAGTCCATCCCGTGGAACAACTAGCGAATACATGAAGCTCATGAAGATGCCTTCCTCATGCTTACATCGTATCACAATCTTTCGCCCCTCCACATTCTCGACTGTCACCTCCAGCCTCTCACAATCAACCTTTGCCGCATACTTCCTAAGCCAGTCCATACCCAAAATAATTCCGAACCCCGCAAAGTTCAGAACAAAACAATCACAAACAAAAGAGCAACCATGAATCGACACAACTAGACCACGGCATAACATACACAAACAAGACGAACCCCCAACTGGATTAGTCACAACCAATGGCCTATCAACAATATCCGGTTCCAAACCTAACCGACCTACGAGTTCACTACAAACAAACGAATGCGACGCTCCAGTATCAAACAGAACTCTAACTGGAACACCACATAGGAAAAGAGTACCTTGAACAACCACACTCTTTCCTTTCTCTTCAGCAGTAGGAGCTTTTGAAGACGACGGAACAGCTCCCAAAGCATAAGCTTGCACAATCTGCTTGTCCCTCCTCGGTTCTGGACAATTCTTCCTGAAATGCCCTGGCTTGTCACAGTTTTGACACTTCATCGGCACCTTCGGATTCTTACAATCCTTCGAGAAATGGCCCTTCTACTGACAATTGTAGCAAGTCACCTCGCCTTTCGGCTTCTTCTGGCCATCCTTACCCTTCTGCTGCTGCTGCTTCCTCTTCTTGTTTCCACCCTGCTGGGGTTTAGACTCTTCCCTGGTCACAGCAACAACAGATCCTTCCTTAGGAAACAGACTCTCATGCCTAAGAGCTTTCTCCACAAGCTTCTCAAATGAATCGTCCAAATGATCCACCAACTGTCTCCCAAGATAACTGTCCAAGCCTGTCACAAACTTCTCATTCTTCTGGTATGCAGACTCAATATATGATCGGGCATACTTGGACAACGCTTCAAACTCAGAAACATACTCAAGAATTGATCTCCCTCCTTGCTTGAGCTCCACAAACTTCTTGAACAGAACAGACTTCTGAGCTGTAGAAATGAACTTAGCTTCAAACCTAACTTGGAATTGCTCCCAAGTGATCTCTTCCTCCGGAGTAGTGATGGTAATAGAATTCCACCAATCAGAGGCTCTCCCTTGAAGCTGCCTTGATGCCAACTTCCTCTTAGTTGCATCATCAATTCCCAAATCACCAAAGATCCTTCTACAAGCATCTATCCACCTCTGGACCTCAATAGTTGATTCTGTTCCCAAGAAAACCATTCCTCCAAGAGCAGTATAGTCCTTGCACAGCTTAGCAAAATCCACTGGTTTCGGAGTTTGGACTTGAACTCCAACATCTACTGCTGCCCCTGGAACTGGTATCCTTCTCATGATCGAAGTCATCATAGCTTCAAACATGGCTGCATAATCAGCAGTCCCCTCAGTAGCACGGCCTTCCCTAGCAGCTGGTCTCCCTCTTCGACTCATTCTCAATATCTATAAAAAGGAATGATTAGAACTTCTAGAGAAACAACTGCATAAAGGACTCAAACTCTACTAAGCTACTATATTATATATAGTAATCATCCATCAAAATACAATTACGTCTCTCATACGTAGTTACGTCAGCGAGCGTTGGGTAAAATCGATTAACCAATGCTCTGATACCAAATGTGACGACCGCCCATGACCCCTGCACCAAATCTAGAGATAGTGCGCTGTAAAGTGTGTCAGGCGACCATGGACGATTGTCAGGGTAGATTAAAAACAACAGAATCTATCGTATTACTCACAGCGCATGGACAAAATACAATAGAACATATGTATAGTGAAGCTTTACAGAACAAAATGTCATCATATAAAACTCCATAATAGTTGAATACAGGCATCCAAATAGCCAATACATCAAGCCTCACTACATAACACTCAGAGAATACAAACAGCGGAACATCCAGTACATATAATAAGAAGATAATATGCAACCCTCCAGCTCGTCTTTGATATCAGCATCGCGAGAAGAGAACAGCACCTGTCACCTGCTACCTAGTCTGCCCGTCCCAAAAATGGACGAACAGCCCAAGGCAATAAGAATTAAAACATAAAGCCTTGAGTCAGACAACAGTCTTAGTGAGCAGTAAATTAACTAACAACATACCAAAAGAGCATAAAGGAAAAGGAATAGGAAATACAACCCTCCCACTCCACCTCTTTCTACAGTGATAGCCCCCAGACACACACTAAGTAGAAGCAACATAGCAGATCATACAATTTAAGGTAAAATAATAATCATTCGAGTTAAGGGCGATGTTTTCCAAGTACCAACTCCAAGGTCTATACCAAGGTCAGATAAGCACCCAGGAAATACCGCTCTTAAAACCGAATGACGATACAACCAAACATCCATGACTCTGGCTATCACTGTTATCATTGCTGCGATATCAGCGTTAATTGAATGACCGGCACATTCTTTCAGCCGTCCGTCAAGGGCTAATGGTAACCCCGGTTCTAGACATAACTCCCGCACGTCATCGTGACCCGTGCCTAGGATTATCGAATCTACCCAGAGTACTTGACCATCAACTTAGTCTTTTGGGCGTCCCCATGTACTCTTGCTTAGAGCATGCTAGAACCTTCAACAACGATGAGATCTCAACCTCCTAGTCACCCTCCTCGACGACTATTTCCATACTAGCTCAAGCGCCTCTCGAGCATCCATTATCCTCAACTCGAATCATATCACCGAGTTACCAACATGCTTGGAATGATCCCGTCTGGATTAGACCAAGTCTTCATCACATGATGCCTCGCTTCATTACATCCTCGCAAAGCCTCATCTCAACATCACATCATCAAATCTATGCATAAGAGCTTCATCATCCCGCTACATATGCCACGAGCAGCTTTCCCAATTCAAGAGCCTTTCTCTTAGCTTTTGAATCATCTTCGGTCTAAATCAAACCATCAATCATCTAATTCATAACAATCAATCAAACCAAACATTAATCCAAGCAATCAAGCATTCAAATATGATTTGAGTAGATAATTATAACAATAATGGCATTTTCGTAATTAAAGAGTTGAAAGTCTAACAAGCATGTAAACATGAACAATATCTCTACAAACTTGATGAATGAACTTGCATAGGTTAACATATGATAAAATGGATGTAACATCATCATGAACAATGGATCTATATGGATCTACACTTAGGATGAAGAAAATGCATGGAAATCACTATTTTAACACCAAATCAAGCCAACAATCCGATATACTCCTTTGGATCCGTGTGAGAGATAATCACCACTCACCAAATCACCAAAACAAACCCAAATCAACACGCTTCAGATCTGGACAGCGAGGGATCAAGCTTGATCTATCACGAATCTGCTTGAAACGAAGAAATCTCTCTCGAAAAGATGAAGATCTTCAATCTAAGCTCTTGAATCTTCAATCTTGATCTTCGATTTGGATGAAAGGAAGCACTAGATTAGAGTGGTGAAAAGAAGTGAAGAAGTGTAGAAGTCGAGCTCTCAAAATGGCAGCACTTCGTCGCTTCGAAATCCGGATCCCAAAAATGAAGCCAACCCCTTCTATTTATAGGCAAAATTTCCCTAAGTCGCTCGGAGTTAGGTCGTCCACGACCTACGACCTAAAGCCTACCGACCTAAAGACTTACCAACCTACGACTTAACAAAGCCCCAGCCTCTACGACCTAACCTAACGCGCAGCTGCGACCTAGCGCTTAAGCACATCTTCGACCTAACTGCTAAGCCTTACACGACCTAACAAATAACTGGGTTACAACTTAACATCTAACTCCTAGGTCGCTCGCGACTTAAAACATAGGCTACGACTTACGACTTAACGGTTATCTCCTAAGTCGGTCACGACCTATAGCATGCGCGCCTATGACCCAACTGAGCAGCGACCTAACAACATAACACCTCAATGACCTATCTGTTATGTTCTTACGCGACCTAACATAAGTCGCAAACAACTGGACTGCGACCTAACTACTAAGCCAAAGCCCAGCGACCTAATAACTCGCGCGACCTACGACTTAGAAATCACGCGACCTAACACTTAAACTATTCCCTGCGACCTAACAACCCGTACTACAAAATTACTCACGCGACCTAACTGGGTTATGTTCTAACTCCTTAAGTCGCCTAACTCTTAGGTCGCTAACACGCTAACCTTCTTAGGTCGCTAACCTATAGGTCGCTCCAAGATACTAAGTCGCTAACCCGGTAACCACTAGGTCGCTAACTCGCCCTGCCGACCTAACACTTAACTCACCAAAGCTCTTAGGTCACCAACTTCCTTAAGTCGCTGCCGACCTACCCCTTAGGTCGCCAATCCTATAAGTCGGTCGCGACTTAAGACTTAACCAAATTCTTCCCAAAATCTGAAATGACCTAAAATGCTGAAAATTCCAGATTTGAACGAACTTTTCGATCCGTAAAATACGGGTCGTTACAATATTCCATTTCAAATTTATTCACATTCAAAATTTTCAACAAAAACCTTGTTCGCTAAATTTTTATGTCAACGACATCCAATCCATAAATTTATTTAAGCCTAGCTTCCATCCAAAATATTAATTTAAGTTATTCGTTTATTTCCAATCAATTCAATTAAATAACCTAAGTTTGTTTCTATTGCAACAAAACTTCCTTTTATCTAAATTGACTCTTGTTCAATTTATTCACCTTCAATTGATTTGCATTCCCAATTCAAAACTCAATTCCATACTCGATTTCATTTAAATAGTATCCCAATGCCATATTCAATTTGTTTACACTTAAATTGAATTTATGTATAACTCAAATCATCATCATTTCAAACCACTCCCATTTTATTCGACACATTTCCAAAATATTTTTAATTCGCTTACACTAAGTCGAATTTTTATTTATAACTCAAGTTCTAATTTCAATATTCACTTTTTATCCACGATCAAATTTACTCAACCTAGTTAAGTTCCATTTTTGCATATTCAATTACTAATTAATTTATCTAATTAGTTCACTTCCATTTTATAATCCAATATATGATTTTATTTCAGAAATCACTCCATTTAATTTACTTGAGTTCAAATTCAATTTTTTAATTCAAGTTTGGATTTTATTTCCCTTAACAAATATCAAACAATTTTTATTTTGGGTTTTCTATTTTACTTTTCAATTTTATAAGTCACACAACTTATTTTTCACATTTCCAACAACTCTATACTCGAATATATTCACATTTTATTTTTAACTTGAGATTTATACATTTACTTATACCCTAAGTATATTTTTATTCAATTTATTTCAATTTTAATAAGCTATCCCAATTTATTTATTCACATATCCAGATTTTCACTTAAATTTTATCTCATTAAAGATTTATGCCATATGGTTTTATAATATCTGACAATTCAAAATTCATATTTACTTCAATTCAATATTATTTATAATTCAATTCAAATTTTATAACATATAGTTATATAGTCATTTTATAATTCACATTTACATATTTCAATTGAATCCATATAACTCAAATCCAATCACCTTTTTATTTAAATTCAATTCCCTTTTAACCAACATTTCAAAACCATACTCGAGTTATTCATACTTAAATTATATTTCACTCCAACAAATTTATTTCCAATTCATTAAATTTCATTATATATTTCAATTACTTCGCTTAAGTTAACTCTCATTCATTAATACACTATTAATTCAATTCAAATCCAGTTAATTAAATTTCTAAATTTAATTTACTCAACTTAACTTAAGTTGAATTCCATTTCAACTTCCTCACTTTAAATTTTATTCCAACTTCAATTTTTCACACTTTCCTCCTTATAAATATCATCTTCCACAGAATTCCAGAATTTGTAATCACTCGGTATTTATTTCAAATTACTTTGAAATCATATATATATATATACACACACACACACACTCTTCCTTTTTTTTGGTTTGTTCGAATTTCAAAATCAACCTGATTTTATCCAAAATAATTCCCTCGGAATTTTCAAAACAATCACTTGTTTTAACCAAAAAAATCTCCATATCAATTTACTATGGTAGCAATTCGTCACCTAGAAACTCAAAAATGAACACCGATGATGTCGCGATCATCATCGGAATTATTTTCCAGCGATTGTAGTGAGTTCAGTGCATATCATCTTCAAGATCCATTTAAAACAATTTTCTTTCAAAAATATCTCCACAATAATAATAATATTATTTATCTTCAAACACTTTGGAAAATACTTCTAAAATCTTCGGGATTTAAATTTTCCAAATTCTGGTTTGAACCCATTTGTAGTTTTTAACTCATTTGTATAATTCACACTTATTCAATTTAATCTGGTTTTTATAACTATTCCAAAATTTTAAATCTTATTTTGGTTATATAATAACAACCAAACACACCACTATAATAATTTTCAGAAAATTATCCACTTTTTTATACCAAAATATAATTTGGGTAAAGTTATTTCATTTACCCGATTCAAAACCATACTGTGTTGGTTTACCGTATTTAAGTGTTTAGAAACTCCTATTGATTTAGTGGCATCCCACTACTCGAACAGAATTTATATACCACTCAACAGGTAAATTAACATAATATAAAACCACTTATATTCACTAACAAATACGCGCTCATATCTATTATTACACTCAACTCATTCTAGAGTACTACTGACTCTATCTCTAATGAGTAATCCCCACCAAAGCCAAGGTTCTCGCTTAACCTTCAGCTCAGATACCAAATGTAGCGACCCGTAGTTCCATACCCTTTAAGTTGATAATAATTCACTCCTGTTCAGCCCAAATTGTACGAAAGAGCGAATAACTACGGTAAAGAAGAAGAAAGAGATAGAAGAAAATAGAACAACAATATCACAAAAGCTCACAATCGCAGCGGAACAGATATAATATATAATAACAGCTTCTAAATACAAGAACTGTACTGTTACTATACATATCATTATCAGAGTACAATGGACAACAATCAATCTGGACAGTTTAATAACTTGTCCTCACATGTATAGCTTACATAGTGGAAATATAAACCAATTACGGGAATACGTCTCTGTCGTCCAGCTCGTCCCCTGAGCTCCATAGCATCCTATCCTGAATCTGTAATACTCAGTCTGACCTGAGTATTATAATAAAATAGCACCCGAGTTAGTGTGGAAAACCAGTGTGAGAAAACACACTCAATTTGAATCCTTTGAAAAACAAAAGTATCTCATAAGACCGTGTCACACATAAACACGACGTGTTTTTCCCTTACGATAACCAAAGCATTTTATAGAAAAATCCTATGATATTATAATAGTGTCTAAATACAAATACTTATTCAAATAGCCGAAATTGTTACATTAATTAAATTCCAGCATACTTGGCTCTAGAAACAAAACCTAAGGCTCGTATTGGAAAATGGATTTCATACAATGACTGGGCCACTGTGGTACCGCCCATCACAGTACACCTCTAAAACAATGTACCAAGGACCATCGTCGGGATCCCCTGCTACACAAGATCGGCCTACCCCTAACTTGGATAGACCGAATATGTTATCACCTCGGGTGTTCCCACCCTTACAATCGAGCGCTCCTTCTTTCATGCACAACCATATCCATAATATATAGAATTCCGAGGACATCTAGAAAAGTGATAACATACCCTAATTAGGTGAGACCCACTTAGCCTTATTGCATCTCCCTTGTTTTAGTCATTCCCGATTGATGAGGCTTGAGGCTAAGTGTTACCTTTCAAGAAATAATTCTACATAGAATGCTCATCGTCGTTCAATGACGATGTTCTGATAGCATTCGTCCATACAAGTTGTCTTGGGTCTGGACAAACCGAATCACCATCTTTATCATCTTCACGGTATTCATTCATAGCGTTCAAACCGGATCGAAGTGGTTTTTAGATAATTAAGTCCGATACCGGTCTCTTCGAAACGATTAACGAAATTGGCCAATATTGATTGTTAGTTATTTAACTATCAATAAAACATCCATAAGTAGACACTAGGCCCAATTTTATAAATCTCCAAAATATTTATTCCAAAACATCTTCAAAAAGATATATATTCAGTCTCTTTCAATATTTCTATATATGAAACAATTTCAACACTTGTATCCATAACAGTATATTTCACCATTTTCAATACTTAGAAATATCCCCAACTTCCATTTTTATAACACTTATAAAATATTTCTATTCCAAATCAATTCCCACTAAAAATATTTCCAAAACTTTCCTTTCAATACTTAGGAAAATATTTATTCATATAATTTCCAAAATCATCTTAATATTGAACTTGGAAATATTTCATAACTTATCTCATAATTTTCCAGAATTTTAACAAATCCTTCATACGATTTCCAAACCGATTATACTTATTTATAATCCCAACCAACCATTTATAACTTCTTTAAATGAATTCAAATTGTTTTCGAAGTTATCGCATCTAAACATTGGAAATTTTCTTAAGTCTCTAGAAATCTATTTATAAGATTTCTAAATTAAAACCTGTTTACACATCTCAAGAGAATTTTTAAATAAATTTTCAATCATTTCAACTATATATATAATGAGCATTTTTAAAGAATAGTAATCTATTTTTATTTTATAATATGGTTTAGGTTATTATTCAAAATATTAAACACTTTTAATAAACCATCAATAACTCATTTAAAATAAACAAACCAATTTACAAAGCTGATTATAAACATTAAAATTTTATTTCAATAAATATTAAATATTTGAAAATCCATTTTCCGATGTATTCCAATACCAACTAGTATTAAAATTTCATAGTTTAAATAATAAAGTTTTCCCTTTGAAGAACAAACTTAACTTCTTAAAAATAAAAATATATTTTAAAATCTCAATAACCAATTTAACTTATAACTTCCTCTTGATTTCACAACATATCGATTTATTGCCGATTCCCTAACCATTCTCATTTCAAAAATAGAATCTACTATTTTTCTCAACCCTGTTTCCATATTCTAATATAAATTCACCCTATGAATTTATATTCCCAATTATCATCTGATATCGAATTCCTTTATTTATAAACATCGTTTATAAATTTTATAACCCCTTTGGTTTTACCTGTTTATAAAAGAAATCTTATTTTTAAATTCATTTCCTATAAATTCAATTTATACTTCCAATCTATTTTTAATATTGGTTTTAACTCCTTTTTATATTTCCAGAATATCATTTATAAATTCTCTTATATAATTCATTTTTAAAATCTCCATTTAATAATTCACTGTAGTTAAGTATAACCAAAAATCAAATATGTTTTTCTAATTCAATTTCTTTTAAATAACCCAATTCCAATATAATTATTTTTATATCAAAAATTCCCTTTAATTCCTTAAATTTTAAAAATATATTTATGGTATTTAAAATATTAAAATTCAGGCCAGTGCTATAATAGCATCCAATAATTCAAATTACAATAATAATCTATAACAGATTATCTACACACATCATATATCCCTATATATGCAAAATAAACAATATATTTAGGGAATCTAGTTGGATCCCTCCAACCTGTTTCCCTGCATCCACAGATGTTAATTGTTAACCGGTTATTTGGCCGGTAACGAGCGGCTTGGCATAGAGTTCCCATTTGGCATTCATGGTTCGGCACACAGATGTTACTTGTTTTGGGCCGAGGTATCTTGCCACTAGGCCCACCAGGGAAGTCCAACCCATCATCGTCTATAAATAGAGAGGCAGGGGCACAGTGAAATGGACCTTTTTTGGGAGAACACTAGGGAGACTCTGCCGCTTTCAAGAGTCACTCTATTCAGTTCAAACTTGTATTCAAGTCATTAATATATGGATTGTATCTGTATTCAACTACTTGTGAAAGAAATAAAGATCAAAACTCAAAGTGGACGTAGGCAGTTACGCCGAACCACTATAAATCTGGTGTTCTCGTTTTTGTTGTTCTTTTGGCATTGAATTACACTATTTTGCAGTTCTAATTTACTTTCATCATTAATCTCTCTACACAATCTTTCTCAACGAGGTTAGTGACCAATTTTGGTGCTAACACTTTGGTGCTTTCACTGAGAATTGAATTCTCAACTCAATTGGATCTCATCGTCTACTAGTGGATTTCCATATTCGCGAGATAGATCCAGTTGTTTACTAGAAAACTTCCTATTCTACTCAGATTTGAAAGAAATCTAAAGGAAGCTGATAGCCGTAGATTGGATTCACTATGTACGCAAGATCTGGGGATTGGACGTTGAAGTTTGCACTCAAGTTGAATGAAGGCCGACCCTCCTCTAAAGGCAATTCAGCCGATCGCCCCAGAAAAGGCGTATGCCGACCGCTCCAGAAAAGGCGTATGCCGACCGCTCCAGAAAATGCCTATGCCGAGCGGTATCCAGGCCGATCCATACCTCCAGGCCGAGCGACATCCGAATGCCGATCCATACCTCCAGGCCGAGCAGTGTGAATGTTGAATAGTGTGGAATGCCGAATAGTATGGATGCCGAACAGTGTGGAATACCGAACAGTGTGGATGCCGAACAGTGTGGATGCCGAACACGTGTGGAATGCCAAACAGTGTGGATGCCGAACAGTGTGGAATGCCGAATAGTGTGGATGCCGAACACGTGTGGAATGCCGAACAGTATGGATGTCGAACACGTGTGGGATGCCGAACAGTGTGGATGCCGAACAGTGTGGATGCCGAACACGTGTGGAATGCCGAACAGTGTGGATGCCGAACAGTGTGGATTGCCGAACAGTGTGGATTGCCGAACAGTGTGAATGCCGAACAATCTTGTATGCCGAGCAACTTTGTCATGCCGAACCCCTCAATGCCGATCGAAACTTAAGTTACACCGGTCTCTTATACGACCCCTATTTACAAAAAAAATCTTTTTCGGGTACGACCCAAATTTTCAAAAATGAGGCTAAAACTCCGGATAGTGAATTCAAAACTCAACTTAATAAAGGAATATTCTATCCACTTCCTTGACATCTCATGATTGACCAGGGCATAGAGGATCTAGCGGCAGCTTATGAACGACATCAAGGGAACGGACAAGCAACCGCTATTCAAACGGTACTCCCAAAGGTTGGAGAACATAGATGATAAGACTCTAGCAAACGCCAAGATGACTCCAAGCACCATTCTTCGCTGACCCAGCACTTTGAATTTAGTGACTCCAAGCAAACCAATGCTCTAAGCAATTTATTCCAAATACTAACAAGGGTATCATACTGATCGCGTTTGAGGAAATTTGACCTCCAGATATATTTTGGCAGCTAGTTAGCTAAAGAGCCTCCTACGACTATGGATCGTTTCTTTTACAAAATGAATCAGAACTAAAGTGAGGAGGAGTGGAGCAGACTAAGAAAAATAACAATGAAGGCCCATTGGCTAAGGATGTAGATCCCAGTAGCCGAAACAAGACTTCAGAATTCAGCTCATATGCTCTTGGAAAGATTCAATTGACAACCTCCACTTGAAGACTCACGACTCGGAGTGGTACTGGAAACCAACCTCGAGAGAGTACACCAAAGTCTAAAGAAAATCAGGAGAATGTTGTATATTCCCAGATGCTCACTGATCCTAACACGGGCGATTACAAACACCTTCGAGGTGTGATCGAAAAGATGACCTGGAAAGGAAAGCTTCAATAGTATGTACAAGTCCTGCAGAATGGCGAGCAGCGAATATCCGATGCCTATTAATAAAGGGCTATGATTATCAATTGGATGGTTGACGGCCGACATCCCTTTGAAAGGAGCCAGGGGCGGAGTCGAATAGTGAGCACATGATGCTGCTTCACATATCAATGAGATTTACCATAATCTTCTTTGAATTATTTCCATTTCCATCTCTATTTCAATTGTTCTATGAACTACGACTAGCTTGAACTAAACTACTTTCAAAACGATGCAGGTGACCAGGTACTCAGATTTGGTTGCCAACCAATCTACGCAGACCATGATCGGACGTGTGGAGTTACATCTGGACGAGCATAATTCTATCGCTCATCATCAACCATATGCCTTTGATTTGGGGCTATGGACTAAATATTGAAAAGTTCATCACGATTAGAGTCCAATACAAAGTCAACATGACCAACCATCCATTCATCGACCTCCACGTTTGACTCGGAGACCTAAGTAAGGCTTGGAATGTGTATGGCCTGATCATCCACTCAAATCGAGTCATAAAACAAAGTTCGACAAAATACAGATGCCCCTCCTGAAACTCAGTGACGCCGGGATCTGTCTAGAGTGGACATGATTTGTTCATCTACACATCAAATCCTACCTCGAAAACAAAAGGTTATTCGAAAGCCCGACTTGAAGTAGTTGTGGTTGACTGCCTACTCATTAACTATCGCTCTCAATATATGGACACGACTGCACCTTGGAACATATGCAACCTACTTTGTCTACTCAACAATCTATTATCCTTATTTTCTAGAAGGAGATACGGAGCAAATTGTAAGAGATTTGGCTATCTAACCCAACATGGATGTGATCCAACCATCTGTCATATACCTCCTTCCTTGACTTAATTGGAAGAGCTATAATCACCAAGCGGACGAGAATCGATCGTCCATTTTTCAGATTTCGTCCCTCATCCTGGGGGGCAGAATCCCATTCCGTGAGCAAACGTTGTTCGATTGTTCATTCGACGACATTAGCCTCGATACAGTAGATGAATACAAATTAAAGAGTGGAAATACGACTGCTCTCAACTTAAACCTCTAAGTCTCCAGAGTGTGAACTGGAGTACTCTAAGTCCCCAGAGCGCGGACTAGAGTATAAACGACTTAAACCTCCAAGTCCCAAGAGTGCGGACAGGAGTACTCTAAGTCCCCAGAGCGCGGACTAGAGTATAAATGACTTAAACCTCCAAGTCCCCAGAGTGTAGACTGGAGTACTCTAAGTCCCCAGAGCGTGGACTAGAGTATAAACGACTTAAACCTCCAAGTCCCCAGAGCGCGGACTAGAGTACTCTAAGTCCCCAGAGCGCGGACTAGAGTATAAACGACTTAAACCTCCAAGTCCCCAGAGTGCGGACAGGAGTACTCTAAGTCCCCAGAGCGTGGACTAGAGTATAAATGACTTAAACCTCCAAGTCCCCAGATTGCGGACTGGAGTACTCTAAGTCCCCAGAGCGTGGACTAAAGTATAAACGACTTAAACCTCCAAGTCCCCAAAGCACGGACTGGAGTACTCTAAGTCCCCAGAGCGTGGACTAGAGTATAAACGACTTAAACCTCTAAGTCCCCAGAGCGCGGACTGGAGTATAAATGACTTAAACCTCTAAGTCCCCAAAGCGCGGACTAGAGTATAAACGACTTAAATCTCCAAGTCCCTAGAGTGCGGACTGGAGTACTCTAAGTCCCCAGAGCGCGGACTAGAGTATAAATGACTAAAACCTCCAAGTCCCCAGAGTGCAGACTGGAGTACTCTAAGTCCCCAGAGCGTGGACTAGAGTATAAACGACTTAAACCTCCAAGTCTCCAGAGTGCGGACTGGAGTACTCTAAGTCCCCAGAGCGTGGACTAGAGTATAAACGACTTAAACCTTCAAGTCTCCAGAGTGCCGACTGGAGTACTCTAAGTCCCCAGAGCGCGGACTAGAGTATAAATGACTAAAACCTCCAAGTCTCCAGAGTGCGGACTGGAGTACTCTAAGTCCCCAGAGCGCGGACTAGAGTATAAATGACTTAAACCTCCAAGTCTCCAGAGTACGGACTGGAGTACTCTAAGTCCCCATAGCGTGGACTAGAGTATAAATGACTTAAACCTCCAAGTCCCTAGAGCACGGACTGGAGTACTCTAAGTCCCCAGAGCGTGGACTAGAGTATAAACGACTTAAACCTCTATGTCCCCAAGGCGCGGACTGGAGTATAAATGACTTAAACCTCTAAGTCCCCAGAGCGCGGACTAGAGTATAAACGACTTAAACCTCCAAGTCCCCAGAGTGCGGACTGGAGTACTCTAAGTCCCCAGAGCGCGGACTAGAGTATAAGACTAAAACCTCCAAGTCCCCAGAGTGCGGACTGGAGTACTCTAAGTCCCCAGAGCGCGGACTAGAGTATAAACGACTTAAACCTCCAAGTCTCCAGAGCACGGACTGGAGTACTCTGAGTCCCCAGAGCGCGGACTAGAGTATAAATGAATTAAACCTCCAAGTCCCTAGAGCGCGGACTAGAGTACTCTAAGTCCCCAGAGCGTGGACTAGAGTATAAATGACTTAAACCTCCAAGTCCCCAGAGCGCGGACTAGAGTACTCTAAGTCCCCAGAGCGCGGACTCG
This sequence comes from Allium fistulosum, assembly GCA_030737815.1. Classification (NCBI taxonomy): domain Eukaryota; kingdom Viridiplantae; phylum Streptophyta; class Magnoliopsida; order Asparagales; family Amaryllidaceae; genus Allium; species Allium fistulosum. Next base: position 1,045,847,326 of record CM060905.1, read on the forward strand.
AATATAAGCGAATCGGATCTCCAAGTTCCCTGAATATGAACTATGACACAAATGACTTGAATTTTTCAAATCCCTGACATACGGGCTAGAAAGTATTCTAAGTGCTCGAAGCACGGAATGGAAGTTCAACGACTCCCGAAGAGTTTCCCAGTTATATGAAGATGGACTGAGAAGTCTATGTTACTCACAACTGCTTGGATTAAAATCACAATCACAAAGAAAATTGAACAATAAGAGTCTTTTGTAAGACAGAAAAAGGAACTGAACCTTATTCAGAAATGAGTTTCTATTACAACCCCTCCAAAGTTCGGGGTTGACATTCTATTTACAAGGACTAAGGAAATAGATGAAAATCATTACATGACTTAAACTAAATCTCGTTGAACGAGGATAGTAATCACTTTTTGTGCTTCTCCAACTTCTTTCCAGACGGCTCCTCTCCAGAGCATTTACCCTTGGTACTCTTCTTTGATAGAGGGGTAGCAACTGAAGGAGTACGGGGGCCTTCCATGGGCTTGGACCCGCCAGGAAGGATGACCTTCAACGGCTTGTTCAAAGGATCGTCCAAGTCCATAACTTGGGGCTCTACTATGACCTTGACCATCTCCTCCTTCTCTTTCTCGAGCCGCTCCTCCATGCTCAATTCGGATTTGTGCTCAGAGGCGCCTGTAATTTCTACTTCATAACCCCCGTCGGTAGGAGAGGAGGTTTCAGACTTGTCTTCATCAAGCGCTCCGATCACCTGAGCGTCTGGACCAGAAGCCTCCCCTGCGTGAGTGGCTTCACTTGTTTTCTCCCCCACTTCCTTGGCGACATCGCTCCTCGGAGTGGGCTCGGGGTCAGAATGGCCTGCATAAAATCATGGAAAACAAGCATTAGAATGCAATAGTCCTGCATAAAGAATAACGACTTTCGAAATCTTAAAGAGAATCTTAAAGAGAAGGATTATCTACCAGGTTTAGGCAAACTCTCAGCCATCCGGGGGGTCTCACACTCTGGAACGGGAGACAGAATGCGAACTAAAGTACTCTAAGTCCCTGAGTGCGGACTAGAGTATGAATGACTCAAAAACCTCTACGTCCCCAGAGTGTGGACTATAGTACTCTCAGTCCCCAGAGCATGGACTAGATTATAGACGACTTTAGAAAAATCCTTAAATCCTAGAAGCGGACCAGATTACTCTAAGTTCCCAAAGTGCGAACTAGAGTATAAACGAGTTGACGAAAATCTCTGCGTCTCGAACTGTGGACTAAAGCATAAACTGTTTGACAAATCTCTAAGTCCCCGGAGCGTGGACCGAAGCATGAACACAAATTGGGCGCGAGTCAACCGGGGGGAGAATAACACTAAGTCACCAGAATGCAGAGTGGTGTATAAACATTGATAAATAGACGAGTGGATTCCGACCATTTTCTATTCCGCAAACTTCGGCCTGGAATCGACAGGAGGATTATTAACCCGCTGAGGATGGAGTTCGACCATCCAACTAGTGACCTGGCCAAATCAATGCTGGGGGCAGGGGTACAAAACACTAAAAAGCCGAATACGACAGCTTACTATAGCTCTAGCGTGGCGTTCTTTATAACTTGAGGCAGCGACTACAGGGAGGCCTCAATACAGAACCAATCGAAACGGCATCCAAAGCTAAGAGCAACCTACTATATCATACCTCAGACCAAGGGTCAATGCCGATCCGCACCAAGCACATACGAATGTGACTCGGATGTTTTTTGAAAAACTATGACCCCCAGAGTATGGAAAGGAGGGTAAACCACGAATACTTGGTCAAAAATTCTCCAGCACCCTCGTTTGATTCGTCAGGAGGAGTATGAAACTGGATGAGCATAACCCGACTGCATTTGTAGCCAACTTTACCCCGAGATCTGATTACAGAGCATGAACCAAAGTGGACGTGGATGACCATCCACTGTCCAAATTACGCCCTGAAACTTACGGGGTATCGAAGTATTCCTCTTGGAATGAAAAACCACGATAAAATCCGAGATAGGCGAGACCTAGTCTCCCATCAACTGACATGATCCCACGATCCAACGGGAAAGAGAGTAAAGCTAAAGTGGGCGTGGCTGGCCTTCCTACTTATCGGTATATGCCCCAGACCTGGGGGCACGAGCGAGAAGCAAGATGAATGTGAACCGACTATTCACCAATCACCTCTAATGTCTTTGGAGTTTAGGTGAAAACATAAACATAGCTAGGACGAGACTCAACCGTCCATGCAGTACATTTATCAACCCGAGACTGGGAGAAGACGCATTGTAACGACCCGTATTTTTACGGATCGACAAGTTCGTCAAAATCTGGAATTTTAGCATTTTTAAGTCATTTCAGATTTTAGGCAGAATTTCGCTAAGTCTTAGGTCGTAAACGACCTAAGTGATAGGTCGTGACCGACTTAAGAAGATAGTGGGTTGGTTGTATGTTGGTTTAGGTCATAGACGACCTGGGAAGGTGGAGCGACCTAAGAGTTAGGTTGTAGGTTAGCTTAGGTCGTGTTGAAAGTTATGTCGTGTGCAACCTAAGGATGAGGTGGTTAGGTCGTATGGCAGTTTAGGTCGGTTGAGCGACCTAGGAGTTGATAACTTATAGAGTCTAGACGACTTATGGGGTAGGCGACCCAAGTTTTGAGCGACCTAAGAGATAGGTTGGTAGCGACCTAAGTAAACCAGTAGTTAGCGACCTATAGTAGTTCGCGACCTAAGGGTTAGCGAGTTAACAACCCAGTATTTAGCGACCTAGTGGATAGCTTGTTAGCGTAGTTAGGTCGTTAGGCGACCTAAGGAGTTAGGACGCGTGAGTTGTTAGGTCGCTGGGTTTTGTCTAGGTGTTAGGTCGCGTGAGTGATAGGTCGCGTAAGCGCTTAAGCGTTAGGTCGCTGATGCGCTTAAGTGTTAGGTCGTAACCTCATTAGGTCGTAGGATGGAGAGCTTTGTTAGGTCGCGTAAGGCTTAGCAGTTAGGTCGAAGATGTGCTTAAGCGCTAGGTCGCAGGTGCGCGTTAGGTTAGGTCGTAGAGGCTGGGGGTTTTGTTAAGTCGTAGGTTGGTAAGTCTTTAGGTCGGTAGGATTTAGGTCGTAGGTCATGAACGACCTAACTCCGAGCGACTTAGGGGAATTTCAGCTATAAATAGGAAGGGTTTTTCTCACTTTTTGGGATCCGGATTTCGAAGCGACGAAGTGCTGCCATTTTGAGAGCTCGACTTCTACACTTCTTCACTTCTTCTCTCCACTCTAATCTAGTGTTTCCATCCATCCAAGTTGAAGATCAAATTGAAGATTCAAGAGCTTAGATTGAAGATCTTCATCTTTTGAAGTGAGATTTCTTCGTTTGGAGCGGATTCGTGATAGATCAAGCTTGATCCTTCGCTGTCCAGTTCTGAAGCGTGTTGATTTGAGGTTGTTTAGGTGATTTGGTGAGTGGTGATTATCTCTCACACGGATCCAAAGGAGTAGATCGGATTGTTGGCTCGATTTGGTGTTAAAATAGGGATTTCCATGCATTTTCTTCATCCTAAGTGTAGATCCATATAGATCCATTGTTCATGATGATGTTACATCCATTTTATCATATGTTAACCTATGCAAGTTCATTCATCGAGTTTGTAGAGATATTGTTCATGTTTTCATGCTTGTTAGACTTTCAACTCTTTAATTACGAAAATGCCATTATTGTTATAATTGTCTACTTAGATCATATTCGAACGTTTGATTGCTTGGATTAATGTTTGATTTGATTGATTGCTATGAATTAGATGATTGATGGTTTGATTTAGACCAAAGGTGATTCAAAAGCTAAGAGAAAGGCTCTTGAATTGGGAAAGCTGCTCGTGGCATATGTAGCGGGATGATGAAGCTCTTATGCATAGATTTGATGATGTGATGTTGAGATGAAGCTTTGCGAAGATGTGATGAAGCGAGGCAATAATGTGATGAAGACTTGGTTTAATCCAGACGGGATCATTCCAAGCACGTTGGTAACTCGGTGATATGATTCGAGTTAAGAGTAATGGATGCTTGAGAGGCGCTTGAGCTAGTATGGAAATAGTCGTCAAGGAGGATGACTAGGAGGCTTGGGTAGCATCGTTGTTGAAGGTTCTAGCATGCTCTAAGCAAGAGTACGTTTGGGCAGATTCGATAGTCCCAACGGCCAACTGTTGATGGTCGAGTACTCTGGGCAGATTCGATAGTCCTAGGCACGGGCTGCGACGACGTGCGGGAGTTATGTCTAGAACCGGGGTTTCCATTAGCCCTTGACGGACGGCTGAAAGAATGTGCCGGTCATTCAATTAACGGTGATACCGAAGCAATGATAACAGTGATAGCCATAGTCATGGATGTTTGGTTGTATCGTCAATCGGACTCAAGAGCGGTATTTTCTGGGTGCTTATCTGATTTAGGCCTTGGTACTTGGAAAACATCGCCCTTGACTCGAATGATTATTATTATTTTACCTTGAATTGTATGCTCTGCTATGTTGCTTCTGCTTAGTGTGTGTCTGGGGCTATCACTGTAGAAAGAAGTGGAGTGGGAGTGTTGTATTCCTATTCCTTTTCCTTTATGCTCTTTTGGTATGTTGTTAGTTAATTTACTGCTCACTAAGACTGTCGTCTGACTCAAGGCTTTATGTTTTAATTCTTATCGCCTTGGGCTGTTCGTCCATTTTGGGACGGGCAGACTAGGTAGCAGGTGACAGGTGCTGTTCTTGCTTCCCGCGTTGCTGATATCGAAGACGAGCTGGAGGGTTGCATATTATCTTCTTATTATATGTACTGGATGTTCCGCTGTTTGTATTCTCTGAGTGTTATGTAGTGAGGCTTGTTGTATTGACCATTCAGATGCTTGTATTCAACTATTATGAAGTTTTATTGATGGGATTTTATTCTGTGAAGCTTTACTACATATATGTTCTATTGTATTTTGTCCATGCGCTGTGAGTAATACGATAGATTCTGTTGTTTTAATTTACCTTGACAATCGTCCATGGTCGCCTGGCACACTTTACAGCGCACTTTCACTAGATTCGGTGCAGGGGTCATGGGCGGTCGTCACATTTGGTATTAGAGCATTGGTTAATCGATTTTACCCAACGCTCGCTGTAGTAACTACGTATGAGAGACGTAATTGTATTTTGATGGATGATTACTATATATAATATAGTAGTTTAGCAGTAAGTTAGTCCTTTATGCAGTTGTTTCTCTAGATGTTCTGATCATTCCTTTTTATAGATATTGAGAATGAGTCGAAGAGGGAGACCAGCTGCTAGGGAAGGCCGTGCTACTGAGGGGACTGCTGATTATGCAGCCATGTTCGAAGCTATGATGACTTCGATCATGAGAAGGATACCAGTTCCGGGGGCAGCAGTAGATGTTGGAGTTCAAGTCCAAACTCCAAAACCAGTGGATTTTGCTAAGTTGTGCAAGGATTATACTGCTCTTGGAGGGAAGGTTTTCTTGGGAACAGAATCAACTATCGAAGTCCAGAGATGGATAGATGCTTGTAGAAGGATCTTTGGTGATTTGGGAATTGAGGATGCAACTAAGAGGAAGTTGGCATCGAGGCAGCTTCAAGGGAGAGCTTCTGATTGGTGGAACTCTATTACCATCAATACTCCGGAGGAAGAGATTACTTGGGAGCAATTCCAAGTCAGATTTGAAGCTAAGTTCATTTCTACAGCTCAGAAGTCTGTTCTGTTCAAGACGTTTGTGGAGCTCAAGCAAGGTGGAAGACCAGTTCTTGAGTATGTTTCTGAGTTCGAGCTTTGTCCAAGTATGCCCGATCGTATATCGAATCTGCCTATCAGAAGAATGAGAAGTTTGTGATAGGCTTGGACAGTTATCTGGGGAGACAGTTGGTGGATCATTTGGATGATTCATTTGAGAAGCTTGTGGAGAAAGCTCTCAGGAATGAGAGTCTGTTTCCTAAGGAAGGATCTGTTGTTGCTGTGACCAGGGAAGAGTCTAAACCCCAGCAGGGTGGAAACAAGAAGAGGAAGCAGCAGCTGCAAAAGGGTAAGGATGGCCAGAAGAAGCCGAAGGGCGAGGTGACTTGCTACAATTGTCAGCAGAAGGGCCATTTCTCGAAGGATTGTAAGAATCCGAAGGTGCCGATGAAGTGTCACAACTGTGACAAGCCGGGGCATTTCAGGAAGAATTGTCCAGAACCGAGGAGGGACAAGCAGATTGTGCAAGCTTATGCTTTGGGAGCTGTTCCGTCGTCTTCAAAAGCTCCTACCGCTGAAGAGAAAGGAAAGAGTGTGGTGGTTCAAGGTACTCTTTTCCTATGTGGTGTTCCAGTTAGAGTTCTGTTTGATACTGGAGCGTCGCATTTGTTTGTTTGTAGCGAACTCGTAGGCCGGTTAGGTTTGGAACCGGATATTGTTGATAGGCCATTGGTTGTGACTAATCCAGTTGGGGGTTCGTCTTGTTTGTGTATGTTATGTCGTGGTCTAGTTGTATCGAGTCATGGTTGCTCTTTTGCTTGTGATTATTTTGTTCTGAACTTTGCGGGGTTTGGAATTATTTTGGGTATGGACTGGCTTAGGAAGTATGCGGCTAAGGTTGATTGCGAAAGGTTGGAGGTGACAGTCGAGAATGTGGAGGGGCGAAAGATTGTGATACGATGTAAGCATGAAGAAGGCGTCTTCATGAGCTTCATGTATTCGCTAGTTGTTCCACGGGATGGACTGTCATTAGTGCCAATCGCGAATGGATTCGAGGATGTCTTTGATGAAGTCAAAGGGTTGCCGCCGCATAGAGAGATCGAGTTTTGTATAGATCTAGTTGAAGGAGCCAGACCTGTTGTGATGCCTCTTAGGCGGATGGCGCCTAGGGAACAGCAAGAGTTGAGGGTGCAAGTTGATGAACTTTTGCAGAAAGGATTCATTCGGCGTAGTGTGTCCGAGTGGGGTGCACCAGTTGTGTTTGCAACCAAGGCAGATGGGTCGTTGAGATTGTGTGTGGATTATCATGAGCTGAACATGGTGACTAAGAAGAACAAGTATCCATTGCCGAGGATAGATGACTTGTTTGATCAGCTTTACGAAGCTAAGGTGTTTTCTCAGATGGATTTGGCAACGGGATTTCACCAGTTGAGAGTGGCTAAGGATAGTGTGCCGAAGACTGCTTTTAGGACACCATCCGGTTTCTTTGAGTGGCTGGTAATGCCGTTTGGATTGACTAACGCGCCAGCATATTTCGTGGATCTTATGAATAGAGTGTTCAGAGATCAGCTGAACAAGTTCGTACTTGTGTTCGTGGATGATATTCTGATTTATTCCAGAATGGAAGAAGAGCACAAGACGCACTTGCATATTGTTTTGGAAATCTTGCGGAAACATCAGCTGAAGGCTAAGTTTTCGAAGTGTCACTTCTGGAAGAGTGAAGTGAGGTTCTTAGGCCATGTGATTTCTGGAAATGGAATAGCGGTTGATCCCGCTAAAGTGGCAGCAATCCAGGATTGGGTCAGACCTAAGAATGCATCTGATGTGAGAAGCTTTCTTGGATTAGCAGGATATTATCGTCGGTTTATCAAAGACTTTTCCAAGGTGGTGCACCGTTAACAGGATTAACGAAGAAGAACCTGGGGTTCAGATGGGATGATAAGTGTGAGCAAGCTTTCAGAATCCTGAAAGAGCGATTGACGAGTGCTCCTGTTTTGACTATTCCAAGTGGGAATGACGAGATGGTGGTTTACACCGACGCATGTGGTACTGGACTTGGAGCAGTGCTAATGCAGAAGGATAAAGTTGTTGCGTATGCAAGTCGACAACTGAAGCCGCATGAAAGGAATTACCCAACTCATGATTTGGAGTTAGCGGCGATTGTATTTACTCTGAAGATATGGAGACATTATCTATTAGGAGTTCGATTCGAGTTGTTTACGGATCATAAGTCGTTAAAGTATCTTTTCTCCCAAAAGGATTTGAATCTTCGGCAGCAACGTTGGCTAGAGTTTTTGGCATCATATGATTTTGGTATAGCTTATACTCCGGGAAAAGGTAACGCAGTGGCAGATGCGTTAAGTCGAAGACATGCAGGATTGGGAGCCATGTTTTCAGAATGGAAGAGTCTCGAGTATTTAGCTGGATTTGACTTCAGGTCTAGGTGTGAATTGGAACCTGAGATGTTGGCAAACTTATCGATAAGACCTACTCTTGTGGAAAGGATTGGCGAGAGCCAAAAGCGAGACGATAAGCTTGTCAAGATTATCCGTGAATTGGAATCTGGATTGGATCCAGAAAAGGATAAAGGATTCGAGGTCGATCGAGAGGGTTGGCTTCGGAAGCAAGGACGACTAGTTGTTCCCGATATAGATGAATTGAGGAGTGAAGTTCTGAAGGAAAGTCATCACTCGAAGTTGACAATTCATCCAGGTGGAAATAAGATGTATCGGGATATGAGGAGAACCTACTACTGGGAAGGCATGAAGAAGGATGTTGGAAATTTTATTTCCAAGTGTATGAACTGCCAGTTGGTAAAAGCCGAATAGAAGAAGCCAAGTTGATTGCTTCAGCCATTAGAAGTTCCTACATGGAAGTGGGAACAAGTGTCGATGGATTGCCTAGAACAAGAACGGGAAATGAAGGGATTTGGGTCGTTGTAGATCGTTTGACTAAGAGTGCACGATTCATTCCTGTTCGATCGACTAGGACTGCATCAAAGTTGGCTGAGTTGTATGTTAAGTGGATAGTTCGATTCCATGGTATTCCGAAGAGTATAGTGAGCGATCGAGATCCATTGTTCACTAGTGGATTTTGGAAGAGCTTCCAGGAAGTTTTGGGAACCGAGTTGTGTTTGAGTACAGCTTATCACCCTCAAACAGATGGTCAGACCGAGAGAGTCAACCGAGTTTTGGAAGATCTTCTTAGAGCATGTGTTATGGACTTCGGAGGATCATGGGAAGATCACCTTCATTTGGTGGAGTTTGCATACAACAACAGTTACCAATCAAGCATTGGTATAGCACCATATGAGGCATTGTATGGAAGACCGTGTAACTCTCCGACATGTTGGTTAGAGACCGGAGAAAAGCTGATACTTGGGCCAGAGATGATTCATCAGACTTCAGACTGTATAGAGATCATTCGACAACGAATGAAGGCAGCCCAAGATCGTCAGAAGAGTTATGCCGATAAACGTCGTAAGGATTTGGAATTCGACGTTGGGAATATGGTTTTTGTGAAGATTTCTCCACTGAAGAATGTTATTCGATTCGGGAAGAAAGGAAAATTGACTCCGAGATTTGTTGGACCATTCCCGATTATCGAGCGAATTGGAAAGCTCGCCTATAGATTGGAGTTACCGGAGAAGATGTCGGGTGTGCACAATATTTTTCACGTATCATATCTACGGAAGTACGTGCACGACTCGAGTACGGTGGTTTCTGCTGATAGCTGTGAAGATTTCGAAGTTGATCCAGTCAATAGAAGACCTCGTAAGCCGCTTCGTGTTGTGGAAACTGACACGAAACAGCTTAGGAGGAAGGTAGTTAAGTTGCTCAAGATACAATGGAGTGACGATGATAACGACTGTACGTGGGAGGTGGAAGAGAGGATGAAAGCAGCTCATCCCGAACTCTTCAAGGTATGGCCCTAAGGTCGTGACCGACTTAAGAAGATAGTGGGTTGGTCGTATGTTGGTTTAGGTCATAGACGACCTGGGAAGGTGGAGCGACCTAAGAGTTAGGTTGTAGGTTAGCTTAGGTCGTGTTGAAAGTTATGTCGTGTGCGACCTAAGGATGAGGTGGTTAGGTCGTATGGCAGTTTAGGTCGGTTGAGCGACCTAGGAGTTGATAACTTATAGAGTCTAGACGACTTATGGGGTAGGCGACCCAAGTTTTGAGCGACCTAAGTAAACCAGTAGTTAGCGACCTATAGTAGTTCGCGACCTAAGGGTTAGCGAGTTAACAACCCAGTATTTAGCGACCTAGTGGATAGCTTGTTAGCGTAGTTAGGTCGTTAGGCGACCTAAGGAGTTAGGACGCGTGAGTTGTTAGGTCGCTGGGTTTTGTCTAGGTGTTAGGTCGCGTGAGTGATAGGTCGCGTAAGCGCTTAAGCGTTAGGTCGCTGATGCGCTTAAGTGTTAGGTCGTAACCTCGTTAGGTCGTAGGATGGAGAGCTTTGTTAGGTCGCGTAAGGCTTAGCAGTTAGGTCGAAGATGTGCTTAAGCGCTAGGTCGCAGGTGCGCGTTAGGTTAGGTCGTAGAGGCTGGGGGTTTTGTTAAGTCGTAGGTTGGTAAGTCTTTAGGTCGGTAGGTTTTAGGTCGTAGGTCGTGAACGACCTAACTACGAGCGACTTAGGGGAATTTCAGCTATAAATAGGAAGGGTTTTTCTCACTTTTTGGGATCCGGATTTCGAAGCGACAAAGTGCTGCCATTTTAAGAGCTCGACTTCTACACTTCTTCACTTCTTCTCTCCACTCTAATCTAGTGTTTCCATCCATCCAAGTTGAAGATCAAATTGAAGATTCAAGAGCTTAGATTGAAGATCTTCATCTTTTGAAGTGAGATTTCTTCGTTTGGAGCGGATTCGTGATAGATCAAGCTTGATCCTTCGCTGTCCAGATCTGAAGCGTGTTGATTTGAGGTTGTTTAGGTGATTTGGTGAGTGGTGATTATCTCTCACACGGATCCAAAGGAGTAGATCGGATTGTTGGCTCGATTTGGTGTTAAAATAGGGATTTCCATGCATTTTCTTCATCCTAAGTGTAGATCCATATAGATCCATTGTTCATGATGATGTTACATCCATTTTATCATATGTTAACCTATGCAAGTTCATTCATCGAGTTTGTAGAGATATTGTTCATGTTTTCATGCTTGTTAGACTTTCAACTCTTTAATTACGAAAATGCCATTATTGTTATAATTGTCTACTTAGATCATATTCGAATGTTTGATTGCTTGGATTAATGTTTGATTTGATTGATTGCTATGAATTAGATGATTGATGGTTTGATTTAGACCAAAGGTGATTCAAAAGCTAAGAGAAAGGCTCTTGAATTGGGAAAGCTGCTCGTGGCATATGTAGCGGGATGATGAAGCTCTTATGCATAGATTTGATGATGTGATGTTGAGATGAAGCTTTGCGAGGATGTGATGAAGCGAGGCAATCATGTGATGAAGACTTGGTTTAATCCAGACGGGATCATTCCAAGCACGTTGGTAACTCGGTGATATGATTCGAGTTAAGAGTAATGGATGCTTGAGAGGCGCTTGAGCTAGTATGGAAATAGTCGTCAAGGAGGATGACTAGGAGGCTTGGGTAGCATCGTTGTTGAAGGTTCTAGCATGCTCTAAGCAAGAGTACGTTTGGGCAGATTCGATAGTCCCAACGGCCAACTGTTGATGGTCGAGTACTCTGGGCAGATTCGATAGTCCTAGGCACGGGCTGCGACGACGTGCGGGAGTTATGTCTAGAACCGGGGTTTCCATTAGCCCTTGACGGACGGCTGAAAGAATGTGTCGGTCATTCAATTAACGGTGATACCGAAGCAATGATAACAGTGATAGCCAGAGTCATGGATGTTTGGTTGTATCGTCATTCGGACTCAAGAGCGGTATTTTCTGGGTGATTATCTGATTTAGGCCTTGGTACTTGGAAAACATCGCCCTTGACTCGAATGATTATTATTATTTTACCTTGAATTGTATGCTCTGCTATGTTGCTTCTGCTTAGTGTGTGTCTGGGGCTATCACTGTAGAAAGAGGTGGAGTGGGAGGGTTGTATTTCTATTCCTTTTCCTTTATGCTCTTTTGGTATGTTGTTAGTTAATTTACTGCTCACTAAGACTGTTGTCTGACTCAAGGCTTTATGTTTTAATTCTTTTCGCCTTGGGCTGTTCGTCCATTTTGGGACGGGCAGACTAGGTAGCAGGTGACAGGTGCTGTTCTTGCTTCCCGCGTTGCTGATATCGAAGACGAGCTGGAGGGTTGCATATTATCTTCTTATTATATGTACTGGATGTTCCGCTGTTTGTATTCTCTGAGTGTTATGTAGTGAGGCTTGTTGTATTGACCATTCAGATGCTTGTATTCAACTATTATGAAGTTTTATTGATGGGATTTTATTCTGTGATGCTTTACTACATATATGTTCTATTGTATTTTGTCCATGCGCTGTGAGTAATACGATAGATTCTGTTGTTTTAATTTACCTTGACAATCGTCCATGGTCGCCTGGCACACTTTACAGCGCACTTTCACTAGATTCGGTGCAGGGGTCATGGGCGGTCGTCACATGCATGGTCATCCAAAAACTGGCTACAATAGCTCAGTATTAAAACTTATATATAGTGCTTACAGCTACTCAAGGCAACGACCGAAAGGATGCCCAGAGATAGAATCATTAAATCGATGCCAAAGCTTGTGGGCAACTGACTGTCACTCCAACCCGAAGGGCGAGTGAAGGATCATGAATGCACTAAATAGAAAATGCGTTACTCGAATATACAAGCAAATTCAAACTCATAGCAAGATCCAGCTATGCAGTTGCACGCAACTCGAGGCTGGCCCCTACTCGACATTTCCTTCAACGTGCTTTTAAGCCTGATCTTTGGCCATTTGCAAATAATCAATTAGAGCATTCAGAGCCCTTCATTATTTGACTAAACAACTCATGACAAGACTCTAGGATTCGACCAGAGTAACCATCAACATTGACCGTCCCAACCATATTTCACATTGAATGTTATGCAAAATAGTTACATCTTTACTCAAAGAATCTGGGATGGCACCTGCTAAGCCGACGGTCGATATTACAGCCAGCCATGGCGACCCTTTCTAGGTGCTGAATATCAGATCACAGCTCAGTGCAGTGATGATAAAAGAATTAGTTGGATTTTTATAAATAAATGATGATATGTTCCCTTGGACCCATTCTAACATGCATATGTGATTTCATTAACTATCGCGAGCCATGCATTGGATATCAACCCGAAGCTACAAAAGCTAGCACAATCTCTATTGATTTCATCATGAAAGCTCCACTCTTACTTTTAGGCTCACCCCATCAACGTCTATGCCTACCAGCCGTTGCGATAGGGCATACAATGACCTGAGACGTCTGAAAGACTACTTAAATAGAATATCGAAGTAAGCTAATTTGATATCACTTATTTCCCACGAAGGGCTATCCAAGGACGGAAATTAGCAGACCTCACACCCAAATTCACTACCTCAGATGACTATTCGAAGAGTAGCAGAGAACCAACCATAAGATGGAAAATATACGCGGATGGAGCATCCAATGATCAGTGTTATGGCATAGGAGTCATGATAATGACTCCTGAGGAACGATCAATCTGCTACGTCCTAAAACTCGATTTACCTGTAACAAACAACGATGCTTAGTATGAAGCCTTGACTGCCAGCCTCAAACTTGCTAGAGGATTTGAAGTGAAAACTTTACATATCTTTTGTGATTCCTGATTAGTAGTATGCAAAGTTAATGAAGTTGATCTTGCTAGGGGGCATTGTCTTGCTCCTTATCTCGACCAGGTCCAAGAGCTACTAGCCGACTTCACGTATTACATCATTACACACATCCTCAGCGATCAAAATGAAAAGATTCAAGTCACTGGCCATGTTGGCCAGTTTCAGGGACGCACAACGGACGTACTTTGTTTTGATTAAAATACTTAATATTTCAAGCATTAACGGATAGAGATCGGCTAAATCTTGGAGACAGAGCCAGAAAAGGGGTCATGGTTGACTCCTATCAAAGACTATCTACAATGAGAAATTCTTACTGAATGGAGGAATACAGATCCTCCTCAAAGCTTCATGTCAAATCATCCAAGAAGAAGTCATGTGTAGAAAGAAGTTTATCCATTCCCATGCTTTGGTATATCGTCCATAATGATATCAAATGAGTCTTGAGCAAAGTATATGAAGAAGAATGCGTCGAGTACGTCAGGAAGCAAACTCTAACAAAGAAAATACTCCGCTACGGGCATTACTGGCCAACTATCAATCAAGATGCGGTTGATCATGCTAGACAATGCGATGAGTGCGAGATGTTTGCAAAAAATCTGGGAACCCCTCCGATGGAAATTACTTAAATGGCTAGTCCGTAGCCATTTGCCACTTGGGGGCATTGACATCATCGTCTTCTTTCCGATCCAAAAGGTGACGTGGAATACGCCATCATAGCGGTTGATTACTTTACCAAATAGGCAGATGAAGAACTTTAAACCACGACCAAGATGAAGAAAATAATCAACTTCATTGTCCTTAATGTCATCTGTCCTTATGACCTTCCATGATCCATTATAATTGGTTGAAGCTATGAACAAAATCATCATAAAGTCTATTCTGAAGAGAGGTTTGGAAAAGGCTAGAGGTAAATGGGTGTATGAACTCTCAACAGCATTATGGGCTTGTAGAACTACCCATGAGTTCGTGACTGGCCATACTCCATTCGCCCTTACTTATGGCTCCAAGGCCATCATCTATGTAGAACTTGAAGTACCCTCTTATCGAGTGGCTGATGACAACCGATATTACACAAAAAAAATATAAACAAGGAATTGCAATTGAATTGCAATTAAACTAGAGGGGATTGGTGATAACTCACGAAAGTATAAAACGCATCCCGGAGCCAATGGCAAGAACCTGTACCCAAATGAGCACGTTTTTAGTCATAAAATTCGACTTCTTGAAATCAACAGAATTTCGATTTTTACATATGGTTATTAAGAAAAGACTGGATTAGATAACCGAAGTTTACTAGCCCTAAAATATCAGACACAGATGGCCACTGATGAACTGCAATCCTGAATTTATACTATTGGAAATCGACCAAGCGTTGGGACGACCAAAGAAGGATACGACACTTCAGGAGGATAAAATTGAAGAATAATGACTATTCAGAAAATATGATGGATTTCTTTCTAGAGACTCTAACTTGCTTCGATTCAAAGCACGTCATGTATGCAACAAGACGTACTTTGGGGGGCAAAGTGTTAACCAGTTATTTGACCGGTAACGAGCGGCTTGGCACAGAGTTCCCATTTGGCATTCATGGTTCGGCACACAGATGTTACTTGTTTTGGGCCAAGGTATCTTGCCACTAGGCCCACCAGGGAAGTCCAACCCATCATCGTCTATAAATAGAGAGGCAGGGGCACAGTGAAATGGACCTTTTTTGGGAGAACACTAGGGAGACTCTGCCGCTTTCAAGAGTCACTCTATTCAGTTCAAACTTGTATTCAAGTCATTAATATATGGATTGTATCTGTATTCAACTACTTGTGAAAGAAATAAAGATCAAAACTCAAAGTGGACGTAGGCAGTTACGCCGAACCACTATAAATCTGGTGTTCTCGTTTTTGTTGTTCTTTTGGCATTGAATTACACTATTTTTCAGTTCTAATTTACTTTCATCATTAATCTCTCTACACAATCTTTCTCAACGAGGTTAGTGACCAATTTTGGTGCTAACATTAATACATCATAAAAATACCAATTCCACTTCGAGGAGGATATCGCGGTATATAGGGTCATACGCTATTATGCGGGGCGCATAGGGTCTCATCCGCTATAATGTGCGGGAATATCACTCTAAATACTAATATATATATATATACACACTATATATATTATAGCATTCAACAAACAACAAATTTATAAATTCAACAAGCATCCAAAATTTATTTCAACTATTTAAAATTTAAATTTTGGTAATTCAAATGAGTGAGAATTTTCTCACCTCGATTTTATTTGCAGACCATTCCAATCCCAACTTGTTTTTTTTCATGATTTTTGGACCTCGTATGTAAATTTTATTAAATTTAATTAGCTATCAAAATTTTCAAATTTCAGTTTAAATAACTAACTGTTAAAATTTAAATTAGCTAAATCATCATAGTTAATTACCCTCACACGCAGCTGTGCCTCCCGGTGATCGCGACCTGACACCATCGCGCTGCTCTGCCACGAACACTCGCCCACGAAAACGTGCCCCATCCCAATCCGCCGCCCCCTCCAATCGTTTGCTTCCACCATCGTGCTTCCATTCGCGACTGCCAAACAAACGCAATCCCTAACCATCGACTTCTCACTCACGCGACCTTCCTCGACCTTACTAATGTCGCAACCTCCTCCTCAACAGGTAGCCACGCTTACACAGACTCGGCCATGAGTGCCAACTCCAACCACAAACTCCATCGCTAAGCCACCCTCTACCTCCTCCCAACTATCGACTTCGACATCGCATCTTAAGCTCGAGCTCGAGCCCACTTCCATGTTGCCTCTTCGCGAACTCGATCACATCTGACACTATTCGAACTTCACCAAACCGTCGCACGCTCTCCACCACCCCCTCGCGAGAGTATCGACTGCACCACTTGTAACGACCTGTAATTTTCGATAATTAAAAATAATTGATTTAATGAGATTTTGTGACTTAATGTTGGAAGAAATAAAAATTTGTGATTAATAATATGAATATAGCTGGAATAAAATGAAATAGTATTAATTTAAGGTAATTGATAACTGCTTTAAATGTAACTCCAATTAATTAAAAGGATTAAAGAGTTATAATTGGTATAGACTATAAATAAATTATAATAATGTACGTATTAATGGAAAATTGGATTGAAAGAGCAATTGATAATTTAAATGTTGATTAATTTATGAAATAATGTATAATAAATTGTAATTAAATAAAATTAGTGTTTTAGTAGTAATTATAACACTTATAGTAGAAAATAAACTTATAAGATGTGACTAAAAGTTAATGGTGACAATTATTATATGTTACCTATTGATTTAGCCTGTTAAATTTAAATTGGGAATCAATTGCAAGTA
This sequence comes from Allium fistulosum, assembly GCA_030737815.1. NCBI lineage: Eukaryota > Viridiplantae > Streptophyta > Magnoliopsida > Asparagales > Amaryllidaceae > Allium > Allium fistulosum. The sequence goes on from CM060905.1 coordinate 1,045,864,148, forward strand.
ATTCACTTGATTAGTGCAGTTAATGTAGATTAAATTGATAATTGTAGAATAGCATTCAATAAGATGCAACCAATGTAAATTTTATTCATAATATGACAATTGATTGAATAAAAAGAATTGAAATCAAGTTTGATCAATTTATTGGAATTTTAATTATAATAAATGGATTTATTACAATTAAATGTATTTAAATATTTCATTAATGAAAAGTAAAATGACAATGGTAAAGTATTAGTTTAACAAGATATAAACAAATGTTAACTATCTCTATAGAGTAATAAATGATTGAATAAAAGATTGACACCAAATTGAATCAATTTATTGGAATTAAATTATAATTAATTGGATTTAATTACAGTTGAAATTGATATGAAAATTTGTTTTAAATTATTTATAAATGTCTAAGTAATCAAAATGATGAAATTTGTTAGTTTATAGATCTTGAATTAAAAAGTGATTAATTAATTTAATATTAATTTATTTAATAATGTAAAAATAGCCATTTTGGCCACTGTCTCGGATTTTGACGAAACAAGTTTCATCGGATTAGTAACGGTGAATTATTGTAGGATTCCAAGTTTCATAGCGATCGGACTTGTCGTTTGATCGTACGGACTCGAAATGCGTAGAAATCAATTTAATTAAATTCAATTGAAATCAATTTGAAATAAGCTAATTTTAGGCTAACTTCTTCATACGATGGAATTAGGACTTGAAACCTGTTCTATTGAGTTTAAAACTATTGAAAACATCTATTTTGATATATGGGATGACCCATTTTTGTTTCAGGAACGAAACGGGCTTTTCGGGTCGTTTATCGTTCCAATCCAAATCGATCTGGTCCATTCTTTCTATATTCAGATCTGCTTATATATAGGCTGTTATAAACACTAGGTGTTTGTTATACCATTTTTCTATACGTACATTTCCTTCTCATCTCCTCTTTCCAACGGTAGACAAACCAAAACCTATTTCTCAATTCCAAATTCAATTGCAAATTAAAATCAAATCAAAAAATTAAAACTCCTCAAACTATATCGAGTTATATATCAATTCGAAGCTTTCGACGAGCGCATTCTAATGCAATGATTTTTTTCTCGAATTGGTTCACCATTAGGCCAGAAATTGATGATGAAATCTCGATCGTTCATTTGGTCATGATCAACTTTGACGGATCATCGAATCGCGGGTACCATCGTGTGGAGAGGACCGCGCGTTGTTCATCGGTGGTGTTCGCTTGGAGGTTTGATGGCTGGATCGCTTGAATAAATGCGATTAAGGTTATGGAACAACGGCGACGGCTGGGTAATTCATCGCTGTTAGGTGATGTGACCGATCGCATGGGGATCGTGAGGCCAAGAGGGGGACAACGCAGCTCGTCTGGGTGGCACGCCTTGGCCGCGGCTCGTCTGGGTGGCACGTTCGGTGGTGAATGTTTCATGGTCGTGGCGGCTAAAAGCTGAAACCTGGTGCGTGATTAGGGTTTGGAACGAAGGCAACCGTTGGTGACATGTAAATTTCCTTTTCCTATATTTACTTTATTATTTTAATTTTCAATCGTTCTAATCGTCATAACTTTTACGTACGAGGTCAAACTCACGCGCCGTTTATTTCGTTGGGATCGTATCAAAATTATGGACATTTTGGCACTATTTAGGATGAATTCTGAGACTGCTCAAATTTGGACCATATTTTGGATTTCAAATCGATTTGAAATCAAAGGTGAGTGTTTTGACCCACTCACAATTACTAAACTATCATGTGTTAGTTAAATTAAATTTATGAAGTGATTCGAAATTAATTGATCGATGTTTGGTATGTTAAATCGTCATTCTAGTTAAATTTGACTTTTATTGCATTTAATCCTCGTTCAATTTAATATTGAATTTTTAATTGTCAATTTATTACCTGTTATTGATTATAAGTTATATATTGATGTTTATTGATTGATTTGTATGATGATTGTGATGGATGTTGATTGTTGATATTGGATGACTGGATGTTGTATTTTATATTGTTATAGCACTGCAAGTTCCCAATTGGTTGAAATGATACATACCCGGATGATCTATAGATTAGGGAAAATCATTATGGGTTGAAATGATATACTCGAGCGATTTTATGGATTTTATTTAATTTGGGATTGCGGTTTGAAATGATGTATAACCGTAAAATTTTAAAATTGCAGATTGAAATGATAAATATCCGTATCACTTGACCCTAGGGTAGAAAATTATATACGGATACCGGATTGGTTAAATTAAATGATTTTTGAATCTTTAAATTTTGAATTCAGTTATGTAACGACCCATAAATTTTGATTGGTTTTAATAATGTATTTAACTAAATTTTGTGAAAATTTTAAATAATTGAATTTTGAAATAAAAATTTAATATTTGAATTACGTATAATTAAATATAGCAAATGAGAAATTTTCAATTTATAATATTGAAGTTTATTTTATTGTATAACTTTATTCAAACTCATATCAGTTAATAATTGTCGGTAATAAAATGTTTTCCAAACCTGAATATTTTTATACAGTAAATTTCTAAATCTTCTTCTGAGTGAGATGTCATCTTTCGTTTTTCCAAATTTGGACTTCTACTGCTCCGTTTATCTTAATTCTGGCAAAATAGCAGCATTTTCGGTACCGATTATCGACTTTTGATGGGATGATCGTGCCACTAATATCTGTGTACCATTTTGATCGTCTCGTCGTACTGATCTCCACGGTATATTCAACTCTGCATTTTGAGATCTGGTACACGCCGAAAAGAATAAACTGTTCATTGTAACGGTACCTTTAATTGTGACCGTTAATTCTCCTTCGGTTTCAAATTTTTGAAACATGCTGCACACAAATATTAATTGCTTTAATAACTTTGCTGAATCAACGTACTATGGTTACAACTCCATCATTTCAATTTACTTTATGGTGGTACATTTCTTCCCTTATCTGTCTGTTCACTTCTTCTAGTCTCTGCCAAAACTTGCTTTTACAAATTAAAATTATATAAGTTTTCGTTTCTATTTGCAACTGAGCTATTCTCCTCCCTTATTCCCATCTTCCAACACCCCTCCTACCGCCTGTGCACCCGACCCACTGTTCTCCTCCCTCCTCCATGAAATTTCATAGCCGCACGTCACCGAGCAAACCACCACCGTTCAACTCGCCCACACCTCCGACCTTTCCCCGTGCTCGATCTCCTCTCTCTAGATCCGCCTTTTGCCAAACCCCACCAGATCTTGCCGCACCCCATCTCCACTGCCCAACCGAGAGCACCCATGCCTCGCCAAACCCCTCATCGTTCCCCTCACCTTCGGCCTTCACTTCCCCTAGCCACACAAACCCGATACCTTGATCACCCAGCCTCTGCCACCTCCGCCGTATGCCACTCCGCCTTGTGACAGCCGAACATCCACTCGCTCCACTCCTTCCCTCACGCCTCCTTGAACCCGAGATCTCCTCCTCCACGGCAGCAGCACGCAAACCCCAGCAGCCACAATTTGTTTTCCTCCTCCTTCTTTTGGCTAGTGGTATACATTTTACAGTATTATATATGTTATATATATATTATGTTAATGTATATATATGTTTACATAACCAGATTTTCCAATTTATCTTAATAAAGTAGACGTGTGTTTATAGTAGTTATGTAATAGTATAATAAGATATATGTATATAAGTTTGAAAAGTATATTTATAATATGATTGAAGTTTATACAAGTCTTATTTGCTGTTCGTTTTAAATATAGATGATGGTGTGAGTTATTCTTATATGTGTTAGGTTGGTTGCATGAAAATAGATGGATATATGTTTGCAGTATGTATATTTTGAAGAAAGAAAATATTTTAAAGAGGTTATCAGTGTATATCCATTAGTTTATATACTTTTATATGTTAGTTAAACATAAAGTTATGTTAGTAATATACAGATATAAACAACTATTTTATTTGTTAGTATACGATTTATACAGTTTGTAAATATATGTTGCTTTTGGTTTATATAAATATAGTATAAATTTAATAAAGTCTAGGTCCTGTGTGCGAGTGTATTATATAAAGCAGCATCATATATATATATATATATATTTATTTATTTATTTATTTATTTCAACAGTTACGTGGGTATTTTCATATATACAAAGCATATAATCATTATAAAGTAGGAACATATTTGTAGTGTAAATATGTTTGAGTATATAAAGTGTGAAGTGGCTATTGGATTTTTAAATAAGTATACAGTGGATATGTTGTGGGTTTGTTGGAAGGAGATTTAGTATAATATGTATGTAAGTAATAAACATTGGTATTTGGGTATATGGATATATGTTTTAAATATGTTGATTTTAAATAAGTATATATATATATAAGTATTTACCTCAAAATATATTATGTATATATGTTGATTTTAATGTATGTGAGTTTGTATATGTTTATATATATTTATATATATGAGTATTCAAAAATTTGGGTTTTAATTTTTATGGATTTCAGAAAAAATATATATATAGATATAATATTTATTTGTTTGCTTTATGTTAAACAAATTTTGATTTGTTCTCATTCGATTTCTGTTATTAGCTCTATCCATCATATTCGTGCCAATCTAGCGATGCCTTGGATTCTTAACTCATTTCTGTGTCAAATCTATCTGACCTCGAAAGGTGAGCAATCACTCACGATTAAAGTTCTTATATTTATTAAATTTGATTTCAATTGAAACGACAATTGAAATATGCTGCTGTAGTTATTTAAATTGTTATATATGCTATTATCTATAACTGTTCACCTGTGGGATATGACACCATATCCTGATGTTTATATTTTATTGTTATTTATGATATATGCCTGTTGTTGTATTTTATATTACCTGTTATCACTCTGCAAGTTCCCTGTTAGTATATAATTCACTATGGGTTGAAATGATACATACCCGAACGGACTTTAGAATAAGAGGAAATCGTTATGGGTTGAAATGATAAACCCAAGCGATTTTCATTTGAATTGAAATTGGGATTACGGGTTGAAATGGTATCTACCCGTATATATTTAAATTACGGATTGAAATGATAAATATCTGTATCACTGAACCATATGATAGATATATATACAGACACCGTTGGTCCATATATATAAATATTTTGAAAATAAATTCTATGGATTTAGGAAGAAATATATGGTTTTAATAAAGGTTGATTCTTAAAATATTATATATAAATGGTAATGATATATATAGATTAAATAATGATATTTAATTTAATTAAGATGGATTTAATACATATAATATGTTTAAGTATAAAATTTATATTTCAAAATAGATTTTTGGTAATAATTTGAATAAGTTAAGGTTGGGAAGATAATTTGAATTTAGTTGAAATTTTATTCATTAAAGAATTTTATTTAATTAAACCGATTTGAAACTTATTGAAATTGAGATTTAAGATATGATTTATAATTTGGGTTTGATTTAAGCAAATTAATGAATATTTCTTGTTTAAATAAATTTAAGGAAATATTTAGTAGAATGTAATTTAAGGCTAGTTAAATGATATTGAATTTATTTAGTGAATATTTCCTGATTAAATAATAATGAAGTTAAATCAAGAGCTATATGAAACTGTTAAATTTAACTTTGAAATGTTGAATATTAAAGCTTTGAAATATATTGAAAATTTAAATGGTCTATTTAGAACTGAATTGAATTGATGAATTGAGCTTTGAAATTGAAATTGAATTTGGAATTTGAGTTGATTTGAATCGATTTGCGAGACTTGAGGAAATTATAAATACTTTACTTTATAAATTATTTAACCTATATATACTATTTTGAAAATAGATATATTTGAAATGAAATGATATTTGGGTTTGAAGTATAAATTAAATTGAAATGACCACGGTGTTATAGTGTATATTTCCACCTTGTAGATAGTTCTGAAGATCCTTAGAGGATGGTTATCCCCTCATCCTTTAAGTTACTTGTATTTCAGTTGATATTTCACTTGAGTTGGATTTATTGATATAAGAATGTTAATCCTGACTCGAGTGTTTTGTGTTTTGCTTTACGCTCGGGTCAGACCGAGTGATACAGCATTTGAGACCCACTCTTGGAGTTTGGAGCTTCATTTGGAGATCCAACTATGGTTTCAGCTTTCAGCTTTTCCAGTTGATTTGTTCAGAGAGGCCATCTATTCGTACTGAAGACTTCACTGTATTTGAGATATTCTGTTGTATTTTATTTCTAACTCTGATGTTTATATAGTAGCTTCATGAACTACTATTTTATCTATTCCGCTGCGTATTATTGTATTACTCTGTGTCTGTGATTCTGTGATTGATTTATTTACTTTATATGCTGAGTTTTGCCAAATTTAAATTAACAATCTGATATTTTTAATTATTTAAGTCTGACATGTGTGGATTTATTGTCGATTTGAATGGTTCAAAATACCGGGTCGTTACAAGTTAATTGGTATTTTGAAATAGAAATTTGATTCATATAAACTGAATTATTTTCGAAAGTCCAAGCATAAATGTTGGAATTGGAATTGATTTAATGAATTGTTCAAAGGATTTAAATTTGAATTTCAGAGTTGAAGTGTCTAATATAAATGAATTATCGAAATTGAGTTACTGGAATGTTTGGATATAACTTTGAAATCTATTTTAAAATAATTTAAACTATTTTAATTAAATTAACTATTTTAATCAATTTAAACTATTTTAATTTATTTTAATCTACTATAACCAATTTAATCCAATTTAATCCATTTTACCTATCTTCAAATAATTAAATTTATTTAATCTATTTTAAATTTATTTAATCTATTTAAAATCTATTTAAGATAATTTAAATCCATTCAATCTATTTTAAATTTATATAAATCATTTTAAATCTAATTAAATCAAATTTAAATCTATTAAACTATTTTTACTATTTAAACTATTTCAATCTATTTTAAACCATTTTTAAACTATTTTAAACTACTTATGACTACCTAAACTATTTTAAAAAAAATTTAGACTGTGTAAGATAAAGTATTTACATTTACATCCTTGATGATGATACAACCTAAGTTGGAATTTGGAATTGATATCTTTTTGTGAAATGACATATTCAAGTAAATATGATGGTTTGGAATGAGCATTTAATTAACCTATCTTATCGGCAATTTCAAAAGTGAATATGATTTTGAAAGTGAATATTGTTTTGAAAGTGAATATGATTACGAAAGTGATATGGTTTTGAGAATATGATATTTTGATATAAATTGTGAATTGACTTTTGAAATGTAAAAGAACCATCCGGTGTGAAATAAGCGTTTGGTTGTTAAAGAGACCGGGATCGGATATTGTCATACTCTCTGCCAATACCGAAAACCACTTTAACAACTGTGTATGTGGCGGAGATTCCAAAAATGAAGTAGGATGGTTTGGTGAACGATTCTGTATGAGGTATTTACGTGATCCTGACTTCCATGAGTCAGCTTGATGTGGCTAAAGTAGGAGCTATACCGGGCCAAGTAAGGTCATTCCTCCTATCGGGCACATTTCTTTGATATTATGTTTTGACCTTGTGATTGTTTTGGTGGCCACCCCTTGATTTTGATTATGGGAGTGTGTCCGAGGTGGGCGGTAGTAACTATTATGCGTTACCACCAGTCCGGGATTGCAATTGGTATATCTACCCTGGGTATTGCCTTGAGTGCCTTGTCGCATGCCTTATCGCGCCTTCTATGAGTTTGTTTTGTACCATACCTATGGAGTGCCCTCTGGGTAAACCTCACGGAGGAGCATAAAGTACTGTATAGACTATGGGAATATATAAAATGTGTTAAGAGAGATATGGGTAACGCCTTAACGCTATTTTAATACTTTACTTTACTGTAGACATATTATAATAGCTTATTGTACTACATAGTAGATAGTTTAACGGATCCTTAGATGGTAATCCCTAACATCTCTTAAATTATTGCACTCAGATTGACACTAGATAGGAGATGTCTGTAACAACCCGGATTTTTAATACGATTAATTAGGAATATTTAATTGGATTTAAATATTTAATTTGAATTATGAATTGATTTTTAATATGAAAGTTTGGTTTTATTTAATAAAAAGGATTCAGAATTTAAATGTAACAATCTATTGAATAAATTAATTATTAAAGTAATAATTGGATATTGGATTAAAGAGTGAATCTGGAGTTTTAAGCTTGTTAAAAATAATTTAAAACCTTGAAAATTTTATATTAATAATACTGAAGACAATAAAAGTGTTAAAATCGAATTTAATAGTGGTTTGTTCAGTTTTAAAATATATCATTTAAATTGACTTTTAAAATAGCCTTCCGAGGCATAGTCTCGGATTTCGATGAAACCAGTTCCATTGGATCCGTAATATTGTTTTATTATTGGATTTCAAATTTCGTAGCTTTCAGAGTTATCGTTTAGCCGTACGATATATAAACGCCCTAAAATTTATATCGAAATTGAATATAATAACTGGATCAAAAATCTATCTTCTCCATACGATCAAGTTAGGACTCGAAACCTTTTCCATTGCGTTCGGAATGAGGGTATAACGTTATAAATGCCGGGCGGCACTCCTCGATAGGAGATCGAGATTTTAGGTTACGGAATCGAGACGATTTAAATTTAAATATATACCTCTGATCAAAATCAAATCACAGCCACCTTTTTGCAAGCTGAAACATACACGTTTCCTTTGTCTTCCCCTACACGCCACCACAACTTTATATCACGTCCTTCACCTCTCTGTTCGAAATTAAATCTCCAGAAAACAATGGCCGAATTCATTCGTAAAAATAAAAACGAGAATCGACTCATTCATTCGAATGAAAGAATAAAAAAATATGATGGCTGCTCCTCGATCTTATTTTATTTTCTCTTCCTAGTCTATACGATTGAAACCAATACCCATTCTTTCCCCCTTTCATCTTCGGGAAATTCACGAAAAAAATAATATATCGCCATCATTTTCCTTCTAGTTCAAGCCGAAATTGAATCTCATATCCTCCTCATCGTCTTCAATTCAAATCGTTCGAGTGAGGGAATCACGACCTTCTCGACATCGAAGAGGTTGGAGGCCTGGAAGCTTTCTGGTGATGTCGCGATGGTTTTGAGGGTGTTGTTGTTTCATTCGAAGGGGCTAGCTCGCCAAGGAGGCGCACGTGAGATTGGCGGCGATTTGCGTGGCGTAGGGCTCGATCTGGAAGGAGCGAGCGACGGCAGTTAGCTCTGGAGGGTTCAAGCTTGATTGAGGCGATCTTGGAATGTGCGGCGTGGTCGCCATCGGGGTCGTGGTGGTGTGGATTGGGGGGACGCGAGCAGCGGTGGAAGGTCGCAGGAGGAGTTCGGCGATGTTGGTCTCGGGTCTACGGCAGCGAGATATTTGAGCAGTTTTTTTTATTTAATCTATTAAATATGTATAAGAAAAAGGAAGAAAAATATATATACTTCAACTAGAAACTGTTTTGAGGGAAATCTTCACAGTGAGGCATATATGCCATTTATTTTTCAGTGTAGAGATTTATATGTGTATCTGTAAATATATACAGTAAAGAGAAATTTACAGTAGAGAGAAAGATTATGTGTTAAGCAGTTTTTAAAATTTTTAAGTTAATCTTAATTTAATTTAAGATTTAAAATATATATAGGTAAAACGGTAAATATATATAAGATTTTGGAAATATAAGAATTTATATGAATTAGGTTTTATGAAATCTATATAGATTATTTTGTAAATATTTATGTAGTTTCAAAACTAAAAATAAAATAAATATACATATACATATTTCAATTTACTAGTTTATTTTAAAATAGTTTATTAAGGTGATTTATTTGTTCAATTGACTTATTTAATTATCTTAGTTACTAAAAGAGCTTTAAAAGGAAAATTAGTTTAAAAATTAATTATTTGTTTAAATTAAATCATTAGTTAAAATTAAATTATTAGTATAAAATTAAATTTATTAAACGGAAATTAATTACACAATTAGTTCAAGATATTAATAAATCATCTAATGTTTATACAAGGTCAAAATGGGAAACCGAGACGAGTTTGATGTGGACTGCAAACAAAAATCAAAGGTGAGATTTTCTCAATCATTTGGGTTCCATAGTTTAATTTAAATGATAAAATATAAATCATTGGATGTGTTTGGATGAATAAAATAATTTATCTGTTGAATGATATTATATATATAGTATATATATATTGGAGTGATTGATATTCCCGCATTATATAGCGGATGAGACCCTATGCGCCGCATAATAGCAGATGATATTATATAAATTCCATATACCGCGATATTCCACCTCGAAGTGGAATTGGTATTGTGCTAACATCTGTGGATGTAGGGATACAGGTTGGAGGGATCCAACAGGATTCCTCAAATATTTATTGATCATATATATATGTTGTTGTTATACGACAGGATGGATGAATTGATATGGATTTTTATGTGAAATGAATTATTTAGTATTAAATAATATGGAAGTTGAAGTTTGGGATTTTTTTAATACCATAAATGATTTAATTGAAGAAAGTTAAAATGAAACTTGAATGGAAAATATTTATTGAGAATCTGGATTTACTTCCATTTGAGAATTAAGTAAAATAAAATGTATATTTATTACTTGGGATTATACTTAATTGGTTAAAGTTGAGTTTTGGGAAAATTTAAATTATATATTAAAGACTCAAAGAAATATTGGAATCGATGAGTGAAATTGAAGTAAAGCAAAATTTTATTTAGAAATAAGAAGGAATTTTATTAAGAAATAAAAAGGGAATTTTATTAAGGAATGAAATGGAATTTTATTAAGGAATAATATGAAATTTTATGGAGAAATAAAATTATAAAGATGAAATTTTGGAATAAAATTGTTGTATAAATAAATGGAAAACTCAGGGGAGTTTATAAAATTTATAAACGGGGTTTATAAATGAGATAGAAAGATATCAGTGGATATGTAAAGAGATAAGTTATAGAGAGAACTTATATGGAGTTATGAAATTTGTTGAAAGAAAATAGTAGAATATTTCCGAAAGTGAGAAATGAGAATATGGTCGTCGAGATAGGAATCAAGAGGAATTTATGGAGCATATTGAGTTTTCTAAATATATAAATTTATTTTAAAGGGAATATTTTTAAATTATTATGCTATATAATTTTTATAAACTATTATCTGGATTTAGAATATTTCGAATTGGTTATTTTGAAGGCTTAGGAATTTATTATAATAAACTCTAGTTTTTTTTAAACCAGTTTTGAAAATTTATTAATAACTGGATATGAACTTTATTATTTATATTTAATTTTACCTTAAACCATAATTTGAAAATAAAACCATTTTTCCTATTTTATAAGTCTAGATGTTTTCAAAATGTTTTTAAAAATCCAATTATAATCCTCTTGAGATGATGAGCGAGTTTATTCAATGGGATAAGATTCAGGAGAAAAATCTTATAAGTGGGGTTATGGAAACTTAAGTAAATTACCGAGTATAAGATAGGAGTTTCCTAAAGGCGAAATAAAATTCACAAAGCAAGTGGAAGTAAAAATCTAGAATTTTAATAAGCAAGAGGGCTTGGAAATATTAAAGGGAATTGATTAAGGAACTCTAGAATCATAGAAGTGGAGCAATTGAGTTTGAAAATTTACAAGTAAAGTGTAAATTGATTTTGAGAAAGAAATAAGGAAATAAATGAATGTTTTCAAGAGTTGAATATAAAAATTTAAGTGAAGAAATATTCCAAGTATGGGAAAAAGATTTAAATGGTTCCATGAAAATAAATGGAGTTTGAAACTATTTTCAAAGGGATTGAAATATGGAAATAATATCTTGTGAAGATATTTTTTAGATAAATAATTTGGGGAAAATTATTTAAGGTTTGATGGTTGCTTGTGGATGATTAATTGATAGTTAAATCACGGACTATCAATATTGGCCAATGCGTTGATCGTATCGAAGAGGCCGGGATCGGGTTTAATTATCTGAAAACCACTTCGATCCATTTTGAACGATAACGAATGAAGACCGTGAAGATGATGAAGACGGTGATTTGGTTTGTCCAGACCCAGTGCAACTTGTATGGACGAATGCTTTCAGAACATCGTCAGGGGGAAGATGAGCATTCTAAGTGGGACTTGTTCTAAAAAGGTAACGCATACTCAAGCCTCATCAACCGGGAATGGCTAAAACAAGGGAGGTGCAGCAAGGATATGTGGGTAGCACCCATTAGGGTGAGGTCATCCTTGGATGTCCCTTTTTATTTCGGCAGTGTGGCGGTTGGTCGCGCCAACCGTGGGGTGATCTTACTCGGACTATCCAGTAAGGGATAGCTCCGGTCTTGTGTTGTAGGGGGTCGGGCGTGATCCTCGGTACTCTGATCTAGGCCAGGTACTGTGACGGGCGGTACCCCAGTAGCCCTGCCATTGTATTGAATCCAATCTCCAATAAGCACCTGTATGGTTTTGATTATGCCCAACTATTGCTGAAACGTGAGATCCAAGCATTTCAGCTAGATTCTATTTTACTTTCAATAGACACTATTATAATATCAGACGAATTTGATAAAAATGTTTTAGTTATCGTAAGGTAAAAACACGACATATTTATTCATAGCTTGGTCTTACGAGATACCTTTGTTTCAAAGTCTTTTCAAAACTTTAATAATCCAATTGTGTGTGGTTTTCTCACGCTGGTTTTCCAGACTGACTCAGGTGTTGTTTATTATGATGCTCGGGTCAGACCGAGTTATATAGAATCAGGTTAAGAACTAAGGAGCTCAGGAGACGAGCTGGATGACAGAGCGTACTTTCGTATTTGATTATTATTCCACTGTCTAAGGACAAGCTATTTGACTGTCCAGATTTGATGTAGTGATTGTATACTCTGATAATGTATATGTATATATAGTACAGATTTCTTGTATTCAAAAGCTGTTGTTCTGTATTATATTTTGTTCCGCTGCGACTGTGAGATTCTGATGTTGTTTTTCTTCTTCTTCTACCTCTTTCTTCTTTAACCACGAAGACTCGTACTTTTGTTCCACTTTGAGCTGAATTGTTGTGGAATTTTGCCGACTCAAAGCGGTACAAATTTACGGGCCTTTACACTTGGTATCAGAGCTGAAAGGTTAAGCGAGAACCTTGGTTCTGGTGGGGATTACTCATTAGAAATAGAGTCAGTGGTACTCTAGAATGAGTTTGAGCGTATTAATAGATATGAGCGTGTATTTGTTAGTGACTATATAATGATTTTATATTGTGTTGGTTGATTTATTGAGTGGTATATGAACCTTCGTCGGACAGTCTGCACAACTGTATCGAAGGGGTTTCTAAACACTTGAATAGAGCAATTCGACACAATATTGTTTTCGAAAGCGGGTGAATGAAATAGTTTTACCCAAATATATTTTGATATAAAAGAAATAATTTTCTGCAAATTATTATATATAATAGAAGTGTTTGGATGATAATATTTTGGTCAAACAAGATTATAAAATCTGAAATGGTATACATAACCAATATGAGAATTTATGTAAGTATAAAGTATACAAATGGATTATAGTTAAAATTGGATTCAAATTAAATTTGGAAATTTAAATCCCGGAAGTTTTGGAAGTGTTTTCCAAAGTATTTTGAAAGGAGAATAATAATAAGATTATTTTTGAGGAATTTCTGAACGAAATTGGGTTTAAATGGAATTTTGGAAGGGAGGTAGCACTGAACTTACTTCAGTCGCTGGAAAATAATTCTGATGATGATGGCCGCATCATCAGTATTCATTTTTGAGTTTCTAAGTGACGGATTGCTGCCAAAATTGATTTGTTTAGAAAAACAAGTTTTGTTTTTGAAATTCCAAAGGAAGTTTGTTGGGAATAAAAACCAGGATTGGTTTAAAAATTTAGAAAGAGTGATTTTGAGATTGTCACATACCGAAATTTTCGACTTTCGAAAATTCGACATCGATACTCACTTTATCGACTGCCGAGAAATCGAACGCCGGAAACTCGAATAGTGATGGTTTTAGAAAGAAGAAGTAGAAGAAAAAGAGAAGTAGAAGAAAGAGAGAAGAAGAGAAAGAAAGAACAACAGAACAACATCAGAACAGAAAACAATATCAGAATCTCACATATCGCAGCGGAACAATATACAATAGATAATTACTAGTCTTTTAAAACAAAGAACTATATCAGTTTATACATACATCAATCAGAGTCAATATACGACTCAATACAACACAGCACAACAATGGACAGTTATATAAACTTGTCCTCATACAGAATACACAGCGGAATAAATATATCAGATACAAATACTACGTCTCGCCCTCCAGCTTGCTTCCGAAGCTCCAGAATATCCAGAATATCCTGATAACATAACTCTAGGCTGCCCGTGTGGAAATTGGTGGGCACCCAGAGTTTAGAAGGAAACAATAAACTCCGAGTCAGTCATGGTGACTGGTGTGAGATCGTAAAACAGTTATTTTTCACAAAGAAAATAAAATTTATTCGCAATGCTTTTGGAAAATGAAACTACCATAAGACCTCCCACCACACACACAATGCAAACGCAGAATTGGAGGAGATTTCTTCTTATGATAGTCAAAAATGCTTACTACGGAAAATCCTTTTTGATATTATTATTAGTGCATAGTGTAGAAAAACATTTCGAAAATATAATATAAATCTTAGCCAGCATAGACATTTCGAACTATGCCTACTATAACTACCATCCAAACAGTGGGGCGCCACCATAAGTGAATGATAGGTTCTACAACTAAAACCGTACAAGGCTCGTATTGTTTCTTTGGATTTCCAACAAATAGTCAGGCTAAGGAACTTCCTATGCCACGATGGGTACGTCCTTAGAATAGACGACCCGAGAACCTAACCGGATCTCTGCCAACACAAGGCCGGGTTACCTCTGCAAAAATAGGTAACTACTGACACGCGTATGCCATCCCCCGATCGCAACCGATCTTCCCGAGGATCCCCGATTTCCAACAAACCACATAATAATAATAATGCAGCAACCACATAGGTTAAGTATCTGGGCTCCATACCATGATACCACCTCTATCCAGAAGGAATGACATACACTAAGGGGCGCTACTCCCTAGAACCTTGCTGCATCCTTCCTGTTTCGACCATTTCCGGGGTGTGAGGCTCGATGAAGTCTCGTCCACAAAGCTACGCTTCTCAAAAAGCCATGCTTCGGGTCAAACAAATGATCAACCTATGATCACAAAGATATAAGATCAAACAAATGATCATATCACAAATGATCAAACACTGATCATTTCACAGCAACACTTAGTATGCCACGTTACCAAATTGGGAGTATATCGTTGATAAATTTCAACTACATAACCTTTGAGCTCGTACGTCTCAGAGAAGGGTGTTAAGCTAAGAGAATAAATTCTCCGCCACCAACAGAAATGTATTTGAAAGGAATCAGCTTTATATCTCAATTTGTAACGTCAGACATACAATCCATACAAGTCTGTTCCGGGATCGAACAGAACCGAAGGCACTTCTCACGAAGCCCTTGCACATCCGGATAATTTTCTAATCATGTCCGGACTTCCCGTCACTAAGGGTGATAAAAACCTCTAAATCGGAGATCAGCCGATGTAGAGTAACTCGACGGTAATCCTTCCGTTTTCAAAAATATCCGGTCTTCAACACCGGTCTTCGAATGCAATTCATAACGACGTATCACATATTCGGAATGGGTTATACGACCCCATGGTCCTTTTCCGGCTAACCCGAATAGTGAGCGTTTATTTAAAAACAAAGTGTGGCATTCAAATTCATCCAATTCACAACAAATACCTATCTAAAGGTAATTATTGATAGTCGGTTATTTAACTATCAATAAAGATGCGCAACATCATCAGATTCCAAATAATTTTCCCAAATTATTTTATCTTCCAAAATATCTTTTACTAGATATAAAATTTCCACACTTAATCATTTGAAAACAATTTCAAATCAATTTCCACATTTCATTTTATCTTTGAAGATAAAATCTCAAAACAGTTCATTTCATATCGGAAAAGCATTTCCATACTTATTTAAAAATAAGTATTTCATAAATCTATTTATTTTCAACATTTGAAAATATTCAATATACTTAAATCAATATTAAGTATACATTTCATTCTTTAAGGAAATCATTAATTTTAACATCTATTTGAGTCAAAACGAATGTTGCGTAAAACATCGTTACGACGACTCGAAATCACTAGTATAGGGATTCGGATTTTAAGATAGATATATGTAAATCCCAATACTACATAAAACATTTTCTTTCGAAAATCATTTACTATAACAACAGTGTTATAGTCCATCATTTCCTTATTTCTCGAAAACGTCTATTTCAACAATGAATGTTGAAATCTATGTATTCGATACTTAACACGTTTTAAAACATCTTTTAAAACAATTACTTCATTTCATAATATCACTTCTCCAAAACATATCCATTTTATTTAAAAATATATTCACTGTCCAAAATAGTGAATATACTTCGTTATCCAAATTCAACATTTCTACACATTTTATTTAAAAGCTTATCCACTGTCAAAAATCGTTGATATAATTCCTTTAATTAACTTCTACAATTCACTTATCAAAATAAGTAATTTCGAATTTATAAACAACGTTTATAAATCACAATTTTATATTTTATAACAATTTCAAGTTATGAAATATCTTATTTAAACAATTCCATTTGACTCATTTATATAACAAAAATCCAATTCATAAGTTGATAACTTATAATTCATTTAGTTTCAAAATCCTTCATCTTATAACGTCACAAATCGTATATCTATTAATACTACTTACTTATAAAATCCGTTTATAAGTTCATTTTAACATTTATAGAACTCCTAAAAAATCTCCTTATTTTTATTTATAAAATAACAATTTTATACATCTTCTATAAATATAATCCATTTATAATAAGTCGAAAATTTCAATTTAACCCAATTACAATTTAATCAACTTATATTTCAAAAAACCACATTCTTATTATATCTTCACAAATCTCATAATTTTATAACACGAAAATTATAACATTTATTTATTTAAAATGAATTAATTCCAAAATTCAATAAAACGTATACTTTCAATAATCACTTTGAAATCCTTTTAAAAATAATATCGTTATTTTTAACTTCAAAAATGGATCCGATGATGCTACAGCATCAAACAATCAATCACAACAATCAAATATCATATATTATCATATGATAACAGAATATATCACAATATCTATAAATAATCAATACGGTAAGGAATCCAGTTGGATCCCTCCAACCTGTTTCCCTGCATCCACAGATGTTAGCACAATACCAATTCCACTTCGAGGTGGAATATCGCGGTATATGGGTTTTATAAAAATCACCGCTTACTAACGGTGCAATAGGGTCTCATCCGCTATACGAGGCGGGAAATCAATCAATCCAATATATACATATGCCAATATGTATATATTGCTATATATATATAGATATATCCTACTATATCTAATATCACATCCAATAGCAATCAAATCAATAACTGAAAATTCCACTTTTCAATTTTTGAGTGAGAAGATCTCACCTTTGCTTTTATTTTTTGCAATCCAATCCAATCCTTCTTTTGTTTTCTCAACTTTAACCTTGTATAAATAATTTATACAATCTATTAATATTCGAATTAAATCGAATAATAAAATTTCGCTTGGTAATTTTAATTATCCCACGAATTTCATTTAAAAAAATATCTTTATCGATTTGTTTAATAAGTTCCTTAACAGATTAATCCCATAATATTTACTGTTCAAACAATGTATTCTTTCCGTTTAAATCGTTGATAACCAAATAAATAAATTCATATAAAAATTTTCCAGTAAAGAAGAAAATTAAAATATTTACTTTACTGGACCTGTTTGAACAATTTTATACTTGAACCACAGCATTTCGAACTTCTGTGAAAAATGATGTTCTGTGTATATCTCTTGTTTAAAATATTTGAAAAATTAAATAATTAACCTCCCTTTTTGATAAATTAATTTAATTAATATTCTAACGAAAAATAAATAAATTTCCAATACCTCACTGTCGATCGAAACTCCAGGCTACCCAAAACGAAGCCATCACGACCTCCACGAGATCTCACTCAAAATCGTCGCCCTGCTCGACTTCGAGAACCATCGCCTCCGTGAACTTCAAACCACACAATCATCTCGAGCTCCCACCCAAATTGCCACGACGAACTGCCCACCGCGAGCCCTGCCTGCACGCGTGACAAATCGCGACACCACCGTACGCTCGAACGCGACAAACACTAAGTTGCCGATCGAACCCCTAGGCCCACGAACAGCTCGACCATCTTCACTGTCGCTCCTTTCCCCCTTCGACTTCAGCCTCACGCGAGCCCATCGCGAACGCCTGGTAACCCGCGACATCCCCAAACAAACGCGCCCTTCCGAGAGATTCGATGAATTCTTTCTCGAGTTCGTCTTTGATTTCGAACTCGCGATTATTATATTTTTTTTTCCATGTGAATGGAAGGCTTCGGCCATTTCTTAGTTTTCGTTTTGATTTTGAATGATGAAAAGGGATTGAGGAAGAAAGAATTCGTGTAAATTTAAACTGAGGGGAAGGGGGGATTTCGATTTGAACGAGATGATTTCGTGATTCTCGTTTTATTTTTTTCTCTTTCGGCCATTATTTGTTTTTGTTTTAACCTGCAAACGAAATGATTTTCTTTCGTGTATTTTAACAGAGAAGGAAGGGGAGACAAGGGTACGCGACATTGCAGAGAAAAAGTATCGATGTTGAAAGAAGGCAGACTGAAGAAAGAATCTCTGCTGCGTTGACAAATTTTAAATTTTAAATTTGAATTTGATTTAATTTCAATGCGTTTACTCACCGTGTGCTCACATAACAACAACGATAAATACGAAATTTGAAATCCGACAATAATTCAATATTACGGACCCAATGGAATTGGTTTCGTCGAATTCCGAGACTGTGCCCCGGAATGCTATTTTTAAATATCAGTTGAACGATATAAATTTCAAAAGCTTTTTGAAATATTTTTCTTCAACTTAAAATTGAAGATTCAAATTTTATTCAACATTCAATAGATTAAATTTTAAAATTTAATCGTCAAATTCAAAGTTATATTCGGGATTCAAATTAAATCATCGTTCAAATATTTAAAATTAATAAAATATTCTCAATTTAATTTGTTCAAAATTCTGGGTCGTTACAGAGATATTAGTGATTTCAAAATGACGTGAAAACAAAAGCTGGGTGTTTAAAAATCCTGAAATCCTTATTTAAATAATTTAGAGATCATCAGGAGCTAAGTTATAAACTTATAAATGGTGAATGGTCTCGATTGAATGGAAAAGCAAGAATTAAGTTGAAATCGAATCGAAATGAAATGAATTGAGATGTAGATGATATTAAGTGAAAATAAGCCCTTACTTAATTTAAATTTAAGTGAATTGGGTGGATTAAAGAGAATAGTATGATGTTAGATTTAACTGAAGTTAAGTTAAATGAAATTGAATTGAAATAAAATTCAGCTGAGTTATATATAATATTGAGTGGAATTAAATTCTTACTTTATTAAGTAAAAGTAAGTTGAATAAGAATTGTTTTAGGATGAATGAATTGAAAATAGCCATAAAGGTTAAAAGAATTGAAATATAATATATACTTGGCTAAGTAAAAATATATAATCCCGAATTAAAAGTAGAATGTGAATGGGATTGATTGTAAATGGAAGTGTGAAAATAAATGAGCGAGGGACTTATAAAATCTAAAAGTGGAATAAATAAGCCAAAATAAAATTGTTTTGATGTTTTGGAAATGAAATAGAAATCCAATCTTGAATTATAAAATAGGAATTCAAGTAAAGTAATAAAGTGATTTTTGAAGATAAAAATCAAATACTGAATTGTAAATTGGAAGTTAATTAATTGGATAATTAATTATTTAATGAAATATGGAAATGAAACCAAATTTGGTTGAATAGAAGTTGAATTATGAGTTAAAAATGGAGTTTGGAAATGAACTCGAGTTATAAATGATATTCAGCATATATTGTTAATAAAGTAAATATAAATGAACTAATCAAATAAAATTGTAGATTCAAAGGGATTTGATTGAATAGAAATAATCGTCGTTTGGTGTAAATGAGGTTAAATAAAATTCTATGAATTGATAGAAGCAAATAAATTGATTTTGAAATCAATTGAATTGAATATGAGCTTGTTTGGAAATTAGAAATGGAATTGGATTGAAATAGAAATGATCTGAGTTGCAAATAAATCAAATTCGAGTGTGAATGAATTAAATATGGCCTTGAATATTATTTTAATGAATTGGGAATGGAATTAAAAATTTAAATGGATTATGAGAATGGCTAATTGAATTAAATGGAATTTGATTAGATGAGAATCAAATTAAAATGGAAATGAACTTAAGTATGAAGTTGAAATAATTTGAAGAAAGTAAATTAACTTAAGTTTAAAATTTATTTAAATTCTATGGGAACTTGGCTTCGAGTAAAAGTGAGAGTCCATTAAATAAAAGTTTGAGTTAAATTAATTTTGGAAATGGTTATTGCTATAAGCATCGAATGTGGTCAAGCTTAATAAAATATTTTTAAATGAAACCAATGCGGAAATGAAATGAAATGCAAATGTATAAATTAGAAATGAGATGGAATTAAATATAGAATGAGATGAAATCAATTGGAAGTAGTTAAAAACAAAAATGGATATTCTATTAAGTGAATATCGTCGAAATTGCATAAAAATGATTGTCGTTTGTCGTAAATGAGATTATATGTAATTCTATGGATTAATAGAAGTAAATTGTAACGACCCGTATTTTACGGATCGAAAAGTTTGTCAAAATCTGGGATTTTCAGCATTTTCTAGTTGTTTCAGATTTTGGTTGAAATTGCCTAAGTCCTAGGTCGTACGCGACCTAGAGAACTAAATGTTGTTGGCGACTTAGGAGATAAGTCGTGAGCGACTTAGAGAAGGTCTGCGACCTAAGGGGATAGGCAAGTTAAGGGATAAGTCTGGGTCGAGTTGCCAACTTAAGGTAGTGACCGACCTAAGTGATAAGTCGTGACCGACTTAAGAGGTTTAGGCGACCTAAGGAAGAGTAGTAGGCGACCTAAGTATTCTGGGGTAGAGTTAGGTCGGCAACGACCTAAGGAAATGTTGTGAGCGACCTAAGTGTTTGGGTGAGTTAAGTGTTAGGTCGGCAGTTCGAGTTAGCGACCTAAGAGATAGGAGGGAGCGACCTAGTAGAGTTAACGACTTAGGGGATAAGCAGTTTGCGACCTATAAGAGTTAGCGACCTATGGGATTGACCGACCTAAGTGTTAGCGTAGTTAGGTCGTTAGATCTGTGTTGAGTTAGGTCGTAGGCGACCTAAGATGGTTAGGTCGCGTGTGTATTAGGTCGCGAGTTTACTAAGTCGTAGGTCGCGTGAGTTGTTAGGTCGCTAGGATAGTTTAAGTGTTAGGTCGCGTGGATCCATCTGTTAGGTCGTATGTTGTTTTAGGTCGACATGTGTTAGGTCGCGTAGAAGCCTAAGTGTTAGGTCGCAACCCAACTGAGTCGTAGGTAGTTAAGTCGTTAGGTTGTTAGGTCGCTGGGTTTCCTAAGTGTTAGGTCGCTGAGGAGTTAAGTCGTGCATCTGTTAGGTCGGAGAGGCTTAGGTCGGAAGCGACTTAGGGAGATAGCCAGATTTCGACTTAAGGAATTTCAGCTATAAATAGGAGGGGTTGTTCTCACTTTTTGGGATCCGGATTTTTGAAGCGACGAAGTGCTGCCATTTTGAGAGCTCGACTTCTACACTTCTTCACTTCTTTTTCTCCACTCTAATCTAGTGCTTCCATCCATCCAAGTTGAAGATCAAATTGAAGATCCAAGAGCTTAGATTGAAGATCTTCATCTTTTCAAGAGAGAGTTCTTCGTTTGAAGCGGATTCGTGATAGATGAAGCTTCATCCTTTGCTGTCCAGATCTGAAGCGTGTTGATTTGGGTTTGTTTAGGTGATTTGGTGAGTGGTGATTATCTCTCACACGGATCCAAAGGAGTATATCGGATTGTTGGCTCGATTTGGTGTTAAAATAGTGATTTCCATGCATTTTCTTCATCCTAAGTGTAGATCCATGTAGATCCATTATTCATGATGATGTTACATCCATTTTATCATATGTTAACCTATGCAAGTTCATTCATCAAGTTTGTAGAGATATAATCCATGTTTTCATGCTTATTGGACTTTCAACTCTTTAATTACGAAAATGCCATTATTGTTATAATTGTCTACTTAGATCATTTTAGAATGCTTGATTGCTTGGATTGATGTTTGATTTGATTGATTGTTATGAACTAGATGATTGATGATTAGATTTAGATCGAAGGTGATTCAAAAGCTAAGGGAAAGGCTCTTGAATTGGGAAAGATGCTCGTGGCATATGTAGCGGGATGATGAAGCTCTTATGCATAGATTCGATGATGTGATGTTGGGATGAGGCTTTGCGAGGATGTAATGAAGCGAGGCAATCATATGATGAAGACTTGGTCTAATCCAGACGGGATCATTCCAAGCATGTTGATAACTCGGTGATATGATTCGAGTTGAGGATAATGAATGGATATGAGAATAGTCGTCGAGGAGGATGACTAGGAGGTTTGGATAGCATCGTTGTTGAAGGTTCTAGCATGCTCTAAGCAAGAGTACGTTTGGGCAGATTCGATAGTCCCAACGACTAACTGTTGATGGTCGAGTACTCTGGGCAGATTCGATAGTCCTAGGCACGGGCTGCGACGACGTGCGGGAGTTATGTCTAGAACCGGGGTTTCCATTAGCCCTTGACGGACGGCTGAAAGAATGTGCCGGTCATTCAATTAACGGTGATATCGAAGCAATGATAACAGTGATAGCCAGAGTCATGGATGGTTGGTTGTAACGTCATTTCGGACTCAAGAGCGGTATTTTCTGGGTGCTTATCTGATTTAGGCCTTGGTACTTGGAAAACATCGCCCTTGACTCGAGTGATAATAGCTTTACTTTAAATTGTATGCTCTGCTATGTTTGCTTCTGCTTAGTGTGTGTCTGGGGGCTATCATTGTAGAATGAGGTTGGAGTGGGAGGGTTGTATTCCTATTCCTTTTCCTTTATGCTCTTTTGGTATGTTGTTAGTTAATTTACTGCTCACTAAGACTGTTGTCTGACTCAAAGCTTTATGTTTTAATTCTTATTGCCTTGGGCTGTTCGTCCATTTTTGGGACGAGCAGACTAGGTAACAGGTGACAGGTGCTGTTCTCTTCTCATGATGCTGATATCGAAGACGAGCTGGAGGGTTGCATATTATCTTCTTATTATATGTACTGGATGTTCCGCTGTTTTGTATTCTCTGAGAGATATGTAGTAAGGCTTGATGTATTGACTATTTGGATGCTTGTATTCAACTATTATGGAGTTTTATATGATGGCATTTTGTTCTGTAAAGCTTCATTATACATAGGTTCTATTGTATTTTGTCCATGCGCTATGAGCAATACGATAGATTCTGTTGTTTAATTTACCTTGACAATCGTCCATGGTCGCCTGGCACACTTTACAGCGCACTTTCTCTAGATTCGGTGCAGGGGTCATGGGCGGTCGTCACATTTGGTATCAGAGCATTGATTAATCGATTTTACCCAACGCTCGCCGTCGTAACTACGTATGAGAGACGTAATTGTATTTTGATGGATGATTACTATATATAATATAGTGGCTTAGTAGAGTTTGAGTCCTTTATGCAGTTGTTTCTCTAGATGTTCTAATCATTCCTTTTTATAGATATTGAGAATGAGTCGAAGAGGGAGACCAGCTGCTAGGGAAGGCCGTGCTACTGAAGAGACTGCTGATTATGCAGCCATGTTCGAAGCTATGATGACTTCGATCATGAGAAGGATACCAGTTCCGGGGGCAGCAGTTGATGTTGGAGTTCAAGTTCAAACTCCGAAACCAGTGGATTTTGCTAAGTTGTGCAAGGATTATACTGCTCTTGGAGGAAAGGTTTTCTTGGGAACAGAATCAACTATTGAGGTCTAGAGGTGGATAGATGCTTGTAGAAGGATCTTTGGTGATTTGGGAATTGATGATGCAACTAAGAGGAAGTTGGCATCAAGGCAGCTTCAAGGGAGAGCCTCTGATTGGTGGAACTCTATTACCATCAATACTGCGGAGGAAGAGATTACTTGGGAGCAATTCCAAGCTAGGTTTGAAGCTAAGTTCATTTCTACAGCGCAGAAGTCTGTTCTGTTCAAGAAATTTGTGGAGCTCAAGCAAGGTGGAAGATCAGTTCTGGAGTATGTTTCTGAGTTTGAAGCTTTGTCCAAGTATGCCCGGTCATATATTGAGTCTGCTTATAAGAAGAATGAGAAGTTTGTGACAGGCTTGGACAGTTATCTTGGGAAACAGTTGGTGGATCATTTGGACGATTCATTTGAGAAGCTTGTGGAGAAAGCTCTTAGGCATGAGAGTCTGTTTCCTAAGGAAGGATCTGTTGTTGCTGTGACCAGGGAAGAGTCTAAACCCCATCAGGGTGGAAACAAGAAGAGGAAGCAGCAGCAGCAGAAGGGTAAGGATGGCCAGAAGAAGCCAAAAGGCGAGGTGACTTGCTACAATTGTCAGCAGAAGGGCCATTTCTCGAAGGATTGTAAGAATCCTAAGGTGCCGATGAAGTGTCACAACTGTGACAAGCCGGGGCATTTCAGGAAGAATTGTCCAGAACCGAGGAAGGACAGGCAGATTGTGCAAGCCTATGCTTTAGGAGCTGTTCCGTCGTCTTCGAAAGCTCCTACTGCTGAAGAGAAGGGAAAGAGTGTGGTTGTTCAAGGTACTCTTTTCCTATGTGGTGTTCCAGTTAGAGTTTTGTTTGATACTGGAGCATCGCATTCGTTTGTTTGTAGTGAACTCGTAGACCGGTTAGGTTTGGAACCGGATATTGTTGATAGGCCATTGGTTGTGACTAATCCAGTAGGGGGTTCGTCTTGTTTGTGTATGTTATGCCGTGGTCTAGTTGTATCGAGTCATGGTTGCTCTTTTGTTTGTGATTGTTTTGTTCTGAACTTTGCGGGGTTCGGAATTATTTTGGGTATGGACTGGCTTAGGAAGTATGCGGCTAAGGTTGATTGTGAAAGGCTGGAGGTGACAGTCGAGAATGTGGAAGGGCGAAAGATTGTGATACGATGTAAGCATGAGGAAGGCGTCTTCATGAGCTTCATGTATTCGCTAGTTGTTCCACGGGATGGACTGTCTTTAGTGCCAATCGTAAATGGATTCGAGGATGTCTTTGACGAAGTCAAAGGGTTGCCGCCGCATAGAGAGATCGAGTTTCGTATAGATCTAGTTGAAGGAGCCAGACCTGTTGTGATGCCTCTTAGGCGAATGGCGCCTAGGGAACAGCAGGAGTTGAGGGTGCAAGTTGATGACCTTTTACAGAAAGGATTCATTCGGCGTAGTGTGTCCGAGTGGGGTGCACCAGTTGTGTTCGCAACCAAGGCAGATGGGTCGTTGAGATTGTGTGTGGATTATCATGAGCTGAATAAAGTGACTAAGAAGAACAAGTATCCATTGCCGAGGATAGATGACTTGTTTGATCAGCTTCACGAAGCTAAGGTGTTTTCTCAGATGGATTTGGCAACGAGATTTCACCAGTTGAGAGTAGCTAAGGATAGTGTGCCGAAGACTGCTTTTAGGACACCATCCGGTTTCTTTGAGTGGCTGGTAATGCCGTTTGGATTGACTAACGCGCCAGCATATTTTGTGGATCTTATGAATAGAGTGTTCAGAGATCAGTTGAACAAGTTCGTACTTGTGTTCGTGGATGATATTCTGATTTATTCCAGAACGGAAGAAGAGCACAAGACGCACTTGCGTATTGTTTTGGAAATCTTACGGAAACATCAGCTGAAGGCTAAGTTTTTGAAGTGTCACTTCTGGAAGAGTGAAGTGAGGTTCTTAGGCCATGTTATTTCTGGAAGTGGAATAGCGGTTGATCCCGCTAAGGTGGCAGCAATCCAGGATTGGGTTAGACCTAAGAATGCATCTGATTTGAGAAGTTTTCTTGGATTAGCAGGATATTATCGACGGTTTATCAAAGACTTCTCCAAGGTAGCTGCACCGTTAACAGGATTGACGAAAAAGAACCAAGTGTTCAGTTGGGATGCTAAGTGTGAGCAAGCTTTCGGAATCCTGAAAGAGAGATTGACGAGTGCTCCTGTTTTGACTATTCCAAGTGGGAATGATGAGATGGTGGTTTACACCGACGCATGTGGTACTGGACTTGGAGCAGTGCTGATGTAGAGGGATAAAGGTGTTGCATATGCCAGTCGACAACTGAAGCCGCATGAAAGGAATTACCCAACTCATGATTTGGAGTTAGCGGCGATTGTATTTGCCCTGAAGATGTGGAGGCATTATCTGTTGGGAGTTCGATTCGAGTTGTTTACGGATCATAAGTCGTTGAAGTATCTTTTCTCCCAAAAGGATTTGAATCTTCGGCAGCAACGTTGGCTAGAGTTTTTAGCATCATATGATTTTGGTATAGCTTATACTCCGGGAAAAGGTAATGCAGTGGCAGATGCGTTAAGTCGAAGACATGCAGGATTGGGAGCCATGTTTTCAGAATGGAAGAGTCTCGAGTATTTAGCTGGATTTGACTTCAGGCCTAGATGTGAATTGGAACCTAAGATGTTGGCAAACTTATCAATAAGACCGACTCTTGTGGAAAGGATTGGCGAGAGTCAAAAGCGAGATGATAAGCTTGTCAAGATTATCCGTGATTTGGAATCTGGAGTGGATCCAGAAAAGGATAAAGGATTCGAGGTCGATCGAGAGGGTTGGCTTCGAAAGCAAGGACGACTAGTGGTTCCCGATATTGATGAGTTGAGGAGTGAAGTTCTGAAGGAAAGTCATCACTCGAAGTTGACAATTCATCCAGGTGGAAACAAGATGTATCGGGATATGAAGAGAACCTACTACTGGGAAGGAATGAAGAAGGATGTTGGAAATTTTATTTCCAAATGTATGAATTGCCAGTTGGTAAAAGCCGAACAGAAGAAGCCAAGCGGATTGCTTCAGCCATTAGAAGTTCCTACATGGAAGTGGGAACAAGTGTCGATGGATTTTATCGATGGATTGCCTAGAACCAGAACGGGAAATGAAGGGGTTTGGGTCATTGTGGATCGTCTGACTAAGAGTGCACGATTCATTCCTGTTTGATCGACTAGGACTGCATCAAAGTTGGCTGAGTTGTATGTTAAGTGGATAGTTTGATTCCATGGTATTTCGAAGAGTATAGTGAGCGATCGAGACCCATTGTTCACTAGTGGATTTTGGAAGAGCTTCCAAGAAGTTTTGGGAACCGAGTTGTGTTTGAGTACAGCTTATCACCCTCAAACAGATGGTCAGACCGAGAGAGTCAACCGAGTTTTGGAAGATCTTCTTAGAGCATGTGTTTTGGATTTCGGAGGATCATGGGAAGATCACCTTCATTTGGTGGAGTTTGCGTACAACAACAGTTACCAGTCAAGCATTGGTATGGCACCGTATGAGGCATTGTATGGAAGATCGTGTAACTCTCCGACATGTTGGTTGGAAACTGGAGAAAAGCTGATACTTGGGCCAGAGATGATTCGATAGACTTCAGATTGTATAGAAATCATTCGGCAACGAATGAAGGCAGCCCAAGATCGTCAGAAGAGTTATGCCGATAAGCGTCGAAAGGATTTGGAATTCGACGTAGGAGATATGGTTTTTGTGAAGATTTCTCCACTGAAGAATGTTATTCGATTCGGGAAGAGAGGAAAATTGACTCCGAGATTTGTTGGACCATTCCCGATTATCGAGCGAATTGGAAAGCTCGCTTACAGATTGGAGTTACCAGAGAAGATGTCGAGTGTGCACAATGTTTTTCATGTATCATATCTACGGAAGTATGTGCACGACTCAAATGCAGTAGTTTCTGCAGATAGCTATGAAGATTTTGAAGTTGATCCAGTTGATAGAAGACCTCGTAAACCGCTTCGTGTTGTTGAAACCGACACGAAGCAGCTTAGGAGGAAGGTAGTTAAGTTGCTCAAGATACAATGGAGTGATGATGATAACGACTGTACGTGGGAGGTGGAAGAGAGGATGAAGGCAGCTCATCCTGAACTCTTCAAGGTATGGCCCTAAGGTGTCGTCTCATCTCGCGATATTGTAACTTGTTCTAAGTCTTAGAATTCTGTATGCTAAGCTAGAATTGGATGCATGGTTTGTTGATTGCTATGGATGGTAGGCGTACAGAATAGTCTTTGATTGCTATGATTGCTTGGAATTTCGGGGGCGAAATTCCTAAGGGGGAGAGAATGTAACGACCCGTATTTTACGGATCGAAAAGTTTGTCAAAATCTGGGATTTTCAGCATTTTCTAGTTGTTTCAGATTTTGGTTGAAATTGCCTAAGTCCTAGGTCGTACGCGACCTAGGGAACTAAATGTTGTTGGCGACTTAGGAGATAAGTCGTGAGCGACTTAGAGAAGGTCTGCGACCTAAGGGGATAGGCAAGTTAAGGGATAAGTCTGGGTCGAGTTGCCAACTTAAGGTAGTGACCGACCTAAGTGATAAGTCGTGACCGACTTAAGAGGTTTAGGCGACCTAAGGAAGAGTAGTAGGCGACCTAAGTATTCTGGGGTAGAGTTAGGTCGGCAACGACCTAAGGAAATGTTGTGAGCGACCTAAGTGTTTGGGTGAGTTAAGTGTTAGGTCGGCAGTTCGAGTTAGCGACCTAAGAGATAGGAGGGAGCGACCTAGTAGAGTTAACGACTTAGGGGATAAGCAGTTTGCGACCTATAAGAGTTAGCGACCTATGGGATTGATCGACCTAAGTGTTAGCGTAGTTAGGTCGTTAGATCTGTGTTGAGTTAGGTCGTAGGCGACCTAAGATGGTTAGGTCGCGTGTGTATTAGGTCGCGAGTTTACTAAGTCGTAGGTCGCGTGAGTTGTTAGGTCGCTAGGATAGTTTAAGTGTTAGGTCGCGTGGATCCATCTGTTAGGTCGTATGTTGTTTTAGGTCGACATGTGTTAGGTCGCGTAGAAGCCTAAGTGTTAGGTCGCAACCCAACTGAGTCGTAGGTAGTTAAGTCGTTAGGTTGTTAGGTCGCTGGGTTTCCTAAGTGTTAGGTCGCTGAGGAGTTAAGTCGTGCATCTGTTAGGTCGGAGAGGCTTAGGTCGGAAGCGACTTAGGGAGATAGCCAGATTTCGACTTAAGGAATTTCAGCTATAAATAGGAGGGGTTGTTCTCACTTTTTGGGATCTGGATTTTTGAAGCGACGAAGTGCTGCCATTTTGAGAGCTCGACTTCTACACTTCTTCACTTCTTTTTCTCCACTCTAATCTAGTGCTTCCATCCATCCAAGTTGAAGATCAAATTGAAGATCCAAGAGCTTAGATTGAAGATCTTCATCTTTTCAAGAGAGAGTTCTTCGTTTGAAGCGGATTCGTGATAGATCAAGCTTCATCCTTTGCTGTCCAGATCTGAAGCGTGTTGATTTGGGTTTGTTTAGGTGATTTGGTGAGTGGTGATTATCTCTCACACGGATCCAAAGGAGTATATCGGATTGTTGGCTCGATTTGGTGTTAAAATAGTGATTTCCATGCATTTTCTTCATCCTAAGTGTAGATCCATGTAGATCCATTATTCATGATGATGTTACATCCATTTTATCATATGTTAACCTATGCAAGTTCATTCATCAAGTTTGTAGAGATATAATCCATGTTTTCATGCTTATTGGACTTTCAACTCTTTAATTACGAAAATGCCATTATTGTTATAATTGTCTACTTAGATCATTTTAGAATGCTTGATTGCTTGGATTGATGTTTGATTTGATTGATTGTTATGAACTAGATGATTGATGATTAGATTTAGATCGAAGGTGATTCAAAAGCTAAGGGAAAGGCTCTTGAATTGGGAAAGCTGCTCGTGGCATATGTAGCGGGATGATGAAGCTCTTATGCATAGATTCGATGATGTGATGTTGGGATGAGGCTTTGCGAGGATGTAATGAAGCGAGGCAATCATATGATGAAGACTTGGTCTAATCCAGACGGGATCATTCCAAGCATGTTGATAACTCGGTGATATGATTCGAGTTGAGGATAATGAATGGATATGAGAATAGTCGTCGAGGAGGATGACTAGGAGGTTTGGATAGCATCGTTGTTGAAGGTTCTAGCATGCTCTAAGCAAGAGTACATTTGGGAAGATTCGATAGTCCCAACGACTAACTGTTGATGGTCGAGTACTCTGGGCAGATTCGATAGTCCTAGGCACGGGCTGCGACGACGTGCGGGAGTTATGTCTAGAACCGGGGTTTCCATTAGCCCTTGACGGACGGCTGAAAGAATGTGCCGGTCATTCAATTAACGGTGATATCGAAGCAATGATAACAGTGATAGCCAGAGTCATGGATGGTTGGTTGTAACGTCATTTCGGACTCAAGAGCGGTATTTTCTGGGTGCTTATCTGATTTAGGCCTTGGTACTTGGAAAACATCGCCCTTGACTCGAGTGATAATAGCTTTACTTTAAATTGTATGCTCTGCTATGTTTGCTTCTGCTTAGTGTGTGTCTGGGGGCTATCACTGTAGAATGAGGTTGGAGTGGGAGGGTTGTATTCCTATTCCTTTTCCTTTATGCTCTTTTGGTATGTTGTTAGTTAATTTACTGCTCACTAAGACTGTTGTCTGACTCAAGGCTTTATGTTTTAATTCTTATTGCCTTGGGCTGTTCGTCCATTTTTGGGACGGGCAGACTAGGTAACAGGTGACAGGTGCTGTTCTCTTCTCACGATGCTGATATCGAAGACGAGCTGGAGGGTTGCATATTATCTTCTTATTATATGTACTGGATGTTCCGCTGTTTTGTATTCTCTGAGAGATATGTAGTGAGGCTTGATGTATTGACTATTTGGATGCTTGTATTCAACTATTATGGAGTTTTATATGATGGCATTTTGTTCTGTAAAGCTTCATTATACATAGGTTCTATTTTATTTTGTCCATGCGCTGTGAGCAATACGATAGATTCTGTTGTTTAATTTACCTTGACAATCGTCCATGGTCGCCTGGCACACTTTACAGCGCACTTTCTCTAGATTCGGTGCAGGGGTCATGGGCGGTCGTCACATAAATAAAGTTGATTTTTGAATCAATTCCAATAAATACAAGTTTGTTTGGATTAAAAATGAATGGAATGTAAGAAAAAGAGTGAAAATCATTTTGAGTTGAATAGGATGATATAAAAATCGAATAAAGGCAACTGAAACTATAGTGAGACCTTATTAATTACTTATGAAAACTGTTTTGTGTGTATTGCATATGAAATGCATGTGTTTAGCTATTGAAAGTAAGGAAATGTTAACGAATTGCATATATTTGGCACTTACATGTTTAATTTGAGTGAGTACAGGTACCTGAAGGCCGTTTGGCTGGATTTTGGTTGCGCAAATTGCTAAATAAATAAGCTGCTTGCTTAAAAATGCTAAATAGAGGTACGCCTACGCAATAAAAGATAGGAAATATGAAATATTGTTTGTTTTTTTGTTTTTCCGACCGTTTCGGTCGATGTATATATATTTATATCTCTTGTCAAATTGCAAAAGCCCCTCCGTACAAAGGAGACTGTGCCAAAATTTTCCGGAAATTTTGGGAGTTAGAAAATGTTTGGAAATTTTTGAAAATATTTTTGTTAACGAAAGACGTTTTTAAATTGGAATTGAAATAAGAGATTTTGGAATTGGAATTGAAACAAATTGGTTAGGTTGGAACAAAAAGGATTAGAGAAGTGAATAACGAGTTTTCACTAAGTGGGTTGATTAAGTTAATGGGTTTGGAACGTTCTTCTGCCTTAGCAATTTCGGGGACAAAATTCTTTTAAGGGGGAAGGAATGTAACGACCCGGATTTTTAATACGGTTAATTGGGAATATTTAATTGGATTTAAATATTTAATTTGAATTATGAATTGATTTTTAATATGAAAGTTTGGTTTTATTTAATAAAAAGGATTCAGAATTTAAATGTAACAATCTACTGAATAAATTAATTATTAAAGTAATAATTGGATATTGGATTAAATAGTGAATCTGGAGTTTTAAGCTTGTTAAAAATAATTTGAAAGCTTGAAAATTTTATATTAATAATACTGAAGACAATAAAAGTGTTAAAATCGAATTTAATAGTGGTTTGTTCAGTTTTAAAATATATCATTTAAATTGACTTTTAAAATAGCCTTCGGAGGCACAGTCTCGGATTTCGACAAAACCAGTTCCATTGGATCCGTAATATTATTTTATTATCGGATTTCAAATTTCGTAGCTTTCAGAGTTATCGTTTAGCCGTACGATATATAAACGCGCTAAAATTTATATCGAGATTGAATATAATAACTGGATCAAAAAGCTATCTTCTCCATACGATCGAGTTAGGACTCGAAACCTTTTCCATTGCGTTTGGAATGGGGGTATAACATTATAAACGCCGGGTGGCACGCCTCGATAGGAGATCGAGATTTTAGGTTGCGGAATCGAGACGATTTAAATTTAAATATATACCTCTGATCAAAATCAAATCACAGCCACCTTTTTACAAGCTGAAATGTACACGTTTCCTTTGTCTTCCCCTACATTCCACCACAACTTTATATCACGTCCTTCACCTCTCTGTTCAAAATTAAATCTCCAGAAAACAATGGCCGAATTCATTCGTAAAAATAAAAACGAGAATCGACTCATTCATTCGAATGAAAGAATAAAAAAAAATGATGGCTGCTCCTCGATCTTATTTTCTTTTCCTCTTCCTAGTCTATACGAACGAAACCAATACCCATTCTTTCCCCCTTAAATCTTTGGGAAATTCATGAAAAAAAAATATATATCGCCGTCATTTTCCTTCCAGTTTAAGCCGAAATTGAATCTCATATCCTCCTCATCGTCTTCAATTCAAATCGTTCGAGTGAGGGAATCGCGACCTTCTCGACGTCAAAGAGGTTGGAGACCTGGAAGCTATCTGGTGATGTCGCGATGGTTTTGAGGGTGTTTTTGTTTCGTTCGAAGGGGCTAGCTCGCCAAGGAGGTGCACGTGAGATTGGCGGCGATTTGCTTGGCGTAGGGCTCGATTTGGAAGGAGCGAGCGGCGGCAGTTAGCTCTGGAGGGTTCAAGCTTGATTGAGGCGATCTTAGAATGTGCGGCATGGTCGACATCGGGGTCGCGGTGGTATGGATTGGGGGGACGCGAGTAGCGGTGGAGGGTCGCAGGAGGAGTTCGGTGATGTTGGTCTCGGGTCTACGGCGGCGAGGTATTTGGGCAGTTTTTTATTTATTTAATCTATTAAATATGTATTAGAAAAAGGAAGAAAAAAAATATACTTCAACTATAAAGTGTTTTGAGGGAAATCTTCACAGTGAGGCATATATGCCATTTATTTTTCAGTGTAGAGATTTATATGTGTATCTGTAAATATATACAGTAAAGAGAAATTTACAGTAGAGAGAAAGATTATCTGTTAAGCAGTTTTTAAAATTTTTAAGTTAATCTTAATTTAATTTAAGATTTAAGATATATTTATAGGTAAAACAGTAAATATATATATATATATATATAAGATTTTGGAAATATAAGAATTTATATGAATTAGGTTTTATGAAATCTATATAGATTATTTTGTAAATATTTATGTAGTTTCAAAACTAAAAATAAAATAAATATACATATACCTATTTCAATTTACTACTTTATTTTAAAATAGTTTATTAAGGTGATTTATTTGTTCAATTAACTTATTTAATTATCTTAGTTACAAAAAGAGCTTTAAAAGGAAAATTAGTTTAAAATTTTAATTATTTGTTTAAATTAAATCATTAGTTAAAATTAAATTATTAGTTTAAAATTAAATTTATTAAACGGAAATTAATTGCTCGATTAGTTCAAGATATTAATAAATCATCTAATGTTTATACAAGGTCAAAATGGGAAATCGAGACGAGTTTGATGTGGACTGCAAACAAAAATCAAAGGTGAGATTTTCTCACTCATTTGGATTCCATAGTTTAATTTAAATGATAAAATTTAAATCATTGGATGTGTTTGGATGAATAAAATAATTTATCTGTTGGATGATATTATATATATAGTATATATATTGGAGTGATTGATATTCCCGCATTATATAGCGGATGAGACCCTATGCGCCGCATAATAGCGGATGATATTATATAAATCCCATATACCACGATATTCCACCTCGAAGTGGAATTGGTATTGTGCTAACATCTATGGATGCAGGGATACAGGTTGGAGGGATCCAACAGGATTCCTCAAATATTTATTGATCATATATATATGTTGTTGTTATATGACAGGATGGATGAATTGATATGGATTTGTATGTGAAATGAAATATTTAGTATTAAATAATATGGAAGTTCAAGTTTGGGATTTTTTTAATACCATAAATGATTTAATTGAAGAAAGTTAAAATGAAACTTGAATGGAAAATATTTATTGAGAATCTGGATTTACTTCTATTAGAGAATTAAGTAAAATAAAATGTATATTTATTACTTGGGATTATTGAAGAAAGTTAAAATGAAACTTGAATGGAAAATATTTATTGAGAATCTGGATTTACTTCTATTTGAGAATTAAGTAAAATAAAATGTATATTTATTACTTGGGATTATATTTAATTGGTTAAGGTTGAGTTTTGGGAAAATTTAAATTATATATTAAAGACTCGAAGAAATATTGGAATCGATGAGTGAAATTGAAGTAAAGCGAAATTTTATTTAGAAATAAGAAGGAATTTTATTAAGAAATAAAAAGGGAATTTTATTAAGGAATGAAATGG
The DNA here is from genome assembly GCA_030737815.1 of Allium fistulosum. NCBI lineage: Eukaryota > Viridiplantae > Streptophyta > Magnoliopsida > Asparagales > Amaryllidaceae > Allium > Allium fistulosum. The sequence goes on from CM060905.1 coordinate 1,045,899,168, forward strand.
AATTTTATTAAGGAATAATATGAAATTTTATGGATAAACAAATTATAAAGATGAAATTTTGGAATAAAATTGTTGTATAAATAAATGGAAAACTCAGGGGAGTTTATAAATTTATAAACGGGGTTTATAAATGAGATAGAAAGATATCAGTGGATATGTGAAGAGATAAGTTATGGCAAGAACTTATATGGAGTTATGAAATTTGTTGAAAGAAAATAGTAGAATATTTCCAAAAGTGAGAAATGAGAATATGGTCGTCGAGATAGGAATCAAGAGGAATTTATGGAGCATATTGGGTTTTCTAAATATATAAATTTATTTTAAAGGGAATATTTTTAAATTTTTATGCTATATAATTTTTATAAACTATAAACTGGATTTAGAATATTTCGAATTGGTTATTTTGAAGGCTTAGGAATTTATTATAATAAACTCTAGTTTTTTTTAAACCAGCTTTGAAAATTTATTAATAACTGGATATGAACTTTATTGTTTATATTTAATTTTACCTTAAACCATAATTTGAAAATAAAACCATTTTTCCTATTTTATAAGTCTAGATGTTTTCAAAATGTTTTTAAAAATCCAATTATAATCCTCTTGAGATGATGAGCGAATTTATTAAATGGGATAAGATTCAGGAGAAAAATCTTATAAGTGGGGTTATGGAAACTTAAGTAAATTGCCGAGTATAAGATAGGAGTTTCCTAAAGGTGAAATAAAATTCACAAAGCAAGTGGAAGTAAAAATATGGAATTTTAATAAGCAAGAGGGCTTGGAAATATTAAAGGGAATTGATTAAGGAACTCTAGAATCATAGAAGTGGAGCAATTGAGTTTGAAAATTTACAAGTAAAGTGTAAATTGATTTTGAGAAAGAAACAAGGAAATAAATGAATGTTTTCAAGAGTTGAATATAAAAATTTAAGTGATGAAATATTCCAAGTATAGGAAAAAGATTTAAATGGTTCCATGAAAATAAAAGAAGTTTGAAACTATTTTCAAAGGGATTGAAATATGGAAATAATATCTTGTGAAGATATTTTTGAGATAAATAATTTGAGGAAAATTATTTAAGATTTGATGGTTGCTTGTGGATGATTAATTGATAGTTAAATAACCGACTATCAATATTGGCCAATGCGTTGATCGTATCGAAGAGGCCGGGATCGGGTTTAATTATCCGAAAACCACTTCGATCCGGTTTGAACAAGAACGAATGAAGACCGTGAAGATGATAAAGACGGTGATTCGGTTTGTCCAGACCCAGGGCAACTTGTATGGATGAATGCTTTCAGAACATCGTCAGGGGGACGATGAGCATTCTAAGTGGGACTTGTTCTAAAAAGGTAACGCATAGCCTCAAGCCTCATCAACCGGGAATGGCTAAAACATGGGAGGTGCAGCAAGGCTATGTGGGTAGCGCCCATTAGGGTGAGGTCATCCCTGTCTAGATGTCCCTTTTTATTTCAGCTGTGTGGCGGTTGGTCGCGCCAACCATGGGGTGATCTTACACGGACTATCCAGTAAGGGATAGCTCCCGTCTTGTGTTGCAGGGGGTCGGGCGTGATCCTCGGTACTCTGATCTAGACCAGGTACTGTGACGGGCGGTACCCCAGTAGCCCTGCTATTGTATGGAATCCAATCTCCAATAAGCGCCTGTACGGTTTTGATTGTGCCCAACTATTGCTGAAATGTGAGATGCAAGCATTTCAGCTAGATTCTATTTTACTTTCAATAGACACTATTATAATATCAGACGAATTTGATAAAAATGTTTTGGTTATCGTAAGGTAAAAACCCGGCATATTTATTCGTGGCGTGGTCTTACGAGATACCTTTGTTTCAAAGGCTTTTCAAAACTTTAATAATCCAATTGAGTGTGGTTTTCTCACGCTAGTTTTCCAGACTTACTCGGGTGTTCTTTATTATGATGCTCTGGTCAGACCGAGTTATACAAGATCAGGTTAAGAACTAAGGAGCTCAGGAAGCGAGCTGGATGACAGAGCGTACTTCCGTATTTGATTATTATTCCGCTGTGTAAGGACAAGCTATTTGACTGTCCAGATTTGATGTAGTGATTGTATACTCTGATAATGTATATGTATATATAGTACAGATTTCTTGTATTCAAAAGCTGTTGTTCTGTATTATATTTTGTTCCGCTGCGATTGTGAGATTCTGATGTTGTTTTTCTTCTTCTTCTACCTCTTTCTTCTTTAACCCCGAAGACTCGTACTTTTGTTCCACTTTGAGCTGAATTGTTGTGGAATTTTGCCGGCTCAAAGCGGTACGAATTTACGGGCCTTTACAATGTCAAACCCCGTAAACATCTCTGACGCCGTTACACTCATATTTATTTACCGTTGATTTAACTTACGTAAGATCTTTTAGTTCCGACTCGAGTGTTTTGTCTTTTCAATTCGCTTGGGTCAGCCTGAGCTTTTTCAGTTTATTGAAGACTGCTTTCTGGAGAATGAAGACGAAGATTTTGTACTATTATTATTTATTATATTCATTCCACTGCATCATGTTATTCCGCTGCATTTCTTTATTATTTATTCTTGTTGTATGTAACTCTGACCTGTATTATAAAAAGTATAATCAATGTTATTTGTAAACAGCTTCATGAACTGTTTATTTGATTATTTTATTTTGTCATTCCGCTGCTAAATTATGTATTTGTTTTTCTTTCTTTCTTTGCTTTTCTTATTTATCCCATAACAATCTGCCCTTTTAAATGGTTTGAGTCTGACACGTGTGTCTGCTTTAAATGTCAAATAGGGCAGGTTGTTACAGTTGGTGTCAGAGCTTTGGTTTAGCAATAACCGTAGCTTTGTTGGGTCTGACTCTTTAGAAATAGGGTAGTAATACGTTAGGATGAGTTGCTGAGTGTATATATATGAGAGAGCGTATTTGTTAGTGTTATAAAAGGTTTTTGTATTGTGTTAATTTGTTCTGTTTTGTATTTATAAATTCTGGTCTGTACATAGGACGATATGGCATCGATAGGAATTTCTTAACAATTAATAGGACAGACCGAACAATATTGTTTGGAAATAAAGGTAAATGAAATAATTTTGCCTATTATATATTTTTTATATAAAATAATAAATTTTATAAATGATATACTTGGATGTAATATGTTGTTTGTTAGGTAGAGAAATTTTATAAATATTGATTTAAAAGTAAAATTTATAAATAAAATGAATATAAACTGAAAATTTTAGAACTGAAGTTCTGGGATTTTTGAAAATTTCTTTCGAAAGGTTTGGAATATAATAATAGTAGTATTTATAAGTATTTTCTGATATGAATATTCAATATGATTTGAAAGAAATGTTTTAAAGGAATTTGGGAATGAAATAAGTTTGTACTCCCCTCTCTTTCGCTGGAAAATAATTTCGGTGATGAGTGCACGCATCATCAACGTTCATTTTCGAGTTTCAAAGTGGAAGACCGTTGTAGTAGTTTACTACACATTTGTTTTCCTAAATAAATCTTAATTTCAAATTCCAAATATGATTTGATATGTATAAAAGATATGATTATATATATATTATTTTAAAATAGTTAAAATGAAACCCGGTTGTTCAATTCTTAAATTTCTATAAATTAGAAATTGAAATTATTGTAATGAATGGAATCTTGACTATATTAATAAATGGGAAACTTCTAAAATGAAAATAAGAAATTTGATGTTAAAATGATTAATGAAATAGATAAGAAACTGAAATTTTGAAAACTGTAAATAAAAAGGAAATGGAAATAAGAAATGGTAACTATTAAACATTTTGTTAACCAAATAAATAAAAGAAACTTGGGTAAAATTCAGTTGCATTCTTAAGACACATATATAACTTGCTAAATTATTAAAAGTTGAAATGTTAATAAGGATATGTAATAGAATATCATACAAGTAAACTTATGGTAATGAAAGTGTTCAATAGAATTATTTCAATAAATAAGAAATTATAATGTTATAAATTGTTATAAACTGAAGTTAATAGTTTGAAATGCTACTAATTAAATGTAATAAAAGTAAATAATGTAAGAAAAATGAATATAAACTTAGGTTAACAATTTAAGCGATTTATAATCAGATTTAATGGTAAAGATGAATACTGTAAGTAAATAATTATAAACTTGAATTAATATTAATGCCATTTATAATTAAAATGAATACTATATAGATTGAATGAATATAACTTCAGTGAACATTGGAAATGATTTAGAAATGAAGTTAATATTCAATAATATTTTATATGGAAGAATGAATGTGAAAGAGAAATAATCTATAAATGGTGAATTGAATTTTAAAGAAACTTACCTAATAATGTATAATCCAATAATTAAGAGAGAGAAAAATAACTTACTTAAGCAATGAATGTAAAGTAATAAAATGAAAGAAAATGGCACTGTATGAATAAAGGAGAAATGAATTTTTGTAAGTAATAACGAATGTAAATTAATGAAAATAAACATTATATGAATGAGAAAAGAAAATGTAACGACCCGTATTTTTTTTACGGATCGAATGTTTGTAAAACAGTTGTCATTAGGTCGAATAGAGGTTAGGTCATATAGAAGATAAGCTGTGTGTAGCTTAGGTCGTCTGGAAGATAAGTCGTGTGGTGGCTTAGGTCGTGGGGTAGGTTAGGTCGAGTAGTAGTTAGGTCGGGTGAGCGACTTAAGGGATTGGAGCGACCTAAGGAAGTTGGCGACTTAAGGTAGTGGACGACCTAAGAGTTAGCAACCTACAGGAATCGACGACTTAAGGAGTAGACGACCTAAGGTTTGAGCGACTTAAGGAAAGACAGCGACCTAAGGAACTAAGCGAGTTAACGACCTAAGAAGGTTAGGTCGTGGACGAGTTAAGGAGATAAGTGAGTTGGGTCGTTAGGTCGCGTGGATGTTAAGTCGTATCCTGGTTAAGTTGTTAGGTCGAGTAGAGTTAAGTCGCTAAGAGTTAAGTCGTAGGGTGTTAAGTCGCGCAAGGGCTTAAGTCGTAGGTCGCGCATTAGTATTGAGTCTTAGGTCGTGACATTTTAGGTCGTGGAAGCGCATATGCAGTTAGGTCGTGTAGTGCTAGGTAGCTAAGTCGCGTGCATGTGCTAAGTCGTTGAGTCGGAAGCTGTTATGTCGCGCAAAGTGTTAGGTCGGGGAATCTGTTAGGTCGTAGGTCGGGGTTGTTAGGTCGTGGACGACCTAAGGGGAAGCGGACGACCTAAGGAAATCAGCCTATAAATAGGCGGGTTCTTCTTCATTTTTGGGATCAGGATTTCGAAGCGACGAAGTGCTGCCATTTTGAGAGCTCGAGTTCTATATTTCTTCACTTCTTTTCTCCACTTTGATTTAGTACTTCCTTCCATCCAAGATCGAAGATCCAAGATCTAAAGTTGAAGATCTTCATCCATCAAAGAGAGATTTCATCGTTGGAAGCGGAGTTTTGATAGATCGAGCTAGATTCTTCGCTGTCCAGATCTGAAGTGTGTTGTTTTTGAAGTGTTTAGGTGATTTGGTGAGTGGTGGTTATCTCTCACACGGATCCAAAGGATTATATCGGATTGATGGCTTGATTTTGTGTTAAATAGTGATTTCCATGCATTTTCGTAAACTTAAGTATAGATCCATTGATCATGATGATTTGACATCCATTTTACTACATGTTAATCTATGAAAGTTCATTCATCAAGTTGTAGAGATAGTGCTCATGTTTCATGCTTGTTAGATTTGGACTTTTTATTTACAAGTTTGCCATTATTGTTATAATTGTTTAGTTGATCATGTTTGAATACTTGATTACTTGGATTAATGATTGACTTGATTGATTGTTATAAATTAGCTGATTGATGGTTTGATTTGAACAAGATGGTCGAAGATGATTCAAAAGCTGCGGGAAAGGCTCTTGAATTGGAAAAGCTGCTCGTGGCATATGTGGCGGATGATGAAGCTCATATGGATAGATTTGATGATGTTGATGTTGAGATGAGGCTTTGCTATGATGAGATGAAGCGAGGCATGGTATGAGATAGCCTTGGTTGAATCCAGACGGGGTCATTCCAAGCATGTTGATAACTCGGTGAAATGGTTCGAGTTGAGGATAATGGTTGGCTCGAGAGGCGCTTGGGCTAGTATGGAAATAGTCGTCGAGGAGGATGACTAGAAGGCTGAGATTTTATCGTTGTTGAAGGTTCTAGCAAGCTCAAAGCAAGAATACGCTGGGCAGATTCGATAATCCCTAAAGATTATGATTGTAGTCGAGTACCCTGGGCAGATTCGATAGTCCTAGGCCGGGCTGCGATGACGTTTGGAGTTCTGTCTAGAACCGGGGTTGCCATTAACCCTTGACGGACGGCTGAAAGAATGTGTCGGTCATTCAATTAACGGTGGTATCGAAGCAATGATAACAGTGATAGCCAGAGTCATGGATGTTTGGTTGTATCGTCGTTCGGTCTCAAGAGCGATGTTTTCTGGGTGCTTATCTGATCTTGGTTTAGGCCTTAGGGGTTTGTACTTGGAAAACACCGACCTTGACTCGAGTGATAATTGCTTTACTTTAAATGTCTGCTTTGCTATGTTTATTTCTGCTTAGTGTGTCTGGGGGCTATCACTATATAAAGAGGTGGAGTGGGAGGGTTGGATTCCTATTCCTTTTACCTTTATGCTCTTTTGGTATGTTGTTAGTTAATTTACCGCTTACTAAGACTGTTGTCTGACTCAAGGTTTTATGTTCCAATCTTATTACCTTGGGCTGTTCATCCATTTTGGGATGGGCAGACTAGGTAGCAGGTGACAGGTGCTGTTCTTAGTGACCGACGATGCTGATGACGAAGACGAGCTGGAGGCTTGCGTATTATTTTCTTACTATATGTACTGGATGTTCCGCTGCTTGTATATTCTCTGAGTTATATGTAGTGAGGCTTGATGTATTGACTATTCAGATGTTGTACCAAACTATTATGAGGTTTAATAGAGATTCTGTTCTGTAAAGCTTCACTATATATACTTTCTATTGTATTTTATCCATGCGCTGTGAGTTATACGATAGATTCTGCTGTTTTAACTTAACCTTGGCAATCGTCCATGGCTGCCTGGGACACTTTACAGCGCACTATTTCTATGTTCAGTGCAGGGGTCATGGCCGGTCGTCACATTTGGTATCAGAGCTTTGGTTAATCGATTTTACCCAACGCTCGCTGACGTAACTACGTATGAGAGACGTAATTGTATTTTGATGGATGATTACTATATATAATATAGTAGCTTAGAAGGATTTGAGTTCTTTATGCAGTTGTACTCAAGGTGTATTAATCATTCCTTTTTATAGATATTAAGGATGAGTCGAAGAGGGAGACCAGCTGCTAGGGAAGGCCGTGCTGCTGAGGGAGCTGTTGATTATGCTGCTATGTTCGAAGCTATGATGACTTCGATTATGAGAAGGATGCCAGCTCCGGGGCCATCAGTAGATGTTGGAGTTCAAGTTCAAACTCCAAGACCAGTGGATTTTGCTAAGCTGTGTAAAGATTATACTGCTCTTGGAGGGAAGGTTTTCTTGGGAACAGAGTCAACCATTGAAGTCCAGAGATGGATAGATGCTTGTAGAAGAATCTTTGGTGATTTGGGAATCGAGGATGCAACCAAAAGGAAGCTAGCATCAAGACAGCTTCAAGGAAGAGCTTCTGACTGGTGGAACTCTATCACCATTGATACTCCGGAGGAAGAAATTACTTGGGAGCAATTCCAAGCCAAATTTGAAGCTAAGTTCATTTCTACAGCTCAGAAGTCTGTTCTGTTCAAGAAGTTTGTGGAGCTCAAGCAGGGTGGGAGACCAGTTCTTGAGTATGTTTCTGAGTTTGAAGCTTTGTCCAAGTATGCCCGGTCGTATATTGAATCTCCTTATCAGAAGAACGAGAAGTTTGTGACAGGCTTGGACAGTTATCTTGGGAGGCAGTTGGTGGATCATTTGGACGATCCATTTGAGAAGCTTGTGGAGAAAGCTCTCAGACATGAGAATCTGTTTCCTAAAGAAGGATCTGTTGTTGCTGTAACCAAGGAAGAGTCAAAACCACAGCAGGGTGGAAACAAGAAGAGGAAGCAGTAGCAGCAGAAGGGTAAGGATGGCCAGAAGAGGCCGAAGGACGAAGTGACCTGCTATGATTGTCAGTAGAAGGGCCATTTCTCTAGAGATTGCAAGAATCCGAAGGTGCCGATGAAGTGTCACAACTGTGACAAGCCGGGGCATATTAAGAAGAATTGTCCAGAACCGCGGAAGGACAAGCAGATTGTGCAAGCTTATGCTTTGGGGGCTGTTCCATCATCTTCGAAAGCTCCTACTGCAGAGGAGAAAGGAAAGAGTGTGGTGGTTCAAGGTACTCTTTCCATATATGGAGTTCCAGTTAGAGTGTTATTTGATACTGGGGCGTCGCATTCTTTTGTTTGTAATGAACTTGTAGGCCGGTTGGGTTTAGAACCGGATATTGTTGATAGGCCATTGGTTGTGACTAATCCAGTTGGGGGTTCGTCTTGTCTGTGTATGATATGCCGTGGTCTGATTGTATCGAGTCATGATTGCTCTTTTGTTTGTGATTGTTTTGTTCTGGACTTTGCGAGGTTCGGAATTATTTTGGGTATGGACTGGCTTAGGAAGTATGCGGCAAAGGTTGATTGTGAAAGGTTGGAGGTGACAGTCGAGAATGTGGAGGGGCGAAAGGTTGTGATACGATGTAAGCATGAGGAAGGCGACTTCAAGAGCTTCATGTATTCGCTGGTTGTACCATCTGATGGACTGTCATCGCTGCCAATCGCTAATGGATTTGAGGATGTCTTTGATGAGGTCAAAGGGTTACCGCCGCATAGAGAGATCGAGTTTCGTATCAATTTAGTTGAAGGAGCCAGACCTGTTGTGATGCCTCTTAGGCGGATGGCGCCTAGGGAACAGCAAGAGTTGAGGGTGCAAGTTGATGATCTTTTACAGAAAGGATTCATTCGGCGTAGAATGGGGTGCACCAGTTGTGTCTGTAACCAAAGCGGATGGATCGTTGAGGTTGTGTGTGGATTATCGTGAGCTGAATAAAGTGACTAAGAAGAACAAGTATCCATTGCCGAGAATAGATGATTTGTTTGATCAGCTTCACGAAGCTAAGGTGTTTTCTCAAATGGATTTGGCAACGGAATTTCACCAGTTAAGAGTGGCTAAGGATAGTGTGCCGAAGACTGCTTTCAGGACACCATCCGGTTTCTTTGAGTGGCTGGTAATGCCGTTTGGATTGACCAATGCACTAGCATATTTTGTGGATCTTATGAATAGAGTGTTCAGAGATCAGTTGAACCAGTTCGTACTAGTGTTCGTGGATGATATTTTGATTTATTCCAAAACTGAAGAAGAGCACAAGACGCACTTGCTTATTGTTTTGGAAATCTTATGGAAACATCATATGAAGGCTAAGTTTTCGAAGTGTCACTTCTGGAAGAGCGAAGTGAGGTTCTTAGGCCATATTATCTCTAGAAGCGGAATAGCGATTGATCCCGCCAAGATAGCAGCAATCCAGGATTGGGTTAGACCTAAGATTGCATCTGATGTGAGAAGTTTTCTTGGATTAGCACGATACTATCGTCGATTTATCAAAGACTTTTCCAAGGTAGCTGCACCATTAACAGGATTGACGAAAATGAATCAAGTATTCAGATGGGATGCTAAGTGTGAGCAAGCTTTCGGAATCCTAAAGGAGCGCCTGACAAGTGCTCCTGTTTTGACTATTCCAAGTGGAAATGGAGAGATGGTGGTTTACACCGATGCATGTGGTACTGGACTTGGAGCAGTGCTGATGTAGAAGGGTAAAGTTGTTGCGTATGCAAGTCGACAACTGAAGCCGCATGAAAGGAATTATCCGACTCATGATTTGGAGTTAGCGGCGATTGTTTTTGCTCTGAAGATGTGGAGACATTATCTATTGGGAGTTCGATTCGAGTTGTTTACAGATCATAAGTCGTCGAAGTATCTTTTCTCCCAAAAGGATTTGAATCTTAGGCAGCAACGATGGCTAGAGTTTTTAGCATCATATGATTTTGGTATAGCCTATACTCCAGGAAAGGGTAACGCAGTGGCGGATGCGCTAAGTCGAAGACATGCAGGATTGGGAGCCATGTTTTCAGAATGGAAGAATCTCGAGTATTTGGTTGGATTTGACTTCAGGCCCAGATGTGAATTGGAACCTGAGATGTTGGCAAACTTATCAATAAGACCGACTCTTGTGGGAAGAATTGGCGAGAGCCAAAAGCGAGACGATAAGCTTGTCAAGATTTTCCGTGATTTGGAATCTGGATTGGACCCAGAAAAGGATAAAGGATTCGAGGTCGATCGAGAGGGTTGGCTTCGGAAGCAAGGACGACTAGTTGTTCTCGATATAGATGAATTGAGAGATGAAGTTCTGAAGGAAAGTCATCACTCGAAGTTGACAATTCATCCAGGTGGAAATAAGATGTACCGGGATATGAAGAGAACCTATTACTGGAAAGGTATGAAGAAGGATGTTGGAAATTTTATTTCCAAGTGCATGAACTGCCAATTGGTTAAAGCCGAGCAGAAGAAGCCCAGTGGATTGCTTCAGCCATTAGAAGTTCCTACATGGAAGTGGGAGCAAATATCGATGGATTTTATCGATGGGTTACCTAGAACAAGAGCGGGAAATGAAGGGATTTGGGTCATCGTAGATCGTTTGACTAAGAGTGCAAGATTCATTCATGTTCGATCAACTAGGACTGCATCGAAATTGGCTGAGCTGTATGTTAAGTGGATAGTTTGATTCCATGGTATTCCAAAGAGTATAGTGAGCGATCGAGACCCATTGTTCACTAGTGGATTTTGGAAGAGCTTCCAGGAAGTTTTGGGAACCGAGTTGTGTTTGAGTACAGCTTATCACCCCCAAACAGATGGTCAGACCGAGAGAGTCAATCGAGTTTTGGAAGATCTCCTTAGAGCTTGTGTTTTAGATTTCGGAGGATCGTGGGAAGATCATCTTCATTTGGTGGAATTTTCGTATAATAACAGTTACCAGTCAAGCATTGGTATGGCACCGTATGAGGCATTGTATGGAAGACCGTGCAACTCTCCGACGTGTTGGTTAGAAACAGGAGAAAAGTTGATACTTGGGCCAGAAATGATTCGACAGACTTCAGATTGCATAGAGATCATTCGGCAACGAATGAAGGCAGCCCAAGATTGTCAGAAAAGTTATGCCGATAAGCGTCATAAGGATTTAGAATTCGACGTAAGTGATATGGTTTTTGTGAATATTTCTCCACTGAAGAATGTTATTCGATTCAGGAAGAAAGGAAAATTGACTCCGAGATTTGTTGGACCATTCCCAATTATCGAGCGAATTGGAAAGCTCGCCTACAAATTGGAGTTACCAGAAAAGATGTCGAGTGTGCACAATGTTTTTCATGTATCGTATCTACGGAAGTATGTGCACGACTCGAATACGGTGGTTTCTGCTGATAGTTGTGAAGATTTTGAAGTCGATCCAGTCGACAAGAGACCTCGTAGGCCGCTTCGTGTTGTGGAAACTGACACGAAATAGCTTAGGAGGAAGGTAGTTAGGTTGCTCAAGATACAATGGAGTGATGATGTTAACGACTGTACATGGGAAGTGGAAGAGAGGATGAAGGCAGCTCATCCTGAACTCTTCAAGGTATGGCCATAAGGTGTCGTGGCATCTCACGACATTGTAACTTGTTCTAATTTTAGAATTCTGCATGCTAGGCTAGAATTGGATGCATGGTTTGTTGATTGCTATGGATGGTAGGCATGCAGAATAGCTTTTGATTGCTCTTGTTTGTTTGGAATTTCGGGGGCGAAATTCCTAAGGGGGAGAGAATGTAACGACCCGTATTTTTTTTACAGATCGAATGTTTGTAAAACAGTTGTCATTAGGTCGAATAGAGGTTAGGTCGTATAGAAGATAAGCTGTGTGTAGCTTAGGTCGTCTGGAAGATAAGTCGTGTGGTGGCTTAGGTCGTGGGGTAGGTTAGGTCGAATAGTAGTTAGGTCGGGTGAGCGACTTAAGGGATTGGAGCGACCTAAGGAAGTTGGCGACTTAAGGTAGTGGACGACCTAAGAGTTAGCAACCTACAGGAATCGACGACTTAAGGAGTAGACGACCTAAGGTTTGAGCGACTTAAGGAAAGACAGCGACCTAAGGAACTAAGCGAGTTAACGACCTAAGAAGGTTAGGTCGTGGACGAGTTAAGGAGATAAGTGAGTTGGGTCGTTAGGTCGCGTGGATGTTAAGTCGTATCCTGGTTAAGTTGTTAGGTCAAGTAGAGTTAAGTCGCTAAGAGTTAAGTCGTAGGGTGTTAAGTCGCGCAAGGGCTTAAGTCGTAGGTCACGCATTAGTATTGAGTCTTAGGTCGTGGAAGCGCATATGCAGTTAGGTCGTGTAGTGCTAGGTAGCTAAGTCGCGTGCATGTGCTAAGTCGTTGAGTCGGAAGCTGTTATGTCGTGCAAAGTGTTAGGTCGGGGAATCTGTTAGGTCGTAGGTCGGGGTTGTTAGGTCGTGGACGACCTAAGGGGAAGCGGGCGACCTAAGGAAATCAGCCTATAAATAGGCGGGTTCTTCTTCATTTTTGGGATCAGGATTTCGAAGCGACGAAGTGCTGCCATTTTGAGAGCTCGAGTTCTATATTTCTTCACTTCTTTTCTCCACTTTGATTTAGTACTTCCTTCCATCCAAGATCGAAGATCCAAGATCTAAAGTTGAAGATCTTCATCCATCAAAGAGAGATTTCATCGTTGGAAGCGGAGTTTTGATAGATCGAGCTAGATTCTTCGCTGTCCAGATCTGAAGTGTGTTGTTTTTGAAGTGTTTAGGTGATTTGGTGAGTGGTGGTTATCTCTCACACGGATCCAAAGGAGTATATCGGATTGATGGCTTGATTTTGTGTTAAATAGTGATTTCCATGCATTTTCGTAAACTTAAGTATAGATCCATTGATCATGATGATTTGACATCCATTTTACTACATGTTAATCTATGCAAGTTCATTCATCAAGTTGTAGAGATAGTGCTCATGTTTCATGCTTGTTAGATTTGGACTTTTTATTTACAAGTTTGCCATTATTGTTATAATTGTTTAGTTGATCATGTTTGAATGCTTGATTACTTGGATTAATGATTGACTTGATTGATTGTTATAAATTAGTTGATTGATGGTTTGATTTGGACAAGATGGTCGAAGATGATTCAAAAGCTGAGGGAAAGGCTCTTGAATTGGAAAAGCTGCTCGTGGCATATGTGGCAGATGATGAAGCTCATATGGATAGATTTGATGATGTTGATGTTGAGATGAGGCTTTGCTATGATGAGATGAAGCGAGGCATGGTATGAGATAGCCTTGGTTGAATCCAGACGGGGTCATTCCAAGCATGTTGATAACTCGGTGAAATGGTTCGAGTTGAGGATAATGGTTGGCTCGAGAGGCGCTTGGGCTAGTATGGAAATAGTCGTCGAGGAGGATGACTAGAAGGCTGAGATTTCATCGTTGTTGAAGGTTCTAGCAGGCTCAAAGCAAGAGTACGCTGGGCAGATTCGATAGTCCCTAAAGACTATGATTGTAGTTGAGTACTCTGGGCAGATTCGATAGTCCTGGGCACGGGCTGCGACGACGTGCAGAGTTCTGTCTAGAACCGGGGTTGCCATTAACCCTTGACGGACGGCTGAAAGAATGTGTCGGTCATTCAATTAACGGTGGTATCGAAGCAATGATAACAGTGATAGCCAGAGTCATGGATGTTTGGTTGTATCGTCGTTCGGTCTCAAGAGCGATGTTTTCTGGGTGCTTATCTGATCTTGGTTTAGGCCTTGGGGGTTTGTACTTGGAAAACACCGACCTTGACTCGAGTGATAATTGCTTTACTTTAAATGTCTGCTTTGCTATGTTTATTTCTGCTTAGTGTGTCTGGGGGCTATCACTGTAGAAAGAGGTGGAGTGGGAGGGTTGGATTCCTATTCCTTTTACCTTTATGCTCTTTTGGTATGTTGTTAGTTAATTTACCGCTCACTAAGACTGTTGTCTGACTCAAGGTTTTATGTTCCAATCTTATTACCTTGGGCTGTTCATCCATTTTGGGATGGGCAGACTAGGTAGCAGGTGACAGGTGATGTTCTTAGTAACCGACAATGCTGATGACGAAGACGAGCTGGAGGCTTGCATATTATTTTCTTACTATATGTACTGGATGTTCCGCTGCTTGTATATTCTCTGAGTGATATGTAGTGAGGCTTGATGTATTGACTATTCAGATGTTGTACCAAACTATTATGAGGTTTAATAGAGATTATGTTCTGTAAAGCTTCACTATATATACTTTCTATTGTATTTTATCCATGCGCTGTGAGTTATACGATAGATTCTGCTGTTTTAACTTAACCTTGGCAATCGTCCATGGCTACCTGGCACACTTTACAGCGCACTATTTCTATGTTCAGTGCAGGGGTCATGACCGGTCGTCACAGAAAAGCAAATGATGGAAAAAAAAGAAAATCAAACCAAATTGTAAGTGTGAAGTAAACTGAAATGTATACGATACTTCAATAATGAATCTATTTATGATCAAATAAATTGAAAATGGATATAACTTATATAAGTAAAGAATGTGAAGTAATGAAAAGAAAAATGGTATTATATAGATGAATGGAAAATGAATTTTGTAAGTGATAAATGTAAAGAAACTAAACAAGCATTGTATGAACAAATGAAAATGAATAGTGAATAATGTGAAAAATAAAGAGTGATAAGAATAAAACTTAAATATTCTTTGAAATTATTGCTTGTTTGACCTATGGATTGGTTGGGAAAGGATACTTCTACTGTGTAGGATGTATAAATGATCTATTGAGTTTTATCTAAGACTGTTGAGTGTATGGTATACTTAGTAGTTTTTTATCATTTTATATGATTAGAAGTTCTGAACCTGAACAAACCATTTGTTTTGGTTGCTATGGATGGATTATTGCTCTCTTTGTTGGAATGATGTTTGTACTGTTTGTTTGCAAATGATTATTGTTATATTGTGATGATTTGTTTGTTATGTATTGAAACAACATAAATATTTCTTTTATATAATTATTAACTTCTTTGGATTATATAAGTGAAATATAGGCATGGAAGCAATAGCTACTGCTTTTGGTTTCATAAAATAAGTGTTGCTTGCCCGACAAATAGGTACGTTCCCAGATTACGGTTTTCTAGCGATATTATATTGTTTTTCCCGTGGTTTGGGATATTTTATTTTAAAAAAATATGATATATATTGTATTTATTGACATTATTATTTCCCCCAGACCTCTTCGTACAAAGGAGACTCTGTCGAAATTTTTCGTAAATTTTGGACTTAGAAAATTTTGTGAAATGTTTTCCAAACTTTTGTTAACTTGAATGTAAAGGATTTAATTGTTATAAATTGGTATATTTTATTTAAATTATTTAATTATGTAAATTAATTGTTTATAAATTTAATATTTTGAATAATATATATTAATTTCTTAATTCCTTCTTTTCCCTTCTTTTTCCTTTTCGGGGACGAAAAGTTTTGAGTGGGGGAGAGTGTAACGACCCCTAATTTTCGATAATTAAAAATAGTTGATTTAATGAGATTTTGTGACTTAATGTTGGAAGAAATAAAAATATGTGATTGATAATAAGAATATAACTGGAATAAAATGAAATAGTATTAATTTAAGGTAATTGATAACCGCTTTAATGTAATTCTAATTAATTAAAAGGATTAAAGAGTTATAATTGGTATAGACTGTAAATAGATTATAGTAATGTATGTATTAATGGAAAATTGGATTAAAAGAGCAATTGATAATTTAAATGTTGATTAATTTATGAAATAATGTATAATAAATTGTAATTGAATAAAATTAGTGTTTTAGTAGTAATTATAACACTTGTAATAGACAATAAACTTATAAGATGTGACTAAAAGTTAATGGTGACAATTATTATATGTTACCTATTGATTTAGCCTGTTAAATTTAAATTGGAAATCAATTGCAAGTAATTCACTTGATTAGTGCAGTTAATGTAGATTAAATTGATAATTGTAGAATAGTAATTCAATAAGATGTAACCAATGTAAATTTTATTCATAATATGACAATTGATTGTATAAAAAGAATTGAAATCAAGTTTGATCAATTTATTGGAATTTTAATTATAATAATTGGATTTATTACAATTAAATGTAATTAAATATTTCGTTAATGAAAAGTAAAATGACAATGGTAAACTGTTAGTTAACAAGATATAAACAAATGTTAACTTTGTCTATAGAGTAATAAATGATTGAATAAAAGATCGACACCAAATTGAATCAATTTATTGGAATTAAATTATAATTAATTGGATTTAATTACAGTTGAAATTGAACACAATAATCAGTAAAATAATTGACACTGAATTGATATGAAAATTTTGTTTTAAATTATATATAAATGTCTAAGTAATCAAAATGATGAAATTTGTTAGTTTATACATATTGAATTAAAAAGTGATTAGTTAATTTAATATTAATTTATTTAATAATGTAAAAATAGCCATTTTGGCCACTCCCTCAGATTTCGATGAAACTAGTTTCAACGGATTCGTACTGGTGAATTATTGTAGGATATCAAGTTTCGTAGCGATCGGACTTGTCGTTTGATCGTACGGACTCGGAACGCGTAGAAATCAATTTAATTAAATTCAATTGAAATCAATTTGAAATAAGCTGATTTTAGGCTAACTTCTTCATACGATGGAATTAGGACTTGAAACCTATTCCATTGAGTTTAAAACTATCGAAAACATCTATTTTGATATATGGGTTGACCCATTTTCGTTGCGGGAACGAAACGGGCTCTTCGGGTCGTTTATCGTTCCAATCCAAATCGATCTGGTCCATTCTTTCTATATTCAGATCTGCCTATATATAGACTGTTATAAACCCTAGGTGTTTCTTATTCCATTTTTCTATACGTACATTTCTTTCTCATCTCCTCTTTCCAATGGCAGACAAACTAAAACCTATTTCCCAATTCCAAATTCAATTGCAAATTAAAATCAAATCGAAAAATTAAAACTCCTCTAACTATATCGAATTATATATCAATTCGAAGCTCTCGACGAGCGCAATCTACTGCAATTATTTGTTTCTCAATTTGGTTCACTTTTTGGACAGAAATTGATGATGAAATCTCGACCGTTCATTTGGTCGTGATCAACTTCGTCGGATCATCGAATCGCGGGTACCATCGTGTGGAGAGGACCGCGCGTTGTTCATCGGTAGTGTTTGCTTAGAGGTTTAATGGCTGGATCGCTCGAATAAATTCGATTAGGGTTATGGAACAACGACGGCGGCTGGGTAATTCATTGTTGTTAGGTGATTTGACCGATCGCGTGGGGATCGTAAGGCCAAGAGGGGGACAGCGCGGCTCGTCTGGGTGGAACGCCTTGGCCGCGACTGGCAATGGTTGGACGTTCGGTGTTGAATGTTTCTTGGAAACCTGGCACGTGATTAGGGTTTGGAACGAAGGCAACCGTTGGTGACGTGTAAATTTAGTTTTCCTGTATTTATTTTATTATTTTAATTTTCAATCGTTCTAATCATCATAACTTTTACGTACAAGGTCCGATTCATGCGACGTTTGTTTCATTGGGATCGTATCGAAATTATGGACATTTTGGATCTAGTTCGGACGAATTCTGAGACTGTTCAAATTTGGGCCATATTTTGGATTTCAAATTGATTTGAAATCAAAGGTGAGTGTTTTGACCCACTCACAATTACTAAACTATCTTGTGTTAGTTAAACTAAATTTATGATGTGATTAGAAATTAATTGATCGATGTTTGGTATGTTAAATCGTCATTCTAGTTAAATTTGACTTTTATTGCATTTAATCCTCGTTTAATTTAATATTGAATTTTTAATTGTCAATTTACGTGTTATTGATTATAAGTTATCTATTGATGTTTATTGATTGATTTGGATGATGATTGTGATGGATGTTGATTGTTGATATTGGATGACTGGATGTTGTATTTTATATTGTTATAGCACTTCAAGTTCCTTATAGGTTGAAATGATACATACCCGAATGATCTATAGATTAGGGAAAAATCGTTATGGGTTGAAATGATAGACTCGAGCGATTTTATGGATTTTATTTAATTCGGGATTGCAGTTTGAAATGATATATAACCGTAAAATTTTAAATTGCGAATATCCGTATCACTTGACCCTATGGTAGAAAATTATATACGGACACCGGATTGGTTAAATTAAATGATTTTTTAATCTTTAAATTTTGAATTCAGTTAACTGGTATTTTGAAATAGAAATTTGATTCATATAAACTGAATTATTTTCGAAAGTCCAAGCATAAATGTTGAAATTGGAATTGATTTAATGAATTGTTCAAAGGATTTAAATTTGAATTTCAAAGTTGAAGTGTCTAATATAAATGAATTATCGAAATTGAGTTACTGAAATGTTTGGATATAACTTTGAAATCTATTTTAAACTAATTTAAAATATTTTAATTAAATTAACTATTTTAATCAATTTAAACTATTTTAATTTATTTTAATCTACTATAACCTATTAAATCCAATTTAATCCATTTTACCTATTTTGAAATAATTAAATTTATTTAATCTATTTTAAATCTATTTAATATAATTTAAATTTATTTAATCTATTTTAAATTTATTTAATCTATTTAAAATCTATTTAAGATAATTTAAATCCATTCAATCTATTTTAAATTTATATAAATCATTTTAAATCTAATTAAATAAAATTTAAATCTATTTAAACTATTTTTAATATTTAAAATATTTCAGTCTATTTTAAACCATTTTTAAACTATTTAAACTATTTATGACTACCTAAGCTATTGTAAAATATTTCAGACTGTGTAAAGAGAAAGTATTTACATTTAAATTCTTGATGATGATACAACCTAAGTTGGAATTTGGAATTGATATCTTATTGTGAAATGACATATTTGAGTAAATATGATGGTTTGGAATGAGGATTTTATTAACTTATCTTATTAGCAATTTCAAAAGTGAATATGGTTTTGAAAGTGAATATGGTTTTGAAAGTGAATATGATTACGAAAGTGATATGGTTTTGAGAATATGATATTTTGATATAAATTGTGAATTGACTTTTGAAATGTAAAAGAACCATCCGTTGTGAAATAAGCGTTTGGTTGTTAAAGAGACCGGGATCAGATATTGTCATACTCTCTGCCAATACCGAAAACCACTTTAACAACTGTGTATGTGGTGGAGATTCTAGAAATGAAGTAGGATGGGTTGGTGAATGATTCTGTATGAGGTATTTACGTGACCCTGACTCCCGCGAGTCAGCTTGACGTGGCTAAAACAGGAGTATACCAGGACAAGTGAGGTCATTCCTCCTATCGGGCACATTTCTTGGATACTATATTTTGACCTTGT
Source organism: Allium fistulosum (assembly GCA_030737815.1). Taxonomy (NCBI): domain Eukaryota; kingdom Viridiplantae; phylum Streptophyta; class Magnoliopsida; order Asparagales; family Amaryllidaceae; genus Allium; species Allium fistulosum. The sequence goes on from CM060905.1 coordinate 1,045,918,685, forward strand.
GATTGTTTTGGTGGCCACCCCTTGATTTTTATTATGGGAGTGTGTCCAAGGTGGGCGGTAGTAGCTGCTATGCATTACCACCAGTCCGGGAGTGCAATTGGTATATCTACCCTGGGTATTGCCTCGAGTGCCTTGTCGCATGCCTTATCGCGCCTTCTATGAGTTTGTTTTGTACCATACCTTTGGAGTGCCTTCTGGGTAAATCTCACGGAGGAGTGTACGATACTGTATAGACTACAGGAATATATAAAATGTGTTAAGGGGGATATGGGTAATGCCTTAACGCTATTTTTATACTTGACTTTACTATAGACATATTATACTAGCGTATTGTACTACATAGTAAATAGTTTAACGGGTCCTTAGGAGATGGTAATCCCGAACATCTCTTAAGTTATTGCACTCACATTGACACTGCATAGGAGATGTCAAACCCCAAAAACATCTCTGACGCGGTTACACTCATACTTATTTACCATTGATTTAACTTACGTAAGATCTTTTAGTTCTGACCCGAGTGTTTTGTCTTTTCAATTCGCTCGGGTCAACCTGAGCTTTTTCAGTTTATCGAAGGCTACTTTCTGAAGGATGAGGACGGAGATTTTGTACTACTATTATTTATTATATTCATTCCACTACATCATGTTATTCCACTGCATTTATTTATTATTTATTCTTGTTGTATGTAACTCTGACCTGTATTATAAAAAGTATAATCAATGTTATTTGTAAATAGCTTCATGAACTGTTTATTTGATTATTATATTTTGTCATTCCGCTGCGAGATTCTGTATTTGTTTTTCTTTCTTTCTCTGCTTTTCTTATTTACCCCATAACAATCTGCCCTTTTGAATGGTTTGAGTCTGACGCGTGTGTCTGCTTAAAACATCAAAAAGGACAGGTTGTTACACCACTCCTTTCGAGGGCTTCACCCAGATTTTTTTTGTCGCACTGTATTTTAAAATGAAAAAGAAGCGGCCTGTGGATTTAACTGAAAGGAAAGGGAGAAGACGTGATTTACACGTGAAAGGGAAAGGGTAGGTCGGCTGAGGAATTTGACTTTGATTTGATTTTATATAATTTTATTTAATTATAAAATATCTCGTTTTAGCGACTTAAAATTTCGATCTCCTATCGAGGTGTGCCGCTAGGCATTTATAATATTATACCCGTACTTCAAATGAAATGGAAAAGGTTTCGAGTCCTAATTCGATCGTATGGAGAAGATAGCTTTTTGAACCCAATTATTATAATAAATTTCGATATAAATTTCAACGCGTTTGTATCCTATACGATCAAACGATAACTCCAAACACTACGAAATTTGAAATTCGATAATAATTCAATATTACGGATCCAATGGAACTGGTTTTGTCGAATCCAAAGACTATGCCCCGGATCGCTATTTTAACGCGTCGATTAAATTAACGATTTCGAAAATTCAGAAATCGCTTAAATTTTCAGTTTTTAAAATCTTACTAACTAAATTATAATTCCAGTAGAATTTATATCAACATTAGAAATCGTTTCGGTTTCATAGTCAGCTCCAATTTAATTATTTAATTGATTTCTAATTATTAACTCAACAATTAAATTTATAAATTAAATCACTATATTTGGAACTTAAGTTTTTTATTACACTATTTTTGATCGATAAACTTCATATTGAAATCCCACTCACATTCCAAAACTCAACATTTAAAATGATTTAAATGTTCAAAATTAACGATCAAAAATCCAGGTCATTACATTCCACTTTCCCTTCGATTTAGAGCATTTTAGACAAAGGCAAGGATAGATCCATGTTTCTCTTGTCGAGACAAAGTGGATGGTGGAGGTTCTGGATAGAGCGACGACCTTTGGCCATTTGCGAATTTTTCCTATCGCGTTAGGCTATTCTAGGTTGCGATGGTGGATGCTCAATCGAGCTCTTCATTTTTGGGTCGGTCGAGTCGAGTTCGGCAAGAGAAGTTCGTAGACGGAGTCGGATACGAATTTCATTGAACGATGGCCGATTTTGGGTGATCCTCATGCATGTTTGGGGACATGGATATGTTTGCGTGCAAGTGGCAATTTAGGTTGGTGAAGACGAATTTGAAATTGGATTAAGGGGTAATGAGGATTATGTTTTTTATTAAATAATTAATTATATTTTAAATCTCCAAACTTATAAAATTAATATCTTGCTCGTACGAGGTTAGATTTGGACGCGGTCATTTGCATTGGACTTGCAGGAATGTCAGCTACACGATGAAACTATTTTCGTCGAATTTGGAGCAAGTATAATTTTGGGCCATCTTAGACCGAACCGAAATGCGAAAGCGCCAATTAGAATTTATATGAATGTACCCACCTCTAAATAAAACTATATGATATCTGTGTTGCTATGGATTATTATTGAATGCTTGGATAAAATTGCTAGTTTTAAGGAAGCATAAGTAAGTGATAAAATATAATTACGTTTAACGTAGTCAAATTGGTTATACTTCGTTTGGGATATCTATTTAGCAGAATAAAACCCCTTTTCTACTACAATTAAATTGAATAGATTATTTGAACATCTATCGAGCAGAATAAATCACCGTTCTGTGCTTGCAAAGTAAAAAAGATTACTATTATTTGATCATTTTTTTGGATTTGAATTCCCGCTTGATAGTAGATGGCATAAATAACCATTTTGTTGCAGGGGATAAAAATGAGAAGTTGGACTGTTTTTGTAGCGAAAACGTTGTTACGGTTAACTTCAAAAAATACACATACATATGTGCGATTTCCAATGGATTTTTTTAGAGGGACCCAAAGGGGTTTCTCGCCATTATTTTTTACTATCGTCTGCATTTTATTTTTACTCTTTCATTGCTTATATTGATGTTTAGTTTAAATATTTATGAAATACTATTCGAATTATGTAAGTGTCGTTATGGCAATTTTCGCTATACTGTCACTTATAGAATGTCGTCTCTTTAAACCCTTGTATGTGTTGATCTTGTGCTTTATTTTTACTAAATAAATGCTAGTCGCGTTTTTACACTATGAAAATGGTTTAAACTATATTTTCAAATATTTTGTGAATTTTGAAAATATAGGACAAGTATTAATTAAAATTTATAAAAGAGGTTATAAATTTGATTAATTATCTTTTGGGTTAATTAAAATGGTTTAAAATTATAAAAGATTATAAATTTGATTATTTTCCTTCAGGATAATTAACATTGTTTAAAATTTATAAAAGGTTATAAATTTGATTTATTTTCCTTCAGAATAATTAATGTAGCTTCAAATTCATAAATGATTATGAATTTGATTTATTATCTTTCAAGATAATTAATGTTGTTTTAAATTTATAAATGATAATAAATTTGATTTATTATTTTCAGGATAATTAATGATGTTGAAATACATAAAAAGATTATAACTTGATTTATTGTCTTAAATAATGTGGTTCTTAAATTTAAAAATGATAGTTTATAAATGTGGAAATCTTAAAAAGAAATGTTTAAAAACAAAGCTAGGTGTAACTTTTTAATAAACTTAGAAATATAATTTGCCACCTTAAAAGAATATTTTTGAAAGAGTGTTTTAAACTGTTCTACAGATATTTATGATGTGAAAATCAAGCACAAGTAAGAATCAAATGTTTTGAATCTTGGTTCGTTTATTAGTGACCAGTGTTTGCAATCTAATACTCATAAACAATCATTTGTTTATTTTCGATAGTTGATTCCTTAACTATCAATTTTGATATCATTCTTTATGCTTCATCAATCTAAGATGCTTTGTCGCTCATTTTGAGTGTTGGCATCTAACACCACGGATAACTAAAACCAAAGAGCGAATGGTAGCGAAGCCATGAGGGTCGCACCCATTAGGATATATTTACGTTTATCTAGAAATTTGTTGGTAGCATGCATGCGTTGATGTGAGTATATTCAGGTACTCATGTGAGGCGGGGTTCAGCTTGGAAGTTCCCAAGAGTGATGTGTGTTTGGCATGGGCTATCAAGTATATTTTATCCAAAGGTATACTTTTGGTGTAGGGGGCGCACCCTCCTAGTCATATTGGATAAATCCGTTTTCTTTGTTTCTATTCGAACCTTTGAAGTAATCTCCTCTTCTTTTGTGTTTCATTAATTTAAGACGATTTCTTACTCATTTGACCACTGATATCCTTTGACTTAAACCAGAAAGCGAATAGGGGCCACGCTATATAGGGTTACTTCCATTGGGGTATCTTCACATCTACTCTAGATTGGATTCGGTTGTATACTTACGGAGATGTGAAATACTTGGATACTCAACAAGTTTGGTGGGGTTTGGTTTGGAGTTCCTGAGAGGAGTCACGGAAGAAAATGACCCTCTCAAGTATATTTTCTAGAGGTATACTTTCGATAAAGGGGCGCACCCACCTAATCATTGTTGGAAAATTTCTCTTTCCTCATTTGATTCAAATCTTTGAATTTTTTTCTTATTTGACTCTGTAAAGATCTTCTTGATGTTTAATTATTTGTCCATTCTTTATGTTTGGATTTTGATTTTTCTATGCTCATCCTTTGTTATTTGGATTGTTGTTCTGATTTGTTTTCCATTCGTTCTTATATGGAGGTTGTTCTTATGAGGTAAAAACCTGTTCCGCGTTTAGTGACGTGGTCTTAATGAATTATTAAATGTTCATCATATTACTTGAGTTTTCTCAAGCTGGTTTTCTAGACTGATCTAGGTGTTATTTTCTTATAATACTCTAGTCAGACCGAGTATTTTCCAAGGTTATTGTTGGTAGGACATGAAGCTCATGGATTAAAGCTGGATGTTCACATGTCGTGATATTTTTACTTTCCGTTGTATTATTATATATAACTATCGGCAATTGTAAGGTCAGAAATTTATAATTGTCCAACTGATGAGGTTTGATTTCAACTCTAATGTACTTTGTATCTTGGAGTAATAGTTTATACTGTCTTTATTACAATGTATGTTATCTCTTCCGCTGTAAGATTCTATTTCCCATATTTATTATTTTTCATTTTACCTTAACAATCCGCCTTTTCGACGATTGAATGTTCGACATTAGAATACAGTGATAGTATTTGATGTCGAATTTCGATGGTCGGTATGGGTGGGTTGTTATATTTGGTATCATAGTGGTCATTGGAATCCTATATTTTTATATATAATTATAAAATTAATATTTTGCTCTTACGAGGCTGGATTTGGATGTAGTGAGTCGCATTGGACTCGTAGGAACGTTAGCTACACATTGGAACTATTTTTGTCAAATTTGAAGCAACTATAATTTTGGGCTAAAATTGAACGTCATTCGATTTTAGACCAAATCGATATGCGAATGCGCCAACTGGAATTTCAATGAGTTTACTCACCTCTAAATAAAACTACATGATCTCTATATTGCTATGGAATATTATTGAATGCTTGGATGAAAGTTGCAAATTTTAATGTAGTATAAGCTAGTGATAAAATTATAGTGATAAATTTAATTACATTTAACGTAGGCAAATTGGTTATACTTCGTTTGGGATAACTATTTAGCAGAATAAAAACTCATTCTGTTATAATTGAATTGAATTGATTATTTGGACACCTATTGAGAAGAATAAATCACCGTTATGTGCTTGCAAAGTAAAAAGGTTATTATTATTGACCGTTTGTTTGGATTTGAAATCCCGCTTGATAGCGGATGGAATAAATAACGTTTTATTGTAAGGGAGAAAAAGGAGAAGTCAGAGTGTTTTCATAGTGAATAAATTCCTATGGAACACTTTGAAAAATTACATATATATGTGTGCGATTTACAAGGGACTTTTGTAGAAAGACCCAAAGGGGTTCTCTCCATTATTTATTTATCTCATCTGCATCTTATTTATAATTTTTTATTGCCTATATTGATGTTTAGTTGAAATATTTGTGGCATAATATTTGAATTGTGTAAGTGTCGTTATAGCAATTTTTGCTATACCATCACTTATGGAAATTCATCTCCTTAAATCTTGTGTGTATTGATCTTGTGCTTGTATTTTTATTAAATAGATGTGGTCGCACTTTTGCACTTTGAAAATGGCTTAAACTATATTTTGAGATATTTTGTGAATTTTGAATATATAGGATAATTATTAGTTAAAATTTATAATAGAGGTTATAAATTTGATTAATTACCTTTTAGATTAGTTAAAATAGTTAAAATTCATAAAAGATTATATATTTGATCAGTTTCCTTTGGGATAATTAATATTGTTTAAAATTCGTAAAATTTTATAAATTTGATTTATTTTCCTTTAGGATAATTAATGTTGTTTTAAATTCATAATTTACAATTTGATTTATTATCTTTCAAGATAATTAATGTTGTTTTAAATTTGTAAATGATAATAAATTTGATTTATTATTTTTGGGATAATTAACGATGTTTAAATAGATAAAATGTTTATAACTTGATTTATTTATTAATTAACGTGGTTCTTAAATCTATAAATGATAGTTTATAAATATGGAAATCTTTAAAAAGGAAAGTTTAAAAAAACAAAGCTAGGTGTAACTTTTTAATACACACAGAAATATAATTTACCCCTTTAAAAGAATATTTTTAAATGAGAGTTTTAAAGTATTTTACAAATATTTATGATGTGAAAATCAAGCATAAGTAAGAATCAAATGTCTTGAACTTGATTCATTTATTAGTGACAAGTGTATGTGATCTAATTCCCATACACAATCATTTGTTTACTTTCGATAGTTGATTTCTTAACTATCGATTTTGGTATCAATCCTTTTCATCAAATCCAAATCGATTTATTGCTCATTTTGAGTGTTGGCATCTAACACCACAGATAACTAAAACCAAAGAGCGAGTAGGGGCCAAGCCATATGGGCGTACCCATTAGGATATATTTACATTTATCTAGAAAGTTATTGGCAACATGCATGCATTGATATGAGTATATTTGGATGATTGTGTGAGGCGTGGTCTAACTTGGAAGTTCTCGAAAGTGATGCAAGTTAGGTAGGGGCTCTTAAGTATATTTTATCTAGAGATCTACTTTCGATGTAGGGGGCGCGCCCTCCTAGTCATGTTGGATAAATTCATTTTCCTTGTTTCTGTTCGAATCTTGGAATTAATCTCTTTTCTTTTGTGTTTCGTCAATTTAAGACGATTTGTTGCTCGTTTGAGCGTTGATATCCTTTATTGAAAATGACTAAAATTAGAAAGCGAGTAGGGGCCAAGCTATATGGGTTACTCCTATTAGGGTATCTTCACCTCTTCTCTATATTGGATTCGGTTGTAAGCTTGCGGAGATGTTAAATAGTTAGGCACTCAGTAAGATTGGTGGGGTCCGACTTAGAGGTCCCGAGTGGAGTCATAGGAAAAAATGACCCTCTCAAGAATATTGTCTAAAGATATACCTTCTGTAATGGGGGCGCATCCTCCAAGTCAATTTTAGAAAATTTCCCTTTCCTTATTTGATTTAAATCTTCGAATTGTTTTCTTAATTACCTCGAGAAGTGTCTAAAACTCTTCTCGATGTTTAATTATTTGTGTCCATTCTTAAATTTGGATTTTTGATCTTGTATGTGTTCATCCTTTCTTATTTGGATTGTTATTCTTATTTGTTTTCCATTTCTTCATGTATGAAACTTGTTCTATTGAGGTAAAAACCCGTTCCATGTTTAGCGGCATGATCTCATAGAATTATTAAATGTTCATCATATTACTTGAGTTTTATCATGCTGGTTTTCCAAACTGATCCGAGTGTTATTTTATTATAATACTCGAGTCAGACCGGATATTTTTCCAGGGTATCGTTGGTGGGACATGGAGCTCATGGAGTAGAGCTGGATGTTCACATGTCATAATATTTTTACTTTCTGCTATATTATCATACATACCTATCAGCAATTGTAAGGTCAGAAATTTATAATTATCCAGCTGATGAGGTTTGTTTTTAACTATGATGTTCTTTATATCTTGGAATGATAGTTATATTATCTTTATTATAAGATATATTGTCATTTCTACTGTAAGATTCTATTTTCCATGTTTTTTCTTTTTTATTTTACGCTCACAATATGCATTTCTGAAGATTGGATGTTTAGCATTGGAATACCGTGGATGTATTTGGTGCCGACTTTCGATGGTCGGTAAGGGTTGGTCGTTACATGTGGTATCAGAGCTGAAGTTAAGCGAGAACCCTAGCTTTGGTAGGGTATGGCATGTTAGTGATAGGGTAAATGACACCCTAGAATAAGTTCAGAGTATTATATATACGAGAGGGTATTTGTTATTATCGTAAAAACGTATCATGTTAATTAGTCTATTGAGTTGTTTATGAATTCTGGTCGAGACATGGTACGTCATGGTGTCGGCAGGGATTTCTAAACACTTGAACAAGGTAAATGAACATGATATCGATTTTTTTTAGCAAAGCTAATGGGGAGGAACTAGTCCCCAACCAGATAGATTAAAGGAAAGAAATAGATTTAGAAATAGGCTTCTAAATCTGGGAAGAAAAGAAAAAAAAGAAAAGGAAGAAAACTAAAACCTAAAAACAACAGAAAGAAACAAATACAAAAATCAATCCCTATACAAGACTAATATAAGGATTTCTTCCTCGGTTTTTCTTCCATTACAAAATGCCCTTCTATTTCTCTCTTTCGATATCTTGTATAACACCGTCTTTAAATACCATAACAAGAGATTCACATTGCCCATTTTCATCTTTTCACCTTAAATATCGTGTACCATTCTATGGATGAGTTTCTGTTAGGAGCATGTAGTCTAAAGTGATTCAAAATGCTTGAAATCTTGTACGTGTAATGACAAGTGAATAACAAATGATCATTGCATTCAGTAAGCCTGTCACAAAGAGTACAAGTCGCATCCACCAATATACCACGATTCAACAAGTTGGCTTTGGTATGGTTCATGTTCATTATGATTTTCCACATCGTTGTGTTTTCTTTTGGCTTGGAATTGTTAGACCATATTCCTGGAATGCCATGGTTGAATGGCCGAGAAACTATTAGTAGCAAGGGAATTAATATAAATATAATCGAGTGGTCTTTGTTATTCCATTTCAGAGAGGGGGATATTTCATAGCACCTGCTTTCAATTTCATGCTACAACTGACGAACATTATGAGAGCTGGCATGAGGGAGGAGATGTGGTTTCCGTGAAGGAACAAGATGACTTTTCCATTCTTAGGAATGCCTAATATTGCTCTTAAGTTTGGATTCACTATAGCAGAAAGGATGAAACCTTTCTGAGCCCAAGGAGCATGCCAAAAAGTGGTATTAATAGTGATGTTCCATTGGATATAGGGCAGAAGATATTGCTTAGCAAGTAATAAACATCTCCAGAACCAACTACTATCAATTTTAGTTTCCATGGTCCAAAAATTGGATTGTTTTATTAGATTAACCCTCTTCCAAATTTGAAGAAGGCCATTGTCATCTGACATTAATTTGTTTAAGTGTTTTGAAACTGCAGCTTTATTCCACACACCGATGTTCATGATGCCTAGCCCACCCCTATCAAAGGGCTGAGTAATTTTTTAGAAGGATATGGGAAATAGTTTTTGAGAAAAAGAGTTAGCATGCCATAGGAATCTATTAATAGCATTGTTTATCATATTAATGAGCTTCTTGGAAGAAAAAACAGCTTAGACATGTACTGACACATGGCAGTGCCGATGGATTTAGCTATCACTAATCTCCCAGCAATGGAAAATTTGTTAGAAGGCCATGCACTTAGTTTCGAAGTTATTTTCTCATATAAAGGAAGTTATTGGGCGATGGATAATTTCTTTGTAGTAATAGGAATACCCAAGTATGAGGTAGAAATATTAGCAATTTTCAAATTAGCTAGAGAGACAAAGGCTGTAGCTTCATGATGAGACAAGCCATATATCGTGAAGTTGGATTGTTCATAATTAACTGTAAGACTAGTCTGTAAGAAGCAGTTAAGAATATTTGAAATGCTGTTGATGGACTTATTGTTGGGTTTGGAAAATATGAATAGGTTATCAGCAAACATAAGAGAAGGAATCATTGGATCTCTACATATGGGATGCAAATCAAAGGATTTAGAGATAGCACCTTCATAAAGGAGGGAAGAGAGCCATTCCATGACAGTTATTAAGATGTATGGGGATATAGGATCCCCTTGCCTAATTCCCTAATTAGGTTTGAAGTAGCCAAAGCTTGCACCATTTAAACTTAGAGAGTGTATGGTAGTGGAAATACAAGAATGAATCCAAGCAACAAAAGGAAGTGGAAAATTCATTTTTTGAAGGATGATAATGATAGAGGACCATTGAATGGAATCAAAGGCCTTTTGAATGTCAAGCTTCATCGCACACGATATTGATTTTTGAAAATTTGGTAAATGAAATATTTTACCCAGGGTTATATATTTTATACATATAAAGGAATAATTTTCAAATTCATATAGTTATTTATGGTATGTTTATTTGTCGATGATAATATTTATTTATTATCATTATTATTTGATTTGTCATGCTTGAGTAATTAGGAGCATTGACCATTATTTGTTGATTGTTAATTTATGCTTAACTAGTTTATGAGCATTTATTGATAATTATGAGTACATTAATATGAACTCCTTGTGAATTAAGTTTCATAATTTGACTATAAGGTATTCAGAGAAAATGTTAAGTCAAAATTAATCTTTTAATAATTTTTTTAATATAATCTAAATGGAAAGAGAAAATGTTTAGAGGATAAATATTTGAGAAAATTTTATTATAATAAAGGAGAAATATTAGAATATGAGATGATTTATATGAAGGAAATTTTATATAAATTTGGTTTATAAAATGTGATTTAAAAAATGATTTTTGAAGTTAAAAACCAGAGTTGTTTGAAATGATTTTAAAATGGATTTTAAGAAAGGTAATAGTAGTATTACTTCGAAGTATTTATAAGTATAAATATTTTGAAAGAGAAATTTTAAATAGGATGCATTTTCTTTGGATAGTTCGGGGAAAATATCTCAATTAGTTTTGTGGTAATCTGAATAATCTTCTTAGTGACGATTGAATGTTTGCTTTGGGGAACGTTGTAGTGCACTTAGTAAATTATTCTTTTTATCATTGTGTGACCAAAATATGTTCGAATCTGAACGAACCCAAAGTGAGTGTTAATGAATAAATTATTTAAATTATTATATATATATATGGAAATATATGTAATATGATTTCAAAATGAGTTTACTGAGGCGTTACTGAGGCGTTCAGGCGGATATCTTAAGGATATACTCATTCTAGAGTTTACTTCACTCTATCTCTAATGAGTTACTTAACGTGCTATACTCCTGAGCTAAAGTTCAACGTTAGCTCTGATACCAAATGTAACGGCTGCGAATTTTGCCCGCTCGAAAATCAACATCCATACTTTACATCGTACTCGAATGCCGCAGATCCGACCGTTCAAATCCGAGTCGCCGGAGCTTATAACAACATTAAGTAAATAACACAACGGAAGAATAGTTAATCAAACTAATTTGTAACTTATCAATGTTGATTAACCAGGATTAGTAATTCATAAGAAATTTATCTGATTTAATCAGATAATTTATTGATCTTACTTATGGATGCTTGGATTTTATTGGACGATTGAATTATTGATATCCCTGATATATGATGCTTTGTGATATACCCTGATTTATGTTGTGATCTGTAATTTACTTATGTGTGGTATATATCTGTGATCTGTGAATGGACGATAAGCGTTATAGTTTATATCGCTTATCAACTATATCTTGTATTTTGATCTGTGATGATTCATTGTGTTGCACTATTGTGTGTAAAATCCCTGGACTACACCATACACACACAAATATGGATTTCACATGGAAATCGGTTAAGTCACAGAAAATTCAAATTTGATGTTTTTGAAATTGAAATTTTAATTTCAATTGATTTTGAAATTGGAAATTTGGGTTTTAAAATGAAAAGCTTTTGAAATGGAATTTCAAAGATAAAAGTTATTTTGAATAACTTAATCGAGTTTTGAAAATTTAAATAATTTGATTTAAATTTGAATTAAAGTTTGAAATTGAATCCTATGATTTGAAATTACGGTTAAAGATGATATAAATGTGTTTATATGAAGTTAAACCATTTAAAAGTAAAATTTTGAGAATTTGGATTTAACCCAAGGATTTCCACTCGTATGAATGAATCAGATTTACTGAAATGAAACTGTTTGTTTTAAAAGGATAAAAGCTTTCAGATAAGAAATGAAATTCCAGTTTAATTAAAGGGATTTCAAGATTGAATTGAAAAATGGACTTTCCAAGTTATGAATGAATTCTTTTTGAAAGCTATGAATTGAATCTGATATTTTTAACAGATTTAAAATGATGATTTGTTTAAACCATTTGAAATGAAATTGTTTTGAAAACTATAAGTTAAATCTTTGATTTAAAGATTTAACGAGTTAATCAAATTGAAATGGAAATTGTTTTGGGAAAATCTGTGGATGAATCTTTGTGAAATTAAGTGAACTTTGTAAATTGAATCTTTTTGTTTAAAAAGATTAAAATGGTAATTTGTTAAACCATTTGAAAAGAAAGTTTGGGTTTTTAAATTGTGACTTAATTGAAATTCCATTATCCATTTGTATCTGAATATTACGCTCACTATTCGGGTTAGCCGGGAAAGGACCTTTGGGTCGTATAACCCATTCTGAATATGTGATACGTCGTATATGGATCGCATTTGCTATATTACAGCATGATAGGGGGTTCTCGCTTCGCAGTTTGGTGGCGAACGGGGGACTCTTACCCCTACATGTCCCTGAGAGGGATGGGTTGGTTAGGCGAAGGCCGTGACAGTCGAGAGGCTGGCCGTAAAAGTAAATGCGAGGTGCCAATGTAAGCCACGGTGGGACTGGGATGGTTGCAAAGCCTACCGGTGGTCGCTATCGGTAGATCGTTACAATTTGGTATCAGAGCTAAGGTTGAACTTTAGCTCAGGAGTATAACACGTTAAGTAGCTCATTAGAGATAGAGTGAAGTAAACTCTAGAATGAGTATATTCTCAGATATCCGTCAAAATGTCTAAGTAAATTCTCTTGCTATCCACTAATAGTGAGTACGAGTTCAAGAAGAGGACGAAATAGAGGACGAGGGAATACGACTATAAATGGTCAATACCCTGCAATAGTGGAAATAATCTTCTTATCAATATTCTTTGATTCGTTCCAAATTCTTTTGATTTCTTTGTATCAGCTACCAGAAGAAGTTCGGTGTGATGATGGCCCTACGAATCGTTGTAGAAAATCCTTACTTCGTATCTTCATCGGTTTCTTATCAGTTTTGATTTAAACTCTAATGAACATGAATTTGAAATTGGAAATTTTGAATTGAGTTAACTTGATTAATAGAATATGAAGCTAAGTTGAATTAAATCAATAAAACGATATAGTTTGAAACCAAATTTTGAAAATTGTATTATAATTTCTGTGAATACCAAAGTCCGAAGAGGGACAAATTGGTATGTATTCTGAGATATTCCAATTTGAGTTTGGGATTCATATCGTAAGTTTGAGGAGTTATAGGAGATCGAATCTGTCTATCTCTGTCTTTGTTTCGTGCCTGCGAATTTCGAGGACGAAATTCTTTTAAGGGGGGAAGTTTGTAACGACCTTGGATTTTAATTTAATTTAAATTTATTTGAATTTAATAATTAAATGAAAATTTGAGTTAAATTTATGATTAAATAAATTTTTGGATAAAAATTTGTAAATTTAATTAGAAAATTTGAGCGAGTTTCCCCGGATCAAATATATTCTGTATAAATCCTTTTAATTTAAATATATTATAAATATTGCATATAGATGAATATATATGTATACGTGATATATGAGTAAATTTGAAGTTAATATATATGTATATTGAATTCGAGTTTAAATCTAAAATCTTAAAATAAATGGTTTAATAATAATATGATAATAATAAATATTTAAAATAATAATTTGAATTTATAAATTTAATATAAGATAATAAATATAAAAGTAAAATAAAATACAAACAAATGCACTTATTAAATAAATAAGAAAAATATAAATATATAGAAACATACCAATTTATAGATATTTAAGTTAGAAAATTGAAATAGAAAATAAAAATAAATAAAAATATAAATCTATGTATATAGAATGAAGACAAGCATCTAGGCAAACAAACATAAGATATGTACACAAGCACTAAAGAAGAAAAACAAACTGTACAAGCAAATATAAAACAGAACATTTGTGTACATATACATACATAACAATGAGACAAACTAGTACATAGTATAATATGAAGACAAGTGATAAAACAAAATATCTAAAGTATAAAAAATGCAAAGAAAATAAATACAAGTTGTACATACAAAATAAACAAAGCAAAGAAAGATTTCCAGCCACCATAACATCATCTCAGCCGAAGTAAGGCTGAAGTTAATAAATACATTAACATGCATAACCAAGTACAATAGCATATTGAAACAAGTATGCAGCTGAAAAGTAGGCAAGCATAAACAAAGGGGAACACATGCATTTAATACAAGCATAAATGCAATCTTCTCAGCCAAAAGAAAAAGGAAAAAAATGTTAAAAGTCATTTCAGTTTTTAAAATAGTTTCTTTAGTCAATAAAAGAAGTAAGCCTATAACACCTATTTGTACAAACAACACTATAACACTGTTGTAACGACCCGATATTTTGGACCATTCGCATCCATTATAAGTGTATAGGTAGACACTCATGCCGGAGTTGAATTGCTCAAAATACCGCGTTGTTAATTTAAATTTGGCAAAACTGAACATATACGGTAAATAAAATAATCACAGATCACAGACACAGAGTAATAAGTGCAGCGGAAATAAAAGAGATAGTAGTTCATGAAGCTACTATATGACTATATAAAATACATCAGAGTTTACAACTGAAGAGTAATACGATACATCAGAGTTAAAACCAGATACAACGGAAGAGTAATACGATACATCAGATACAACTCAGAATACATCGCTGGAATCATCGAATACTGAAAGCAGAATAGATGGCCGGATCTTCAAGCAAAGCTCCAACTCCAAAGGTGAGTCTTGAATACTGGATCACTCAATCTGACCCGAGCGTAAAGCAAAACACAAGACACTCGAGTCAGGATTAACATTCTTATATTAATAAATCCAACTCAAGTGAAATAGCAATTGAAATACAAGTAACTCAAAGGATGTTTGGAATAACCATCCTTTAAGGATCCGTCAAACTATCTACTAGGTAGTAATGTACGCTAAGTAGATAATGTCTATCATAAATATAAAGATATCAAAATAGTGTTAAGTCATGGCCCATTCCACCCTTAACACATTTTCATTCCCAAAAGCATATACAAGACCGTAGTTTCCCCAAAACCGGAAGTCACCAGAGGGCAATCCATATACTAAAGGTACAAATCAAAATCGTAGTGGTCGCGCATAAATGGAATACAAGTATGACAAGGCACATGAGGCAATACCCAAGGTAGTGATACTACCGTTCGCCTGATCCGGACTGGTGAGAACGCAACGCCGCAGCGCCCGCAACACCGTGAAACAACACTCCCAAAATCAAGGGTGCACCAATCGACAACAAGTATAAGTAGTTCGAAGAAGTGTGTCCACTTGAGGTAGCTAATCCTCCATTGGCCCGGCACAGCTCCTGTTTTAGTCATTTCCAATTTGACACAAGTGTCAAGGCTATCCATTATCGTTCTCTTTCTTCAGTCAACACGATCACCATTCCAACCACTTCATTCTGGATCATCACTCCGCGTATAGTTATTAATATGGTTTCGGTTCAGATAGAGAGTATATCCATTATCGATCCCGGTCTCTTTAATAACTTTCGTAATTATTACACCGATTGGTCATTTATATATTTCAAAAACCAAATCAATTTCAATTTCAAATAGAATTCATAAATCAACATTTCATTTGTCTTTCTAAACCAATTTCCAAAAATTACGTTTCAAAACTTTCAAATTACCATTTCAAAATCTTATAATTCAATTTCAATTTCTATTTAAAACAATTCAAATATTGACTCAAGTTCGTATATAAGTTTCATTCCGAAATCATTTAAATTAATTTAATTTAACATTCAAAATCAATTTAAATTCATTTATCAATTTCATTCAATATTCGTTAAGTTACTTTATCATTCAAAACAATTTCTATTAAATTTCCAATTCATTAAATCCGTCATTTAAATTCAACTTCATTATAACAAAACTTACAAATTAAATTAAATTAAATTCATCAAATCAAATTCTTTAAATTTCAAGTCTTACATTTATTTCAATAAATCGCAATTTATTTCTTGTTAAAGAAATTCAATTTCACTTATTTACTTACTTAAATAATTTTCCAAAAACTTAATTAATAAAGAAAACTCAATTTCAATTATTTACGAAGAAAAATTCACTTATTCAAAAGTTCAATTTTACTTATTAAAGAATTCAATTTAATCATTAAATAATTCAATCTTATTTAATTATTAAATAATTCAAAACTTAATTATTAAAAATTTCAAAGTTTAATAATTTCAACTTAATTATAATTTCAAACTTAATTATTAAATCATTTCAACTTAATTCAATTATTTCTCAAATTAAACAACGTTCTTTCATCAATTACATTGTTAATATTCTGTTTCAGATTTTTAAATATTAACATTTTTCTTTCAATAAAATTCAAATTTCAACTTCGTTTCAAAACATATTATTTATTCAAATAAAATCTTCATTTTATTTTTAAATCAAATTATTGACCAATCGGGTTTTATTAAATTGTCTATCCTAGGTCAAATTCATTTGGGTATCTATCATTTCAACCCGATTCCAATTCAATTCAAAATCAAGACATAGCAAAGGGAACTTGCAGTGTGATAACAGGGATGGTGTCAAAGTAAATAAACAGGCAATAACAATAATCAATATCAATCCAATAATCAATTTAGATAATCCCGAAATAACCGTATTAATTCGCATTGTTATTTGTACGAATTAATATAATTATTTCTAGAATCTACACTATCATTTCATGTAGATTAAAGATAATCACATCACGGTTCTTCACTTGTCAACTATTTACAATTTCATACATCATCAATTTAACAACATACATTCAGTGGTTCAAAATGTAATTAAACAAATCCTACGTGTAAATAAATTCAACAGTTAAGGGGTCATATTATACAAATGTCAGTTAATCCAATTTAACAATTAATTATCCTATATCAAGTTCAATTTCATACTATTTATCATTTTCACATTAACAATTTAACGTCCAATATAAACATTAACAATAAATCAATTATCAGCCAAACTGTATTATCATCGCATAAATAATTAACAGATAATGGTGTCAGATGTCACAGGTGAATTGATACAGGCAATAGCATATATAACAGTGTAATTAACTAACAGCAGCATATTTCAATTGTCGTTTCAATTGAAATCAAATTTAATAAATAAAAGAACGTTAATCGTGAGTGAGTGCTCACCTTCCAAGGCTAGAGAGATTGGACACAGAATGAACTACGGATTCCAAAGCAACGCTAGATGGATACGATTCAATGAAGAACAGGCACGACGGACAAAGCAATGTTTCATTTAGCAAAAGCCGAAGTTGCAATCACAAGGAGAACGAACATGTTTATAGCAGCCAGAAGCAACAAATGACCAAAAAACAATCTTTTCCAAAAGTAAACAAAATTGCCAAAGCTGAGTATCCCAAGAGAGAACCATATGATCAACGAGCACTAGGGAACCCACTTGCCATCGTCCTCAACCCTGTCTGTTGAAGAACAACACGCAACAACTAGAAGCAACATATCTTACTGCCCTAGGCAATCCCAGAAATGATGAAATGAAGGGTGTGTAAAGATAAAGGCAATGGACATGGGTGCAGTAATACTCAACCTATCAGAGAGAACTAGCGCATTACATAGGTCATCGAAACCAAAATTCTCGCGAAATCAACAGCGAGACAAGCACAGGCAAAACTTTACCCAAGCCATGAAATCTGCACCGACTGCCAAAAACCGAAAGAAAAGTAC
This sequence comes from Allium fistulosum, assembly GCA_030737815.1. Classification (NCBI taxonomy): domain Eukaryota; kingdom Viridiplantae; phylum Streptophyta; class Magnoliopsida; order Asparagales; family Amaryllidaceae; genus Allium; species Allium fistulosum. Next base: position 1,045,936,804 of record CM060905.1, read on the forward strand.
CTAACCCATTCAAGATATCAATCCACGGTTCCTTAAAATTGTCCATGAACAGGGAGCTGGCACGGAGTAGCGGTGGATGAACAGGCGTCGGCTCCTGAAGCGTTCCGGCATTTGTTGGACATCTGGCATGGAGGAGATGATCAAAGGTCAACTTGGGCAAAAAGGCGGCATATATCAAAGATCTTAGTATAGATCGACCGCGGGACTATAAGCATTGTCGACTAGGAGAAAGTTGTTTGAAAAATGGTCAAATTAGTGGAGAGAGGTGAAGAACGTAGAGAAAGTAGAAAAGGACGAGATGAGGTTTTGATGCGAAGTTGGAGCAGCGGTTTGAAGGAGATGAGCTAGTGGGGTGACATGGCAAGGGAGGGCTGACCTGACTGTGGTGGTTCGGTGTTGTGAGGGAGTTGAAACAGTTGTACGTGGCGGTGAAAGGAGGAGGGAAGGCCGAGTTGATCGGAGATCTGGTTCAGTCTGATGGAGGGGAAAACGTGCATGGGTGGTTCGAAGACTTGGTGGTGAGGAGGCTATGGGTTCATGATTCTGGTTATTAAACTATTTAAAAGCAAACATAGCAAGTTTCAAGAATATAAAAGCTTCGTATAATAATATATTTTTTCTCTGAAAAGCAAAAATATGAAGAAGAGAAAGCAGAGAGGAAGAAAGTGGTTGTGGGATGTGGCTTCGGCCATGAGAGAAGTTTGGGTGAATGAAATAAGGTTTCAGAAGAAAGCAAAGTGACAGAGCAATGCCTTGTATTATATAAATATTATACATATAATTTATTCTTTCAAGAAATAAACAGAAACCAAGAGCCATAAAATACGAACCAGTGGGAATAGGGAAGGTTACGGGTTGAATTTATGGAAATAAAAATGACAGTGGCCATTCATTTTCTCGGAAAACAAACGAATGGGCACAGGAAATCCAAAAAGACTCCAAAATGGGTACCGATACAATTTACCGTTTCGCGGTTTTCACTTCGTACCGGGCACCGAAATGCACAAATGAATATACTATGGAGATCAGCACGACGAGATGAACAAAATGGTACACAGATATCGGCGATGCGACTGTCCTATCGAAAGTCGATATCGGTACCGAAATGCTGCAATATGTTAGAAATAAGATGAACGGAGCAATAGAAGTCAAAATTTGAAGAAACGAAATATGACGTCTTGCTCAGGAGATGGTTTAGAATTTTGCTATGTAAAAATATTGGGGTTTCGAAACATTTTATTTTCATCACTTTTTAACTGATTAATTGAAGTGAATTTACGCGCGAAATAAACTTTCATGTTTTCGGACGAAAATTTACCAGTTACTATGTTTAACTAGATGCATTCCAAATATCAAATTTATATTTCAAAATTTTATTGTTTAAAATTTCACAAAATTTCAACTAATTACGTTATTAAAACAGTTGAAATTTACGGGTCGTTACACTCTCCCCCACTCAAAACTTTTCGTCCCCGAAAAGGAACGAGGTTGGAGAATAGAAACAACCAGAAAGAAACAGATTTGAAATACAAAATAACAATTAATTTAAACCATATGAATTCAAATTTAAATTAATTGATATTCAATAATTGATTTAATCCATTTGATTTCACTAAAATCAATCACAACTATTCTAAATTCATTATCTTGTTATCCCATTTCTTCAGTTTACAAATTTTTTTTAAAACCATAAATTTGAATAGTCTTTTATTATAATCATATATTCTTCAACAATTTTAAATTCTTCTTTATTCCAAATTACTGTCAAATTTATTCTACTTAATATATCTACTCACATATATTTAACTCATATAAATTAATTTAAAACATAAAAGTTTCGATTTAAATTAATTTACATCTATTAATTTCTTTTAAATTCAAGGTATTTTCATATGTTGATCAAATTTCAATTTATTAATTCTTTCAAAACAAATTTATTTCATTATTAACTAAGTTTACTTATTATCCTATCTAACTCTATCAACATCTTTGAAATCAAAATTTAGTGTATAACATTTATTATAAACACTCAAATTTTATTTATAAATTCAATTTATCTTATATATTATCCAATTACATATTCAACTTCTGAATGACTTAGGTAAGTTGTATTAGAATGCAGTTGAACAATATACAAATAAAATTTTCCTAATTCAATTATTTCAAGTTTAAATAATTATTCAAAATTTAGCTTTATTTATAATTGAAGACATCTTTTAACAGGATTTTTAAGAATCAAATTTCCGTTTAATTTCAAACCCTTTAGAAATAATTATGTATATACTATATATATTAAATCAAATTAAATTTAAAATAATATACCCATATATATATATATAACAAATCATATTTAAGAAATTCTAATTAAAATATTTTTCCAAAACAAAACCGTAGAAAAGCTACAGAATGGTTTCTCCACTTCGAAACTCGAAAATGAATGTCGATGATGCGGCTGCCATCACCGAAATTATTTTCCAGCGACAAAGAGAAGAGTACTGATTTCAACATTTTAAAATTCTTTGAAAACGATTTCTATTTGAAAATACTTTAAATAATATACATTAAAGTTCTTTGGAAACAAATTTTAGTCAAAATACTTTTAAATAATGTGCAATTTAAACCTTTAAAACCATAGTTCGAAATCATTGGAAATTAAATTCTCAAATTTCTGAATTAAATTCATTTCAAATTTCAATCAATTTATAACCAAGTTTATAAATTCATTTATTTATTTTATGCAATAGTCAATGGTTTACAAAACAATAAATGAAAATCAATATTATTATTTCAGACAACAAATTCATTAACAATTTAATTTCAGAAAACTTATATTTATATAATATAATCATACAAAACTTTTATTTTATCTACAAAATTTGAAAACAATATTGTGTCAGTTTGCTCTGCTCAAATGTTTTGGAAATCCTATCGATAACGTTGATCAGACGAATCGATCGAAAACCCAAACCAACGTCAACAACTCAAACAACACAATATAAAACAATTTAAAATTGATTTACAAATACACTTCCTCACTTAACGATACAATAATGGATTTCAAAGCAAGGATAGGGATTCAAATTTTTGATGGACTCAAATCAAGAGAATTTCGATTCGAAGATAGGTTTGAACAATGACGAGATGATTAAATACAAAATAAGGCGATGGATAAGTTTATATAAATCGCGGGCAACCTTAACTGGGTCGACCGTGACTTCTCGAATAAGACTGATGTAGAATTTTTTAGGTAAATCGACATTCGATCTTAAGAAATAGAATTCAGGTATAACAGGAGATAGATAGCACCGTAAACCGCGGATACAGAAATCTCCGGTAAATCGATGCCTATTATAAAGGAGTTTCACCCCTTTACAAATCATTGGAAGTTTGGCGAGACCGCCGATTCATTATAAGTGTCATTCGAAGTGGAGTTATGTGATGCTCCAGAATTGAAAGAAGTCGAATAGTGAGGGACACGAATGAAATTTGGAACCGCAGGGAACGTTCCAAAATTCAAAGGAATTGAGTCAAGGGAAGAGATTGAAACTCGAATGAGAGTAATTCTGTAAATACATTTACCATATATGTTGAGTTTTGCCTAGAGCTACCAAAGCTCTGATACCAACTGTAACTGTGACGACCGCCCATGACCCCTGCACCGAATCTAGTGATAGTGCGCTGTAAAGTGTGCCAGGCGACCATGGACGATTGTCAGGGTAGATTAAAACAACAGAATCTATCGTATTACTCACAGCGCATGGACAAAATACAATAGAACATATACATAGTGAAGCTTTACAGAATAAAATGCCATCATATAAAACTTCATAATAGTTGAATACAAGCATCCAAATAGCCAATACATCAAGCCTCACTACATAACACTCAGAGAATACAAAACAGCGGAACATCCAGTACATATAATAAGAAGATAATATGCAACCCTCCAGCTCGTCTTCGATATCAGCATCGTGAGGAGAGAATAGCACCTGTCACATGTTACCTAGTCTGCCCGTCCCAAAAATGGACGAACAGCCCAAGGCAATAAGAATTAAAACATAAAGCCTTGAGTCAGACAACAGTCTTAGTGAGCAGTAAATTAACTAACAACATACCAAAAGAGCATAAAGGAAAAGGAATAGGAATACAACCCTCCCACTCCACCTCTTTCTACAGTGATAGCCCCCTGACACACACTAAGCAGAAGCAACATAGCAGAGCATACAATTTAAAGTAAAGTAATAATCATTCGAGTCAAGGGCGATGTTTTCTAAGTACCAAGGCCTAAATCAGATAAGCACCCAGAAAATACCGCTCTTGAGTCCGAATGACGATACAACCAAACATCCATGACTCTGGCTATCACTGTTATCATTGCTTCGATATCACCGTTAATTGAATGACCGGCACATTCTTTCAGCCGTCCGTCAAGGGCTAATGGAAACCCCGGTTCTAGACATAACTCCCGCACGTCGTCGTAGCCCGTGCCTAGGACTATCGAATCTGCCCAGAGTACTCGACCATCAACAGTTAGTCATTGGGACTATCGAATCTGCCCAAACGTACTCTTGCTTAGAGCATGCTAGAACCTTCAACAACGATAGTATCCAAGCCTCCTAGTCATCCTCCTCGACGACTATTCTCATATCCATTCATTATCCTCAACTCGAATCATATCACCGAGTTATCAACATGCTTGGAATGATCCCGTCCGGATTAGACCAAGTCTTCATTACATGATTGCCTCGCTTCATCACATCCTCGCAAAGCCTCATCTCAACATTACATCATCAAATCTACGCATAAGAGCTTCATCATCCCGCTACATATGCCACGAGCAGCTTACCCAATTCAAGAGCCTTTCTCCTAGCTTTTGAATCATCTTCGGTCTAAATCAAACCATAAATCATCTAATTCATAACAATCAATCAAACCAAACATTAATCCTAGCAATCAAGCATTCAAATATGATCTAAGTAGATAATTATAACAATAATGGCATTTTCGTAATTAAAGAGTTGAAAGTCTAACAAGCATGAAAACATGAACAATATCTCTACAAACTTGATGAATGAACTTGCATAGGTTAACACTTAGTAAAATGGTTGTCAAATCATCATGAACAATGGATCTACATGGATCTACACTTAGGATGAAGAAAATGCATGGGAATCACTATTTTAACACCAAATCAAGCCAACAATCCGATCTACTCCTTTGGATCAGTGTGAGGGATAATCACCACTCACCAAATCACCTAAACAACCTCAAATCAACACGCTTCAGATCTGGACAGCGAAGGATCAAGCTTGATCTATCACGAATCCGCTTCAACCGAAGAAATCTCACTTCAAAGGATGAAGATCTTCAACTTTAGCTCTTGGATCTTCAATCTTGATCTTCGATTTGGATGGATGGAATCACTAGATTAGAGTGGAGAAAAGAAGTGAAGAAGTGTAGAAGTTGAGCTCTCAAAATGGCAGCACTTCGTCGCTTCAAAAATCCGGATCCCAAAAATGAAGCCAACCCCCTCTATTTATAGGCAGAAATTCTCTTAAGTCATAACTCGGAGTTAGGTCGTTTCCGACCTACGACCTAAGACTCCCACCGACCTAAGGCTTAGCCAACAACTACGACCTAACAGACCCAGCCTACGACCTAACACTTCTGCGCATCCAAGCACCCAGCGACCTAACAGCTACGACTTAACTCCTTAGCGACCTAACACATAAGTGTTTTCTCGCGACCTAACAACCCAGGTGCTTCAACGACCTAACTGCTTAACACTCCTACGACCTAACGGCTTAGCAACCTACGCGACCTAACATCAAAGCACATCAGCGACCTAACTGACTAAAAGCCTAGCGACCTAACTACACATAAGTCATACGACCTAACTACCTTAGGTCGTTGCCGACCTATCCTGTTTTCTATACCTCTCTTAGGTCGCATGTTCCTTAGGTCGCTCTCCTATAGGTCGCCTAACTCTATAGATCGCTCGTCTATGACTTAACACACTAACCACTAGGTCGTACATTCCTTAGCTCGCGCTTCCTTTAGGTCGCTAACATTCTATAGGTCGTCCCAAACTAACTCGCGACCTAAACCACTACGCAACCTAACCGCTGGTCCTCCTTAGGTCGTTGCCGACCTATTCCTTAGGTCGCTCGAAACCTTAACTCGCCAAAAACTCTTAAGTCTTCTCTCTTAGGTCGTCTACGACCTAAACCCTTACCATCCATCATACGACCTAACCCCAACATCCTTAGGTCGCACCACATCCCTAAGTCGTCTACGACATAGCTCTTAACTCGCTACCATCCTATAGGTCGGTCACGACTTAGCTCTTAGGTCGTTCACGACCTAGGACTTAGACAAATTATACCTAAAATCTGAAATGACTTAAAATGCTGAAAATTCCAGATTTTGACGAACTTGTCGATCCGTAAAAATACGGGTCGTTACATTCTCTCCCCCTTAGGAATTTCGCCCCCGAAATTCCAAGCAAACAAAGCAATCAAAGGCTATTCTGTACGCCTACCATCCATAGCAATCAACAAACCATGCATCCAATTCTAACTTAGCGTACAGAATTCCAAGACTTAGAACAAGTTACAATATCACGAGATGAGACAACACCTTAGGGCCATACCTTGAAGAGTTCAGGATGAGCTGCCTTCATCCTCTCTTCCACCTCCCACGTACAGTCGTTATCATCATCACTCCATTGTATCTTGAGCAACTTAACTACCTTCCTCCTAAGCTGTTTCGTGTCGGTTTCAACAACACGAAGCGGCTTACGAGGTCTTCTATCAACTAGATCAACTTCGAAATCTTCACAGCTATCAGTAGAAACCACCGTACTCGAGTCGTGCACATACTTCCGTAGATATGATACGTGAAAAACATTGTGCACACCCGACATCTTCTCCGGTAACTCCAATCTATAGGCGAGCTTTCCAATTCGCTCGATAATCGGGAATGGTCCAACAAATCTCGGAGTCAATTTTCCTTTCTTCCCGAATCGAATAACATTCTTCAGTGGAGAAATTTTCACAAAAACCATATCACCAACGTCGATCCAAATCCTTTCGACGCCTATCGGCATAACTTTTCTGACGGTCTTGGGCTGCCTTCATTCTATGCCGAATGATCTCTATACAATCTGAAGTCTGTCGAATCATCTCTGGCCCAAGCATCAGCTTTTCTCCAGTTTCCAACCAACATGTTGGAGAGTTACACGGTCTTCCATACAATGCCTCATACGGTGCCATACCAATGCTTGACTGGTAACTGTTGTTGTATGAAAACTCTACCAAATGAAGGTGATCTTCCCATGATCCTCCGAAGTCCAAAACACATGCTCTAAGAAGATCTTCCAAAACTCGGTTGACTCTCTCGGTTTGACCATCTGTTTGAGGGTGATAAGCTGTACTCAAACACAACTCGGTTCCCAAAACTTCCTGGAAGCTCTTCCAAAATCCACTAGTGAACAATGGGTCTCGATCGCTCACTATACTCTTCGGAAAACCATGGAATCGAACTATCCACTTAATATACAACTCAGCCAACTTTGATGCAGTCCTAGTCGATCGAACAGGAATGAACCTCGCACTCTTGGTCAGACGATCTACAATGACCCAAATCCCTTCATTTCCCGTTCTTGTTCTAGGTAGTCCATCAATAAAATCCATCGATACCTGCTCCCACTTCCATGTAGGAACTTCTAATGGTTGTAGTAATCCACTTGGCTTCTTCTGTTCAGCTTTAACCAACTGGCAGTTCATACATTTGGAAATAAAATTTCCAACATCCTTCTTCATGCCTTCCCAGTAGTAGGTTCTCTTCATATCCCGATACATCTTATTTCCACCTGGATGAATTGTCAACTTCGAGTGATGACTTTCCTTCAGAACCTCACTCCTCATTTTATCTATATCGGGAACAACTAGTCGTCCTTGCTTCCGAAGCCAACCCTCTCAATCGACCTCGAATCCTTTATCCTTTTCTGGATTCAATCCAGATTCCAAATCACGGATAATCCTGACAAGCTTATTGTCTCGCTTTTGGCTCTCGCCAATCCTTTCCACAAGAGAAGGTCTTATCGATAAGTTTGCCAACATCTCAGGTTCCAATTCACATCTAGGCCTGAAGTCAAATCCAGCTAAATACTCGAGATTCTTCCATTCTGAAAACATGGCTCCCAATCCTGCATGTCTTCGACTTAACGCATCTGCCACTGCGTTACCTTTTCCCGGAGTATAAGCTATACCAAAATCATATGATGCCAAAAACTCTAGCCAACGCTGCTGCCGAAGATTCAAATCCTTTTGGGAGAAAAGATACTTCAACGACTTATGATCGGTAAACAACTCGAATCGAACTCCCAACAGATAATGTCTCCACATCTTCAGAGCAAATACAATCGCCGCTAACTCCAAATCATGAGTTGGGTAATTCCTTTCATGCGGCTTCAGTTGTCGACTGGCATACGCAACAACTTTTTCCCTCTACATCAGCACTGCTCCAAGTCCAGTACCACATGCATCGGTGTAAACCACCATCTCATCATTCCCACTTGGAATAGTCAAAACAGGAGCACTCGTCAATCTCTCTTTCAGGATTCCGAAAGCTTGCTCACACTTAGCATCCCAACTGAACACTTGGTTCTTTTTCGTCAATCCTGTTAACGGTGCAGCTACCTTGGAGAAGTCTTTGATAAACCATCGATAATATCCTGGTAATCCAAGAAAACTTCTCACATCAGATGCATTCTTAGGTCTAACCCAATCCTGGATTGCTGCCACCTTAGCGGGATCAACCGCTATTCCATTTCCAGAAATCACATGGCCTAAGAACCTCACTTCACTCTTCCAGAAGTGACACTTCGAAAACTTAGCCTTCAGCTGATGTTTCCGCAAGATTTCCAAAACAATACGCAAGTGCGTCTTGTGCTCCTCTTCCGTTCTAGAATAAATCAGAATATCATCCACGAACACAAGTAAGAACTTGTTCAACTGATCTCTGAACACTCTATTAATAAGATCCACAAAATATGCTGGCGCGTTAGTCAATCCAAACGGCATTACCAGCCACTCAAAGAAACCGGATGGTGTCCTAAAAGCAGTCTTCGGCACACTATCCTTAGCTACTCTCAACTGGTGAAATCCCGTTGCCAAATCCATATGAGAAAACACCTTAGCCTCGTGAAGCTGATTAAACAAGTCATCTATTCTTGGCAACGGATACTTGTTCTTCTTAGTCACCTTATTCAGCTCACGATAATCCACACACAATCTCAACGACCCATCTGCCTTGGTTGCAAACACAACTGGTGCACCCCACTCGGACACACTACGCCGAATGAATCCTTTCTGCAAAAGATCATCAACTTGCACCCTCAACTCCTGCTGTTCCCTAGGCGCCATCCGCCTAAGAGGCATCACAACAGGTCTGGCTCCTTCAACTAGATCTATATGAAACTCGATCTCTCTATGCGGCGGCAACCCTTTGACTTCGTCAAAGACATCCTCGAATCCATTAGCGATTGGCACCGATGACAGTCCATCCCGTGGAACAACCAGCGAATACATGAAGCTCATGAAGACGCCTTCTTCATGCTTACATCGTATTACAACCTTTCGCCCCTCCACATTCTCGATTGTCACTTCCAACCTCTCGCAATCAACCTTTGCCGCATACTTCCTAAGCCAGTTCATACCCAAAATAATTCCGAACCCCGCAAAGTTCAGAACAAAGCAATCACAAACAAAAGAGCAACCATGACTCGATACAACTAGACCACGGCATAACATACACAAACAAGACGAACCCCCAACTGGATTAGTCACAACCAATGGCCTATCAACAATATCCGGCTTCAAATCTAACCGGCCTACGAGTTCATTACAAACAAACGAATGCGACGCTCCAGTATCAAACAAAACTCTAACTGGAACACCACATAGGAAAAGAGTACCTTGAACCACCACACTCTTTCCTTTCTCTTCAGCAGTAGGAGCTTTCGAAGACGACGGAACAGCTCCCAAAGCATAAGCCTGCACAATCTGCTTGTCCCTCCTCGGTTCTGGACAATTCTTCCTGAAATGCCCCAGCTTGTCACAGTTGTGACACTTCATTGGCACCTTCGGATTCTTACAATCCTTAGAGAAATGGCCCTTCTGCTGACAATTGTAGCAAGTCACCTCGCCTTTCGGCTTCTTCTGGCCATCCTTACCCTTCTGCTGCTGCTGCTTCCTCTTCTGGTTTCCACCCTGCTGTGGTTTAGACTCTCTCCTGGTAACAGCAACAACAGGTCCTTCCTTAGGAAACAGACTCTCATGCCTAAGAGCTTTCTCCACAAGCTTCTCAAATGAATCGTCCAAATGATCCACCAACTGTCTCCCAAGATAACTATCCAAGCCGGTCACAAACTTCTCATTCTTCTGATAAGCAGATTCAATATATGACCGAGCATACTTGGACAAAGCTTCAAACTCAGAAACATACTCAAGAACAGATCTTCCACCTTGCTTGAGCTCCACAAACCTCTTGAACAGAACAGACTTCTGAGCTGTAGAAATGAACTTAGCTTCAAATCTAGCTTGGAATTGCTCCCAAGTAATCTCTTCCTCCGGAGTATTGATGGTAATAGAGTTCCACCAATCAGAAGCTCTCCCTTGAAGCTATCTTGATGCCAACTTCCTCTTAGTTGCATCATCAATTCCCAAATCACCAAAGATCCTTCTACAAGCATCTATCCATCTCTGGACTTCGATAGTTGATTCTGTTCCCAAGAAAACCTTTCCTCCAAGAGCAGTATAGTCCTTGCACAACTTAGCAAAATCCACTGGTTTCGGAGTCTGAACCTGAACTCCAACATCAACTGCCGCCCCCGGAACTGGTATCCTTCTCATGATCGAAGTCATCATAGCTTCGAACATAGCTGCATAATCAGCAGTTCCCTCAGTAGCACGGCCTTCCCTAGCAGCTGGTCTCCCTCTTCGACTCATTCTCAATATCTATAAAAAGGAATGATTAGAACATCTAGAGAAACAACTGCATAAAGGACTCAACTCTACTAAGCTACTATATTATATATAGTATTCATCCATCAAAATACAATTACGTCTCTCATACGTAGTTACGTCAGTGAGCGTTGGGTAAAATCGATTAACCAATGCTCTAATACCAAATGTGACGACCGCCCATGACCCCTGCACCGAATCTAGTGATAGTGCGTTGTAAAGTGTGCCAGGCGACCATGGACGATTGTCAGGGTAGATTAAAACAACAGAATCTATCGTATTACTCACAGCGCATGGACAAAATACAATAGAACATATACATAGTGAAGCTTTACAGAATAAAATGCCATCATATAAAACTTCATAATAGTTGAATACAAGCATCCAAATAGCCAATACATCAAGCCTCACTACATAACACTCAGAGAATACAAAACAACGGAACATCCAGTACATATAATAAGAAGATAATATACAACCCTCCAGCTCGTCTTCGATATCAGCATCGTGAGGAGAGAACAGCACCTGTCACCCGTTACCTACTCTGCCCGTCCCAAAAATGGACGAACAGCCCAAGGCAATAAGAATTAAAACATAAAGCCTTGAGTCAGACAACAGTCTTAGTGAGTAGTAAATTAACTAACAACATACCAAAAGAGCATAAAGGAAAAGGAATAGGAATACAACCCTCCCACTCCACCTCTTTCTACAGCGATAGCCCCCTGACACACACTAAGCAGAAGCAACATAGCAGAGCATACAATTTAAAGTAAAGTAATAATCATTCGAGTCAAGGGCGATGTTTTCTAAGTACCAAGGCCTAAATCAGATAAGCACCCAGAAAATACCGCTCTTGAGTCCGAATGACGATACAACCAAACATCCATGACTCTGGCTATCACTGTTATCATTGCTTCGATATCACCGTTAATTGAATGACCGGCACATTCTTTCAGCCGTCCGTCAAGGGCTAATGGAAACCCCGGTTCTAGACATAACTCCCGCACGTCGTCGCAGCCCGTGCCTAGGACTATCGAATCTGCCCAGAGTACTCGACCATCAACAGTTAGTCGTTGGGACTATCGAATCTGCCCAAACGTACTCTTGCTTAGAGCATGCTAGAACCTTCAACAACGATAGTATCCAAGCCTCCTAGTCATCCTCCTCGACGACTATTCTCATATCCATTCATTATCCTCAACTCGAATCATATCACCGAGTTATCAACATGCTTGGAATGATCCCGTCCGGATTAGACCAAGTCTTCATTACATGATTGCCTCGCTTCATCACATCCTCGCAAAGCCTCATCTCAACATTACATCATAAAATCTACGCATAAGAGCTTCATCATCCCGCTACATATGCCACGAGCAGCTTACCCAATTCAAGAGCCTTTCTCCTAGATTTTGAATCATCTTCGGTCTAAATCAAACCATCAATCATCTAATTCATAACAATCAATCAAACCAAACATTAATCCAAGCAATCAAGCATTCAAATATGATCTAAGTAGATAATTATAACAATAATGACATTTTCGTAATTAAAGAGTTGAAAGTCTAACAAGCATGAAAACATGAACAATATCTCTACAAACTTGATGAATGAACTTGCATAGGTTAACACTTAGTAAAATGGTTGTCAAATCATCATGAACAATGGATCTACATGGATCTACACTTAGGATGAAGAAAATGCATGGGAATCACTATTTTAACACCAAATCAAGCCAACAATCCGATCTACTCCTTTGGATCAGTGTGAGGGATAATCACCACTCACCAAATCACCTAAACAACCTCAAATCAACACGCTTCAGATCTGGACAGCGAAGGATCAAGCTTGATCTATCACGAATCCGCTTCAACCGAAGAAATCTCACTTCAAAGGATGAAGATCTTCAACTTTAGCTCTTGGATCTTCAATCTTGATCTTCGATTTGGATGGATGGAATCACTAGATTAGAGTGGAGAAAAGAAGTGAAGAAGTGTAGAAGTTGAGCTCTCAAAATGGCAGCACTTCGTCGCTTCAAAAATCCGGATCCCAAAAATGAAGCCAACCCCCTCTATTTATAGGCAGAAATTCTCTTAAGTCGTAACTCGGAGTTAGGTCGTTTCCGACCTACGACCTAAGACTCCCACCGACCTAAGCCTTAGCCAACAACTACGACCTAACAGACCCAGCCTACGACCTAACACTTCTGCGCATCCAAGCACCCAGCGACCTAACAGCTACGACTTAACTCCTTAGCGACCTAACACATAAGTGTTTTCTCGCGACCTAACAACCCAGGTGCTTCAACGACCTAACTGCTTAACACTCCTACGACCTAACGACTTAGCAACCTACGCGACCTAACAGCAAAGCACATCAGCGACCTAACTGACTAAAAGCCTAGCGACCTAACTACACATAAGTCATACGACCTAACTACCTTAGGTCGTTGCCGACCTATCATGTTTTCTATACCTCTCTTAGGTCGCATGTTCCTTAGGTCGCTCTCCTATAGGTCGCCTAACTCTATAGATCGCTCGTCTACGACTTAACACACTAACCACTAGGTCGTACATTCCTTAGCTTGCGCTTCCTTTAGGTCGCTAACATTCTATAGGTCGTCCCAAACTAACTCGCGACCTAAACCACTACGCAACCTAACCGCTGGTCCTCCTTAGGTCGTTGCCGACCTATTCCTTAGGTCGCTCGAAACCTTAACTCGCCAAAAACTCTTAAGTCTTCTCTCTTAGGTCGTCTACGACCTAAACCCTTACCATCCATCATACGACCTAACCCCAACATCCTTAGGTCGCACCACATCCCTAAGTCGTCTACGACATAGCTCTTAACTCACTACCATCCTATAGGTCGGTCACGACTTAGCTCTTAGGTCGTTCACGACCTAGGACTTAGACAAATTATACCTAAAATCTGAAATGACTTAAAATGCTGAAAATTCCAGATTTTGACGAACTTGTCGATCCGTAAAAATACGGGTCGTTACAGTAACGACCCGATATTTTGGACCATTCGCATCCATTATAAGTGTATAGGTAGACACTCATGCCGGAGTTGAATTGCTCAAAATACCGCGTTGTTAATTTAAATTTGGCAAAACTGAACATATACAGTAAATAAAATAATCACAGATCACAGACACAGAGTAATAAGTGCGGCGGAAATAAAAGAGATAGTAGTTCATAAAGCTACTATATGACTATATAAAATACATCAGAGTTTACAACAGAAGAGTAATACGATACATCAGAGTTAAAACCAGATACAACGGAAGAGTAATACGATACATCAGATACAAATCAGAATACATCGCTGGAATCATCGAATACTGAAAGCAGAATAGATGGCCGGATCTTCAAGCAAAGCTCCAACTCCAAAGGTGAGTCTTGAATACTGGATCACTCAATCTGACCCGAGCGTAAAGCAAAACACAAGACACTCGAGTCAGGATTAACATTCTTATATTAATAAATCCAACTCAAGTGAAATAGCAATTGAAATACAAGTAACTCAAAGGATGTTTGGAATAACCATCCTTTAAGGATCCGTCAAACTATCTACTAGGTAGTAATGTACGCTAAGTAGATAATGTCTATCATAAATATAAAGATATCAAAATAGTGTTAAGTCATGGCCCATTCCACCCTTAACACATTTTTATTCCCAAAAGCATATACAAGACCGTAGTTTCCCCAAAACCGGAAGTCACCATAGGGCAATCCATATACTAAAGGTACAAATCAAAATCATAGTGGTCGCGCATAAATGGAATACAAGTATGACAAGGCACATGAGGCAATTCCCAAGGTAGTGATACTACCGTTCGCCTGATCCGGACTAGTGAGAACGCAACGCCGCAGCGCCCGCAACACCGTGAAACAACACTCCCAAAATCAAGGGTGCACCAATCGACAACAAGTATAAGTAGTTCGAAGAAGTGTGTCCACTTGAGGTAGCTAATCCTCCATTGGCCCGGCACAGCTCCTGTTTTAGTCATTTCCAATTTGACACAAGTGTCAAGGCTATCCATTATCGTTCTCTTTCTTCAGTCAACACGATCACCATTCCAACCACTTCATTCTGGATCATCACTCCGCGTATAGTTATTAAAGTGGTTTCGGTTCAGATAGAGAGTATATCCATTACCGATCCTGGTCTCTTTAATAACTTTCGTAATTATTACACCGATTGGTCGTTTATATATTTCAAAAACCAAATCAATTTCAATTTCAAATAGAATTCGTAAATCAACATTTCATTTGTCTTTCTAAACCAATTTCCAAAAATTACGTTTCAAAATTTTCAAATTACCATTTCAAAATCTTATAATTCAATTTCAATTTCTATTTAAAACAATTCAAATATTGACTCAAGTTCGTATATAAGTTTCATTCCGAAATCATTTAAATTAATTTATTTTAACATTCAAAATCAATTTAAATTCATTTATCGATTTCATTCAATATTCGTTAAGTTACTTTATCATTCAAAACAATTTCTATTAAATTTCCAATTCATTAAATCCGTCATTTAAATTCAACTTCATTATAACAAAACTTACAAATTTAATTAAATTAAATTCATCAAATCAAATTCTTTAAATTTCAAGTCTTACATTTATTTCAATAAATCGCAATTTATTTCTTGTTAAAGAAATTCAATTTCACTTATTTACTTACTTAAATAATTTTCCAAAAACTTAATTAATAAAGAAAACTCAATTTCAATTATTTACGAAGAAAAATTCACTTATTCAAAAGTTAATTTTACTTATTAAAGAATTCAATTCAATTTAATCATTAAATAATTCAATCTTATTTAATTATTAACTAATTCAAAACTTAATTATTAAAAATTTCAAAGTTTAATAATTTCAACTTAATTATAATTTCAAACTTAATTATTAAATCATTTCAACTTAATTCAATTATTTCTCAAATTAAACAACGTTCTTTCATCAATTACATTGTTAATATTCTATTTCAGATTTTTAAATATTAACATTTTTCTTTCAATAAAATTCAAATTTCAACTTCGTTTCAAAACATATTATTTATTCAAATAAAATCTTCATTTTATTTTTAAATCAAATTATTGACCAATCGGGTTTTATTAAATTGTCTATCCTAGGTCAAATTCATTTGGGTATCTATCATTTCAACCCGATTCCAATTCAATTCAAAATCAAGACATAGCAAAGGGAACTTGCAGTGTGATAACAGGGATGGTGTCAAGTAAATAAATAGGCAATAACAATAATCAATATCAATCCAATAATCAATTTAGATAATCCCGAAATAACTGTATTAATTCGCATTGTTATTTGTACGAATTAATATAATTATTTCTAGAATCTACACTATCATTTCATGTAGATTAAAGATTATCACATCACGTTCTTCACTTGTCAACTATTTACAATTTCATACATCATCAATTTAACAACATACATTCAGTGGTTCAAAATGTAATTAAACAAATCCTACGTGTCAATAAATTCAACAGTTAAGGGGTCATATTATACAAATGTCAGTTAATCCAATTTAACAATTAATTATCCTATATCAAGTTCAATTTCATACTATTTATCATTTTCACATTAACAATTTAACGTCCAATATAAACATTAACAATAAATCAATTATCAGCCAAACTGTATTATCATCGCATAAATAATTAACAGATAATGGTGTCAGATGTCACAGGTGAACTGATACAGGCAATAGCATATATAACAGTGTAATTAACTAACAGCAGCATATTTCAATTGTCGTTTCAATTGAAATCAAATTTAATAAATAAAAGAACGTTAATCGTGAGTGAGTGCTCACCTTCCGAGGCTAGAGAGATTGGACACAGAATGAACTACGGATTCCAAAGCAACGCTAGATGGATACGATTCAATGAAGAACAGGCACGACGGACAAAGCAATGTTTCATTTAGCAAAAGCCGAAGTTGCAATCACAAGGAGAACGAACATGTTTCTAGCAGCCAGAAGCAACAAATGACCAAAAAACAATCTTTTCCAAAAGTAAACAAAATTGCCAAAGCTGAGTATCCCAAGAGAGAACCATATGATCAACGAGCACTAGGGAACCCACTTGCCATCGTCCTCAACCCTGTCCGTTGAAGAACAACACGCAACAACTAGAAGCAACATATCTTACTGCACTAGGCAATCCCAGAAATGATGAAATGAAGGGTGTGTAAAGATAAAGGCAATGGACATGGGTGCAGTAATACTCAACCTATCAGAGAGAACTAGCGCATTACATAGGTCATCGAAACCAAAATTCTCGCGAAATCAACAGCGAGACAAGCACAGGCAAAACTTTACCCAAGCCACGAAATCTGCACCGACTGCCAAAAACCGAAAGAAAAGTACCTAACCCATTCAAGATATCAATCCACGGTTCCTTAAAATTGTCCACGAACAGGGAGCTGGCACGGAGTAGCGGTGGATGAACAGGCGTCGGCTCCTGAAGCATTCCGGCATTTGTTGGACATCTGGCATGGAGGAGATGATCAAAGGTCAACTTGGGCAAAAAGGCGGCATATATCAAAGATCTTAGTATAGATCGACTGCGGGACTGTAATCATTGTCGACTAGGAGAAAGTTGTTTGAAAAATGGTCAAATTAGTGGAGAGAGGTGAAGAACGTAGAGAAAGTAGAAAAGGACGAGATGAGGTTTTGATGCGAAGTTGGAGCAGCGGTTTGAAGGAGATGAGCTAGTGGGGTGACATGGCAAGGGAGGGCTGACCTGACTGTGGTGGTTCGGTGCTGTGAGGGAGTTGAAACAGTTGTACGTGGCGGTGAAAGGAGGAGGGAAGGCCGAGTTGATCGGAGATCTGGTTTAGTCTGATGGAGGGGAAAACGTGCATGGGTGGTTCGAAGACTTGGTGGTGAGGAGGCTATGGGTTCATGATTCTGGTTATTAAACTATTTAAAAGCAAACATAGCAAGTTTCAAGAATATAAATGCTTCGTATAATAATATATTTTTTCTTTGAAAATCAAAAATAGGAAGAAGAGAAAGCAGAGAGGAAGAAAGTGGTTGTGGGATGTGGCTTCGGCCATGAGAGAAGTTTGGGTGAATGAAATAAGGTTTCAGAAGAAAGCAAAGTGACAGAGCAATGCCTTGTATTATATAAATATTATACATATAATTTATTCTTTCAAGAAATAAACAGAAACCAAGAGCCATAAAATACGAACCAGTGGGAATAGGGAAGGTTACGGGTTGAATTTATGGAAATAAAAATGACAGTGGCCATTCATTTTCTCGGAAAACAAACGAATGGGCACAAGAAATCCAAAAGGCTCCAAAATGGGTACCGATACAATTTACCGTTTCGCGGTTTTCACCTCGTACCGGGCACCGAAATGCACAAATGAATATACTACGGAGATCAGCACGGCGAGAAGAACAAAATGGTACAAAGATATCGGCGATACGACTGTCCTATCGAAAGTCGATATCGGTACCGAAATGCTGCAATATGTTAGAAATAAGATGAACGGAGCAATAGAAGTCAAAATTTGAAAAACGAAATATGACGTCTTGCTCAGGAGATGGTTTAGAATTTTTCTATGTAAAAATATTTGGGTTTCGAAACATTTTATTTTCATCACTTTTTAACTGATTAATTGAAGTGAATTTACGCGCGAAATAAACTTTCTTATTTTCGGACAAAAATTTACCAGTTACTATGTTTAACTAGACGCATTCCAAATATCAAATTTATATTTCAAAATTTTATTGTTTAAAATTTCACAAAATTTCAACTAATTACGTTATTAAAACAGTTGAAATTTACGGGTCGTTACAACTGTGCTGTACAAATACTATCACCTGTAAACATCTTTATATATGTACACCATCCTCTTTGTATCCCAATTCGTCCTCAACATAATTTACCAGAGAAAATAAAATAAAACAATGAGAAAAACAAAAGTAACATTTTGAAAACAACAATACAACTTGGACAACAGTCAACCTAGCTCAAAACAAGGCAAGCAAAACTGTAGTTTCAAACAAGAAGTGTTCTCTGTTCTTTCTTCTCTGTTCTTCCATACACGGTGAGTAACACTTTTGAATAGATTATGTTTTAATATAGTTGCATGTGGACATCTAAAAAGATATGTTTGTATGAACATTTTTATATGCATTGTTCTGTGAAACATTGGTAAGATCTGATGCCTGTATGTTGATATATTGGAATATTCCTCTGTTTAGATTTCAAGATCATTACTGCCTGATCTATGGGTTGTTAGGACTTAGGACCTAAACAAGATATGTTTGTGTGATCATAAAGTAAAATTTTAAATTTGCATTTAACTTAAAAAAAGTAGAACTGCTCTATAAAAAACCCTTAAGAACAGTTAATGATTAATATGAGTGAAATTTCAATCATCCTAAATTATTAATTCAGGTTTATATCTTGAATTATTATCTGAAATTAGGATTTTTAAAAGTAAAATCACATTTTTTAGTTAAGAATTCTAGGTGCAGTTTCTAGATGAACCAAGTATGCTTTTTAATCGATTTCTGATGATCAAACAAATTTTTGATGTTGAATTCTTGTTTAAAGCTAGTTTGTTGATCAACGTTTTCAAGAAAAAATGAAACAAAAATTATTTGTTGTAAGAATTGAGGGGGCGAGAGCTTTTTAGGGTTTAAAGTTTCATTTTGGTCGAGGAAGAAAATAAGGTCGTCGCGACGTCATCGTGGCACCGAGTCTGACGTGGCTTTGGAGAATGATAGAAGGGATAGCGACGAGGTCGTGGCCGAAGTCTCGCATTTTCTGGTGGTTGGAGGGGTGAAAACGAGATGATGACAGGTTGGGTGGTGATGGGGCTAGTTGTTCCAGGTTTCGTTTTGTGACTCGATTTCGATTTCGAGTCTACGGCAAAGTTCGAATGGTTGGAGTTTGATCTGGGAAGAAGTGGTGACTTGCTCGACGTAGTGGTGGTGCCGGAACATCGCCAACGGCGATGTACACGTGCACAGGGATATATCGGCAGGGACGAATAGGAGAACGAGCTGAACTCGAAGTCGTTTTCTTGAATTCTCGTGAGTGACTCGTGGAAACGTAGATTGGGCTCGAGTATTTTACTAGGCTCGAATTGTTTGATAGTGAAACAGGTTTTAAAAGGTTAAGAACAAAATTTAGTTTTAAAGAAAAATTAGAAGAAGAAAAAGTTGCGTACCTGGGATTGTGTCTCGGGTAAATTGGACGAGCAACTCCAAGGAACACTCGAGATTTTGACGGGGATGACTCGAAGCGGTGAGGGTTTGTCTCAAGCATATGGTTTGTTCCAGGCTTGGAAAACTGGCAGCATTTGAATTCTTAAACAAATTCAAATGAAACTTTTAATTGTAAACTAGATCTAACGAGTTTCAATCCAGATTTAAGTTTAAATTCAAAAGTGAAATGTTTTACGCTTTAATATTAATGAAGTCATTAACAAAGAAGTGAATTACCCTAGAGATAATTAAGGTAATTAAGTAATTTAACTAGTATGATAATTAATGGATAGTTTATTCAATTTATTAATGATTAGATTTATTTATAATTAGAAAGAAATTTAAAAGAAATTAAGAAATGTTATTAGTTAATGAAAACAATTAACTAAGGATTTTTAAGTATTAATTAAGGTGATTAATATTAAATAATAAATTAAATTAATTTATTTAGATAATCAATTATAAATTTGTGACGACCGCCCATGACCCCTGCACCGAATCTAGAGGTAGTGCGCTGTAAAGTGTGCCAGGCGACCATGGACGATTGTCAAGGTAGATTAAAAACAACGGAATCTATCGTATTACTCACAACGCATGGACAAAATACAATAGAACATATGTATAGTGAAGCTTTACAGAACAAAATGACATCTTATAAAACTCCATAATAGTTGAATACAAGCATCCAAATAGCCAATACATCAAGCCTCACTACATAACACTCAGAGAATACAAAACAGCGGAACATCCAGTACATATAATAAGAAGATAATATGCAACCCTTCAGCTCGTCTTCGGTATCAGCAATCGTGAGAAGAGAACAGCACCTATCACCTGCTACCTAGTCTGCCCGTCCCAAAAATGGACGAATAGCCCAAGGCAATAAGAGTTAAAAACATAAAGCCTTGAGTCAGACAACAGTCTTAGTGAGCAGTAAATTAACTAACAACATACCAAAAGAGCATAAAGGAAAAGGAATAGGAATACAACCCTCCCACTCCAACCTCATTCTACAGTGATAGCCCCCAGACACACACTAAGCAGAAGCAAACAGATCAGAGCATACAATTTAAAGTAAAGCTACTATCACTCGAGTCAAGGGCGATGTTTTCCAAGTACCAAGGCCTAAATCAGATAAGCACCCAGAAAATACCGCTCTTGAGTTCGAATGACGATACAACCAAACATCCATGACTCAGGCTATCACTGTTACCATTGCTTCAATATCACCGTTAATTGAATGACCGGCACATTCTTTCAGCCGTCCGTCAAGGGCTAATGGAAACCCCGGTTCTAGACATAACTCCCGCACGTCGTCGCAGCCCGTGCCTAGGACTATCGAATCTGCCCAGAGTACTCGACCATCAACAGTTGGCCGTTGGGACTATCGAATCTGCCCAAACGTACTCTTGCTTAGAGCATGCTAGAACCTTCAACAACGATGCTATCCAAGCCTCCTAGTCATCCTCCTCGACGACTATTCTTATATCCATTCATTATCCTCAACTCGAATCATATCACCGAGTTATCAACATGCTTGGAATGATCCCGTCTGGATTAGACCAAGTCTTCATCATATGATTGCCTCGCTTCATCACATCCTCGCAAAGCCTCATCTCAACATCTCATCATCAAATCTATGCATAAGAGCTTCATCATCCCGCTACATATGCCACGAGCAGCTTTCCCAATCCAAGAGCCTTACCCTTGGCTTTTGAATCATCTTCGATCTAAATCTAATCATCAATCATCTAGTTCATAACAATCAATCAAATCAAACATCAATCCAAGCAATCAAGCATTCAAAAATGATCTAAGTAGACAATTATAACAATAATGGCATTTACGTAATTAAAGAGTTGAAAGTCCAATAAGCATGAAAACATGAATAATATCTCTACAAACTTGATGAATGAACTTGCATAGGTTAACATGTGATAAAATGGATGTAACATCATCATGAACAATGGATCTACATGGATCTACACTTAGGATGAAGAAAATGCATGAAAATCTCTATTTTAACACCAAATCGAGCCAACAATCCGATATACTCCTTTGGATCCGTGTGAGAGATAATCACCACTCACCAAATCACCTAAACAACCTCAAATCAACACTCTTCAGATCTGGACAGCAAGGGATCAAGCTTGATCTATCACGAATCCGCTTCAAATGAAGAAATCTCTCTTGAAAAGATGAAGATCTCCAATCTAGGCTCTTGAATCTTCAATCTTGATCTTCGATTTGGATGGATGGAAGCACTAGATTAGAGTGGAGAAAAGAAGTGAAGAAGTGTAGAAGTCGAGCTCTCAAAATGGCAGCACTTCGTCGCTTCAAAATCCGGATCCCAAAAAGTGAGAACAACCCCTCCTATTTATAGCTGAAATTCCTTAAGTCGAAATCTGGCTATCTCCCTAGGTCGTTTCCGACCTAAGCCTCTCCGACCTAACACTCATGCGCATCCAAACACCCAGCGACCTACGACCTAACGCAACGCGCGACTTAACACATCGCGACTTAACAACCATAGAAGTCCACGACCTAACTTAGGTCGTTGCCGACCTAACTGCCTACAAAACACACACGTCTTAACGCGACCAAACACTTAACTGCCTTGCCGACCTACGACATAACGAGGTTACGACTTAATACCTTAGACTCCCACGCGACCTAACGCTTAAGCCAACACGCGACCTAGTAACATCACGTGACCTACGACTTAGCAGAACCTCCGACTTAACCAATCACAGATACTCAACCACTCCTAAGTCATCTAGACGACCTAACGATGTTACGACCTAACACTTATGCGACCTATCTCCTTAGGTCGCTAACACCCCAACTCCTTAGGTCGCTAACAAGCTAACTCCTTAGGTCGCTAACACGACAACTCCTTAGGTCGCTAACAAGCTAACTCCTTAGGTCGCTAACACGGCAACTCCTTAGGTCGCTAACACCTTAACTCGCCAGAAACTCTAAAGTCTCCTTCCTTTTAGGTCGTCTACGACCTAAACCCTTACCATCCATCACGCGACCTAACTCCAAACCTTAAGGCCACCAATCCCCAACATTCTTAGGTCGGTCACGACTTATCTCCTAAGTTGCCAACAATATTTAACTAACCTCTAGGTCGCGTACGACCTAGGACTTAGGCAAATTTCAACCAAAATCTGAAACAACTAGAAAATGCTAAAAATCCCAGATTTTGACAATCTTCTCGATCCGAAAAATACGGGTCGTTACATTCTCTCCCCCTTAGGAATTTCGCCCCCGAAATTCCACACAATCAAAGCAACCAAAACTATTCTGCACGCCTATCATCCATAGCAATCAACAAACCATGCATCCAATTCTAGCTTAGCATGCAGAATTCTAAAACTAGAACAAGTTACAATATTGCAAGATGACACGATACCTTAGGGCAATACCTTGAAGAGTTCAGGATGAGCTGCCTTCATCCTCTCTTCCACCTCCCACGTACAGTCGTTATCATCATCGCTCCATTGTACCTTGAGCAACTTAACTACCTTCCTCCTAAGCTGTTTCGTGTCAGTTTCAACAACACGAAGCGGCTTACGAGGTCTTCTATCAACTAGATCAACTTTGAAGTCTCCACAGCTATCAGCAGAAACCACCGAATTCGAGTCGTGCATACTTCCGTAGATATGATACATGAAAAACATTGTGCACACTCGACATCTTTTCCGGCAACTCCAATCTATAGGCGAGCTTTCCAATTCGCTCGATGATCGAGAATGGTCCAACAAATCTCGGAGTCAATTTTCCTTTCTTCCCGAATCGAATAACATTCTTCAGTGGAGAAATCTTCACAAAAACCATATCACCAACGTCGAATTCCAAATCCTTACGACGCTTATCGGCATAACTTTTCTGACGGTCTTGGGCTGCCTTCATTCGTTGCCGAATGATCTCTATACAATCTGAAGTCTGATGAATCATCTCTGGCCCAAGCATCAACTTTTCTCCAGTTTCCAACCAACATGTCGGAGAGTTACACGGTCTTCCATACAATGCCTCATACGGTGCCATACCAATACTTGACTGGTAACTGTTGTTGTACGCAAACTCCACCAAATGGAGGTGATCTTCCCATGACCCTCCGAAGTCCAAAACACAAGCTCTAAGAAGATCTTCCAAAACTCGGTTGACTCTCTCAGTCTGACCATCTGTTTGAGGGTGATAAGCTGTACTCAAACACAACTCGGTTCCCAAAACCTCCTGGAAGCTCTTCCAAAATCCACTAGTGAACAATGGGTCTCGATCGCTCACTATACTCTTCGGAATACCATGGAATCGGACTATCCACTTAACATACAACTCAGCCAACTTTGATGCAGTCCTAGTCGATCGAACAGGAATGAATCTTGCACTCTTGGTCAAACGATCAACGATAACCCAAATCCCTTCATTTCCCATTCTGGTTCTAGGCAATCCATCAATAAAATCCATCGATATCTGCTCCTACTTCCATGTAGGAACTTCTAATGGCTGAAGCAATCCACTTGGCTTCGTCTGTTCGGCTTTTACCAACTGGCAGTTCATACACTTGGAAATAAAATTTCCAACATCCTTCTTCATACCTTCCCAGTAGTAGGTTCTCTTCATATCCCGATACATCTTATTTCCTCCTGGATGAATTGTCAACTTCGAGTGATGACTTTCCTTCAGAACCTCACTCCTCAATTCGTCTATATCGGGAACAACTAGTAGTCCTTGCTTACGAAGCCAACCCTCTCGATCGACCTCGAATCCTTTATCCATTTCTGGATCCAATCCAGATTCCAATTCACGGATAATCTTGACAAGCTTATCATCTCGCTTTTGGCCCTCGCCAATCCTTTCCACAAGAGTGGGTCTTATTGATAAGTTTGCCAACATCTCAGGTTCCAATTCGCATCTAGGCCTGAAGCCAAATCCAGCTAAATACTCGAGACTCTTCCATTCTGAAAACATGGCTCCCAATCCTGCATGTCTTCGACTTAACGCATCTGCCACTGCGTTACCTTTTCTCGGAGTATAAGCTATACCAAAATCATATGATGCTAAAAACTCTAGCCAACGTTGCTGCCGAAGATTCAAATCCTTTTGGGAGAAAAGATACTTCAGCGACTTATGATCCGTAAACAACTCGAATCGAACTCCCAACAGATAATGTCTCCACATCTTCAGAGCAAATACAATCGCCGCTAACTCCAAATCATGAGTTGGGTAATTCCTTTCATGCGGCTTCAGTTGTCGACTGGCATACGCAACAACTTTATCTCTCTGCATCAGCACTGCTCCAAGTCCAGTACCACATGCGTCGGTGTAAACCACCATCTCATCATTCCCACTTGGAATAGTCAAAACAGGAGCACTCGTCAATCTCTCTTTCAGGATTCCGAAAGCTTGCTCACACTTAGCATCCCAACTGAACACTTGGTTCTTTTTCGTCAATCCTATTAACGGTGCAGCTACCTTGGAGAAGTCTTTGATAAACCGTCGATAATATCCTGCTAATCCAAGAAAACTTCTCACATCAGATACATTCTTAGGTCTAACCCAATCCTGGATCGCTGCCACCTTAGCGGGATCAACCGCTATTCCATTTCCAGAGATAACATGGCCCAAGAACCTCACTTCTCTCTTCCAGAAATGACACTTTGAAAACTTAGCCTTCAGCTGATGTTTCCGTAAGATTTCCAAAACAATACGCAAGTGCGTCTTGTGCTCTTCTTCCGTTCTGGAATAAATCAGAATATCATCCATGAACATAAGTACGAACTTGTTCAACTGATCTCTGAACACTCTATTCATAAGATCCACAAAATATGCTGGCGCGTTAGTCAATCCAAACGGCATTACCAGCCACTCAAAGAAACCGGATGGTGTCCGAAAAGCAGTCTTCGGCACACTGTCCTTAGCCACTCTCAACTGGTGAAATCCCGTTGCCAAATCCATCTGAGAAAACACCTTAGCTTCGTGAAGCTGATCAAACAAGTCATCTATTCTCGGCAATGGATACTTGTTCTTCTTAGTCACCTTATTCAGCTCACGATAATCGACACACAATCTCAACGACCCATCTGCCTTGGTTGAAAACACAACTGGTGCACCCCACTCGGACACACTACGCCGAATGAATCCTTTCTGCAAAAGATCATCAACTTGCACCCTCAACTCTTGCTGTTCCCTAGGCGCCATCCGCCTAAGAGGCATCACAACAGGTCTGGCTCCTTCAACTAGATCTATATGAAACTCGATCTCTCTATGCGGCGGCAACCCTTTGACTTCGTCAAAGACATCCTCGAATCCATTCGCGATTGGCACTAATGACAGTCCATCCCGTGGAACAACTAGCGAATACATGAAGCTCATGAAGACGCCTTCTTCATGCTTACATCGTATAACAACCTTTTGCCCCTCCACATTCTCGACTGTCACCTCCAACCTCTCGCAATCAACTTTCGCCGCATACTTCCTAAGCCAGTCCATACCCAAAATAATTCCGAACCCCGCAAAGTTCAGAACAAAGCAATCACAAACAAAAGAGCAACCATGACTCGATACAACTAGACCACGGCATAACATACACAAACAAGACGAACCCCCAACTGGATTAGTCACAACCAATGGCCTATCAACAATATCCGGCTTCAAATCTAACCAGCCTACGAGTTCATTACAAACAAACGAATGCGACGCTCCAGTATCAAACAAAACTCTAACTGGAACACCACATAGGAAAAGAGTACCTTGAACCACCACACTCTTTCCCTTCTCTTCAGCGGTAGGGGCTTTCGAAGACGACGGAACAGCTCCTAAAGCATAAGCTTGCACAATCTGCTTGTCCCTCCTCGGTTCTGGACAATTCTTCCTGATGTGCCCTGGCTTGTCACAGTTGTGACACTTCATTGGCACCTTCGGATTCTTACAATCCTTAGAGAAATGGCCCTTCTGCTGACAATTGTAGCAAGTCACCTCGCCTTTCGGCTTCTTCTGGCCATCCATACCCTTCTGCTGTTGCTGCTTCCTCTTCTTTGTTTCCACCCTGCTGGGGTTTAGACTCTTCCCTGGTCACAGCAACAACAGATCCATCCTTAGGAAACAGACTCTCATGCCTGAGAGCTTTCTCCACAAGCTTCTCAAATGAATCATCCAAATGATCCACCAACTGCCTCCCAAGATAACTATCCAAGCCAGTCACAAACTTCTCATTCTTCTGATAAGCAGATTCAATATATGACCGAGCATACTTGGACAAAGCTTCAAACTCAGAAACATACTCAAGAACATATCTTCCACCTTGCTTGAGTTCCACAAACCTCTTGAACAAAACAGACTTCTGAGCTGTAGAAATGAACTTAGCTTCAAATCTGACTTGGAATTGCTCCCAAGTAATCTCTTCCTCCGGAGTATTGATGGTAATAGAGTTCCACCAATCAAAAGCTCTCCCTTGAAGCTGTCTCGATGCCAACTTCCTCTTAGTTGCATCGTCAATTCCCAAATCACCAAAGATCCTTCTGCAAGCATCTATCCACCTCTGGACCTCAATAGTTGATTCTGTTCCCAAGAAAACTCTCCCTCCAAGAGCAGTATAGTCTTTGCACAACTTAGCAAAATCCACTGGTTTCGGGGTTTGGACTTGAACTCCAACGTCTACTGTTGCCCCCGGAACTGGTATCCTTCTCATGATCGAAGTCATCATAGCTTCGAACATAGCTGCATAATCAGCAGTCCCCTCAGTAGCTCGGCCTTCCCTAGCAGCTGGTCTCCCTCTTCGACTCATTCTCAATATCTATAAAAAGGAATGATTAGAACATCTAAAGAAACAACTGCATAAAGGACTAAAACTCTACTAAGCTACTATATTATATATAGTATTCATCCATTAAAATACAATTACGTCTCTCATACGTAGTTACTTCAGCGAATGTTGGGTAAAATCGATTAACCAAGGCTCTGATACCAAATGTGACGACCGCCCATGACCCCTGCACCGAATCTAGAGGTAGTGCGCTGTAAAGTGTGCCAGGCGACCATGGACGATTGTCAAGGTAGATTAAAAACAACGGAATCTATCGTATTACTCACAGCGCATGGACAAAATACAATAGAACATATGTATTGTGAAGCTTTACAGAACAAAATGACATCTTATAAAACTCCATAATAGTTGAATACAAGCATCCAAATAGCCAATACATCAAGCCTCACTACATAACACTCAGAGAATACAAAACAGCGGAACATCCAGTACATATAATAAGAAGATAATATGCAACCCTTCAGCTCGTCTTCGGTATCAGCAATCGTGAGAAGAGAACAGCACCTGTCACCTGCTACCTAGTCTGCCCGTCCCAAAAATGGACGAACAACCCAAGGCAATAAGAGTTAAAAACATAAAGCCTTGAGTCAGACAACAGTCTTAGTGAGCAGTAAATTAACTAATAACATACCAAAAGAGCATAAAGGAAAAGGAATAGGAATACAACCCTCCCACTCCAACCTCATTCTACAGCGATAGCCCCCAGACACACACTAAGCAGAAGCAAACAGATCAGAGTATACAATTTAAAGTAAAGCTACTATCACTCGAGTCAAGGGCGATGTTTTCCAAGTACCAAGGCCTAAATCAGATAAGCACCTAGAAAATACCGCTCTTGAGTTCGAATGACGATACAACCAAACATCCATGACTCTGGCTATCACTGTTACCATTGCTTCAATATCACCGTTAATTGAATGACCGGCACATTCTTTCAGCCGTCCGTCAAGGGCTAATGGAAACCCCGGTTCTAGACATAACTCCGGCACGTCGTCGCAGCCCGTGCCTAGGACTATCGAATCTGCCCAGAGTACTCGACCATCAACAGTTGGCCGTTGGGACTATCGAATCTGCCCAAACGTACTCTTGCTTAGAGCATGCTAGAACCTTCAACAACGATGCTATCCAAGCCTCCTAGTCATCCTCCTCGACGACTATTCTCATATCCATTCATTATCCTCTACTCGAATCATATCACCGAGTTATCAACATGCTTGGAATGATCCGGTCTGGATTAGACCAAGTCTTCATCATATGATTGCCTCGCTTCTTCACATCCTCGCAAAGCCTCATCTCAACATCTCATCATCAAATCTATGCATAAGAGCTTCATCATCCCGCTACATATGCCACGAGCAGCTTTCCCAATCCAAGAGCCTTTCCCTTGGCTTTTGAATCATCTTCGATCTAAATCTAATCATCAATCATCTAGTTCATAACAATCAATCAAATCAAACATCAATCCAAGCAATCAAGCATTCAAAAATGATCTAAGTAGACAATTATAACAATAATGGCATTTGCGTAATTAAAGAGTTGAAAGTCCAATAAGCATGAAAACATGAATAATATCTCTACAAACTTGATGAATGAACTTGCATAGGTTAACATGTGATAAAATGGATGTAACATCATCATGAACAATGGATCTACATGGATCTACACTTAGGATGAAGAAAATGCATGAAAATCTCTATTTTAACACCAAATCGAGCCAACAATCCGATATACTCCTTTGGATCCGTGTGAGAGATAATCACCACTCACCAAATCACCTAAACAACCTCAAATCAACACGCTTCAGATCTGGACAGCAAGGGATCAAGCTTGATCTATCACGAATCCGCTTCAAACGAAGAAATCTCTCTTGAAAAGATGAAGATCTCCAATCTAGGCTCTTGAATCTTCAATCTTGATCTTCGATTTGGATGGATGGAAGCACTAGATTAGAGTGGAGAAAAGAAGTGAAGAAGTGTAGAAGTCGAGCTCTCAAAATGGCAGCACTTCGTCGCTTCAAAATCCGGATCCCAAAAAGTGAGAACAACCCCTCCTATTTATAGCTGAAATTCCTTAAGTCGAAATCTGGCTATCTCCCTAGGTCGTTTCCGACCTAAGCCTCTCCGACCTAACACTCATGCGCATCCAAACACCCAGCGACCTACGACCTAACGCAACGCGCGACATAACACATCGCGACTTAACAACCATAGAAGTCCACGACCTAACTTAGGTCGTTGCCGACCTAACTGCCTACAAAACACACACGTCTTAACGCGACCAAACACTTAACTGCCTTGCCGACCTACGACATAACGAGGTTACGACTTAATACCTTAGACTCCCACGCGACCTAACGCTTAAGCCAACACGCGACCTAGTAACATCACGTGACCTACGACTTAGCAGAACCTCCGACTTAACCAATCACAGATACTCAACCACTCCTAAGTCGTCTAGACGACCTAACGATGTTACGACCTAACACTTATGCGACCTATCTCCTTAGGTCGCTAACACCCCAACTCCTTAGGTCGCTAACAAGCTAACTCCTTAGGTCGCTAACACGACAACTCCTTAGGTCGCTAACAAGCTAACTCCTTAGGTCGCTAACACGGCAACTCTTTAGGTCGCTAACACCTTAACTCGCCAGAAACTCTAAAGTCTCCTTCCTTTTAGGTCGTCTACGACCTAAACCCTTACCATCCATCACGCGACCTAACTCCAAACCTTAAGGCCACCAATCCCCAACATTCATAGGTCGGTCACGACTTATCTCCTAAGTTGCCAACAATATTTAACTAACCTCTAGGTCGCGTACGACCTAGGACTTAGGCAAATTTCAACCAAAATCTGAAACAACTAAAAAATGCTGAAAATCCCAGATTTTGACAATCTTCTCGATCCGAAAAATACGGGTCGTTACAAAATTGTTAAATGTAATTACTTGATAAAAGTAATTAAGGATTAATCACTTATTGTAATTAATTCTAGATATTTGGTTTATTTAAAGTTAATTAATTGTGCAATTGGTTTAAAGGTTGATTGATTTATACGATTTATTAATTAAGGTAATTAATTACTTAAAGATAATTTCTTAATTAAAAGAAATTAAATAAATGATTTAAGTTTAATTATAAATTAAGGTTAATTAAATTATGAAGGTGATTAAAGAATGATAATTAATTGAGGGATAATTAATTAAAGCAATTAATTAAAGATAATTAATTAAATGGTGAATTTAATAATTAAAGGCTAATTATTTAATAATTAAAGGTTGATGAATTTTAATTAAAGGTTAATTTATTTATTATTAATGGTTAATTAATAAACGATTAAAGAATAGTTAATCAAAATAATTTGTAACTTATCAATGTTGATTAACCAGGATTAGTAATTCATAAGAAATTTATCTGATTTAATCAGATAATTTATTGATCTTACTTATGGATGCTTGGATTTTATTGGACGATTGAATTGTTGATATCCCTGATATACGATGCTTTGTGATATACCCTGATTTATGTTGTGATCTGTAATTTACTTATGTGTGATATATATCTGTGATTTATGAATGGACGATAAGCGTTATAGTTTATATTGCTTATCAACTATATCATGTATTTTGATCTGTGATGATTCATTGTGTTGCACTATTGTGTGTAAAATCCCTGGACTACACCATACACACACAAATATGGATTTCACGTGGAAATCGGTTAAGTCACAGATAATTCAAATTTGATGTTTTTGAAATTGAAATTTTAATTTCAATTGATTTTGAAATTGGAAATTTGGGTTTTAAAATGAAAAGCTTTTGAAATGGAATTTCAAAGATAAAAGTTATTTTGAATAACTTAATCGAGTTTTGAAAATTTAAATAATTTGATTTAAATTTGAATTCAAGTTTGAAATTGAATCCTATGATTTGAAATTACGGTTAAAGATGATATAAATGTGTTTATATGAAGTTAAACCATTTAAAAGTAAAATTTTGAGAATTTGGATTTAACCCAAGGATTTCCACTCGTATGAATGAATCAGATTTACTGAAATGAAAATGTTTGTTTAAAAAGGATAAAAGTTTTCAGATAAGAAATGAAATTCCAGTTTAATTAAAGGGATTTCAAGATTGAATTGAAAAATGGACTTTCCAAGTTATGAATGAATTCTTTTTGAAAGCTATGAATTGAATCTGTTATTTTTAACAAATTTAAAATGATGATTTGTTTAAACCATTTGAAATGAAATTGTTTTGAAAACTATAAGTTAAATCTTTGATTTAAAGATTTAACGAGTTAATCAAATTGAAATGGAAATTGTTTTGGGAAAATCTATGAATGAATCTTTGTGAAATTAAGTGAACTTTGTAAATTGAATCTTTTTGTTTAAAAAGATTAAAATGGTAATTTGTTAAACCATTTGAAAAGAAAGTTTGGGTTTTTAAATTGTGACTTAATTGAAATCCCATTATCCATTTGTTTTTTAATATTACGCTCACTATTCGGGTTAGCCGGGAAAGGACCTTTGGGTCGTATAACCCATTCTGAATATGTGATACGTCGTATATGGATCGCATTTGCTATATTACAGCATGATAGGGGGTTCTCGCTTCGCAGTTTGGTGGCGAACAGGGGACTCTTACCCCTACATGTCCTTGAGAGGGATGGGTTGGTTAGGCGAAGGCCGTGACAGTCGAGAGGCTGGCCGTAAAAGTAAATGCGAGGTGCCAATGTAAGCCACGGTGGGACTGGGATGGTTGCAAAGCCTACCGGTGGCCGCTATCGGTAGATCGTTACAATTTGGTATTTGAGCTAAGGTTGAACTTTAGCTCAGGAGTATAACACGTTAAGTAGCTCATTAGAGATAGAGTGAAGTAAACTCTAGAATGAGTATATTCTCAGATATCCGTCTGAATGTCTAAGTAAATTCTCTTGCTATCCACTGATAGTGAGTACGAGTGCAAGAAGAGGACGAGATAGGGGACGAGGGAATACGACTATAAATGGTCAATACCCTGCAATAGTGGAAATAATCTTCTTATCAATATTCTTTGATTCGTTCCAAATTCTTTTGATTTCTTTGTATCAGCTACCAGAAGAAGTTCGGTGTGATGATGGCCCTACGAATCGTTGTAGAAAATCCTTACTTCATATCTTCATCGGTTTCTTATCAGTTTTGATTTAAACTCTAATGAATATGAATTTGAAATTGGAAATTTTGAATTGAGTTAACTTGATTAATAGAATATGAAGCTAAATTGAATTAAATCAATAAAACGATATAGTTTGAAACCAAATTTTGAAAATTCTATTATAATTTCTGTGAATACCAAAGTCCGAAGAGGGACAAATTGGTATGTATTCTGAGATATTCCAATTTGAGTTTGGGATTCATATCGTAAGTTTGAGGAGTTATAGGATATCGAATCTGTCTATCTCTGTCTTTGTTTCGTGCCTGCGAATTTCGAGGACGAAATTCTTTTAAGGGGGGAAGTTTGTAACGACCTTGGATTTTAATTTAATTTAAATTTATTTAAATTTAATAATTAAATGAAAATTTGAGTTAAATTTATGATTAAATAAATTTTTGGATAAAAATTTGTAAATTTAATTAGAAAATTTGAGCGAGTTTCCCCGGATCAAATATATTCTGTATAAATCCTTTTAATTTAAATATATTATAAATATTTCATATAGATGAATATATATGTATACGTGATATATGAGTAAATTTGAAGTTAATATATATGTATATTGAATTCGAGTTTAAATCTAAAATCTTAAAATAAATGGTTTAATAATAATATGATAATAATAACTATTTAAAATAATAATTTGAATTTATAAATTTAATATAAGATAATAAATATAAAAGTAAAATAAAATACAAACAAATGCACTTATTAAATAAATAAGAAAAATATAAATATATAGAAACATACCAATTTATAGATATTTAAGTTAGAAAATTGAAATAGAAAATAAAAATAAATAAAAATATAAATCTATGTATATAGAATGAAGACAAGCATCTAGGCAAACAAACATAAGATATGTACACAAGCACTAAAGAAGAAAAACAAACTGTACAAGCAAATATAAAACAGAACATTTGTGTACATATACATACATAACAATGAGACAAACTAGTACATAGTATAATATGAAGACAAGTGATAAAACAAAATATCTAAAGTATAAAAGATTGCAAAGAAAATAAATACAAGTTGTACATACAAAATAAACAAAGCAAAGAAAGATTTCCAGCCACCATAACATCATCTCAGCCGAAGTAAGGCCGAAGTTAATAAATACATTAACATGCATAACCAAGTACAATAGCATATTGAAACAAGTATGCAGCTGAAAAGTAGGCAAGCATAAACAAAGGGGAACACATGCATTTAATACAAGCATAAATGCAATCTTCTCAGCCAAAAGAAAAAGGAAAAAAAATGTTAAAAGTCATTTCAGTTTTTAAAATAGTTTCTTTAGTCAATAAAAGAAGTAAGCTTATAACACCTATTTGTATAAACAACACTATAACACTGTGCTGTACAAATCTATCACCTGTAAACATCTTTATATATGTACACCATCCTCTTTGTATCCCAATTCGTCCTCAACATAATTTACCAAAGAAAATAAAATAAAACAATGAGAAAAACAAAAGTAACATCTTGAAAACAACAATACAACTTGGACAACAATCAACCTAGCTCAAAACAAGGCAAGCAAAACTGTAGTTTCAAACAAGAAGTGTTCTCTGTTCTTTCTTCTCTGTTCTTCCATACACGGTGAGTAACACTTTTGAATAGATTATGTTTTAATATAGTTACATGTGGACATCTAAAAAGATATGTTTGTATGAACATTTTTATATGCATTGTTCTGTGAAACATTGGTAAGATCTGATGCCTGTATGTTGATATATTGGAATATTCCTTTGTTTAGATTTCAAGGTCATTACTGCCTGATCTATGGGTTGTTAGGACTTAGGACTTAAACAAGATATGTTTGTGTGATCATAAAGTAAAATTTTAAATTTTCATTTAACTTAAACAAAGTAGAACTTCTCTATAAAAAACCCTTAAGAACAGTTAATGATTAATATGAGTGAAATTTCAATCATCCTAAATTATTAATTCAGGTTTATATCTTGAATTATTATCTGAAATTAGGATTTTTAAAAGTAAAATCACATTTTTTAGTTAAGAATTCTAGGTGCAGTTTCTAGATGAACCAAGTATGCTTTTTAATCGATTTCTGATGATCAAACAAATTTTTGATGTTGAATTCTTGTTTAAAGCTAGTTTGTTGATCAACGTTTTCAGGAAAAAATGAAACAAAAATTATTTGTTGTAAGAATTGAGGGGGCGAGAGCTTTTTAGGGTTTAAAGTTTCATTTTGGTCGAGGAAGAAAATAAGGTCGTCGCGACGTCATCGTGGCACCGAGTCTGACGTGGCTTTGGGGAATGATAGAAGGGATAGCGACGAGGTCGTGGCCGAAGTCTCGCATTTTCTGGTGGTTGGAGGGGTGAAAACGAGATGATGACAGGTTGGGTGGTGATGGGGCTAGTTGTTCCAGGTTTCGTTTTGTGACTCGATTTCGATTTCGAGTCTACGGCAAAGTTTGAATGGTTGGAGTTTGATCTGGGAAGAAGTGGCGACTTGCTCGACGTAGTGGTGGTACCGGAACATCTCCAGCGGCGATGTACACGTGCACATGGATATATCGGCAGGGACGAATTGGAGAAGGAGCTGAACTCGAAGTCGTTTTCTTGAATTCTCGTGAGTGACTCGTGGAAACGTAGATTGGGCTCGAGTATTTTACTAGGCTCGAATTGTTTGATAGTGAAACAGGTTTTAAAAGGTTAAGAACAAAATTTAGTTTTAAAGAAAAATTAGACGAAGAAAAAGTTGCGTACCTGGGATTGTGTCTCGGGTAAATTGGACGAGCAACTCCAAGGAACACTCGAGATTTTGACGGGGATGACTCGAAGCGGTGAGGGTTTGTCTCGAGCATATGGTTTGTTCCAGGCTTGGAAAACTGGCAGCATTTGAATTCTTAAACAAATTCAAATGAAACTTTTAATTGTAAACTAGATCTAACGAGTTTCAATCCAGATTTAAGTTTAAATTCAAAAGTGAAATGTTTTACGCTTTAATATTAATGAAGTCATTAACAAAGAAGTGAATTACCCTAGAGATAATTAAGGTAATTAAGTAATTTAACTAGTATGATAATTAATGGATAGTTTATTCAATTTATTAATGATTAGATTTATTTATAATTAGAAAGAAATTTAAAAGAAATTAAGAAATGTTATTAGTTAATGAAAACAATTAACTAAGGATTTTTAAGTATTAATTAAGGTGATTAATATTAAATAATAAATTAAATTAATTTATTTAGATAATTAATTATAAATTGTTAAATGTAATTACTTGATAAAAGTAATTAAGGATTAATCACTTATTGTAATTAATTCTAGATATTTTGATTTATTTAAAGTTAATTAATTGTGCAATTGGTTTAAAGGTTGATTGATTTATATGATTTTTTAATTAAGGTAATTAATTACTTAAAGATAATTTCTTAATTAAAAGAAATTAAATAAATGATTTAAGTTTAATTATAAATTAATGTTAATTAAATTATGAAGGTGATTAAAGAATGATAATTAATTGAGGGATAACTAATTAAAGCAATTAATTAAAGATAATTAATTAAATGGTGAATTTAATAATTAAAGGTTGATGAATTTTAATTAAAGGTTAATTAATTTATTATTAATGGTTAATTAATAAACGATTAAAGAATAGTTAATCAAAATAATTTGTAACTTATCAATGTTGATTAACCAAGATTAGTAATTCATAAGAAATTTATCCGATTTAATCAGATAATTTATTGATCTTACTTATGGATGCTTGGATTTTATTGGACGATTGAATTGTTGATATCCCTGATATATGATGCTTTGTGATATACCCTGATTTATGTTGTGATATGTAATTTACTTATGTGTGGTATATATCTGTGATCTGTGAATGGACGATAAGCGTTATAGTTTATATCGCTTATCAACTATATCCTGTATTTTGATCTGTGATGATTCATTGTGTTGCACTATTGTGTGTAAAATCCCTGGACTACACCATACACACACAAATATGGATTTCACGTGGAAATCGGTTAAGTCACAGATAATTCAAATTTGATGTTTTTGAAATTGAAATTTTAATTTCAATTGATTTTGAAATTGGAAATTTGGGTTTTAAAATGAAAAGCTTTTGAAATGGAATTTCAAAGATAAAAGTTATTTTGAATAACTTAATCGAGTTTTGAAAATTTAAATAATTTGATTTAAATTTGAATTCAAGTTTGAAATTGAATCCTATGATTTGAAATTACGGTTAAAGATGATATAAATGTGTTTATATGAAGTTAAACCATTTAAAAGTAAAATTTTGAGAATTTGGATTTAACCCAAGGATTTCCACTCGTATGAATGAATCAGATTTACTGAAATGAAACTGTTTGTTTTAAAAGGATAAAAGTTTTCAGATAAGAAATGAAATTCCAGTTTAATTAAAGGGATTTCAAGATTGAATTGAAAAATGGACTTTCCAAGTTATGAATGAATTCTTTTTGAAAGCTATGAATTGAATCTGTTATTTTTAACAGATTTAAAATGATGATTTGTTTAAACCATTTGAAATGAAATACTTTTGAAAACTATAAGTTAAATCTTTGATTTAAAGATTTAACAAGTTAATCAAATTGAAATGGAAATTGTTTTAGGAAAATCTATGAATGAATCTTTGTGAAATTAAGTGAACTTTGTAAATTGAATCATTTTGTTTAAAAAGATTAAAATGGTAATTTGTTGAACCATTTGAAAAGAAAGTTTGGGTTTTTAAATTGTGACTTAATTGAAATCCCATTATCCATTTGTTTTTGAATATTACGCTCACTATTCGGGTTAGCCGGGATAGGACCTTTGGGTCGTATAACCCATTCCGAATATGTGATACGTCGTATATGGATCGCATTTGCTATATTACAGCATGATAGGGGGTTCTCGCTTCGCAGTTTGGTGGCGAACGGGGGACTCTTACCCCTACATGTCCCTGAGAGGGATGGGTTGGTTAGACGAAGGCCGTGACAGTCGAGAGGCTGGCCGTAAAAGTAAATGTGAGGTGCCAATGTAAGCCACGGTGGGACTGGGATGGTTGCAAAGCCTACCGGTGGCCGCTATCGGTAGATCGTTACAATTTGGTATCAGAGCTAAGGTTGAACTTTAGCTCAGGAGTATAACACGTTAAGTAGATCATTAGAGATAGAGTGAAGTAAACTCTAGAATGAGTATATTCTCAGATATCCGTCTGAATGTCTAAGTAAATTCTCTTGCTATCCACTAATAGTGAGTACGAGTGCAAGAAGAGGACGAGATAGAGGACGAGGGAATACGACTATAAATGGTCAATACCCTGCAATAGTGGAAATAATCTTCTTATCAATATTCTTTGATTCGTTCCAAATTCTTTTGATTTCTTTGTATCAGCTACCAGAAGAAGTTCGGTGTGATGATGGCCCTACGAATCGTTGTAGAAAATCCTTACTTCGTATCTTCATCGGTTTCTTATCAGTTTTGATTTAAACTCTAATGAATATGAATTTGAAATTGGAAATTTTGAATTGAGTTAACTTGATTAATAGAATATGAAGCTAAATTGAATTAAATCAATAAAACGATATAGTTTGAAACCAAATTTTGAAAATTCTATTATAATTTCTGTTAATACCAAAGTCCGAAGAGGGACAAATTGGTATGTATTCTGAGATATTCCAATTTGAGTTTGGGATTCATATCGTAAGTTTGAGGAGTTATAGGAGATCGAATCTGTCTATCTCTGTCTTTGTTTCGTGCCTGCGAATTTCGAGGACGAAATTCTTTTAAGGGGGGAAGTTTGTAACGACCCTGGATTTTAATTTAATTTTAATTTATTTAAATTTAATAATTAAATGAAAATTTGAGTTAAATTTATGATTAAATAAATTTTTGGATAAAAATTTGTAAATTTAATTAGAAAATTTGAG
This sequence comes from Allium fistulosum, assembly GCA_030737815.1. Classification (NCBI taxonomy): domain Eukaryota; kingdom Viridiplantae; phylum Streptophyta; class Magnoliopsida; order Asparagales; family Amaryllidaceae; genus Allium; species Allium fistulosum. The sequence goes on from CM060905.1 coordinate 1,045,976,031, forward strand.
CGAGTTTCCCCGGATCAAATATATTCTGTATAAATCCTTTTAATTTAAATATATTATAAATATTGGATATAGATGAATATATATGTATAGGTGATATATGAGTAAATTTGAAGTTAATATATATGTATATTGAATTCGAGTTTAAATCTAAAATCTTAAAATAAATGGTTTAATAATAATATGATAATAATAAATATTTAAAATAATAATTTGAATTTATAAATTTAATATAAGATAATAAATATAAAAGTAAAATAAAATACAAACAAATGCACTTATTAAATAAATAAGAAAAATATAAATATATAGAAACATACCAATTTATAGATATTTAAGTTAGAAAATTAAAATAGAAAATAAAAATAAATAAAAATATAAATCTATGTATATAGAATGAAGACAAGCATCTAGGCAAACAAACATAAGATATGTACACAAGCACTAAAGAAGAAAAACAAACAGTACAAGCAAATATAAAACAGAACATTTGTGTACATATACATACATAACAATAAGACAAACTAGTACATAGTATAATATGAAGACAAGTGATAAAACAAAATATCTAAAGTATAAAAGATTGCAAAGAAAATAAATACAAGTTGTACATACAAAATAAACAAAGCAAAGAAAGATTTCCAGCCACCATAACATCATCTCAGCCGAAGTAAGGCTGAAGTTAATAAATACATTAACATGCATAACCAAGTACAATAGCATATTGAAACAAGTATGCAGCTGAAAAGTAGGCAAGCATAAACAAAGGGGAACACATGCATTTAATACAAGCATAAATGCAATCTTCTCAGCCAAAAGAAAAAGGAAAAAAATGTTAAAAGTCATTTCAGTTTTTAAAATAGTTTCTTTAGTCAATAAAATAAGTAAGCTTATAACACCTATTTGTACAAACAACGCTATAACACTATGCTGTACAAATACTATCACCTGTAAACATCTTTATATATGTACACCATCCTCTTTGTATCCCAATTCGTCCTCAACATAATTTACCAGAGAAAATAAAATAAAACAATGAGAAAAACACAAAAGTAACATCTTGAAAACAACAATACAACTTGGACAACAATCAACCTAGCTCAAAACAAGGCAAGCAAAACTGTAGTTTCAAACAAGAAGTGTTCTCTGTTCTTTCTTCTCTGTTCTTCCATACACGGTGAGTAACACTTTTGAATAGATTATGTTTTAATATAGTTGCATGTGGACATCTAAAAAGATATGTTTGTATGAACATTTTTATATGCATTGTTCTGTGAAACATTGGTAAGATCTGATGCCTGTATGTTGATATATTGGAATATTCCTTTGTTTAGATTTCAAGGTCATTACTGCCTGATCTATGGGTTGTTAGGACTTAGGACCTAAACAAGATATGTTTGTGTGATCATAAAGTAAAATTTTAAATTTGCATTTAACTTAAACAAAGTAGAACTGCTCTATAAAAAACCCTTAAGAACAGTTAATGATTAATATTAGTGAAATTTCAATCATCCTAAATTATTAATTCAGGTATATATCTTGAATTATTATCTGAAATTAGGATTTTTAAAAGTAAAATCACATTTTTTAGTTAAGAATTTTAGGTGCAGTTTCTAGATGAACCAAGTATGCTTTAATCGATTTCTGATGATCAAACAAATTTTTGATGTTGAATTCTTGTTTAAAGCTAGTTTGTTGATCAACGTTTTCAGGAAAAAATGAAACAAAAATTATTTGCTGTAAGAATTGAGGGGGCGAGAGCTTTTTAGGGTTTAAAGTTTCATTTTGGTCGAGGAAGAAAATAAGGTCGTCGCGACGTCATCGTGGCACCGAGTCTGACGTGGCTTTGGGGAATGATAGAAGGGATAGCGACGAGGTCGTGGCCGAAGTCTCGCATTTTCTGGTGGTTGGAGGGGTGAAAACGAGATGATGACAGGTTGGGTGGTGATGGGGCTAGTTGTTCCAGGTTTCGTTTTGTGACTCAATTTCGATTTCGAGTCTACGGAAAAGTTCGAATGGTTGGAGTTTGATATGGGAAGAAGTGGCGACTTGCTCGACGTAGTGGTAGTGCCGGAACATCTCCAGCGGTGATGTACACGTGCACATGGATATATCGGCAGGGACGAATTGGAGAAGGAGCTGAACTCGAAGTCGTTTTCTTGAATTCTCGTGAGTGACTCGTGGAAACGTAGATTGGGCTCGAGTATTTTTCTAGGCTCGAATTGTTTGATAGTGAAACAGGTTTTAAAAGGTTAAGAACAAAATTTAGTTTTAAAGAAAAATTAGAAGAAGAAAAAGTTGCGTACCTGGGATTGTGTCTCGGGTAAATTGGACGAGCAACTCCAAGGAACACTCGAGATTTTGACGGGGATGACTCGAAGCGGTGAGGGTTTGTCTTGAGCATATGGTTTGTTCCAGGCTTGGAAAACTGGCAGCATTTGAATTCTTAAACAAATTCAAATGAAACTTTTAATTGTAAACTAGATCTAACGAGTTTCAATCCAGATTTAAGTTTAAATTCAAAAGTGAAATGTTTTACGCTTTAATATTAATGAAGTCATTAACAAAGAAGTGAATTACCCTAGAGATAATTAAGGTAATTAAGTAATTTAACTAGTATGATAATTAATGGATAGTTTATTCAATTTATTAATGATTAGATTTATTTATAATTAGAAAGAAATTTAAAAGAAATTAAGAAATGTTATTAGTTAATGAAAACAATTAACTAAGGATTTTTAAGTATTAATTAAGGTGATTAATATTAAATAATAAATTAAATTAATTTATTTAGATAATCAATTATAAATTGTTAAATGTAATTACTTGATAAAAGTAATTAAGGATTAATCACTTATTGTAATTAATTCTAGATATTTTGATTTATTTAAAGTTAATTAATTGTGCAATTGGTTTAAAGGTTGATTGATTTATACGATTTATTAATTAAGGTAATTAATTACTTAAAGATAATTTCTTAATTAAAAGAAATTAAATAAATGATTTAAGTTTAATTATAAATTAAGGTTAATTAAATTATGAAGGTGATTAAAGAATGATAATTAATTGAGGGATAACTAATTAAAGCAATTAATTAAAGATAATTAATTAAATGGTGAATTTAATAATTAAAGGCTAATTATTTAATAATTAAAGGTTGATGAATTTTAATTAAAGGTTAATTAATTTATTATTAATGGTTAATTAATAAACGATTAAAGAATAGTTAATCAAAATAATTTGTAACTTATCAATGTTGATTAACCAGGATTAGTAATTCATAAGAAATTTATCTGATTTAATCAGATAATTTATTGATCTTACTTATGGATGCTTGGATTTTATTGGACGATTTAATTGTTGATATTCCTGATATATGATGCTTTGTGATATACCCTGATTTATGTTGTGATCTATAATTTACTTATGTGTGGTATATATCTGTGATCTGTGAATGGACGATAAGCGTTATAGTTTATATCGCTTATCAACTATATCCTGTATTTTGATCTGTAATGATTCATTGTGTTGCACTATTGTGTGTAAAATCCCTGGACTACACCACACACACACAAATATGGATTTCACGTGGAAATCGGTTAAGTCACAGATAATTCAAATTTGATGTTTTTGAAATTGAAATTTTAATTTCAATTGATTTTGAAATTGGAAATTTGGGTTTTAAAATGAAAAGCTTTTGAAATGGAATTTCAAAGATAAAAGTTATTTTGAATCACTTAATCGAGTTTTGAAAATTTAAATAATTTGATTTAAATTTGAATTCAAGTTTGAAATTGAATCCTATGATTTGAAATTACGGTTAAAGATGATATAAATGTGTTTATATGAAGTTAAACCATTTAAAAGTAAAATTTTGAGAATTTGGATTTAACCCAAGGATTTCCACTCGTATGAATGAATCAGATTTACTGAAATGAAACTATTTGTTTTAAAAGGATAAAAGTTTTCAGATAAGAAATGAAATTCCAGTTTAATTAAAGGGATTTCAAGATTGAATTGAAAAATGGACTTTCCAAGTTATGAATGAATTCTTTTTGAAAGCTATGAATTGAATCTGTTATTTTTAACAGATTTAAAATGATGATTTGTTTAAACCATTTGAAATGAAATTGTTTTGAAAACTATAAGTTAAATCTTTGATTTAAAGATTTAACAAGTTAATCAAATTGAAATGGAAATTGTTTTGGGAAAATCTGTGAATGAATCTTTGTGAAATTAAGTGAACTTTGTAAATTGAATCATTTTGTTTAAAAAGATTAAAATGGTAATTTGTTAAACCATTTGAAAAGAAAGTTTGGGTTTTTAAATTGTGACTTAATTGAAATCCCATTATCCATTTGTTTTTGAATATCACGCTCACTATTCGGGTTAGCCGGGAAAGGACCTTTGGGTCGTATAACCCATTCCGAATATGTGATACGTCGTATATGGATCGCATTTGCTATATTACAGCATGATAGGGGGTTCTCGCTTCGCAGTTTGGTGGCGAACGGGGGACTCTTACCCCTACATGTCCCTGAGAGGGATGGGTTGGTTAGGCGAAGGCCGTGACAGTCGAGAGGCTGGCCGTAAAAGTAAATGCGAGGTGCCAATGTAAGCCACGGTGGGACTGGGATGGTTGCAAAGCCTACCGGAGGCCGCTATCGGTAGATCGTTACAATTTGGTATCAGAGCTAAGGTTGAACTTTAGCTCAGGAGTATAACACGTTAAGTAGCTCATTAGAGATAGAGTGAAGTAAACTCTAGAATGAGTATATTCTCAGATATCCGTCTGAATGTCTAAGTAAATTTTCTTGCTATCCACTGATAGTGAGTACGAGTGCAAGAAGAGGACGAGATATGGGACGAGGGAATACGACTATAAATGGTCAATACCCTGCAATAGTGGAAATAATCTTCTTATCAATATTCTTTGATTCGTTCCAAATTCTTTTGATTTCTTTGTATCAGCTACCAGAAGAAGTTCGGTGTGATGATGGCCCTACGAATCGTTGTAGAAAATCCTTACTTCGTATCTTCATCGGTTTCTTATCAGTTTTGATTTAAACTCTAATGAATATGAATTTGAAATTGGAAATTTTGAATTGAGTTAACTTGATTAATAGAATATGAAGCTAAATTGAATTAAATCAATAAAACGATATAGTTTGAAACCAAATTTTGAAAATTCTATTATAATTTCTGTGAATACCAAAGTCCGAAGAGGGACAAATTGGTATGTATTCTGAGATATTCCAATTTGATTTTGGGATTCATATCGTAAGTTTGAGGAGTTATAGGAGATCGAATCTGTCTATCTCTGTCTTTGTTTCGTGCCTGCGAATTTCGAGGACGAAATTCTTTTAAGGGGGGAAGTTTGTAACGACCTTGGATTTTAATTTAATTTAAATTTATTTAAATTTAATAATTAAATGAAAATTTGAGTTAAATTTATGATTAAATAAATTTTTGGGTAAAAATTTGTAAATTTAATTAGAAAATTTGAGCGAATTTCCCCGGATCAAATATATTCTATATAAATCCTTTTAATTTAAATATATTATAAATATTGCATATAGATGAATATATATGTATACGTGATATATGAGTAAATTTGAAGTTAATATATATGTATATTGAATTCGAGTTTAAATCTAAAATCTTAAAATAAATGGTTTAATAATAATATGATAATAATAAATATTGAAAATAATAATTTGAATTTATAAATTTAATATAAGATAATAAATATAAAAGTAAAATAAAATACAAACAAATGCACTTATTAAATAAATAAGAAAAATATAAATATATAGAAACATACCAATTTATAGATATTTAAGTTAGAAAATTGAAATAGAAAATAAAAATAAATAAAAATATAAATCTATGTATATAGAATGAAGACAAGCATCTAGGCAAACAAACATAAGATATGTACACAAGCACTAAAGAAGAAAAACAAACAGTACAAGCAAATATAAAACAGAACATTTGTGTACATATACATACATAACAATAAGACAAACTAGTACATAGTATAATATGAAGACAAGTGATAAAACAAAATATCTAAAGTATAAAAGATTGCAAAGAAAATAAATACAAGTTGTACATACAAAATAAACAAAGCAAAGAAAGATTTCCAGCCACCATAACATCATCTCAGCCGAAGTAAGGCTGAAGTTAATAAATACATTAACATGCATAACCAAGTACAATAGCATATTGAAACAAGTATGCAGCTGAAAAGTAGGCAAGCATAAACAAAGGGGAACACATGCATTTAATACAAGCATAAATGCAATCTTCTCAGCCAAAAGAAAAAGGAAAAAAAATGTTAAAAGTCATTTCAGTTTTTAAAATAGTTTCTTTAGTAAATAAAAGAAGTAAGCTTATAACACCTATTTGTACAAACAACACTATAACACTGTGCTGTACAAATACTATCACCTGTAAACATCTTTATATATGTACACCATCCTCTTTGTATCCCAATTCGTCCTCAACATAATTTACCAGAGAAAATAAAATAAAACAATGAGAAAAACACAAAAGTAACATCTTGAAAACAACAATACAACTTGGACAACAATCAACCTAGCTCAAAACAAGGCAAGCAAAACTGTAGTTTCAAACAAGAAGTGTTCTCTGTTCTTTCTTCTCTGTTCTTCCATACACGGTGAGTAACACTTTTGAATAGATTATGTTTTAATATAGTTGCATGTGGACATCTAAAAAGATATGTTTGTATGAACATTTTTATATGCATTGTTCTGTGAAACATTGGTAAGATCTGATGCCTGTATGTTGATATATTGGAATATTCCTTTGTTTAGATTTCAAGGTCATTACTGCCTGATCTATGGGTTGTTAGGACTTAGGACCTAAACAAGATATGTTTGTGTGATCATAAAGTAAAATTTTAAATTTGCATTTAACTTAAACAAAGTAGAACTGCTCTATAAAAAACCCTTAAGAACAGTTAATGATTAATATGAGTGAAATTTCAATCATCCTAAATTATTAATTCAGGTATATATCTTGAATTATTATCTGAAATTAGGATTTTTAAAAGTAAAATCACATTTTTTAGTTAAGAATTCTAGGTGCAGTTTCTAGATGAACCAAGTATGCTTTTTAATCGATTTCTGATGATCAAACAAATTTTTGATGTTGAATTCTTGTTTAAAGCTAGTTTGTTGATCAACGTTTTCAGGAAAAAATGAAACAAAAATTATTTGTTGTAAGAATTGAGGGGGCGAGAGCTTTTTAGGGTTTAAAGTTTCATTTTGGTCGAGGAAGAAAATAAGGTCGTCGCGACGTCATCGTGGCACCGAGTCTGACGTGGCTTTGGGGAATGATAGAAGGGATAGCGACGAGGTCGTGGCCGAAGTCTCGCATTTTCTGGTGGTTGGAGGGGTGAAAACGAGATGATGACAGGTTGGGTGGTGATGGGGCTAGTTGTTCCAGGTTTCGTTTTGTGACTCGATTTCGATTTTGAGTCTACGGCAAAGTTCGAATGGTTGGAGTTTGATATGAGAAGCAGTGGCGACTTGCTCGACGTAGTGGTGGTGCCGGAACATCTCCAGCGGTGATGTACACGTGCACATGGATATATCGGCAGGGACGAATTGGAGAAGGAGCTGAACTCGAAGTCGTTTTCTTGAATTCTCGTGAGTGACTCGTGGAAACGTAGATTGGGCTCGAGTATTTTTCTAGGCTCGAATTGTTTGATAGTGAAACAGGTTTTAAAAGGTTAAGAACAAAATTTAGTTTTAAAGAAAAATTAGAAGAAGAAAAAGTTGCGTACCTGGGATTGTGTCTCGGGTAAATTGGATGAGCAACTCCAAGGAACACTCGAGATTTTGACGGGGATGACTCGAAGCGGTGAGGGTTTGTCTCGAGCATATGGTTTGTTCCAGGCTTGGAAAACTGGCAGCATTTGAATTCTTAAACAAATTCAAATGAAACTTTTAATTGTAAACTAGATCTAACGAGTTTCAATCCAGATTTAAGTTTAAATTGAAAAGTGAAATGTTTTACGCTTTAATATTAATGAAGTCATTAACAAAGAAGTGAATTACCCTAGAGATAATTAAAGTAATTAAGTAATTTAACTAGTATGATAATTAATGGACAATTTATTCAATTTATTAATGATTAGATTTATTTATAATTAGAAAGAAATTTAAAAGAAATTAAGAAATGTTATTAGTTAATGAAAACAATTAACTAAGGATTTTTAAGTATTAATTAAGGTGATTAATATTAAATAATAAATTAAATTAATTTATTTAGATAATCAATTATAAATTGTTAAATGTAATTACTTGATAAAAGTAATTAAGGATTAATCACTTATTGTAATTAATTCTAGATATTTTGATTTATTTAAAGTTAATTAATTGTGCAATTGGTTTAAAGGTTGATTGATTTATACGATTTATTAATTGGGTAATTAATTACTTAAAGATAATTTCTTAATTAAAAGAAATTAAATAAATGATTTAAGTTTAATTATAAATTAAGGTTAATTAAATTATGAAGGTGATTAAAGAATGATAATTAATTGAGGGATAACTAATTAAAGCAATTAATTAAAGATAAACAATTAAATGGTGAATTTAATAATTAAAGGCTAATTATTTAATAATTAAAGGTTGATGAATTTTAATTAAAGGTTAATTAATTTATTATTAATGGTTAATTAATAAACGATTAAAGAATAGTTAATCAAAATAATTTGTAACTTATCAATGTTGATTAACCAGGATTAGTAATTCATAAGAAATTTATCTGATTTAATCAGATAATTTATTGATCCTACTTATGGATGCTTGGATTTTATTGGATGATTGAATTGTTGATATCCTTGATATATGATGCATTGTGATATACCCTGATTTATGTTGTGATCTGTAATTTACTTATGTGTGGTATATATCTGTGATCTGTGAATGGACGATAAGCGTTATAGTTTATATCGCTTATCAACTATATCCTGTATTTTGATCTGTGATGATTCATTGTGTTGCACTATTATGTGTAAAATCCTTGGACTACACCATACACACACAAATATGGATTTCACGTGGAAATCGGTTAAGTCACAGATAATTCAAATTTGATGTTTTTGAAATTGAAATTTTAATTTCAATTGATTTTGAAATTGGAAATTTGGGTTTTAAAATGAAAAGCTTTTGAAATGGAATTTCAAAGATAAAAGTTATTTTGAATAACTTAATCGAGTTTTGAAAATTTAAATAATTTGATTTAAATTTGAATTCAAGTTTGAAATTGAATCCTATGATTTGAAATTACGGTTAAAGATGATATAAATGTGTTTATACGAAGTTAAACCATTTAAAAGTAAAATTTTGAGAATTTGGATTTAACCCAAGGATTTCCACTCGTATGAATGAATCAGATTTACTGAAATGAAACTGTTTGTTTTAAAAGGATAAAAGCTTTCAGATAAGAAATGAAATTTCAGTTTAATTAAAGGGATTTCAAGATTGAATTGAAAAATGGACTTTCCAAGTTATGAATGAATTCTTTTTGAAAGCTATGAATTGAATATGTTATTTTTAACAGATTTAAAATGATGATTTGTTTAAACCATTTGAAATGAAATTGTTTTGAAAACTATAAGTTAAATCTTTGATTTAAAGATTTAACGAGTTAATCAAATTGAAATGGAAATTGTTTTGGGAAAATCTGTGAATGAATCTTTGTGAAATTAAGTGAACTTTGTAAATTGAATCTTTTTGTTTAAAAAGATTAAAATGGTAATTTTTAAACCATTTGAAAAGAAAGTTTGGGTTTTTGAATTGTGACCTAATTGAAATCCCATTATCCATTTGTTTTTGAATATAACGCTCACTATTCGGGTTAGCCGGGAAAGGACCTTTGGGTCGTATAACCCATTCCGAATTTGTGATACGTCGTATATGGATCGCATTTGCTATATTACAGCATGATAGGGGGTTCTCGCTTCGCAGTTTGGTGGCGAACGGGGGACTCTTACCCCTACATGTCCCTGAGAGGGATGGGTTGGTTAGGCGAAGGCCGTGACAGTCGAGAGGCTGGCCGTAAAAGTAAATGCGAGGTGCCAATGTAAGCCACGGTGGGACTGGGATGGTTGCAAAGCCTATCGGTGGCCGTTATCGGTAGATCGTTACAATTTGGTATCAGAGCCAAGGTTGAACTTTAGCTCAGGAGTATAACACGTTAAGTAGCTCATTAGAGATAGAGTGAAGTAAACTCTAGAATGAGTATATTCTCATATATCCGTCTGAATGTCTAAGTAAATTCTCTTGCTATCCACTGATAGTGAGTACGAGTGCAAGAAGAGGACGAGATAGGGGACGAGGGAATACGACTATAAATGGTCAATACCCTGCAATAGTGGAAATAATCTTCTTATCAATATTCTTTGATTCTTTCCAAATTCTTTTGATTTGTTCCAAATTCTTTTGATTTTTTTGTATCAGCTACCAGAAGAAGTTCGGTGTGATGATGGCCCTACGAATCGTTGTAGAAAATCCTTACTTCGTATCTTCATCGGTTTCTTATCAGTTTTGATTTAAACTCTAATGAATATGAATTTGAAATTGGAAATTTTGAATTGAGTTAACTTGATTAATAGAATATGAAGCTAAATTGAATTAAATCAATAAAACGATATAGTTTGAAACCAAATTTTGAAAATTCTATTATAATTTCTGTGAATACCAAAGTCCAAAGAGGGACAAATTGGTATGTATTCTGAGATATTCCAATTTGAGTTTGGGATTCATATCGTAAGTTTGAGGAGTTATAGGAGATCGAATCTGTCTATCTCTGTCTTTGTTTCGTGCCTGCGAATTTCGAGGACGTAATTCTTTTAAGGGGGGAAGTTTGTAAAGACCCTGGATTTTAATTTAATTTAAATTTATTTAAATTTAATAATTAAATGAAAATTTGAGTTAAATTTATGATTAAATAAATTTTTGGATAAAAATTTGTAAATTTAATTAAAAAATTTGAGCAAGTTTCCCCGGATCAAATATATTCTGTATAAATCCTTTTAATTTAAATATATTATAAATATTGCATATAGATGAATACATATGTATACGTGATATATGAGTAAATTTAAAGTTAATATATATGTATATTGAATTCGAGTTTAAATCTAAAATCTTAAAATAAATGGTTTAATAATAATATGATAATAATAAATATTTAAAATAATAATTTGAATTTATAAATTTAATATAAGATAATAAATATAAAAGTAAAATAAAATACAAACAAATGCACTTATTAAATAAATAAGAAAAATATAAATATATAGAAACATACCAATTTATAGATATTTAAGTTAGAAAATTGAAATAGAAAATAAAAATAAATAAAAATATATATCTATGTATATAGAATGAAGACAAGCATCTAGGCAAACAAACATAAGATATGTACACAAGCACTAAAGAAGAAAAACAAACTGTACAAGCAAATATAAAACAGAACATTTGTGTACATATACATACATAACAATGAGACAAACTAGTACATAGTATAATATGAAGACAAGTGATAAAACAAAATATCTAAAGTATAAAAGATTGCAAAGAAAATAAATAGAAGTTGTACATACAAAATAAACAAAGCAAAGAAAGATTTCCAGCCACCATAACATCATCTCAACCGAAGTAAGGCTGAAGTTAATAAATACATTAACATGCATAACCAAGTATAGCATATTGAAACAAGTATGCAGCTGAAAAGTAGGCAAGCATAAACAAAGGGGAACACATGCATTTAATACAAGCATAAATGCAATCTTCTCAGCCAAAAGAAAAATGAAAAAAATGTTAAAAGTCATTTCAGTTTTTAAAATAGTTTCTTTAGTCAATAAAAGAAGTAAGCCTATAACACCTATTTGTACAAACAACACTATAACACTATGCTGTACAAATACTATCACCTGTAAACATCTTTATATATGTACACCATCCTCTTTTTATCCCAATTCGTCCTTAACATAATTTACCGGAGAAAATAAAATAAAACAATGAGAAAAACAAAAGTAACATCTTGAAAACAACAATACAACTTGGACAACAATCAACCTAGCTCAAAACAAGGCAAGCAAAACTGTAGTTTCAAACAAGAAGTGTTCTCTGTTCTTTCTTCTCCGTTCTTCCATACACGGTGAGTAACACTTTTGAATATATTCTGTTTTAATATAGTTGCATGTGGACATCTAAAAAGATATGTTTGTATGAACATTTTTATATGCATTGTTCTGTGAAACATTGGTAAGATCTGATGCCTGTATGTTGATATATTGGAATATTCCTCTGTTTAGATTTCAAGATCATTACTGCATGATCTATGGGTTGTTAGGACTTAGGACCTAAACAAGATATGTTTGTGTGATCATAAAGTAAAATTTTAAATTTGCATTTAACTTAAACAAAGTAGAACTGCTCTATAAAAAACCCTTAAGAACAGTTAATGATTAATATGAGTGAAATTTCAATCATCCTAAATTATTAATTCAGGTTTATATCTTGAATTATTATCTGAAATTAGGATTTTTAAAAGTAAAATCACATTTTTTAGTTAAGAATTCTAGGTGCAGTTTCTAGATGAACCAAGTATGCTTTTTAATCGATTTCTGATGATCAAACAAATTTTTGATGTTGAATTCTTGTTTAAAGCTAGTTTGTTAATCAACGTTTTCAGGAAAAAATGAAACAAAAATTATTTGTTGTAAGAATTGAGGGGGCGAGAGCTTTTTAGGGTTTAAAGTTTCATTTTGGTCGAGGAAGAAAATAAGGTCGTCGCGACGTCATCGTGGCACCGAGTCTGACGTGGCTTTGGGGAATGATAGAAGGGATAGCTACGAGGTCGTGGCCGAAGTCTCGCATTTTCTGGTGGTTGGAGGGGTGAAAACGAGATGATGACAGGTTGGGTGGTGATGGGGCTAGTTGTTCCAGGTTTCGTTTTGTGACTCGATTTCGATTTCGAGTCTACGGCAAAGTTCGAATGATTGGAGTTTGATCTGGGAAGAAGTGGCGACTTGCTCGACGTAGTGGTGGTGCCGGAACATCGCCAGCGGCGATGTACACGTGCACAGGGATATATCGGCAGGGACGAATTGGAGAAGGAGCTGAACTCGAAGTCGTTTTCTTGAATTCTCGTGAGTGACTCGTGGAAACGTAGATTGGGCTCGAGTATTTTACTAGGCTCGAATTGTTTGATAGTGAAACAGGTTTTAAAAGGTTAAGAACAAAATTTAGTTTTAAAGAAAAATTAGAAGAAGAAAAAGTTGCGTACCTGGGATTGTGTCTCGGGTAAATTGGACGAGCAACTCCAAGCAACACTCGAGATTTTGAAGGGGATGACTCGAAGCGGTGAGGGTTTGTCTCGAGTATATGGTTTGTTCCAGGCTTGGAAAACTGGCAGCATTTGAATTCTTAAACAAATTCAAATGAAACTTTTAATTGTAAACTAGATCTAACGAGTTTCAATCTAGATTTAAGTTTAAATTCAAAAGTGAAATGTTTTACGCTTTAATATTAATGAAGTCATTAACAAAGAAGTGAATTACCCTAGAGATAATTAAGGTAATTAAGTAATTTAACTAGTATGATAATTAATGGATAGTTTATTCAATTTAGTAATGATTAGATTTATTTATAATTAGAAAGAAATTTAAAAGAAATTAAGAAATGTTATTAGTTAATGAAAACAATTAACTAAGGATTTTTAAGTATTAATTAAGGTGACTAATATTAAATAATAAATTAAATTAATTTATTTAGATAATCAATTATAAATTGTTAAATGTAATTACTTGATAAAAGTAATTAAGGATTAATCACTTATTGTAATTAATTCTAGATATTTTGATTTATTTAAAGTTAATTAATTGTACAATTGGTTTAAAGGTTGATTGATTTATACGATTTATTAATTAAGGTAATTAGTTACTTAAAGATAATTTCTTAATTAAAAGAAATTAAATAAATGATTAAAGTTTAATTATAAATTAAGGTTAATTAAATTATGAAGGTTATTAAAGAATGATAATTAATTGAGGGATAACTAATTAAAGCAATTAATTAAAGATAATTAATTAAATGGTGAATTTAATAATTAAAGGCTAATTATTTAATAATTAAAGGTTGATGAATTTTAATTAAAGGTTAATTAATTTATTATTAATGGTTAATTAATAAACGATTAAAGAATAGTTAATTAAAATAATTTGTAACTTATCAATGTTGATTAACCAGGATTAGTAATTCATAAGAAATTTATCTGATTTAATCAGATAATTTATTGATCTTACTTATGGATGCTTGGATTTTATTGGACGATTGAATTGTTGATATCCCTGATATATGATGCTTTGTGATATACCCTGATTTATGTTGTGATCTGTAATTTACTTATGTGTGGTATATATCTGTGATCTGTGAATGGACGATAAGCGTTATAGTTTATATCGCTTATCAACTATATCCTGTATTTTGATCTGTGATGATTCATTGTGTTGCACTATTGTGTGTAAAATCCCTGGACTACACCATACACACACAAATATGGATTTCACGTGGAAATCGGTTAAGTCACAGATAATTCAAATTTGATGTTTTTGAAATTGAAATTTTAATTTCAATTGATTTTGAAATTGGAAATTTGGGTTTTAAAATGAAAAGCTTTTGAAATGGAATTTCAAAGATAAAAGTTATTTTGAATAACTTAATCGAGTTTTGAAAATTTAAATAATTTGATTTAAATTTGAATTCAAATTTGAAATTGAATCCTATGATTTGAAATTACGGTTAAAGATGATATAAATGTGTTTATACGAAGTTAAACCATTTAAAAGTAAAATTTTGAGAATTTGGATTTAACCCAAGGATTTCCACTCGTATGAATGAATCAGATTTACTGAAATGAAACTCTTTGTTTTAAAGGGATAAAAGCTTTCAGATAAGAAATGAAATTCCAGTTTAATTAAAGGGATTTCAAGATTGAATTGAAAAATGGACTTTCCAAGTTATGAATGAATTCTTTTTGAAAGCAATGAATTGAATATGTTATTTTTAACAGATTTAAAATGATGATTTGTTTAAACCATTTGAAATGAAATTATTTTGAAAACTATAAGTTAAATCTTTGATTTAAAGATTTAACGAGTTAATCAAATTGTAATGGAAATTGTTTTGGGAAAATCTGTGAATGAATCTTTGTGAAATTAAGTGAACTTTGTAAATTGAATCTTTTTGTTTAAAAAGATTAAAATGGTAATTTGTTAAACCATTTGAAAAGAAAGTTTGGGTTTTTAAATTGTGACTTAATTGAAATCCCATTATCCATTTGTTTTTGAATATTACGCTCACTATTCGGGTTAGCCGGGAAAGGACCTTTGGGTCGTATAACCCATTCCGAATATGTGATACGTCGTATATGGATCGCATTTGCTATATTACAGCATGATAGGGGGTTCTCGCTTTGCAGTTTGGTGGCGAACGGGGGACTCTTACCCCTACATGTCCCTGAGAGGGATGGGTTGGTTAGGCGAAGGCCGTGACAGTCGAGAGGCTGGCCGTAAAAGTAAATGCGAGGTGCCATTGTAAGCCACGGTGGGACTGGGATGGTTGCAAAGCCTATCGGTGGCCGCTATCGGTAGATCGTTACAATTTGGTATCAGAGCTAAGGTTGAACTTTAGCTCAGGAGTATAACACGTTAAGTAGCTCATTAGAGATAGAGTGAAGTAAACTCTAGAATGAGTATATTCTCAGATATCCGTCTGAATGTCTAAGTAAATTCTCTTGCTATCCACTGATAGTGAGTACGAGTGCAAGAAGAGGACGAGATAGGGGACGAGGGAATACGACTATAAATGGTCAATACCCTGCAATAGTGGAAATAATCTTCTTATCAATATTCTTTGATTCGTTCCAAATTCTTTTGATTTCTTTGTATCAGCTACCAGAAGAAGTTCGGTGTGATGATGGCCCTACGAATCGTTGTAGAAAATCCTTACTTCGTATCTTCATCGGTTTCTTATCAGTTTTGATTTAAACTCTAATGAATATGAATTTGAAATTGGAAATTTTGAATTGAGTTAACTTGATTAATAGAATATGAAGCTAAATTGAATTAAATCAATAAAACGATATAGTTTGAAACCAAAATTTGAAAATTCTATTATAATTTCTGTGAATACCAAAGTCCGAAGAGGGACAAATTGGTATGTATTCTGAGATATTCCAATTTGAGTTTGGGATTCATATCGTAAGTTTGAGGAGTTATAGGATATCGAATCTGTCTATCTCTGTCTTTGTTTCGTGCCTGCGAATTTCGAGGACGAAATTCTTTTAAGGGGGGAAGTTTGTAACGACCCTGGATTTTAATTTAATTTAAATTTATTTAAATTTAATAATTAAATGAAAATTTGAGTTAAATTTATGATTAAATAAATTTTTGGATAAAAATTTGTAAATTTAATTAGAAAATTTGAGCGAGTTTCCCCGGATCAAATATATTCTGTATAAATCCTTTTAATTTAAATATATTATAAATATTGCATATAGATGGATATATATGTATACGTGATATATGAGTAAATTTGAAGTTAATATATATGTATATTGAATTCGAGTTTAAATCTAAAATCTTAAAATAAATGGTTTAATAATAATATGATAATAATAAATATTTAAAATAATAATTTGAATTTATATATTTAATATAAGATAATAAATATAAAAGTAAAATAAAATACAAACAAATGCACTTATTAAATAAATAAGAAAAATATAAATATATAGAAACATACCAATTTATAGATATTTAAGTTAGAAAATTGAAATAGAAAATAAAAATAAATAAAAATATAAATCTATGTATATAGAATGAAGACAAGCATCTAGGCAAACAAACATAAGATATGTACACAAGCACTAAAGAAGAAAAACAAACTGTAAAAGCAAATATAAAACAGAACATTTGTGTACATATACATACATAACAATGAGACAAACTAGTACATAGTATAATATGAAGACAAGTGATAAAACAAAATATCTAAAGTATAAAGGATTGCAAAGAAAATAAATACAAGTTGTACATACAAAATAAACAAAGCAAAGAAAGATTTCCAGCCACCATAACATCATCTCAGCCGAAGTAAGGCTGAAGTTAATAAATACATTAACATGCATAACCAAGTACAATAGCATATTGAAACAAGTATGCAGCTGAAAAGTAGGCAAGCATAAACAAAGGGGAACACATGCATTTAATACAAGCATAAATGCAATCTTCTCAGCCAAAAGAAAAAGGAAAAAAATGTAAAAAGTCATTTCAGTTTTTAAAATAGTTTCTTTAGTCAATAAAAGAAGTAAGCCTATAACACCTATTTGTACAAACAACACTATAACACTGTGCTGTACAAATACTATCACCTGTAAACATCTTTATATATGTACACCATCCTCTTTGTATCCCAATTCGTCCTCAACATAATTTACCAAAGAAAATAAAATAAAACAATGAGAAAAACAAAAGTAACATCTTGAAAACAACAATACAACTTGGACAACAATCAACCTAGCTCAAAACAAGGCAAGCAAAACTGTAGTTTCAAACAAGAAGTGTTCTATGTTCTTTCTTCTCTGTTCTTCCATACACGGTGAGTAACACTTTTGAATAGATTATGTTTTAATATAGTTGCATGTGGACATCTAAAAAGATATGTTTGTATGAACATTTTTATATGCATTGTTATGTGAAACATTGGTAAGATCTGATGCCTATATGTTGATATATTGGAATATTCCTCTGTTTAGATTTCAGGATCATTACTGCCTGATCTATGGGTTGTTAGGACTTAGGACCTAAACAAGATATGTTTTTGTGATCATAAAGTAAAATTTTAAATTTTCATTTAACTTAAACAAAGTAGAACTGCTCTATAAAAAACCCTTAAGAACAGTTAATGATTAATATGAGTGAAATTTCAATCATCCTAAATTATTAATTCAGGTTTATATCTTGAATTATTATCTGAAATTAGGATTTTTAAAAGTAAAATCACATTTTTTAGTTTAGAATTCTAGGTGAAGTTTCTAGATGAACCAAGTATGCTTTTTAATCGATTTCTGATGATCAAACAAATTTTTGATGTTGAATTCTTGTTTAAAGCTAGTTTGTTGATCAATGTTTTCAGGAAAAAATGAAACAAAAATTATTTGTTGTAAGAATTGAGGGGGCGAGAGCTTTTTAGGGTTTAAAGTTTCATTTTGGTCGAGGAAGAAAATAAGGTCGTCGCGACGTCATCGTGGCACCGAGTTTGACGTGGCTTTGGGGAATGATAGAAGGGATAGCGACGAGGTCGTGGCCGAAGTCTCGCATTTTCTGGTGGTTGGAGGGGTGAAAACGAGATGATGACAGGTTGGGTGGTGATGGGGCTAGTTGTTCCAGGTTTCGTTTTGTGACTCGATTTCGATTTCGAGTCTACGGCAAAGTTCGAATGGTTGGAGTTTGATCTGGGAAGAAGTGGCGACTTGCTCAACGTAGTGGTGGTGCCGGAACATCGCCAGCGGCGATGTACACGTGTACAGGGATATATCGGCAGGGACGAATTGGTGAAGGAGCTGAACTCGAAGTCGTTTTCTTGAATTCTCGTGAGTGACTCGTGGAAACGTAGATTGGGCTCGAGTATTTTACTAGGCTCGAATTGTTTGATAGTGAAACAGGTTTTAAAAGGTTAAGAACAAAATTTAGTTTTAAAGAAAAATTAGAAGAAGAAAAAGTTGCGTACATGGGATTGTGTCTCGGGTAAATTGGACGAGCAACTCCAAGCAACACTCGAGATTTTTAAGGGGATGACTCGAAGCGGTGAGGGTTG
Source organism: Allium fistulosum (assembly GCA_030737815.1). Taxonomy (NCBI): domain Eukaryota; kingdom Viridiplantae; phylum Streptophyta; class Magnoliopsida; order Asparagales; family Amaryllidaceae; genus Allium; species Allium fistulosum. The sequence continues at coordinate 1,045,994,951 of CM060905.1, forward strand.
TCTCGAGCATATGGTTTGTTCCAGGCTTGGAAAACTGGCAGCATTTGAATTCTTAAACAAATTCAAATGAAACTTTTAATTGTAAACTAGATCTAACGAGTTTCAATCCAGATTTAAGTTTAAATTCAAAAGTGAAATGTTTTACGCTTTAATATTAATGAAGTCATTAACAAAGAAGTGAATTACCCTAGAGATAATTAAGGTAATTAAGTAATTTAACTAGTATGATAATTAATGGATAGTTTATTCAATTTATTAATGATTAGATTTATTTATAATTAGAAAGAAATTTAAAAGAAATTAAGAAATGTTATTAGTTAATGAAAACAATTAACTAAGGATTTTTAAGTATTAATTAAGGTGATTAATATTAAATAATAAATTAAATTAATTTATTTAGATAATCAATTATAAATTGTTAAATGTAATTACTTGATAAAAGTAATTAAGGATTAATCACTTATTGTAATTAATTCTAGATATTTTGATTTATTTAAAGTTAATTAATTGTGCAATTGGTTTAAAGGTTGATTGATTTATACGATTTATTAATTAAGGTAATTAATTACTTAAAGATAATTTCTTAATGAAAAGAAATTAAATAAATGATTTAAGTTTAATTATAAATTAAGGTTAATTAAATTATGAAGGTGATTAAAGAATGATAATTAATTGAGGGATAACTAATTAAAGCAATTAATTAAAGATAATTAATTAAATGGTGAATTTAATAATTAAAGGCTAATTATTTAATAATTAAAGGTTGATGAATTTTAATTAAAGATTAATTTATTTATTATTAATGGTTAATTAATAAACGATTAAAGAATAGTTAATCAAAAGAATTTGTAACTTATCAATGTTGATTAACCAGGATTAGTAATTCATAAGAAATTTATCTTATTTAATCAGATAATTTATTGATCTTACTTATGGATGCTTGGATTTTATTGGATGATTGAATTGTTGATATCCCTGATATATGATGCTTTATGATATACCCTGATTTATGTTGTGATCTGTAATTTACTTATGTGTGGTATATATCTGTGATCTGTGAATGGACGATAAGCGTTATAGTTTATATCGCTTATCAACTATATCCTGTATTTTGATCTGTGATGATTCATTGTGTTGCACTATTATGTGTAAAATCCTTGGACTACACCATACACACACAAATATGGATTTCACGTGGAAATCGGTTAAGTCACAGATAATTCAAATTTGATGTTTTTGAAATTGAAATTTTAATTTCAATTGATTTTGAAATTGGAAATTTGGGTTTTAAAATGAAAAGCTTTTGAAATGGAATTTCAAAGATAAAAGTTATTTTTAATAACTTAATCGAGTTTTGAAAATTTAAATAATTTGATTTAAATTTGAATTCAAGTTTGAAATGGAATCCTATGATTTGAAATTACGTTTAAAGATGATATAAATGTGTTTATATGAAGTTAAACCATTTAAAAGTTAAATTTTGAGAATTTGGATTAACCCAAGGATTTCCACTCGTATGAATGAATCAGATTTACTGAAATGAAACTGTTTGTTTTAAAAGGATAAAAGCTTTCAGATAAGAAATGAAATTCCAGTTTAATTAAAGGGATTTCAAGATTGAATTGAAAAATGGACTTTCCAAGTTATGAATGAATTCTTTTTGAAAGCTATGAATTGAATCTGTTATTTTTAACAGATTTAAAATGATGATTTGTTTAAACCATTTGAAATGAAATTGTTTTGAAAACTATAAGTTAAATCTTTGAATTAAAGATTTAACGAGTTAATCAAATTGAAATGGAAATTGTTTTAGGAAAATCTGTGAATGAATCTTTGTGAAATTAAGTGAACTTTGTAAATTGAATCTTTTTGTTTAAAAAGATTAAAATGGTAATTTGTTAAACCATTTGAAATGAAAGTTTGGGGTTTTTAAATTGTGACTTAATTGAAATCCCATTATCCCTTTGTTTTTGAATATTACGCTCACTATTCGGGTTAGCCGGGAAAGGACCTTTGGGTCGTATAACCCATTCCGAATATGTGATACCTCGTATATGGATCGCATTTGCTATATTACAGCATGATAGGGGGTTCTCGCTTTGCAGTTTGGTGGCGAACGGGGGACTCTTACCCCTACATGTCCCTGAGAAGGATGGGTTGGTTAGGCGAAGGCCGTGACAGTCGAGAGGCTGGCCGTAAAAGTAAATGCGAGGTGCCAATGTAAGCCACGGTGGGACTGGGATGGTTGCAAAGCCTACCGGAGGCCGCTATCGGTAGATCGTTACAATTTGGTATCAGAGCTAAGGTTGAACTTTAGCTCAGGAGTATAACACGTTAAGTAGCTCATTAGAGATAGAGTGAAGTAAACTCTAGAATGAGTATATTCTCAGATATCCGTCTGAATGTCTAAGTAAATTCTCTTGCTATCCACTGATAGTGAGTACGAGTGCAAGAAGAGGACGAGATAGGGGACGAGGGAATACGACTATAAATGGTCAATACCCTGCAATAGTGGAAATAATCTTCTTATCAATATTCTTTGATTCGTTCCAAATTCTTTTGATTTCTTTGTATCAGCTACCAGAAGAAGTTCGGTGTGATGATGGCCCTACGAATCATTGTAGAAAATCCTTACTTCGTATCTTCATCGGTTTCTTATCAGTTTTGATTTAAACTCTAATGAATATGAATTTGAAATTGGAAATTTTGAATTGAGTTAACTTGATTAATAGAATATGAAGCTAAATTGAATTAAATCAATAAAACGATATAGTTTGAAACCAAATTTTGAAAATTCTATTATAATTTATGTGAATACCAAAGTCCGAAGAGGGACAAATTGGTATGTATTCTGAGATATTCCAATTTGAGTTTGGGATTCATATCGTAAGTTTGAGGAGTTATAGGAGATCAAATCTGTCTATCTCTGTCTTTGTTTCGTGCCTGCGAATTTCGAGGACGAAATTCTTTTAAGGGGGGAAGTTTGTAACGACCCTGGATTTTAATTTAATTTAAATTTATTTAAATTTAATAATTAAATGAAAATTTGAGTTAAATTTATGATTAAATAAATTTTTGGATAAAAATTTGTAAATTTAATTAGAAAATTTAAGCAAGTTTCCCCGGATCAAATATATTCTGTATAAATCCTTTTAATTTAAATATATTATAAATATTGCATATAGATGAATATATATGTATACGTGATATATGAGTAAATTTGAAGTTAATATATATGTATATTGAATTCGAGTTTAAATCTAAAATCTTAAAATAAATGGTTTAATAATAATATGATAATAATAAATATTTAAAATAATAATTTGAATTTATAAATTTAATATAAGATAATAAATATAAAAGTAAAATAAAATACAAACAAATGCACTTATTAAATAAATAAGAAAAATATAAATATATAGAAACATACCAATTTATAGATATTTAAGTTAGAAAATTGAAATAGAAAATAAAAATAAAAATATAAATCTATGTATATAGAATGAAGACAAGCATCTAGGCAAACAAACATAAGATATGTACACAAGCACTAAAGAAGAAAAACAAACTGTACAAGCAAATATAAAACAGAACATTTGTGTACATATACATACATAACAATGAGACAAACTAGTACATAGTATAATATGAAGACAAGTGATAAAACAAAATATCTAAAGTATAAAAGATTGCAAAGAAAATAAATACAAGTTGTACATACAAAATAAACAAAGCAAAGAAAGATTTCCAGCCACCATAACATCATCTCAGCCGAAGTAAGGCTGAAGTTAATAAATACATTAACATGCATAACCAAGTACAATAGCATATTGAAACAAGTATGCAGCTGAAAAGTAGGCAAGCATAAACAAAGGGGAACACATGCATTTAATACAAGCATAAATGCAATCTTCTCAGCCAAAAGAAAAAGGAAAAAAATGTTAAAAGTCATTTCAGTTTTTAAAATAGTTTCTTTAGTCAATAAAAGAAGTAAGCCTATAACACCTATTTGTACAAACAACACTATAACACTGTGCTGTACAAATACTATCACCTGTAAACATCTTTATATATGTACACCATCCTCTTTGTATCCCAATTCGTCCTCAACATAATTTACCAGAGAAAATAAAATAAAACAATGAGAAAAACAAAAGTAACATCTTGAAAACAACAATACAACTTGGACAACAATCAACCTTGCTCAAAACAAGGCAAGCAAAACTGTAGTTTCAAACAAGAAGTGTTCTCTGTTCTTTCTTCTCTGTTCTTCCATACACGGTGAGTAACACTTTTGAATAGATTATGTTTTAATATAGTTGCATGTGGACATCTAAAAAGATATGTTTGTATGAACATTTTTATATGCATTGTTCTGTGAAACATTGGTAAGATCTGATGCCTGTATGTTGATATATTGGAATATTCCTCTGTTTAGATTTCAAGATCATTACTGCCTGATCTATGGGTTGTTAGGACTTAGGACCTAAACAAGATATGTTTGTGTGATCATAAAGTAAAATTTTAAATTTGCATTTAACTTAAACAAAGTAGAACTGCTCTATAAAAAACCCTTCAGAACAGTTAATGATTAATATGAGTGAAATTTCAATCATCCTAAATTATTAATTCAGGTTTATATCTTGAATTATTATCTGAAATTAGGATTTTTAAAAGTAAAATCACATTTTTAGTTAAGAATTCTAGGTGCAGTTTCTAGATGAACCAAGTATGCTTTTTAATCGATTTCTGATGATCAAAAAATTTTTTGATGTTGAATTCTTGTTTAAAGCTAGTTTGTTGATCAACGTTTTCAGGAAAAAATGAAACAAAAATTATTTGTTGTAAGAATTGAGGGGGCGAGAGCTTTTTAGGGTTTAAAGTTTCATTTTGGTCGAGGAAGAAAATAAGGTCGTCGTGACGTCATCGTGGCACCGAGTCTGACGTGGCTTTGGGGAATGATAGAAGGGATAGCGACGAGGTCGTGGCCGAAGTCTCGCATTTTCTATTGGTTGGAGGGGTGAAAACGAGATGATGACAGGTTGGGTGGTGATGGGGCTAGTTGTTCCAGGTTTCGTTTTGTGACTCGATTTCGATTTCGAGTCTACGGCAAAGTTCGAATGGTTGGAGTTTGATCTCGGAAGAAGTGGCGACTTGCTCGACGTAGTGGTGGTGCCGGAACATCGCCAGCGGCGATGTACACGTGCACAGGGATATATCGGCAGGGACGAATTGGAGAAGGAGCTGAACTCGAAGTCGTTTTCTTGAATTCTCGTGAGTGACTCGTGGAAACGTAGATTGGGCTCGAGTATTTTACTAGGCTCGAATTGTTTGATAGTGAAACAGATTTTAAAAGGTTAAGAACAAAATTTAGTTTTAAAGAAAAATTAGAAGAAGAAAAAGTTGCGTACCTGGGATTGTGTCTCGGGTAAATTAGACGAGCAACTCCAAGCAACACTCGAGATTTTGAAGGGGATGACTCGAAGCGGTGAGGGTTTGTCTCGAGCATATGGTTTGTTCCAGGCTTGGTGTTAACGCCTCTTTAGCAATGACCTACGGGTTATTAAAGTGAACGACTTAGGATATGCAACGACCTACAGGAAGCTACGATTTAACGAGTTAAACAATTAACGACTTACGACCTAAGGATGTAACGACTTAATAGTTGTCGATCTAACTACTGAGAAGAGCTACCGACTTAAGAAGATAACAGCCTAACAACCTAAAAGCTTACCGACCTAACAATACTCCGAGTTATGAGATACTCCGAGTTATGAAATGCTCCGAGTTAAGAAGTGCTACGACTTAAGAGTCTACGAGATAAGGGAATGACTTAAGACAATTGTTGCTAACCTAAGACCTACGACTTATACTAAGTCGCGTACGATTTCTTAAGTCATCGCCGACCTAAACGACTTAAAGGATTTACGACTTAAGAAACTCAGGACTTAGCTTAAGTCGTCTACGACCTAAAAGCTATCAGGATTAGAATCCAGAGTCCAGGCCTATGCTACCTTTATCTGGTAAGTCGGCCACGACTTAGCACTTGTCTTCGACTGAGCCACAAGATGAACCCAGTAAGGCGCCCACGAGTTATCTTAAGCCAACCACGAGTTACGACTCATCTTAAGCCAACCACGAGTTACGACTCATCTTAAGTCAACTACGAGTTACGACTTATCTTAAGTCGGTCACGACTCATGACTTGGCAAAAAACTAGAGTTCAGAATTCGACTCCTATAAATAGACCACCACTTCCAACATGGAGAGGACTTTTGGCCATTCATTTCTTCAAGCACCGTTACTCTGTCGAAGTCTCCACTCATTCAGCAATCAATGATCTTCAAACATTCGAGACGCTACAACAAGCTTCGAGAAGAATTCCTTACATCCAACACGGATTCGTCGAGTTTCATCATCGAAGATTGAGCTAGTAGTCAAGAGTGCTTTTCGTGATCAAATTGTATTGTGTTTTGAAGGATATTGTATCAAATTGTAACCGAATCAGCAATAAAAGACTATAAAGTGGACGTAGGCTCAATTACGGGCTGAACCACTATAAATCTGTTGTTCATTTACTACTTTTCTGCTATTTTCAGCTTATATTCTGTTCCCGTCACACGGGTGGTGCTTTCACGATTCTATTACACACACCGGGTGTTAGCGTTCACTTTATAGCGTTAACATTTTGGTGCTTTCATTGAGAGTTGAACTCAGGAAGATTTTCACCGTTGCGTCGCAAAAAACTCATAAAAAGAACTTCTCTTAAGAACCAGAAGTTGATTTGAAATGATGGCTCCTGGAAGAAGAGGTAGACCGGACAGATCCAGAAATGCTCATGAAGAAACTTCCGCCTCCCCAACCGCGGACCAAGCAACTCCTACCATTGGAGTCACCAGGGCTGAATTGGATGATGCAGTTTCTGGATTGTACCAACAGATTGAAACCCAAAACGCTTTGATGATGGATAGATTAACTGCTTTGCTCGGGGCAAATCGTCAACCAGAAAACCATCAAGCAGCCTTTCCTCAAATGCCACCTTTCCAAACTGAGGGTTCTATGCCGCAGCCAACTGATCATGAACAGGTGCCCAGGCAAGCTCCCGAGGGAAGGACTGATGACTGCCCGGAGATGTCTTTGAACAATAAAGATGAAATGACCCACTTAATTTTTTTTTTAAACATTCAGTGGCCATTTAATCAAGAAAATATTTAATTCAATTTTTCTTCTATCCAGGACCTTTCTGCCAATATAAAAATATTGGTTTACTCATTTTATCTTGAACTTATATATGTGAAGATATATAAGTCATCTTCTACCTAAATCAGAGTACAGAAATTTTGAAGGTAGAAATCTGTTTGAGTATTGCTTAAAAGAAATACTCTCTTCATAGCAATAGTGTTTTTCAAAACTAGATTTTTCCAAATGACTTGGGTTAATGCATTACTATTGATTTTATGTCTCAAGGCTCCTTATTTTACATAAATTCTTCTGATTTTATTACTGGTAAACTGTGCTTTTACTTGTGCATGTGTGTGTGCATGTTTCTGTGCATGTGTGTGTCAGTGAGCAGTTCAGTGCCTTATTTTTCCTTGTTAACAAAATTGTCTGAATCTATTTTATACTTTGGGTTATGAAACAGTTCTGAACACTTGATTTAAAACCCTTGGTTGCTGGCTTAACCCATGCTTAATAGAAATGGCTATGTTAGCCCTATTCAGGTTTGCACTATTTTGTAACAAAATACATGCTATTTCATTTTCTTTTTAAAGCAACTCAAGCCCTTTCTATCAGATTTTATTTTTGACTTAACATGGGTTTTCTTATGTCAGTTCTTTAGATATACATACAAACCACAAATTCTTTCAATCTCAAATTTACTATCATTATAGCCTAACTGTTCTTGAAGCTTAAAATTCATTTTTCCTTAGCAAAGCATTTTGCAAAACAAAGCACATGGTTTCAGCTGATACATATAAATTCAACAACTACAAAACAGCAATTAACAATACATTGGTTTCTCAAAGTAACTTTAAACAGTAGGTCTTAATCTAGTTCATCATGAAGGTTTGGTTTACTTCAGCAAAGTCTTTTAAAACATAGCATCCAAATCTTAAGCAGTTAAACATCCAAAGCTTGATCAAAGCAATTCCTACTTTCCTGCAAAATCACCAAGAGCTGCCCCATAAGAATATGAGACACCCAATGGTGCATAAACACAAAAGGGTCAGACTATTTGTCTGGTGTGAATAATCTAACTGAAAACATGATCTTATTCAATTCTATTTGTATTCCAGTACTTTGCAAGAATAAGAAACTCAGTATCTTCTGTGTGCATGTTTTTGTGAGGCATGTGCATTCATATCAGTGTTAAACAAATTCTCAATGACTTGTTTCATAGAAAACAATCATAAGATTCATCAATAAAAAGCATCAAAAACCCACCAAATGCAAACATCAATTCAGTTATCATGCCCTTTTCAACCTTACTGGCCATCAGGGATTTTGCCCAGGCCTCTCCTGAATCTATTCCTAGAATTCATTATCAAAAATAATAGGGTCTTTAGCTACTTTCTCCTTTTTAAACACACACTGCCTGGGACATCTCTCTGTTAACCCAGCACACTCAGGCCCCTGGGTATAAACATACCATGTGTGAACTTGCAATATTCCCCTTGCCAAGTTATACTTTGGTAGCCCTAAGATCCCAAGTCCTTAGTTAAATTACTAAGTGTTATTATTATTTTTCATAGCAGTGCTAATCCCTTCTGCATCTCACTTCTTAATCAGAGAAATATAAATAATGCAAGCAACATGTATTCATCCAGAGTTTGGTAAGTTATATTCTCAGAAGCAAACATTTAATCATGAAAAAGGGAGGTGACTTCTTAGCACATTATTTTTCCTATGGGTTTCACTGGATCAAGATGTAAGCATATGGTCCTGAGTAATTTACTAGATTTTTTTTTTCTTACCTCTGGTTCAATCAGATTCATGATCTGCCTAAACCACAAGTATATTTGATTTGGGTATTTCATAAAACATAGAAGCTCAGCACATGTACAACATTGCACTTCTACATTTTCTTTTGTTTTACTTAACATGAGACATAAGCAACAACACAATGTTACAGCCCCATATTTCTTTCTACCTTCAGACCATATACCCACCACTTGAATCCGGGAATTTTTGTAAACAACTTTATAAAGAAAACTTATAAAAGAAATCACTCAATCTCAAAGCTACCCATATCACAGACAAACATTTTAAGTCATGAATCCATGACTCTTATTTTTCTGGGTAAATCAGATAGAGGTTTTACACTTAAACAAATCATTAACAAACCAAAGTCATCCAATCATAAAACATAACTTGTAAAAGAAAATTAGTTCAAACAGGCTGCCTCAATATTCAGGTCTTAATGCCAAAGTTTTCAGTGAGGTTACTCACCTTAATCCTTCTTCTTCCTATGCCTTATGAACCCCTTTTTAGTCTTCTGCCTTCTCCTTTTTTTTCTCTGGTTTATGTCTTGTAAATTTTTTTTCTCTAGGTTAATGAAGAACAAAATGTGTATGGTCTTACTATACTAGTCCTTTTATATAAATCTTGGCTGTTACTAGGGTTTATGGATTTACCCAATGTCGGTTCTACCCCATCCCAAACATAGCCTGCCTCTGGTTTGATTCAAGAAAATAAAAGGGTATGTGGTCCTTGTCTTCCTTTTCAGAAATCAGCTTCTCTCTTTTAATTTTCCCTGGTCATGTCATATGCATGAATCCTTATTATTATTATTTTCTTAATAAAAGAAATTACTGAGAATAGATAAAGTGCTTGTTTAGGGACTCATGCCATTTTCATGCAACTTCTGTTTTCTTCCAGAAATGGGTTGACTGTATACATGTATAACCTATGTATACCTAAGCCTTTTATTTTTCTTTCTTTCTTTAAATAATTTTAAGTTTATTTCAGCCTAGCTCTTATTTTCTTTGTACTATATTTTATTTAAAGACAAAATTCTATTTTTATGCATATGTATTTCTAAATCAGTTATTTTATTTTATCTATTAATTTCTGCCAAATTTTATTACACAGAAATCTGTGTGCATGTGTACACTGTCTTGTGCACATGTACATGTTTTATACTTTATATCTGCAAATCAATTTCCTATTCCTATTTTTTTCCAATGTAATTTCAAACAAATACAAAGTAAATTAAATCATGAAATTACTCACAAAAATCAGGGTTATCACATATACCCCTCCTTTTAGGAATTGTGTCCCACAATTCTTTCATACTTAACTTAAGTATCATCTCTTCAGAAAAATGAATTTTTCTGATTTCAAAACCATTTTCAAACCAACCACCTATTAAGCACTATGCATATCAACACAAGATAAAAATCACACTGCATATTCAACCAACACATTCATTAGTATATATATATAAATTTACCTTTTCTTCAATCAACCAGTTGTGGATAATCATTTCTGATTTTATCCTCTACTTCCCATGTGCAATCATTTGGGTCTAGACTCCATTGTACTTTTACTAATTTAATTTCTTTGTTTCTCAATTTCTTGGTTTCTCTAGAAACTATGCCCACTGGTTCCTTTTCATAGATCATTCTAGGATCAATTTGCACATCCTTAGAGGATTCTAGTATTGCTTCCTTATCATGAACCCATCTTCTTAGTTGAGACACATGAAAGACATCATGCATTGCTCTCATTTCTTCTGGCAATTCTAATTTATAGGCTACTGTCCCTATTCTTTCTAGAATTTTATATGGTCCTATATATCTAGGAATCAACTTTCCTTGTTTTCCAAACCTTAGAACCTTTTTCATGGGTGATATCTTGATGAATACATAATCCCCAACATCATATTGTACTGCCTTCCTTCTTTGATCTGCATATTTCTTTTGCCTATCTTGGGCTGAAGCAATTCTTTTTCTGATCAAAGATATCTTTTCAGAAGTTTCCTTCACATTTTCTGGTCCTAAGACCACTTTTTCTCCAGATTCATGCCAACTTGAAGGTGATAAACATGGCCTTCTATAGAGAGCTTCAAAGGGGGACATGCCTATGATACTATGATGGGTATTATTGTATGCAAATTCAGCTAGATATATATGATCCTCCCAGCTTCCTCCCCAATCCAATACACATGCTCTCAACATGTCTTCAAGCAATTTGTTCACAATTTCTGTTTGGCCATCAGATTGAGGATGGTATGCTGTACTCAAGCATAAATCAGTCCCCATTGCCTTGTGGAAACTCTGCCAAAACTTTGAAGTGAAGATGGTATCTCTATCACTTACTATAGTCTTTGGTATACCATGAAGTCTGACTACTTCTTTAATAAACAACTGGGCTAGGGTATTAGCATTTCTCTCTGATTTCACTGGTATAAAGTGGGCTGACTTGGTTAGCCTATCAACCACTACCCAAATACTATCATTTCCCCTCCTATTTCTAGGCAAACCATCAATGAAATCCATTGATATGCCTTCCCATTTCCACTGTGGTATTTGCAAAGGTTGAAGCATTCCTGAGGGTTTTTGATACTCAGCCTTCACCTGCTGGCAAACCATACATTTTGACACATAGGTTGCCACTGCACTTTTCATACCACTCCACCAATAATCTCTTTTGAGGTTGTGATACATTCTTGTGCTTCCTGGGTGTATAGTATATTTACTTTTGTGGTAAGCATCCAAGATTTCTTGCTTCAACTCATCAACTACTGGAACACGTATTCTTCCTCCTTTCTTCAAATGGCCTTGATCATTCAACTGAAAACCTTCCACTAACTTACCATTTAATATCTGAGTCTTCTTTTCAAGTAAAAATGGATCTTGGTCTTGTAGCCTTACAACTTTATCCTTCCATTCTGACCTCAGAGTAATAAAACTTACTTTTCCCATTTCTACATTCTCACTGCATAAGCTCATGTTTTCTATGTTATCACTTTCTATCTCTGAATCAATTAATAATGATAAAGTGTTAAACTCTTCTATCATTAATCTAGCCACTTTAGCATGTTGTCTACTTAGGGCATCTGCTACTTTATTAGCCTTACCTTGTGTATATAATATTTCAAAATCATATGAGGCTAAGAGTTCAATCCATCTTTGCTGCCTCATATTTAATTCTTTTTGTGAAAACAAATATTTAAGTGATTTATGGTTTGTATATACTTCAAATTTTTCTCCTAACAAGTAGTGTCTCCATAGCTTAAGAGCATACACTATAGCAGCCAATTCAAGGTCATGAGTAGCATACCTTACCTCACTTAATTTCAACTGCCTAGAAGCATAAGCTATTACCTGATGTTGTTGCATCAACACTGCCCCAAGCCCTTGTCCATTTGCATCAGTATACACCACCAAGTTTTCATTTCCTTCAGGTACTTTGAGAATTGGAGCTTGTACCAGTGCTTCTTTTAATTTCCCAAAGGCTTTTTCACATTCCTCAGTCCAAGTGAACACTTGATTTTTCCTAGTCAATCTGGTTAATGGAATTGAAATTTTTGCAAAATCTTTTATAAATCTCCTATAGTAACCAGCCATTCCCATGAATGATCTGACTTCAGTGACATTAGTAGGCCTTTTCCAAGCTTGCACTGCAATGACTTTATTGGAATCTACGGCTATTCCTTTCTCTGATATAATGTGGCCTAGAAAATTCACTTCATTTTGCCAAAAAGTGCATTTTGAAAACTTTGCTTTCAAGTCTTCCTGTCTCAATTTCTCAAATACCATATGCAAATGGTTTTCATGCTCTCTAACTGACTTAGAATAAATTAGTATATCATCAATAAATATTAATACAAACTTATCCAAGTATTCTCTAAAAATCCTATTCATCAAATCAACAAAATAGGAAGGAGCATTTGTTAAGCCAAATGGCATCACCAAAAATTCATTAAGTCCATATCTGGTGTTAAAGGCTGTATACTTTACACTTTCCTCTTCTACTTTCATCTGATGAAAGCCTGAAGCTAAATCAAGTCTAGAAAATATTTTTGCACCACTCAATTGATCAAAGAGATCATCAATTCTTGGTAAGGGGTATTTATTTTTAACTGTGACTTTATTTAATTCCCTATAGTCAATACATAATCTAAGGGATCCATCATGTTTCTTAACAAAGACTACTGGTGCTCCCCATGATGAGCTACTGGGTCTAATAAAGCCTTTTTCTTCTAGTTCAACCAATTGCTTTTTCAGCTCCATCAACTCCTTAGGCCCCATTCTGGTTGGTCTTTTAACCACTGGGCTAGCTCCTGGAATTATTCTAATTGAAAATTCAACTGGCCTGTGGTTAGGAACTCCTCTTACTTCCCCAAACACATCAACATATTGATTAACTATGGGGATCTCTTCTAATGCAGGCATGGGTTTTTCATTTGACAATGTAGAAAGGTTGGCTATACTTCTATTTTTGTTTGCCTCACAAAGAACAATTATTCTTTGTCCATCAGAAACCTTCAATGATATGGTGGATGTCTCCATATTTATGATAGCCTTATATCTACTCAACCAATCAACTCCTAAAATAATTCCTATGTCTGGATATTGCAACACATACAGGTTTGACTCAAACACATGTCCTCCTATATTTAATCCCAGTTGCATGCACATCATACCCATAACACATGAACTACCTATAGGGCTTCTGATTAACAGTGGTTTATCAACAATCATACAATTCAATTTTAATTGTTGTGCAATATCATGAGAGATCAATGAGTGTGTAGCCCCAGTATCATATACTACTGTTAAAGGTATTGAGTGAATAAGCAAAGTACCTTCAACTTGACCATGCTTTTCAACACTTGATCCCTCAGCTGCCTTGCCTTTCCCTTCCAAAGCCCCTAATTTTCCTTGCTTAAAATCTGGGCAGTTCCTCTTTATGTGACCTTCCTTCCCACAGTGGTGACAATTGAAGGATGCTGGTCTAGGATTGGTGCACCTATTTTTCATGTGCCCCTCTTGACCACAGTTGTAACAAGTGATCCTCTTCTTAACTTCAGCAGTTCTGGCTTCTTCTGGTTTCTTGGTGGAAGCTATGTCTGTTTTCTTTTTATCATAAGGGTGAAATTTACCCTTTCCCTTCTTGTTTTGGTTATTCTTGAATGCCCTGAAATTCTCTCTAGCTTTATCATGCTGTTCAAGGCTCAGAGTCAAATCCAAAACTTGATCAAATGTCTTGTCCTTATATGGCAGCATAGCTCTACTAAGGCTGGCATTCAGCCCTTGAATGTATCTGCCATTCTTAGCTGCTTGAGTGGTGATAAGCACTGCACCATACTTGGCTAGTGATTCAAACTTCTATGTATACTCAGTAACACTCATAGCCCCTTGCCTTAATTTGATAAATTCTTCTAGCAAAGATTCCTTGGCTGATGCAGGGACAAATCTACCCTCCAACATTGCTTTAAATTGATCCCATGTCACTTCTCCTTCAGGTCTTCCAGCTATAATAACCTCCCACCAATCCAAAGCTGCTCCTCTCAATTGCCTAGATGCAATTTGCCTCTTCCTTTGGTCTCCAACTTGCATATCTGTAAAAATTCTATCCAAGATTCTGAGCCAATTTTGGACTCCCATGATCCCTTCTGTTCCATCAAAAGTTTTGCCTCCAAGATTGGTAAAGGTCTTGAGTAGTTTGGAAAGCTCCTCATGTGGATTTTCCTGCCTGTTGCCTACTCCATCTCTTATGGCCCTCATGAATTCTTGCACATTCACCATGGGTGGTTCACTGGTTCCTACATTTTGATGTCTGGGTCCTACCATAGCTCTATGGATATAACACTTAGGTTAGTCTGTTTTGCCTAATGCTCTATAGATTAATTCATTTTAATCCATCACTTATTCTGTCATAATAGATATCAATGGTGTAAACATTAACAAACAAAACATCCAAAGCAGTAAACACTTCTATACATCCAATAAAAACAAGTTCACACAAAATTTTGCTATGTTATTTAACAACATAGCTCTGATACCAAATGAAATGACCCACTTAAATTTTTTTTTTAAACATTCAGTGGCCATTTAATCAAGAAAATATTTAATTCAATTTTTCTTCTATCCAGGACCTTTCTGCCAATATAAAAATATTGGTTTACTCATTTTATCTTGAACTTATATATGTGAAGATATATAAGTCATCTTCTACCTAAATCAGAGTACAGAAATTTTGAAGGTAGAAATCTGTTTGAGTATTGCTTAAAAGAAATACTCTCTTCATAGCAATAGTGTTTTTCAAAACTAGATTTTTCCAAATGACTTGGGTTAATGCATTACTATTGATTTTATGTCTCAAGGCTCCTTATTTTACATAAATTCTTCTGATTTTATTACTGGGTAAACTGTGCTTTTACTTGTGCATGTGTGTGTGCATGTTTCTGTGCATGTGTGTGTCAGTGAGCAGTTCAGTGCCTTATTTTTCCTTGTTAACAAAATTGTCTGAATCTATTTTATACTTTAGGTTATGAAACAATTCTGAACACTTGATTTAAAACCCTTGGTTGCTGGCTTAACCCATGCTTAAGAGAAATGGTTATGTTAGCCCTATTCAGGTTTGCACTATTTTGTAACAAAATACATGCTATTTCGTTTTCTTTTTAAAGCAACTCAAGCCCTTTCTACCAGATTTTATTTTTGACTTAACATGGGTTTTCTTATGTCAGTTCTTTAGATATACATACAAACCACAAATTCTTTCAATCTCAAATTTACTATCATTATAGCCTAACTGTTCTTGAAGCTTAAAATTCATTTTTCCTTAGCAAAGCATTTTGCAAAACAAAGAACATGGTTTCAGCTGATACATATAAATTCAACAACTACAAAACATCAATTAACAATACATTGGTTTCTCAAAGTAACTTTAAACAGTAGGTCTTAATCTAGTTCATCATGAAGGTTTGGTTTACTTCAGCAAAGTCTTTTAAAACATAGCATCCAAATCTTAAGCAGTTAAACATCCAAAGCTTGATCAAAGCAATTCCTACTTTCCTGCAAAATCACCATGAGCTGCCCCATAAGAATATGAGACACCCAATGGTGCATAAACACAAAAGGATCAGACTATTTGTCTGGTGTGAATAATCTAACTGAAAACATGATCTTATTTAATTCTATTTGTATTCCAGTACTTTGCATGAATAAGAAACTCAGTATCTTCTGTGTGCATGTTTTTGTGAGGCATGTGCATTCATATCAGTGTTAAACAAATTCTCAATGACTTGTTTCATAGAAAACAATCATAAGATTCATCAATAAAAAGCATCAAAAACCCACCAAATGCAAACATCAATTCAGTTATCATGCCCTTTTCAACCTTACTGGCCATCAGGGATTTTCCCAGGCCTCTCCTGAATCTATTCCTAGAATTCATTATCAAATATAATAGGGTCTTTAGCTACTTTCTCCTTTTTAAACACACACTGCCTGGGACATCTCTCTGTTAACCCAGCACACTCAGGCCCCTGGGTATAAACATACCATGTGTGAACTTGCAATATTCCCCTTGCCAAGCTATACTTTGGTAGCCCTAAGATCCCAAGTCCTTAGTTAAATTACTAAGTGTTATTATTATTTTTCATAGCAGTGCTAATCCCTTCTGCATCTCACTTCTTAATCAGAGAAATATAAATAATGCAAGCAACATGTATTCATCCAGAGTTTGGTAAGTTATATTCTCAGAAGCAAACATTTAATCATGAAAAAGGGAGGTGACTTCTTAGCACATTATTTTGCCTATGGGTTTCACTGGATCAAGATGTAAGCATATGGTCCTGAGTAATTTACTAGATATTTTTTTTTCTTACCTCTGGTTCAATCAGATTCATGATCTGCCTAAACCACAAGTATATTTGATTTGGGTATTTCATAAAACATAGAAGCTCAGCACATGTACAACATTGCACTTCTACATTTTCTTTTGTTTTACTTAACATGAGACATAAGCAACAACACAATGTTACAGCCCCATATTTCTTTCTACCTTCAGACCATATACCCACCACTTGAATCCGGGAATTTTTGTAAACAACTTTATAAAGAAAACTTATAAAAGAAATCACTCAATCTCAAAGCTACCCATATCACAGACAAACATTTTAAGTCATGAATCCATGACTCTTATTTTTCTGGGTAAATCAGATAGAGGTTTTACACTTAAACAAATCATTAACAAACCAAAGTCATCCAATCATAAAACATAACTTGTAAAAGAAAATTAGTTCAAACAGGCTGCCTCAATATTCAGGTCCTAATGCCAAAGTTTTCAGTGAGGTTACTCACCTTAATCCTTCTTCTTCCTATGCCTTATGAACCCCCTTTTAGTCTTCTGCCTTCTCCTATTTTTTTTTCTCTGGTTTATGTCTTGTATATTTTTTTTTCTCTAGGTTAATGAAGAACAAAATGTGTATGGTCTTACTATACTAGTCCTTTTATATAAATCTTGGCTGTTACTAGGGTTTATGGATTTACCCAATGTCGGTTCTACCCCATCCTAAACATAGCCTGCCTCTGGTTTGATTCAAGAAAATAAAAGGGTATGTGGTCCTTGTCTTCCTTTTCAGAAATCAGCTTCTCTCTTTTAATTTTCCCTGGTCATGTCATATGCATGACTCCTTATTATTATTATTTTTTTCTTAATAAAAGAAATTACTGAGAATAGATAAAGTGCTTGTTTAGGGACTCATGCCATTTTCATGCAACTTCTGTTTTCTTCCAGAAATGGGTTGACTGTATACATGTATAACCTATGTATACCTAAGCCTTTTATTTTTCTTTCTTTCTTTAAATAATTTTAAGTTTATTTCAGCCTAGCTCTTATTTTCTTTGTACTATATTTTATTTAAAGACAAAATTCTATTTTTATGCATATGTATTTCTAAATCAGTTATTTTATTTTATCTATTAATTTCTGCCAAATTTTGTTACACAGAAATCTGTGTGCATGTGTACACTGTCTTGTGCACATGTACATGTTTTATACTTTATATCTGCAAATCAATTTCCTATTCCTATTTTTTGTCCAATGTAATTTCAAACAAATACAAACTAAATTAAATCATGAAATTACTCACAAAAATCAGGGTTATCACATATACCCCTCCTTTTAGGAATTGTGTCCCACAATTCTTTCATACTTAACTTAAGTATCATCTCTTCAGAAAAATGAATTTTTCTGATTTCAAAACCATTTTCAAACCAACCACCTATTAAGCACTATGCATATCAACACAAGATAAAAATCACACTGCATATTCAACCAACACATTCATTAGTATATATATATATAAATTTACCTTTTCTTCAATCAAACAGTTGTGGATAATCATTTCTGATTTTATCCTCTACTTCCCATGTGCAATCATTTGGGTCTAGACTCCATTGTACTTTTACTAATTTAATTTCTTTGTTTCTCAATTTCTTGGTTTCTCTAGAAACTATGCCCACTGGTTCCTTTTCATAGATCATTCTAGGATCAATCTACACATCCTTAGACGATTCTAGTATTGCTTCCTTATCATGAACCCATCTTCTTACTTGAGACACATGAAAGACATCATGCATTGCTCTCATTTCTTCTGGCAATTCTAATTTATAGGCTACTGTCCCTATTCTTTCTAGAATTTTATATGGTCCTATATATCTAGGAATCAACTTTCCTTGTTTTCCAAACCTTAGAACCTTTTTCATGGGTGATATCTTGATGAATACATAATCCCCAACATCATATTGTACTGCCTTCCTTCTTTGATCTGCATATTTCTTTTGCCTATCTTGGGCAGAAGCAATTCTTTTTCTGATCAAAGCTATCTTTTCAGAAGTTTCCTTCACATTTTCTGGTCCTAAGACCACTTTTTCTCCAGATTCATGCCAACTTGAAGGTGATAAACATGGCCTTCCATAGAGAGCTTCAAAGGGGGACATGCCTATGCTACTATGATGGGTATTATTGTATGCAAATTCAGCTAGATATATATGATCCTCCCAGCTTCCTCCCCAATCCAATACACATGCTCTCAACATGTCTTCAAGCAATTTGTTCACAATTTCTGTTTGGCCATCAGATTGAGGATGGTATGCTGTACTCAAGCATAAATCAGTCCCCATTGCCTTGTGGAAACTCTGCCAAAACTTTGAAGTGAAGATGGTATCTCTATCACTTACTATAGTCTTTGGTATACCATGAAGTCTGACTACTTCTTTAATAAACAACTGGGCTAGGGTATTAGCATTTCTCTCTGATTTCACTGGTATAAAGTGGGCTGACTTGGTTAGCCTATCAACCACTACCCAAATACTATCATTTCCCCTCCTAGTTCTAGGCAAACCATCAATGAAATCCATTGATATGCCTTCCCATTTCCACTGTGGTATTTGCAAAGGTTGAAGCATTCTTGAGGGTTTTTGATACTCAGCCTTCACCTGCTGGCAAACCATACATTTTGACACCTAGGTTGCCACTGCACTTTTCATACCACTCCACCAATAATCTCTTTTGAGGTTGTGATACATTCTTGTGCTTCCTGGGTGTATAGTATATTTACTTTTGTGGTAAGCATCCAAGATTTCTTGCTTCAACTCATCAACTGCTGGAACACATATTCTTCCTCCTTTCTTCAAATGGCCTTGATCATTCAACTGAAAACCTTCCACTGCCTTACCATTTAATATCTGAGTCTTCTTTTCAAGTAAAAATGGATCTTGGTCTTGTAGCCTTACAACTTTATCCTTCCATTCTGACCTCAGAGTAATAAAACTTACTTTTCCCATTTCTACATTCTCACTGCATAAGCTCATGTTTTCTATGTTATCACTTTCTATCTCTGAATCAATTAATAATGATAAAGTGTTAAACTCTTCTATCATTAATCTAGCCACTTTAGCATGTTGTCTACTTAGGGCATCTGCTACTTTATTAGCCTTACCTTGTGTATATAATATTTCAAAATCATATGAGGCTAAGAGTTCAATCCATCTTTGCTGCCTCATATTTAATTCTTTTTGTGAAAACAAATATTTAAGTGATTTATGGTGTGTAAATACTTCAAATTTTTCTCCTAACAAGTAGTGTCTCCATAGCTTAAGAGCATACACTATAGCAGCCAATTCAAGGTCATGAGTAGCATACCTTACCTCACTTAATTTCAACTGCCTAGAAGCATAAGCTATTACCTGATGTTGTTGCATCAACACTGCCCCAAGCCCTTGTCCACTTGCATCAGTATACACCACCAAGTTTTCATTTCCTTCAGGTACTTTGAGAATTGGAGCTTGTACCAGTGCTTCTTTTAATTTCCCAAAGGCTTTTTCACATTCCTCAGTCCAAGTGAACACTTGATTTTTCCTAGTCAATCTGGTTAATGGAATTGAAATTTTTGCAAAATCTTTTATAAATCTCCTATAGTAACCAGCCATTCCCATGAATGATCTGACTTCAGTGACATTAGTAGGCCTTTTCCAAGCTTGCACTGCAATGACTTTATTGGAATCTACGGCTATTCCTTTCTCTGATATAATGTGGCCTAGAAAATTCACTTCATTTTGCCAAAAAGTGCATTTTGAAAACTTTGCTTTCAAGTCTTCCTGTCTCAATTTCTCAAATACCATATGCAAATGGTTTTCATGCTCTCTAACTGACTTAGAATAAATTAGTATATCATCAATAAATATTAATACAAACTTATCCAAGTATTCTCTAAAAATCCTATTCATCAAATCAACAAAATAGGAAGGAGCATTTGTTAAGCCAAATGGCATCACCAAAAATTCATTAAGTCCATATCTGGTGTTAAAGGCTGTATACTTTACACTTTCCTCTTCTACTTTCATCTGATGAAAGCCTGAAGCTAAATCAAGTCTAGAAAATATTTTTGCACCACTCAATTGATCAAAGAGATCATCAATTCTTGGTAAGGGGTATTTATTTTTAACTGTGACTTTATTTAATTCCCTATAGTCAATACATAATCTAAGGGATCCATCATGTTTCTTAACAAAGACTACTGGTGCTCCCCATGATGAGCTACTGGGTCTAATAAAGCCTTTTTCTTCTAGTTCAACCAATTGCTTTTTCAGCTCCATCAACTCCTTAGGCCCCATTCTGGTTGGTCTTTTAACCACTGGGCTAGCTCCTGGAATTATTCTAATTGAAAATTCAACTGGCCTGTGGTTAGGAACTCCTCTTACTTCCCCAAACACATCAACATATTGATTAACTATGGGGATCTCTTCTAATGCAGGCATGGGTTTTTCATTTGACAATGTAGAAAGGTTGGCTATACTTCTATTTTTGTTTGCCTCACAAAGAACAATTATTCTTTGTCCATCAGAAACCTTCAATGATATGGTGGATGTCTCCATATTTATGATAGCCTTATATCTACTCAACCAATCAACTCCTAAAATAATTCCTATGTCTGGATATTGCAACACATATAGGTTTGACTCAAACACATGTCCTCCTATATTTAATCCCAGTTGCATGCACATCATACCCATAACACATGAACTACCTATAGGGCTTCTGATTAACAGTGGTTTATCAACAATCATACAATTCAATTTTAATTGTTGTGCAATATCATGAGAGATCAATGAGTGTGTAGCCCCAGTATCATATACTACTGTTAAAGGTATTGAGTGAATAAGCAAAGTACCTTCAACTTGACCATGCTTTTCAACACTTGATCCCTCAGCTGCCTTGCCTTTCCCTTCCAAAGCCCCTAATTTTCCTTGCTTAAAATTTGGGCAGTTCCTCTTTATGTGACCTTCCTTCCCACAATGGTGACAATTGAAGGATGCTGGTCTAGGATTGGTGCACCTATTTTTCATGTGCCCCTCTTGACCACAGTTGTAACAAGTGATCCTCTTCTTAACTTCAGCAGTTCTGGCTTCTTCTGGTTTCTTGGTGGAAGCTATGTATATTTTCTTTTTATCATAAGGGTGAAATTTACCCTTTCCCTTCTTGTTTTGGTTATTCTTGAATGCCCTGAAATTCTCTTTAGCTTTATCATGCTGTTCAAGGCTCAGAGTCAAATCCAAAACTTGATCAAATATCTTGTCCTTATATGGCAGCATAGCTCTACTAAGGCTGGCATTCAGCCCTTGAATGTATCTGCCATTCTTAGCTGCTTGAGTGGTGATAAGCACTGCACCATACTTGGCTAGTGATTCAAACTTCTGTGTATACTCAGTAACACTCATAGCCCCTTGCCTTAATTTGATAAATTCTTCTAGCAAAGATTCCTTGGCTGATGCAGGGACATATCTACCCTCCAACATTGCTTTAAATTGATCCCATGTCACTTCTCCTTCAGGTCTTCCAGCTATAATAACCTCCCACCAATCCAAAGCTGCTCCTCTCAATTGCCTGGATGCAATTTGCCTCTTCCTTTGGTCTCCAACTTGCATATCTGTAAAAATTCTATCCAAGATTCTGAGCCAATTTTGGACTCCCATGATCCCTTCTGTTCCATCAAAAGTTTTGCCTCCAAGATTGGTAAAGGTCTTGAGTAGTTTGGAAAGCTCCTCATGTGGATTTTCCTGCCTGTTGCCTACTCCATCTCTTATGGCCCTCATGAATTCTTGCACATTCACCATGGGTGGTTCACTGGTTCCTACATTTTGATGTCTGGGTCCTACCATAGCTCTATGGATATAACACTTAGGTTAGTCTGTTTTGCCTAATGCTCTATAGATTAATTCATTTTAATCCATCACTTATTCTATCATAATAGATATCAATGGTGTAAACATTAACAAACAAAACATCCAAAGCAGTAAACACTTCTATACATCCAATACAAACAAGTTCACACAAAATTTTGCTATGTTATTTAACAACATAGCTCTGATACCAAATGAAATGACCCACTTAAAAAAAAAATTTTAAACATTCAGTGGCCATTTAATCAAGAAAATATTTAATTCAATTTTTCTTCTATCCAGGACCTTTTTGCCAATATAAAAATATTGGTTTACTCATTTTATCTTGAACTCATATATGTGAAGATATATAAGTCATCTTCTACCTAAATCAGAGTACAGAAATTTTGAAGGTAGAAATCTGTTTGAGTATTGCTTAAAAGAAATACTCTCTTCATAGCAATAGTGTTTTTCAAAACTAGATTTTTCCAAATGACTTGGGTTAATGCATTACTATTGATTTTATGTCTCAAGGCTCCTTATTTTACATAAATTCTTCTGATTTTATTACTGGGTAAACTGTGATTTTACTTGTGCATGTGTGTGTGCATGTTTCTGTGCATGTGTGTGTCAGTGAGCAGTTCAGTGCCTTATTTTTCCTTGTTAACAAAATTGTCTGAATCTATTTTATACTTTGGGTTATGAAACAGTTCTGAACACTTGATTTAAAACCCTTGGTTGCTGGCTTAACCCATGCTTAAGAGAAATGGCTATGTTAGCCCTATTCAGGTTTACACTATTTTGTAACAAAATACATGCTATTTCGTTTTCTTTTTAAAGCAACTCAAGCCCTTTCTATCAGATTTTATTTTTGACTTAACATGGGTTTTCTTATGTCAGTTCTTTAGATATACATACAAACCACAAATTCTTTCAATCTCAAATTTACTATCATTATAGCCTAACTGTTCTTGAAGCTTAAAATTCATTTTTCCTTAGCAAAGCATTTTGCAAAACAAAGCACATGGTTTCAGCTGATACATATAAATTCAACAACTACAAAACATCAATTAACAATACATTGGTTTCTCAAAGTAACTTTAAACAGTAGGTCTTAATCTAGTTCATCATGAAGGTTTGGTTTACTTCAGTAAAGTCTTTTAAAACATAGCATCCAAATCTTAAGCAGTTAAACATCCAAAGCTTGATCAAAGCAATTCCTACTTTCCTGCAAAATCACCATGAGCTGCCCCATAAGAATATGAGACACCCAATGGTGCATAAACACAAAAGGATCAGACTATTTGTCTGGTGTGAATAATCTAACTGAAAACATGATCTTATTCAATTCTATTTGTATTCCAGTACTTTGCAAGAATAAGAAACTCAGTATCTTCTGTGTGCATGTTTTTGTGAGGCATGTGCATTCATATCAGTGTTAAACAAATTCTCAATGACTTGTTTCATAGAAAACAATCATAAGATTCATCAATAAAAAGCATCAAAAACCCACCAAATGCAAACATCAATTCAGTTATCATGCCCTTTTCAACCTTACTGGCCATCAGGGATTTTGCCCAGGCCTCTCCTGAATCTATTCCTAGAATTCATTATCAAATATAATAGGTCTTTAGCTACTTTCTCCTTTGTAAACACACACTGCCTGGGACATCTCTCTGTTAACCCAGCACACTCAGGCCCCTGGGTATAAACATACCATGTGTGAACTTGCAATATTCCCCTTGCCAAGCTATACTTTGGTAGCCCTAAGATCCCAAGTCCTTAGTTAAATTACTAAGTGTTATTATTATTTTTCATAGCAGTGCTAATCCCTTCTGCATCTCACTTCTTAATCAGAGAAATATAAATAATGCAAGCAACATGTATTCATCCAGAGTTTGGTAAGTTATATTCTCAGAAGCAAACATTTAATCATGAAAAAGGGAGGTGACTTCTTAGCACATTATTTTGCCTATGGGTTTCACTGGATCAAGATGTAAGCATATGGTCCTGAGTAATTTACTAGATATATTTTTTTTTTCTTACCTCTGGTTCAATCAGATTCATGATCTGCCTAAACCACAAGTATATTTGATTTGGGTATTTCATAAAACATAGAAGCTCAGCACATGCACAACATTGCACTTCTACATTTTCTTTTGTTTTACTTAACATGAGACATAAGCTACAACACAATGTTACAGCCCCATATTTCTTTCAACCTTCAGACCATATACCCACCACTTGAATCCGGGAATTTTTGTAAACAACTTTATAAAGAAAACTTATAAAAGAAATCACTCAATCTCAAAGCTACCCATATCACAGACAAACATTTTAAGTCATGAATCCATGACTCTTATTTTTCTGGGTAAATCAGATAGAGGTTTTACACTTAAACAAATCATTAACAAACCAAAGTCATCCAATCATAAAACATAACTTGTAAAAGAAAATTAGTTCAAACAGGCTGCCTCAATATTCAGGTCTTAATGCCAAAGTTTTCAGTGAGGTTACTCACCTTAATCCTTCTTCTTCCTATGCCTTATGAACCCCCTTTTAGTCTTCTGCCTTCTCCTATTTTTTTTTCTCTGGTTTATGTCTTGTATATTTTTTTTTCTCTAGGTTAATGAAGAACAAAATGTGTATGGTCTTACTATACTAGTCCTTTTATATAAATCTTGGCTGTTACTAGGGTTTATGGATTTACCCAATGTCGGTTCTAACCCATCCCAAACATAGCCTGCCTCTGGTTTGATTCAAGAAAATAAAAGGGTATGTGGTCCTTGTCTTCCTTTTCAGAAATCAGCTTCTCTCTTTTAATTTTCCCTGGTCATGTCATATGCATGACTCCTTATTATTATTATTATTATTTTCTTAATAAAAGAAATTACTGAGAATAGATAAAGTGCTTGTTTAGGGACTCATGCCATTTTCATGCAACTTCTGTTTTCTTCCAGAAATGGGTTGACTGTATACATGTATAACCTATGTATACCTAAGCCTTTTATTTTTCTTTCTTTCTTTAAATAATTTTAAGTTTATTTCAGCCTAGCTCTTATTTTCTTTGTACTATATTTTATTTAAAGACAAAATTCTATCTTTATGCATATGTATTTCTAAATCGGTTATTTTATTTTATCTATTAATTTCTGCCAAATTTGTTACACAGAAATCTGTGTGCATGTGTACACTGTCTTGTGCACATGTACATGTTTTATACTTTATATCTGCAAATCAATTTCCTATTCCTATTTTTTTCCAATGTAATTTCGAACAAATACAAACTAAATTAAATCATGAAATTACTCACAAAAATCAGGGTTATCACAAAAGAGTACCTGTCCGAAATGGTTAGCCGCATCATGAAAGAGAGCATGCAAAGGGAAGAGAATGAGAACGACTGGGGATTTGCACCGAGCAGAACTCCGTTTACTGAAAGGATCTTAAAAGCTGAATTTCCAAGGAAATTTGTACCTCCTACTATCCAAGCCTATAGGGGAACGAGTGACCCTAATCATTTCCTGTACAAATACGATTGGCATATGACCGGTGCAAGAGCATCAGACGAGATCAAGTGTCGATACTTTCCAGTATACCTGGAAGGTGTGGCTTTACTTTGGTTCACAAAGCTTCCAGTTTGGTCTGTAGATAAGTTCTCCGACTTAACGCAAAAGTTCAAAGAACAGTTCAGATTGTATGCTTCAAAAGCTAAGGATATAATGTCACTGTCTAACCTTGAACAAGCGCCCAGGGAATCAATCAAATCTTTCTTGAGTCGTTTCAATATAGCTTTAGCCGAAGTAGAAAATGCGGAACTCGCTTGAAAATTTTTATAAAAAGGCCGACGAGTTCATTCGCCTTGAAAGCCTTTCTACGACATCGAAAGTGGTTGTTGCCCAAGCTAATAATAACAATGTCCCATCTAATAAAAGAGAATCTGAAAGTCAGAAAAGGGAGAATGAAGGAGGAAAGAGCCAGGGAAATGAAAAGAAACCTCGCCGCTTTAATCCTTCGGATTTTACTCCTTTAATTGATACACCAAGAAATATCTTTTTTGCAACAAAGGACGTTGTCAGGTATCCTAAGCCACCTGAGATGACGAGAGGTGCAAAGCGTAATGGAAAATTCTGCCAATTTCACAATCAACCTGGCCATGACACTGACCAATGTCGCCAATTAAAGAATGTGATTGAAGAATTGCTGGAGCAGGGTAAACTCCAACAATACGTTAAGAGAAGCGGAGTCGATCCAACCTCATCCACTCGGAATCAACAACGTCCTACCCATCAATACGATTCTCTCAACAACACTGCAGTGCAAGATTCAGAAAAGCTTGTCATTAACGTTGTCACAGGAGGTCCACACCCAGCGGGTAGAAGTTGGGACGACTGCTAACTGTCCACAAAACTGCAACTGGGGCATCTTTCACTTTCTCTGGCATATAAATCCGAAGCTGCGAATCTAGTGCAAATGGAAAATCAGTCCGGAAATTCTGAAACAACAATAACTAGCATCCATTTTTTACTTAACAGCATTGCTTGAATTTGTAAAAATAATAATGGATGTGTGACTTCTGCATTGTAAACCGCTGAGAAATCAGTGTGACTGAATAATGAAAAACTATGAATTCTTTGTTTTCTATTACGAAATGCCTGTTATATTTCGATGTGTAAATACTCTAAATGTATTGCTAAAATGTCGATCTAATATTGCAGGTCATTAAAGCAAAGCTCACCCATCGCAAAGCTAAGCGAGCCCTACAAATCACTTATTAAGAAAATACCAAGCAACCAAAAATTCCATATTCAAATCCCATATAAGAAGAACTTCACATAAAAAGTTGGCAACTCCACCGAGGCAAACCTTCGTTAAGTGGTTGTGACTGTCAATACGAACAGACATCCAACTAGGTAACTTGCATTTGTCCTGTGAAGTTGTTCAACAGTGAAGTCCACTTCTTCGGATAAGACAATTTATTTTCAAAGAAAGACGCGCTTGGAAACAATAATGAAGGGTGGCTAATTAGCAAATGATGAGGGAACATGGGCCACCAAACATAGAAGCAGCCAAAAGGAGGTATGCCACTCAATAAAAAGGGCCAGTAGAACCACCGAAGGAACACCTTCCCAAGCAGAAGGAAAAGGGCCCTTGCTAACTGATCGTGATGCATCCGATCAGGCAGCTTGCGTTCGTCCCGTGGATCTACTCGCCCCTGAGAAGCAACCTTCCTGGCACACCAACCAACCGATGCTCCTTCCCAAAGGTCAACAAAGCCCTCTAACGAGGCACGCCAATAAACGAAAGTGCTTCTCTCAATAAAAAGATTGGTGGAACCAGCGGAGGGGCACCTTCCCACGCTGAAGGAACAGGGCCCTTGTTAGTTAATTGCGATCGTTTGTGCAAACGAACATCCAATCAAGCAACTTGCGTCCGCCCCGTGGATCCATTCAACCATGAGAAAGTAACTTCCAGACAATAACAAGCCCTTTTCGGAGGCACATTTCATCCGTGTAGAAGTGCAAAATGCTTCTCTTCGGAGACCCACTTCACCAGTGATGAAATGCTAAAAAGCCCTTTTCGGAGGCATATTTCACCCGTGTAGAAGTGCAAAATGCTTCTCTTCGGAGACCCACTTCACCAGTGATGAAATGCTAAAAAGCCCTTTTCGGAGGCACATTTCACCCGTGTAGAAGTGCAAAATGCTTCTCTTCGGAGACCCACTTCACCAGTGATGAAATGCTAAAAAGCCCTTTTCGGAGGCACATTTCACCCGTGTAGAAGTGCAAAATGCTTCTCTTCGGAGACCCACTTCACCAGTGATGAAATGCTAAAAAGCCCTTTTCAGAGGCACATTTCACCCGTGTAGAAGTGCAAAATGCTTCTCTTCGGAGACCCGCTTCACCAGTGATGAAATGCTAAAAATCCCTTTTCGGATGCACATTTCACCCATGTAGAAGTGCAAAATGCTTCTCTTCGGAGACCCACTTCACCAGTGATGAAATGCTAAAAAGCCCTTTTCGGAGGCACATTTCACCCGTGTAGAAGTGCAAAATGCTTCTCTTCGGAGACCCACTTCACCAGAGCTGAAATGCCAAAATTGCTTCTCTTCGGAGACCAAAATTGCTTCTCTTCGGAGACCAAAATCGCTTCTCTTCAGAGACCAAAAGACCTCTTCAGAGGCGTACTTCACCTTGCTTGAAGTACCAAAAATAAACCCTTTACTGGGGCACAAAATCAAAACCTTCTTCAGAGGCTCATTTCACTGTGCAGGAAAATTCACTTTTAAACAAATAAAAGTGATCATTCCCAAAAGTTGAAGTGTTCTTCAGGAAGAAAGAGTATCAGTCTTGAAGAAGCTAGAAATGTTGCAATGCACTTGCGGTATGGGGGCAACACTATACAATTCAATTACACGAATAAAGTAATATGCAAGCAACATACCGCGAGTTCATTACAATATCATGAAAAATAGATGTGGAATAAATGCATTCTCAAAAAACAGACAAAAAGTTTGTTCAAACAAAAAAAAGAATCATTTGTTCTACACTAAAAAAGAGAAAAAGATGCATTCTCACATACACAAGAATTTGTA
The DNA here is from genome assembly GCA_030737815.1 of Allium fistulosum. NCBI lineage: Eukaryota > Viridiplantae > Streptophyta > Magnoliopsida > Asparagales > Amaryllidaceae > Allium > Allium fistulosum. The sequence goes on from CM060905.1 coordinate 1,046,024,225, forward strand.
AAAGTAAAATAGCTATTTTATTCAATACTATGGAAACTTTTTACATTGTGCAGATTACAAAAAGGAGCGGAGACCGGTATCCGCACAATCTCCGGTCAATACATGCAAAAAGAAGAAAAGACAAAATCATACTCATTTCTCCTTCTTCCCACCCTTGGAGCCTTTACCCAGCCTGGTAATTAGTTTCGGAGGCCGTATCGGAGAAGAAGGAGAAAGAGACTCAGCCGGATCGACTTCTGCTTTATCTCCAGCAGCAGAAGAACTTTTCTTTCCTTTCTTCGAAACCACACGTTTCTCCTTCTTCTTGGAAGAAGACTCACTCCCCGGAGTAAGAAATGTAGAAAGCTTTGTGTCGTAGTCAAAAGACTGCTCCGGGGTCTTCTCACTATCTTCCAGATCTTCTGCTTTCTGCTCCTTGGAAGCGGGTGGTTCGTCCAAGCCTTGAAGGGCTGCTATCTGTTCTTCCTGTGAACCTGGTTGAGAAGCTGGAAGAGGAGTAACTTGAGAAGGAGGAGGAACGGCAGCTGAAGAAGGAATAATTGGTGCAGTTTCCGACGCGTCCGCTGCATAATAAAAGAAATTAAAATCAGTATTCTCCGAAAAAAAAGAAGACAGCAGATCGCCCAAAGCTTAAGTAATAAGTAAGAAGTTCGTCGAACTCGGTTAAGTCGAATAAGCGATTCACTGAATTCGTCTCGTCAAAATTACCTGGAGAAGTCGGTTTGGCGAGATCAATCTCAAATTCCCGAGCCTGAAAGTCCTTCATTGCCTCTTCCTCTGTAGGAGTGGTCACAGTTTCTTTGTCAGCCTTAGCGGGAGGCGTGGAGTGAGAACTAGAGCCAGTAATATCCGCGTGAGCTGAAGCCGAAGTATAAGCAAGAGCAGTAGGAGGTATTTCTCTCTCATGAAGCTTCTCTCCCGTCGCCTCGGCCCGCACTCGGGTAAGCTGCTCTTTTCCTTTGGCAAGGGCAGCGCGGGAGCTCTCATCTAAGTAGGTAGCTTGAAGATCTGCTTCAGCATAACCGGCACCGCCGAACATGTCAATGATTGCCTCCCATACTTCCGCTAAGGTGACTTCATATTCTGGTCCCAAAAATGAAAGGCTCCCGCGCCCCAGGACGCAATGCATATAAAAGTCGAATAAAGTCGCGTCAATGGTGGCTTTGGTTGCCTTATGGGATTCTTCAACCGCAGCCTTACCAGAGAGAGCTTCATCACGCTCTCTTTCAGCCTTCAATAACTGAGATTGTAGCCTCGCATTTTCTAAGTCTCGAGAGCTGATTTTCTCCTGAAGTTGAGCAGCGTCATCACGATATTTTCTAGTAACATGTTGTTCTGCTTCAAGTTTCACTTCAGTGTCTCGCTGAGCAGCATGGGCATCTCGAACTTGTTTTTGGAGCATTTCTTCTTTCTGAAAATAAGAAGTGGAGGAAGTAGCAAGCTCATTTTTGAGTCTTTCAACTTCAGCTTCGAGCTTCCCATAACCATCACTAATGCTTTTCATTTCAGCATCGTGCTGCTTGCAGACTTTATCCCATTCAGATTTATCGTTTTCCATGGTCAACATGGCCTCAAGGTTCATATGGTTGGCCCTTTGAAGTTCATCAACCATCTTCTGCCATCCAGACATTCTTTCAATAAGCTTGACAGCATCGACATTTCTCAGCATTGCCTGCTTATCAATGGGAACCAAATCTAAGTCAAAACGGACTCCTCTTAGACACCAATTTGGAAATCGGCTCTGAAGTGTGGGAGGCCCGTCCCCGGCTTGATACTGAGGCCTATTAATAACTGCCTGGATGTCAGACTTCTTAAGAGCAGGAGAACCGGACGATGTATTAGGAGGAATAGAAGCAGTAGTCTTTTCCGAGATATTAGACGTATCTTTCTTGCCAAGTCTGATCCGTTTGCTGGAATCATCGGAAGTATGACTCTTCCCCTTGTCGTCGTAAGATTTCCTCTTGTAAGGATCGTCGCTTCTGCGGGAAGAGTCACGTCGCTCGTCCCTACTCCCATAGTGCTCTTCATCTTCTCTCCGACGACGTTCTTCATGAGCTCGCCTTTCGTGAGCCTTTCTGGCAGCCCTTTCCTCATCAGTTTCCTTCGGAGCACCGATATAACTCCTAAAGTCATAAGCATCGCAGCTTCCGTGATGCTGGAATTTGTCAAAGTAAGAGCCACTTCGCCCCATTGTAGAACCTGAAATTGAAAAAGAAAGACAAGTCTTAGAAATTTTCAAATTAAAGGAGCTAAGTGCATATAAGTGCCAAAATCCTAAGTGAGTGTGATGTGCAAACTACGCGCGTCAGACTACAAACCACTTTTGGGTGTGGAAATGGCAATAACTTGTGTAGAAGGCGTTGTGGTTTGTTGCAAGGAAGAAGTTGCTTCGATAACAGGAGAGATCACTTTAGAAACATCATCTTTAAAGAGCTCCTGAGAGGTTATCATGATATCGCTCAGACTGTCAAAAGTATCGTCGCCATGATGCACGGGAGAATTATCTTTTTCGACTTCTGCCTCAACCGTCTTTTCAGAAACGTGAAGATTTTCCTCTTCTTCAATAACCGGGGCAAGCACTAATTTACTGGACGACCCTGCAATGTCAGTAGGAGTAGAACACTTTACCAATGAAGTTTCAATGGTAAGTTCTTTCGGTGAAAGTTCTTTAGCAGGAGCGGGGGCATCTGACTCCGTAGCTGGAGAATCAGGGACTTAATGCAGTTGAGTAGAGCGAGAATGATGTAAGAGTCCGAATTGATGGAGAAACTCATCTTTCAATAGAAATTGAACACTCCTCTCTTCAACTGGCACGGCCATAAGCTTCTCGAAGGTTGTTTTGTGACTAGGGTTCCTAGAAGGAGGAGGAAGCGCTGAAATAGTAGAAAAATAAGTTAATGCTTGACAATTCGGACTTCGAAGAATTCAGAAAAAATAAGGAGCAAAGACAAAAGGTCGTACTTCCCACTCTCCAAATGGCGTAAAACCCCGGGGAACAGCGAACAAAGAAAAACTGGCTCAAGAACCCGGGAACGCTTTCGGGAAGACCAGTAATCAGTCTACGGTTCCTGGCACTCCTTACAAGTGTGATAGAGGGATGGTCTTTGTTCTTTGCAAATGAACACAGGAAGCGAATTTCTCCAAAATTGGGAAAACGGTCCAGCGTTCTCCTAAAAAGCACACACAGCCCTAGCAGGATGGCATAGCCATTGGGATGTAGTTGAAAAGGGGAAATAGATAGTCGGAGGAGAAGTTCTCGAAGACAGTCGTTAAACGGGGGAATCGCTCCACTCAAACACATTTGGCGGTTAACTACGACAAAGCCGTGGGGCGGCCTATCAGCAGTATCATTTATTCCAGGGAACAAAGCGTCAGCTTCGGAAATGCCAAATTGGATGCATAATTGACGGAAAACTTTATGGCTCAGAGTGGTAGGAGTCCTTTCCGGAGGATCATTCAATGGGGTAGCAATTGGAAAAGCTTCTCTAGCTAGTTCCAAGTCTTCTTGTTGAGACGCCATTCTACACAATCAACTGGATGATCAAATATTAAGGTGCACGTTTCCTAAAAGTGTGAAGTGTTGTGTAAAACTAGTGAAATAATAGGTAAACATAACTGGAATCAAATTGATTGATTTTTGTCAAATAAAGAATTCCGGGACTTGTTATTATAAGTACAAGTACAGTGTTGATGCATACAAGTCAGCTTTAATTGATTGTTTAGGCTTTACTTTAATGCTTCACCTGAACTTATCAATTCACAACATTTCATACACATAAGTTCATTTGAGTTGCTTATTTCTTATTGGCTAATCTGTTATTCGATGTGGGCAGTCGATGACAGTATATTCGTCCCTCTTTTCTGCAAGTGTTATGTTTAACAGGTTGACAGCTGGAAAAAAAATTAAAGTGATCTGCAAGAAGGTACAACAAAAAGTTTAAGTTCAAGCAGTTAGAAGTTCAAGCAATTCATTCTGGCAGTTTGAAACTAAAGTTTAGTCAAATTCCATCAAGGCTTTGCAAATGTTCAAGGCATGTTCTCTTAAGTCAGATCATTCAAGTCCAAGAATTCGAAGCAATGGCGTTTTTAAGTTATTAAGTCGTTCAGATGAGTTCGCGAGTTACGAGTTAAGGGCTATCTCATCCACGACCTAGTCATTCAGATGTGCTCGCAAGTTAAGGATTTAAGTGCTAACTCATTAACGATCCATGGGAAATTGCAACAAGATAGGTCGTTAACTTTTTGGACCGTAAGCCGCACAAAAGAAAAGTCAAAATAACATTGTCCTAGCTCGGCAGCGACCTAGACCCAGCGGAAGAGTTAAGTCGTGCGCGATCTAAGCTGAGAAAGTGTTAGGTCATTCTCAGGGGATCTCGAGCTATCTCCTACTCAAACCAAAGCATCAGTTCCTCTCTTCAAATTCTTTCCTCTACTAAGAATCCCATTCCTCCTGATTCTCCAACTCGATAATGGCCTCTTCATCCCCTCTAAGATCACAAATCAGCCAACCTAATGCACTGAAACTCTCCCCCTTCTTCTCGCAAATCACCGAAAGCCAAATTGAACCATTTCGATTTCCTCGGCGATCAATTGAAACAAAAATCGTGAAGCAAGTCATAAGGTAAGCGAAATTCATAGTTCGGTGATAGCCGAGGATTGAGTAGAAATGGGATCACTTACGCAATACGAAATTGAAGATGTTTGGTGGACGAGTAGCTGGATTCGCCTTTGGGAGCTTGAAATCTTGTTAATGGTAGAATGCAAAGTCAGATGAGATGAGGGATGAACGACCTAAAATATTTATACCCAGGGCAATGAAATGTGAACCGGCACCACACGACCTATGTCCTCGCCAAGTCGTTCACGATTTAACAACTAATCAAAGCACAAGAGAAGGTCGAAGCACACGACCCACGACCTAGGCCTGTACTTCGAGGGGCAAATGTTAACGCCTCTTTAGCAACGACCTACGAGTTATTAAAGTGAACGACTTAGGATATGCAACGGCCTACTGGAAGCTACGATTTAACGAGTTAAACAATTAACGACTTACGACCTAAGGATGTAACGACTTAATAGTTGTCGATCTAACTACTGAGAAGAGCTACCGACTTAAGAAGATAACAGCCTAACAAACTAAAAGCTTACCGACCTAACAATACTCCGAGTTATGAGATACTCCGAGTTATGAAATGCTCCGAGTTAAGAAGTGCTACGACTTAAGAGTCTACGAGATAAGGGAATGACTTAAGACAATTGTTGCTAACCTAAGACCTACGACTTATACTAAGTCGCGTACGATTTCTTAAGTCATCGCCGACCTAAACGACTTAAAGGATTTACGACTTAAGAAACTCAGGACTTAGCTTAAGTCGTCTACGACCTAAAAGCTATCAGGATTAGAATCCAGAGTCCAGGCCTATGCTACCTTTATCTGGTAAGTCGGCCACGACTTAGCACTTGTCTTCGACTGAGCCACAAGATGAACCCAGTAAGGCGCCCACGAGTTATCTTAAGCCAACCACGAGTTACGACTCATCTTAAGCCAACCACGAGTTACGACTCATCTTAAGTCAACTACGAGTTACGACTTATCTTAAGTCGGTCACGACTCATGACTTGGCAAAAAACTAGAGTTCAGAATTCGACTCCTATAAATAGACCACCACTTCCAACCTGGAGAGGACTTTTGGCCATTCATTTCTCCAAGCGCCGTTACTCTGTCGAAGTCTCCACTCATTCAGCAATCAAAGATCTTCAAACATTCGAGACGCTACAACAAGCTTCGAGAAGAATTCCTTACATCCAACACGGATTCGTCGAGTTTCATCATCGAAGATTGAGCTAGTAGTCAAGAGTGCTTTTCATGATCAAATTGTATTGTGTTTTGAAGGATATTGTATCAAATTGTAACCGAATCAGCAATAAAAGACAATAAAGTGGACGTAGGCTCAATTACGGGCTGAACCACTATAAATCTGTTGTTCATTTACTGCTTTTCTGCTATTTTCAGCTTATATTCTGTTCCCGTCACACGGGTGGTGCTTTCACGATTCTATTACACGCACCGGGTGTTAGCGTTCACTTTTTAGCGTTAACACTTGGAAAACTGGCAGCATTTGAATTCTTAAACAAATTCAAATTAAACTTTTAATTATAAACTAGATCTAACGAGTTTCAATCCAGATTTAAGTTTAAATTCAAAAGTGAAATGTTTTACGCTTTAATATTAATGAAGTCATTAACAAAGAAGTGAATTACCCAAGAGATAATTAAGGTAATTAAGTAATTTAACTAGTATGATAATTAATGGATAGTTTATTCAATTTATTAATGATTAGATTTATTTATAATTAGAAAGAAATTTAAAAGAAATTAAGAAATGTTATTAGTTAATGAAAACAATTAACTAAGGATTTTTAAGTATTAATTAAGGTGATTAATATTAAATAATAAATTAAATTAATTTATTTAGATAATCAATTATAAATTGTTAAATGTAATTACTTGATAAAAGTAATTAAGGATTAATCCCTTATTGTAATTAATTCTAGATATTTTGATTTATTTAAAGTTAATTAATTGTGCAATTGGTTTAAAGGTTGATTGATTTATACGATTTATTAATTAAGGTAATTAATTACTTAAAGATAATTTCTTAATTAAAAGAAATTAAATAAATGATTTAAGTTTAATTATAAATTAAGGTTAATTAAATTATGAAGGTGATTAAAGAATGATAATTAATTGTGGGATAACTAATTAAAGCAATTAATTAAAGATAATTAATTAAATGGTGAATTTAATAATTAAAGGCTAATTATTTAATAATTAAAGGTTGATGAATTTTAATTAAAGGTTAATTTATTTATTATTAATGGTTAATTAATAAACGATTAAAGAATAGTTAATCAAAATAATTTGTAACTTATCAATGTTGATTAACCAGGATTAGTAATTCATAAGAAATTTATCTGATTTAATCAGATAATTTATTGATCTTACTTATGGATGCTTGGATTTTATTGGACGATTGAATTGTTGATATTCCTGATATATGATGCTTTGTGATATACCCTGATTTATGTTGTGATTTGTAATTTACTTATGTGTGGTATATATCTGTGATCTGTGAATGGACGATAAGCGTTATAGTTTATATCGCTTATCAACTATATCCTGTATTTTGATCTGTGATGATTCATTGTGTTGCACTATTGTGTGTAAAATCCCTGGACTACACCATACACACACAAATATGGATTTCACGTGGAAATCGGTTAAGTCACAGATAATTCAAATTTGATGTTTTTGAAATTGAAATTTTAATTTCAATTGATTTTGAAATTGGAAATTTGGGTTTTAAAATGAAAAGCTTTTGAAATGGAATTTCAAAGATAAAAGTTATTTTGAATAACTTAATCGAGTTTTGAAAATTTAAATAATTTGATTTAAATTTGAATTCAAGTTTGAAATTGAATCCTATGATTTGAAATTACGGTTAAAGATGATATAAATGTGTTTATATGAAGTTAAACCATTTAAAAGTAAAATTTTGAGAATTTGGATTTAACCCAAGGATTTCCACTCGTATGAATGAATCAGATTTACTGAAATGAAACTGTTTGTTTTAAAAGGATAAAAGCTTTCAGATAAGAAATGAAATTCCAGTTTAATTAAAGGGATTTCAAGATTGAATTGAAAAATGGACTTTCCAAGTTATGAATGAATTCTTTTTGAAAGCTATGAATTGAATCTGTTATTTTTAACAGATTTAAAATGATGATTTGTTTAAACCATTTGAAATGAAATTGTTTTGAAAACTATAAGTTAAATCTTTGATTTAAAGATTTAACGAGTTAATCAAATTGAAATGGAAATTGTTTTGGGAAAATCTGTGAATGAATCTTTGTGAAATTAAGTGAACTTTGTAAATTGAATATTTTTGTTTAAAAAGATTAAAATGGTAATTTGTTAAACCATTTGAAAAGAAAGTTTGGGTTTTTAAATTGGGACTTAATTGAAATCCCATTATCCATTTGTTTTTGAATATTACACTCACTATTCGGGTTAGCCGGGAAAGGACCTTTGGGTCGTATAACCCATTCCGAATATGTGATACGTCGTATATGGATCGCATTTACTATATTACAGCATGATAGGGGGTTCTCGCTTCGCAGTTTGGTGGCGAACGGGGGACTCTTACCCCTACATGTCCCTGAGAGGGATGGGTTGGTTAGGCGAAGGCCGTGACAGTCGAGAGGCTGGCCGTAAAAGTAAATGCGAGGTGCCAATGTAAGCCACGGTGGGACTGGGATGGTTGCAAAGCCTACCGGTGGCCGCTATCGGTAGATCGTTACAATTTGGTATCAGAGCTAAGGTTGAACTTTAGCTCAGGAGTATAACACGTTAAGTAGCTCATTAGAGATAGAGTGAAGTAAACTCTAGAATGAGTATATTCTCAGATATCCGTCTGAATGTCTAAGTAAATTCTCTTGCTATCCGCTGATAGTGAGTACGAGTGCAAGAAGAGGACGAGATAGGGGACGAGGGAATACGACTATAAATGGTCAATACCCTGCAATAGTGGAAATAATCTTCTTATCAATATTCTTTGATTCGTTCCAAATTCTTTTGATTTCTTTGTATCAGCTACCAGAAGAAGTTCGTTGTGATGATGGCCCTACGAATCGTTGTAGAAAATCCTTACTTCGTATCTTCATCGGTTTCTTATCAGTTTTGATTTAAACTCTAATGAATATGAATTTGAAATTGGAAATTTTGAATTGAGTTAACTTGATTAATAGAATATGAAGCTAAATTGAATTAAATCAATAAAACGATATAGTTTGAAACCAAATCTTGAAAATTCTATTATAATTTCTGTGAATACCAAAGTCCGAAGAGGGACAAATTGGTATGTATTCTGAGATATTCCAATTTGAATTTGGGATTCATATCGTAAGTTTGAGGAGTTATAGGAGATCGAATATGTCTATCTCTGTCTCTGTTTCATGCCTGCGAATTTCGAGGACGAAATTCTTTTAAGGGGGGAAGTTTGTAACGACCCTAGATTTTAATTTAATTTAAATTTATTTAAATTTAATAATTAAATGAAAATTTGAGTTAAATTTATGATTAAATAAATTTTTGGATAAATATTTGTAAATTTAATTAGAAAATTTGAGCGAGTTTCCCCGGATCAAATATATTCTGTATAAATCCTTTTAATTTAAATATATTATAAATATTGCATATAGATGAATATATATGTATACGTGATATATGAGTAAATTTGAAGTTAATATATATGTATATTGAATTCGAGTTTAAATCTAAAATCTTAAAATAAATGGTTTAATAATAATATGATAATAATAAATATTTAAAATAATAATTTGAATTTATAAATTTAATATAAGATAATAAATATAAAAGTAAAATAAAGTACAAACAAATGCACTTATTAAATAAATAAGAAAAATATAAATATATAGAAACATACCAATTTATAGATATTTAAGTTAGAAAATTGAAATAGAAAATAAAAATAAATAAAAATATAAATCTATGTATATAGAATGAAGACAAGCATCTAGGCAAACAAACATAAGATATGTACACAAGCACTAAAGAAGAAAAACAAACTGTACAAGCAAATATAAAACAGAACATTTGTGTACATATACATACATAACAATGAGACAAACTAGTACATAGTATAATATGAAGACAAGTGATAAAACAAAATATCTAAAGTATAAAAGATTGCAAAGAAAATAAATACAAGTTGTACATACAAAATAAACAAAGCAAAGAAAGATTTCCAGCCACTATAACATCATCTCAGCCGAAGTAAGGCTGAAGTTAATAAATACATTAACATGCATAACCAAGTACAATAGCATATTGAAACAAGTATGCAGCTGAAAAGTAGGCAAGCATAAACAAAGGGGAACACATGCATTTAATACAAGCATAAATGCAATCTTCTCAGCCAAAAGAAAAAGGAAAAAAAATGTTAAAAGTCATTTCAGTTTTTAAAATAGTTTCTTTAGTCAATAAAAGAAGTAAGCTTATAACACCTATTTGTACAAACAACACTATAACACTGTGCTGTACAAATACTATCACCTGTAAACATCTTTATATATGTACACCATCCTCTTTGTATCCCAATTCATCCTCAACATAATTTACCAAAGAAAATAAAATAAAACAATGAGAAAAACAAAAGTAACATCTTGAAAACAACAATACAACTTGGACAACAATCAACCTAGCTCAAAACAAGGCAAGCAAAACTGTAGTTTCAAACAAGAAGTGTTCTCTGTTCTTTCTTCTCTGTTCTTCCATACACGGTGAGTAACACTTTTGAATATATTATGTTTTAATATAGTTACATGTGGACGTCTAAAAAGATATGTTTGTATGAACATTTTTATATGCATTGTTCTGTGAAACATTGGTAAGATCTGATGCCTGTATGTTGATATATTGGAATATTCCTCTGTTTAGATTTCAAGATCATTACTGCCTGATCTATGGGTTGTTAGGACTTAGGACCTAAACAAGATATGTTTGTGTGATCATAAAGTAAAATTTTAAATTTGCATTTAACTTAAACAAAGTAGAACTGCTCTATAAAAAACCCTTAAGAACAGTTAATGATTAATATGAGTGAAATTTCAATCATCCTAAATTATTTATTCAGGTTTATATCTTGAATTATTATCTGAAATTAGGATTTTTAAAAGTAAAATCACATTTTTTAGTTAAGAATTCTAGGTGCAGTTTCTAGATGAACCAAGTATGCTTTTTAATCGATTTCTGATGATCAAACAAATTTTTGATGTTGAATTCTTGTTTAAAGCTAGTTTGTTGATCAACGTTTTCAGGAAAAAATGAAACAAAAATTATTTGTTGTAAGAATTGAGGGGGCGAGAGCTTTTTAGGGTTTAAAGTTTCATTTTGGTCGAGGAAGAAAATAAGGTCGTCGCGACGTCATCGTGGCACCGAGTCTGACGTGGCTTTGGGGAATGATAGAAGGGATAGCGACGAGGTCGTGGCCGAAGTCTCGCATTTTCTGGTGGTTGGAGGGGTGAAAACGAGATGATGACAGGTTGGGTGGTGATGGGGCTAGTTGTTCCAGGTTTCGTTTTGTGACTCGATTTCGATTTCGAGTCTACGGCAAAGTTCGAATGATTGGAGTTTGATCTGGAAAGAAGTGGCGACTTGCTCGACGTAGTGGTGGTGCCGGAACATCGCCAGCGGCGATGTACACGTGCACAGGGATATATCGACAGGGACGAATTGGAGAAGGAGCTGAACTCGAAGTCGTTTTCTTGAATTCTCGTGAGTGACTCGTGGAAACGTAGATTGGGCTCGAGTATTTTACTAGGCTCGAATTGTTTGATAGTGAAACAGGTTTTAAAAGGTTAAGAATAAAATTTAGTTTTAAAGAAAAATTAGAAGAAGAAAAAGTTGCGTACCTGGGATTGTGTCTCGGGTAAATTGGACGAGCAACTCCAAGCAACACTCGAGATTTTGAAGGGGATGACTCGAAGCGGTGAGGGTTTGTCTCGAGCATATGGTTTGTTCCAGGCTTGGAAAACTGGCAGCATTTGAATTCTTAAACAAATTCAAATGAAACTTTTAATTGTAAACTAGATCTAACGAGTTTCAATCCAGATTTAAGTTTAAATTCAAAAGTGAAATGTTTTACGCTTTAATATTAATGAAGTCATTAACAAAGAAGTGAATTACCCTAGAGATAATTAAGTTAATTAAGTAATTTAACTAGTATGATAATTAATGGATAGTTTATTCAATTTATTAATGATTAGATTTATTTATAATTAGAAAGAAATTTAAAAGAAATTAAGAAATGTTATTAGTTAATGAAAACAATTAACTAAGGATTTTTAAGTATTAATTAAGGTGATTAATATTAAATAATAAATTAAATTAATTTATTTAGATAATCAATTATAAATTGTTAAATGTAATTACTTGATAAAAGTAATTAAGGATTAATCACTTATTGTAATTAATTCTAGATATTTTGATTTATTTAAAGTTAATTAATTGTGCAATTGGTTTAAAGGTTGGTTGATTTATACGATTTATTAATTAAGGTAATTAATTACTTAAAGATAATTTCTTAATTAAAAGAAATTAAATAAATGATTTAAGTTTAATTATAAATTAAGGTTAATTAAATTATGAAGGTGATTAAAGAATGATAATTAATTGAGGGATAACTAATTAAAGCAATTAATTAAAGATAATTAATTAAATGGTGAATTTAATAATTAAAGGCTAATTATTTAATAATTAAAGGTTGATGAATTTTAATTAAAGGTTAATTAATTTATTATTAATGGTTAATTAATAAACGATTAAAGAATAGTTAATCAAAATAATTTGTAACTTATCAATGTTGATTAACCAGAATTAGTAATTCCTAAGAAATTTATCTGATTTAATCAGATAATTTATTGATCTTACTTATGGATGCTTGGATTTTATTGGACGATTGAATTGTTGATATTCCTGATATATGATGCTTTGTGATATACCCTGATTTATGTTGTGATCTGTAATTTACTTATGTGTGGTATATATCTGTGATCTGTGAATGGACGATAAGCGTTATAGTTTATATCGCTTATCAACTATATCCTGTATTTTGATCTATGATGATTCATTGTGCTGCACTATTGTGTGTAAAATCCCTGGACTACACCATACACACACAAATATGAATTTCACGTGGAAATTGAAATTTTAATTTCAATTGATTTTGAAATTGGAAATTTGGGTTTTAAAATGAAAAGCTTTTGAAATGGAATTTCAAAGATAAAAGTTATTTTGAATAACTTAATCGAGTTTTGAAAATTTAAATAATTTGATTTAAATTTGAATTCAAGTTTGAAATTGAATCCTATGATTTGAAATTACGGTTAAAGATGATATAATTGTGTTTATATGAAGTTAAACCATTTAAAAGTAAAATTTTGAGAATTTGGATTTAACCCAAGGATTTCCACTCGTATGAATGAATCAGATTTACTGAAATGAAACTGTTTGTTTTAAAAGGATAAAAGTTTTCAGATAAGAAATGAAATTCCAGTTTAATTAAAGGGATTTCAAGATTGAATTGAAAAATGGACTTTCCAAGTTATGAATGAATTCTTTTTGAAAGCTATGAATTGAATCTGTTATTTTTAACAGATTTAAAATGATGATTTGTTTAAACCATTTGAAATGAAATTGTTTTAAAAACTATAAGTTAAATCTTTGATTTAAAGATTTAACAAGTTAATCAAATTGAAATGGAAATTGTTTTGGGAAAATCTGTGAATGAATCTTTGTGAAATTAAGTGAACTTTGTAAATTGAATCATTTTGTTTAAAAAGATTAAAATGGTAATTTGTTAAACCATTTGAAAAGAAAGTTTGGGTTTTTAAATTGTGACTTAATTGAAATCCCATTATCCATTTGTTTTTGAATATTACGCTCACTATTCGGGTTAGCCGGGAAAGGACCTTTGGGTCGTATAACCCATTCCGAATATGTGATACGTCGTATATGGATCGCATTTGCTATATTACAGCATGATAGGGGGTTCTCGCTTCGTAGTTTGGTGGCGAACGGGGGACTCTTACCCCTACATGTCCCTGAGAGGGATGGGTTGGTTAGGCGAAGGCCGTGACAGTCGAGAGGCTGGCCGTAAAAGTAAATGCGAGGTGCCAATGTAAGCCACGGTGGGACTGGGATGGTTGCAAAGCCTACCGGAGGCCGCTATCGGTAGATCGTTACAATTTGGTATCAGAGCTAAGGTTGAACTTTAGCTCAGGAGTATAACACGTTAAGTAGCTCATTAGAGATAGAGTGAAGTAAACTCTAGAATGAGTATATTCTCAGATATCTGTCTGAATGTCTAAGTAAATTCTCTTGCTATCCACTGATAGTGAGTACGAGTGCAAGAAGAGGACGAGATAGGGAACGAGGGAATACGACTATAAATGGTCAATACCCTGCAATAGTGGAAATAATCTTCTTATCAATATTCTTTGATTCGTTCCAAATTCTTTTGATTTCTTTGTATCAGCTACCAGAAGAAGTTCGGTGTGATGATGGCCCTACGAATCGTTGTAGAAAATCCTTACTTCGTATCTTCATCGGTTTCTTATCAGTTTTGATTTAAACTCTAATGAATATGAATTTGAAATTGGAAATTTTGAATTGAGTTAACTTGATTAATAGAATATGAAGCTAAATTGAATTAAATCAATAAAACGATATAGTTTGAAACCAAATTTTGAAAATTCTATTATAATTTCTGTGAATACCAAAGTCCGAAGAGGGACAAATTGGTATGTATTCTGAGATATTCCAATTTGATTTTGGGATTCATATCGTAAGTTTGAGGAGTTATAGGAGATCAAATCTGTCTATCTCTGTCTTTGTTTCGTGCCTGCGAATTTCGAGGACGAAATTCTTTTAAGGAGGGAAGTTTGTAACGACCCTGGATTTTAATTTAATTTAAATTTATTTAAATTTAATAATTAAATGAAAATTTGAGTTAAATTTATGATTAAATAAATTTTTGGATAAAAATTTGTAAATTTAATTAGAAAATTTGAGCGAGTTTCCCCGGATCAAATATATTCTGTATAAATCCTTTTAATTTAAATATATTATAAATATTGCATATAGATGAATATATATGTATACATGATATATGTGTAAATTTGAAGTTAATATATATGTATATTGAATTCGAGTTTAAATCTAAAATCTTAAAATAAATGGTTTAATAATAATATGATAATAATAAATATTTAAAATAATAATTTGAATTTATAAATTTAATATAAGATAATAAATATAAAAGTAAAATACAATACAAACAAATGCACTTATTAAATAAATAAGAAAAATATAAATATATAGAAACATACCAATTTATAGATATTT